>OU015699.1:6974762-8315503 GCA_907165295.1 Nomada fabriciana | reverse complement strand
TCTCCTGGCTGGGGTTCCTCGGCACGAACGGCACCTTTCCGCCCCTGGGCTTCGGCAGCTCGATTTTTTTCGGGAACTCCGGTATGTTCATCTTGGCGGAATCGCTGAAGGAGGTGGAGATCTTCGGCCTGGTGCCAAGATCGACGCTGGCCACTTTATCCCTAGGCTTTCCGCGGGCGAATTCGACGAAGTTCGAGGGTCTCTCCTTCATCAGGTCGAAGCTGGCCGTCTCCTCGCACTGGGAGTCGAAGGTGGCCACGTTGTTGTCCTTCAACGGTTGGTCGCAATTGCCAAATTTATTCGACAGCTGCTGGCTGTGCTTGGGCCCCATAGCCACGTGGGCCTGCTCCTGAATATTCGTGTAACAAGCCGGCTTGCTCGCTGGCTCCAGGTTAACGATCTTCTCGTATTTGTCCGGCTTCTCCTCCCCGAAGTACGGCACCTTCTCGCTGGTGCAGGTCAGCGTGCCGTCGTCGTCGAAGTATTTCGGATGCTCGAAGTAACGGTCCACGTAACTGGTGGACACCCTCTTCTGCTCCCTGGGGAAGTCGAAGTTGGAGTTCTCCAAGCTCAGTGGCGGCACCTTTCCATTGTGCTGAAGAACGTTCAGCTTCCCGTTTATATCCGCCACGCTGTCGCAGTTGTAGGTGCCCTTCTTGTGGCCGTTCTCCAGGAACTCCGTGGACTTCACTAGATTCTGCTTCATGGCCGCGTTGTCCAGGATGTGGGCGTCGAACTCTATGTCCATGTACGACGTCCAGGCGGTGGGCTTGGTCAGAAGCTCGCGGGACTTTGCGAAACAGAACTCGGCCGACGCTTTGTCCCATAATGGCAGTTTCAAGGTGGACGGGGCGCCCAGGGATTCTATACTCGAGACGGTGGACGACAGAGATTGCAAGCTCGAGCACAGCCACTTCATTCGTTCGTGAGTCGCATGCAAATTTCGTTAACGTAGAAATAATAAGAAACAAGCAAACGAACGATAGACATGCGGGGAACGGCACGGTTCCAAGGAAATGCACACATTTTGCGACGGATATAGAGATTCGTATGTGAGGTTTCGATGATCGCACACAGAGACCAAAGAAATCGAAGAATGTTTGAGACGATGGCGATGCAGTGACGAATAAAGGTAACGAAATTAACCAGTGGTAAACAATTGTGAAAACGAACGAAAAATAAAACAGACAGGATAGGATTAGAGGAAAGTCGAGATTAGTCTTCCTTGTAAATCAACAAGCGTCGTATCAACTTATAAGGTACAAAACGAAGTAAAGTTGGGTTGGAGTTGTCAGAACGGGGCACGTTCTGCGACCTATTCGGATACCTACTCTTTTCTTTCGTGTGGCATCAGGAATTAACTCTGTTCCATAACAGTTTCTGTTTAAACGTTAAAACGAGAGCGCTTTCGCTGAGAGACAAAAGCAAAATAAAAACAGAGCAAAGAATATCATTCATGTTTTCTTTGGTGTACGGAATGAATGAATCATGTTCATGTATCAACTATGCGAGTAACTGTTGTTCTTGTAATTATGCTGCACGTTAGTATCAGCAAAGAGGTCAATTCGGGAGTTAGTTTTTCCAGTAGAGAGAATCACATCGTGTATCATGTTACCAGTGTACCTTTTTAACAGAAGTTCGGTGATCTAAATGGAAAGATGTTTTATTGTACCTGTATGTCAGGTATACTGGCAGCTTCCTCTGAAAAGTGTCGTCTGTCTGGTTTAGGACTGTGTTGATGTGGCAACTTAAAAGAGAACTTTCTGCGTCTTGAAGGACTGGCGGGTGTTCGGGGAGACTCCGGTGGATGTTCAAGATCTGTCATGGAACGTGCTGTCAATTCCTGTGCCATAGCAATGGCTGAGTAGAGTGTTTTCTGATCGGCTGCTGAGATAGGCTTCACCTAAATATATAAGAGAAACGTTCACCATCCCTCTGGTAAATGCAATAATACATAATAATTTCTGCTTTTTCCCCTAGAATCCGATTTACCGTGAAACATTTCCGCTCCATAATACAACTCTGTTCGCCGATGCTGAGAATATTGGGTTCTGTTATGCTTCGACATGCGAGTAACGCACAGTAACGTGTGAAAGAAAAATAGTGATGCGTGGCGGCAAATAATGAACAGGAAAAAAAACAGAAAAGTAAAACAAACAAAAAACGAAAGTAAAAAATATAAACGTTCAACTAATGAAACAGGTAAAAGCATAATGGTAAATAAGGCAAAAAAGATTACTGTACATTTATTGGACTCACGGTGGCTTGTTTCTTTTTATTGCTCTGCTTCGCCTGGATCTCCCTCAGCTCGTTTCTAACGTTGCTCGACTCGTGCTCGGTTGACAGGGGATGCGCAGGCGGTGGTGGAGGAGGTGACGAACCTAAGAAGAAAAAGGGGTAAATACATGAATGAGAACTGTTCAACACGGCAGAAATTAATACGCCGCACTAATGTACCTAGCGATCTGAACATCTGATCCATTTCAGCCAGTAAACTCGGACCGAAATCGAAGTTCAACGTTTTATCAAATCTCAGCGGGCTATCCTGGTTTTCTTCGTCGCTGATCTCGTGATACTCATGATCCGCCCCGAGGGTATCATTATTGCCAGCCACGTTCAACGGAACAGTTTGTTTACTCGAATTCCCCACGTGGCACACTTCCGTACCTGCGTCTGGCCACAAGCTTTCTAATAAAGACACATTTGTTCGAATGAATCAAGTCCGTCAACAATGGGCCACACTAAAACAAATACGTACCGCTGTGCTTGTTCTGAACGTCCTGCTGCGTGCCCCTTCCATCCCTTGATAACTCTCTGTTCGTTTCTGCGCTCCTCGCTTCCTGGTTCAGAGCATGACTAGAATTATCCGTCACATCCTCCTGCGGCTTGTACGGAGTGACCACTTGCCGTGGCAAGTGCGGATACTTTCCACCGAGGAATCCAATGTCCCCAAAATAGGCACCGTCCAGTCCGACGTGGCCGGTGTGCTTCAAATCACCCTGAGGGGACGAGATCATGTCTGTTCGTATTTTCCTCCTCTGGGAAGAGAAGGCATTCTTTCCATCACCCCTGGTGAATTCCCCGGGCTTGTTGCTGGGCAAATTGGACCCGAGGTACGCTATCGTGTGAGCTGGGTTGAAGAAGCCAGTTTTCCCGTTGTTCAAAACCCCCTTCCATAAAGAGTTATTGCCCCCTTTGTCCAGAACCGTGATAACATCGCCCTGTCTGTAGACGAGCTGGCCTGTCTCTGCTGTGTCCTGGACGGCCTGAACCTGCTCCGGTTTCAGATCGGGCAGGAGGTTGATCAGCTCAAAGAACTTGGGTCGCTTGGAAGGCTCGTGCTGCCAGCACTGTTGCATCAGCGAGAAATAATCCTTCGGGCAACATTCGGGCTGCTCCAGGCGTTGGAAATTCGGCTCGTCGATGGCCTCCAGAATCTGATGACCGGTCAGCGCTGCCCATGGCTGAAAACCATAGCTGAACATCTCCCAAAGGGTCACACCGTAGGCCCACACATCACTCGCGGATGTGAATTTTAAATAGGATATGCATTCGGGGGCGCACCACGCGATAGGCAGTTTCAGGTTCACATTGAAGTTCGTTTGGTAATAGTCTTTGCCGACGCCCAAAGCACGGGACAAACCGAAGTCGGATATTTTTACTTTATTCTTGGAAAACACCAAGATATTCCTGGCGGCCAGGTCCCGGTGTATCAATCGTTTCCCTTCCAGGTACTGCATGCCGTCTGCAATCTGCACTGCGAAATCGCACAGCGATAGCACTGGGAAACTCGTGCGCAGGCTGGGCTCCTTCAGACATTCCAGCAACGATCTCAACGGCGCCAATTCCGTGACGAGCATCAAGGAATTTGTGTCCAGAACCACGCCGTACAGTCGTACGATGTGCTCGTGATCGATGGCGTGCATGATGGCAGCCTCTTTCAGAAATTCAATCGGGTTGTTCTGCATCCTCTCCCGCGACAGGCACTTAATCGCCACTTGTATCCTCTCCCCGTCGTTCGTCCACACTCCCTGCTGCACGACGCCAAACTCGCCGGTTCCCAGCTCCTTGTTGACGATTATCGCGTCGGCTGGTATCATGTGCTTGTTGGGGACGCGTATCGGCGGCCTGTCTTGCCTCTCCTCTGGTAACATCGTTAAAGCACCCGTGGCCGGCTCCTCCCTCTTGGGTAACAGCATTTTCTTAAACTTAGAGAGGTAATTCTGCGGGAAGTGCTTCTGGAAGTACTTCTTTAGACGACGCATCTCTGGTTTGCTCATTCCAATCGCGTTCAGATCCTCCTCGGTTACATATTTCAGTTGAGCCGTTGTCTGCACCTTCAAGTCCCCTGCCGATGCAAAGAGAGAATTAGTTTAATCGTCACGCCACACCAGTCTTTTCTGACGGACGTTCTAAAGGGGCGCACCTCGAATTCCAGGATAATACTGCTGAAGCTCCGCTTCCATAAGGAATTCGTACAAGCCAGGTCCAGTGTTGCGGGACATTCCTCCTTGTGTGTCTTGGAAATGAAACAAGCGCGCAGCGAATTAATGGCAAACCTTGGACGAGCCGTTTCGCCTATTGCCACACGGGAATTACCCGTAATTCGATTAGCATCGTAACACGCGGGCCAGCGAGAGGTTTTCATCGATACGTCGATCGTTGCCGACCAGCATCGCTCGAGGAACTCAACTCGAGGCAATGTGACCGCTCTGACCGTGGGACCTTGCCGTTTCCCGACTACGGTCGTCCGAGTACCGTGAAAACCCCCACGTACTACGAATCGCCCATTATCTCTCAATGCAGCACGTTGCTTTAACGTCAACGAAAGAAATTCGCGGAACGGGATGAGCATGCACGCGAACGAAAAGCGCCGTGCCTAAAACGGCGAACGGGAGGGAGAAAATAGAAAATAATAGGGGCAAACTGGAGCGTCGAGAAGGAGGGTGGGGGGAGGGAGGGGAGGACGGCTAGGAAATTCCTGGCATCCGACCGCGGTCCACGTCGCGTACCGTGTGCACACGATTTAATAATACCGTGAAAGGTACTTGGCCCGAGGAGCGTGAGAAAACGCAAGTTTATCGTCGTCGCGCGTTGGATCGGGAAACTTTCGTGCGCCGCGGTCGGAACAACAGGGGGAACGAGAAACGAAACGAGGAGTCGTGGTGGTTTCCACGGCAGACACGCCCCGGCGGCGTGCATCGAAATAGACCGATTACTTTTACGGACGAGTCCGTCGTTGTGCTCGTGCCGAGGCACTCACCCATTCTACGATGACGCAGCACGGTACACTGGGACCTCCTCCCGTTGTCATGAGACGCTCGCGTCTGCCACTTCGTTCAGGCCGCACGGCGAGCCGAGATCAACCGAGACTTCTCTCCTCGTCCTTGCGGCTCTCCCCACCCCCCCGGTTGCGATCGGTGCCTCCACCTTCTTTCTCATTCGGCCTCACATCTTTTCGCGACCAGCGTATACACTCGTCCCCGCCCCTTTTCGCGCGATTCCTTCGATCGGTTGGCCCGCTCGTTCTTTACCTTCGACCCTCTTGACGGACGGCTGTAAGTCTTTGCAGGGGCTTTTCTTTATCGCCGCGCCGGCTCGATTAATTGGCCATTCGAGCGTCGAGACGCTGCGGTTCCATCGCGGACTGTTATGTGTAGCTGCGTGGGGTTTCGCCGCGTACTGTGCAGCGACCGGCGTTACCGATGATGCGCGCGCCATCTGGGACCCCCGATGTTTGTCCTAGTGACTCGAGATCTTGGAAGTTGGGCACACTGGATTTAAATCGAACGTACTGGTCAAGTAGTTTTGTGACGGACACTTAGCGTTGAGTGAAGACTTGCAACTGATGTCAGTAAATAAAGGTCTGAAGTCTGTTTGGCGCGCTAGTATTGTATTATTTCATTTTTGTATCTGCGGGCTTTCCCTGTTTTACCATTTCGACTCCGCGGCCACCGTGGTGCCGCCTGGCGGTGAAACGGCGAACCCTATAGAGCAGTGACTCTATTATTATTTTCAAACGTTTCGATTAATAGATAGGATACACTTCCTTTCCTTAACCCTTTCGTCGTTCACGCAATCACGAAAAGCGGTAAAATATGTACGCTTTTGCAACGATTACCTTGCTATTTCCGATAAAAATACGAAGAAACATATTTTCCCTGTTATCCCGACGAAGGGACTTACCAGCAGTGCTCTGTTTTACCGGCACGCCGGCATTACGTTGGAATTTGAGCACCGCTGAGGGAAACCACAGGACTATCCTCACGGATAGTACTACGCTAGTGTATATGCACAGGGTAAGGCATATAATGCAATGATTATTTATCGTCTCATTACCTATATTCAATTCCATCGCCATACGTCTTACTAAAATAATATTCGTTCCAGTGCGATGACATCGATATTCTATGTCAGCGTCCAAAGAACGAGACCTCTCGGACGTTTAACTCGATTATGTAAGGTTAGTACTTTCCCAATAACGACCACAAATAACCATTGTTGTTCCCCACCGAGGGACGCCGGCAACGATTGTTCAGGCTCATTATTCAGAAACGGCCACGACAAATTATAGCAAATTCACGTTATGGTATTCGTATGTTCCCCAGACGTCAAACAATCACAATGTAGCGCAAGTGGCTTTCATGACGAGACTGTCCCTCAAGGAAGATCTGGCCAAGCCGGCGCCTTTTCCGTATTGGAAGAAGCATTGCACGCCGACGAGCATGTGGATGGATTACACGTCGCTCCGATACGACGAGAACAGCAAGATAATAGTGGTGGACGGACCGCCGGCCGTTGGGAAGGGCAAGTTTTGCCGGAAGATAGCGGAGGCGTTCGGTCTATTGTACATGCCACCACCGGTGCACGACGACCTGTACATAAACACCTACGGCTACGATGTGAGGTCGCTCGATTCCCAGCTACCCATTAGTTGCCGAAGCTACGACCTGAAACAGTACCTGTCCGATCCTCATCACATCCAAGTCCCCCATTGCCAGTTGGCCTACTTCTCCATGAGGCTCGAACAGTACATGAACGCGTTGCTGCACATCCTGGCGACCGGCCAGGGGGTGATACTCAATCGAAGCGTCTTCTCGGACATCGCGTTCGTTCACACCATGGCCAAAACTGGCTATCTGACCAAAGGAGAGGTAAAGAACTTCGAGGACATGAGAGCGGCTGCTTTGGAGTATATCCTAAAACCGCACGTAGCGATATACTTGGACGTCCCACCGGATCTTGCTCTGGTAAGTTCCTGAATTGCCTTGGTAAGGAGCACGGGGCAGCATTCTATGCGAGCGTGTTTTGTAGCAAAAAATCAAACGAAGGGGCATACCTGCCGAGGTGAACTCTAAAGTCCTCAACGAGAAGTATCTGGCGGACTTGGAGGCAGCGATGAAGGAGAAATATTTATCGCCGTTGTCGCCTCACTCGGAGGTACTCATGTACGATTGGACCATAGAGGGGAACTACGACGATATCATTCACGACATCGAAAGCCTGGACCTGGAGGGCGAAGATGACAAAACCAAATTCCACGATTGGGTGTTTCTTACCACAGAGGATATTATCGGGCATATGATACAGTTCCAGCACAAGGTGGAGATAATGGAAAACACGATTTACGCCGGTGATCATGATGCAACTAAAGCTCCGAGATTGTGGATATCGGCGGACGATGTCAGAAAACTGACAGATTTATACGACTCTGTAAGCATTATCGAATAGTGCATAATCAGCCTTTAATATTATATATAATATTAATTGAATATTTTCCAGACTGAAGAGGTGAAATTCAGCCCCGGATTTAATCCAACCTTTGGCGATAAAGTTCTTTTCGCAAGCCCAAAAAAGATGATGTACATTCACGTCGTGCGACGTTCCCCCCGCGATTTTGTAAATGCTGATTTCATGAAATCGGTATAAACATATTTGTAATATATATATAGATATCTAGAAGTGAAAATAAAACGTTGTTATGGTGAATAGAGACCGTAATCGATGTTATTACATTTTTAAATGAGTAGCGAAACATTTCTCCGATAGAGCACAATGAAATAATTGAATCTAATATTATCATTATTTTCATTTCATTTCGCAAAACATATATTTTAAAAATATAAATATGCTTTTAATATTACATACATACATCATACATACATATATATATTTATATACTTCGAACATTACAAGTTTGCTTAAATACCGATCAGCCAGCTTGGTATTAACCGTTTAAATATATGTTTAATTATGGGAGAACAAGTCGTATGTAGTAACTTTCATGATTCGGCTATCTGTGAAGTTTTGTACAGTTCAATTTACAAATGTACGTCGGGAGAAACTTCCTCGTTTTTTCATCGCTATATTTATTTATTTATTCGTTCCGTATTCACAAAAATAAATTCTAATTCCACCCAACTCAATCGAAGCTGCAGGAGATCCATTCATTAGGTGTATAATGCAGATGCGACAGGGAATGAAAATATTGTTATACTAACGTTATGTTACGAAATAAAATTAAGGTAACTGTTTGCAAAGCTATTCTCTATTCTGTTTCCTTTAAGTGAATTTCAAATATTTCACTCGTGCCACGTATTTACTTGCTCCTATCTAACGAAACGTTCGTGTTCCACTTGAACCTCGTTTTCTCCGTTTCCTTTTCTCGACACACGAGTGGAAATCAAAATTTGGAATGTATCTCTACGCGTGTTACGAGATCGATTCTCGTTTCATAAAAACATTCCTCCGAAATCAATAAAAACGATGCGAATTCAACCGAGTTCGGCAGTATTTGGTATACCATTTAAGGTGCACTCACACACGCAATATATATATACAAAGAATCTGTACACAAAATATGAACCTTTGCACAGAACGCCGGTTATAGAATTTATAAATTATTCCCATTAATCGAATCGCTGTAAATACTAGCCCTTCGCACCGGCCATTGCACGTCCGTGCAAGTAAATTACAGTTAAATGCGCCGCATTATAAATCGGCAGAATCTCATCGGCGAAGAGCTTTACGGGGCTAAACTGCAGCAAGAGTTGGTCTTGCGGGCAGTTTTGTAAAACGCCTTCGACTGAGCGCTAAGACCTTCAGACTTCGACACCAGATCGTCCAATTTCTCTCCCCTCTGTAGAACGGCTTCCAACGTATTGTGCTGCAATATTTATAAACTGTGCAAACAAACGAACCGACGCATAGGTGACCCTTTCGATATCCACGCTTACCAAAATGATCGTCGTCTCGTCCAAATCGTTCTGCATCTTGGTCAGAGCGTCCGCCTCGTTTGGGTTTTGATATTTCGCCAGATAAACGTTGAGCTGCGCGAAGTCTGTCGTGGCTTCGCTCAAGCCGCTCCACAACGACTGCGGATACTTGGACCCAAAGTCGTCCATAACTTTGGTGATCAACGTGTGCGCCACTCTCTTGGGATACTCGTGGTCCGATATGAGTACAGCGGCAAGATTGTCTGCTCGCACGTACACGTGGCACATGTAATCTGCGAAAAGGTTCCCGTCTTTAGAGAAACTAACATACGCCGGATGAGTCCGCACCGGTGTTAGCGGCTCGTCTGTACGTTTACCTCCTTCCTTCACGCTTTGCCTCGAGCTGCTCTGAGTCCTCTCTACGATCGTTTTACTCACGAAACTCATGAACTCCTTGACGCTGCCCCTTTGAAAGAACGAGAAGGACTCCACATCGTAAGCGGCTTTCAACAGTGACGCGGACGTTGGGTGTTTGTACAAGAGGGACAGTGCGTACAGCTTTACCATTTTTTATACTGAAAAGAACAACTTTACTCTCGAACTGAACGGGATGCTCCGATACGTGTCGCGTATCCTACGTGCGATCCAGAGGCACCGCGCTGGATCGCGAGTGAAAGTAGTCCCATAAAAAGTTATTTACCTGATACCAGACCATAAATGGCGTACACTTCTCCTCGAATCTCCCTCGCTTTTCCTTAACGTACAAAACGTAGCGGACTTTGGCTCCCTATCGAACTCTTGATCATTCCTAAAGCGGAAGGAACGAGTATTATCTTCATTTACGACTGCACCTACTCCGATTTTGGAAACAAGGGAATCGCCATGTTTTTCGTCGGGAGCAGGGGTTCTCAGCTATGGACGGCAACTATAAATCGATGCTTCGGAAACATCGATATCCTCGCCCGATATATCGACGCGTTCCCCGAGATCACGGAAAGATCTCGTCTCGAATATTTAAGTGCCGGTTTCTGTTCTCGGTTCGAGTTTTTGGGAGATGGAAAGGTGGCCCAGGTAACGACGAGCATCTTCGTGGCGTCCGTTTGTCACGTAGTTAGGCGGCGGGTCGTCCCGAGCAATTAAGCGTCGTTTCCCGCCACACGGGTTAAGGTTGGCAGCCATGCGACTAATGTCTATTGCTCTCCGCCGTCTAACTCCGATCGATCGTTCATCTTCACGAAGTTTCGTCGGGTTTTTTCTCCCCCGCAGATATTATCTGACAAAATACACCGTGGAAATCGACGGAACACCGTTCGGCTTACATGAGGCGGAAGATATTCCACCATCTTTCGATCGAGTGAAAGGAGAAAGATGACGACGGCACTGTATCTGGAGCATTATTTAGACAGTAAGCGTTCAATATTTTTTTTCTTCACCCCTTCTCTTCATTCCCCCACGTCAGAATCCCGGAAACAAGTGTTCGGAGACTATTTTATTCTCCGTTACACTATCGATTACTAAATGCTGCATTTCAATTGCTGCAATTGTCTCACGGATCGCCTGCGGCAATTCACGTTCGTTTTAATAAACCTTAGACTTAAGGACTCGCAACATTGTTCCGTCAGGTTTGGAACATTTACCGATCGAGCTGCAGAGGAACTTCACGCTGATGCGAGACCTGGATGCCAGGGCGCAGGGCCTGATGAAGGACATAGACAAGTTGGCGGACGACTACTTGAAGAACGTGAAGAAGGAATCGCCGGAGAAGAAGAAGGAACAGCTGACCCATATTCAGAATTTGTTTAACAAGGCGAAGGAATACGGCGACGATAAGGTTCAATTAGCTATACAAACGTACGAGTTAGTGGACAAACACATTAGGAGGCTGGACTCCGATTTGGCTAGGTTCGAGGCGGAGATACAGGACAAGGCTTTGAACAGCAGCAGGGCGCAGGAGGAGAGCAATGCGAGTAAAAAGGGCAGGAAGAAGTTGAAGGAGAAGGAGAAGAGGAAGAAGGGCGCGGCTGGTGCCAGTAGCGAAGACGAATCGAAAACTGCTAGGAAAAAACAGAAGAAGGGTAAGATTAGTGTAAACGGCGTTACACATTAATGCTTTCTACACGGCCGTTTCGTAAATATGCGTATACCATTTTAGGGGGATCCGTTGCATCGGCCTCGTCTGCCGGAGCTGTTGGAAGTGGTGTGCAAGTTGACTCCACCGCGCTTGGCCATCCAGCGGACGTATTGGACATGCCGGTCGATCCTAACGAGCCGACTTATTGTCTGTGCCACCAGGTGTCTTACGGGGAAATGATCGGTTGCGATAATCCGGACGTAAGTCACATGATGCACGATTGCTTTGTTGCTTTCACGCAGATCGTTTTCTCATCGTTCCTATCTCTGTTCCAGTGTCCTATAGAATGGTTCCATTTCGCGTGCGTCGGACTGACAACGAAACCTAAAGGAAAATGGTATTGTCCGAAGTGTACGCAAGATAGGAAGAAAAAGTGAGTTGTAGGAAATCGCACGGATACGTTGTATCTGTTCGAGGAGCAAAATCGTACGTCACTTCTAAAACTAGAATCTAAATGCGCTTCGCGTTCGACCGTGAAACGTGATTGAATTCGTATGAAATTGAGGGGAAAAAGGAAAGCGAACAAAAAAAAAAAAATAGGAAATTTGTAAAGAAATAATGAAAGTACTAAATGAATGGATTTGACATTGCATCTAATGTTGCCAGAAAAGATATGTTCTTTTCGTGATTGATCTGACATTATTTCACGTAATTGTGGATGATGTTTTTTTTAAAACGTTTATGTCACACATGGTCTCATTGAACGTAATGGAATGTTACGTTTAATGATACTCGATATCGTCTGTAATAATAGATGCAATGAGACTAATTAGATTTATATACAGCTTATCACAGGGACGGAAGATTTGAAAATCGGCCATAACTATCGTTCTCCTTCTAATTCTTTCTTTCTAATTGTACAAAGTAGTAATTTATTATCAGTTGGCCGTTTTTTGAACGTCTGTGATTCGCACGAATGAAATGCTGTCTTATCACGCAAGTATTGAATCATTAATTATAGTATTAAAGCGAAATTATTACTGTTTTTATATTTTATAATTCTAAATGACATTTGTATAGAGTAAGTTCTCTCTTTTTTTTTCTTTTTTTTTTCTTTTTGTTGAAATAAAAAATATATACTATATAAATGAATTTCATATGTACAAGTGAGAAAAAATATATTTGATTTACAAAACGGATGTATTCATTTCTATCTCTATTTGACGTGTACATATAAACGATATTATACGAGGAATAGTTATAATAAATATTGCTTCGCTTATTTATTACAAGAAGCAAGTGTTCCACGACGGATTATCATTCTTTCGTTATTGTTCGTTCATCAAGCAGTTAGGTATTAAAACTATTGAAGCATATAATATCTCTGTCAATTACCTATAGAAAAATTTAGTAGAATACTTACCGACGTATTTAGTTGGCTAAATCGATTTCTCGCATGCATGAATATGCGGGGCGATCGCGGAGAATGTACTGACTAGAATATCGAGTGTAAAAGAGGATAGTCTTTAAGGGATGCCCGATTGCGGGCTACAGCACTGGCTAGGCGGTACAGTCCAATTGTACTGGTAGCTCATACGATTTCTCGTTTCTTTCGTGCACAGTGCACCGGATGCTTGATAATACTCGTGCATGTTCTTCATACTCTCGACGGTCTGTTTGTGCGTAACTATGTACTGATTCGAACATCCACGTGATCTGTACTCCGTGTCAAAGCGAACGTCGTGTTTCCTTTCGATGTTCGCCAACGGTGCTACCCAGAGACCAACAGACACGTCTTCGGCTTTGTGCAATCTGAAAGGAAGACCGATTAGACCAGACGCCTCAACGTATTCCCTACAAGCTTGGCTATTCCCGTCTCGAAACCTTACTTCAGAATGTCAGCGTTTGTTGCAATGAACTTGACCAAATTGTAGGACAAAAGATATCCGCCGCCAAGGGCGTACGGGAGATAATAATCGCACAATATCCAATCCGTCTCCTTCCAAGGGCCGCTTCTCTTCACCTGTGCCCTTCCATTGAAGAATCCCCAATACAATTCCCTTCTCGTCCCCTTGCTCTCCCATTTGTCTAGCCCCTTTAATATCTTGTGCACCAGAACGTACGTGTCGTCGTCGCATTTCAACAAGTAATCGTAGTCGTAGTAGTCGTGGACTTCCCTGAACGCGTACAGCACCTTCTTCGTCAAGGTGACGTACGAGTCGGGCAGCCTCGACAGCAGGAGCAGATCGTTGAACTTCTGCTCCTCGGAATGCAAAGTCTCCCTCTGCTCGGGCAGTATGTCCAACGTACCTATCGCGAACAAGTGCTTGACGGTCGCCTGCCTCTGCGACAACCAAGTCTTCCTGATGGTCGCCCTTCTCTCCAGGTTGTCGGGGCTGGAGAGTACGAGTATCACGAGCCTGAATTTCGATTTGCCCCCCGATGCTTCGTGATCGTTCGACGAGCACTTCGTGGACGGCAAGTAATGTATACATAAGAGAACGATCGACAATATTATGAGCAGAGTCGGGAGGTTCAGTTTCAGATGGAACTTCTTTTTCATCATCATATAGAAACTTTTCGACGACGGTTTCAACGGTAAACGCGTCACCGAATCCATTTGATAGATACACGCTTGTACTCACATTCCTAACCTGTCTTTGCCCGTGTACAGTTTTAACAGTTGCTTCAACGGCATACTACCTTACCTTTTTCATTCGTTTGCTTTTGTAATTCATTCGAGCATCCCTTTTTGCAAAGAATGGAATGGCAATTGTCCTGTACGTTGGCGTTCGAAGAAAGTTTGCAGCGACCTGCTTTGATCGTGGTCGGGAGAGACCTAGCTTTACCAACGCGTACGATCAGCTGTTTAAGCTTGAGTTAAATGACATTACCCCCACCCTCTTTTTTTCAAACTTAAAATTGAACAGCTCCTTTAATTATACCGAGTTTTCTGTAGAAGATGAAAAATCTGGAAATGGGGGTTGCTGGGGTGACCCTGAACAACTTTTTCCCTTACCAAAATGTTGGGTGAGGCTTCGTTTTTGAATTATTAAGGGAAAACGCTGGCCAATCAGAGCGCCCGTAGAGCGCGCGCTCAACCACGTGGTTCTCAACCGCGTTCGGTCGTGGTTGTAAATCAGCGCGGTTGAGAGCCACGCTGGCGTGGTGAGCGCGCGTTCTACGGGCGCTCTGATTGGCCAGTGTTTTTCGTCAGTAATTCAAAAACAGAGAACTCTGTATTTCGTATTATAGAAGAAGTTAATAATGTTATTTAATTGAAGTAGCTAGGACTTACGAAAGGTACATATTTATTAATGTTTTGTCGCATAGATTTCGCTCAATGTACAAAATATTCTCGTCTTACAGACTATGCAATATACATGGATGTTGTTCACTTTTCAACCAGGTATCCTGTTAATAGAAAACCATCCGCACCGGTGGTTAATATATCGGGATGCGTTCTGTCCGGCAATACCTGGTACGAACGCAGAAAATTGGAGAATAACTTTAAATTGAGAACTTTGTGTGTCTGTTTAAGCGTCATGTACATCTGTTGCAGGGGTTCCTTGTACGCGTGATAAATCACGAACGGTCTCGACGCTCCCAAGAAAGGCAAAAGAGCCGTAACTATGTTTTCGGGATGCTCGTTGGCCACGATAGCTAATCCTCTGGCTTTCGTCCCTCGTACGAGCTCTACAGCATCGTGCGCTTTTAATAACCACTTCGGTTTGCTGGGAGTGTTAGCTTCCAGAGTTTCGTCTTTGTCCGAGTCGCTTAATTTACGTTTCAGGTCACAATTCGTACCATCCCTCCCAACAACTTCGTTTGTCTCGTTAGTGGTGTCCGATACCTCGTTACCAATATCCGACGAGCCATTAATAGCTTCAGTCGCCACATTAACATTGCCCGACTCGTCAATAATTTCCGACGGTATATTACATCTTTCAGATGACCCGTTAGTAACGTCCGATGCTGCATCAACGTTGTCCAATTTTTTGTTAGCAGTGTCCGACGATAGGGCATTAACAGTGTCTGATTGTACGCCCATACTTTCTGATGGCACATTATTGTTGCTGGCTATTGCAGCAGTGTTATCCCGCGTCCCATCCAGCCTCAAAGCATTGCGTTTACTCTTCTTCCGTCGTGCACGACTCTCGCACAAATGCTTCTCCCACACAGCGCTCTCCCCTTTGTGATACAACTTGAAGAAAGTATAAATGTTAATGCTAATCAGCCTCTGCAATTGTTCCGCAGGGAAGTTCATGGCGTTAATAATGGTATGGGAGGACGTGTATTCAGGAGTCAGATAAATCAATCGTCCGTCCGTGTTCGCCCCAATCCTGTTCAACATCGCAGCTGCGGACAATCCTAACGATCCGCTTTCATACAGGATGTACAGCCCGTCCGACTGGACGTCGCTGTAGGACAGGAACTGCGCCAATATATCCATCCGTAAGCTGGATATTTTGTTACAATCTATGGTGAAAAATGAGTCGTGTAACAAGCTTATCGTCGGCTTGCATATGGTTATATATTTCAGATACTTCTGCTCCTTCTTCTTCAGATACTTCTCTTGGGAATATTCCGTACGATCCAAGAACGACCTGTTGTTATGAATCAGGCTGCCCACTATTTCCCTCCCACTCTTGCCGGACTCTTGCAGCTGAACGATCTCCTCTTTGGACAACTTCTGCGACGTACCATCGTCCATGATGGAGCGATTGTCGCTGCCGCTGGGCAGCTGGGTCAGTAGATCGTTCAGCGACTCCGTTTCGGTCACCTCTACGGCTCGATACCCTCCCTTCTTGCTGGTCAATGGTACTATTGCAAAGGTGGTCCAGAAACGTTTACCAATGATCTCGTGCATCTCCACCCGATTCTTACGCAGCATTAGGATGCCATTGGGCACCACCCTGTACAGCTTCCTGAACTTCGACTTTTTTACTATCACGTACTGCCCCGCCCTGATCACGTCGTCCTCGGTCTCGCACATGTCTCCTCGATCCAAATCTATTCTTACGTACGTAAACACGTTTCTCGCCCTTCCGATTCGCACAGTTTTAGGTTAGAATCGTGTGTTAGGTTAGAATCGCGTCGTCCGATATTCCCGTGCGACTCAACGCAGTAATTTGATTGCTGCGACTTCTGGCGATGCTTCAGCCTCGTGCAAATCTACATTTCTGCCGTTGCAACGATCTCTACACGCGAGCACAATTTCACGAGAGTGTCGCGCGAGTTAACCTAGACGCTGCGAACGCTGGATAACCTAGCACGTTGCTTCACGGGATGCGGACCGTCTGTCACTGGAGGTTATTAAGGTAGAGCCGCGAGGAAAACAATAGTAATTCGGCTGCCCGTTCACTTGGTACGTTGTCGCATTTCGCAATTAACATCGATAAGAGAGACGGAAACGTAAACTTTATATTTATTGGCGAATTTAATTTCTATATTATCATCAATCTTACAAATATTATTGTTATTCTTTATTTATTCTTGCAGCGGCTAAAAAGAAGATGCCACCCTGCAAAGAGTTCCAAGCTGTGGTGCTGGCTGGAGGCGGTGGTTCTCGTATGACAGAAATAGCGCACGGACAGCACAAATGTTTACTACCGATCGGGAATGTACCCATGATTTGGTATCCGCTCCAGTTGTTGGAACGGGCTGGCTTCAAGGAGGCCATAGTGATCGTGTCGGAGAATATGGAGAACAACGTGTGGCTGGCGTTGAACTCGTTGGATCTGAGGATAAAGCTGGACATCGTTGTGATTAAGCACGCAGAAGAGCTGGGAACAGCGGATTCCATCAGATTCATCCACGAGAAGATTTACACAGACTTCTTGGTCATATCGTGCGACTTGATCGCGGACGTCGATATAGGCGAGGTCCTGAATTTGTACAGGAAACACAACGCCAGTATCACGGCTCTGATGCTGCCCGTGCCCAAAGTGCCGGACGATTTGGTGACTCCTGGCCCGAAGAACAAGCAGAAGCCGGAGACAGATTTGATCGGCATCAGCAACGAAACCGGGCGTCTGATATTCCTGGCGTCTGCGTCGGACTTCGAGGAGACTATTAATATTTCTCAGACGCTGCTCAGGAAACACCCGAGCTTCACTATTCATTCGAAATTGATGGATACCCACTTGTACGTTATGAACAAATGGGTGGTGGACTTCTTGGTTCACAACAAGTGAGTATTATATTATAGAAAGCGTTGCACGGTTTTCTGTAATGAAATGTCTATCGTTCTTGTAGGAATTTAACTACGCTGAAGGGTGAACTCCTGCCGTACATTGTTAGCAAGCAATTGTCTAGGCCTCCCAAGCAATGCGCGGAGGACAAGAATACCTCCATGATACAGGTGAACTTGAAAGAGGATATTTATCGTTTCGCAATTGAGAAACCGCTCGACGAATTGATCAGGAAGATGTCGGCGTACAATGATCACGATACCGATCTGGAAGACGCGTATCATGGAGATATAATAAGGTGTTATGCCTGTATCGGTAGCGGGAAGTTTGGTCTGAGAGCAAACACTATACAAATGTACCACCTTGCCAATACCAAGGTAAAAATAAGGGAGAAACAAGATGGATTTCGCTTCGAGCGTCTGATTCTTTTTTAACGAAATTTGATCAAACATTCCAGATATCAGAATGGTGGAACGACGAGGACAATGGTCTATCTCCTATACCGAGCATCTCTGCGGCAGCAATTATAAAAAGTACGCAAATGCAAGACTGCCACGTGGATCATAACGCTTGTATCGAAGAGAAAACATCGCTCAAGCACAGCCACATTGGACGGAACACAATTGTCGAGAC
This sequence comes from Nomada fabriciana, assembly GCA_907165295.1. Classification (NCBI taxonomy): domain Eukaryota; kingdom Metazoa; phylum Arthropoda; class Insecta; order Hymenoptera; family Apidae; genus Nomada; species Nomada fabriciana. The sequence continues at coordinate 8,297,390 of OU015699.1, read as the reverse complement.
GAAGACCAGAATTTCGCAGAGCGTTGTGATGGACAACGTTACCATCAAACAGAGGTGAAGCATCAATTCAGAAATCAAAACCAATTCGGCTATTTTCTATTCAATAATCGATATCTGTCCCTGCGAATTCAATCATTTACAGATGCCTGATACACAATTGCATATTGTGCAACGGTTGCGTGATCGAGGAGGGTGCAGAATTAAAGGACTGCATAGTTGGCGCCCAACACACAGTACCTTCCGGAAGTCAACATTCCCGCGAGGTCCTCACAGATCCGGATAAACTGATAGAAATCTAATTACCCCTGATTGTATAAAACATTTTATTATTAGTCGTCCTAATAAAAAAGTAACGTTTTATTTATAAAAATAAACATTATCCATTTCATTCAAACGACCAGCGTCCTAAAAACTGTGACCTTCATAGGACTTGTCGAGGTCGTTGCAAGGTCAAATGCAACATCGACGTCATACGTTCCCCCCGGAAACGTTCAATATTTGCTCGAAGTACATTTTCGTCTCTCCCATATTTTTCCTGATATTTACGCGTTCATAGATAAAACGGACACACTGTATACGTAATATCGTTTCCCGTTATTCATTTTTTCCCCTCCAAATGAGAACCACTGGCGCCGCCAATAGCTTTGAGCACACCGATTCGGGCGAGGGAACGCTGCGTTTTGGAACGCGAGGAGCGATCTCCTCTTTTATAACGTTCCTTCGTGCAAAATGGTAAGCGGCTCCTCGATCTATTAAAATCCGATAATTATAACGCGATCGTGTGAATTTTCCAACGCAAAGATGTTCGAAATGATTTGTCGTCCCATCTAATATCGAACGGAACGCATAGTTGCGGCATAAAATCGCCGAATAATTATATTATTAACGTTTGAACGATGGGGCACAGGTTATCCGACAAATGTTTACGTCTCGGCATGAGGACGCAGACTGACAAAGATATATACACGTTTAAATTGCGAGGATGATTCCGTTCGTGCGATATAATAATTTATTTCGTTCTTTCATAGACGAAGGGAACATCGAGTTTTGGTAAGCGGCGGAACAAGACACACACATTGTGCAGGAGATGTGGCCGTAGCTCGTACCACATCCAGAAGTCGCAATGTGCTCAGTGTGGATACCCGCAGAAGAAAATGCGATCATGTAAGATTCCATATTCGTATTAATTTAAGTCCTGTAATTCTAATTAAATCTTGCAAAGTTTGGAGAATCCCTGGCGTAGAGCTACAGGTCGTGCCGTAAGGAGTATCGACTCTGAGGAACAGTCTGTGAGCTTAATACTTGATCATTGCTCCTACAGAAATGACGAAAATTAATATTGTTCTTTATCAATGCATCATTGAAGAAAGAAGCAATGCTAGAGTACTCGATACTTGTTGCGGTACTACCTGTACGACAGCGATTGGCATAACTGGTCGACGATAATAATCTTTCGATTCGTCTCGTATTAACGACGATTCTAACTTATTAATGTACACGCGATTAATTTCCATCCGAGTTGCGTTTAATGCTCTATTACGAATTACAGATAACTGGTCCGTGAAGGCCAAGAGGAGGAAGACCACCGGAACCGGTCGCATGCGGTACCTGAAGATCGTACGTCGCAAGTTCAAGTGAGTCCAACGAGAACAACCTTAACGAAATTAACTTTGCGAAAAAAAAAATTGCATTTCGAATACAACCGTTTTTTCGATATTTTTTTGCAGGAACGGATTCAGGGAAGGTTTACCGAAACCAAAATCAGTACAGGCTAAATAATTCCCACCTTTTGTCACTGTTATATATATATATATATCTAAAAAATTTCGACATCTAATAAATAACTTGAAAAGTCTCCAAAAAAAAAAAAGAAGTTGGCATCGAATTCTTATTGAAGCTGATCCTTGTTACAATTAATTCGCAGTGGAATGTAACCGCAACAATGAACCGTACGCGCGATGCTTGTACTTGGGCATTCTATTTGATTTTTCTCTGCCAGTCGGAGGACAGAAGGCGATAATGAACGAAAACAAATAGGTAAACGTTGAATGGTGGGGTTGCATTCTATCTGCGCAAACGCGGCGGATCTTTCGTTTGCATCCGATCTTATAATAACCGCGGTTTCGTTTATTTCTATTCAGTAACATGTAGATTTGTGTTGCAAAATGGTAACTTATATCTGTTGCTGAGAAGTACTCCTTTTACGCGCGCTCTCTTTTCCGCCAGTAGAAACGGTATGTTACCGGGTCACGTTCGACCAAGATTCCGTCTTCACAAGCATCAAAAGATCAAGATCCATCGGATCGTTTATCGGTGAAGAAAGGGCTTGAAAGTAAGAAAGAAAAAAAATCGAGAAAAGAAGAAGAATCAGTATTACAATTGAAATAGAAAACGAACGAGGTAGAGAGAAAGAATTCTCAGGAAATAGGAAGAGGCTATTTCTGAAGCAGCTAATTATAGAAAGTGTTGCTCAATTAATTCTCAAGTCAAAACGCAAATGACTGTTTGGACGAAATTGTTCGGTAAGTTTCGAATATTTTCCAGCTGTTCACGGAAGCGTTTCGCAACGGCGAGCTATTTGCCATATTCGACAATTCACTGGTCCCTTAATTTTCTCGTGTGAAACGAAATAGTCCCATCGATCCGTGAGTAATCGAATTCATCTTAATCGTCGACACTTTCTAGGCAAATATCTTTTAGTCACGAACACCGTGAGCTGTGGCCTGATGATGGCCACAGGGGACATCATTCAACAGCGCAGCGATCACTTGAAGAAGAACAGATATATTCCAGGAACGTCCCTGGTCTTGGCGGCGTCACCGGAGGACGAGAGGAAACGCAGCAATTCTAAAATATCCGACGATTACGCCCACGACTATGTGCGAACCAAGAACATGACCATCGTCGGCCTTCTTCAGGGCCCGTTTCATCATTGGTTTTACAAGATACTCGACAAGTTTCTTCCCGGAAGAAACATTGCCTCCGTAGTGAAGAAGACTTGTCTGGATCAAACGATCGCCAGTCCAACTTGCTTGGGAATCTTCTTCGTTGGCCTTGGCCTGTTGGAGCATCGCAGTCTCGACGCGATCTACGAAGAAATGGGAGTGAAGTTATACGACACTTGGAAGGTACCTTAATTTATTCCTTCCATTGCTTCTATTGTCGTTGCTAATCGGTACGACTGAATTCCTAAATATTGCTTGCTTTTTAAGGTCGACTGCTGTTTCTGGCCACCGACGCAGTGCGTGAACTTCTTATTCGTACCTTTTCGTTACAGGGTGCTGTATACGAATTTCATGACAATGATATACGACATTTTTCTGTCGTACATGAAATACGTAAGTCCTTCTCTCGCCTATTATAAACCCCGCAGAATTTTTCTTCTATTCATTGTCTTCTCTGTTCCAGGATGCACAGTATCAATGATCCGATGATCTCGAAGCTAGTCCTATTCTCCGTATCGTACTTAATTTTAATGTGCCTGGTGCGTTGTGCACCATTTCGCAGCATTGTACTATATCGTACAGTGAATTAATCACGTGTATATATACAATACCACCGAATTATAATGTAATACTCAACGAAAGACAATGTTATCGTTTAACAATAAAGGAATTTTTGTTTTTCGTAATGAACGTGTTTGTAATTGCCGGATACCCATTATCGATTTAGACGGGATTAGATTGTAAGCCGTAAACACGTGTTTGTTTGGAATCGATGCCTGATAACGATGCGAATCGAACGGGTAACACGTTGCGATTGTTTCATTTCGTCATCGCCGTTGAAAGTTTCGACATTTTTATGCTTCTTCGATCTCTTACTGCACGAATAATGTTCGCCCGATATTTATCGCTGTTGCAATTCGCCCGTGATGCATCCCGCAGGAATTTTTATTCAATTCCTTATCGCGTGTATCTGTACAACAGTCCATTGAATGCAGCTTGTTTATTAATACGAGAGCTCTTGTTTGTCAATCGGCGACAACGGGATTATAAAGATTTCTAAGCCGCCCAGTCGCCAGCGAACAAACAGACGGTTATACTAGTGTAAATATAAACAATATAAACCGAGCAAACAATAAACAAGACTGGCAGACGGATATATCTGATGCATTTTCCGAAATTGTATCACAATAGAATCCAGGGTAAATATTAACGTACGATGGGGAGCTTATGTGCTCGTTTCTGTTGCGGCGCACAGCCAACCGTCTATCTGAAATAATAAGAGAGCGTTACAAATTTCCTGACGCAGATGATTCGTTCCTTTTTATTGCCTTTACGATGCAGTTCATAATTCGTCAATTGTAGTAACAATGATGGCCATTTAGAAGTAACGGCACTCAATATTCGCTGCGCCTCCTTCAGTTATTAACGGATTTAATTTGCGGCTGAATAAATTTGAAGTATATTGTTGCGAATTATCAGTTGGGCGTGCGACAGGGATTTAACAAATGTTTGCTTCACGATTATCCATGGTGAAAGTGATTGCGAAACGGCGGCAGATCCAAAACTCGAGCTGTGCCGAGGAGTACGAGGGCTGTAAAGATACAATTTAAATTCAGAGAATTTCCACGATTCGTCCAGAATTTTACTAAATGCCATTGAATTATTCGTGAAATTAAAATTATAACTTAATCTACGTAAACAGAGTGAACAGCAGAATTCTTTCGAATGAGAAGATCGAGGTTAATCGGAGGCAATATTTCGATGTAATCATTAAAAGAAGAAAATGATTAAATAAATGAATTACCGCTTCCAATTGAGTACATTACGCTCTTTCCAATGGTCTTTTGGAATTTTTTCGAATGATGCGAAACATATAAACCAGAACCTATAAGACCACAGCCGCTGATAATTCTGCAACTCAAACAGTCACGATTTCGATTGTTAATTATGCTCTTCACAGTAGTAGTTTCTTGCATTTTTTTTATTTCCTTTCAACGACGTAGCATTGGCAAATCGTGTGTATCGTAGAACTGTTTGATAACAGATGATTTTTAAAATATAGGTTATGTTTATACCTCCGTATCGCGCATCGATATATCGTGTTTTATGTATCGAATATTTGAAATGGTATGTCGAAAATGGCGCGCATCAAGACGTGTACTTAATAGTGTAACAAATATCTCAAATGCCATATTTGTAGTTCGTAGAAATAAATTGATTGTATTGTTAAAGGAAACCTTTCGCATAAGTTTTATTTCGCATACAAGTGGAACGAAATGGGGAAAAGTTAACAGAAACCTGAAATGTAAGAGTATGTAAATATTCTTTCTACAAGTAATTCGGGGATCATCTTGCGTGTCGTACATCGTATAAGTAAAGTTGCATTTCGTATGATTACAAGCGCACTTCGTTTCCTCTTTTCTTTTTTTATTCAAATTCAATTGAGTATACAAAATTTAAGTCGGTCAGTTTTCCCAAAACTCGAATAATATTGTGTTTCGCCATTGATTAAGCAAATAAAGGAGAATAAATAGAATTCCTCGAGTTGTAAAAATTGTACGAATGTTGATAAATTTCATTGCTTCCCGTATACTATTTATTCGATGAGTTTCTTCGCTTTGAAAAAGCGCCGCAAGTAAAGAACTTGCCAAATGGAGAGTACCAGAAGCCAGCACATGGAAAATATACTGAAGTACAGAACTCGAGTATTTGTTGCCTCTGAAAGTGCAAAAAAAGAATTAGTAAAAATTCATCACTTTTTCTATTAATAATTCCTTACAAACTACGATAAAATATGTTTTGCATTAATATAGTAAAATATTGATTCGCATGAAATGTTCACCATTGGTATCTCTCATTTCTTCTTCATTTTTTCGCATTCGAGCGAAGTCTTGTACGATAGCTTCAGATAAGTCTTCCAAACGTTTCAATTCAACCTCCGAAGGTTTCAGCTTTGCTGCCTCTCCGATCTATCGAGAAAACAATCGGGCAAGCATTGTATTAATTCGTACGCCAACAATTCTTCTGAAATGTTGAGTTCACAATTGCTAAACTCATGTAAAAACAGTCTAGAGTACTAAATTAATACTTGGGAAATTCAGGTTGCAGTATATACAATATCTGAATCCAAACTCTGCTGAAAAACGGGAGACTTCGACAAGCAGTTGTGAATTGTGAAACAAGCTTAGTAACTTCAATTTTTTTTTTATGTTAAGCCTATTCATTACCGACAAGTATTCTGTGAGTACTAGTATCTATGAATACATAGGTGAAACTCTAAGGCCACACGAAATTAATTTACTGGGCATTATCAAAGTTCGTCAGTCTGTTTCAAATTGATGTAATTTCTATAAATTTTCACGAGAACTTTTCAAACACCCTGATAACTAATTCATGCCCAAACCCATGCTCCAAAAAGTCATACACTGATGATTTCTAATAAAATCAATCACTCTACGTTACCAACTGTGTGCCCATACAAGCCACATATAAAACAAAGAAAAAGAGATGAAATATAGTGAGTTTATTTTCGATAATTCATTAAACAGATCAGATACTGACAATCCGATCCCTGTATTTAATAGAAATAACAAAAAAGAATCTTCCTTCGTTATTATTAATTTTCATGACATCGAATGCAGTTTATATTTCTGTTTAAATTAAACAGACACTTCTCGATTGCAATAGAAAGGATTGTCACTTCCTGTGAGACACATTTTTGTCAACGACGGAATAGACTCGCTAAATGTAGTGACCATAAAAAAGAAATAAAAACACAGAAGAATTTGAACGGAAAATTCGTTGACAAAATCTGGCACAGTCAATCAATTAAAAAACTTACTCCTTCGTAATTTTTCGCTTCAATTCCACGCTTCGTGATTAGGTTAATTTCTTGCTTAATTTGTTTGATATCTGAAACAATTATATCGATGTATAACGAAAATCGAACGAAATGGTAGATAAAGTCATAATGTTATAATAAATATAGGGGTGCCCGATTAGCTGCAACTCCCGAAACTGGCTCCGCACTCCTCTTGCAAATACATAGCGCGTACTTAGAGTCAAACGATTTACAGATAGAGCGCACCCGCACGACTCAATAAAGCCTCAAACAGTTGCAGCTAAGCGGGCACACTCCTGCGACTGTTCCATTCGTACTGCCTGAAAACGAAGGCTGTATGGCGTGCGCCATGAAGCAGATCTCGAAGGTATCGTAGGTCTCCGTAACGAAGGAGAACTTCAACATTTTTCCATGGGGGATGTCGTCCTTCCTCGACAGAATGTCTCCCTTGGAGTCCCTTATCTGTCGAACAGCAAGCATCGTCAAACCCTCCGCACCAACATTCCCACTAAACGAAATGCATACGTACTCCATTCGAAAAAGAGGTTAAACGAACATAGCCTCAAAACGTCGGGAACTTACGAAAAATTACCCTAGCGTAAAAATCGCAGAAAATTCGCAATACATCCGGTGATCTCGCCGTACGTTCAATTAGAGAGGCCGCGAGGTACGATCTAACATATGCGGGTAGAGGTTAAGCGAACGTAACCTCGAAGAATCGAGAAACGAAGAACGATACCACGGCTCATCGTCGAGAACTTACAGTATATTCGGTTTTAACCGCCGGTGTGACAGAAACCTCGTATTCCCCGGCGACCAACACGTTCGCCTGCACCTCCTCCTTCAAACATTTCAACGAGCTCGGCTCCAGGTAAAACCTTATGCCGTGCACGTACGCGACCACCGTCGCCAGAACGAATATTACACCCCGCATCTTTCCACGCTGCGAAATCCCATAAAAATTGTCCCGACTACTATCAACGGGGAAAAGAACTCCTCGCGGTTAGGTGCGCGACGTTAACGACGAACCATCAACATATTGATGAGTTGGCGACCATTGAGTATTTTCGTTGGATCTCGTGACGCGGCGACATGGAACGACCGACCGAGAAAAAAAAAACGCCGTACACGCGTCGCACTTTCGAACGATTTATTGGAACGAACTTATTGGAAACGAAGTTTCCAAGCGAATTTAATTATTTAGTTGTTCAACATTCGCCACGCGACCCGCTGCTCGCCGTGACCGTGAATATTATTTTCCACACCGTATTTGCGATCTGTCAGAAACGCTAGGACGGCTCTCGCGCGAACCCGCCTTTAGGCGACGGAGAGCGACGAACGCGGCAATTGTGGACGGCGCTGAATCGAATTCAAAGTTCACTAACGTGGCCGTTAATTCTTGCGCCGAGAGTAAACGTCGCTCCGCAACTTGTGCACGAATGCCTCGTCGAGGGAACGATCGAGGAGAGATCGACGAATAATAGTGTTTTCATTGGGGCGAACAAAACTGATCGTCTGTCGTACGATAACGAGAGAATGGAGGACGAATCTGATATTTCCACGAAACTTTCTTTTTAATAACTGATCGGGTACGTATGTATATATAACACGTACTGTTTCTTTTTACTGCTCGTTTTTTTATTTGCCCGAGGGGCGTGTACGAGTGGACACACACCTTCAGGTTACCCGAAACCTTATTCTTGTTTGCGTATTATATCGTCAAATCTATGTTCTTTCTGTTGCCCTGGATAGATCCGTCGTGAAATGGCAACGTATTCCTCCCTGGACGAAACTTTGGAGAGGCAGTGCGAGAAGCTGCAAATTCTCGAGGCTGCGACGACACTGATCAAAGGTACGGTTCTATTTGTTCCGTTGAAAATCACCAGCGTACAGATAAAGTTTTCTATCGCAGGCAAAGACGCGGTGAGAGAGGAGCTGATGAAGATGCGCACAGACGTTTCCGAAATGAGCAACGGAGTAGAAGAAATGAGGACGGCATTGGAGAAGATGAAGCAACAGAACGAGCAATGCAGAGTAGGTTTCTTTCGTTCGTCTTTTCCTGTTCCGATCGGAAATCGCAGAAATCTTGTGAACGAAATGAATGCAGGAGTTGGCGGCGCTCCTCGAGAGACTGGACAAGAGAATCGTTCACATGGAACAGAACGTACCGTGCGAATTGATCCGCGCTCGTGAAAAGGAAGCGGCGAACCGGTTGCACTTGAGCACTGTTCAGGAGACAGCGTCGCCTGCGATCACGTACGATGATGCGGAGTTGCAGGACGCAGCTATGGGAGACTGCAAGAAGACGTTGTTCAGGGAGCCCGAAGTTTGTCCTATGCTACCATTGATCGGTGAAAAGGAGTTCAGGGCAATACCGAAGTATATCATTGGCAGGCAATCGTTAGATACTGTAAATAGTTTTATAAGTAGCATTAATGAGATATTGAGAACGAAATACACATTTTTGGCGTTGGGCAAAGCTCAGGCTAGAAAGCAGGGCGATCTGAATTTGTATTTACAGTACAAGAAACAAGATATGGATGTCTGCACGAAGAATGGTACGTTGCCCTCTTTGTTCTTCATTTCGTCGATAATATACGTTTGGTTTGATGATAAATTTGTTGCATTCCAGAGTGCGTGTACTTTTTTATGGCCGAGGATTACGAGAGGCACACGAACACTAAGTTGAATAAGCTTAAATTGAATCTGTTGACCGTGTTGCGACACTGCAAAAGGTTGCGGGAGCACAGAGTGAAGAGGGAACTGCGATATATCGTATTAACGCAATAATAACGCCCTGATCCGTGACGGATATAGTTGAGCGTTATAAATGGAAGAAGAAGTCAAGCGACGGACAATAATTTGTACAGAGAATGAAAATATATGTAGTTTAGCAATATATTTTTTTTATATACAATTGTAATCTATTGGAAATATATGTATATATATTTTTCTCATTGACTAAACCACGAACTAATTTATTCATATTTCAGGCGAAGTTTTATTTCGGCTGCCACAATAATTTAACGATCTCTGGCGTCGAATCTTCTGTTTTCTAGATTCGCATTTGTTCGGGTCGTCGTGGCAGCGTGTTTATCAGAAACACTATGCTCGCAAAGATCAGACTCCCTGTTTGAATTGTTTCGACGGGTCGAAGAATCAAGTTTAGTTTGCCATGAAAGAATCCTTCCGTTTTCATTTCCAAGGAACGAGGTAATCTACTCTGAGATACTTTCGATCGTGCCCTCCACTTGCAGAGATGAAACCAACCGATACGATTATATTTTCATTTTTTTTTTTCTTATCATTTAGCAGCGACCTTATGGTATAAAAATAATTACCCGAGTCTAGAATAATTTATTTATTTTTTAATTGTACAAGAATATATCGTCCCTGTTCGAAGGATTTCTTCCAACCACTTGTCGATAGACTAAGTGTAAAAGTGAATGAATGATGAAAAATTTCGATGAATGATGAAATACTCTTGCGTTAAATAAGCGGGGGAATTAATATAATGTTCATACGATATGAAAAGAAAATTGTGCCCCTTCTGAAGTCTAGATCCTTACCACGGATCGCCAGCTTCTGACTTCCTAGTATAGTCCAAAGTCTGGGCAGAAGCTCGAGCAATTCGGCGACAATTTATTCACAATTTTGTGGCCAATATTTTCTTCATAAACCGACGATAATAATTAATATCGAATTCTAGATAAAAGGGACCCATAGTTTGTCAATATGAACAGCGGAAAAACGGAATCGATGAGCACGTTGAGCGAGCACGAGGACGATCTCGACGATCTCGAGGGGTCAGTCATTTGGTCCCAAGAGGAGCCGCTCTCCTCCAACGAGATCTTAGAATTGACCCCGGATCCGGAGGGACAGAATCGTTTGAAATCCTTGTGCCGTCTGTGCGCGGGAGAGACTCTCAATCCAATTTACATTTATTCCGAGTTCGGCGAGTCTCTGAGGCTTTTGCATAAGATCAACACGTGTTTAAGTGTTAAGGTAATTGTTGTTCGTTAACGTGTCCCGAGATCGGAAGTAACGACATAATTATGAACCGTCAGGTAAGGAAAACGGATCCGTTGCCGAAGCAACTGTGTCCGACGTGCGTGGAGAAAGTTAACTGGTGCAACGAGTTTGATATTCAATGCATTCGAGCCGAGGAAACCCTGTTCGAGATCTTGAAGCAGAAGCATTCGTTTGCCAGCAATCCAACCGACGACGCCACCCAAGAGAACACAGATTCCTGTCCGCTGTGCGTCGAGGGAAGGATGAGGGTTTACGAAGAGGACAAGGAAGCCAGGCGAGACGTCGAGCTGTACGACAGCGACATTGTTCTCGAAAGCAGCGACGAGGAGCAGATACCAAACGAAATAACAATCGACGAAGAGCCAGACGAGAACGAGGCCATCACATTGTTCTGTCTGGGCACCAAGCAAAAATATTTGAAATGCGGAGCGTGCATGAATCTGTATCACACGAAGGAGACCCTGGACGAGCATAAATGCAAGCCAAACTTACAGTGCACGTCCAAGCCGTACAAATGTGATGTTTGCTTTGCGACATTTACATTCGAGGAGCGACTGCAGTTCCATCAACATTTCCACAAGGACGCCAAGGCATTGTACTGCGAGACCTGCAAGATCACGTTCGGGAAAGAGTTGAAACTGTTCTATCACTACAAGAGGTATCCAGATAAATCAATATAATATATGCATTCGAATCAATTGAACTTCCTTTTAGATATCACTGCAAAGGGGGCAGAGTGTCCTGTTTGCAATGCGGCAAACTATTCGAGAACCAGGACGGTCTGAAGAAGCACGTGTGCGTCGATGGGAAGACAAGACCACACGTGTGCGAGGTTTGCTCCAAGGGATTCTGCGACGGATACACATTGAAGCGGCACGTGGTCACTCATCTGCCGGAGAAGCCGTTCAAGTGTCCTGAGTGTTCGAAGAGTTTCACACAGAAGTCCAGGCTGAACAAACACGTGGCGGGCCACAGTATAACATTCGAGAATAACCAAACAATTTGGAGGTACCTTTATCTGTTCTGAAACAACGTCCTCCCATTACAAAAGTTGCCTCTCCTTTTAATCAAGGTGTGTCCGCTGCGGCGAAGCATTCGGCAGCTGCGAGTCTGCTGACGAGCATTGCAAAAAGCACGAGGAGAAGATCAGCCTCATCGAAGAGTTACAAGTGTTGAAGCTGTACCACTGCGAATTCTGCAGCAGCCACTTCGCCGACATGGACCATCTGAAGAGCCACAGGGAGTTGCACGTGGTGGAGAAACCGTACACCTGCAACCACTGCAACACCACGTTCAAATCGTTCGCGGAGGCCGTACTCCATTGGAAGGAGCACCCGAGGATATTCAAGGTGCTGGTGGTGTTTCTGTGCGAGATATGCGACAGGGACGTGAAAGAGCTGTCCCTGCTCTACAAGCATAAACAGAAGAGGCATCAACCGGTGGCCAGAAGATCCGAGAGGAGCAAAGAGAAGTTCATCTGCGAGCTATGCGGTGGCGTGTTCGCGAGCATCGAGGACTTTCAGGAGCATGGGAAATATAGATGCTCGAAATTCCCGTGCGACATCTGCGGCAGCCTGTTGCCGACAGCGAATTCCTTGAACGCCCATAAAAGGCGGCACAGCGGATTGAGACCGTACGTTGCAAGAGATTCCTCTTTCATGATGCACAAATACAGCGCGAGCTTGACAAACTGTTTTTCTTATTTCGCGTGTAGATACGTTTGCAACATCTGCGGGAAAAGTTACACCCAGTCCAGCCACATGTGGACGCACAAACGATTTCACATGGGCGTGAAGCCGTACGCTTGCGAATACTGCGACCAACGGTTCACGATAAAACCAGACCTGGCCGATCACACCAGGAAGAAGCATACCAGGGAACGACCGTTCAAATGCGACGTTTGCAACAAAGCTTTCTTAACCGGGTCCGTGTTCTATCAACACAGACTGATACACAGGGGGGATCGCAGATACAAGTGCCACTACTGCGAGAAAGCGTTCACCAGAACGGAGGCGTTGAACAATCACATAAAAATTCACACCGGCGAGAAGCCGCACGCCTGCGACATTTGCGGCAGGTGTTTCAGGCAGAAAGGGGACATGAGGAAGCACAGGAGGACCCAGCACACCGTTAAACAGGACGCCAAATAGATAGCAAGAGAAATCGAATAATCCATAAGCGTATGGCAATGTTAAAAATCTCCCTTAGGTATTTGCGACTCGCGAATAAAATGTAAATAAAGAATTCAACAATGCCATAAGATAAACAATAAAGATAAAAGACTACAAGGTCCATGACGTGTATCGTAATTGGCAAGGTAATTATGCAGGACAAGGGGGCCACTTTCATTTTGGATGACCTTGGAATAAGATTATGAAAAATATCGTTATGTTGTTCGCGAAAAACCGTGCCTACTTTTTCCTCTTTCATTTCTCTCTAATATGTACTATTCGCAAGAAAAACACCGCGGACACCCTGCACATTCGGCGCCAGGTACTCCTTATCATTCCTTGCTCAGGAATGATCGACCCTGAGGCCGTATTTCAAGGCCGTTGAAATCGAAGGTGACCCCCCCTCATTCTCCATATTTACCCATGAAGAATTGCACGTACGATTGCACGTGAATCGACCGAAACGGGAAAAGATTCGAGAACACCTTGGAGTCGCGTCGTTTCGAAAGTAGCCGCGGCAACAGGCGCGAACAGGTGCGCAGATGCAACACGTACAGAACAGGTGACACGACCGATGTGTCCCGTGATACGTACGTATTGCACGAAGCCACCGAACCTCGATCGGTTCTAACATAAGTTGCAACTCGTTGGCGATAAGAGAGTATCGCCCGATTATCAATGAAATCGAAACGATGACTACCCACAGATAGAAGAATTTCTCCAGGGTATCCCCCTCGCGTACCTGACGTACCACCCACGTAAGTTGAATTAACGTCGCTCCTTGTTACGAACGAGAACGCCTTTGCAAGTTCCTCGCATGTATCCCGCGACGTTAACGACCAGACGCCATCGATACGTTTCGCGGATACTTTGCTCGACATTTTTCGTGTTGTTATCTACGACACGTATCTAACCTGACCAAGTTTGACGTTATGCTTGCGTGTCGTCGCGATAGGCACGTCCTTGTTTCGATCTTATTCCACGGGTAAGTCTCGTTGATATTCGTCGATGTAAATCGGATCGACTAGTCGGGGGTTTCGAAAATGATATTTTCGTTTCGCAAATGATATTTCTCCAATATTTACCTAATTTCTATTGAACAATAATTGATTGATATTAGGGCTTCGCATTCCTTAGGATCCCCATGAAGAATGGCATTTCCGCCACTGGTTAGTTCCACGCCGCCCCCTTTGGACACCTTTGGGGACTCCGAGGAGGACGAGTTTGGGGATTTCACGACCGGAGGCATAGATGGTAATTGTACGACTCACGCAAACAACTTTCCTTAACAATATCGTTGATCTCGCGGGGATAAGTCAGAGGTGTATGCCGTTTCAGGTTTGTCCGCGTCGTCGGAGTCGCCGCACAAGCTTGCGACCCCACTTCGAACGCCACTGGCCTCCAGGCATGCATCGCCAAAAGTGAATGGCATCCGGGAGGGCCCTGGCGATTCTCAGGCAACCACGGTTTCAAAGACCGCCACTACCGAGGAGCTGTTAATACTGGAGAAGATAAACGACACTGTGACCGACATCAAATTCAAAGCAGAAGCGAAGAAACTTGTGAAAACTGTGGCGAACGACACCGTAAAGACACAGGAAAGCGTGGATGGGAATAAGAAGGATGGCGGCGTGGCGAGAGGGTTTTGCAACGAAGTCAGTTTGGCTGGCGAAGACAGTAGCATCGGGGAGAGCGAACAGGAGCCCTCTCCGAATCGTTCGCAGGACTTTGAACCTCTCAGTTTGGATTTAGGAGATCCCGCTGTTGCTCTGGATACTGTACAGCCGGTGGACGATGACTTCTACGAATACGAGCAGCTGGAGGATCCTGAAAATTGGATCCCCGGCGATGGAGCAACCATGGACGGGCCTAAGGCAGAGTATGCGCAGTTTGAAAGGACCGAGGATGTTTCGATTAATACAAACAGCTTGGGCAAAGACTTGAACGTAGATCCCGAGGATACCCTAAATGTGGACGTAGAAAGTCTTGTGGGAAAGCGGACTGAGAATCAATCCGTGGTGAACGAAAATGCGACGAATCAGGAAAACGTTTTTGTGTTCGACGATGAGTCAAAGTTTATTGAAGAAAATCCTGCGAATGTCCATCGCCTGGAAGACAACACTTCCCCCACGCTTCAGGCATCCTATGAAATGTCCGAGGATTTCAAAGGGTTCGCCGAAAACGAACCTGAGAATGACACCGAAAATGGAACCGAATATGTTCAAATCGAGGATGACTTTTTATCTTCCGCGCCACTGCCAGATATTTCCAGGTGTTCCAGCGGGGAGTTCGCCGACTTCGATCGCGACCCCGCGCTCGTTGATCGCCAGGTGGGAACGAGCGAGGAGATAGAGGGAACGTTCGTTCAGGACGACGATTTCGGGGACTTCGCCGATTTCTCTGAACCGTCGCAATTCGAACAGCCCGCGGAACTCCATGCAGCTGACGACGATTTCGGGGACTTCAACGATTTCGAATCGACCTTCGAGCAGGCCCCGTTGGAGCAACCACCAATCAGCTTGAGGGAGTCGATTTGTCGAATAGAGAATAGAAACGTTTGTATCTCTCCTCCTTTTTTCATCTTTGCTCGTTTCGTACGACTTTACAAATTATTCGTAAGTAATTTGGCAATTCCTCCAGGCCGCCAACAAAATAGAGGACATCATCGCTACGATGTTCGCGATGGACGGGACTCATTGCGAGATCGTGATCGAATCGCTGATAGGCCAGGCGGACAAAGTTTGGCGGTGTATAAAGAACGTGGAGGAAACAAACGCTTTGACGTACCAATGGGCAAACAGTTCCAGCAACAACATATTACTAAATTCTTTGGGGATCGATTCCCGTAACATCGTAGGTGACACTTTGCCCTAACAATATGGCAAATCGAATTCAGTAAATGAACGAACATTTTCACAGCTGTTTGGGCCGAGGTGGAACCCCAACGTTCCAAGATTCGCGGCGAATCTCGGCTTCACGCCGTTGGAACCGATCAAGGCAACAGCGGAGACGCAGTCGGCCTCCTCGTCGAACGGAAATAAGGCCCAGTCTACGAATAATTCAGAGGTGAGCGTGATCGTTTGTCGATAAATTAGAGAACAGCACCGTGCGCCGTATGTTGCCGACTGTGAATAATAACGATAACATATTATTAGGAAGTACCTGCCGCTCAATTCGATTGGAATAGTTCCGGGCTTGTTAATCCCTTAGAAGCTAGTAAGTATCCAATGCAGCGTGTGTCGATATTCACAATTCTGTTAGCTTTATTCCAGTTTGAGCAAAAAAAGAAAAATAAAGAGAAGCACTCCTCCATTTTGTGTTGTCGCAATATGTTTTACAGTTAAAGCGTCACAATGTTTGCTTCACTTTCGCTCGCTTGTGTACATTTATATATAAATAGAGTTATATATATGTGGAGGGCCCAGAAGCCAATCAGTGCAGGCCCAACTTTCCCCGAACGTGAGTTACGTAGTTAAAACTTTCCGTTGATAAATCAATTAAGTCACTATTTTCACATGTAAGCAATAGATGATGGTAATGGCATTGCCACTTTCTTCAAAGTACATTGGCTTCTGAACGCTCCATATATACAGGGTTGCCCGGGAACTCTTGATCACTTTTTAATGGGCGGTTGCTGGGGCAACTGTGAACAACGTTTTCTTTTACCAAAATATCGGTTGAAGCTTCGTTTTTGAATTATTAACGAAGAAACGCGTTTGATCACGAGCACGACCGAGCGCGGTTGAGAACCACGTGTTTAAGCGCGCGAACTACGGGCGCTCTGATTGGTCAGTTTTGTTCTGTTAATAATTCAAAAGCGACGCATTAAGCAACATTTTGGTAAAGGAAAAAGTTGTTCAGAATCAGCCCAGAAACTCCGCACTAAAAGCTGGCCAAGAGATTCCCGGCCGACCCTGTATATATTACTGCAAACTGTGCTAATCACTGGGAAAATTGTCTGACGATACGTGTAATCTAGGTGGTGGGTTGTCTGCACTTCTACCTCTGGACTTTCTGTGTCCCTTCGATCCTCTACTAACATCCCACAGCTCCGCCAACTCTGAATCCCACCGTCGACAAAGTAGCGCAAGGAATCCTATTAATCATCGTAAGTTTTGGGCCAGTATACGGTGTTCGATGTCCCAGTACGTAGCCAGCGTTACATAGATACCCATAGATGCTTTTGTGCTTCCACGTTTACGTACTATCCCCCGCCTCCAGCGAATCACTGACCTGCACGCTTAAATAAAGTCTTTCGCCGAACAACAGATGCACCGGAAGCAAATGTAAATCGGGAACGATGCGATTCAGTGTCCAAACCGGAGGCAAGGGACGCCGCGGATGTCGACTCGACCAGGTCTCGGAGACGTTCGCAGCCGGCGAAGATGATCGACCCTCTGCCAGCCCATCGCGCAGCATCGGAGTGGAAGAGGAAACCAGCGGACCCGGACCCAGGTGGCAAACAGAGGGGCCCAGGGGTTCAAAGAGCGGAGAAGCAGTGTTCGACGACTGACAAACAGAATGCCATAGACAGACAGCTCGGGAACGACAAGCAGCAATTCGTTATCGATAAGTCCGCCGTGGGCGATGTTCACAGGGGAAGGATTGCGAACAAGAGGGCGGGGCCCGAGCACACGGCGATGGACAGATTTGGCCGCGTGATGCCCATTCAGCCGGAGACCAGCAGAGTGCTGAACCGTTTGCCGGATTTGTCGTTCCTCAGCGCGAGAAGCTTGCTGCTGGATCGCGAGCACAAGCAGATCGCCTGCGAGATAGGCGTTATTAATCGCAAGATGCCCGGCTGAGTAACGTCGGTCTGAGCGCGAGTTTGAAAGGTACAAACGAATGATTGGGAGAAGAAAGAAAAGCCGAGACGAAAGAGGAGAAAAAACACGATAACAGAGCAATTTATTGTGCCCCGCGACGAGAAGTGTGTGTAAGGAGAGAAGACGTTCCGCTAACCTTTCAAATCCGCGCTTGGACCGACCTTTGATCCTCTGACATCTTTCCCGCCGAAGGAACGACACCGACTGATAATAGTATTTTCTGCGCCCCTCTACTCGGGAGGACGAAAGAGTATATTCTGTTCGGTGTGTATCGAACGATATGAACAATGTTGCACATAGCATCTATGCCTTTCTCCGCGAAACGGCGAGGCGGCCGGGAGATTGTTCAGTTTGTTCACGAAATGGAGTAGGCTAGAACTTATTTCCGTAAGTTTCGAATTTCTAGGCGCACCGAGGATATTCGTAATGGAAGCATCACTTAACGACAATTGTGATACATAGTTATTATTTTGTACAGCTGTCCCCACCCCGTGCTTTGTTACTTTGTACAGTTCCGAATGGAACGCGGACCAATCGATAGTTTTAATGTGTACAGCCGAGTATATAGTTGAACAGTGATTCTTACGGATATACATATATAGCTGTGATTATATCTTTATTTGCAATTACGAGTCGATCATGTTTCCGTTGCAATTTGTCGATACGAATTATGTTTAGAATTATACCTGTACGAAACCCGCGACGTTTTTAAAGACAATGTACTTAACAATTTAGCTACGTACGTATGTTAACTCTGTTCCGTGAACAAGCGTAATAGTACGGGAGCTGGTGGTGCAGCCAGAACGATTGATAAAGCAGCGTCGCAATTGATAGGAAGATGCAATTCCGATGGGAGCAGTGTTCGTCGAAACGTTGTGTTCAATCATGTCCCCGCGTTTCCACGGGTATATATATTCTAATGGAAACCTTGTACACGTATTCTTCGTTATTTTATAAAAAAAAATCGGAAACCGCGAGGTGTTCCCGAACGGGTGTACGAGGCACGGTTTGTTTAACGAATAGGATGGATAAGAAATATTATTTCTTAGTAATTTTCCGAATCCCTGGCTGCGCCACAATTATAATTAATCCATGATGTATTGGGTACTCGACAATCGAGTTAAGACTTAGCACTGATAATTACGTTCAGAGGGAATTGTCATGGATGCAGCTGGCGTTTGAAAGTGACTTAACAAGTAATAATAATAATAACGGAATATCATAGCGAAACATAAAAGTATTGATGAGAAACTTAATAGGGGACGCTTATACCTTTGACATTTGATTACCATCATTTCTGGCAGGCTAAATCGATTTATTATACGACGATGATTTCAAATCCCACTTAAGTGTTCTATTGTTAACGATAAGAGGACCAATCTTGCGTCGAAGATTCGGGTGAACGTCGTGGCGGCAGTTCAAATATAACTGGTTAGATAATTCTCGCCCCAAAATGTCCAAGGTGTTAAGCAAGCATTGCATTCTAATTGTACGTTATTACTTTTATTTATTAATGCGATCCCCCGATTCCTTTGTTACATAAACGCTATTATATTTATTATATCCAACAGCACCCGTTTTATCGCCACCTCTCCCCGTCCAAATAATTGCCTTCTAGCTGAAAAATCTTCCACGCAAGATCCGAGATCCGAGATATATTGTATGAAAGAAGACGTCTGTGTGTCGTTCGTTTTATACTAGTCAGCCTGAGAACTTATACGCGCTGACAAGGATACAACTTCGCCCTCGCATCTATCGTGTCAATAAAAAAAGAACAACTCTTATTTTTACCCATCCTCCATTCAATACCGACGACACCATTAATTTCGCGTGGATTTTTGGAAGCATCCTTGCGCGCGTGTGCCATCTCCCTAATAGACACAGGTGTTCGCTCGCGTGCACCGGCGACGAGGACACGGGGGGGAGGAAAGGAGAAAATTCGGAACGGAACGACGGAAAGAAAATTGTTGCCTTCGCCCGCACAAGAAAACCCTAGGAAAAATGGCAATTTAACAGTGGAATCGTGGCCATCGTTGTACACGTCAGACTCAGTCGTGCGCCGACTGGTACCGCCAGGTACCAAATGCCACAAGGTCACGACTCGTGTGCCCGTATACACGGCGGGAGAGGAGGAGAGACCTTTTATTGTGCGGCTCGGTTTTACGCCGGTAAGGTGCGCAACCAATGAACAGCGAAATAACAGGTGAAAGAACACACACGTCGCGGGGCACCGAGGCGCTACGTCTCTGCGTACAACTGTGTGCATCCTCGACGGCAATGAGTTTTTAATAAACGCAATTCAAACCTATTTCCTCTTAGAAGCCCGACGGCTCGTTCATCCTGCCATTAAACAGCCCGGCCCAAGCATTTGTGAACGATGAATTTCTTCACGCAATGTCGAGCCGAACTGAAAGGCGTTTATCATCGTGCACATGCACAAACTTCTTCCCCGAAGAGAAACGAATTTTTGTAGAAACGAGGTGCATACGTTCTAAATCGGACACATTTACGTAATTAGAGTGAGCCTCGTTTGCCGAGATAGAGATCACGGTTCGTTTGCGTACGGTTAATGTATGTGTATACGTGTATATACATTTCGGTGCATGGAATGGAATCGTGAAAGTGACGTGCGACGGTGGATTTTAAGGGATCGCTTTAATGGAGAGATTTCAGGACGTGCAGGGGCAAGGGGGGAGGGGAGACGATGGACAAGAATGCGGTTGGTCGTGTGTCGAGACAATGGAGGAAAGGGCGAGAGGCGCATGGCATTTGCTTTGGCTAATAAACGCGTTCGCGAGAAAACGCAGGAGTTCGGTGTCGTGTCGTTCTCTCGAGCGGCACCGCCGGGCACGGCTGGCACGAGTACACGCTATATGTACAACTTCATTCAGAAACGGTGTACACAGAGAGACAAATTGCCGAGATTTCCCTGGTAACCACTCCCAGCTAATTCTACCGCCACGTTGCTGGTTCGTCGCTTTCAAAAATTCCCCCGTCCTTGTCGCTATTCATCCCGGCCCGAGTAAAACGAAGAAAAACAATCATTGAAGCGCACGCTCGATTCGAAGAAGAATATCGTTTGATCCCATTGGCGACGGGACGGGGGATTAAATGGGAGCACAGAGAGATTATTTCGGAAGATATAAGAATGGCGGTGTGTAGGGGGGATGGCTCGACCTGGGAGGAAAAAAAATACAATGGACCGACGCAGGTGGAGGTTCGGAATGCTTGGGACCCGTTAAGAGCGCAGAAAAAGTCAGGAAAGTGGCAAGGGACGGTATTACCTCAGGTCAGGTACCTTCGTCTTGTTTACATTCGCTTTCAGACCGCGTTTCGTAGTGACGAACAGGTAGACGAATTCTTTCCCCTGCCGCATACCATTTTTTAAATCCGCAAGGAAAGCGTCACTCTCGTTGACGAACGTATGCATGTGTATGATGCATCTTTCTATTGCAGCTTCCATTGCGATTAATTTGCATCTGCAATGATATGGCTGGGGGTGCGTAATTGACTAATTACGGCACGTCGTTGATTATCGGATTGAACGGGGGCATGCGTCTCCGGTGATCAGATTTTTACGTCGTATTTAATATCCATGTCACAAGCGTTCGCAGGTATTCGCTAGCTAAATACATGCACAATTGTCTTACAAGCAGCGAATTTGCTACACGTGGTCCTTTGGAACGCCCGCGCGGCGCATGCGCGCCGACGCCGTGGTCCCAGTACCGTGCCCCACCACGCGGCACGCGATGCGCCACGGTGTTAGTCGTTCGCTGACCGCGGCCGCGTAAATATCGTATACGCGAGCCATGAACTGAACTCGAGATACGCTCGTGCTTTCGCATTCTTTTTTTTTTCCCTCCTCATTTTTTCCTCACTTCCTTCTGTCCCGAGGATTCTGTTGCCCGCCCCTCGAGACACGGGGGCGTATTAAGACAATTGTCCAGCGGGTTGCCGGAGAACGTTATTTCCTTATTTTTTTTTTATTGTTATTCTCCATCTACCCCCTCACATGAGAAACAGCTAACCCCCGTCCAAACATTTCCAAACTTCCTCACCTTGGATCAACACCGTCTCCTTTGGTACATTCGCCGAGGAACAAAAGTGTAAACTTGGAAAGGCCGTACCGTTGCCCTCGACAGTCCGTGGTGCCGGGGTCGGACACAGTGGAGACGCAAATTGAAAAGTGTTGATCGGTGCGCGGTGAGAAGAACGGTGCGATGGCAGTGGCTGCGGGGCCACGCCGGCCACGCACGTTCCTCCACGGTGGTAGACGCGCTTCCGGGAATACTTTGGGCACGAGAAGTCTGTGCTGGGTCCTTGACGGGCTTCCGCTGATCCTAGTCCTAGCCGGTGTCGCGCAGGTTGCCGCCATCAGGTTGGGTAAGTGTATTGACCTCGATGGTCCCCACCGTTCATCTCCGTTCGTTAATTTACATTTGCCCCGCGGTTGGAATAAAAATCATGCAATCAGATGTTAATTGAAGCCAGTCGTTTCTCTTCTCTGTTTCACGGTTTCGCGCGTAGACCGATGCGTATGAACTTGCGTGTCCTCTGCAAGTGTATACATACACACAATGGAGGATGTTTTCTTCTTGTATCGTATAATATAATCATTTTGCCGCTCGGTCCTACGATGTATGGGAAGAGTTCGGTTTTTTTTTTATATTTTGCATCGCGCTCATGGAACACGGGAAAACAATGCGTACAGACGGAGGAGGAAATAAATAATGGATCGTCAGACGTTGGATTTCCAGCGTTTGTTACCGTTCTGCGAACTTTCAACCAATCGCGAATTCTTGCAAAGTCGAATGCGCGCATACACACACACACCCACACACGCTCTCCGCCCGTCTTTGTTCCGTTGGATGAATGGAGATCTGTTTTGCTTTCATTGCGCGACCAGCAATTGAATTTCTTCTTTTCTTCTCTCGTATGCTGCTTAATTTATATGTATACATGTGTATATGTATGTGTATGTACACGCATGTTGCCTTTTTCTCCAGTGCTGTGCAGTTTCGATTGCGTTCGTGGAACGCAGTGGTTGGTAGTCGACGATCGATTAATTGTTCATTATATTTAATTGTACATATTGTTCTCCGCCCCTCCTTTTTTCTTAATTTTTTTTATCAATTCTCAAGGTGGAAAAGTATTATATGTATATTCGGTTAGCAATGAGTAATCGTCAATACGAGGGAAGAGCTGTAAACGTGGTGATGCAACCTTGGTGACCTCGAATTTACTTTTGTGACCCCTTTCAAGGTCATTGTACTTCTCCATTTCGAATCACGCTTCGGGCATATATCCACGCGGTGCAACCGACTCTGATTAAACAAAGATGCGTTACAGATGTTGTGGGCTTTCTTTTTCTTTTTTATTACGCGAGCGATGACGCGAGCATGGGGAAACTGATTGGTATTACTTTTCGTAATGTATATGGTGAAGCGGAATTTACTTAGGGACGAGCAAACCAATAATTGGCACCATTGTTAATCTAATTCTGGACCTGTTGCAAACAGGATCGCGGTCGTTTTTGCATCGGGGCATCACTGATCGCTGCTTTCTCTGCTCCCCGCTAGGTGTGCGACTTAATACGCGCGTGCTTTTCCCCGTTCGACTTCTTAAAAATCCCACCTCGCACATGAGCATGCAGTTAACGAATCGGGTTTAGTTTACCGTTAACTCCGTTGCCGTCGCAACTTTTGTTTTGCGTAATGTAACTCCTAATCCCTTTGCGCCGTACAGAAGACGATCAGGCAGGAAAATTTCCATTTCCCCTCTTACGCTGTTCGAGCTCGAAACGGATTTAATTAGAGGAAGGAAGAGAATGAACGAATTATTGTCTGATTATACAGGCGAGATATTTGCAAAATCGCGAAAGATAGTACCATTACCATTATTTTTTGGTTTAAGCACAATTGATTTACGATACGCTCGAGCGAGTTTTGCGAAAAGAAAAGAATGAAGGTAGAAACGTGCCGTTACCAGCTTCTTCCCGCGAGAGAATATTTCCAGCGACGTATGGGGACAAAAAAGGCAAACACGGAGAGGAAAAAAGGGGGAAGAAAGTAAACATTGTCCTCGAGATTCGTCGGTGGAAATCTGCGAAAGGTAAAATATATCAGATTCGACCTTTCCCGGTTGGAGAAGTTATATTTAGCAGGCCGGCGAATTATGCGGTTCTGCGCAGGCGCGTTGCAATTAATCGTACCGCGTCAGATATTAATTTAAATATCTTGTAGACCTGCGATGGACACGAATTTGTTCTTTGTCGTTCTATGAAACAGATTGGGCACGTTGCTTCGCGTGCACGGTACATACGTATATACATACGTATTACTTGTGCTTGGGCAATCATTAAAGAAAAAAAAAAATGTCAGCTATTTCATTCGACCGATTGCACCATTTTGTCACGCGAAGCACGGAGGGGTACGCAAACTGCAAACACCGACAAATATTTGGTCTCATTTCTCTCGATAAACATATTTCGTCGAATAAACGTCTTATCAAATTGGAAATTACGTTTCTGCAATATTCATGGAGCGGTGTGGCAACTTTGTGTCTGCTTGGATACGCGTCTTTTTCTCCCCCTCTCACTAACTCCTGAAGACGATTTGACGCGTTTTCTCATTTCCTAATCTGTTGAAAGGAGAGGCAAAGAGCACCGGGACGATCGTGACGGTAAACGAAATAAACACAGACGAACACCGCCACGCAATCTTTGACGAAACCGGTTTCACCTTGTAGCTTTAGTTTGCTGCGCGTGAGTCGATCAGGATTTTTTTTTCTCCAGAGAGAATCTCTAAACTCTAACAAGTGACCGTCCCATGGAAACTCCTCGATTTTGTTCCCCATGCGACTGCGCCCACCTCTGCTAATTATATATACATATCCCAACGGTTGTGACGAGTTGAAAGAAAAGGGACAAATAAAATTGAGGTTGAATAAAGTGTAGCTATTCGATTCTTCGGAGAGCGGAAGAAAATTGATTTTTCCAGATTGGAAGATAACGTTTCACCATTCCGCGAACAACGTGTTACTTTGCTTCAATTGACGCGGTATTAATTGCACGCATGCAATTAGATTTCGTTTGCTGCACCAGGCACAAACGATCGATAGGTTCGGCCGCTACCGTGCCCGCGTCTAATGCCACATCCGCGCAGGACCAAGTTTTATGAAGTGTGGAGAGAACCGGTTTTACAAACTCGTAGTAAACATCACGAAAAGAATGCTCCTAATTCTTAGGCACCACCACTCCCTGAACATCCTCCAGATTCCATTTCCAGATACTTTAGGACAAACGTTCGATATTAGTTAGACACCTGCCTGTCCGATGTTTCCAAATTCCTGCCGCCATTTTGTTGCTTCTCCACCTGTTGCTACTAGCCGAAACTTCTTGCGTGCCTTGCCGATAATATGCGTCGCACTTGTTGCACTTGGATTCATTTAATTTCATCAATTGAACGGTCTATAAATGTCCATTCTGTATATTCCGACGAGCAGCGTTATTACAATCAAGTGTAATACGAATAACTCATGTTACGATTACGATGACTCGACTTGGGCAATTCGATCGGGGGCTCAGTCATTTTTTCTTCTTCTGTTGAAAAAGAATAATGACACAGATGTACATTGACGTCGCCGGAACTGAATGCATGCTAACTGGCGATCGGGGATTTAAACGGCTTAGCCTTGAGAGGTTAAACGTCAATCTGGCGTAAACGATAAATCTGAGGTCAACCGAAAATCAAAGCTCGACGAGGCAGATAATCGAACACAAAGATCGCGCAGCGGGTTAAAATGTACGCTACTGTTTCAACGTTTCGTTTGCAATGTTCGTCTGAAATATTTTTCCGCCGTTTTTGTTAGCGGAAGATTTATGTACAGTTCTGTCCCCGTCGTTTCGTCGTTCTTTCTCTGTAACAAAAAAGGCCCCCAAAAAATTGAGCAGGAAATAAAACAATCGTGTATAATACATATACGTATACGTATAGTCATGGACCCGTGTAACTCGACGCTGTTTCCAACGATCGCCGTATTGTGTTTCGACACACGTCTCAAAAGGGGCATTACTTTTTGCGTTCTGGGAAATAAATTAAGGATGGCGTGTGCAGCCTTAAAAACCAACCGGCAGATTCCCAGATTTGTACGGCGTGTTTCCTGGCGAAGTTCTGGAAATATTTCAATGATAATTATGCTAAGTACAATATTATCTGGCGGCTGGAGTATGTTGACATTTTTTCGACCACAATCGACATTGCCACTGCATGCTCAGATAGTCCCGGGGATAATTATGCTCGCGACATTGAAATATTATTGCACTGTGCAAATCAAAACAAAAAAAGAAAAGGACAGGACAATGCACGATGATTGAGAACTCGCCCGTAAATTCGACGATAATGCAAGATTTGCGATTTTAATGAATTCCTCGAACGCCGCGACCGTTTATCCGAGCATCTATTAATATATATGCACTGACTTTTATGCTGCTTCGTTAAATAACACCGAAGGCGCTTTATCTTTTTCCATTCGTTTTCTATGCGAGGCTCGTTAATGAATAACGGTTGTCACGTTGACAAGGGGACAATAAAATATCGCGATAATGGCCGCAATGAATAAACATTCGCGGAATCGAATCTATTTCCGCGGTATTAGCCGAGTGCGTTCGAGAGGAAGAACAATTTTCGTACGACGACAATCTTCTAAAATCCATTTTTCCCCGCTGCTATTCAGAAATGGGGAAGATTACGGAATATTATTTGTTACACCTATCGGTTTCTTCTTTTCTTTGTCCACGGCGAGGGGGGTTATGTACTTTCTCCTTCTTTGGAAGAAGAAAGAAGGAATCAGAGCTTACAAACTCGAGAGAACTCTCGAGCGCAAGGTTCTTAGGTTTCATCGACCCACTGATTCGTGCCACTTCTTTTTCTCGTGCTAATAACTGCACGCGCACCGTGCAGGAGGATCTACCAGCCTCGATAACAATAATAACCTGAATAACATGCGACTGCTGGTTAATAAATCGTTGGCTACAAAACGGCCGTCCCCTCCCTTTTGCACAACATTCAATTTTAATTATACGCTTAAGGGATCTTGAATTAACCGTTTGTTAAAGTGCAGAGGGAATATCCTTCCGAGGAGGAGAAAAAGAAAAGTAATCAAGGGTTTCTAGTTCGATGACTGGTCGGGTCCCTTTAATTTTCCAAAGATGTACCGCTATCCTCTTGTGTATTCAGGAAACACCATTTCCCTTGGCCTTAAAAAGACGAGAAAAAAAGCCCCCTTACGCACGAGTATTTCCTTCGCCTAGGCTCCTGGAAATATTCCATTTTTTAATCATTTCCTTGAACAGTATATGAAACCAGCGACTGAAAAATTGATTTAAAACCGCAAAGTAAATATATGTATTTGTGGAGTGTGGACGTTTCGTCAAATGTTAAATGAGCTTCATAAGGGTACCTTGCGGCACCTGTTGCTCTCGGGCTGCCCAGAAATTTTAGGTGGCCCGTTGTTTCGAAAGATTACCACTGGTCGGTGCAAGCAGGATAGTCGAGTTTAATCGCAGCTCTCTAACATTTTATTGCCACGCGTGCAGTAGCATTACGGACCGTATTTTCTTCTTTCGCCGATCATTCACGATCGATGGAGTCCCCGAAGGAACTCTGGGCACACGGTAGCTCACGGGCCAACCGTTCTTTCGGGGACTTATCTCCTCGATCGGACGTAGCCAGCGACAATGCAACGTTGAAAGTTTAGTAGCGTGTAAAAGTGTGCCGTTGCGGGTCCCTCTTGGCCAGTGGATAAAAATCAAGAGTCGAATGAATTTATTCGCTGAAAATCTTTTGCTATCTGTTATATTCTTCTACAATTTGTCTTTACAAATGAATTTTTGTGAAAGAAATTCCGGTGCGGATTGTCGAGAGATTTCCTGTTAGTACGAGGAACGTTGTTACGCGCGACAAGCACAGGAAATGTCTCGTAGAAGAGCTGTCGTAGGCGAAATATCCTGGCCGATACCCACAGAGTTGAGCCAGGTTGGCAGGTTCGAGGCTGGCAGGTAAAGTCGGTAGGCGGGCCGAGGTTCATTGACCTCGGCCTAGCGGCCGACCGGATAGCGGGACCATGCCTCTCCGATTCTACGTTCTCCTTCTGCCTTCTCTACACCTTCCTCCCTTTCTTTCTCCGTTTATCTATCCTCTATATCCCCGTGTCCAGTGCTGCATAATACAGCCGGGCGTTTTTTTTTCGGGGATCCGTGAAATTGGGGGTCATTTACCGACCGATGATAATTCTGTGCGTCGAAAAAGATATTTCTTCCCCTTTCTAATGAGATTCCCCTTTACAAGTATTATAATTTAATCCCGCGGTATGTATTTGTACGGTGGGCCGGCAAGCTCAATTGAAATTTAGTTGTTATTGATCAATCGAACGTTCAGCGAGAGCTATAAATAATTGATCGGTACGGTTGTGCGTACGGTAAGCCTGCTAAATATGGGAGTGAATGAACGATGGAATAAGTGCACCGGCTACGGAGACAAAAGTATTTAGAGATCCCATTGATTCAAGCGCGGGTCGATCGCGTGGGAAACTGAAACTTTCACCCATGGGATTATGAGAGAGCTCGAATAGCGCGAATCCAGCGGCTCTGGATTTGGCCGTCGACTGAATTGCAATTCTTAATGTCAGCGTGCACGGCCGTTACACCTCGACCGATTGATTTATCCATTATTTTCTCTCTACCCGCAGCCTTCGGGCGAACGGGACGCGTGCACAACGAAAACCGGGCATCCCCGGTTCGATTATTCGGATCAAAATGTGGCTTTACCTTAATATCCACTGTCAGGATGCTTGGCACGATACTTAGGCGAAGCTGAACGCACGGGGCACGGTTTTAACACGAAGGAACAGGAACAAGTAGCGAACCAGGAACACAGGCAAATATAAACACGCGTCTGTTGCGAGGAGAACGGTTTTTTAAATTTCTCATTATGGCCGCCCGCTTCTCGCGCCCTCCCCCGCGTTTCGCTGCAATTTTCGTAGCGATAACTCGTGGGAAAAAATAGCGTGCTGCATTATCGGTCCAGCTTTTCCCGCGAAATTACCCTTTTCTTCTCTCGCGTTCCAACAAAGTGCGGATATATCGAGTTGCCGGTTGAAAAACGATAGAAGCGTGTACGCGTCGGGATTGTCGTTGAAACTTCGGGCAGGCAGGGAGGCATAGTAAATGTGAACAGTGCCGGACGACCTGGAAACCTTTAGGAAGGCGCATTGAGCCACGATCAGAGAATATCAACGAGAAAGAATGCGATTGCCGGGCCCCGGGTTGCTTCTACTCAACATTCTTGGCTTTTCTTCACCCGGCTCTAACAACTCCTCTCCTTTCTAATTTACTGGTCTCAATGTTTTCCAAAAGCCGTCCCGTAATGAGACGAGATTGCAGCGCTATACGTATATTGAACGCCACCATTTCGCCCCTGTACATTAGTACGGAGATAGGTTGCTACTCTGTATCCCTGCACTATTATACTAATAGTCGCCATTGTGAAATGAGGTTACTCTCACAGCGCCAAGGAGCTAAACATCTCACTCTGTCTTTCTATCCCCCTCTAGTTCGTTCGAAGGAAAGTGATTTAATTGAATCATTGTACGGTTTATATTTTATCGGGGAGAAACGCGTGATGCACATCGAAGGCTGGCGGTTGTTGGTTTTGTAAATCGGAATCGGCCTTAACGAAAGGAAGTGCACCGCGTTGCGCTATGATGGTTGAAATTGAAGCGGGCATACAGTAAGCCCTCATTGCTTGAAACAGAACCATCCCGACCGTTCTCCGTTGCGTTGCCCTTTTATTTTTCGAACAATTATCGGCCAGGCTAGTCGTATTGGCCACGGGCACAATTGATACGTAATAGTGGAATGTGGGAGTAAGAGAGGCTGCGTTCAATTGGGAACGAGTAAGCTCGTAATGTTAGCGGCGATTTTCATTTCGGCAAAGTCGCATGGATCGTTGGCCGAAAGTTTCTCGTGCAAGTTGTACAAGTAGGATCAACGAACGATGGCGACTGGTAGGCAATCGAGACGCACGTAAATAGGTGTGCCATTCAACTGTTCGACTCATACCTACTGTACTTGTAGTACGTGTCTACAAGGCCACGGAGAGACGAATGCTCGATTAATACTGTGGGTGAAGGGAGCTTCTTTAAGCGTCGTGCACAACTGTACACTTTTCGGATTCGCCACCGCGATTATTTTCGTTTTTATTTCGTAAATAGCGCGCGCGAGGGAAAGAAAGAATTTAAAGAAGCGTCGGTGGACTCGTAATACTTTGATCGTTCAAGTCCTCGAGTTGATTAATTGTTCGACGATCTTTCGTTTTATTAACACAGATCACATTAATTGCCAAAAATTTGGTAGAAGCGACATCTAACATAGCATCGTGGAAACCGATAGACCCGAATACCTTGGACGATAAAAAAGGTCGTGAATCGAAAATATGACTAGATAGATTCGTTTGGAATATATTAAACACATATGAAATCGACAATTTTCTCTTCCCCTGAAATTTTCGCAGCCCTATCGACGGTGTCAAAATAAAAGAAATTTACCGTGCGAGTAGCTGGTGTGTACGTAGTCGTTTCGTAAGCAAAACCAAAATGGCGGCTTGGAGATATGAAAAAGCGTTGTTTCGTTTTTATTCGGGTTTTGTTGCGAGAAAAACTACGAGACCGTAGTTCTGTAAGAGAATCACGTAGCCGTACACGTCGTGAGAAGAACGAATTCGTCTTTAACACCATTTAGGGGCACACTTTCTACTAAAGAACATAGAATTTCCATTTACACGAATCTAAGCCCCAGGAACAAAGACACGATAAACCTCAGCGAGTCCCGCAGAAGAGAGGAAAACTCGAATCCAAGAATAGTCGGTATTTCATACAATTATAATACATATCTTACTACTAATCGAGGTAAGGAATTATTTGGCGCCAATATTCGTATTGGTTCCCCGTACCAACGTCGTACGTCGAATAATTGTGTTCGAAATTAAATTGCACCGTCACTTTTCGTGCGGATAATTCGCTGTCTTAACGGTTTTTAGCCACTTAAAGAACGACCATGACAACCGATTACTAATTCATCAGTCGGTATCTGCATGGAAAATTCGCCACGAAGTCCAACAAACGACGGGACGAATTTATTCATATCGAATGAATCAGAGGGCTGTAGAAATGGAAGCGAGGAAGATTCTACTATCTATCTAGTTTAATTGTTTGAAATATCCCACTGGAGGTAACAATTTATATTTCTTCTGATTGATCGAAATTGACGATTAAACGCTCCAATTTGCCGTTTAAAGCAGTTTCGAACACGTAATCCGTTTAGCATCGACGCCCCGGTGTAATTGCAGCGACCGAGAAGACAGCGGGGCACGAAATTAAGGTCACACCTCGTTTCAATATTCGATCCGTATACACGTATATATATTTTCGGGTCGTCGTTCTCTCTTTGGCGACGTGGAAACTAGATTGAACGACGGGGAACCGGGGCAACGCCGTATTTATCGGTCACCCGTTACGCGACACGTCGAGATTCTTCGATTCTGTCGTATAGACGCAAATTACAGGCTATTGAGCCGGAATTATGTTCCACCTTTTTTCACAGTCGACGTCTCTCGCTCTTTTCACGGCTGAGGTCTCGACAAAGCGCGTTGCCAGGGGGGACAAGGATTGCATTACGTTGGCACGCCTGGTAACATAATAGAGACACCCTTAACAATTTCATTAGTCCTTTCGTTTCAAGTAACCACGCGCTACGGTTGTGCTAGCAGGCTGGTTAGTAGCGCGAGTACGAAATTGCCGGGAAAAATGCAACAGCAGTGCCAGGCGTGCCACCACAACTTGCGATAGAATTGGGGATTAAGATCGAGACGATACGTTTGATGAAAAAAACGACAATCATCTGACTCACACGGAACCGTCCGCCGTAATGTAATTACCAGACACCATAGAGACGTGCGCTATGTAACATATACGTACGTGTACATGTATACAGTAATACAGACGGTGGAAAGAAACCGCGAACGCCGCGCCGCAATTGTGAACGGGTTTTATGGCGCCTATAAAAATCGCCTGCGCACGATACCCTGCGAAATTAGCCCGGGGTAATCATATGTGCACGATGGTACCGTGTACGCGTGGTACAGTCGGTGAAAGTGATTCCTAATCACCGGGCAGATGCACGCAGACAGGCAAAAACAATCCTGACGACGTTTACAACCGCCGCCGCTGCCACAATGAATGCTTTATGCGCCCGGGAGATCGGTCTAGCATGTACCCTGGGCAAACCTAGAATCCCATTTGTGCCGGCCAATTGAATAATTATTCACCCGGTAGACGGGCGACCAATGAGCCGATAATTACTACACAATTCTACCTGCACACACCAATAACGCCGGCGGCCTCCGTCCTAAATCGTGGGCCCAATTATCCGCCGCTGAATCCGGCATAATAGACGAATTAGGTTGGGCCAGTCTTGACACCACGAGGGACGAATAGAACCGGGTTTGTATATACATATACAATTTTCTAGCCGTCCATAGCAGGCTCCAAAAGTTGTCCGCGACTTATTTTTATTTCTTCCACCGGCGGAACACATTTCAACGAACGCTCCACAACGGTAGGAAATAGCAGGGCTTCTCAAACGCAGCGAACGATTCGTGTCACGAGGAGATCGGGGGAACGAATCTAATTGGAAATTCCAGTGTTACAGACGTTCGACTGTATACAAAGATATCGCGCAAGGAGCGCCAAGGTCCCTGCTCAGAGGTAATTGTGCATTATTCGAAAATGAGTGTCCCTCCGAATTCAAACGGGAGGCGGCGCATCCGCGCCACCGTTGCCGAGGTACCCGGCTAGAGAAGGTCGCGAGAGGATCGGGCAAAAAAGATATCGCGGCAAGGAACGAAGGTAGGCGAGTGCACTTCTCCAGCTTCGCCCCTCTTCGCTGCACTCTCCACCACGACTTCTGATCGAGTCTCTCGGTGAGTCTGGTGGCCGAGTCTACCGGCGTGCCGTCGGTACCAGGGCGCACCGCCTGGTACGAGCGGTGCACTGCTGTGTCCCACTCCTCCCCACGCGTAATGCTCGTCTTTCTCTCTTCTGTTGCGCTTCTGTGTCCCTCTCGACGACCACAAGCGCTCACCTCTCCGTTCACGACGCACGAGGAGATGAGAAAATTCGCGGGCTGCGCCGAGGTGTCGCTTTTGGATCGATCTTTGCAGGTTTACACGTATGCATAGATAACAGGTGAACGAGCTGGGAGGAATTTGGGCCCTGGTAAGGTCCGGGTACAGGGAAACGATTCTGTCAATTTTCCTGGAACCGTGGCATATCTCGGTTCGATTTCCTAAATTCCAGCAGGCTATTTTCGTTTTTTTTAAACAAAGCAATCGGTCCGCAAATTCCAGAACAACGCGATAAGCATTTCGGTTAATGCGATGGAAATGTTTGTGGAGTGGAACGTGTCCTTTTTTGGCCGATGCTTGCCTGCGCGGAATCGCTTGTTTTATTCGCCAAGGACACCTTGCTGGGCCGGCTGGTGTGCTAAAATATTTCCAAATCAATCGGCTCAGCATAAAATTGCGGCATCGATACGTTTGTTTTCGATTCCTCAACTTTGTTTGCGTATAATATTTGGAAACTACATACATATTTGGAAATTGGTACAGCCCCATAGGGAATTATGCGCAAAGGAATCCTACACACTTGCGCGTCCTTGTAATTTCGTGACAGTAAGAGTCAATATTATTGAGTGTACGTCATCGAACGAGAAAGGCTAACCATCCTGTTGATGTTATCCTTGAAATGATGCACATATACGGCAGGTAGATACGTGCTAGATAACCGATTCCAACTAGATTCCGTTGAGATTCTATCTGTTCGGTGCCAGTCGGTACCGTTCTGTCTCCTATCGACGGACAGTACTTTTTCTGCCCGTTTTCGTTGCCTTTTTCGCATTTCCACGCCATAAAAATCGTTGGATAAATTGGTTCGATTGAAAACCGCGCGTTTTGCAACAAAATATCTACACGAAGTTGGCGCGACTGCATTTTTTTTGTCGCCGTTTGGTAACTTCGTGGCACAGCGTTGGTGCAACGATTTCGAATTTTCAAACGAGTGTCGTCCGACGTTTCGAGTCTTCCGAAAAGTCGAAAGTTTTAGGTACGTGCGTTAGGTAACATCTGCGGTTGTTCGTTTAGTGAAAATGTTTCGCATTGAAGTTTTGTAATTTGCGCTCTCGTAATTGTTCCAGTAATTATAATTGTGCGCGCGCATGCAGGTCGCGGGCCCGTTCTCATGGGCAGAAAAGTTGGCTCGTTTGTTCCGCAAATTTCCTATATAGAAAGTCAGCCGTTGAATATCGTTGTATTGTTGTTGGCTTTTTTTTTCGTTTAGGAAAAATGAAACCATAGGCCAATTTGAAATCCGATGTGATACATTTACGCAGAATGTCTCGTTAGCGATGATCCGAACGAGGTTAGATTAAGTTTAATCGCGCCTGTCATTTCGCGCGGTGACGACAGCTTTCTTCGCTATTCGAATAGCCCTAGAAATTTTTAGGGGTTAAGTAGGCTGCTAGAAATTACTAGGGAAAATATTTGTTACTCGGATGACACGCTTGTTGCAATAACTTGAACATTGTTGGGTCGCCAGATATTACTTCCTCCGCCTCCAGGTGTGATACACATTCACGACTCGCAGTAATTACTATTATAAATCCTTTACTTAGTTTTCTAGAGTATCTAGATCGTATCTTGCCTAGGGCCTACAAAGAAACTGGTTTACACGGGAATCGAACGCTGTAATTTTTGGCATCCTGTTTTCGCCAGCAGGAAAACAAAAGGAATCGTTCGATTCCTGGAAGCGTGGAAAATAATTCCGCGCATACATATCTATGGATGAAACTGCCAGCGCATCCATTGAACCTTTCACCTATCACGCCACTGGTGCATCATGGGTCACGAGAGTTCCTGGCTTTATTACACGAATCGATTGCTAATATTCTTTTTTTTTTTTTAAAATCGACTACGCGTTGCCAACGTGGCGGTTGAAAATTCTTATTTCTACTTTACCAACTTTATCCTACACACGTATAACGCTCAAATAAATCCAATTCGATTGCTGGACTATATACACTACATATTATATCAGACGTAATTAAATTCAGATGAGATTTATACCGACGACGTGCTAGGGAGTTTAAGTGTGATTGGCTGTCCCTGCGACACTCGGGGAATCCTAATTTTGGCGGGGAAAAATTGATTGGCGCGAATTCATAGCCAGCTTCGAATTGGAACGCTTTAAACACACGACTTAATTGCTTTCTCGTTTCTCTTTTTCAGCCGACGGAAGTGGATGTGGCGTAAATAGTTTTAGATGCGCGGATGGTACCTGTATACCGGCTGCTTTAGTCTGTAACTATCAGAAAGACTGTGAAAGCGCGGAAGATGAATTCCAGTCGTGCAGTAAGTATCTCGGTTCCGAAATATCTCCAGAACAAATGTACCAAGAGTGCAAAAACATTGGCGAGGCTGTAATTTGGTAGAAAAAAATTGACGACAATAATACGTCGCTTCCGTTGTGTACCAGGGCTTAGAATCATGCACAAGAGACTAGAAAACGTGACAAAAAAAATCTCAGGTGCACGCGATCCACACGTGCCGGGCTTTAATTCTTCGTTCTTATCTATTTCTCTCTCTCGCAAAACTTCAGCAGGCTGTTACGTAGTATATTGCATAAAGAACCGAAAAGATTGTCGGTTGTTGGACAAAATGAAGGAAAAGCAAAATTGTTCGTAGTGTTCGCAATCGATTTGTTTATTGCTCTTTTGTTCCTGCAAAGATAACGATATTTTGCGTATGCAACTTTGATAACTCCTCGTCCACCGAGCAGCTGACGTTTGTGCACATAGAACGTACATCTTTATCGTCACGTGTCCCTTGAAATCTGTTCAAACCGCACGTGCCTCGCAATGTGCAGATAATTCCCATCGTTGGATTAAGAATAATACAAGTTATAAATGATGCCTGCGCGACTCACGGTGTTATCGGTAATTGCCATTAATTGGCATCGTTATCGAAAATACCGGCAGCAGCATTGAATCGTAGGAAATAATTGACCTGAACGCCCGATTAATAAATTTAATTGTTCGCAGCACCACCTGACTGCGAGGCTGGTCAGATCACCTGCGGTCAGTACATTTTCAACAAGACTTATTGTATACCTCCCCATCAGCGATGCGACATGACTGTGGATTGCGTCGATGGGACCGACGAGGCTGGCTGCAGTGAGTGCACCATTTTAATTTAATGCGTCACGCGAGTGACAGCGGTGGGGGACAGGTGGATATTGCCGCAGTAATTCAGATTTAGCGTAATGATATTTATAATGGGGTGAGGTAATGTTTAGTTTTGCAAATGGGGCGTAATAGCGTGTCTGCGAAGGCACAATGACGGTTCTATTATGTAACAGTATTGTTTCCACGTACGAATAGATTCGTGCACTGCGTTGATGCACATATCTTCTTTAAAACGAAAAATTGCTCGAAGGATAGATATGAGAATACTCGATGGTAATTCATTGAACGAAAATAGATTACAGGAAGTGTCAACCGGACGATTTCCGGTGCGGCGGGACGACGCCGGAGCTTTGCATCCCGAAGGAGAAGAAGTGCGACGGCTACCTGGACTGTCGGAACGGCCGGGACGAGGAGAAATGCGACAACTCGAAGCCGGCCTGCAGATTGGACCAATTCAGGTGTAATTCCACGCAGCGTTGCATAGAACAATTAGCCAGGTGCAATTACAAGGACGACTGCGGAGATAACAGCGACGAGGAGAATTGCAGTACGTTCAGGGACACGTCCCCATGAGATCTAGGGACATCTAGGGCACACACGTACGGGGACTCCCTCGGTTAAGAATTACAGAGGGGTCCCCGGTAGACTCAAGTCCCTAGAATCAATATCATTGATCGTTGAAGTTCACTGGCATCGTGATGACGGTTGCGCAATTAAATTTGTAAATTTCCAGACTTCCAACCGTGCACCATCAACCAGTTCCGCTGTTCGAATTCGCTTTGCATACCGAGGTCCTTTGTCTGCGACGGGTACAAGGATTGCCAGGATGGCACCGACGAGAAGTCCTGCACCACGACCAGCTGTCCTCGAGACAAATTTGTCTGTCCAAGGGGCACGGCTGACGGCAAGCCTCTTTGCATAGATCGCTCTGAAATCTGCGATGGGAAGCCTGATTGCGAGGACGAGGCAGACGAGGCACCTTCTTGCTGTTAGTATAACCCCAAGCTATCTAATTCTGTGAACAAAAAA
Source organism: Nomada fabriciana (assembly GCA_907165295.1). Taxonomy (NCBI): domain Eukaryota; kingdom Metazoa; phylum Arthropoda; class Insecta; order Hymenoptera; family Apidae; genus Nomada; species Nomada fabriciana. The sequence continues at coordinate 8,260,194 of OU015699.1, read as the reverse complement.
TGTCGAGTAAGAGGAGTGAATCATTAAAAACGCATGTGCTATATTTTCTGTTTTAATCCGTGCACTATTTAATATGGATCTCTATAGACCAGGTAACATCCCAACGTATGAAATAAATATTGCAAAAGGGAGGCACAATGGTGCGATGGAAAGTCAACTTCTTTTATTACAACCGTTTCAATTTTTCGCAGCTTCGGTCTCGTGCTCGTCGCTGGCATGCCAGTACAAGTGTCGAGCCTCTCCCACAGGAGGGGTCTGTTACTGTCCAACTGGCTGGGTCCTCGCGAATGATACAACCACCTGCATAGGTACACGCCCTGATTCTCGTCGAATCGTTAAGTTAAACTCGTGCAAGCGTCTCACATTCATTTAACTTGAACAGATCGGGACGAGTGCTCGGAATGGGGCTTCTGCGAGCAGCTGTGTGAGAACAGGGTCGGCTCCTACACCTGCAGCTGCGCCCCGGGCTTCGCCCTGCAGGATCGTAACAAGTGCCAGGCTCAGCCGCACCCCGGCGTGAAATTGGAACTCCTGGTGGCCGAGGAACGCGGTGTCTGGCGAATGTCGCCCTCTGGCGAGGACAAAACGCTCGTGGCGAGCACCTTCGGCAGCGGCGGAGTGGATTACCTTTACTCCAGGGACCTCCTCTTCTGGAGCGACTTTAAAACGAAGAAGGTCAGCTCGAAGCCCCTGAACGGCGACGACTCGAGCTCATGGGTGGCTATATATTTAACCAGCTCGTGGGGACCGGTCGCCATCGCGATCGATTGGATAGGGGAGAAGTTGTACGTGGTGGACTCGGTGGTCCAAACGATCGACGTTCTAGAGTTGGACGGACGGTACCATGGTATCGCCCTGAGCTCGAACCTGACGAGTCCTGCGGACATCGGCCTGGACCCCACCGTGGGCCTTATGTTCATAGCAGACAGCAAGCAAGTTGTCAGGGCCAACATGGACGGAACGGTGGCTTTCCCCATCGTTTCCGAAGCAGCGTACAAGGTTTCTGGCATCGCCGTGGACGTGATCGCGCGCAGGATCTTCTGGTGCGACTCGCAGCTGGACTACATCGAAACCGCGGATTATTTGGGCAGAAACAGAGTGATGGTGCTCAGAGGGTCCCACACGCCATCTCCAACGAGGCTGACACTCTTCGAGAACAAAGTATACTGGACCGACAGCATAAAGCAGGCGATCATGAGCGTGGACAAGGCAGGGGGTGAACACTCCGTGCAGACCGTCTACAAGATAGGCGACGCGAAGGCGATCAAAGCTCTGCACCCCCTGACCCAACCAAAAGTCTCTAATCCTTGCGGGAACAACAACGGCGGCTGCCAGCACATGTGCATAGTCACGGCAGCCAGCGATCAGGAAAACAGACTGGGCTATCGTTGCGCCTGCCACATAGGCTGGAGATTGTCCGGCGATCAGAGGAACTGCAACGCCGTGCAGGAGTTTCTAATGTACTCGCAGCAGAGATTTATTAAAGGCAGGGTGCTCGACCCGGTGATGGAGGGTTTCAGCGACGCGATCCCACCCGTGGTCTCGAGGAGGGCCAGATTCGTCGGTCTGGACTACGACGCGCGTGGCCAGTACATTTATTACAGCGACGTTCTGCAGGATGTGATCTACAGGATACGACAGAGTGGCACCGGCAGGGAGATCGTCCTGGCCAGCCAGAACGAAGGCGTCGAAGGTCTCGCCGTCGACTGGGCCGCCAAGAACTTGTACTACATCGACTCCAGGAAGGGGACCCTTAACGTGCTGAGCACAAGGAACGTCACATACCGGAGAACGCTGCTGAAGAATCTGAAACGTCCGCGGGCCATCGTGATTCATCCCAATCAGGGATACATATTTTTCTCCGAATGGGACAGGCCGGCGAATATCAGCAGAGCGTACACCGACGGTTCCAATCTTCTGGTGTTCAAAAACTTGACCCTGGGCTGGCCGAACGGCCTGGCGATCGACTTCGCGAAGGACAGATTGTACTGGTGCGACGCGCTGCTTGACCACGTGCAGCATTCCAATCTCAACGGCACAGACGTCAGGACAGTTAACTCCAGGTTAATTAGACACCCGTTTTCCATGGCCATACACGAGCAATGGATGTACATCACCGATTGGAGGCTGAACGCTATCATTAGACTCCATAAGGAGACCGGGGAGCAGGAGTCCATTCTCGTGAGGCAGCCTGATACGAACAGGCTATACGGGGTGAAGGTGTACAGTCGTGATATTCAGACTTCCTTGCCTGACCACCCTTGCGCGATAAACAATGGGGGCTGCGAGAAACTGTGCTTCGCCATCCCGCAATATACTACCAACAGGTATGGAACAGCCAGGTTGACCAGAGTCTGCGGTTGTCCTTACGGGGAACGTATCCAGGACAACGAGATGACGTGTGCGTCCGACCCAGACGCTGAGCCACCGGTGGAGGCCTGTCCGAACTCCTGGGACTTCACCTGCGCCAACCAGAGGTGCGTCTCTCATGCCTGGGTCTGCGACGGTGAGAACGATTGCCTGGACAACAGCGACGAGAGGAACTGCACGAAACCAACCTGTCCGACGTACGACTTCCAGTGCAAGTCCGGCAGATGCGTCCCCACCACCTTCCTCTGCGACACCGAGAACGATTGCGGCGATTACAGCGACGAGGAAGGCTGCCCAAATCTGACCTGCAGCGCGAATCAGTTCACCTGCGCTAACAAAAGATGCATTCCGAATACCTGGAAGTGCGACTCCGAGAACGACTGCGGGGACGGGTCCGACGAGGGGGACTTCTGCGTAGCCAAGACGTGTTCCTACTTCCAATTCACTTGTCCAAGATCCGGCCACTGTATCCCGCAGTCCTGGGTCTGCGACGGGGACAACGATTGCTTCGATCAGCAGGACGAGATGGACTGTCCACCGGTCACCTGTCAGAGCACACAGTTCACCTGCGCCGATCAGAAGATGTGCGTCCTCGACTCGTACAAGTGTGACGGCATATCCGACTGCAACGACGGCAGCGACGAGGTCGGCTGTCCGTCGCTGGCGCCGGACCAATGCAACACGGACAAACAGTTCCAATGCGTCACCTCGTCGATCTGCATCCCCAGGAGCTGGTTCTGCGACGGCACCGCCGACTGTCCGGACAAGTCGGACGAGCCAGCCTCTTGCGGCCAGGTCAACTGCCAGCCGGGCTTCTTCAAGTGTCGCAACGAGAGGTGCGTGTTCAAGGCGTACATCTGCGACGGCAAGGACGACTGCGGGGACGGGTCTGACGAGGACACAGAGCTGCACGCCTGCACTGCGCCCGAGTTCAAGTGCGACTCCGGCCAGTGGAAGTGTCCAAACGTGACGGACAGGTGCGTGAACACCACGAACGTCTGCGACGGCAAGCTCGATTGTCCCAATGGCGGGGACGAGGGTCCGGGCTGCGACTTCGAGGACTGCAAGTACAGGGGTGGGTTCTGCAGCAACGGTTGCATGCAGACACCCGTGGGAAAGCTGTGCACGTGTCCACCGGGCGAGGAGCTCAGCAAAGATGGCTTGACCTGCCAGGATCTGAACGAGTGCGACCCACCTGGCCGTTGCTCTCAGGTCTGCGTTAACATTAAGGGCGGATACTACTGCAACTGCGTCGAGGGGTACAGCCTGGAGAAAGATAAACACACCTGCAAGGCGTTCAATCACAGCGCGGCGTTCCTGATCATATCCAACAGGCACACGATCCTGGTGGCCGATCTGCAGGACCAGGCCTTGGAGAGGGTGCCGATCAACGTGGAGAACGTCGTCGCGACTGCCAGCAACATGCACACGGGGACGATCTTTTGGTCGGACATGAAGCTGAAGAAAATATCGAGGCTGGACAGAGGCAGCGATCCTCAGGACGTGATCTCGACCGGACTGGACTTGGTGGAAGGTCTTGCGTACGATTGGATCGGTCAGAATTTGTATTGGCTGGATTCTAAATTGAACACCATCGAGGTGGCGAAGGAAACAGGCGCCAGTAGAATGGTCCTGGTCAAAGAAAACATCACGCAGCCCAGAGGCATGTGCTTGGACCCCAGTCCTGGGGCCAGGTGGCTCTTCTGGACAGACTGGGGCGAGAATCCCCGCATCGAAAGGATCGGCATGGACGGCACCAACAGGTCAACCATAATCAACACCAAGATCTACTGGCCCAACGGCCTTGCCTTGGACATCGCCAACAAGAGAATATACTTCGCCGACAGCAAGCTGGACTTCATCGACACTTGCCTGTACGACGGAAGCAAGAGGATTCAAGTACTGGCCAGCTCTCACTACCTGCTTCATCCGCACTCGTTAACTCTGTTCGAGGACGTCATGTACTGGACGGACAGGCAGCTGAACAGAGTATTGTCCGCTCACAAGTTCTACGGCGCGAATCAAACGGTCGTGTCCCACTTGATATCTCAACCGTTGTCCATTCATGTTCATCATCCAGTCCTGCAGCCGATTACACCGAATCCTTGCGCCAATACTACCTGCGCACACTTGTGCTTATTGTCGCCAGGGAATCCTCAGGGTTACAGTTGCAAATGCCAAGTCGGATTCAAGCTGCTGCCCAGTGGCCAATGCATGGAGGAAGAGACACCTTATTTGATGGTCCTACGTGGCTCGCAAATCGTGGATGTCTCTCTAGTTCCAGGCAGCACCAAGACCGGCTACATAACACCGGTTGTCGGCGTGGAAGGTGGGAAATTCATCGACTACGACAAGAAGGAGAGGATGATTTACTGGCTGCAGACTAAAGGCGACGACGACGAGAATGGAACCATTTATACGTCACCCTATTCTGGTGGCAACAGAACAGAGTTCCCCAGCCCGTCTGGTGAAAGTGGAATCGTCGGGTCGGCGTCCACGATGGCGTTCGACTGGCTTGGAAGGAATATGTTCATTGGGAACAAGTACGCTTCGAACATCGAGGCAATAAAGGTGGACGGGAAAATCAGATACAGGACTATTGTTCTTGCCAACGATGGTAAAAAGTCGTCCGTAGCGAAACCGAAGGCCATGTGCGTCGATCCTCTGGAGGGGCATATATTTTGGGTCGACGACGGCAGCTTTGGTATTCCCATGAAGATCGGCAGGGTCAATATGGATGGCACGAACCCGGTAGTGTTGACTGACAGGGTAAGGAGGCCCGAGGCAATCGCCATCGACATTCCTACAAAGACCTTATACTTGAGCTCGTTGTACCCAGCTGTGGTCATGGCGATTTCAACAGACGGGCGAAATCCGAGGACAATAGTCTCCGAGAATATAGCTTTTCCGTGTGCACTTGCTGTCCACGAGTCCAGACTGTACCTCCTGGACCCGCAGTACGATAAAATCGAAAGGGTAGACCTACCGGACGGAGGCAATCCTACCACCATAATCGACAACGATTCCGAGCTCAAGACACTGACCATTTACAAGAAAAGAGTCACGGGGGATCATCCTTGTCTGGTGAACAACGGGGGCTGCGAGCAGATCTGTTTCCCAGCCTCTGGAGGGACCAGGTTCTGCGCCTGTGGCCTGGAGTACCAGAAGATCAGCGACACTGCCTGTGAGCCATTCAAGACATTCGCTGTGATCACCCAGCTGGACGTAGCCAGAGGTTATAGCCTGACGGATGCTAAGGAAGCAATGGTACCAATCTCTGGCGTCGGTCATCATATCCTCCACGTGGACGTGTACAGCGCAGGTAACTGGATCTACTGGGTGGAGTTCAATCGCGGAATGTGGAACGGAATATTCCGTATCAGGCCCAACGGCACCGAGCTGCAACACATTATCAAACAGGGCATTGGATCTAACGGTATCAGGGGACTCGCTATTGACTGGGTGGCTGGTAACATTTATTTCACCAACGTATTCCCCCACGACAATTACGTGGAGGTGTGCAAACTGGACGGCACCAACAGGAAGGTCCTGGTGAAGAAGACTGCGGACTCCCCTAGGGAACTGGCCGTGAATCCCATCAAAAGGTACCTATACTGGATAGACTACGGGCAGTACCCAAGGCTAGGCAAGGCGTACCTGGACGGAAGTAACTGGACACCCATAGTTACCTCCGGAATAAGCACTCCGCGGGACATCACTATAGACCCGGTTACGCACGACGTGTACTGGGTGGACTCGAAGCAGGACACTATTCAGAAGGTGTCGTACACCGGTGGCAACCGTGAGATCATCAGACGAAACCTGCCCAATCCTATGGGGGTAGCCATTTACGGCGACGACGTTTACTGGGTGGACAGGAATCTGGCTACAGTGTTCAAGGCCAACAAGCAGAGCAACTTCAGTCGCCCTACGACGGTCAGGTCTAATCTGCCGAAATTAAGGGACATAGTTATGTTCGATCAGAACAGCCAACCGCAGGATCCCACGAATCCCTGCTCGGCGGAGGGAAATGCAGGCTGCGCTCAACTCTGTTTCGCCATGCCCAAGGACAGTGCAGCTCCTTTCAAATGCGAGTGCGCGGTTGGAAAATTGGCCGCGGATGGAAAGAGCTGCGAGAACATCGAGGAGTATTTGGTGTTCGCCACGAGAACGGAGATCAGGGCCATCGGCCTGGACCCACACAACACTAGCGTGCCGTTTAATTCGCTGGGTAACCTGACTAACGTCGTGGGCGTGGACTTCGACTACCAGGACAAGATGTTGCTGTTCACCCAGATCAGGCCCTGGGCTAAGATCGCGTGGATAAAGGCTGACAATCCCTCTCCCTCTGAGATCCACACGTTGATCAGCAAGGGGATCAATCCTGAGGGCATTTCGTACGATTGGACACAGAAAAAGGTTTACTGGACGGACTCTTGGAACAACAGTATTTATGCAATGGACCTGGACGGGACGAATCTCGTGATGATTGCCAGAGTGGACAGGCCCAGGGCCATTGTGGTCGACCCTTGCAATGGGTCCCTGTATTTCACCGACTGGGGCCGGTTCGGGACGTCTGGAAAAATTTTCAGAACAACCATGGCCGGCTCGCTGAAGAAGGCCGTCATCGACAAGGATCTTTCTCAGCCCAGTGGTCTGGCAATCGACTACGAAGATCGTATGCTGTACTGGACCGACGCTGTCAAGGAGAAGATAGAACGATCCGAGCTGGACGGAAAGAACAGGCAGACCCTGATCAGTGCAACGATATATCCCTTCGCCATAACGGTTTTCAGAGAGCACATTTACTGGACGGATCTTCAGCTTCGCGGAGTGTATCGGGCCGAGAAGCATACGGGGGCGAACAAGGTGGAACTGGTGAAACGTTTGGAGGATTCCCCGAGGGATCTACACATATACTCTGCATCCAGACAGCAGTGCAAGGTGAACCCCTGTAACATAACCAACGGTGGCTGCGACCAGTCCTGCCACCCAGGGATAAATGGGTCGGCGGAGTGCAAGTGCGACGACAACAGCAGACTAGTAAACGAGGACCGGATGTGCGTCCCCAAGAACGTCACCTGCGATTCCAGCAAGTTCGCCTGCAGAAATGGCCGCTGCATCACCAGGATGTGGGCCTGCGACGGCGAGGACAATTGCGGGGACGGCTCCGACGAGGACACCAATTACTGCTCCTACCATTCCTGCAGCCCCAACGAGTTCCGGTGCAACAACGGCAGGTGCATCTTCAAGTCCTTCAAGTGCGACCACGACAACGACTGCAGGGACGGCAGCGACGAGGAGGGTTGCGTGTATCCACCTTGCGCCGCTGGCGAGTTCACCTGCGCCAACTATCGCTGCATCTCTCAGTCCCAGGTCTGCAACGGCATCAACGACTGCAAGGACAACGTGGCGTCGGACGAGACCCACGACCGTTGCCCCAGGAACGTCACCTGCCCGCCGGACCACCTGAAGTGCGAGAAGACCAACATATGCGTGGAGCCGTACTGGCTCTGCGACGGGGACAACGATTGCGGGGACAACACCGACGAGAATCCGTTGCACTGCGCCCAAAGGACGTGCCCGCAGAACAGCTTCAGGTGTCCCAATCACAGATGCATCCCGGCCACCTGGTACTGCGACGGCGACGACGACTGCCTGGACGGAAGCGACGAGCCACCTGGTTACTGCCAGTCGGAGGGCAGGACTTGCTTCGGCGACCTGTTCACCTGCGACAACGGGAACTGCGTGCCAAGGATTTACATCTGCGACGGGGACAACGACTGCTTGGACAACTCCGACGAGGACGAGCGCCACCAGTGCAACGACAGGAAGTGCGACGAGGACACCGAGTTCACCTGCACCGCCAACAAGGTGTGGAACAGGGCCCAGTGCATACCGAAGAAATGGCTGTGCGACGGGGACCCAGACTGCGTGGACGGCGCGGACGAGAACGTGACGCTGCTTCACTGCCCGGCCCCGACGCCTTGCGCGGAGAACCAGTTCACTTGCGACAATGGTCGCTGCTTGAATCAGAATTGGCTGTGCGACCACGATAACGATTGCGGGGATGGCAGTGACGAGGGGAAGTTCTGCAATTCCAGGTACAAGCCGTGCACCAATCTGGAGTTCACTTGTCACAATTTCAAGTGCATCAGGAAACAGTTCCGCTGCGACGGCCAGGACGATTGCGGCGACCATTCGGACGAAGATGGATGTCGTAAGTATTTCACCGCTTTCATATTTTCATAAATACGCAATGTGGAACGATTGATTATATCGTTGTTTCGAATTTGCAGCCTCGAAGACGAAGAACACGACCTGTCCGAACCCCGGGGAGTTCATGTGCGCCAATGGGAACTGTATAGATCAACGACTGGTCTGCAACAAGGAGGCGGACTGTGCGGACGAGAGCGACGAGCCACCCCACTGCAACGTAGACGAGTGCGCGGTGGTTGAGATGAACCAGTGTGCACACAGGTGTGTGGACACGCCCACCAGCTATTACTGCGAGTGTAACCCAGGCTACAGGCTTCTGGACGATGGCAAAGCTTGCGACGATATCGATGAGTGCATGGAGACACCTCAGGTGTGTAGCCAGCAGTGCCATAACACACCTGGCAGCTATTACTGCAAGTGCAATCACTATTGGTACGAGCGCGCACCCGACGAGCATACTTGCAAGAGGAGGGACAACAGGAAGCCATGGCTGATCTTCACGAACAAGTATTACGTCAGGAACATGTCCATCGATGCTTCCAATTACAGTCTGATGCATCAGGATCTGATCAACGTGGTCGCCCTGGACACCGATTATTCGGAAGAGATGCTGTACTTCTGTGACGTCACTGCTAAGACGATCTTCAGGTAACTACGGCGACTCCATTTTGGGAGATCGTTCGCGCAAATTTCTTTAAACACATTTCCTCTGCGCACCAGGGTGCCGATCGCGGGTGGAGAGAAGGAGGCAATCATTAGGCACGACAGTCTTGGCCTGGAAGGAATTGCGATTGACTGGGTGGGAAGGAAATTATATTGGCTGGACAGACACGCTAAACACTTGGACGTGGCCGAGCTCAACGGGACGAATAGAAAGACCTTATTAACTGCAATAGCCGATCCGCGAGCCATCGTTGTCCATCCGGGAACTGGATACCTCTACTTCACATCCTGGCACCTGCAGGTAACGGTCTCACATTTTAAGTCACTTCGAATCTCCAGCCCAGAAGGAATAACAGTACGATTAACTCTGTTATCCAGGCTTACATAGGGAAGATGGGAATGGACGGCAGCAATTTCACCAGGATCTTAACCTGGGAGGACGACATCGCTTGGCCAAACGCCCTCACCATCGACTACTTCACGGACAGAATCTTCTGGGCAGACGCCCATTTGGATTACATCGCGTTTGCCGACCTGGAGGGCCACCACAGACGCAAAGTGCTCTCTGGGCCAGCTGTGCCCCACGTTTTCGCCATCACGGTGTTCGACGACCTGATATTCTGGACCGACTGGAACCTGAAGGCCATCAGCAGGGCGGAGAAATTCTCCGGGGATCACCTTCGAATTCTCAGGAACACTACCCACAGACCCTACGACATCCACGCGTACCATCCTCTCAGGCAATTGCCTTACAACAATCCCTGCATGGAAAACAACGGCGGGTGCTCCCATTTGTGTTTAATCTCGCCACCCGCGAGCTCCTATTTATTGGAGGGATACGGCCAGCCCGGCGTTACATCGTACAAATGTATGTGCCCCAATCAGTTCGTGTTGGACAAAGATGGAAAGACCTGCAAGGCGAACTGCACGAATGGCCAGCACAGGTGTGGTCCTCCGGATGAGAAATGTATACAGTGGTACTGGAAGTGAGTAGGAGTTTACACTTACGTTAACTGTGATAAATGACCCATAAACTTTGAGACTAATCGCGGTTGATTTCGTAGGTGCGACGGCGAAAAGGACTGCAAGGACGGGTCCGACGAGCCCACCAGCTGCCCGACAAGGGCCTGCAGGCCCAGCGTCTTCCAGTGTGCAAACGGTAACTGCAGGCCCAGCGTCACGGTCTGCGACGGCTTGGACGACTGCGGGGACAAGAGCGACGAGCTCCACTGCGACTTGGAGTGCGGCGAGCTGGAGTTCAAATGTAAATCTAATGGGCGTTGCATCCACGAGTCTTGGAAGTGCGACGGGGACGCCGATTGCAAGGACGGAAGTGACGAGGACCCTGCGATTTGTCGTGAGTGAAATCTAATGAACGACCCGAACGATTCGTTCGTATTTCCAAAGTCTATAACTGTTCGTATGTTGTATTCAGATATCAGGGCCTGCGACCCGAACACAGAGTTCACCTGCAAGAACGGCAGGTGCATCCAGAAGGTGTGGATGTGCGACTCGGACAACGACTGCGGCGACGACAGCGACGAACCAGCCTACATGTGCCGCCAGAAGAATTGTACAATCGGATGGCAACGTTGCCCGGGCCACGCCAATTACCGTTGCATCCCCAAATGGCTGTTCTGCGACGGGAAGGACGATTGCCGGGACGGTTCCGACGAGCTGCCGGAGAACTGTCCCAAGTGCGACCCGAAGATGGACTTCAAGTGCGCCAATAATCGGTGCGTGCCCAAGCAGTGGCTCTGCGACTTCGCCGACGATTGCGGGGACGGTAGCGACGAAGCTGAGACCTTGTGCAAGGACCGTTACAGAGAGTGCTCTGAATCGGAGTTTAAGTGCGGCAACGGCAAGTGCATCGCGTCAAGATGGCGGTGCGATACCGAAGACGATTGTGGAGACAACAGCGACGAGACCAGCTGCCAGGAGTTTGTTTGCAAAGTAATAATAATAATAATAATACTTTATTTCGCCGCCACTCCTTCACTACATCCTTCAATCTCTTACTGTCGAACTTGCATGCTAATATATATTATCTTATCGATCCTTTTAAATCTTATCGCTACTATTGTCTTTTTCTTTGGTTTTCCTAACTTCATTCTTCATATATCTTGGCCATCCCAACACCTTTACCTCCTCGTATCTTGGAGCATACCTGGATCTCCTCACACTTTCCCCTCTTTCTTGCTCCTGCACCTCTCTGTCCCTTGCCACCAAGGGTTGCCACCAGTTCCTTCCATGCCTCTTCCCTGTTTGTAAAGTATTTATCTGTCGTATAATTGTTTTACGATGATAATAATTCGTTGCAGGGTGACACATTCCAGTGCACAAGTGGTCACTGCATAGCTTCGTACGCGAGATGCGACGGTACAAGGGATTGCAGAGACATGAGCGACGAAACTGGGTGCACGCCGAGATACCCAGATGGAAGGTTCTGTCCCCAGTCGAAATTCCAATGTGATAATAATTTGTGCGTTTACCAGACTGATATTTGCGACGGAAGTGACGATTGCGGGGACGGCTCTGACGAAAATCCTAGCATGTGTGGTAAGGCTCATTCCCTTTCAAATGTGTTTACTCGCTCGGATTAATTAATTAATTAAATACGTTTATTCCGCAGCGAACTACAAGTGCGACACGACCAGGCGGTTCCAGTGCGCTAACAACAAGTGCATCGCCAAGTACCAGTTGTGCGACAGCGTCGACAACTGCGGCGACGGCTCCGACGAGAACAACATGACCATGTGCGCCACCAGGGTCCGTCCGTGCGACCCGATCAACGAATTCACCTGCGCTAATAAGAAGTGCATCGATCGCTCGAAGCTCTGCGATTTCGCCGACGACTGCGGGGACTCCTCCGACGAACTTGGTTGCCGTGAGTCACCACATTTCGTTCAACTGATCGTTTTGGGCCCGCTGGCTGTTCAATAAATTGCTAATCTCTCGTCCATACCCCGCAGATCACAACAAGGTCTGCTTGGACAGCAACAAAGGTGGCTGCTCCCACTATTGCCACAATATCACCGACGGCGGCTACATCTGCGCCTGTTATCCAGGCTACATAATATCGCAGGACAACCGCAAACACTGCGAGGACATAAACGAGTGTCTGGCCGGTCAGCACCAGTGTTCGCAGATCTGCAGCAACTTGAACGGGACGTACTCTTGCTCGTGCAGGGACGGCTTCGAATTATCCGACAGTCGCAGCGGGGTCTGCAAGGCCACGGACACGGACCTAATGATCCTGTTCGCCAGCGGGCCAGGGATCAGGGCCTACAACACCCGCGAGAACGAGGAGCTGGAGGTGATCGCCAACGAGAAGAGGGTGCAAATCCTTGACTTCGATCCCAGGTCGGAATACGTGTTCTGGATAGACAAATACGATAATTCTATTAAAAGGTCGTACATGGTGAACGCGAAAGGCGGACAGGTGAAGATCGGATACGCCCAGGATCTCAACATAAAGAGTAATACTTTTATCTAAATATTTCTGTAATTCTATACACTTGAGCGTTTCAAACAATCGACCATTATTATTCGTTACAGGCCAATTCAGTCTGATAAGTCTGGCGGTGGATTGGATATCCGGCAACCTCTATTGGACGGAGATCGATTTCTCTCAGCCAACGCCGCAGGGAAGGATCATGGTCTCGAAAGCGGACGGTAGATACAGGCGAAGTTTGATCACGACCGGCTTAGAAATTCCAACGGACATAGTGATCGATCCCGAGCTTGGCCGAGCCATTTGGACCGACGCTGGCAGTCGACCGAAGATAGAAATCGCGTGGATGGACGGCGACAGAAGGAAGCAGTTGGTCTCCGAACGAATCGGGCAACCCGTTGCCCTCACCATAGATTACTCCATGAACCATGCCCTCTACTGGGCCGACAGTAAACTGAACACCATAGAGTCCATAGAACAGGTAACCTTCCACGTCAAAACAGTTCCGTTTCTCGAGGGAACAAAATTGCTGGACCAAATTCACTATAATCGTATTGTTTCCACAGGACGGTTCGAACAGGAAGATAATCCTGAAAGGAGAGGAGCTGAAACACCCGGTTGCCCTGGACGTTTTCGAGAACAAATTGTACTGGGTGACCAGAAGGACCGGCGAGATAATTAGCCAAGACAAGTTCGGCAGGGGTGTGCCGGAAATCCTCGTCAGGCACGTGTACAGTTCCGGAGGGGTGAAGGTGTACCATCAGCAGAGATACAACACCACCTTGAGGAACCTCTGCCACGACGATCAGTGTACCCATCTCTGCGTGCCGATCCCCGGGGGAAACCGTTGCCTCTGCTCGGACAGCATCGGTCCCCTGCAAGAAAGGGAGACTATACGGTCGAATGAGCGTCACTGCGACGCAACTAACGAGAGGCCGTTGCCCGCGCCAAGAATTTGCCCTTGCAGAAACGGCGGCCTGTGCCAGGAAGGCGCAGACAATAAGTTGCAGTGCGATTGTCCCACTCCCTTCCACGGGGAGTTCTGCGAGGTGATGTTGGGGGCCAGGACTAGCAACGCCACGGCCGCCATTGTGATCCCTATTGTTATATCTGTACTGGTACTCCTCGGTGCTGCTGCTGTTATCATGGTGCTCAAGAAACGACCATTGTAAGTGACTGGATCGGGCGCAGTCCGATATTCTCGGCCTTCCCCCGGTAACTGTGGTATCATTTGAATGTAACAGCAATTATTTCGTTCGCAGTGGGAAGCCTGGAGGTATAGGGAGTCTAACTGGTGCTCAGAGTGTGTCCTTTAGGCAAGGAAGCAACGTCGAATTTGGCGCGCCTGCTCACGAAAGAATGGTATGCTCGGTTTCTTTCACGCCTCTGCTTTCGTGACTGGAATATACCATAGATTTATTGTAATAATATGAATCGAGCGTGGCGTATTAATGTTTTTCTCCGCGCAGGAACCTCTGGACGTGGAGTACAATCTTGGCGACGTGAGCAACAAGAACAGGGACTTCAGCAACCCCATGTACGACGCGGTGAACACAGAGACAGGTGCCACGAACGGCACAGGCGCCAGCAGTATGTACGAGTTGCCGGCCGAGGTGAAACCATCCAGCATCCAGCACAAGGAGCCGCCGCAGTTGCACCTGAAGAGAAAAGAGCTGGATCCGACGCCCATCGACTCGGGGAAGGATACGCAGCAGTTGGTCGAGGAGGACAAGTCCGAGTGTTAGATAGATTAACTCTTTTCGTGCAGTGACGTAGTTGGAAGTCGAAGGCGTGATTCTGAGAGGAGGGGAACGAAGAAACCGGCGGGTTATAATGAATCTTTTGATCAATGATGTTCTTTTTTTATAACGTGACGTATCGATCTATCTTCATACGCGTGTTCGTTGCAATTGTTATTTATTAGATCTGTAAGCATTATTCTCGAATTATCTTGAGGTGTTCTTCCTTTTTTTTTAGACATAGTAATCCTCTTTGTTTTTTTAAATCTTGACAATTTGAATTATTCGAGTACAGTTCGTTCCACGATCTTTTTACTCGGGCACACACGTGAGGTGGAAGAGGCCCCCGAATGGGGCACAAGACTGAGTATTAACGAACACAATTTCTCTTTGCAATGTATGCATGGTTGTTCAACGCAGGAAATTTTGTTTTTCAATGGGCAGAATAGGATGTGCAATAGAAATCTTTCAGATTGGTATCGAGTGCCGCATAATCGATGCGATTCCAGTTGCAATTTATTACAAGTTTACATATTTATAGCTCGTTTTAAATAAGTTCAGGGATGAAGGATGAAAGGGTGCAGGATGTTCAATGCATCCGACTACGCCACTGCGTCTACGTAGGGATGCTCTCGCGCCTGCAACGCTTCTATCTCACTGTAGTTTAAAGAAAGAGCAGACAAGCAAAACGATTGTTCAATCTGAACGGTTGAACGACAGCGCAAGAGAAATTCCCAAGAATCTGACCGTTTTTAAATACTGATCGAAGGGATACAAAATTAGGAGGAACATAACGAATCAGCCGTTACGCGTTGTCGAGATTGAAGTGCAATTTGGCGGCGAGTTTGCGTCGACTTAGGTGCGATTTGTAAGTCTTGTAAATACGATTATCGCAGGATATTAATTTCACGTTGTCCATGTACCATATAATGAAGCAGAAAAGAACAAAAAAAAAAGAATACATTCCATACTATCTTCGAAGGCAGCTCGAGGCGAAGAATCAGGGAGTTTGATGAGGAACTGTATGTTTATGCAATAAAGCCTCGAAACATCTCACGGGAGAAGCGTGATATGAGTCTCTTTAGAAAGAAGAAACAAAAGAAGAAAAATATATATATATATATATACAAGTGTTTTTTTCACTTGCAAAGCTTGCTCGGCCACACGTGAGCGTTGTTATATGCGTTTGTATATTTGTTCTCTTAGATTGCGCGCGGGGAAATGTCGGTGTACAGTTTTTCTTCACGTGGGAGCTGTGATCGTAAAGGAGGAGAAAAAGAGAAAGAAAAAAAAATTACAAATTGGATTCCCCGAGTACGCAAGGTGATCATTGAAACGAACAAAGCGTACTAATTTTTTTTTTCATTTTTTTTTCATTTGCTGTACGCCCCAAAACATGAGAGTGTGTGTGTGAGAGAGAGAAAGAGGAATCGTGCTTCCTCTTCCTTTTCGAAAGATATATTATTATTCGGTACAGTAGAACCTCGATTATATGTAAGATTGTAACATGGAATATCTGCGGTTTGTTGTTGTATGTTGCGTATCAAATTATATAGATTGTTAACTCTAATGTGCGACTTCTTTTTTTTTAATACTATTTTGTTTGATTCTATCACCAACTGTTCATGTCGACCAATGTATTCAAGGAAAATAATTGATAGCGGAAGTCACATATGTATCTGGACTCGAAATGTGACTGAGAATATTTTGTATGGGGCAATTGGTTCGATGGAAGAAGTTCCAGCAATATAAAATATAGATATCTCTTTAGGGCAAGCAGTAAGATAGCTTTAAATTAGTTTAGAAAGTTTTCTAGAGCGATTATTAGTTAATCAAGTTTCTACTGTACAGTATTTTACGTTTTATTTCTTTTAATATAATAGAAAACCAGCGTTGTACATAGGTCTTACAATGATCAACGAAGAAAATGAGCGCCACTGACTCACCTTCTTTTACAGATTATACGTAAATAAAGAAATTTATATATATATATAAATATATATGTGTATATATACATATATGAATATATGTATATGTATATATGGATAAATTAATGCGCATCATCAACAGAATCGGTTTTATCTCCTGGGCGGGGCTCCAGAGTGTCCTAATAATTATTTTTAACTATATCAGTATTTTCTGTATTTTTTTTTTATCGACCCGACGAGATATGACGATTGTTAATATATTGTTCAAGCAATTAAAGAGGTACCGTCCATAAATAAATACTAGCAGCCTCATCATTTTGCATTCCTTATAGGTGTGGTGAATTATAGAACGATTTTAATAAATTTATTTGTTATAAATTAAATAGATCCATATCGGTTGCGAAAATTGTTAAACGTAACAATTGATACGCGAATATTAAAAAATTTCAGCTTTAGAACTCATTCGAACCGAGTCACGAATTCGCGCGCAGTCACTCAAATTTTCGCGCCAATTTTCACGCTCATTACTGCCATCTATAAAGAAGTGCTTGAAACTACTCCAGTCCCTGCCGTATCAACACCCGAAAGTGGTATAAAAATAAAACTTGCTTTTCCTCGTTCCCTAGCGATATTATAAACAATTTAAACTTACCAATCACTACTAGAACTATTTTTATTTCCTGTCCATGAATTTGATGAAGAAACAATTAATTCTAATATATGTTGCTGCAGTCCCTGCCATATCTACACCCGAAAGTGACCTAAATTTTATCAGGCTTTTGCGCGTACAATAACTTCTTAACAGCGTTACTATTACTAAAATCAGCATTTTTTTTCATTAAATATCCGTCAGTACCGCATTTAAAAGAGAAAAAGCAATTTTTATTTTTAAACCACTTTTGAGTGTAGGTAAGGCAGGGGCACGAGTGGTTTCAAGCACTTCTGTATAGATGGCAGGGAGGAACAGATAGAACCGGCGCGAAAATTCGAATGACTCGGCGCGGAAGATGGAATAGAAGTTATACAGCCGAAACTTTCCAATAATCGCGTACCAATCATTATATTAAATATTTGTACTAATTTAACAGCCCACATAAATCCCCAATGAAACGTTTACAATTTTACAAATTAATGCGCATAGCATAGAAACAGTTTTACCAATGATTGCTCAAATTAAGCACTGGTCTATCTTGCCGGGTGGTCGATGCAATTGCATTGCTTTGTAATCCTGTCGCGTTCCAGGTCAGGATACACAACAAATGCGTATCATTGGTAATTCATTCGAGGATCCTGGATATGCGATCTACCAAGCCTTTAGAGGCAATAGGAATCGTAGTTTGTCCACGCGGTTACCCGACATATTCCTCGGTTATTTCCAGAATTCGGTCGATCTCGATCATTATCATAGCGCACTGACGCGTCGCGGCGCTGCGCATGCGTCTCACTTTCATGCTAATGAAACGCAATTCCCTTTCGTGACTAGCTCGCGACGGTGTTTATCCGTTTGTCCATCGGCTACGGGGATGCGCTCCACGACGTAGGAACATTATCTATCTCTTATCTATACTTACATACTCCGCGTACGAATTTCGCAACGCGTAGAAATGCATATGTATATGTACGTGGCTTTCGTCAAAAGCATTTTCCTGTACACTTGTCGAGTAACATCTTGTAGCTTCTGGTCCGGCCGGTACATCCTAGCGGTCGGTCAGTGCAACATAACTGCACTTACCGCTTGGCACAGCCGGCTTTTCGTTCTTTATAACACATTACCGTGTATACTATGTCCGATGTGCACCATGTACATCAGAGCCTCTCGTAATCGAACATATTTCCGTTGCTTACGGACTACATACTATGACCGTTTGTACAGCGTCGTTAAAGCATGCGAGAATTTGGAATGAGAGGTTGCACGTGTTTGTAGGACCACGTGTGTACTATCGTAGAGTTCAATGGAATATTTAATTAATATTGCCACGAGAGTACGGGAGCTGCGAGGTAACTGAAATTGATCGAACGTTGGATGTAAATGTCGAGTATGTATGTGTGTATGTGTTCAGATTTCCCGGATAAGTTTTAAACTTATTAGGGGGTCGGGAAGACGAATGTTTTCATTGATATCGAATTTATGGTATAAGTTAGTATAAGTTAGTAGACGGGAAATTAACTTAGCCAGTCTATTTCCTCGATAATTTATGAAATATTGTACAGAAGCTGTTACGTTAAATTAGCCTTAAAGTTCTGACCCATATTTAACGGAGATCTTCGACGGGGTTCATTAGCCATTGCGAATTACACGAATTATTTGTAACTGTATTTTCCCAGCCAAATCGTGTATACATGAAATTATTGTGACTGTTAACTATTGTTCAATATCGGGACTATCGATAATGAAAGAAACGATTTAATTAATTAAAATTCGTGATAATTTTGCGTTTGAAAATAGACGAAACCGATTACCTAAAATATCGTGGTCGATTTCAAGATATCCGAGGTAAAATTTTAAAAATATTCATGTGGAAATCCCTATTCTCAGATTTCCCCGGAAAATTCAGAATTCAATCATATCCAAAGTGAAGTTAAAAACGATTATTTAATTAGTACGAAAGTTCTTATTTTCAGAATTCTCTCCAAAGAAAAGCGTCAGGATCGATTTGAAGACATCCAGGGTAAATTTAAAACAAGATTATCGAATTATTTACGAGAATCCTTATTCTTAGAATTGTCCAAAAATTATCAGAATTCATTTAAGTGTATTCAAGCTAAAGTTGAAAAAGAGATTATTTAATTATTACTAAAATTTGTATACTGAGAATTCTCCAAATAATTATCAGAATTCATTTAAATGTGACCAAGCTAAAGTTGAAAAACGATATTTTATTTATTACGAAAATTCTTATTATTAGACTTCTCCAAAAAAATTATGAGAATTCATTTAAGTGTATTCAAGCTAAAGATGAAAAAAAGATTATTTAATTATTACGAAAAATCTTATACTGAGGATTCTCCAAAAAATGATTAGGATTCATTTAAGTGTAGTCAAGCTGAAGTTGAGAAAAGATTACTGAGAATTCTCCAAAAAATGATCAGAATTCATTTAAATGTATCCAAGCTAGAATTAAAAAAATATTTTTCAATTATTACGAAGTCCCTTATTCTCAGAATTCTCTAAAAAAAAATTTCAGAATTCACTCAAATGAATCCAAGGTAACGTTAAAACCCGATTACATCATTAATACGAAAATCTTGATTGCAGACAGCAGAAGTTGGATTGATCACGTTGATGCTGTACAGCAACAAGCGACCCAACCACACACGCGTTTGAACAATTGTTTCACGCGAACCAGATGCAACAGATAGAAGGCACAGCTTAACAGGGCCCTCGAGCACGCTTGCTTCGAGTATAAACTCAGAGGAAAGCGGCCGTATTTCCGGCTAAGGTAGCCAACAACCGGTCTATCCGACGAGCTGGTCTCTCTATTCACACCAGAAAGGCCGTCCGTTCGTGTACAGGGTAGGGCCAGGTGATTGAGGTGCGACTTGTTGCTGGTAACGAACTGCTGCCAGGAATAATAAATGTTTGTCTTCGCAGATGGAACAAATTCTGAATGCAGGCAGCAACGGCCAGAACTATAATATGGCGAACAGGTATACGTAGGTAAAATGCGATCCGGCCAACGTTTGTGTAACGCGATTTGTAAATTGTACAGCCACGCTGCTATCTGTGAGTGAAAAGGGAAAAGCTTTCTACGATGATCTGCGTAAATAGAGAATCGTCGTACTCGACCATTATTCGAGCAGAATTCGAGTTGAATATGATGTAGCTCTGCTCAGAAAAGAAGAGGAATAGAAGTAAAAATGAAATCATATTACTTCGAATAGCTTTCAATAACATACGAAGGGAATAATAGGGGATAAATCGAGGATTCTCTGTTCATAGAAAACCAAAGAAAAAGAACACATATGTAACACTCGCAACGGCCCAGACACCGAGGAGAATGATCCATTATTTTATTCGGAAAAGAGGAAGAAGAGAAAGGGAGATAAGAAACACAGAAAGTCACGGGGCCATAAATTCTCCACTCTCCAATTACTTAATTACCTAATTTCGTACATATACTTGGTAATACGTCCCTTGATAGCCTGCAGATTTCTTGTTGGCGATACGAAAGTAACGAAAATGAAAAGAGAAACCAATAATATGTATAATATGTATGTAGGTACGCCAAACGCAAGCAGACGTTCGATCGCATGGAAGGGAAGTGCATTCCGCTTGAATTTTGCTGCCAAGTCTATCCGTTAGACGCCGAATGAATAATTCATTGAAGAATCAAGCCTGTGCTTGGAATCATCGACTGTACAGCCAGAGAATAATCGAGATTGCGCGAGAATCGTTCGCCTCTATGATAATTGGTCGTTAAGGGGCGATCCTGGTCCGATATTAATCAAGGGACCACAGGTGGATAATAGTATCGCTATTGCCTCTAAATTATCTTGCACATTTTTCGAATGTGGCTACTCCACTTGCACATTAATTGTTTCTAACACCACTTTTGTTTTTCGCTTCACCAAGTTTTGTCCTTTAATAAAATTATTATAGGGTGAGCCACCAAACGCACAGATTTATCTTGGTATTAAAAAAGGTTAATTGAAAACTCGCAACGTTGTCTGTAGTTTTTATACGTGACAAATTTGAGAGCCCCCAATTGACGACAGATTAAGTAATCTGTACTGATGTACTTCGTGGTTCATCCTCTGCACACATAATTGCTTAATATTTTATACCATCCGTTCTATTGACTTCTATTAATTTTTATTTACAAATACCTCGCAGGTACTTCAGTAAGGACGTAATAAACGCAACGACCACGGAAGAATTGAACGCTGGCGAGGGAAAGTGAATTCGGTTGGAGTCGTTAACAAACAGAAAAAAAGAAGAAGAAGAAAGAACAAACGTGGAGTAATTACGGTCGGGCAGGCAGAATGCGTACGATTTAGAAAGAGGCGGGAACGTATCGCATAATTAATTTTTATACGGCCGTTCGTTGCACAATTGCCGCAGGTAACTGGTCGGTTGTTTTTTTCCTCGACGTCCGACGAATTCCAGGTGAAAATTGGCCCGAGCAGGAAAGCGAGCGATTACGTGATCGACGATTTTATGTATTCCGCTCCCGTGAATTCTATTTGAAAATTCGTATCGGCTGGCGAGATTCGCCGCGGCTTGATTTTCGATTCGAGAATCGCAACTGTGACGCCACGCACGGACGCGAAGGGGCGGCTATGGGGAATTCGAAAGAGGACTCCCCCCATCGATTCACGCCATGCCAATGCAGATTTCACGCGTTGAAAAGCGTTCTGCGCTTCTTCCACGCTCGATCGCCCCTTTTTATTTCTGCCCCGAGACGTGGCGCGAAGTTCCACGTGGAAATTCTTTCACGTTAAACGCATAGAAGTAGGTACGTAAAAGTTTACAAATATCCATCGATGATATTTATAATAACAGGAAATATAACAACAATATCAATGGTATGATAATAATAATATGAAGAAGGAAATAATAACTAGCTAAATAAAACTGCGAGCCTCAGCCTCGAACGAGTTCACCATGTGTCGCCGCGTTTTTCATTTCCAGGCCCACGAGCTGGAACAAAAGGATAAAAAATACTGGTGGGACCAGTCGAAAGCAGCAATGAACGGGCAATTAATGTAAAAAAAAAAGCAGAAAGAGAAGAAAAAAAACGCCAACTATGCGGGACCGCGGCTGTGGAAGCCGGTGCCCCCGTAATTTTCGTGGGGGTCATTATCACCGGGCGCGCTCGGGCCCGAGGAGAGACTCCGAACGCAGCCTTCAGTACAGTTATAACTTCGCTGCTGGCCTGACGCGTCGTATCTCTCTCTCGTCGTTCTGAACTCGCCTCTCCATCAATCGAGTCGCAGAGTCGGCCCTCGGGCCCCGATTCCGGAGTCGCGTCGGGCCCCCACTCGGGCCCAAAATTTAATCGAAGGGACTGCTTTGAAATTAGTTGCCCAACGATCGTTAGCCAGCGTACATTGCGCGTCTGTCCAAGTGACAATCGTTTAATGGGCCCTATTACGTGCCATCGCGACGACTGACCGAAAGCACAAACAATCGGCCGATCACAGGGGGCCAAGCTTTACTGACGAGGTTTGCGATCCCTCAGGTGGATGAATCGGGGAGTGACCAAGTGGCCGGGGGACACGAGGATGGATAGAGTGCGTGTTGGTGGCCGGTGATGAGGTAACCAGTGAGTAACATAGGGCCCAAGCGGAGAGGACCAACCGAAGATGTTGTGCCTGAAGAAACGAAGGACGTACAGCTTCACGCAGGGTGTACGGACCGAGGTGGCCAGGCGGTCGAAGGTTGACAATCGTTATGAGGGACCCCTGGGCATGGGCATTACGACACTGCCCCGTAAGAACAGGTGAGTCACCTTTTTCCTGTCCCATTCGAACCGTACGTGAATTTCATTTACGCCGCCGAGAATGGAAGTCTTGCACTGACTGAACTGATAATGAGGTGGTCTTTAGATACTTGGACACGTTGATACTTGAGGTATTTGGGCCGTATCGCAGGTATACAATGCCTCCGAGGGCTGAGTTCGAAGCAATGGAACCCGTTTGGCGTGTGCGCTGCTGTAAATAGGGACCTTCGGACAATGTTGGGCCACGAAGTTCATATTTAGGTAGTTGTAGTTCAGGAACTGGTAATCAGGTGCATCAGTAGTCCTAAGTTTCGGTGTAACTGCGAGGTAACTGAGTACTCGCATAGTCCTATTGCTGCAAGTATTAATCGAAGCAGCAAAAAAAAGAATATACGCGTGCACATGCTGCTATCAATTCTAGAACATACAGTTTAAAATACCGTACGCCACTCGAACCTTTTACCCTAATTGACAAGCATTGTAATCGATAAGGGGGGTAAGATAGTGCATCCTGAAAGGCCATTATATTTAGAAACTCGTTTCCCTCGTCCACTCTTTTAAGTAGCCGACGTGCCGTCGATCTCGCGGTTTCCCTTATCAATGAACACGATTAACAGCGTTCAGTTTGTCATTGCGAATTCGACCTCCCTCCCCTCGCCCGCCCCACCCCTTGGTCAACGTGTTAATGACCGTATTGCCGCCCGTTTAATTGCGTTCGTCGACAGACCATAGATGCATTTTCCAGATCTCGCCGGTCACTCGAGAAAAGTATATAAGTGAGTCGCAACGCGAAGGTCGGCCGGAGGTAAAAGTAGGTAGAAGTATGCAAGCACTGTGCATATATAGTATATATACATATGTATACCTATATCGTTCGATACTGCCGGACAAGTGGAATAACTTCCTACGCGGTGAACCATTGGAATGATCCCAGATCGCCTTCGGGATGTAGGACTCTTGTCTATGAAACGAGACAGTATTTTGAAACGTTACGGTGCGCACACCCGCTTCACAAGTTAGAGGACACCTGACGTGATTTCGGAATGTTTGCAAACGAAATGATTTGTATCTTTAATGCATTTAACTGAGGACTATGCTATGTAACTGTAGATTACGGAACTGTGCAATCGCAATTATTTACAGTGCACGCTCGAAGTTTGTTTATGCGGGCAAGTGTCCTAGGATTTTTCTAGCGGGGGTGTACGTGGGACGTCGGGTGGTTCGTTTTTTCTTTCCTCTCGATCGGAAACGATTCCCTTTTACGAGAGTTACGTTGCCGCAACGTTGCACAAACGTTCATTTCCATTCCGTTCCCCTGACTTTCTTGTGAATTGAACGGTGAACTCACTTTTATTTCGTTTCGCGATCCGTCGGAGTCGTTGATGGAATTAATTGCCGGCTTGTGAAATTGACGAGCTAATGAATAGACCAGCCGGCAATTAAAACGATGAATCTGTGGGATATACTTAGTTATTGCGATCTATTCATTTATTTATTAAAATCAGGACGTTCGGCACGATGATAGGATATTGCGGTTCGTTTAATATTATCCGTGGAATATCGGCCCTCGTTTATTTATTCATTTGAATATACAGTTGGACGATAATATACACTGTTTCTCTTTACTCAATTTGAATAATTGCGCTTCCGAATACAATTGCTGCAAACTTGCTATGAAGAGGTACAAACAAGTGGAATAATTTCTATTATTACTGGGGGGGGGGGGGGGCATTATGGGAGGATTGTATGCTCCATGCGAATACGTGCAACACCGTAAAAGGTGGATTTGGATACGGTGATTAGTGGTCTGCTACCGTTAGAGATTGAGGGAAGAGACAAGAGCAACGGTGCGAATCGCAGGTAATTGCAATATTAGCGTTGCGTAAGTTATTAGCTGCTTCTTTTCTTATCTTCGATGCCGGCTTGGGAACAAGCTGGAACGAAGTACATACACATAATTCCTGCGAAGGTCTAGTGTTCTTAATTATACTCGTGCGTTAAATGCTCATCATTGTTTCGTTTCACTGGCTACGGTATACATACGCGCATATGTTGTTCAGATAATAGCTGGTGAACTAAGCACCTGTATTCCTATTGTTTCTTTTAAAAAAACAAAGGAAGTATCCGAGGTAGTCTTTGTTTTGATTTATCTCAGAATACGTGAATAGAACGTATCGATAAATTCCATGAATTTCTTAACTATATACATATGTGTTAGTTAAGTTAGTTAAACTTGCTTAGTAATCTCTTACAATTAGGTAAAGTTAAGAAGATAAGATAGTCTGCTGGTCGTTTCTATAAGCAAACATTCGTTTAATAATTGATGGGAAACAAACAGTTACAAGCTATTAAGCAACGGTATATACGCGTTGCTCAGATTGTAACATTTCATTTAAGACGGGGTTCATTACAAAATTTAACCCGGCAACAATAAGTTTTTGCAGGTTCAGCTAATTTGTCATTGTGGCGCCATCGAACAGTGTGCGTCGGAAGTGCAACGTGCACAGTTCCGACGTGCACTGTTCGATGGCGCCACAATGTCCCTAGTTGAACACATGGTAGTTTTCCAGCAATAATTTATGAACTTTGTGAACCAGCAATCGCTTTTCCAGCAATACTTTGCGAATCATTTTAATATTACGAAATATTTTATGATAGCAGTGTCCCATGATTTACGTTCTTTTTATTATTTCTTATCAGCCAAATTTAACCCAAGATTAATGTAAAATCGAAGGGCCAAGGAGGAAAAATGAGCAAGGACACAGATGCTGCCTTTTACTATTTATCTAGTTCATCTTGCTCGTCCTCTTTCAATGGCCATCGCAAGAAGGTTACGTGAGTCAGATATTTCGTTTCATGGTCTTCGCGATTGTGCCTTATCCGGTATCGTTTCCTTCGTCTCGGTTTTTCCTAGCTGGAACTTCTTTTGAAATCGTGTCAGCGTGCTTAATTACACGCGAGATCGGCGTACAAAGCTGGTGCGGTTTTTTCTTCTTGTCTCCTTTGTCAGTGCGAACTTGTATTTATGTACATGGACCCCATAAAGATGCATGAAATTCCTTTGCTTGGAAATTGTCGAGATGCCCACTCCATCTATTTCCAAAGATTTGCATACGAAAATAGGGGAGACTGATTACGCAATAGTCAGAGAACCCGCTAATTATCCGTAATCACGATTAATTACAGCCCCGGCCAATCTCTGAGAACAGTGCCGTTCTCAGACAATTTGTCGGCTCTGCAGAGATTGCATTTCGAGTCTTCTGTAGAATGTCCTCGTTATACACCGTTATCTCACAGAAACTCGTCGCCTCTGGAAGTAACAATGAATTCGTAGAAAGTAGTCGTGAACAATTTACATACATACACATATATTTATGTACGTGAATCTAATTTCGACTCTGGTCCGTCCATTCACTGCCACGAATTTCCAAAATAA
The DNA here is from genome assembly GCA_907165295.1 of Nomada fabriciana. Taxonomy (NCBI): domain Eukaryota; kingdom Metazoa; phylum Arthropoda; class Insecta; order Hymenoptera; family Apidae; genus Nomada; species Nomada fabriciana. The sequence goes on along the minus strand of OU015699.1, from coordinate 8,233,942 downwards.
CACTATGCAATACCTATTGATTAGAAATTAATTGTCTGCAACTTTTACGAACGGTTTTTTACATTTCGCTGACTTTGAAGTTACGAGTGCACCATTCGAAATCTTTACATTCCCATGTCCATTTCCCTGAGCATTTTTTCAACACAGATTCCACGTATTTCCCTGAAGGTTGCTAACTATAAACTGCAATTACACGCCAGGGCAACACTTTTAATCGTGGAATCGCGACGCGAAGGACTGGGTCGGCACACGTGGACGATGCAACGCGTCGCTTCGAAAGTGAACAGGTGTCAGCGGTTGAGGATTGCGTGAAATCGAGAGCTGACGAAAATGCGTCCGGGCACGCTCGAATGCACGCTTATCTGCCGAGATCTTTGAGGTTTCGGAAGCGCGGACGGAGCCATGCTTTCTAACTTTTGCCTTGTAAATCTCGCTCCATCGGAAGACCTGCGCGAACCGATAATATCTGTTGTCCTGGTTAATGCGCACGGCGAAAACGGACCTGCCTCTTTTTGGACACGTCTTCGCTGTCGCAATGCCTTTTTTCGCCCGAAACGTCTCGTCTTTCTTTCTGTTCAATATGCCAGTTCCGTCTTTGGAGCATGGAAAGAAAAGGAATTCTTTTTTCGCCTTTTTCGAAGAATTCCTCGTCGTATTTAAATTGCCAATTTCGCATTTGAATAACGCTTTAGTAACTCTATTATTTTTCTCGCAGGTGCAACAAGTCTGCCGCAATTTAGCCTAATGCAAGCCTGAGTAATCACACGAGGTAGAAATGTTAATCTGCCGCAAATGATTCGTGGGATTGGAGCGAAGAACGTAATTTATACACCCGTACGTGATAATTGAGGTGGGAGGGAATTTGATTCATTATGCGAGCGACGCGAGTATCGCACGCCTGCGCCGTGGGCGCTGCGAACGCGTTCACAGCCGCGCATGTCGGGTTGCATACGCCCCGGGGGTTGCCATTGAATTTTTCCGTTTTACAATGATTACTTTGGCTGGAAATTATTCTTCGCGCGCGTACAGACGCTGCGTGTACATCCTTCGGACTGTAATAATTATATTAATTAGTGAAACGCAACCGGTGCAATCTCGCGCGTTAAATCAGATATTAAGTTCAGCGCATCCGGACGAGTTCACACTGTTCATCGCTCGAACTTTCCTGAGGTTCTTCGTGCTGTTTAACAAACCAAATCCGCTTCCCTTTTTTCACCGCGTTTCTCGGATCGTAATGCACGGTGCAGAGAAACGGTCCATAAAATTCGCGCACAGCCACTTCCGCCTTTTATTACAGCTTAATAGCCGGTTGTGCAACAATTGAACCCGAGATTATACTTCAACGATGTAATAGCTGTTCAATAATTCTCTGCAGCAATCCCTGCGAATTATTTTCTATCAATCCCTTGGGAGCAATAGGAATATATGAATTCCTTAATCTTAAGCTATGCACCAAATATTATTGCATCTTGCCCTTACTATGTGTCTCAACCCGTTTAGTCACCCATCCTATGATTCCAACTCCTCACCTATGTCCCTTACTATTTTCCATTCATACGTTCGACCTCTCCTATCACCCCTACCCCTATATTTCAGATCCCTTATAAACCCTTGACCATTCCTCCTCAAGGGCATTCTTATTTCTCAAAATCGTACAAGTATTTTATAATCTAAAATAAAACCTAGTTTTCGAACAAGGTTGTTCCGACATTATTTTCTCGTGTAATCCATCGAAGTAAATCTCGTCTATTAAATAAACAACAATAACCATAATAATTGCGCTAATAAATATATAGCATATTTCTGCATATTCGCATCGCAAATAATTCTCGCATTTCGACGTATTAATAACTATCGATAATCGATTTGATTTATTTTTCGACTGTTCAAAATTAATTATCTAGTTATTAACTAACTCTTGCATTGACCTAGTAATTTTTATTACCGCTGTGCGAGTAGGCCCCACTGCCGCCATAGATTTGCATACGAGGAGCGCGCGTCGCGATTGCGCAAACGCCGCACGCATTCGTTACTTGCAACCTGCTTGTTTCATAGAAAAAAGTTTACGCTTCCGTTTCCTCTTTCCCGTTTTCTTCGATTCAATGCGGCCCGCTCGCCCTTAGACCGCAAAGAAAGGGACTCGGGCCCTATGGCAGGGTATACTTGTCGTGTAAGTATAATGTTCAGGACCGGTGGTTTAAGCAGCTGGCACCGGTGTTTTGGCACGTGACCGTTTCCAACGGTCGTTGCTCAGAATGCCGTGACCCTTGTATGCACCCTTAGTTTATTTTCGAACGCGAACGTGGATAGTTCGAGTGTTGTGTGTGGGCCCACGAAGGAATTCAATACGGATGGGTGCGAAATTGCGTCGTTTCTTCAGGAAACTTCGGTGAGCCAGCGTTTCTTTATCTCTTGCTGTATTTGTTAGTGTCTCTTCGACGCAACTCTGCGAGTTAGACCGAGAGATTCACGGGTGAAACTACGGTACGCGGGATTCGTAACTGTTACGAAGTACGCAGTAATTCGCGTACGAAATCAAGTGGATCGTGATTAGAAAGACCCGAATTGTGTCTTAATATTACATTATTTGCGTTGTGTCTATTAGATTAGATTTCACTGTGGGAAACTGTATCAACAAAAGGCTTTCATTTACAGCAATCGGTTATCATTTACAGCAATTAGCTTTACGCCGGATTTGCAGAATTATAATCTGCAGGTTGGTACGATGTTTTGGGATTAGGGCAGGTCTTCAAATTCGGCGATGAAATTGTCGTTTCGAGAAGAACGCGTATATATTCTAACCTTGTACATACGTACTTACATACATGTATGCGTTACTGTTTTTTTAAGTCCAATTTAAGGCATAAATCTTGCCGTTCCACTTTATGAAAACCATTAAGGATTATACGTTCTTAAATATCGGCATTCCTCTGGATGCAGGTTATCAAGCAGAAACCTATAAATTTCGATCATTCGTTCTGGATTTCGATGGAAGAGAAACGATCTCTTTGCTTCATCTGGGCCGTATCGATATTAATTTTGATTTATGGTTACTCCATTGCCCAGTATCCTGTTGGTTGGCCATGGAACTGACCTTATACTATTCCCTGCAGCCGTAGGAACATCAATCTTCTTCATTTGTCGCTTAACAATTACGCGCAGCATAATGACAAACGTAAAATAATTATTTTAATTTGCTGCAATTATGTATCGACTAAATAATGGGCCGTCAGGAATTCTTAAAAGGATTGTTAAACAAGATATGCATTATCTGCAGTTTCTACTGCATATACATGAGCCATGAATTGGCCAAAAATTAATATTAAAAAATTCCACGGAAATCATGTTCGTGTTCTTCGCAATAGTACTATTATTCGAATACCATTTATTGTTTACAACATTTTATTCGATTTAACAGAAAAATGATTAACAAAAATAGTACGCAGTTGCAATTTGCCAAAATATTACAAGCGTTTTTAAATTGAATTTAGCGTGCAAGTTTAAACGCAATTCGCTTCTGCAATAAATCATGCACACAGCCGCGTCGTATATCCAAATGAGTCGATAATAAAATGTACAAAAATTGATCAATCCTTTTGGCATACGGCCGCCAGCGTAAAATTAAGGGGTTTCAGTCCGTCCGCGCCGAAGATAGCCGAGCGCGGCGCGAAGTTTGCCGAAAGCGGATCGTACCGTGTAAAATATATTCTACGCAGGTACGTATCTACTATCGGTCACGCCCGAAACAACTGGTACCGCGAAGCGAAGAAAAATTGCTGCACCGACGTGTGTAATTTCTGACAAGCCGATAGTTTTGCAGCAGATGCGATCGATTATTCAGTCAGGTTGAAACTTCAATGTTTCGTCCCGTCGTCCAATATCACGCACCGCGAAGCCGCCCCACTGTTCGCCGCGGCGGCACGACGATCGTCGGCGAAAATTGTCGAAGCTGCTCGCACGAGAGCCGTTAGGTGTCGGTTAGTCGTAGTTCGTCGGCTAAACGGTGTGGATCGCTGGAATTGTCAGTCCGTCAAGTGTACACGTTCGACCCCGTACGAATTCCCCGCGTGTCGTCGCAATTCAAACGTTTCCGCAGTTTCGTCGTTTCGTCGTTTATCGCACGGCCGTGTTCCGAGGAAATGCGTGTGACTGCTCGACGTGGATCGTCGTTCGTGGTTCTGTGAAGGGGATAGAGATCGCATGCTCGCAATCGCAATCGAGGAGGGAAAATAGTGTGCTCGAGGGAGCAACAGGTGATAGAGAAGCGGGCCACGTTCAACGACGATCGAGATGTCTGCGTCGAGGGACTAGTTCTTTGCGAGGTTAGCCGAAAGTTGACAATTTCAAATTTTTCCCGCCGCTTTTCGCGCGGCCCTAACCCCTGTTTTTTTCGCGCGTCCCCGTCTCCTTCAAATCGCCCACGATTACGTTTGTGCATACTTTGTCCTCTTCTTTATGGCCGAGATACGGGAGGCAAGGTCGTCACCTGTGTCGTAGTTAATTCGAGTTTTATCTTGTCAGCATCGAGCGCATAAATTGTCGGTTTTTTCTTCGCGACGATTACGGCGAAGTAACGAGCGATTACGTCGATTGGTGCTCGTTCAAATTGCCATCGGGGAATGCAAAATGCTTCGTGCTGGAATTAGCGGCGTCGAATGCGGCAAATTTGCCGAGGTTTATCTGCCGTTCGAGGGTCAAAATAATTTGCAATTACAGTAGTACCGTTCGAGCAGACCAGGGGACTAATTCAATATTGAGTAATGATATTCCTGGTCCGGCGACGTACGTTCTTGATTCAAACAATTTTTTTTCCCGCCTTATCGGCCTCGTGAAGCGTTCGCCGTAATAAACACCGATAATTGAAATTGTTGAACTCACGTCACGGATATTATTGTCTCACGATTTGTAAAACATCTTATCTTCGCGATAAGATGTTTTATTTCCTTGATAATTATCGAAACGAGATCGAACGACGACGCAAACATGGCGGCGCTTAGATCGCTCTCGTTATCCGCGATTGGACAATAGATTCCGCGGTCGCGTTCTTTTCGTTCGGCATCGAACGATTAATGGGATTCAATTTATTTTCGTCGCCAGGAATTTGATCGTAAAACCGAGGATTCTCTTGTGTATACATACGTATACGTAACACATATACTTGAGTGTTTGTTTGAAAGAAATCGACGATAAAGAGGGTCTGTTTTGATCCACTTTAAACGACAAACACTCGTGCTATCGAAAAATGCGTTCGAAAACGTTTACCTGTTCCCGATTCGATTTCGTAAATCGCGATTGATCAAACAATAACGCGAAGATAATCCAAACATGAAATACGATATTGCGTAATAATCACGATTTATTATCGAATGTGCATAACGGGCATCATTGCAAATCTGAATTTCGGACGAAAAGTTACGTTAATTTTAACGTTGGTAATATTTCGTTGCCGCCGCAGCGATTCTTTGCCAGAAACGACAAGAAGAAAAATTAGCTTCTGTATAAATTATTCAAATACCGGTTGCGTTTGGTAACTGTTGATAAAGTTTGTTGAAAGAGCGTACGCTTAAACAGAATGCGCCGGTTGTTTGCAGAGCCAAGTTTGTTTAAGGTTTCCCTTTTAGTATTTCTGGTTTCTCGTCGTTATAAACGTCACGATCTCCCCAGTATTTGTCCAGGAATCAATCAGGTGGTCGTTACGTAAAACGTGAAGAGAATGTGGCTCACTTAATTATTGATACAGCGTTTCAACTTCAAAATCGAAGTTGATGCTCGGTCTGTGTTATTCTCTGTACGCAGATCGCCTTGCAATAAGCAATATAGTCTCTCTGTACTGTAAATACAATAATATTATAAATGGAACTACAATTGCTGTAATCTCTGGGGAGCTAAAGCGTATTTAGGTCTCTCTGATATACTTTGGAGAAGAGTTTCGTCGAATGTAAACATCACGGGGACGACTCTGGGCGTTGAAAATTACGCCAATTGGTTGGTCGAAAGCGTAATCGTAGTTTTTGTACAGGCATATTATACATGCTCGTGATTTTCGGCCAGCTTCGTCTTTTCCGAGAACTCGAACGCGTCCAGGCAACTGTGCACGCGCGTACCTGAACACACGGCACGCAGACGTGTCGTGCACGTGTAAAAATTATTTTTTTATGGTCGTCGCCCGGCGATCCGTTAGCCGGCGATGTGTTTATAGCGAACGGGGTGACCGACGACCGGAATAATAATTGTAAAATTGTCGCCAACTCGCCTTGGGCCGACTTACTGGTCATCCTATTGACTCTGATAACGTTGGGCTGCAGGATTGAGGCCTGTGAAATAGTAAAACAGGCTTATTCGAGGTGCTTCTGATTCGACTTAAATTAGTTAATTAATTGTCCTGGAAAATTCTCTGCGATTTAATTCGAGTTATCTTTGTTTTGTTTCTTTGAGGGGTGTCAATGGGAATTCTTTGGAATAATCGGGCTAATTTTAGGAATTGTCAAGATAATTATTCGGAATTGGCAAGAATTGCTTCGGATAATCGGATGATTGCTGAAAATCATAGGCGCTGGGATAATTATGTTAGGAATTTCCAGGAACTGAAAGTGTAATTGCGTCGGAATTCGCCAGAATTATTAGTCTGTTTATTAGAAAATCACCTAAATTATTGGGCTAATTATTATAGAATCGTCAGTCTGTGTGTTCGAGATACAGAAATTGTTCGGCTAATTATTTCAGACTATCAGGAATTAGTAGTCCAATTATTTCAGACTATCGGGAATTAGTAGGCCAATTATTTCAGACTATCAGGAATTAGTAGGCCAATTATTTCAGATCGTCAGGAATTCGTAGGCTAATGAATTGTCTAATTAGTACGAATTGATACTAGTGAATTGTTGATTTTTAAATTACGCAACGAATCAGAATGATCAGTGTATAGTTCAATTTTCTAATGAAACGAGTATATAAGCACGTGGCTATGCGGTTTATCAACGAGCATACCTTCAAATCTTATCTAGGCTTTATTAGACACTCTGCTATCGTGCCAGTTGTTCGGACCACGGTTCATTCATCTTTTCTCCCCCCCTCTTTTTCTCACTTAAGTCCTCCTTCAATTCTTGCGACACGCGCAAGGTGTTTGCAGATGCACGGACACTTTCGCCGTCGGTCGGTCGTTTTTTGCTTTTCTTTTTTTGCTCGTCAGGTGTCTGTCTGTCCGTGTGCGTACAGAGGTGTGTGTGGCGCGAGCAAACATCCTGGCCTTGATTTGAAAATCTGGGCCACGTTGCGCCCATGTCGGTGCTGTAATCGCACCGTTTGCATACGCCTTTATCTCTGCCCTTTTTCCGATCGTTCGGGCCCAATTCGGCCCCGTCCGTTTGGGACCGCTCGCGTGCCAAATACGTGTGCCCATTTCGTGCGACTGCCGCGCTCTAACTGGTACAACGACCGAGAGACTCGATTGCGGACGGAATGAATTGCGTAATCCAATTATTAATGCAACGTAATGCAATAATTAATCCTACCGGTTGTATCAGCGCATGTGATTAAACGATAATTCAATTAAGATGCAGGTATCTTCGATCGATCCATATCGTCGCTTGTTTCCGTTGGTTTTATATTAGAACTTGGTTCTATATTGAGAAATTAGTCATGGGTGATTAACTGTTTGCCGAGTCTGTTTCAGTAGAATTTAGAAGTTACTCGAAGACGAGCTAATTGGTTAGGTTATGTTTCCAATTTCTTCTTGGCTCCTCGATAGCGAATCTGTGGATATTCTTTGCTTCAACTTTGTATTTAAAAGGCTCTTTTAATTATGCTAATTAGGCCTGGTCTGTAATCATTGCCCCACGAAGGAAAATTGCGGTCACAAAAGTACCCTAGTGTAATTTAATACTTGTTAAGACAATTATTTATTGATCGATCCAATACGATTTTACATTCCATTCGAAATCGTTGCTTTAATTACGGAATTCGAATCCGATTAAAATGGAATGCTCATTCCTCTGCTTCTTTCTCGTCTCTTTTTTCTTCGTTTTTTTTATGGAGATCAAGGTTCCCTAGGAAACGAAGGAACGATGGTGTTCGAGGCTTGCTGGATGCGACGATTAACTTCTTCTGAAACTTTCCTTTCCTCACTCGGTTTCCTGTCCCCGTGTTTCTCAATTTCCTATCGAGGTTGTACCACGTTCGTTGCAGGAAGATAATTGATAAACCAGTTCCTTCGAAGGATCAACACACCAATAATAATCGAGCAGAGACGCATTTAGTCGCGAGGAACTTTCTCCCAAGTATCACTCCTCTAAAGTGAAACTAATTTAGGGGTCAGTGACTCACTACAGTAGCCAACCCTTTATCCAAACACCGTCGGAGAGTTAATCGTTACGCATGTAAATTGCCTCCTGTATCCTTCTCCTTTTACGCCAGCCGTGGCAGATTTTAATTCTCTTCTTAAATCGGCCACTCTGCCCGAATTATAATAAAAACATAAACAGTTGAGACTTCAGTTGACCAGTTGAACAGTTTTTCTTCCCTCGAATAATATTTCCACAAAAGAAGTATTCGCAAAAATATTATCATTAAAAGTACATATACGGTGGATAACTAGAATTTCAATCGACTATAATCCACCATAGTTCGTCCTACACGTATATTCCCCCATGCAAAATAAAAATCCTGCTACAGCCAATAATATAACCATAAAGTTGACCGTAAAAGATTAAAGCAAACCATGCGAAAGGGCGCTTCGTACGACAGGAAAATTTAGAGGGCTCTAAAGAATAGTTGCCTGCTATAAAACGCGGAACACGAAATTCTATAACATAGTAGCACACAGGGGGCAGCAGTTGCAACGGGGATTAATAGTTGGTCTGGTAAACGCAGAAGGTACTGTTACGGCCAGATTCATCGAGTGTGTCGTGGAATTTGCATGACTTCCGATTATCGGTTCTCCACGTAGACGTGAAAAAGCCGTGGAGGCCAGGTACGGGGTAGGACAGGTAACTGCGCCAGGTGCAGTCTCACGTAGACCGCGACGAAACGCACGTTACAATTCGAAAACGATATATCACACGGCGATTTCAGCCAGTGGGATTTCTTGCCGTGTAATAAGTCGTGTGCCTTTGTGCAAATAATTTCGAACCGCATGTGCATCTCGTGTACTAAAAATGTATGAAGAATTGGAACGTTTTCCGAGAAAGAAAATTGGTAAATACAATTTTACAGGCGGGGTTAAATAAATTGATGCACAGGCAATAAATTGTGGCGAGATATTGATATATATTATGACGTACATAGAATAGAATTTTTATTTGCTTTTCGGCCTCAGAGCCATGAAAAGGAACTTGCTTTACATTCTTAATTTTACCTTACATTACGTTCTGCTTCATCTGCCTTACGCTACATTTCTTTATTCCTATTTACCTATTACATATCTATAACCTTGTACTGTACACTAATATATTGTGACGTACATATTGTAGAAGTTATTTGTAGTAAACCTCACGCAGTTTGGTATAGAGGGCAGATAGGGTAATAAGATATCAGTCTGCTTCAATCAAACACTAGCTTTATTTAATATAGGACGTCGACACGCGACAACTCTCACGCGAACAATGGCTCTCACACGATTCTCACAATACTCTCTGCTCGCGATACGTCTCTCTTCAAACTATACTGCTCTATTCTCAATCAGCTCTCTTCTAACTCTCCCTTAGCTCTGCCTTGCGCACGCATCATTCACTCTATATTTTCCTTCACTCTTAGTTACTCTCTCATTCTATTCCCCATTTGCTCTCGCTCATTTAGGATAGACACTGCAGACATTCCTTGGCAACAGTCAGTCGCGTCCACCCGAATCCTTGGGCCGCTGTACCCCCCACTCACACGTTCTTCTCAAGTACTCAGCTCCGAACATATGTATCTTTCACACCTGTGAAACATTCTAAATAGTCACGCAATATTTCCAATCCCACAATATGATATATTATATATTTTGTTTAATTTGTTGCTTTGGTAATTAGGATAAATTAGAATGGCCTCTATTCGTCGAACGGTCTGGTGGTGCTGCAACTTATTCAGGCATTTATCTATTCATTCAGACGTTTAGGAAAAGGGTTGCTTTTTTTCTAATTCGATTTTTTACTGTGATTTCGTCAAGGCCGTTTTGGAATTGCCCGTCGGAAAGACTGTATTTCAGATGCGGACGCGTAGAGGATGCACCGTTACTCGCCCTGCAATGCAGATCTTTAGATAGGTAAATGCACAGGTTTGCTCTGCACCTTCCTCGAGGATCGTTGACGATCTTGTAAACCGATATTCACAGCCGATCAAATATTATTCGATGGATACGCGTTACAGGTAGTTGATAGAATGCACCTGAACTGTGGATGCCAAGGTGGCACGTGTGTTCGAAATAATTGTTCTTTATCACATTGATACCGGGCGACGAATTAAATGCAGAGGCAACGAAAGTAATATTAAATCGAAATGTTTTGTGGATAACTACTTTATTATTATTACTGTGTTATATTATATTATAGTTATATAATTTATATAATTATATAATTAAAGTTATATTAATACTAAACTTATAAATACATATGATACTCTTTCTTTCTTCATAACAATCGCAAACCACCTTCTTATACATAGAACTTAGAATATAACTAGAATAGAAAAACCGTGACAATAAAGTTACGAGTGCCATCTATTGACTCATAAAAACAATCTCACAGTTTCTGGAATATTTTTTGCTCTGTTAAAAAAAAAAGAAGAAAAGTTGTCGCAGTAATTGTAGATACTTGTAACAGGAGATACGGCGAAAGGATTGCGCTAATTTAGGGTCCGAGTATTTTTTCCTTCCAAGTCTTTGTGGGGGGGAATGAAAAGAAGAAAGAAAGAAAGAAAAAAACGAGCCGTTAAAACGGATTCTAGTCGAGGAACGTATTATATCCTAACGTGGAGAGCATCGAACCAGTTGATTGCGTATCCTTTCCTGGCAATCCTTGGTTCTTAAAGACGATCAGACCAAGAGAGAGACAGAGAGAAAGAGAGAGGGCGACAGGGAGAGAGAGAGAGAGAAAAAAGTGAACTGTTGCTGGTTGCGTTTTACAGTTACACAATCAATGACTATTTTCAACCTGTATTCCTTCTCTAACTTTTTCTATTTAGCATTGTACAGGCTATTTCTGGCACGTTTTTTTCTCTCGTTCTCTTAGCACGTATGAAAGTATATTATTATCGGTAAGAATGCGCTCGAGTTTTTCTCTCCGACGTCTCCTTTTTCTCGTTCCAGATCTTTTTGTTTGATAATTGCTGGTTAAGAGCAGTCCCACGTGCCCCCTGAATATTTCCTTTAGGATTTTTAATTGGAAAACGTATGTACTCATTACCGAATGCGATACTTCTTTCCCTGATTAATTTAAGAGACTCTAGTCTATGCTTTTTTCTTATTCTAAAGCACAGCAATCAAGGTTTTAATCTTGTGCAGTATATTGGTCAGTTAAAAAGGATCGGATATGTTACCAGGAATATATTGGCCTTCCAGTATTTATTGAAAAAAAGAATTTCTTAAATACTCATATATTAATAAAATTAGAGGCAGGAGCGTAGGAAATAAAGTTGCTATTGATTTAGAGTATTTTTATGGACCATAAGTGTCCGGTTTCATTTTCTGCACACAATTTCTCCTCGGTTGGATACAAAAAAAAAATAATGCAAAAATAGGGTCCAATATCGTTTCTCGTGAAAGAGAAGTGTGTACGTATTTAAATCAGCGAGGCTTTCATTAAAATTCTGAACGGATCAAGCCGGATGGCCGTTTCGTTAACTCGTTTCACCTCTTCTCTTTCATAAATATAAATATATATATATTTCCTTCTCTTTCGTTTTTTTTTTGCCCCGCGATGACCTTAAATTCCCGTTGCATATTTTCTTGATATTCGCACGGGCTGCAGGGAAGTCGAATTTGACTCCTGGCCGTTCTTCGTGTATGCATAATTGGAACGAATTTCTCTCTGGATACATCTCCGGTGAACCGGAAGCTGCTGCGTCACTGGATTCACAAACGCCGTGTCACGCTTGGGCTAACTTCTCTTCGAGCGTTCCCATCGGTATTGTTACTCGGTCGAATTCCAACCGGCAGTAAAAAATGAGAGAAGAAAAAAATAAGACAATCGTCTTTATTAACTTGAGGTTCAATATAGATCTTAGTAATTGGTTCGAATTTTTGGAGGGCAAAAGTTTTATATACATTACAATTCACGATAGGAAATTCTCCTGATTACATTTCTATGTAATTTTGTATGTATTCCAATTAGGTCTTAGTATTGGAGCAACGAGTAATCGAATACTTAGCGTTTGAATACTTTTGGAGTAACGAGTATTCGAATACTTAGTATTTGATTACTTCTGGAGCAACGAGTTATCGAATATTTAGTATTTGATTAGTTTTGGAGCAACGAGTATTTGAATACCTAGTGTTTGGATACTTTTGAAGCAATGAGCATTCGAATACTTACCGTTTGCATACTTCTGGAGCAGCGAGTATTTGAATACTTAGTGTTTGGATACTTCTGGAGCAACGAGTTATCGAATATTTAGTATTTGATTAGTTCTGGAGCAACGAGTTATCGAATATTTAGTATTTGATTAGTTTTGGAGCAACGAGTATTTAAATACTGAGAGTTTGGCACTTCTGGAGCAACGAGTATTCGAATACTTACCGTTTGGATACTTCTGGAGCAACGAGTATTCGAATACTTAGTATTTCATTACTTCTGGAGCAACGAGTTATCGAATATTTAGTATTTGATTAGTTTTGGAGCAACGAGTATTTAAATACTGAGAGTTTGGTACTTCTGGAGCAACGAGTATTCGAATACTTACCGTTTGGATACTTCTGGAGCAACGAGCATTCGAATACTTAGTGTTTGGATACTTCTGGAGCAACGAGTATTCGAATACTTAGCGTTTGAATACTTCTGGAGCAACGAATATTCGGATACTTAGTATCTGAATACTTCTGGAGCAACAAGACAACAGAAAATTTCCGTCCATTACTGTTCAAGATTCAAGTATTTCCATAAAAAAAAGGATGATATTCGCCGCGAAACGTGACAAGTTCGTGCCCGGAGAATACCTCGAACAGCAAGTATTACCTGTCCGCAGGTTATACTAAATTTCAAGCCGCCCAGCAACAACGAAAGTATGCCTGGACAAGAAGAAACGAGACGCGTCCAGCAGGGACCAGTTTTTCCACGTCGAGAACCGAACTCCCTGCTGCTGATCCACGGATCTCGCAGGACCGCTTCTTGTGGATCAGCCCTCGGACACAGCGATCATCCGAAAGTCCTCTGTCCGAGGGAACGTTAATCGCCCGTTCCCCGAGCAAGTTGCTTACTTTCGATAAACGTCTGCCCCACATTCGGGCATCCACTGTGCAAGGCCCGGCGAATAATTTCGGAGAGAAAATCGGTTCGACTGTTGCCCCGGCTCAATCGTTCACCTGTCCCGCAGCCGAGGACAGTACTTGCCGAAAGTTGCCTCAATTATTCTCGAGAGTGGCGCGTCACACAGAGCCGAGGACACGCCGGGTAACTTTCGAAGCAAAACCTCTTCTGTTCCCGCAACATTTCCAACTTTTCATCCGACCGATTCGAAACTCTGCGATCCACCTGGCCGCTGCCGTTGCCAATGTACGAGGCTCGAACCGGAGGTTGGCAAGAGGATACACGGAACGTCGGCAGATAGTTAGCCGCAACGACGGAGCATCGTTTGATTCGGAGGCTGACACGATGAAAAATGTTAGAAAGCGACGGGACAATGTTGCTGGACGGCGGAGGATAATTTTTCGACCAGCTGCCACCAGGTTTAAGAAAGTCACGCTTATTATTCCCCATTAAGGCCACCCTGCGGAAAGTCGTTTCCCCGGGGGAAGGAAAGGCGACAACGCTCTCCATTTTTACTTTCTTCGCAGGGTCTGGAGGGAGAAAGTAAGAAGAAGCTGGCTGAGGACACCTGGGCGTTCCACGAAACTAGATACACCTGTGCCATATATAATCAGCCAAGTTTTTCTCAGGAAAAAGTATTGAGGACCTCGAGGATGTTTACGAGAATTCACAACAGTGTCTGTTGAAGCGTAGGCCATGAAGCACTTGGACGACGAATAGTAAACAACTGTTCTATTGCCGGCTCTGTGGACCCACAGTTCTCTAATTAGAGAGCGTGCAAGCTGTTAAGCTGATCAGCACGACGAGCACCGCTGAATTACACCAGATTCCACTAACGAGATTAACGGATTAGCAGCACAGAGTCAGGAACCCTGCCTGACCACAGCTGTTCCAAACCAATAATTCAGAGAAGTCTCTTTTCCTTCTTGCACCTGGCTTAAATAACGCCGGCCGCAATTGCGGACTCGTTGAACCACGTGGAACACTATTTTCCAGCCTTCAGTATCCAGCCTTCGCATGAAATATTCCAGCAATAATTATTCCTCGAAGAGGTGCAATTAATTCGAACGTTAGGATGATATATGCACATGCGCATCAACTACCCGTGGCAAAGTAGCTGTTCAGTGGATTTAGATTAGCGAACAAGTCACCTGGATGAGGATTAATCGCGGCGTGGATGCAGCGTCGAGGTCAGGGTCGTGCCTAGCGAGGGGAAAGCCGGGGGAAAAGAAACTGCGTCTCGCCTTTTGCAGGCGAGGAGAAACGGCTGTCGGGAGGAAAAGCTGTTTGGGACAGGCACCGGGAAAGGGTGAAAAAGTTGAAAGAAACTCCGACGAGTCTCTAAACAGGACTGTGTGTCTTCAATATTTTCTACGGCCGGAGAAAGAGAAACACACAGGTGCGCCAGGTGTGGATGAGACCGTGTGCAGTCCGTTGGCCAATATATCTCGCGGGGCAGTTCAGTTTCTAATGCAATTAATCCGCAGGAAGAACTGGTAAGATTATAGCGGTGCCAGGTTGGCAAACCGGTCACCCGTAAGAGCATTATCATAATAATAATGTCTTCCTAGATCTTTTATACGGCCAATCGACGCGGTCGATGATAATTAATGGACTGGCCGGAACGTGGAATAACAACGAGGAGACGCGGGACGAATTCGCCGGGACCTGGTCGAAGAGGATCATGTTCGCGATTATGCGCGACGATCGACGCTTTGATTAAAAAAACACAAAAAATTACCGCGGGCAAAAAAGCGTATCGGGGAGGGTCTCAGACTCGCTCGGCGACGATCGTTGAATCCTGAACGATCTCATAAAAATGCATCGGTTCTCCTCGAGAAAGTTTCACGAAAGTCAGCGCTGGAAAAAGAGCGAGTTTTCAGGATGATCGGTTGGCAAAAGTGTGCCATCGGCTGTCGAATAGGGATAATTGCCTTATCAGTGGTCTCGAGGCGTGCGTTTCACTGGTGCGTGATTTGCCTTGTCTACGATAACTCTTCAGATGTTTCGACGCATTTTCCAATTCAATGGTCTAGCAGCATTGAGCAGAGTAGCTTAGCTTGATGATTTTGGAGAACCCAAAATGAAGTACCCTGTCTCTGAAGGTTCATCTAATTGTAAGTGACTTGAAAATCGTTCAACCAGATCTTATATAGATGGATCTCCACAGATAAATTATATTGCTATATTGCTACATTACTATATTGCTATATTGCTACATTACTATATTACTATATTGCTACAATACTATATTGCTATATTGCTACATTACTATATTGCTATATTGCTACATTACTATATTACTATATTGCTATATTGCTACATTACTATATTGCTATATTGCTGCATTACTATATTGCTATATTGCCACATTACTATATGATCAAAATCATCCATCCTGCGGAGGCTGACGTCTCTCACTCTCGACAAAGAAAGTTTGTCGCATTGGAATCCTAAGATCTTCTGGCTGAAGCATACATTTTTGCAATTCGTTTCTGCTGCACGAATCTAGCATAGATACGTTTCGTCTGATTCAATTCGCAGTTTCCACTCGTAATGGATAAAAAAGAAAATCCCTAGGGGGCAGAGAAAGTAAGTAAGATACGGTGACTACACGCGTTATCCCACGCAAAGATAGTCACGTTTCTCGTGTTCCAAGGAAGCATCCGATTAGATTGACCCGCTTCCACGAGATTCGCTGCCTCCTCGGCTTACTTACCTTTGCTCCCGGTGCTCGGATCGATACTACGGAGGCCTGGCTAGAAAGGTCCTTGAATGTGAACAGCCTGGAATCGCAGGTGACGACGACCTTGCTACCCTGACATATCCTCGTGACATCCTTTTCGCGATTGCTCGTTTTTCTCGTGCCGCTTTCAATCTGGCCTTAAAACCCAGCCTTACATGGAAAATGTAGCTTTAATTAATATGGTCTGCGCGGAGTAGGTGAATCTCTTTTCTTTTTCTTTGTCGAGAGTGGGAGATGTCAGCATCCCCAGGATGGATGATTTCGATGATATAGTAATGTGGCAATATAGCAATATAGTAATGCAGCAATATAGCCATATAGTAATGCAGCAATATAGCAATATAGTAATGTAGCAATATAGCAGTATAGTAATGTAGCAATATAGCAATATAATTTATCTGTGGAGATTCATGTATAAAAGATCTGGTTGAACGATTTTCAAGTGCAACACTTGCATTGCACGCCGGAACCATAGCAAAGGATATTCTCGGCTCAGAAGTTAGTTTAGGGTGAACCCACAATTAGGGCCCACGCTTTCATTAGATCTGTTGCTTGATTTGGGCCTTGTTCAATTCAAGTATCCAACATTGTATTGATGCAAGAATCTTGGCAGGGTATAGTATCGTTCGACGCCGAAGTATAGCCACGGGGATTCACAGGTGAGTAGCCTGGAATCTCCGATGGCAACGACCTTGCCAGGCCGCGACGTGTCCTCGCGTTATCCTCTCTCGCGGCATCCTGTTTACATCCCGGTTCACCTGACGGTAAATCGACTTCTCTTTTTCTCTTGCTCGTTCTGCGGGCATTATTAATGCACGCGTGTCGAGTTCGTTCCGCCTGTTGCACTCTGCGCTGCATCCTGCACTTCCCCCCTCTTCGCCTCGTCCAGCTCGTATCATTCCCACTTTTGGTTGCAAAACACAGCTGCCGCGCACCAGGCCCAAAGACAAGTCATTGGAATGCTAGATTAATATTATCTTGTCGCGTAACTAATTGATGCAGCGTCAGCATGGATCTGGTTCAATTTAAATGTTGGAATTCAAATCAGGCCCCTTTTTGTTATTCGCAGTTTTCTCTCTGTTCCTCGTGAAAATTCCTTTCCAAAGTGAAATATTACGACTCTAATCCCACTTAATCGTCTCTAAATCGCGAAGGCCAGTAATTTCAGTGAACTGGTCGAATGGGCCTTTCTAATCAGCCAGGGGTCCGCAACGATGCCGCACGCCGCGTATATAAAACCGATGCTGCACGAGAGTCCCCGGCTAGCGGTTCCAGGGCAGGTGTAAGAAATTGGTTACATAAATCTCTGGCCCACAGTACCGTTCCTCCTTGGGCCTGACGCGGAGAAATTGAATCGTAAGGCCGATCCGTGACGCGCTCCGCTCGCGGCTAACTCCTTGCCGGACACGTAACACGTCCCGCGTTAGAATAATGCAAGGCCCAACAACGATCATCGCCGAGGGTAACACACACTGCTCACGGGATGAAACACGATCCTGTCAGGTGGGCCCAGCACGTATACTTACGCGTACCCCGGTGTTGCGACCTTATACACTCCACGGAGCGAAATCTCTTCCGCGAAGAAAGCACCGAGATAATGTGCCCGGTCCCACGTGGCCCCATCTCTCTACTGGGTGTCTCGAAACGGTCAGACCAATCAGGACCTTCAGACACAGTACAGTTTATTTGGCCAATTTCGAAGGCACACGTTCAGAGCAGAACTCTGGTGCCACCACTGACCTAATACCATGCCCAGGTAAATCGAAGCCCCCCCCCCCCCATATAAATAACAGTACCGCATTGGCCAAGAACCATTATGATAATCCTGCTTGTATAATACTCCTTTCTACCGGGCGTATCAAAAAACGACTAATTGAGTTGTTTACACGGCAAAGTCCCGCTTAGATCGTTAGACGAAGGCATGGATACTCGTTAGCGACCGTCTCTAACAAGTCCCCAAGTCATCCCGGACAATTAGCATAATTATTCCCATGACTGTATCGATTGTCCCGGTTTGTTTTGAGCGCTCCCCTTTTCTGGCTAGCTCATCGTGACCCAGCGGTTACGTGCTCTTCCACCAGAAAAACACTGTGCACAGTACACCAGCGATATATTTCTCTAATTAGCACACCATCGTACATGCCCAATAGAGAGTTCTCGTCTGTGATTTTAATATTTCTCTCGGTGAAAGAAAAAGAAAGCAGCAGTCTCCCCAATTTATCTAGCTGTGTCTAAGCCTGCTTTTTATAGTCCTCCTTGAATCGACCATCGAACGACGGCATGAATGGCCGCTCGTGGTCGATTCAGAGGACCCCAGTCGCCGCAATTAACCGGCCGCAGAAGAAGGAATCGAGACACCGGTCTTTCCTTATACCTCGACGAAGAATGCCGAACCGGGGGATTCGTTCAACAGGACAGATCAATCACGCCTTGGAACAGTGCCATTTGTCTTTTTTCATACGCCACAGTGTCACGTCAGGATTTTATCTAAAATTTTGTCACGCGTCGATTTTGTCAAATTTTTCACGCCGACCATTAATTGCAGCTCCATATCTAATCTGGACAAGTGTGTCTGTTCGTCTGAATAGCTGAATGTATTGGATTCTCGTCATCCCGAAGCTGGTGAGAAATGTGGTTCGCCGGATGGCTAGATGGAGGGATTACAGAATGCTGATAGGCGTGACTAGGCCGGGACACCTTGACAATGAGCACATCACCGTCATCGTTATTCCTTCTCACCTGAATCTGGGATGTCCCCCTGGCGAACGAAAAGGGGGAAGGAAAATGAAACAGCCGCACGTGTGCCACGGGTGACGAGAAACATTCTCCTTCCTACACGTAATCCTCTTTGGTGATCGTGACAGGAATGAATATGAGATCACGTTTGTACGCATACAATACTTCCTACCGAGGACGGAATTCATAGGCGGCCTAATATAGCCGCGTCTGGCGATTATAGTTGTATAGTTGTATAGTTGTGTCGCGCTATAGAGGCCCCAAGTGCGTTTATAGAGCAACTATATAATTGGCAACTATAATGGGACCGTCGTTTCGCAAATTGGTAGCTCATTCTTGCGTGCGTGGAATGAAAAAGGCAAGGCGACACTGTTACGTGAGAAACGTTTTATTGTTGGCGATGGTGAACATGGTCTCTGCGTGGATTGTGTATTTGCGTACAAGCCTGCATTCCTGGCAAGGGCGTTCGTTGGTTTATATTGTTTCGGAAGCGCAACTGAGAAAATAAGAGGAAAAGGTGCTGGCCCAAAGGTCCTCTTCCTTTTAACCACCTTCAAGTTTGCTCTGGTTCCTTGACTCTCGTTGATAGTCCTGATAGTTCTTTTGGAATTGCGATAAAACAAAAATTACCCATCAATTTTCTTGTGATACAGAGGAGTGTCGAACGCTAGATGGCGCATTTTTAGTAGCTTGTTTTTTGTTTTGTTTTATAATGTTTAATGTTATTCAGGCATGGCGTAATAGTTGCCATTAGCATAGGGAAGGGACGTATGATTTGTAATTTGTTTACGAGCATGCGCGACAGGTATAATGTCTGTTTTTAAACTGATGTTAATTGCAGATTAGCCGGGACTCGAGTTGCGTCGTTGTTATTAATTTCGTCCCCTCGAACGTCGCACCTATCTGCCTTTTGCATTTTCATGAATTCCAAATCGACCTGTGATTCACTGCGCTCGATCTCGCCGGGAACTGATATTGGTAATCGTTTCGTCGAATCGAATGTCTCCCCCCTTTCGAAATTGAAAAATGTTCCCCGCGTGATTCATAAAGTTCTGAGATCCCCACGAGGGTACACTTTCTATTTAGTAAGTACTTTGGAATTTTTCCTGACGTTTGTTTGGACGCTTGTCGAATTTTATTCTGTTCTTAGTAAAACCATAATCAATTTATTTCGGTATTTCGTTCTCATTGAAATAAATTATAGTAAATTATTATAAAGTCGGAAGTATTTATTAAGTATTAATGTCGAAGGGGTGGAAATGTTGGGGAAATTTCACGAGGGAATAGAGATGTTGGGTCCGTTTTTATTGCCGAGGTGAACACGCGTTACAAAATGGTATGTCGTGCAACAGGTGGAATAAATTATCCACCTTCGTGGCCCTGATCGCGCGCAAATAACGCTATAGATCAATTTACGTCACTGGAACGACAATTACCGTCGTTTAAAGGATGCAGCATGTATAAAACAGGCGATGACACTCGGCGACCTTCTCCTAGACACGTTCCGGGGACACATTCTTGGGGATACAACAATTATGATGCTCCATAAATTGCTCAATGTTCCCCGGACAGTGTGTCTGGGTGTCATAAATTATTCAGAAGCTTGGAGAGCCACGAAATTCCACGGAGAGTTAATTGTTGCCTAATTAAAAGTGATCGACAATCGCTATAGCAGGCTGGCAGGGATATTAAATAAATATACAGCGTGGAAACAGTAGGCGAACGATCGAACATGAAATTGTTTATAAGTCGTTCGTCGAAGGTTTCGATGAACAGAGTTGCCTTGGTTCCTCTGTAAATAAAACGTCGAATTTATATTAAAAAATGCGTCGAATTCATTTCGACACCGGAACACAAGTAAATAAAAAGCCGGAGGAATGTCTGGTTGAAATTAAAAGAAATTCCAATAATCCAAAGTGCTGCGATTAGGAAGTGATCTAATTCCAACGTCAGGCACGGTTGACCTTCCAACGAGACCCCCAACCGGGGCCTCAATGCACTGAAGGAAAAAGGGGGGAAAAAAAAGGAGAAGAGGAAGAAGAAAAGACTGTGGCATTGCAAGGCTGCTGGCCGAGGTTTTGCAATCGCTTTGTGATGCAATCGGAGTGTTCTGAGTCTCGTCGCGACACTGAAACCAACAACTTGCTGCCCACGTTGCGTGTCGTGTGCCGACTGGGACAGAGGCCCAAAGCAGCCTTGTCCCCCCAATCTTATTTCGTGCTTTCGTGCGGTGCCTGATAATTACTGTACAGGAGATTGCGGTTCCATCGTCGCGGGTCCGCGTTCTCCTTTTTCATTTTTTTTCTGTGCCGCCATCCGAAACATGAACGCCTGGAGAATGGTCTCTAATTCGTTGTGGATTTACGGTACGCAGGTTTCTTTGTTCTTGCTCGGTTCCTTGCTCCTTTTACCGTGACCATTATATAGTTGGAGGCTTGTGAAATATCTTCTTGCGTTTATTCGCTGATAGTGGTCTTGGCTGACTATGGTGTTGTAATGGTTGTGACTTCTGATGAGGGTAGTCCTCCTTTCCTTCTTTCTCCTTTTTTCGGTGGAGAACAGTCCCTCTTAGGCCACAATATCTTTGGGCAAAGCTTTTCTCGGTATGGTTGTGGAGAATATAGTATTATAGCATATAGTATTATAGCATATAGCATTATAGCATATAGCATTATAGTATTATAGCATATAGTATTATAGCATATAGTATTATAGCATATAGTATTATAGCATTATAGCATATAGCATTATAGTATTATAGCATATAGTATTATAGCATATAGTATCATAGCGTATAGTTATTATAGCATATAGTATTATAGCGTATAGTATTAAAGCTAGTTAGGGAAAATGCCAGCAACACTTGGGAGGATCAATGGCTACCAGGAACTGTTCTCCACGTATGTCCCCCAGAAACGATAAATCCAGTATCGAGAACGAGACACGATACTGCAATTATCCGGTTTGGTTAAACAGAGTCCACCGCTTCGCAGAATTCAAGAACATCGGAGAGTCTGGCGAATCGCTTTCTGCAATTTAGTACTTGGGGGAAAAAAATCGACTGGCCATCAAGAGAGACCCTCGCTATTGTAGAATGGCAAACTTTTTCTTTTTGTCTTTTTGAGAAAGTGTCGACAGAATTCCTCAGAATCACAACCTGTGTGTACCATGTACTCTCCCTCGATATCCGGTCGATTGTCATCGTGTACAGAGGAGAAAGTTTCCAACTATTGTTTACTATATTATGTGCCCAAGATGAACCATCTATCGAATTATCTGGCCCCTCCCCTTTTTCATTCTAAATTCCTGAACTTCAGACTAACGAATACTTACGAATACTTGGCAAAAGAAATTAGCAATTAAATTATAGCAGCGCTCTAGAAAATTGTCATCCGAAAAATACTATTTTTCACCCCATTGAGACATCAATGGCGTTGTCCGCGATACCATCGACTTCTCGCCCCGGACACCATACTTCACCAAGTGAAGTATTCCACGCGACAAGCCACCAAGAACGACTTCCGCGTACGTAATTTCCCTGCCAGTGCTCACTTATCCAACGAGGAAAGTTGTTCCCAGCCGTTCGCCTTCTCTCCTTCTCTCTCTCTCTCTCTCGCGATAATGCGCATGCTGTATCATTGACTCGCGTGAATTCTAATCGGTTTTTACGTAATATCGACCAGGGGGTCTGCGTGCAAGGAATGCATCGTTGCGCCTCTTCTTGCACGACTAGAAACTATTTTCTGTCGACGCAACTCGCGTTCACGAAGCTCGTAAATCAGCCGGTTTTTAGCTCTACAGAGCCAGCCAGGTTCTGGTCTGGTTGGCGGCCTTTGGGACACGTCTTGGGCTTTTCGGGCCAGGGAACTCCGTGGCGCAGTTTCATTGCAGCAGACACTCGGGATTTATGGCAAGGCCCAATATAGTTGGGCCCGTTGCTCATGAAATTCTTACACTTATTGTTAGCGTAATGGTTTTAACAGCACCTGTTGGATATTTGCTGGTGATAGTAAATATAATATATCATGCTGTGGCAAAGTTGTCTCAACGTTCTTTGAAATGTCTTACTAACACAGATAGTAAGAAAGCCAGATGGGTCTGGACTTGGAGAGTGAAGAGGGCCTAGGTTGTAAAATGAGACAGTTCTTTGGGTGTTTTCGTTCAGTTCTAAAGAACATTTCATAGAGAGAAGACATTCCTTCAGAGCCATTTTAAATACACGGATCGAATAAAATATAATAGTTATTTTATTTAACACTCTACTAATTGTGGTAAACATAATAAACATGGTAAACATTTAACAGGATATGCTCGCTCGCAAATGTTTACCATAGTGAAATTGACTGTTTTGGACAGTCACCTAGGGAATTTAAAAAATCCATTCGCAGCATACTATCACGTTATGGATAACAAATATAAATATAATTACTATTATTATTACTTTCTTATGTGTACAATCTACTGTAATTGTTGTATGTACATAAAGTCCTTTATTATAACTGTTTATCATGTAATCTAAAGGGGATATCCCCGTGAATAAATTTATTATTATTATTATTATTAACACACTATATCCAATAGCACCTCTAACCACCTATTTCATTTCTGTTGCAGGTAAGCCAGCTTCGACTGCCGTCCCAGAATTATTCTGGCTTCCAGAATGCCGCGGGTAAAGTACTGTTAATTGGGCCAGAAATGTTTCCCTGATATGAATAATTCAGAACAAGAATAACAGTTGTGACTTATCGTCTTATGACCCTTCAGAGTCTCGACCATGAAACAAATCACTGCCCCATCCCTGTTGGGGCTGTTCCCTAATTTCGTGGGACTTTTTTTGCTCGCCATTGTCCGTCCTTACGCAACAACCCCATCAGCAGGTGAACGAAAGTCGTGGGAGTGGAGAGGTGTGATACAGATTGGCATTTCCGGCTGGGTCCACTCTCCCGTGTTTAGGAGAGATCCTGGCAATGCCGTGGCCATTAACTGGGTTCAGAACACGTCCCTGCCCGTTTGCTGATTAAATGTTTACTTCACCCTGGACTATGGACACGAATTGTGAGACTCACTGCATTATGCAACTTGTGGCTTTCAAGGCGAATGCGTCTGTTACGAATATCGCTGAACAGGTTCTCGTTGATAAAATGTGGAATAATCGACGTTGTGGACGTGACAATATTTTGATATAATTGTCTTGAAGCACTTGGACCATCCTTTCCGACGACGTACCCCAGAGGTTCTATTGCTTGCAGTGACCTTTAAAGCTGCATATTAACCGATCACTTTATTGCCGAAGAAGCATATCCGCGAAGTCATCATAGTGACCGTGATAACGATGACACCTGGCCGGCCAGGTAATTAGTCGCTCGTGCCGTGTTTGCTTGGCCTGCTAATGAGCGAGGAAGACACAGCTAGAGGGGGCAAGCATTGGAATCCTATTTCTGCCAAGCCGTAGCTAAATGTCGAAACACCTGGAACGAAATTGTTTGCCGTACACCGCATTGCCAATGGAATGTTTCCATGACTCCGTGCGTGAATGAGGATCCAGGAAGACTTGGAATTATGAAAGGGGGAAAGGAATCGTTGCACAGAGTTCTTGCATAAGCATGTGCGCACTGGTTGCATCAGGAAATGTATTCAATAGCTTCTGATCTTTTTTGCAAACCTAACACTGAAACATGTCCGTTGAGAACTCGCCCCGTACGCTGAGTGTATTTATCAGGAGATGAAGAAGGCTTACTTCAAAGACGACTCAAGAGAACAATTGAAATTCTTGCCGCAAAGTTGATGCAGAAACAAATCCATTCCAGGCAGAGATCATTTCTCCGATTTTAAGTGAAAGTCAATCTGCTTTCCGGATGCGAGATCTCGGTCTACCTGATAACTCACGTGGCCGGCTCTCGACAGCTTTATTGAGTTCATTATCAAGTCGAATCCTTTCGTTCAAGTCGAACGTTCGCCATAGAGCGAGGCAGGGAATTGACTTCATTAACATTCCTGTTTCCGTTCGACCGAGTGCATCCAGGTAAAAGCTTCTGAAATTACAACTTACCTGTCCCCTCCACAGCCTGGTAAATCCTGCTCTTCTAGTTAGCGTTGGCTGGCTGCTGGATGGACATCCAGTTCTGTGTCGTTAGTTATCGGGGGAGACCTGCCCATGGGCAGGCCGTGGAGAGGTGGAAAAGTGGCCGAGATGGAATCTGGACGTATTTATGATGTTCTCGTGATTAGTGCATCCAGCCTTCACTTTTATTCTCTCTTTTTGGTTCTGTCGTAGACCGACTGGTCTTTCTTGGGCTGCCTTTTGCACGTTTTCTGTCGATTATCTTATACAAGGTTCCCCTGGGGTCCCCCATAGCGGTGGCTCTTGAGATCCTCGGTCTTGGGGATCACAGGATACTGTCTTAATTTGCTAATACATAATTTGCTATCGTTGCCATGTAAATTTTACGCGTTTTACGTAATAGTCTTTTGCAAGTTTCTCAAAGTTTCTCAAAGTTTCTCAAAGAATGGTGTACAGGTGATTCTTGTTTCACATTTCTTCATTTATTGTCAATTCGTTTCAAGCCCTTCTAGCTTCCAGGCAATTTATCATTCCAATTGCCTTGGAGAAAGAGCTGGACTTTCTTTTACGAAGCTATTCACAATGGTGGTTCGGTGGCTTTGATGGGACGATCTCGTTGTTTTCGCTTGTCTCTATGTGCCCGACGGGCGTGTGGCAGCCTCCGGTGAATGTGTGAGAGTGTAATGCTCGCACTTGAAGCAGAGGAACAGCCTCTGGAGAAGCTCTCTCCGAGGAGGTCGCGAGCAAGGCCACTTGGGGCGTTGCCCTCCTGAGCTCGATCTGGAGCTCACATGTGCCGGGTTATCCACGCGTCGAGGACTCGTTCAGGATCATCTACAGGGTGTCCTGATCCCATCCTTGCCACCTGTTCGCTGGAATTAATCGTCAGGCTTGGGAACTAATTCACTCGTATCTGTTTTATTGTACTGTATTGTAATATAGCATACAGTATATGTTACTGTACTTATAGTATATAGTCTACAGTACATTTTACTATACTTATAGTACATGGTGAACAGTATATTTTGCATTAATTAATAGTATATAGTATGCAGTATATTTTGCTATATTTATAGTATATAGTATGCAGTATATTTTACTATATTTATAGTATATAGTATGCAGTATATTTTGCTATATTTATAGTATATAGTATGCAGTATATTTTGCTATATTTATAGTATATAGTATGCAGTATATTTTGCTATATTTATAGTATATAGTATGCAGTATATTTTGCTATATTCATAGTATATAGTATGCAGTATATTTTACTATATTTATAGTATATAGTATGCAGTATATTTTGCTATATTTATAGTATATAGTATGCAGTATATTTTGCTATATTTATAGTATATAGTATACAGTATATTTCACTGTACCTATAGTATACTAATAGTATTCTATAAGTATGCTATGTATGTAGTATACTGTAAATATATTTATTTCCTTACTTTATCGTATTTTGTTTGATCGCTACGGAGGGCAGCGAGGTAAACGATACAATTATTGGTGCCCAGTCTGTTGAATTGCACGGCAGAGTATCGGATCAATTGTAATTCAATTCGAGCGAACGCAAAGCTTCCATCGGACGTATTAATGAGTATTGAAACTATAATATGAAGGCCAGCGGCGGACGCATTGTGAATAACGATTGTACGGACTGAATGCGTATGCTAATAAGTTACGTGGGATGGCATTGTTTCGTTGCTGGGCCAGTTACTGGCGACAATTGTTCTACTCGCCTTGTAGGCCCCGCGACTTCGTTTTATTAACCCACCCTGGTGATCAGTTATTCATCGAAGTGAACTTGAACTTACCTCCTTCGGATCCAGGAACAAGTTAGTGCGGCGATAATAATAATTGCACGAGAAAAACATCAGCAATCCCATTTTTATCATCATGGTGCGTTCGAAATATTCATTAACCAAGCAATGGAAAATTGAAGAGATGTGATAGAGGAATATTTAGATATAAAAAAACCAACCAATTCCATACATCAAACGGGCAATCAAATAGAAAGGATACTTAGCAGGGCTAATAAGTGACTCGAGATCGAGTCGATATCGAGTTATCGAATTTTCCACGACCAGTGAGTGGCTGGTGAAAGAAAGTTCAGCTCGAGAAAACGTTCCTCCACGACGTGTCCGAGTTCCCATCGGCACGAACACCGCGGACTGAGCTCGAGTTACTCGAGTTGGAAGTTGTGCAAGTGCATTACTGGCTTCTTAAGACAATGGGTGCTCACAGAGGCTTAATAAACTAGGAACGGAAATTAAATACCGCGGCTGTTAATACTCTGTTCCAGTATTTCTTGCGGGGGATATCAAAGGCAGGAAGATTGCACGGTGTTGCAGAAATAACTCCTTCGCTAAATTAGTTCCCACCTGTGTCGTTCAACAGGTGGTTTAAAAAAGAACATAAATTTCAAGGCTTACATATACAATAATAATAACTTCTGCAGAACAGACTTTTTTACCCCCTCTCTTCTTAACGATACGAATTCTGATACTCGAAAGAAACTGCGAAAATAAACGTGAAAAAAAATTCTCTATAATATCTTCGATAACATTTATTTCACTCAATCTCTTGCAAAGTGTTGGGGGAGCCCCGAAAGTCAGCCGGGGGACCCCCCCTGTGAGCTATTCGCCGCGAAAATTGGAATGCACGGATCTGTTGGTTGCGATTTCAAATTCAATTGTAACGTCGGGGTAAAAGGAATGCCCGACGTGTATTATTGATTCACTGACCGCATGGAGTTACATAAATCCGTGACTTTACTTTCGTTTGGGGAAACCGAGCAGAACGTTACTCGCTGTTAGGAGGTACGGACGCATAAAAGACGCGCGGCGTATATTCTTTTTTTTACGGATCAGAGGGCCGGAACATGTGGGCCAGCGAATAAAATTGCAAATCGAAGGAATTAAATGGGACTCGGCGTGGAAATTCGTGCCAGAAGCATAAATAGGCCTGATCGCGAAACAAACACCGAGGAACGTATCATCGAGGTAATCAGGAAGCAGGAAAATTTCGCGCACCGTGTCGCAACGAAATGCTGGAAATTATTTACACGCTGGCCGGCTAATTAAAAAGTTACCACGCGTTTTATTAACTTATCGCGCGAGCTATGTGGTGCACGATTTCACGGAACAGCAATCAGGATTTTTTTTACTAGATACTGCACGGTTTTTTATCGCGGGGGATCGGTGGGAAACGATGGCAGCAGAATCGAGGAGCAAGAATTGCTGATCTAATAAGGAAGGAAGAAAATCACACGCGAGCGCTCGTGAAAAGAACTATGGGCAATAGCCTCTCATAGTTGCATTATATGTATCGGAAGCTAATGGCGCAATTGCATTGAACACCGTTATTGTCGAAATTACGTCCCCTTACGTGAAGAAGCGACGATTACATGAACTTACATGCCTCGACAAGTAGCCTCGCGAATGGCCGTGTTCCATGGAGCGATGACCACTGATTTCTTTCCTGTAAGAAAGTTCTTCCGATCTCCAGTGAGCTATATCGTGTCTATAATATTACTGGCAATTGGGTTTTTTTCATGGAAAAAAGTAGTAGCTATTTGTGCTGAAAGAAGTATGATTGTTATTGACAGTAACAGTTACTCGAGCGCAGAATAATATCAGATTTTTCTCAGGCGAATTAAATTCTATAAATTAGAATTAAAACGACGGTCACACTGGATGTGGATGATATAGTTGTAGGGCATATAGTTATAGAGCATATAGTTGTAGAACATATAGCTATAGAGCATATAGTTATAGGAAATATAATTATAGAGAATATAGTTATAGAGCATATGTTTATAGAGCATATAGTTATAGAGCATATAGTTATAGAGCATAATATAATTGTATAGTATGTATAGTCATCTATAATTTTGCTTCACATTCGTTACAATTGTATGACTCGTCCATCGAACATTAAGATATTCCTGAACCTTTAAAAAAATAATCAAAATTTATGTAAGTATAGAAATCTGAAAGTTATATTCCACCACGTGTTAAATTGTGAAAAAATTATGATCGAGTGTATTTTTGGAGTAAAGGTCAATAACGCAATATCGATTTCGAAACATCATAGGTGACATTCAGAACATTGATCGGGCTACTGAAATGTCCGATGATTTGTATATCTGCCTCTGTTCACCATTCTATCAATGTCGAGGAGAACGTGACGAGTTGTCGAATTAGCCCGTAACACCTGTAACACGTGTTACGCAAGGCCCACCTTCTCTTGCTGACCTTACAAAACACACGAATATATCGAATCGTCGTGCAAACGAGCGAAACTTGCCGCGACACCTGGTCCCTGGGATTGAAACGAACATTGTTGAACAAGTTCATTCTTTAAAGGTTTCAGAATGGAAAGGAATGAAGACTTCAATTAGTTTTATGGAAAGGATTTTATGAGGAAAAAAAAATTGAATGCAACAGCGATTGGCCAGAGTGAATCGCTTCTTCTTTGGTATTACACGCGTTGCATAATGTGTGTGTTATGTAATTTACTTAAACGGAGGAGAACGACAGGAGGAAGAAAAAAAGGTGAACGACAGAGAGATCGATCGATGGAGGATCTATGTTTGAGAAATCTAGTGGAGAATTTTTTTTTCCTCTGCACGTAATTACTGGCAACAGCTGCACGTTGATGTTTTACTATACTTTTCGATTTAAATATTCATTTATTCTCCCGAGGAAATTTACAGATGAAATTGACAGACTCATTCTGTTCAGGGATCAGAAGAACAGTCTGAGAAAGTATTCATTTGAATGGAACGGCATATTTTGTGTCAAGTACGCCAATTATTTTTCGTTTGGACCAGCAAGGATTTTCTCTTAATTATAAAATTCCATCGGTCCATCAAGTCTGGCCTGTCGAATTAAGGGAATCCCCTTAATTGAATTTATATTTCCTATTAAGGCCTCTGTGATCGATTCTGATGACGACCTATTTTCCCCACAGATTTCCCACCGTTCACTTTCTTGGAGTCAAGTTAGATTCGTTATCGCATATCGATCGTTGGCTGTAATAGAAACTCTCTCTGCATTGTAACTGTCGATTCTTGGGAGTTTCACGACGGTATCGATTGCCGATCGGTCCTGAGACGCGGCCAGAGATCTCCGGCATCGTGTATTTCACTGGACACGCGTCACTTTTTATTTTCTTCCTTCGAACCTGTCGATATTTCCATTCCACTTAATTACGTTCCGCATCGTCGCGACCTGCGTAAATCGATATACATACGTAGGTAATCGAACACCTGGTCGCTTCGTTTCCACACGCAAAAACCCCCGCTAAAAAATCATAGAACTGTCGCCAGTTTCGGCAGATTTTGGCGTGCACCGTAAATGATTGCAATTATACATATAGTTATATAGCATGTAGGTGTAGAGTATATACATATAGTTACACAGTATATAGTTATAGAGCACACAGTTAGCATATGATTATGTAGCATATAGTTCTAGAGCATATAGTTCTACAGCATATAGTTCTAGAGCATATAGTTTTAGAGCATATAATTCTAGAGCGTGTAGCACTAGAGCATATAGTTCTAGAGCATATAGTTATAGAGCATATAGTTCTACAGCATATAGTTCTAGAGCATATAATTCTAGAGCATATAGTACTAGAGCATATAATTCTAGAGCATATAGTTCTAGAGCATATAGTTCTAGAGCATATAGTTCTAGAGCTTATAGTTCTACAGCATATAGTTCTAGAGCATATAGTTTTAGAGCATATAATTCTAGAGCGTGTAGCACTAGAGCATATAGTTCTAGAGCATATAGTTATAGAGCATATAGTTCTACAGCATATAGTTCTAGAGCATATAATTCTAGAGCATATAGTACTAGAGCATATAATTCTAGAGCATATAGTTCTAGAGCATATAGTTCTAGAGCATATAGTTCTAGAGCTTATAGTTCTACAGCATATAGTTCTAGAGCATATAGTACTAGAGCATATAGTTCTAGAGCATATAGTTCTAGAGCACGTAGTACTAGAGCATATAGTTCTAGAGCATATAATTATAGAGCATATAGTTATATAGCGTATAGCTCTAGAGCATATGGTTTATAGTATAGTGCTCTGTTAAATATATTAACCAACCCAACAGTTTTGTTGCAATTTCGGTAATCAGTAGTCGAACGAGAGATCGTTAACAATAATAAAAAGACGAGTAAGAACAGAGAAAGTTCGGTGACCGAGGAAGCTTCACCTCGAGGTCGTGGCTGTTTTACGAGCCGCTGAAGGCAGAATCGTCTTATTCTTGGTTAGGTCAGGTTCGTGTCCTCGCCTGTCTGTCTGTCTGTCTGTCTGTCTGGATGTCTTGTCTTTATGGAACCGAGCGTATCACGTCCGACGGGCCCACCTGCATTTCCATACAGCGAGTCAGAAGAAAAAGCATGAAAGAAAGGAAACTCGTGAGGGGAATACGAAATTCATTCTACTTTTAAACACCGCGGTACCCACGGTCTGCTAAAAATACCACGAACAGGTTTCAAACGAGCCGAGGTTCATCTGGAAACGAAGAGGAACATTATCCGAGATCGTTGCCCCTTTGCGAGCAGATAATCGAATAATTGAAACGGTTCAATTTCTGCGCTTCGCCGGTCCCGTTTTATCGACCGTTAAATTCGCGCCGTCGACGATCCTAAATCGTGCGATTCGAACGCACCGGGACCAGGACGAACTGTTTCGTACCGGTTCTCGCCAATGAATATCCGATTACCGCTGTCGAATTCAATGTAACTCCCGGTGAAGCCTGTCCGCTGCTATTCTGGTCTGGTTTAGTATTGTTCGTTTCCAGTATTTGCATGCAATAGCAATAATTCAATTACGAAATGGAACACGGATAAATGAAATTACCGTGTTCCCTATTTCGCGAATTTCACTCGATCGGGTAACCGGAACTTTAAATTAGCATTGCTTATTTCTTCTTCTTTTTTTTAACCTAAAACAGGTTATCGAAATTATTGTTTCTTACTCAGATGACGAGTAGGAGAAACTCTTCGGCTATATTGAATCGTCCAACGAATCACCTTAATGGATCGCTGTTTGAAAAAAGGGAAACGTAGCTGCTCGTATCTTATGATTCACGGGCGAGCGTTTGATTCCGTCGACCAATTTGCGTGAAAGTAAGAACGGCCGGGGAGAGAAAAAAGAGCGAACGAATTATTAGAAAAGTGCTGGGAGAGAGAGACTGTTCCGTCGCGAGAATGGCGTTTTCTCCTTGGAATCGATGGATTGGACGGTTTCGCAAACGATGCACCGTTCGATGCCCACGCCCCTGGACAATAGGATCTCGATTATCCGAGCCATGGTTCCCCCTAAGAAGTTACTACCAAGTCGTCTAGGGAATTTTTTAGGTAGGCAGGGAGAAAGAAATGATAGAGGTCACTAAAACACAACTTTTACGTAAACACTGAACGGCCTCGTTGTTTACTTCTGGAACTCTCTTAGATATTCGGTTAAAATGATCTTTGTCGCGCTCTGTCTTTCTCCAACGGGGTATGTGGAGCATTTCCTTTAATGCAACCGGTGTCTCCATTGCAGTGGCGACAGGGGCCCCCCAAATGGAATCGTGAAACTCGTTTCCAAATGATTCTGGGCATTTACTGCTGACTATGTAACTCGTCGGGGCCTACTTCGTCGTGGCACTCGTTCAGCCATTAGCCCACATTCTATTTTATTCGGTGTCGCAAGTGAAAATGCAGGACACCGTGCTGATGTCGTGCTGTTTTCCTTTTTTTCCCCCCCACAACGAAATTCTGTTTTCTGAAGGTAACCGAGTAGGATTTTAATGCGTGCGAAATCGCCACTTTTATCTTTCGTTGTGCGACCTTGGCCGCATCGATTAATCGAAATATTATTCCCAGAACGCCCGTTCCGTTGGCCAATTAAAAATCGCCGACGAACAGCCGTCGCGGTTTAATATCGTCGGTATGAAAAAAGGGTGAAATAAATAAGCGAACGGGACGAACGAATTTTAATTGTTACCCACGAAGGTGCAGAGCGTGTTAAATAACGTACAATACACCATTAATATAAATACAGCGTCTGAATGAAAGCCCCCATTAGGAGTAATTAGAGAATTGACGGCCCAAGATGTAGAGGGGGGTTCCCACCAGAAGACAAAGGGATTTTTGCTCCTCCCACAACTTTGTACGTTCACTCCGGATCGCTCGCATTCCATCTTTAAAACTCGAGCATTCCCTGCGAGGAAATTAGAACGATTCCACGGCGATTTTTTTCATTGCACGGCACTGTGTGTGTGCGTAGACATTGTTGGATATATCTCATTGTGCACCGTGGTTTTCTCACGCGGTTTCGCGTTGCCGTGAAAACAATGGGGGAACCCCTCCTCTAGCACGCGGTGCACGCACGTCTCTCGGCGCACAGGTGCGTCTGTAATTTGATAGACCGTACCGAGAGAGGAAGAAAAGAAGGAAAAAAAACACGACTATTTCCTCGCGTGCGTCGCCTTCGGACGAGCGCCGATTTCTTGGAAATTAATGGAGAAGTCGACGGCCCCTACGGTCTGCCTCGACATCCTTGGCGGACATTTTGAGGATGCAATCTGTGATACGTATATAAATTAATCAAAAGTGCGGCGTGAATTTCTCTGTATTAATATTAATACGTGCGCTTCGAATATAGACTTGAAATCTATCAAAGTCTCTGACTAGTATTCGGATTAAGAAGAGAAGAAAAGTCCCAGCGATGGCGGACGGACCTTCCTGGTCGGAGGTTTAAAATCGGACTACGATGGATTAAAGCGTGCCCGTGGACCAGAATGGGGCTGGTGCATACGGTCGAAAAATTACGTAAGGAACAAGAAAGAAATACCAGACAGAAGAGTGAGAGAGGGGGAAAGAATGGAGTCGGAAGATGTTCCATACCTGGAGGCCTTCCTAAATTCCAACAGAGCATCCCGTTACTTCTCCACCTGTCTGATCAGGTCGGCTGGGGAAGTATTGACTACTTTCCAGTCTGTTTACCGCAGCATTGGTCGCTGTGGATTATGAATGGAAGCATCTCGCCAATTGTTACCCGCAGTGGCTACCGAAACAGACAATTTAAACACCCAAATCAACGAGACAATCGGAACGACTGATATTGAGCTTTTTTTCTGCATCGTGGGATGAATCAGCCTTAACGAAGGAAAGTAGGGATTACAAATGGGTTAATTGATTTTAATCTGACGTCTGCAATGGTTCTTTTATTTCTTGAAAATTGATAAAGATTTGGTCGTGGAGTTGCAGGGCATATAGTTGTAGAGCACATAGTTCTGGGGCATATAGTTCTAGAGCATATGGTTCTAGAGCATATAGTTTTAGAGCATATAGTTCTAGAGCATATAGTTCTAGAGCATATAGTTTTAGAGCATATAGTTTTAGAGCATATAGTTGTAGAGCATATAGTTCTAGACCATATAGTTTTAGAGCATATAGTTCTAGAGCACATAGAGCAGCAGTTATCAAATAGAAGTATTATTTATTACAAACTACGAAATGGGAAATAGTGGATTAAAAGTAATTTGTCGCAAAGAGAGATGTATCGTTTCCTTGCGGATAAAAAGGGGAAACTTTGTCGATCGCTGCACCGACAGGATACATTTCTTTCGGACGATTTCTTGAAGCTACCAAGGCAAAGCAAAGCCAGTGCTTGGCGGGGATAAAACACGGTTTTCTTCCGCGTAATCTCTGGCAGAGGCCACGGCCAAGGGAAATATAGAAAAAGGATCGATATTTCCTGCGTTCGAAGCACCGCAAGCCAACGAGCTGAATCGCAAAGAAACATCTTTAAAGAACCGGCGTGTCTTCCAGGACGTCAATTGGCCAATTACACTTCCTGGAGTTCGTCGTGTAACTTGTACAAGGAGATTGAGCCGTTACTGGGAATTTAAAGGAGCACCTTGGTAAAAAATAATAGTAATAATAATAATAGTAGAGAGCTCTAGAATCTCGGATAGAAAGCAAGATTTGTGGATTTCAAAATATTACGTGGACTATGCGTGCCTGTGTGTGCAGTTAACGTTTTGCGGTCCGCGCTCAGCGTTCGCCGTGCCTAACCTGTACCAGTTACGTAAAGGGCCTTTCTTCGAGACCCAAATTACGTAACCGTGCAGTTTCTTCAGCATAATCGCCGATCATCCGCGATTGGATTGATTGATACTGAAACACGTGCGTGAATCTCAATTTGCTTTCCCGACACTACGCCCGCAGCAGTAACAGACGTATTACAGTGGGGCATTATCTTGCGAAGAACTGGCCCAATAAAAATTCTTGCCAGTGCATGCTGGATGGATTCGAATTGACTCGTGCATTTTATAGACGATTAAATTAATCGAGACAACGCTTGTTAACGAGGTAATTAAAAAAGGGGCAGAGTCCGGCGATTAAATAAAATAATGTTTATTATATAAAATTTGCAGTTGCGCAAAAGTGTCGGACTGCTGTTTAATTCGCAGAAGTGTTTACATTAATTCGTCAGTGAAACATTTAGTCTTTGTCCCCCGCTCCCGGTGCACAGTAGCGGCGAGATAAATGGTAATCGATCCTGGGCCCAGTATCAGGCCCCTTCCTCGCTCGACATTCGAGAGACCGACAGGGGTGGATTTCGTTGTAGAAAACGATCCTATCTTCGTTTTATCACGCGTTTCGTCTTCCAAGTGACACCGTCGTTCCACTGTATCACTTTACCAGTAGCGGAGGGCACCCATCGACCACCCTGGGCCTTAAAGTCGACGTGTCTAACGTCTTCAGTGTCAGCCTTCCAATGGTTGCCATTAACGTTCACCGGTATCGTTTCTCTCCATCTCTGAGCCTGTCTCGATTATTTGTACCACTTGTCAAGCTTTACTTCGAAGAAAATTGGGCCTTTTTACGTACATATTATAATTGAAAAAAGGGGAGCACAGTGAATATCAAATATACTAATCGAATGGAAAAGTAATAACTCATTGCACCCGATCTTTCACGTTGAACTTCTTTTCAGGTACGAGATCCAGATCTCGGATTAACTCCGTCGCTTTTCATAACGGTTGGCATTGAATTAGCTACGTGACACAAGGAATACGAAAGTGCTGTGGCGAGGGCCGTGTTTACGTTTGCGGAAGTCCGCGGGAATTTGTGTCACGTTTCTTTTAATCTACGCTTTCGTTTCGTGCTTGACGGGGAAATGAAACAATCGCGCGGAATCCAACGAACGAGCACGCGTTTATGCTAATTCAAATACCTCGTTGCAGTCTTCTTTCTCCCTCTTGTACATTAAAAAGGGCAACTTGGTAACGTGACCGCGGGAACAAACGGTGTTAATCGACAGAGAAGATGTTATTAACAGCAATTTACACTGACAATCTTTTGTCAACATTGAATCATTTACCATGCGCAATCTTTTGTACCATATCTTTATTATTAATTTGAATTTTAATTGTATTGCTGTATTCCTTCGCGAAATTACTATGTTTCCTCTGTTTAACGAGCATTTCTCTGTCTGCCTTCAGGATTCGAGAGGAGAGGCCATCCACAATGGTTCTAACCGTGACAGAGGACACACCAGCAGACATGCTGGCAGGCAGTATGGACCTCCTGGTCCAGTTACCTCGGGACCATCATCCTCAAACGCAAAGGGTCACGGTGCAGAGAAGGTGCGACACGCGTAGAGATTCACCTGTGCTCTTAATTTTCGCCGCAGAAAGTAGCGAGCACTCTTCGTCCTGGTCCCTGAAGTAGATTCTTTTATTCTCTTCTTTTTTGCCTTGGAGACGTCGCAAACTTTCCACAGTCTCTGGTCGCTTCGTGGAAACGGACAGAAATGGAAGAAACGACACTTCCAGAGCGGCTAAAGAATTGTTCGCCGACCAATGATCCGTTTTATCCTCGCGAGAAAACGTTCCAGTCGGAAGAAAGTTCTGTGAGAAGCGTTTTCTTGTCCCAGGCAGTCTCATGCTCATTGCTATTGCCTTGGAACGATTTAACGCGGTGTTTTCTTCTGCGGGGAAAATTCACGGTCAAATTCAGTTACGTGGAAAGTCAGATCGTACGTGGAACGTTGCATAAAAATGTGGCAGGACTAAGCAGAGTCCTGGTCGTCCTAATTCACTCGAGTGCAACAGAGTTACAAAGATTTTTCGTGACTCTGCAATTCCCTGTGAATACTCCGGGGACCATGACTTATTGTTTCCTGTCTCGAACATCGTCAGAGAAGTTCTAAGAGGTCCCCCTTTTTTCTTTATTATCCACAGCACGCCGATGATGGACCTCCTCGTGCAGATCGCCACGGCTCAGAAATTGCCGGCTTCCAGCTACACTTTGCAAGCCATTGGGGAACGTGGAACGGTTCTACCTCATCAGCCCAACACGCCAATTGGCGCGTTGGACGCTCTGCAGGTGCTGAACATGAATTTGGAATTGGCGAAATTGATTTGCCCGCGAATGTCTTTGTATTGTTATTATTGTCTGTATCGTTGCAGGTGAAACTGCTGCACAAACAGGGCACGATCGCGCCAAGGAAGACCAAGCCGCCCAGTCAGCCATTCGAAACGACCTTCAGGTTGCAGGTGAATTTTTGTTGGAAAGAATCGAGATTTACCACGCCTCTTTTTATATCATTTCATATCTACGATACTTTATCAGACACAATCAGTGAGTAATAACGATTGCCCCACTTCTCTGCACAGGTGCATCTACCGAGGAACCAGTTGTACGTATCCAGAGTAAGCCCCAAGATGAACCTGGGTGAAATACTTGGGGAAGTGTGCCGTGAAAAAGATTTGGACAAGAACAAATACGAGCTTCGTCATCCAGGTATAGGAAACTACGTTCGATCGGAACTAGCGAAGAAAAGGGGAGAATTTTATTTTTGCACTCGAAAGAAATTGAATAGGGCCCAGAATTTTCTGATAGATATTGGGAGTTTTGGGCCCGCAGATTTTTTAAGCGACGAAATATATCGACTGCTGGTAAATCGTTATGATTGTCGATTATTACGTTTGTTATATCACTGTAATATAGTATATTATTATAGATATACGAGTTGGGCCTGATGTTATAGGGGCAAGCCTTGCACCATTCTATCGGCGGTTAATTCGCTGCACGGAACCAGATTCGTTCGTTTCGCATTCGATATTTAAATTTGGTATTTAAACCGGTAGCACCGGGTTGTCCTTTTCTACGAATCGTTCCAACAGCTTTCCAATAGCTCGTATTTTTGCCCGCCCGTTTCTTCTTCGAGCCGGCGAGGAACTTGTTACAGACCGGCTTTCCTTTCGCCGCCAGTATTTAATTATTCAAAATTATCGAAAATGAAAGGAGAATTGTTTTCAGTGACAAGTGTTGCTGCCCACGTCGGCGTCGATTTTCAGTGGTGTACAGATTTTGCGCGGTAAAGTCGACTAGCTGGGTGTCTGTAGGAACGCCTATGGCTTCAGAAGCCAATCCAGATCACTCACGCATAAATATGTATGTGTGCATCGCGTTCCCCGGCAATCCAATTTCCATGAAATTCTACATTCCTCGCCGCACAGGTCGATGAAAGTCTTCCACGCGAGCCTTCGCCGTGGGACCAAGCAGAGAATTTTTAGGACAATGGTCTTAATCTCTGTGCCTCTGTAAACAGCGAAGTTTCTCCGGGAGATTCTGTTTGTTCTTATCCACGGGTCCGGAAATGATGGGCCTTTGAGTGCCGTTTAACACTTGGACGGGCCCAGCCACGCCTTTCACTTGGAAAGCTCGATTATTGTTTGGTTATCGAAGAAGCAAGAAGTTCCTGAAAAGTAATGCAAGGTTGCTTCATTTGATTTACGCGGACTTTGGCGCCGTGGACGGTCCCACAAGGAAGAAGGTGTACCCACGCACCGGTGGACGAGATATTTCAGTTAGCTAGTTACAGCGAGCCAAGTCGTGTTGAGATCGCTATCGCAAGGTTGCCAGTCGGCTCTTCCACTTGTTACACCTGGTCGTTAGGAGTGCATACCTCGCGTTACTTCTCGTTCCCGCTGAAACTGCGGCTTCCTTGCACCTGCCGTCGGTCCCCGTTGGGCCCCCTCGAATCCTCCCACGTTTCTGAGTTACGTGGGCTCGTTTAATAGGGCTGCGATTTAATTGACACTTTAAACAAAAATGTAACAGTATCAGGAAGACATTCGTTTCGTGGTCCATTGAGTTTTATCGAGGACGCTTGGTTACTTTCTGTATTAAAAAAAGGGGTGGATTATTACAATTAAACAAAAATATAGCCGAATGAAGGAATATTGATATTCTTTTCCAGCAAACTTGGAGACCCTGGACTTGTCTCTGTCTCTGCAGGACTACCACCTCCAGGAGGTCACCCTGTATGCGAAACAGGGCAGAACACTTGGGTCCGCTCTGAGCACCCAAGATATAATGGCGCTGCAGAGGCAGGAGGAAAGACGTAGACAGCAGGCGAAGCAGGGGGTTTTCGGATTCGTGTTTAAAAAATCCAAAGAAGGCTCCTTGAGCACGGACAGTCTTGGCGGGCGTAGCGCGTCACCTGCGAGGAGTGACGAGACCGGCAGGAGTTCCAGTCCCCTTCAGCCACCTGCAAGGCCCCAGAGAAAACGCCGACCGGCGCCGAAGCCCCCGGTTCAGGCCCAAGCGGAAGTTAGTAATTTTTGAGGCGGTATCTTTTCTCGAAAACATGTTGTTCGATCGACCTTTTGAAAGAAGAGTCTGAAAGAACCAGCTAGAAGTTTAAATTGCCACCATTTTTTTTAAATAAAGAGATTTCTTCTTCGTTCTGATAGGGGCTATAACTAGTTTCATGCTGATGAAAATGGTACCCCATTTTTTGGTTTCGGCCCACTACGAAGGCCCCAATCGCGTCAGCCATCAGGAC
Organism: Nomada fabriciana; assembly: GCA_907165295.1. Classification (NCBI taxonomy): domain Eukaryota; kingdom Metazoa; phylum Arthropoda; class Insecta; order Hymenoptera; family Apidae; genus Nomada; species Nomada fabriciana. The sequence continues at coordinate 8,194,077 of OU015699.1, read as the reverse complement.
ATGCTTTTTTGTTTATTAGACTACTTTCTTCAATCACTCGTACCTGCCACAATTTTATTTACTATGACCCGAAAAAAATATATAATGTAGCTGAAATATTGGTAATCATATGTGCAAAAGGCTGTCACGTAGAAGCGTTTCGATTTATTAAAAAAAAATCCGTTTGAAACACAAATACTACCACCCTTGGGGCACTTTTTTCTCTGTACTTTCTCTGCCATTGTTCTCGTTCATCCGCGATTGCAATTTTTTTCGAATTAATCGATGATAATAATACGAATTATTCTAGGGTACAGAGGAGAGTCCCGGGGATTCCAGCAAAGACAAAGTAGTGATCAGCCACAGTCGCAACAGCAGCGACAGTTCTGGCTATCACGAAGCGTCTGTCTTAAGTGACAATCCGGACTCCGCTGGAAGGCTCCCGGAAACGTTGCCCAGAAGGAACAAGGCCCCTCTGGAAATGTCCAGGAAGTTGGCGCACACGTCGCAGTCCAGTAAGAGTCTGTGCAACCTGGCTTCTGTACCCGGTACGCTTAGCCATGGAATTAGCAGTACCTCGTTGAGCTCCACAGGTGTAAATCCGTCTTACGTTGCTTACAATTATATTCTTCTTCTTCTTATTATTCTTATCGTGCATTTAAAATGATTAACAATCGATATGTTTAAAGCAGTACGGTTTTTAACAACAGGATCGAATGGAACTGGTCAGAAATTTGATTAGATTCAGAATATTATTCGTAGTCCTTCTGTTCCCCTTTCTTTTGTGCTTCGAATAATTGATTCCAACGCCCAAGAATACTGTAGTATCTTGTACCAAGTATCCCCAGTATTTTAAGTAGAAATTATATATACGCAGCACGGACTTTCGGCCACTTCAAGGTCGCCCCTATATTCGAACGACCATCTATTGGGGCTCCTTGGAATCGCCTAAACAGCCGCTATTTTACTAGAAATAAAAAAGTACGACATGTCATTGAAAAAAGTTATGAGCACCTTGAAATCTCCGGAAGTCCTCCACGTAGAAAAAAATGATCACCTTGCATATTACTGGGCCCCCCTTGCCGTAATAGTTTTGTATATAAAGTTGCTCGATATCTCTTTCGATACGGAAAGTAGCAGAGATATTCCGGTCGAGGTTATCGAGCCAAAGCCCGAACGTGAATTCCAACAAAACTCTCTTCGTTCCAGGATTACGAAAGAAGAGAAGTGCTCCACCGCCGCCGGTAACCAGGCCCCTGTCATCGGCGATCTCCACCCAGGCTCTGGAACAAATAATCGACTCCGAGGAGTCCCTCACCTCGGACATAGACCCATCCAAACCTCCCTCTGATATCGGTGCCCCGTCCAAAGCAAGCTCTGACATCGAAGATCGTCCAAAAGCTAGCTCGGACATCGGTGTGACCACGGCCAGCACTCCGTTGCCATCAAAGATAGACCATGCCAAATCGGACAGTCCGAAGTCAGAAACATGCGCGAAATCCGACCTTGAATCGCGTCACAGATCGGGCTCCGTGAACGTTAAGTCGCCCAGCACGGTCCCAAGTCGCCCCGCTCCCGTAGAAGCCGCCCCTGTAGACGGTAGAGTGGCCAGACAGAGAGGTAAGCTAGTTCGTAGCCACGGCAGCATGGAGAACAACCGTCCCTCGTACAGCTTCGTGTCCAGAAACAGTTTCGAGCACGTAGAGGAGGGAACTGGGTCCGTTGGGAAGTACAGAGGTCTCTTTGACCCGGAAAGGGCGAAGTTGCAGTCGAAAATCGACTGCTACAGGGCCGAGAGAGGGAGCAGCGTAATCTCTGACGAGGGTTCTGGGTCCGTTAAGTCCAAGATCAGTTCTTACGAGAGGGAAACCAATCGTTCGAGGGCTGTCACGGGCCTCCAGAAGTCCCAGAGCTTTGCTCACGACGATATAGTTAGCTCGAGGGCGAAAGAAGGGCCCAACGTGTCCGGTTTTCCGGGCCCCGAGACCTTCCCTGACGAGCATTCGTTTGAACCGCGCAGTAGATTGGTCCGAATGCAGACTCTGGTTAATTTGGATGGCATAGAGACTGGGATGGGGAACGTGGCGACATCTGGCGGCGAGGGAGATAGGTTTAGTCCCGGGAAATTGCAGGCCAAGTCTTTGAGGCCCAGCGCTAGCTTTCAAGTTAGCCGTCAGTTGAGAGAGACGAAGATAGTCAGTAGCTTCGAGAAACCAAAATTGTCGGGCACCAGGAGCTTCTGCGTTAGCAGGAACCCTTCTGAGTTCATAGAAAATGGACAGCCAAGGTTGGGCAGTGTCAGAACCACGAAATGCTACTACGGTTCCATTTCGTCTAGCATTGACAGAGAGAGTTTCGAGAGTGCTATTATGGATCATCGTACAGCTAATCTGTCGCCCCCACCGTTGAGTAATTTGCAGATCTTCGCTATTTCTACGAAACCATTGGACATCCCCGTTACAAACCTAGACCCTGTCCCTGGTGACGTAGATAAATTGCCGTCCCTGCCTATTATTCAGCGTGGCGAATGTAAATCGGAGTCTGAGAAGAGATTGAGCATTTTAGAACCACCGCCGCCAGGTCTGGTCAGCCGCGAGGAGTCCACGGAGAATTGGAATAGATTTTTGGTTCAGTTGAACTCGATATTGGAAAGCAGGTCCGGGGAGTTTGTTTAGTTGTTCATTTTTGCGCGGCGCGAGTTCCATCCTCTACGCGAAGGATTCCAGAATTAATATAGAAATCCTTTGGAATCCTCGAAAATCATTTTCTGCATACACGAAAGTTGACGAGGGTCGAATCAAAAATGCTTGCAAGATTCATCCAGTCACCCCGAGGTTTATACTCATTGTTTTCTATATTTTTAATTGAACTTTGAACAGTCGCAAACTTGTCCATTTCATTCCGCACGCTTTCTAGAAAATCGCACATGTATATATTCTCTTCCCTGCACGTGAACTTCGTTCTTCAGCTTCTGCTAGCCCATTGGTGACGGCCTCTTCTGTTTCTTTCCCTTTGAGCACAGTTGGAGAACCTGTTCCACTTCCCAAGCCTAGAGCAGCGATCGCAGCGAAGCCAGAGCCACCGAAACGCAAACTAGCCCCACCTTCCACGTTGAGTAGAGTCCTCAGTCTAGACTCCAACAATGTAAACAGCTTGTCCAACGCTCCTCCGCACCAAAGTGTCGCGAACTTCGCGAATGCGAGTCCCACTGGCGAGAACAGCACTGGCAGCGTCGGTCCCAAATGTGAAAACTTCGCCGGGCCCGAGGAGAAGCTGAACATCGCATCCGGCGCTTCCACCAGCGAAGACGAACTATATTTTACCCCCGGAATGGATCAGACCTCAGGAACGTTCGACTTCCGTTCAACTACCCCGAGGGACCAAAAGGAAACCGACTGCGTATTTACCGAGGCAGAGGGCAACGAAGAATTGGGCCCAGAGGAGGATAAAGAGAACGTGGAAACGTTTGCGAATCAGAGCAGCACTCCGCAAAGGAGAGTGCAAGATTTTCTAATTGCGAAGGGGCCTTTGGGCCAGGAGGAGAAACTGTGCGCCGTGATCTCTACGATTCCAAAGTGCGAGCACCTGGACACTCTGAGCGTGGACTATAGAATTCTGCAGAGCAAGGAGAAAGACGGGCCGAAGGATCACAGGAGAGCCAGGATCCCTCGGACAGCGTCGAACTTGAATGATTTTGAGACAAACTCCCTGGAGAGACAGAAGAGACACCTGACTTCGCACGCAGAGGACATTACGTTCGCTTTGAATCTCAATGTGGCGTCCAACGTTGGGTCGAAGTCGGACGAGATGGAATCGAGTGTGGAGGGTGCACAGGAAGCAGGAGCGGAAGTTCTAGATGGTGGAGGAAAGACGCATTTCCCAGTGGGTGCATCAGGTGCATGCTGCAAGATCACTAATACAGTTTGGCTGCTCTAATTTGATTTCTATGAACGTGTTCGAGTCACTTTTCAATAGCACGTTGCTAAAAACTCCGCGGAGAACCGTGATTGATGATGAAAAGAGATTCGAGTCATGCCTTCGACCCTCGACTGCTAATTCGATGGCTGAATTACCTAGTCAGGGTCGAGGTGTCGTTTGATATGTTGCAAATGGTGATGGAACTTAGAGAAGCAATAATGCACACTAGTTTTCGCGAAGCATCTCCGATAATGAATAGAATAGTACATTTATCGAGCACAATGCAAAGCACAGCGACTTATCGAGATATTGCTTTTCAGATACGAGTTTGTCGGAGACGGACGTGCTGCTGCAAAAGGTATCGGATACCCTGACCAATTCCCTACCTGTTCCGTCCCCCACAGAGATACCAGTTTCTCCAGTCGACGTGAACGAATCCGAACGACAGAAGGACAAGAAGAATTCGGAATGCACCGATGGATTTATAGCGAACACCAGCACCCCGAATTTGACTGTGAACACTTCCCAGCAGGACACGTCGGACTATGTGTCAGCTGCCGACGAGGACTTGGCCGTGGCCGATTGGGAGTACCAACTTCCAGCACCGCCTAGTGCCTTCAGGGACAGCTCGTCCCCGGTGTTCGACAGGTTCGAATTGAGTGCCCCTGCAATTGGGACCGTCAGAGACTCGGGAGCACAAGATCCAAAGAATAATTTAGAAAGGACGGAAAAGCGCGAGGAGTGCAGAGAGCAAATAACGGAGAGCAAGATGAAAAGGGAGCCACTGAAAGAAAAATATGTGAAGCAATCGAAGTCGGAGTGTTACTTGAAGAAAGAGGTGATTCATGAATTGGAGAATAAAATTGGAACTGCTCAGCGCAGCGTGAAGGATGCGGAATGCAGGAGGGCTGCGAACAACCCTTCTACTCCCAAAGTTGCCCCAGTGGATAATGCCCTGTCGAACTTCACTATCACAACGTACAGTGGGCAAAAGGATTTGAATATATTCGCGGAGGTGGACGAATATTCTAAGACGAAAGGTGCTGATGAAAAGTTGGTCAAACCGTTCGCCACATTGTCGCGAAAGAGGACGAGCGTGGAGGAAGAAAACGGAGACAGCAATTCGAAGGATGTTACTATTGGGACGTCGCAGGAGAAGAAGAAATTTGATGATGCCCCGAGTGAAAAGAAACTGGAACCAAAGATACAAGCGGCCACCTTGCACAGGTGGCAGCCTGGCAACGAGAAGAGTAACGTTCACAGATCCAAGAGTTACGTTTCTGTGTTCGAGAAGCCTATCGTTCAAAGGAAGGCACACGAGGAGGAAAATATGAAAAATGTGAAGAACGTTGAAATCGACGGGGACGGGGGTATAAAGAAGGCGACAAGCGTCAGCAATTTGCATGCGACTGGGCCCAAAGGCAACGAGAAATTCTCGCAGTGGCGCGACAACATTCTGAAGCGGCAAGAGAACCCTACCAAAGAAAAGCAACTGCAATCTTTACAGGTATCGATTGATTATTAAGGGACACACAGGCGAATTTATATACACTTCTGTTCCCATCCGATCAATCGTGACTCTTCCTTGTTTCAGGTGCTGAAGAGCATTTTGCCGCAGTTGAAAAATGCTCAACAGGCGGAGGAAAGTGTGTCCAAAGAACCGAACGATACAGTATTATCCGAGAAAACAAGGTATACAAGACTATCGATTAATTATTTCAATATTCCGAGAAAGAAATTCGTTGTTCACTTTCGTTTCTGTTTAGCCCTGAGGCCACGTCTAACGGGCATTCGATAGGATCGAGTGTAGTTACGGCCGGCGAGCCTCGTGCAGCGCCGCCAGGCGAAAAGAAAATCACGGCTGGGCCCAAGAAGTTGGACCCAGAAACGGGTACCAAACGATACATCTATTCAGGGCCGCCCACGATTAATTTGGGCAGCTGGTCGGAGAGGCCAAGCGCCAACGTCCAGATAAAAATGGACACGGACTATAAATTTGGAGCTAGACAGGCGAACGGGAAGACTATCGTAAACATAAATGGGACCAGAGACGAGGTGGACGCAACGGGCGACGCCGAGAGTCCCAGCAAGTTCCGGAAAAGTAAATTCGAGGCTTCGAGTGCAGATAAAAGGGAGGCCGATGAATTGGCCAAGAAGCTAATTACGCACACGACAGCCGCGGGTTTCAAGAAGCCGGTGTTAAACAAGGTGAATAATTCGACGGCAAATGTGAGCAACGACAAGCCAATTATAACTGGAGTGGAGCTGAAGAAGAGCTTCCTCGAGAACAATAAGCAGGACGAAGAAAACGTCATAGACACCACTTCTGTGAATTTCAAGGAGTTGACGAAGGCCTTCGGTCAGGACGTTTGCCTGAGACCAAAGCCTAAACGGTCCAGCTTCAACCAGCGTCCAAATTCTTTATTGGAACATAATTCCAGCATGCAGAATGGCCATGTGAATTCCTCTGACCAATATTTAACGAACGGCCGTCAAGATAACTCCAAACCCAGGAGGTTTACTTCCGTAGTTGGCATTCAGGCGCAAAGCCAGAGTAATATAAATTTCAGGAATGATCTTAACGCAAGGGGAAATCAGGTAATGCCTACGGTGAAGGGGTTCAAAATTCCGAATAGCAACGTGGGGCAGAATTACGAAAGTACGAAGGAGACATCGAACGGCGTGCACCCTCCTAGGCCTCCGACTATGCCCGTTATAACGGGTGTCACGTTGAAAAGTACCACCAGGCCAAAGTCCATGCCAATTCAGATGGATCGAAGGGACAATTTGCTGGAATCCATCAGGAATTTCGGCGGTCGAGAGAACTTGAAGAGAGTAAGCATTTTAATTTGTAACTGAATTATTGACCGGCAAATTCTTGGATATAGAAATAATTATAATTCATATTTTAAAGCGAGATAGCAATGGGATTAATGTTAAAAAAATGATTTTCGATGAGTTGACGAACGCAGTTTTTTACTTTACCGACGTTCCAATATGGCGGCTGGTACCAATATGGCGGACACTACCGCCTTGGCGCCGATTTAAAATATTTTCCGTTACTATATTAACCCCTCATTATTCTTCCGTTTACTTAATTAGTAATTATTGTTGCAGGCAACGGAAAGGTGTTAAACAACGAAGAATATAGCGCAAATAATGGCGCCTTCGTTATTAACATGAATTCCAAATTTTCTTCCCGGTCAAGGACGTGAATCTTGAAGACAATATTCGTTCCAATAATATCGAGGGGGGAACTGAAAGATGTACCATTCGCGAGGTGTTCTGGTGCTTTAGATCGTACAACCTTAGTAATTAAAACAAGAAAAGGGAATAATGGTTGATGATAATCGATAAGAGAAATAGTCCTTGAATGAAAGAAACGTTTATATTATACATATTATTAAATAATATGCATTATATATATACATATTCTTCAACATATTCATAGCTCTGTTTTTTTCATCGATTATCCGACCGTGTTCTCGTCGAAATCATTCCATTGACGGTTCACTGGCGAATAGTCAATTAGAGAACAGTCAACGTCAGTCGCTCACGTGTAAATAATCGTGTGTAAAAAGTCGAAGACAATCGGGGAGAGGAAGGAGAAGGTTGTCTATAATGAAGGGGGGAAAAAAATCGTTCAATCATGTACATAAGCGCGTAAAGCGATATATATATAAAGAGAGAGAGTATTGTATTTTTTTCCGTGTCCAAATAGTCCGCGGGCCTCCTTTTGGGTTCGTTTCGAAACGTTGTTGCTCATTGTACGACGCAGTCCACGCAATTCTTGTTAAGTTTTTCTTCTTTTTATATTAATTCGTTCGACCGTTCAGTTTTAGCTGTGCAGGGATAAACGGAGGAAGTGGGCGAGTTAGATCTGAACGGGTTTTTTCTTTGTCAAACGACGACTAACACGTCCTTTTCTGTACGATTAACATTAAGTTTCTATCACTGGGACCAAAGGTGACATCTTCTATTTTTACGTATTGTACAACGAATTTGTAGTTGCAGTTAGGTTGAGTAGTATTCCTTTTTTTTTTTTTGAGTTTGTGTTCTTGGAGAACGAAAAAAAATCTGGTCAGTTATATATATATATATACAATGTATCTTATACTATCTCGATCGAAGATCGTGCATCGATTTATACTTGCAACGTGTGTTAAACGAAAAAAAGTTCTAAAGAATTGCTAACATGTGTTCGGATAAACGACGATGAATTAATTTAACAGTCAATCTCCGTTTTCTGCGTGTATCACCGTTTACTGTTGATGAAAAAAAAGAGAAGAGAAGAAAGAACAAAAAAGAGAATAAAGAATTGTTTCGTTAAATATGTTTTTGTTGTTGGAAATATTGCGTGAATCTATGAGATCCGTGTTCTGTATTTTATCGCTATGGATTAAGATCGTTAGGGAGGAATATTTTTATGGAAAATGGTAATCACAATGGAAGGGGTGTATTTCTATATTGTAAATATCGTGTAATGTGTTAATATTGTATTTAAACATTATTTTCCTTTGCGTAAAAATATATTACGGCGACACTTCTATATTTATGCATGTTGTCATTTATGGTACCATCGAAGTCAGGGTGAAAGTCGGGCGAATGTTGATTTAACGAGAAAACAAACAGTCAATAATTATAAAAAATTGAAAGACAAATATACGGTAAATATTTTAATCGTTATAAAAAATATGTTCGTACAACAGTATTGTTAAAATTACTCGATCCGTTATCGTTCAACAATTCTTCACGCCTTTCATTTGTTATAAAAGAAAAACATAGCACCCACCGATTTCACAAAACACACCGCACCCTGGCAAATTGGTATAAAATTAACATTAAGGTAAATAATCTGCGATTGATTTCAATCGCTCCGAGAGGTCCTTGCGATACACACGCGTAGACGGCTATATATTTAAAATATATATTTAAAGTACGCTTTAAATATATCTAAAACAATGTTACACATAACATAGAAAATTTCATATCTAAATAGAAAAAATATTAAAATGATCCAACTAATATATTTTTCCAAACATATTGCCACTGAGAAATCACAGATTCCCGAAACAAACACGAGAAACATTTTCAACCCCCAAAAGTTCGAGCGGCAGCAGGGTGCAACCCCTTGAACCCTTGCCATCGTAACAATAATAATATCATTAATACTAATAATAATTTGTGCCCTTGTTCTAACAGAGAGATCTCAAGTCAATTAAAAATCAGCTGATCGACGATTAATCGTCCGGTATGGGAGTATTGCAATTCCCGTGCCACAATTTCGTCTCCGAATCGCATCTGGAGTAATTCTCAAATACATCAGCGTAACCACGGTCCCTCCACCACGTGCACAGCTGCCTGTTCCACCCGCAGTCTATGGTGTGAATCAATTCAGGCCTCTCCATTCCCAACAGTGTATAAAAATCCTGGTCCCCCAAATGGCCCTGAAACCAATGAAAACATGTTGTTATTCAACGGAACAATCAACCACCGACACAAAGGACAAGCTGCAATACCTTGAAATGGTATTTCTCGGTCATCGCGTCGACTCTCTCCTTCGTCACGATTCTATCGTACACAGAAGAGTTCCGCAGCCTATCCAGATTGAACAGCACCATGCCGCTGTTGAAGCCAGGGTACCCGTTCGAACTGGCCGGCTCGCCGAACAACGTATGGGGGTGCCTGTTGCGATACAAATACAAGACGTGTCTGTAAACCGGCGTGAGCTCCGGGGCCAAGCCGAACAGGGCCCTGCTGCCGAACGTTTCGAACTCCTCGAAGAGGTCCCCGACGTCCCTGCGGAACTTGGTGTCCGCGTCGAACATTGCGGCGACTCTCTGATCGGACGGAGCTATCCGGTGCAGGCCCAGCGACAGGAAGAACAACGCGTCCGAGTAGTAAGTTCCCGGCTTGCTACTGAAGTGCGGAGACATAACGGACACTATGTCCTGCAGCTGGGACGCCAGCTCGTGCACGTCGTAATACTGCACCTGAAACCAGACAAACAATGTATGGAACGGCTCGCAGAGTTTCGCACGTCTAAATAGAAACGGGGCATTACCTTCATGGACTTGTCCATGGACGAGAGGATACCCGCCAAGACTTCCTCGGCCACGTCTTTGCTGTCCTCGTCCGTTATCACGTGAAACGCGATATCAACGGACGACAGTCTCAGCAACGACTCGGCGAATATCTCGAACTTTCGTCGCATCGGGGAGTTGCTGGCCACCTTTGTGAATATACACCAGACGTTATAATATACCTTCTGCTTGCCGGACGGCGGTGTCATCGCCACGGTCGTCTCATCCTCCTTGGGCACGTTCGACACCGTGGTCGATGTATTCCCCTGTTCGCTAACAGAGCGCAGCGACCAGCGTACACCATTTGACGTTTGATAGCAATAAAACAGTACTAGAATCACAGCAATGAGGGTCAAGTTGATCAGCACCTTGCGTAACAAGAGCATTTATTTAATTATTTGATCATGTTCAAGTCGCGTTCGTACGTGGAAACGATCCTCATTCGATATTCCCGGGGGAGGGGGGAATCCAGGGGATATTACGCGTTTAATTCTATGTATTGCTCTACTGTTTTTCTCTCTGAGCAATCTGTCAAACGATTGTCATAGTTCGGAGAGACTAATTGCACATGTTCAGGGGAATATTGTTGCTCGAATAAGGCGAGGGGGGCGTGTGTCACGGTGTACGGTGTTTTTCGATAGACAACGATCGAGTTTAGTAACATCGGGAACGAAAACAAAAACAAACTTTTGTTTTTGTATTCGCGTGTACTAGCCGTACTGAAAGTATCGACCGCCGCCATCTTGGAATTGCGGAGTCTATGGCTGGTGTGAACAGGAGTCGAAAAGAAGTAATATTAATGTGTTTTAATAGTATTGTTGCGTTAGTTGTAATGTTTTTGAGTATCGGGGAATATTTTGCGAATTTATTCGTCCCTTAATAGACCGATTTATTGGTATCAGATAAACTGAATTCAAATTACCAAGTTCTCCCGCCGTTTTGCGAGTAGCGTTAAGAAGTTTAAGTGGACGTTACTAGATGGCACTGACGAGCTAATAGATTTGTTGTAAAGGAGTTACCTATCTGTTAAGGAAACGGGTGGTTCTTGCCTCACTTCAAACGGTTAAATATTCGAAATACTTCTTTGGAAAAGTCGTTTACGAAACGGGACCAAATGTTGAAGAGAAAACAGGACAGTCCAGACATCGATTTTACATCTCAAAGTTTTAGAGATCCATGAAAATGAATGTCCAATTCAGTTTTCCAATTCAGTTCGAAGTCTCTCAAATGGTAATAATTTATTTTCTACGCGAGTAAAAGAAAGAGAAAAGTCACCAAAATTCTCAAGTAGTATAGGGCATACAGAGACGGACAAAAGTATTGGCGCGGTACAGGAAGTACATACAGCAGTATATAATTTTATTTAAAATTTAAAGTGCATACATGTATAACAATTGAAATAATAGAAATAATTGCTCGTCCAGCTGTGTTCCTGTATGCATTATTATCTATACAGGGTGTCCCAATTAACTCATCCGAGATTTCCCTAATGGCTCGACTTATCCTTACATTTGTATCATTAAACGTGCGAGGGCCAAACGCGTCGAAGCGTGTATCACACCGTGACCCTGAATTGACCTTGGGACCAACATTTCGCAGATAAATTAAGATGGACGTAACTAATGAAAATGTATAATATAGGTATTATATATTATTTATTTATTTCCCGTTTCGTCTCCCCGAGAAATTATATTGCTTTTACTCTCAGAACGAACGCCTAGACGAACCGGTGCAAAAGGATAGACTTTCCTGACTTGAAAAAAAAAAATACCAGACGTTGGAGAGGAATAATTTCATAGCAACGTCGAAACGGCGAGAGGAGCGGAAAATTTTCAAGGACACGCCGCAGACGACCCGGCGTCCCTTTGCTCGTGCTGTCTCCCACGCTGAAATCTGGACCAGTAACGTACCTGTCCCGTGCAGAAGACCACTCGCAGTATTGATCACCGCGGGAGGGTGAAGGCACGTTGGGGGTAGCCGATGAACACGTGCCGCCCGTCGTGCCTCCAAGTGAGGAATTTCGCTCCTCGGAGGATAAGAGTAGAGGGGGTGAGAGAGAACATCGAACGAACGAATCGCGACAATTTTGCAAATCCCCAAACGATAAAACAGAGACCGAGGGAATCTTACGAACTTAAGTTCAGTTAGCCGTTCAATTTGTTGGTAGTTCTTATTACAGTAATGTCTCGAAGAGGTGGTATTCGATATAAACGGAGAGTTTCTCCCCACTACTGGGGGGAATACCCCTTGATAAGTCCAGAAGTTCGATTGTCAATTAGTTCCACGTGATCCTGGATCGGGTACATCGGTGAACTAATGCTAATTCTACGATAAAACTTTGCTATTTTTCATTCTTTTCTTATGAAACTTTTACCTAGACATTGGTGACATTTTGCTGATTAAAATGGGTCCGAACACAGCAAAATTTGGGTCGGATTTACATTATTCAATAAATGGTGTGTAATGCATTGTGAACAGTAAACATGGTCCGAATGATATAGTGTTTGGTGTTACTTTAATCAGCAAAATGTCACAAATCTGTTAGTCAAAGTTTCATAAAAAACAATACCAAAAAATGAAAAATTTCAATCGCTGCATTAAAATTCTCGCCAGAATTTGTTTTCCCTCGGACGTTGGGTCCGTTTCTTTTCACTCGCTGTCCTCTTCTACGTTCGGATCCGTCGGTAACCTAGGAAGTATCCGATTTATCCGAACGTTCTGCCCCGAGGCTTTCGCTAACATCGGAGACTTTACTATAATTGGCACTGCGTAACACCTAGACCACAGGTACAGGTCTTTCCCGTGTCGGTAAAACCCTCGAGTCGAATGAAGTCGCGGACCTTGCTCCCTGAACGGAGCAATCTTCCGCAGGACAGCGGTCTCCTTTTAATGAGATGCCGGAGTATTGATCCGACCTTTCAGAAATACAGATACAGTACGTTTCAGGTGTTCGCCGTTCCGGAAAGCGTCTCCTGGCAGGCCGCGGGAAGACGTTGCACCGAGGTGGGCGGAGGAGGGACACGACGACGTTACGGGCATGGGGGGTGGACGCAATCAGAGGGGCTGATGGTATACCCGGCAGGCCGATAGGAACCGAACCAGGAGCAGCGTAATGGTGTTGGTATATAAGGCACGAGCGGCGAACGTCTGCTCCTGACAGCCCATTACCACTGTACAAACGGGGCCACAGCGCTTTGGGAGGATGGCGAGGTCTCTCCTCCCGTTCGCCCCTCTTGTCCCGTCCCTTTTCGCGTCTGTTTCCCTCCTACAACTTGCTCCGACCCCACCCCACCCCCGCAACCCCCGGAGGAAGACGCGAGCGTACCGACGGAACTTTCCGTTATGATTTCGTCGAACAAGGCGAACCAAACTGTACCTCCGTCCTTCGTACACGATGTTGGCAGTGCCTACTTTGGGCGCAGGCACCTCGTTCCACGATCGTTCGGTTGCTTCGGATGTTCTTGCCTCTTGGCTGAGGGGAGGGTGCTTAATGATTTTGAGTGGAGAGAATGTTTTTTTTTGTTTTGGGGATTTGGGATTTTGAGAGTGAGGGCAGCAGATTTTTTGGTGGATTTACGGTGGTGCTCGTTTTTTGGAAGAAGAAGAATTTAATTGAAATCCATATGCTGACGATGATTCGTGGGGCTGATGCTTAGATCCAAGCGACTTCAGGCGGCTTGGAAGATTGTTTAACTGTAGTATACCATCGGTTCTGTAATTCAGAAATTATAGAGGTCCATGGGAAGCGGCTGTTAATTTGCAGGAAGACTCAGTTCTTCAGAAGCCTTGATTTTAGAGCGTCTATAGATCTCTTGTAGTATTGTAATGTATGTAGCATGTTTGGTTGTGTGGTTGTAGAGTTTATGTGTGTAACGTTTGTGTGTTCGTTTTGAGTATCGATTAGCTGCACGTTTTTCGTTAATGTTAACTAGTCAGTTTATTTATTATTCTCTTAGTAACGCTGTTGTAAACAGCAAGCCTCAGACTGCTTCTGGACGCAGATAGCAAAGGATGTAAAAGTTTTCATACAATTAATGAAAGTTTATTTAAAAATTGCCTACACTCTATAATTTCATTAAAATCCAGAACGTGTCAACGATAATTCGTGGCACCAATTCGCAGACAGTTATCCTGAAAAATTATTCGACTCCTTTAATCATAAATCGTATAAAGCGATGCGGTGTTGTTTATTTCTTTAAAACTTATCTTAGCAACCGTGTAGCCGAGTACTCATTTTTTGCCTTTAATAATTTCTGTACGTTCTTGCTAAAATATCGCGACACCACTCCAGATCTTGGTTCGTTGAACAATGTCGCGTCAACTCACGTTTTGTGAAAACGAATTTATGCGGAATATTTTACGTAACTAAGCTTCGAACTTCTTCACCATTTTGGTTGCTGACGTAAGGGTTACACAATGCACTCACATCGATGCTTTCGGAGCACCTATAGAGCTTTTAGAGAATTTAACGATAATTCGTGACGCTAATTTTTGGGCGAATCCAGGAGGTTTCAGGTGTCCAGCAGGATTTCATCCCCGAGGAACACCCAACGGGCAAGGAAGATAGAATCCGCGTGGAATCAATTCCCTCGGCGGTGTCGTAGAATCTGTGAGAGGGGTTGCTGTGTGATTTTTCAAGGGTGTACCCCCGGGCCACGCCCACCGAATAAGCCACGCCCACGCACGAAGCTTACCCCCCCCCAGAAGCTGTCTCGAGGGCCGAAGGGCTAATAATTCACGTCACGAGCACACACCACCATAAAGAGTCAGCCGCAGCCGCGGCACGTCGGTATATTCCGTATGAACGTTGTCCGGCTTCAGTTACTGTTAATTACCGATCATCTTCTGTAATTAATTGCCTCCTCGATCGGCCAGATCTCTGTGCCCACACATATGCACACGTATGTGTAGAATAGAGCCGCTGTGATCTTGCTGGACAATCGATTCACCCGGTATATGATACGCGTCGGGCTGTCTCGAAAGGTCCTCTTCGCTCTTTGATTAGATATTAAGGGCGATAAATTCGTGTGTTGTCTTATTTTGTTAGCCGCGGTCCTTTGTTCCTGAGGGAACGGCGTGATACTTGCGATTTTGTAACTAGTATTGGGCGGTGTTAATTTTTGTTCAGTACCTGCGTGATGTTAATGTCGCATTAGTGTTAATTAATATTACTAATATTGGAGATATTGTTGATATTAGTTTACGCTTATGCGATACTGATATTATGAATATCAGTTGATATTAATTCTCATTTTTATCTTGCGGTCCTTTGTTCCTGAGGGAACGGCGTGATACTTGCGATTTTGTAACTAGTATTGGCGGTGTTCATTTTTTTTCAGTATCTGCGTGATGTTAATATCATGCTAGTGTTAACTAATATTACTAATATTAGTAATATTGTTGATATTAGTTAACGCTTATGCGATACTGATATTATGAATGTTAGTTGATATTAATTCTCATTTTTGCAGTTCATTTTTGCAGGCACGAGTATTTTCTGCCCATGCGTCCTTGCTTCGATCTGGAAAATCTGTATTTTCTTTTGTCATTTATTATCTCGCTGGGGAACGAGATAATTAACCGGCCTGACAATTATGTAACGTATTGGCTCGTTTACATTCGGACGTGTTTCATCGTTATTCGCTGATCCAGCGTCATCGCGAAAATGATTGCTTTTAATGGGATTCGAAGTCGAGTCTCGAAACTTTATTTCGAGAGCATCATTTTCATTTGTTCCGGAATGGCATTGTTTTCATTTCTTCAAATTAAAAAGGAAGAGGGGAAGAATGGTTTGCATAACTTGTAATTGCTGAACGGGGTAATATTTTAAGTACGATAAATATTATTCAGTGATACTTCAAATACAGTAAATATTGTTCAATAATATTTCAAATATAATAAATATTAAACAATGTTTCGAATACAGTAAATATTGAGCAATAATATTTCAAATATAATAAATATTAAACAGTATTCCAAACATAATTAATATTGTTCAGCAATATTTTTAAGTACAATAAATATTATTCAGGAATACAGTCAATATTCTTTAATAATATTTAAAATGTAATGAATATTGTTCAGAAATATTTTACGTACAGCAAATATTATTCAGAAATAGTTCAAATACAGTAAATATTGTTTAGTAATATTTCAAACACAATAAATATTGTTCAGCAATATTTGAAATACCATTAATAATATTCAGAAATACTTCAAATACAGTAAATATTGTTCAGTAATATTTCAAACATAATGAATATTGTTCAGCAATATTTTACGTACGGTAAATATTATTCAGAGATACTTCAAATACAATAAATATTGTTTAATAATATTTAAAATACAATAAACCACCCCATCAAACAGTCTTTTAAACCCAACGAAAACATTATCCAACAAGATATACACTCGAAGCGGGCTCTCCAATTAATACTTTTATCCATCTTCAATTCCATCATCATTTCAGATTCGATTCCCTCCCCAACACCGAATCATCCCGAAAATCCCGTGGAAAATTCTCAAGAGGGGGCGGGGGTGCAACGAGGCGGACGAATCTGGCGAAAAATCGGTCGCATGACATTAAACCCGAAAGAGCTGAATGGAATCGACTTTGTCGCCGGTGGTCGGCAGTGTGCCCCTAAAATTAGCCACAGTGACATATTGAAGAGCGCGGCTGAACAGGCGGGGGCATGCATGGTGCCCCATAGAACGATCCAACCCCCCCTCTAACGCCGCGTGACACAAAAGCGGTGCCCTGGGAAAATCAACTGACGCGTAGCTAAACGGTGTATCATTAATTCGGACGTGTATGTTTATATCGACAGCGTTAAGTAGCATTTGCACGGCCAATTTTACACGGCGAACACGCTCTCCTTTCTTTTTTTTCCGCCCGTTTTCGGATTACCCTTTTGGGCTACTCCCTTTCCTTTCTTACGACGCGGCGATAAAGTAAAAGTCGAGATCTGTTTCAGAGGAGAATTAATTTTCAACCAAGTTTTGCCTCCCTTTTTTTCAGCATCGATTGAAACGATTGGAGATTAAATTATTTCGATTGAATCCTGAGGTATTGACGATTTATTGCTCGAGGCGAAAGGGAATTAAGAGGATCCAATTTTTGAAGCAGATAGAAAATAGCGCAGCTGAATTGAGAAGTATTATATTTGATCTTCGATTTACTGGAAAATGTTAGCAATTTGTATTACCATAGTTTAGTCACGTTTGTCACGTGTTTGATATTATGCAATAGGATCCAGTGAGTGGAATAATTAAGAAATAATTGGGAAGACAGTTGTTATAACCAACGACTCAATATTTCACGAAGATAAAAAGTATTTTATTTGCAGGAAAATGCTAGCAATTTGTATTACCATAGTTTGGTCACGTTTGACGTGTTTGGTATTGTATAGCATCCAGGGAGTGGAATAATTAAGAAATAATTCGGAACACAGTTGTTATACTAGAATAAAAAGTATTTTATTTGCAGGAAAATGCTAGAAACTTGTATCACAATAGTTTGGTCACGTTTGACGTGTTTGGTATTGTATAGCATCCAGTGAGTGAAATAATTAAGAAATAATTCGGAAGACAGTTGTTATAATGAAGCACTCAATATTTCATGAAGATAAAAAGTATTTTATTCGCTGGAAAATGCTAGCTACTAGTATTACAATAGTTTGGTCACGTTCGACGTGTTTGATGTTGTATGTACGATCCTGGAGGACAGTTATCATAATGATAGAACTAGTAAGTAGCTTTTTATCGTTTCCCTTGTTCGATTTGCAATGGGCCAGGTTCGTGCTTGCCCCTTTTTGTTCTCTCTACAGGCAGTCAGGTTCGATTCAATGGAACGTCCGTCTCTGTTTCAAATGCACGCTCCTTCGTGATGCCGCCTTTCACTTCTGTCTTCCCTGACACCGACGGCTCTCTTTATTTTTTTTTATTTTTTTCCGCAACACCCCATCGCGACGAACGGATACCTTTCGTGCCAATCAACGAATCTCCATCGCCGAAGGTGAACGCCGATAACCAGCGTCGAGGAATCGACGTTTCCGCTCGACAGCTTCAACAGCTGGCAAAAGGTGATATTTCTATGGGTTGGAAAAAGGAACGAAGGGAAGAAAAAAATGGGAGAAGTCGAACCGATTTGACAGCAAGGCAAAGGTGTTTGATAATTGGACAACAATTTGTAATAACGGGCGCAAGGAAAATTTTCTTACGCGTTCATTAAAATTCGCTGAATAATTGTCGAAGTGACACCTGTATAAGAACAGAAGGCGAAAATAAATCAGTTTTAATAATGATTGAAAATTGGCACTACTGAGAAACAAATTTGCTGTAAAATTTGTAGGATGGACTACAAAGTCGGCTTCTTCTTAGAGGGTAATTTTTCGCTGCGCAGATTTTTATCGGGAACGAAAAAAAAGAAAGATAAGAGGAAGAACAAAAAAGGAAAAGGTTGACCGTTTAATTTTCGTGTCGCCTTTGATCCTCCAAATGTGAAGGCAGCTCAGGAACCGCACGCTTCATTTTGCAATGGGCGGCCACGACGGTGGTCCTTGGCCTGGCCAAACAGGCTTTGAACCACCAAGCCTATTTGGTACACGTGTCCTAGCACGTTGAATCTCAGTCGATCCTCCCCGTTTCGTTTCTGAAGGCGAGACGTAGCTCGTGACAAAAGATCGCCACGCTTCAGGCACGTGGCCGTCGATGGCACGACTTCGGGGTATGCTAGTAAGTGGCAGAAAGCAAAGGGGGCAGAAAAGTCTTCTGGTTGGAGCAGGGATTGATAACAGTTGAGAGGAATCTTTATTTTCCAACGATCTGTTGCGAGGAATCGAAGTTTCTGATCCCTTTTCGTTAGACGTCTAGCGTCGGTTCCAAGACGTTTATAGTGTAGGAAATAGTAGAGGGAATTAATGGGAAAATCGTGAAAAAGCTGGGAAAAAGGGTGGAAAACTGCGGGAAAAGTGCAGGAAAAATCCCGTAAAAGTAGGAAACAAGCATGGAAAATTGCGGAAATAGTAGAGGGAATTAATGGGAAAACTCTTGGAAAAGTCGGGAAAAAGGGTGGAAAACCTGCGGAAAAGTAAAGGAAAATTTCTACGGAAAATTGCGAAAATGGTACAGAAAAGCTGTGGAAATATTACAGCAAAAGTATGGAAAAACTGCAGGAAGAATCCTGGAGAAATAGGAAGGCATGCACGGAAAAGCTGCAGGAAAAGTGCTGGAAAACTAACGGAATACATCCTACAGGAAAACTGTGTAAACGGTACAGGAAAAGTAGCAAAATAACCATGGACAGTCTACGAGAAAACTGCTGGCAAACTTCAACCACAAAATCATGAAAGAAAGTGCGCGAAAACTTCCAATGCGGAAGAAAATGCAGGAAAAGCCCCGGAACAATAGAAAAACAATCACGGAAATGCAACGGGAAAATTAAAATAGCAGTCCATATACACTGAACATTATGCTGACCAAAATGTTCTCTAGTCGAGGTATATATTATTAACTAATTACTTACAGTTTCATTTTTTCCATGTTTTCTCTTCCCACATTCCCGCGGCCCCTTTTTGTCTTTTTGTAATTTGTCTTCTTTCTCCAAGCAGCCAACCCCTCGTGTGCCCCTGTGACCTGTGTGTCCGGGGGTTCCCCGCTCTCTTTTCAACGTCATGCCGTCGATTGGCCGCAATTCAGTGTCGCGTCGTTGCACACAGTTTGCGGCGGCGAACGTCAATTGCATTGCTCCGCATATTTCATTTCGGCGACCTATCACCGTTTAAAGGGATTCTAATGATACCAGAGAGAAAGAACGCCAACGAAAAACTATCACCGATTCCGACTTATCTTCGAGCAAAAGAAAAAAGCTGCATCAAGTCACGCAATTTATTTAACAACGTACAATTCGATCAATCAACCATTATAATATTTGCCATTACATTTCGATCCGTGGCAAAGCTTTGCCATTGCTTCCAGGAAATTCTGTTTAACGGGAGAAACAAAAAAGAGAACAGACAAAGGAGGACGAGAGGAAAATGTCCAGTTTGCTTTTCCCAAACCACAGTGCAAACAGATTCGCGGCTCGGAAGGCGCCGCTCGCTCGTCAGCATATTTGACCAATAAATAATTTGGCAAACAAATTGATCCCCCGGGACTATAAACAGATACTTAGAGGCACGCGTTTCACCATGCGCCAGGGGTGGAAAATATATTGACCGTCCCCTGTGCAACGATACCGAAGAGTAGAATCGGGCAGTAGTTGTCCGACGTCACAGAAGACCCCTACTGTGAGAACCGAAGTGGGGCCCGCGGCGTGAAATCTCTATTATCGAGGGGTTGGAATGGTACCCCGTTGTTCCATGGTGGTTGTGTGCGTGTACACTGTACTCCAGTCGAACTGGTGATGACAGGGGAACCCCCTCGCCCCCATGGAAATAATGTAATCGCGAATTAAATGTTTGCTTGGATATCCTCTGTTATCCCTCGGCATTTCTGCGTTGTTTAAACAGAAGTGGTCCGACGGCATAACTGGATCACGTTCGTAGGAACACAGAGAAGTGTACGCAGCCACTTGGTAAATCGAGAGCACAGCAGTTGAGAATGTACATTTCATTTGGACGATGGAAATAATGCGAAATAATTCCCCCCGCTTATATGGCGACACTGGATTTATCGGGCGCAGTTCAAAAAAGTATAATATGTATATATAGTTTCGTTTTCCTAATGGAATTTCGGCAGGGAAATATGGTAACTAGCGGAACACGATCTCAGGGTGGCGTCTCCCCATCCGGATACGTGACAAATTGAGATAAATAATCGTTTGTGGGGACCACAATGCTGCTCTTGAAATTTGTCACAGAGACACTCGAAACGGCACGCTCCGTAACATTTGCGAACTGATACTCGTAAAACCGATACTCGAGTCGCATCTGGTCCGCATCCTCCTCCCGGCAAGTATACTTGACGATTTTTATCAATTTCGTTGCAGAGGCCAACAGCGGCCACTCTTTCACCTAACTCAACAAAGAGACTTTATCTCACGTATCATTCGAACGTACGAGAAATCACAGTCCGCGTCTGTGAAGTAATTATTAGTTACTCGCGATTGCGGACCGATTACAATAAATTGATATCGCTACGCAACTTTCCTTTCCTTTACTTGTCGATTGCCAAACATTCGTGTAATCACAGCTGACCAAATACTTCCTGTTTTCAGGTACCGAAAAGTCCTCGATAATCAATCCGTCCAATGGCACTCCACGAACAACGAACAATTTCAATCTCAACCGGATAACATCGAGTTATGCAGATCGAACATGAAATAGGTTAGGCGAATTCTTTCGTCTGGAACGTGATCTCACACGTTCCGGGACTAATCCCAATTATACGGCCGGTGGCAATAATAATTCGGCAGCGATCGGACCGCAGGGCATCGACCACGCGACACTAGACGTTCGCGTACGAAGCTTATCGGCGGACAAAAGTTTGCCGACCGAGACCCAGGTATACCCTATATAACCCTAGCGAACCAGCATTGTGATCGTATTAACACCTTGCATAATTGCATCGCCACCAACGCCGCAGCGTTTCTCATTGTGCGTCCGTTAAACACGTCTCATTTGAATATTGGCCCATTCAGCTCTCTGTCTGGCGGTGGTCTTTCCCGCACTGGGAAGCTCGATAGCTGATAAAGGGGATGCTGTGTACTCGTGGTCGATTCCTAACGGTGATCTATATGAACTCTTTCTCAGGCTGTCAGACCACGGATAACACGAGGTTGATATTAATACACCGGACGATTGGGAGAGAATAGATCGCGGTGAATCTGGTTAATAATTCTGTTTATACTTGGTCTCATTGATCTTCGTTTTATACTGAATTAAGGTATCAAGTATAGTTGAGTTACGCGTGCAAGAAGTAGCTTACTGGTTGCTGTTTCTGAGGGTTCTGATATTGTACTTGTTAGTGTTTCAAGTATGCTTGAGTTAATCTTGCAAGGGGATTTTTCTGGTTGCCATTTGTAAGGGGCTCTGATGTTTAAAGCATTCTTGAGTTATTCTCGCAAGGATGTTTCATTTCTGGTTGCCATTTCTAAGGCGTTCTGATTCTGTACGTAATGTTTAAACTATTTGTGAGTTATTAATGCAAATAAATTTTTCTTGTTGCCATTTCTAAGGGGCTCTGATGTATAAAGCATTCCTGAGTTATTCTTTGAAGGAATATTTTAATTCTGGTTGCTATTTGTAAGGAGTTCTGATATTTAAAGCATTCTTGAGTTATTCTTGCAAGGATGTGTCCTTTCTGGTTGCCATTTCTAAGGCGTTCTGATACTATACGTAATGTTTAAAGTATTTGTGAGTTATTAATGCAAATAAATATTTCTTGTTGCCATTTCTAAGGAGTTCTGATGTTTAAAGCATTCGTAAGTTATTCTCGCAAGGACCAGTTATTTCTGGTTGCCATTTATAAGGAATTCTGATGTTTAAAGCATTCGTGAGTTATTCTCGCAAGGATGCTCTTTTCTGGTTGCCATTTCTAAGGCGTTCTGATTCTGTACGTAATGTTTAAAGTATACGTGAGTTATTCCTGCAAGTAAAACGTTTCTTCCCTCATACAACTACGCGTGTTTGCATTAAATTCCTTGGCGTTCTATTAAATGATATTCTATTTCGACTGTACCTTAAGAATAATGGAAAAAACACTTCCTCCCTCATCCGTCGCCAAATCGTAGGCGGCTGCCTCCACTCCGTGGACAATTCCACCGCTGCAGGTACGCGGCAGGAGGGTGGCTCGCGACGGAAATAAAATTTCCTTTTTGCCAAGGCAGTAACAATAAACCGCAGCAGTCTGGGGGCTTGAAGCTGTGGCTGTCCAGGGATCCCACCAATGGTGCGCCGACCTGGGGGGTAGGTTTCACCCCGAAACGTGCACGATTGGCCGGTGTCGCCGCCCAGAGGGTTGCATCGATCATCCCCCTGGAGCATCGAAAGTCTCTGGTATATAAAGCAGCCTCCCCAGGGACACTGACGATAGTTTGGATCCTCGTTGCCCCGTGCAATCTCTCTTCTCGAGCAACAAAAATCGCGTAGTGTCCCAGCAGAGCGCTGAAAGTTAGTTAAACGAAGAAATAAATTAATCGAGCAAACTGTAGACGAAATACCGATACCGGCATCTCGTTCAGGGAAGCAGGGGTTGTTTTGGTTTCCCGTTGGATGTGAGCAAGGATACCCTGGAGCAAGGTATCTCAGGAGGGATTGTAATATCCGATAGGTGCAAGTGCAGTGATTAATGAGCTGGTGAATCGAGGGCGAAGATATGGCCAGCCATTCCAGCTACGAATACGAGGACAGGGGGCAGAGGATGAGGCACAGGGTGGGGACTACCTCTAGGGCTGCTGACTCCACTGTGGCTTGCACCAGGTGAGATTTCTCTACCTGTACCGATTTTTTATCGAGTATCTGTGTACTTGGAAAATATATAGTAAGATCAATTGTGTAGTATATGTAATAAGACAATTGAGGCTTTAAATTTATTCACAGAGGTACCAGTCTTAAAAAATCTCTTAAAAAAAATGTTTGTTCATTTGTCCAGTTGTTTCAATAATAAAGAGCCAGAGTCTGTGTTGTTTATAACTTTGCAAAAATAGACGTATAAATATTATTGAGATATTGAAGCTGTTGGTTTTTATTTTGCACCATCTACTTGTTAATCATTCTTGACCCTGCGTCTGTGTGACGTGTATGATTTATTAGAAATTGATTTATTGGTGATACAGCGATGATTGTTGTTTTGCAGTGGGCAGTATTACGTGGGCCCAAACAGCGACATCAGCGAGGAGGATCTTGCGGAGTTGCCCTCTTGCGTTTACGCGGGCAGATCGGCTCAGCATGTGGCACACACACCCTCGCATACTCATTCACCCCTTCATTATCACATGCCCGTGAACACGCCTGGTAATTGTAGCGAAATGATTGATAAATAGCAAGTATCGTTACGCAATCGAGGTCTGAATAGTTAGGAATTGCAGTGGACAATAATTTTAGAATTACTTGACGCCTGAAGAATTCTCTGTATGATTACAATTTTGCCATTTAATTATAATATAGATTTGTCGAAATATATTTCCGTCAAATACTCAGACATCGCAGTTGCAAATTAATTTCTTTTTTCTGGGGTGCAATAAAACAAAGCTGTTACTATTATCATTATTATTATCTTTCAGATCACAACGATACAGAATTAAATGGCGTGGAGGAGGGCTACTATCCAAACGGGAGTCCCTATAGGATCCAACGACACGCAGCCAATATTCGCGAGAGAAAACGTATGCTCAGGTGAGAAATTATTCACAACGCAACAACTATGGCGCAAGCGAAAATCAATTATTAAATACATTTCCATCGATCCTCTTTATCTCGCAGTAAATAAATTCAAACAACTGTCCTGCACGAATTGATACAGTAATGAATATCAAGATATTTAATCGTATTGCATATTAAGAAAATCATTGTACTACTAACGATGATAAATTTGTCACAACCAAAGGGATGCGTTCAGTGAACAATGAAATAGATTGTCAGTGTGATTGCGATTTTTAGCAGCATCAACTCGGCTTTCGACGAGCTTCGTGTTCACGTACCAACGTTTCCATATGAAAAGAGGCTGTCGAAAATTGATACACTGCGCCTGGCTATAGCCTACATTGCGTTACTCCGTGAAGTGCTGGCTGCAAGGCTGGACCCGTTGACGTACGTCGAGAGGTGCCTTAGAGGGGAAATAAACGGGGAACGTGCCGAATGGAATACCAGCGGTATTATATTTAATTAATTATCACGCGGCAATTAAGTATTATCCAATTTCATGCACAGAAGAATTTTAGTTTAATCATTTTTGTCGTAATACAAATTTTGCTAAACTTAATCAAGTATTGAATCGTTCAATTTTCTTTTATTTTATTTGCTTCAATTTGTATCCTCCGTTACATTATTCTCTGTAATAATTGATCTGCCATTCTGGTTACTCCTGTAATAAGATTTTACTATCGTTAAATTAAGACACGTTGGCTATTTTGTTTTAGAAAGTAGTAATAATTGAACGCTGTTTTCCTTCGCAGATTTAACCGCACGTTTGTCGTGGATAAATTGGGAGAATCTAGGGGTGAATCCTAATCGACGGTCGGTATTAACTACACTCGCCCTAACCGCGGACAATATGAATTAAGCAAAAGAGGGAGAAGAAGAAGATGCTAGGAATTAACTGCAGGCGAATTCTCCTTTTCTATGTAAATAAATCCATGTGGAATAGAGTGCCAAATGGGAACGTGCTATACATAATCGTGTACACATTTCAGTTCTAGTCTGAACGTGCAATACGACCGACGTTATACATATTTCGTATTTCTACGTATGCAAAATAATACTATATATTATGTGGTCCAGCGTGTACATGTAAAATGGGAATAGCTATTCTAGTTTTAGTATTTTGTTTGGAATAAAAACAGCGCTCGCGAGGAGCCACGACGAGATTGTATTTAATCGAGGCAAAACCTGTATATAGTTAGAAAGAATCAAAGAAATCCTTGTTACCTTTACAATTATATTTAACTTTGATTTTCATTAAAGCCTACATTTCATTGTATTCATTTCTGTCATTAATTCGTTTGTTTTGTTTTCGTTTTGTTTTATTATCTGATTGCGTTTCTCTGTGGACATTTCAGTGCGACATATTTCCTCAATATTACAGTCATTTATATTTACTATGGTATTAATTAATCTCTCGGAATTAATACGACCACGCAAATAATATTAATTGTTAAATATTAAAGTAGTACGCTAATATTGGAGAGTTTAGCGCCGAGACATTCGAATTATCGCGGGCAATTCTGCAGCTCGTTACTGCCATCTATACACAACTCCTGGAGACTAGTAGTGTCGGTACCTTATCTACACTCAATGTGGCGATCTACTCCCGCCATCTATACAAACGTGTTGGAAACTAATCGTGCTCAAATCCAGTAGAACTTGTAATAGTAATACATGTAACATTACGATTTATACAAGATCTACCGATTGAATTGAATGTAAAATAAAATATGTAATAGGTATATATAAAATTTAGCTTGGGAAATTAAATTTAATGGGTAAATTACATTAAATTTAGCTTAGGAAATTAAATTTACTGGTGCCCTGCAATATGTACACTTAAGTTAAGGCAGGAGCACGAGTAGTTTCAACGACATCGGTATAGATGGCGACTGTATTTGCGCCACATCGAGTGTAGATAAGGTACCGACAGTAGCAGTTTCGTGGAGTTGCGTATAGGTGGCAGTAAGGAGGCGAAAATACGAATGAGTTTGCGCGAAGGGTTGAATGAAAGTAGTATAAACTATAAGAATCGGAATATATTCCTAACAGTCACAATTTATATGAAATTAAGAAGTATTAAATATGCCTAGTTACGTACTTAGATATTTATGCATTTCAATCAACGCACTTGAGATCGAAGTATACTTGTATTGAAAGATTGCTCACAACCTTGTACTTCAATTCGACTAACATATTTACATCAGAAATATGTGCATGTACCTTTGCAATAAATATAGTACACTTTCAATTCTTTTATACTTACATCCTGTTAATAATCATTAAAATAACACGCGCAATCAGTTTTCCAAGCCTTGTGACTCCACAGTTATAAACAATTTAAATATGAACAAATTATCTGTACTTTCCAACGACCTACATTAATAATCGAGGGTTTAAATTAAAGGTGAATGATATTGCTGCACAAACGTACGATAATACACTTTAGTATATATATTAAACATCGACAAACGAATTGCCTATACATCGTCTTAGCATTCATATTACTCGCAATTTCAAGGAAATCAAACGAAAAGTCACACAGCGCACTCTCGTTCGGGATAATCTAATTCGAGGGTAATGCCCTATTTTAATATAATCCATCACCCGTGCCGATTACTAGATGACACTATTGTTCCCTTGTACCACATCAGAAGAAAACAAAAGCTTGTGACACGTGACTCGTGGTTGCAGTGTGCCGGTTATATTTCCATCCTCTAATCACAGGCAACCAAGTAACAATTTCACCTAATCGGCAAGTGTTTTCCAAAACTCTCCTACAGAAAACTTGTACAACATAAAACGCCGCCAGGGTATTTCCAAACGAAACCCACTCAGTATCGTATCCAAAAGGAAGAAAACAAAAAAAAACCAACATATACATTCTTCAACAAGAAATGTCCAGCCTCAGACGTGCATCTATTGTCCAAGGTCACCCGGAGAGATCCTCGGACAGCTAAAGAAGTAAAACCAGAAAGAGAAACCATGTTTACCAGCGACCGTTGTTGTTAATATCAGTTCGACGAGAAATGAGATGGAAAATACGAAGATGGACGCGGAACGAAGATATTTCAACAAGGAGATCGACGACGAAGTGAGCGTGATTGCTGTGATAGGGAAAGAAAACGATCAGAAGGTAGATGGCAAAAGGAAGGATCGAAGGGTGTTCGAGTTGAGCGACGAACGATCCAAAATGGCACTGAGGAAGCAGCTCGACCTCGAGGCGTTACCGACCGAGCAAAGCAACGCCGCAGAAAGTTACCAGGGCATGGAGATCCTGCAGAAACTACCGCCGGGGACGATCGGTATCAAGAAGGAAAAGAAATACAAAGACGACAGCGATTACGTGAGGGACTCGACGGAAACCAGCAGCGGGGGCTCGACTTCCGGAGGCGCGACGAAAGTTCGAAAGGTTCATAGAACAACGAGGAAAACGTAGGTCTTCGAAGTAACATTTCTATGCTTATCAGTCAGTTCAATCCTTACCATACGTAGGTAAGGCAGTCGGTTCTTCCCCTTGGCGATCTTGACTCGAGTGGTACGAACATTCAAACTCAATAATATAAAAGTTTCCTTTCAGCCGTGATAAATCACTTAATATTGAAATTCTCGAGTACTACTAATCTCAGCTTTCGAATGTCCCATACAAATGATTGGATACCCGTAATATTTACTGGGAAAATTCTTTGCAGTCGCGGCACAATGGAGGTAAGAAGAAATCCAATTCGTGTGACGAAGAAGGACCCGGACAAAGATTTCCCGCGACCAAGGCAGCGATTGCTTGCCGCGAAGAGGAAGGAAATGTTGCTCGACTCGGAGCCTATCAAACGAGGGAAATCCTCGACCATGCCTTACATGAACACGAGGTCCGTTACTCGAAAGATGTACAACGTGGGGGCAACGTATCAAGCGCCCACCTCAAGAGACGAAACAGAATGGAAAGAGTGGCCGGTTCACGGGATGCACGAGCGGCCGATATTCCATCCACAGGCACGAAATTCGTTCGAACGCGATTCAAACTAATGTTACTCAAAGAAACTTCGGGTAAAAGGCCGATTTCCCACGCTCAGGGAAAACGGGGAAAAAATACAGTTCGAAAGTTGCATTTGTTACATTTCGAACGGAACAATTCTAAGATAATCCTTATTTCTTCGATGTCCACTGAATTCTAATTAACACAAATGTTCCTCCGCCAGGTGGGGCTGGCCGCAGAATATTTGGGACGCAGCTACGCTAGCTCGGATGGCCTCTCTTACAGAGAGATAATAGATCGACCGGATATCGAGGTGGTCTCCGTGGACCCGCGTTGCGACTTCACCCTTTCGTCCGGCGAAAAAAAACGAAATGGCAAAACCCGCCCCAATAGACCGTCGTCCACTGCAAAATGCTCAAAAGCACCAGCTGCACGCTCATCAGAGCGGACCAAGTCCTTCGAGAGCTGCATGCACGAAAGTTTCCACTGCGTCCTCGGCTACTGTTCGCAGGTGATGACCCCGACGTACAAGACCAGCGTGGAGGGCAAGATAAGCGTGCTGAACGACGGCAGAAGTACGTCGAGCAACGCGAAAGAAATGCAGAGGCATCCCTCGTGGGACAATTCTCCTGAACACGCTAGCAGAATTGAACCGTTGGCGAGCTTCAAGGAGAATCTACAGAGACCCATGGGGGAGAACAAAGGGCTGGACAATTACATGGTCGCTATGTTCCCGCAGAGCATCAAGAACATCAACCAGATACCAAAGACCCGCCTGTTCCCCGCGCAGAAGGTGTACGTGGCCAACTCGCAGAAGTCCATCGCCTTTACGAATCTGAAAACGTTCCAGGGGGGCCAGGTGAAAATACAGGACGTGGTGCGGTCCACCAAGAGTCCCTTCATCCTGGTAAATCCTCCAGAAACGAAGGATGCGCAGCCATCGAAGCCGGCAGCCGGCAACGCGGTTAGAACGAACGAATCCAGCTGGCCGGAAGAAAGCTTGGGCGAGCTCTCGTCTATATACAAAAACGTGGCCAACGAAGAGTCAACCGTGAAGCAGGGTCCCGCGAAGCGCGGCAACAAGGTGGAGTTCACTGTGACGAAGTACCTGCTGGACAGCGTGCAGCAGAGGAACGCCCAGGTTGCGCAGGAACCGAGCGCCACAGAGAAGAAGTACTGCGACAATAGCATCGCCAAGGAGTTGAACGCGAAGGCGTTTTCTGCGGGTCTGAGCAAGACTTGGTGCGGCAGCGAAGCGTCAGAGATAGCCAAGATCCTCTCGGAGTACAATAAAAGTAGCTCGAAGAAGCCAGCCATAGAGAGTCAGCCGGTGTACACGAGCATGAAGAATATACGGGTCAAGGAGTTCTGCAACAAAGAGGAGGACGTGACGAAGCAGGGTGTTCCGTCGGAGGGCTCCACGGAGAGGAACGTGAACATTACCTTTCCACAGGGGAAGTGGAGGCGGTTCCATTTGACCGTGGAGAAGCTGAGGAACATGAAGTGCAACGGCACGGAGAAGAAACTGCCTTCGAGCGTGCGTGGTAGGCAGTCGTTGTTTAAAATTGATCAGTCTGCTCAGGAGGTTGCGACCGAAAGGAGAGTCGACGTTCAGAGACAGCAGGAATCTGTTCAAAGGGGACAGACCGGTTTACCGACCGTGGATAAGAAGGAAATTACGCCCCCTGCGAATGGCAGCCTTGATACGACCCCTGTGAAGAAGCAGTCTCTGCAAGAATTATTGGAGAACACCGCTATGCTGTATTGCGCAGCGACTGGCACTCATCAGGACGATCTAGCTAATTATATAGACAGTTTGGATGCTGCGCAGAGCATACAGTGGCTGGAGTCTTGCAATAATTTAATCGTTTGATTCGTTACAGTATTCAAAAGCGGGACGTTCGAGCTTTAGTTTTCTTCTCTTTTCGTTTGCAATTTCATCCCTGAAATTATGCGACACTCCGTTGTAATTGTATTAAGTAGATTTGAATCGGTTCCCCGGAAAGATTGTTTAGTTGCAGCGTGCACACTGCAGTTCCTTCGGTCAAGGTTTCTATTTCAGTTGGGACATTGGAGGTGGCCAGAGGAATAAGGTTTTCGTTTCTTTATTGATCGCGTCCAGATTAACTAAACATTCGATACGGGGTAACACATAGTACAAATACCGTCGAATAATTTACATATCAGTTTATGTAAGATCGTGCCGTTAAATATTTTAATCATTTAGTCCACTAAAGTGTTCAATTTAATCGCATTGTTATTGCTGTTGTTGTACTCGACGACGATAAGAATTGTACAATTCTTTGCACTCCAATTCCGCCGCCAAGGATGCAGGTATTAGTAATTGTAAAATGTGTTTGCAATCATTACGATTATATCAAACGCGACGAAAGTATAGAAAATTATTCCCTTTAATCTTAGATTCCTGTACGTCGGACTTTCTTCGTCATTTAGTCACCCGGGCAATTACTTGGAGTGCAAAGAGTAATTTGCGTAGACGTTTTTCTTCATTCTGGTGGCCAGTACCACACCATTGTTGATGGCGGCGTGAATGAAGAGAATGCAAACCACGAGAATGGCAGAGTAGATAAACATGATGGCAATTATACCGAGGCTTCGTTGTCAGTCTCTGTTTTGCCGCCTTTTTCTATGCGCGTGCCTGTGGGAAAAGAAAAACGAACGATTCTATGAAAATCGTTTTCCATTAAAGTTACTCTTAGCGAAGTGCAAGTACGAGAGCATTTTAATCGGGCAACAAAAGTGTGTCTATCAATGTTAGTTACTAAAGTGGAGGGGATGGTTCTCGTTTCTAAAAATCGTTGAATTTTTTAAATAAATTTTAATGAATCTAATAAATGTTGTCTATATAGCGAATGGGTCTTTGGCGTTTAATGTCAGATATTTGTCGAATATTTTACTAATCTGTGCACCTTTTCTTCTCAGATTCCGTCTCGCTCTCCTCGCTGACTGTTTTATCGACCGTTTCCTCGGTCGTCGAGTCGTCCTCGCTGTCCTCCTTGCACCTGCGGCTCTTGGTGGAGCTCTTACAGGAGCCTTTACTGGATTCGTCGTTCCTGGATTTCATTTTGATATTGTCAGAATGCTTCCTGTCGGTTTTCCTCCTACGTTTCTCGTCCCCGCTGGAAACCTCGAGGCCGGACTCCTCCTTGTGCGAAGACTTCTTCTTGCAGTCGTCCTTGCGGGACTTTTTATGCTTTCCAGAATTCCTGGAACTGGAGGTGGAGTATCCGGTGTCCTGGCGGGTTCTTCTGCAAAATCGTAACGAAACTTGTATGGGAAAGATGTACAAGTAGAGTTGTTTTTAAACGCGGAATACTTGCAATGGCAAACGTTTCTTAAGTATTAATCTTTTTTTCTTTATGCTCAGGTGGAACATTGAACGTCGAGGAGGAAACGTCGAACCTTTTGGAGTGTTTCGGCGATGAGTCGAAGGTATCTATTTCCTCCGTGCTTTCCTCGCTGTCCGAGAAATCGGCCTCCACGTCCTTGTCTCTTCTTCTCTTCTTTTTCCTGCCCTCGGAGCCCCTCTTGCCCCTCGCGTCTTTATAAATGTCCGCCCTCGATATGATGCTGATGCTCGACGTTTCCGGCCGCTTCCTCTTCTTGTGCTTGCTCTCCGTTTGCACCACGTACAACCGGTAAAGCTGCAGCAGTATGACCAGGGTGTTCTTGCACGTGAAGAAGATGTTCATGTAGCTGACTATGCCGTAATGAATGATCAGGATCAATCTGAACGCCAGGAATGGTCCGTCCTGCAATTATTATTATTATTATTATGGTGATGACGGTAACTCCTGTGAATCGTTTTCAGTCCATTCGACAACGAGGACAATTGGCAATTTCAATTTGCCAAATTCCAACCTGCAGCAACATGTTCAAAGCAATCCCCCATACGTCAATGCTACAGCAACTGGTCTCTGTGTGCACTCTCCTCCGAACGGAACAACCGGAGGACAGCCTCGACTTCCGCGATTTGGTGGCCGTGAGAACGACCGTGAATTGCATCAGGGACCACGCCCAGATGCCCAGGGTTAAATAGACCAGCACTGGCTCCCTGGCTATACGATCCTCCTTGAAGGAATCGAAGAATTCGATGATGTCCGCGGCCGTTCCTATGTAGACCAATAAAAGCTGGCTCAGTTGGTCCCTGGTCAGGTCCCCCTTCGGCAGCATCCATCGTCCGATGATTAGAATGAGCATTAAGAATTGCTCTATCAGCGTGACCCAGGTCTCCGTTGATATTTGTATCTCGGGGAGATGTATGTTCACCTGCGAGAATTAATTCGAACGTGTACCCTCCTGAGTGGATAATTAATCTACCGATTTATTTGGCAGGCGAGGTACACTCACGCCCAATGCTTTCTCGAGATGCTTCAGGTCTGCTGCGGCCAGATTGGTCAAGTCGAAGTTCTCTGATATGTTCACGTTGGTCCCCAGAGCTCTCAATCGTCTGTCCACTTTGTCCAGCTCCAGCAGCCATATCGCGGGCACTATGCTGCTTAGGTATAAGAAAACTGAGGGGCAAAACCTGTTGGAAAGGGGGCGAGATGGGTAAGATGAGCGTTGCGTTCGAAATTCCCTCGTTGCAATTCACTGTGAGTCTATTGCAAGTATCGTCTATTTATTTATTTCCATAAGATAGATTTTATGGCTTGAATTATTATTTATATATGTGTAATACGTGACACGCGGTTTAAATATCTTCAACTTTCTGTTGTGCCGTTCATTTCATTTTCAGGGATGATCGCGCGTATCTGTAATCTGTGGAGATTCGATCGCATAAAATGAATGGGAAAGATATTAGAAAAAGAGGTCAGTGTTACATAGCTCTTTCTGTATGTCGATAATTTTTCCAAGTGGGAGAGTGGATTGTGCTACGTCCCGCTCCTATTACTAATGCTTCAATTTCCGTCTGTCAAATCGCGACGGACCCACAAAAACACACCCCTTCCTTTCACGGGGAAAGCGGGCTTGTTTTATCGCTTAAGCTCTTCCGAATGGGGGAGGCTAACGTGTACTCTGACTTGTATACTTTTCCCCATTTCCTTCCTGTCTTGTGTGCACTTTAAAAGAAACAAACTACGCGGCGAGTGTACTATTTATTTAAATCGACGAATATAAATAAGGCCGCGGGAATTTTGGGTCGATTAGAAGCGTTAAGATATACTTGATTGATATACTAATAATTTGTTTGAATTCAAAAGAAAAAAGAAATGTTAAATTGTAGATACGTACCATTTCCATTCTTGGTTTTCTTTTATAGTGAGCGTGAAGATTCCCTCGAAGAACAGTAATAGAACCGGACAACTGAGATACCAGTAAAGGGGATTCTTTTTGAAAGTAGTTACTTGCCAGATCGCGATGAAGCCGTGTGCGGCGAAAACTATGCGTGTGATTATGGCTTTAATCGATGCCAAGAATTTGGCCATGGTTGTGGTATATAATATACCTTATAGGTATATAATTATCTTTCAATTCTTAATTATCCCGTTGGTCGTGTCGAAAGGTAAATGAAAAATGGAGTAACAAATTCTAGCGACGTATCTTTAACTTTAACACTACATTTTTCACTGAATTCTGTTTCCACGTAGCAATGGGGGGAGAATTATTCGCCGTATACACTGAGCGATGTTCGACTCGTGACAGGTGAATGAAGACTGAAATAAAAGTGGCAAGGGGTGCTAGAGGGTTTGTATTTCAAACTAACGCGCGCGTGCGCGATGGAGATACTATTATTTGGAAAAAAGAAATTGCACATCGTTGAAAGCTTACTTATTACTATTGGTTTCGTTGTTTATTGTTAAACAGATTTGGCGATTGCAAGCTTGCAGCTAGTTTGGTAGAAAATCATTTTTCTTCGTAGGCTTACCTCTTAATGAACTCACTATAAAGTCGTGGAAAGATCCATTACTGTTCGACGAATTTGAATTCATTTACTTTTCTGTTTTTTTATTGCTATCGATCGGCAGAAACAGTGAGAAGGCGGGAAAACTACCCCTTTAAAATTTGAACAAGCGCTGCGGCTGCGCGCGTCTGGCGTTGAATTGGTTAGTATCGCGCAGGATAGCCGCGCATGCGTAGTGCGACGCCCGCGAACTCGCGGTATTTCAATATAAAGCCTCTGTTTCGTTCCTTTTCGCGTAAATAACAGTATTTCCAAAGAAATTGTACATAATGCTTGCAGCAAGTATTAAACAAACGATCCTCCGACATTATTTTCCAACAGATTAAGTCTGAATTGGAAAGGGACGTTGCAAATATTAATGGAAATTTACACGCGAGGAGAAGGGGGATGATTATTCTTATGCAATCTACGAATACGATTATCTGAATGATTTTATTAATTTATTAAAGAATAGTAGTCTTCAAATAATATCGTAATAAATATTTCACCGCGATACCAAAAGGTATAGACATATCTATAGGAATTGGAATCTAGACAAAAATAGTTGTACGATTAAAATGCGCCGTTTATCCATTTAAAGACTAATCGTATTTACTTGGAAATAAAATCGACGGGTGTAACAAGCTTCTGTATTCCCCTTTTTTTTTCTTTTTTTGTAGTAAGAGTTTTTACTCGTAAGCGTACGACAATTTCGTGAAATACAAATGAGTTTTGTATTCCCTGCAAGTGGTTTATAAAAAATCTACCCGTACATTAAGAAATCCAAACAGGCAATTCATCCGTTTCTTACAATTAGACAAGGTGTTCCGATTTAAAATTAAGAATCGTCGATCGTTCGTTAGAATAATTCTAGGCTTTATTCATGATACCTCCTGAATTTCTTTTCAAAGCAACAAATATTTCACTCCTCTGTGCTAATTATATATTTCACGATCATCGATCACCTCGAAACTGCGAAAAATATTCCATTTCTTTTATATCAATATTAAATGGGCCATCTGATATGGGCCAGAGGTGACGTGAAATTAGAATCACATTTCGTTTGAAATAAGCTAATTACAATAATTTATTAGCTCCTATTAAAATCCACGCAGCATTTTAAAACCCCCCCTCGAAAATACCATGACCGACTGGATTTTTCAATTCGACTACCATAGCCAATACTATTTCATGTGATTCCAATGCGCTGTTAATTTCGAAGCCAACGAGGATTTTGTAATTATTGTCTGCCCGGTTTATTCATCGAGCGACAGTAATTTCGATCCGTAAGAAGCAGCTACATTTCCAGCCGATAAACAAAAGGAGAAAAGAAGGAAAGAAAGAAAGTGAAATATCATTACCCTAGCTATTAAACATGATACACTGGATATCGCAAAATATTTTTCTTTTTGCATATTATTTATATAAATAATCATTCAGAAGTTCTATACACAATAAACTATAACATTAAGCCTGATCGAGTAGGAAACCCTTGCAAAGGGCTCACATGGATCATCCCTAAAACCACCTGTAATGTGTATGTGTATGTGTGCTCGTTTTTTTTTTGTTTCCCTTAAAAAAAAACCAACGAAAAGACGTGTAAATGTATTTTCTCGCCCGCCTCTACTGAAGCCGCAAAATAACAAATCCGCTATCGTTAATTCTATTTAATTAAGTACAAAACACGTTTAATTAGTACTTTCGCGTGTTCCTACGGTCCTGTAGCTTGAAGCATAAGGAAAAATACGCTAAACGATTCAACGTCGTACAGAAGGAGGGTGGACTGTGACGATCGCTTTTCCCTTTTTTTCTTTCGTTTCTCAAACAATTTTCGCTCTACACTTCGAACATGGCGTTTGTTGGAAAAGAACATTATTCTGTTTGCATCTTTCTTCCCTTAGCTCGCTCGGTGTTTCAAATAAGTAAGTCAAGACGTGTGTTTCAAGCACCCTTCGACAGTTCAGTTCGCTTAGTTATTTGAAATTCTGCCGGTTTCGTTACGAGTGTACGACCCTAAAACGGTTAAACCTAATCTCACTTACTAATATGTACAGAGGAATTAATGGAATAATATATAAGTCGATATAGATTGAATATATGAAACTACAGCCATTAATGATTAGAGAAAGTGGAAACTTAAGCCAGTACGGATTCGTATTGAACTTCTTCACCTACGTTCTTCATAACCCCGCGCTCCTCTGTCTTAATTCGTTCAGACAATTAATTGTTTAACATCTGTGCACCGAAAGGCATGAGCGGAAACGAAAACGAATGCAGAAACAATATGCCAATTCTATTATCAACCCCTCCGCCACTTTTGCCCAACTATCCTGAATAACGCTGACAAATTCTTCCCTCTCGGTACTATTATTAGCCTGGTGAAACGAGTTCACTTCGCTTCGGCAAAAGGGTTAGGCTGGACGTCGTTGGAACGTTCCTTTGGATACCTCGGGCGATATCTGTGTCGCGTGAAAACTGTGATCTGCACCTCAGACGTTTCATCGCGTTCGTTGGAACTCTGAGGGAGTGGAAGTAGCAAATGCCTTTACAACGAGAAAAAAAGAAAAAGAAAAAAAAGGAAGCGAAGGAAAGTCGATCGAGCAATGCCGCCGTGAATCTCGAAAATTCCCCACGCTTGTTTCTCGCAGCTTCTGATGCTTCCTTTTTTTATTCTTATTGTTTTTTTCCCTTAACGAGTTTCACGCCAGGCGTCGATACATGCACGCCGTCCACGCATCGGACCTCGCTAAGAACGATATCCTGAGAATTCAGAACGCGCCGGGTTGTGCCTCTTTCGTCGTCTCTTCCTCGTTTTAATCGGTGATCGAGATCTGAGCAAATCCTATCAACGCTTTGTCGTCCGGCACCTCGTTCGCCGCGTGGCCAGAATTCTGTGAAAGGTTCGAATCGAAAAATTATCAAACGTATGCTTCGAACGTTCGTGGATATTTTCTCCTTTTTTCTTTTCACGGGGTAATTACCAACGAGAACGTCACTGTTCGCAGCTGGCCCCCACTGTCGATTAATTTCTGTAAATTCGCCGCTATCACGACGATATCCTTGCCGTCCACCAAGCCTGCGCCGACCAATTCAGCGGCTATACCCTCCGCGGAGTCGACGCCGACAGCGAACTCGAATCTGATGTCGTTGAGCTCTCGTTTCTGGTTCCTGGACAGGACAAACGTACATTTAATCCTTCGTTTGATAAACGAGCACTTTATCGCTATTCAGAAAATTTCCTAAGTGTAACGTATATATAGTTATGACAGTCGAAGCGTTGTCGTTATTGAAAATAATATATATGTATGGAGTCTTGGGAACGGGCAGGAACGTACTCAGACTTGTCTTCGAGGATTAAATGTGTCTCGGGTCGTCTGAAATAAGGAAAAACAGGGTGAAAGAATCGCAACGGGAAACGGGACACTGTCGTAAAATAGATTGCAGATATTCTCTACCAAATTTTCAACGCCCTTTTTCTGTTTCTCGTTGGTCTTAAATCAACGGGAAATTTCGGTACTCAGCTGCGCGACGTAAAAATAACATTCCAACGTTCCCTTTCTCGGTTTCAATGAACCGAAAAGTTGAGGCAGCTACGGATAACGATCAATGCCAGGTACGAAAAGAAGATACCTTAATCTCAGCACCAAATTTATAGGAACATTCAGTTCGTGGGCCAGCACGGCGGTATGACTCTGCGCCGATTTAACTTGTCCATAAAACTCTTCGTCAGCTTCCTCCTCTGTGCTGGACGCATGTTCGATCGTGTTAACCGGCAATGCCTCCTTGCCCTCGTCACCGCTGGACGCGCTGCTGTCCTCCTCTTCGGAGGACCATACCCACTCCCCAGTGACCGTTCTGTGCAGGCGACCAGAGGTGCCCGGTTGCCTTTTCGAAGCCTGCCGAAAATATTCCAAATGCACACCTTCGCGACTTCAAGCAACAATTTGTTCAACAACTAATGGCGCACCTTTTGCACTCGAGTTTCGAGACTGGGCCCACAAGCCACCAGAGTTTGCTGCAGGTATTTCTTATCCTTCGCCTTTTTAAAGAAGGGATGTTTCAGCAACTCCGTCGCTGTTGGTCTGTAGGGACAGGGACCGTTTAGAATGTACAGATTGCTTTTGCGGGCCGTTTTTCAAAGCGAAATTATATATGAACCTCTTCGTTGGATCCTTCTGCAGGCAATCGACGATCATTTTCCGGAATGTTTTCCCGTAAGCTTTGTACTGATCCTTGTCGTCCGCGGCGGTGTCCAATGTTGGCGGATCGTTTTGCAGCGTTAACATCAGCACCTTCATGGGCGGGTATTTGTGGTACGGTGCTGTACCGCTTGCCATCTCTAT
The DNA here is from genome assembly GCA_907165295.1 of Nomada fabriciana. Lineage (NCBI taxonomy): Eukaryota > Metazoa > Arthropoda > Insecta > Hymenoptera > Apidae > Nomada > Nomada fabriciana. The sequence continues at coordinate 8,155,516 of OU015699.1, read as the reverse complement.
GGCGGTGATACCCAGTGACCAGATGTCCGCTTTGAAATCGTAACCATGGTCCTGCAAGATTATTCGCATTTTATAATTGATTTGACGACGGGCGCGTCGGGGATCGCTAAACTATGATGATAATAATTTAATGACAGTGGGAATAGCAATATGAATTCATGCTTGTTAATCGGCAACATGCTCTTTGTCCCAATAATTCAACAATAAATGAATAAGCAAACTCGTCCGCGCGATAAGATCAATTCTGCGTGTATTAGTAACTGAATACTGGATAGCTGTACTTCGAATACAGTATAATCGCATGCTCAGGGGGGCTGTTTGTGCTTTGAACATAATTTTTTAGGCACAAACACCGCCCAACAGACAACAAAGTTGATGGGGATGTTAAATGTGTCTTTGAATTCCCGTAAAATTTCGATGGTTTGATTACGCGGAAAGCCTACCAAACGAACAGACAAAGGACGAACAATGGACACAAAGGAAAACGCAGGCTAAGAAGTCGTAATGTTACTTTCCTCTCTCACCTGCTCCATGACCTCAGGTGCCATCCAGCAAGGGGTACCGACAAACGTGTGCCTGACTTTCTGCCTGCTCAAATCTCTTCCGGTCGCGAGCCAGGCACTGACGCCGAAATCGGCGATCTGAACGGTACCATCTTCTCCTAGTAGGATATTACCGGCTTTTATGTCCCTAATATTATTCTCTTATTAAAATTCGTTTATACTTAATAACAGGGAATGCGGAATATAATCACGGTGCAACTTCGTAGAGAAATATCTCGGGCATCATTACAATTAATTGCTCAATATCCCTCGACCGTTTTACATAATAATCGATAAATATGCGTGTACAATAAGGACTGGTAATTACTAGAGCCTGATAGGCATAGAATATTTCCTTTCTCTCTCCTCGAATGTATGGGGGATCTCTAGAGACTACCTGTGTATCTGCCCGTTACTGTGGAAATATTCCAGGCCCTTGAGGACTTCCCTCAACACTGTGGCTATCGTTGCCTCATCGAACACACCGTGCTTGCAGTTCGTCGTTCTGGTTTTGTGCTTGATTATGTCCAAAAGTGAGCCACCCTCGAGCAGCCTGAGGACCAGCCAGAGCTCCTCTTTCACGACGAACGACGTGTAATACGTGACCACGTTCTCGTGGTTGCAGGAGGACATTGCCTGTATTTCTTTCTGTCGAACAATAGTTTCCTTTTAGCGGCGTTAGGATATTTGCGTTAAATGATATCTTATCGGACGGCGCATTCTGTATTGCCGAGTAAACGGGAGAGTGCTTAACGGACGATAATTTCGATAAATGTAAACGATCCCGTCGATCGATCAATTGGCATTGCTTAATAGAGTTCAATGGAATTAATTAATCGGGTGCTCACTAGCAGTTCGTCCATGCTTGTGTTCCATTTCTCCAGGTTTATTCTCTTGATCGCGCATTTCTCCTGCCGTGGAATGCAAAAAGCGGCGTGCACCACTGCGGTCGCGCCGACACCTAAAAATAATATTAAGAATCGGTCGTGAATATATTTTTGGAACGAAAAATCGATCCGTCACATTCACCGGGAGAGTCACACAGCTATGTTCTATACGTTCTCAAAATTCTGCCGACAATCACGATCTAGAACGAAAAGAGAATTAGTTTCACGGCGCCTCGTGAATATTCGAGATCCAATCATCCAAAAGCGGCAAATCTCTTATCAAATTTGAATTGAACGGCTATGACGTACATGTACGTCACTAGTAAGTCACGTGTGCCTGTTGTGACGTGGTGGTAGGGTGCATTGACGTAGGATCCTCAATTTCCAACCACCCAGTCCGGCAAACTTACTTTCGAACCCTGCATTACCAATAATTACCCCAACCAACTCTATTCCCGTGGAAACATTCGGATTGTTCGTTCAATTCGAATGGCCGATCTCTGCTCGTCCAAATAACAATCGCAGTTCGTGAAACGAAACAGAGAAATCTGCAGGAAAAGTCCCGACCGAATTATCGCTCTACGGCACGGCGAATCCGTTTCTCGTGCAAATTAACTAGGTTAGCGCGTATCGGGCACCGGTATACGTGCCTGAATAGGCGCGACAGAGACGGGTAGTCCCCGCGGCGTGCGCGACAGAGAGATCAGCGTAAACGCGGACATGGGCAATGCGTCAATTCAAATCCGACGGTATCTCTGATCTTAAAATGATCCGCATCGTAGTACGCCGCTCCTAGTCCTGTTAATTATTCATCTTTATGTAACGTATCGGCAACGATGTTGTGCGAGCCTATCGATGTAACGTCAAGGGAGCAGAAGCAGTTCTGCATGGTGGGGGCCGGTTAAGCGTGCTCCGAAACGGAGAAACCCCGTGAAGATTATTTCCATTGAAGTTTTCGTTTATTCTGAACGGGGATCGGGAACGCCGCACGGTCAGTGTTACTTACCGATAACCTCTTTGAGCTCGTAGTCGTCTTTCGTGTTCGGCCAGCCCTGCACGACCGTGGTGGAGCTCGAGGACGCCATTTTGTTCGCCAGTGCTGTACCTAGACGCGCGTGCTTGCTGGCTCCGCGGGCGCCCCGTGTTAACAGTAGCACGCCGCTTTTTGAACGTGCGCTGGTCGCTTTTGACTCACGTGGACCGTTTGTGGCCACGCGTGCGCGTTCGTGATTATTAGTTGCCGCAGGTGAGTCCGCGGTCTTCGGGGGCGTAGCGGCGCGGAATGATTTCTGCCGAAAGATCCCGGGGGAACAGGACGGCAGAACGTCCGGGGATATTTTTCTGTGGAACAAGTTCGACGGCGAATTAGTCGGGCAGAATTTCAGGATGTTGGGGTTTCGGAATTTCCGTGCGGAGATGAACGGGCCCGCGACAATGTGTTTATCAAGTCTCCATTACAATGTAATCTTGTCAAAATAAACGCGTCGATAAAGCGGCGACGCAACCTACGCAAGCCCCCAATCTGATTCATTAAGTAGGATTGGCCTTTCTTCGCGAAACCACCGAGTGGTATGATAAATTTCAATTCAGACCAATCTATTCGTTGCGGCAGAACTTTCATTTCGTTTCCACCACTTTTCGAACCTGTCACGGTCTTTTTAAACGATCGCCTCGAAATGCTTTCGAAGACCATTCCTTTTTGGTTCGGAAAAGGAGTTAGTGGAAATAATCTGTGCGTGGAGAAACAACCCCCTCTATGAAACGCACCCCTAAGTTTTTGTAGAAAATGGAGGGAAATTCGAACGGCCCTATGGTACCGTTTGCAACCGGCGATAGAATTGCGTGGGTTTGATTAAATTAATAAAAATGTCAGGAATGTCAAGTGTGATCCGTTAAATCCTTTATCAAGGCTTCTATCGCGGGGGTTTACTCACGTGAGCGTTTAGTATCCGGGGGATTACGATTTATCCGACATAAGCAGTCCGGTCTGCTGCTGGTGGAGTTCGCCACTGCTGTCAAACAACAGTTGGGAAGACTTTTTTCGGCGTCAGGAGAGTTCTAGACGTCGCGTGATACGTGACCGCGATATTAAGGTTAATCCTGGCCTGTCTGTCCAAGTCGAATCCCACCATAAACTCCATCGACACGATTAATAATTGAAGTGCTTTCATCGTCGTTTACGCGTTAAACAGAGACGGATGAAGATGGCGAAAATGCGGGAAAGAGGGGGGCAGGCGTGCCAATCGCAATTTCAATGGATAACGAAGATAAAAAAAGCGTACGCGAAAGGCGGGTTTAAAGGGAGGGAGAAATCTAAGATTAGGATTAAAATAAAATTAAAAGAACAAAAGAAAGGATATAAAAATATCGAAGCAATTGACAAATTTAGAAACTCGAAAGGATTTTAAAAATTGAATTAAGGGAGAGGTGTAATCGATTAACGATACTATCGAATGCTAAAATCGATATCGATATTGGTATCAATATCGATCAATTCGATTCGTGAAATTCATTTAAACAGTCGACTATCGAACACCTGCGAGACATTCAATTGAGATAGCTATCGAAATATTAAATTCCTATGTTTGAATAAGGATCTACGGCGATGACATTTAAATTCGACGCGACAGATAATTTAACAAATGTGTTCAAATAACATGCGCGATATAAAAGACCCAGGTGAATATCGATAGAGCAGTGGTTCGATTGACGCCCTTAAACGAAGGTGATCGTTTTCGAGAGACAAACAGAAAAAAAAACATTAAACACCATGCATCGAATAGGATATCTCGCGGTGGTAAGTCCCCTTAAGAACGCATTACAAAATTCCATTGATACCAATTATATTTAAATGTTCGAACCTCCATATATCGAGTTATATAAAATTTTCAACGAAACAAAGATCGAGCTAATCAGGGGAGAAAAAGAACCAAAGAAAAAGGCTCTCACCTGGTTACAGTTAAAATGTGAAACAACAACACCAATTGCAAAACGTTTGCGCGAACTGCGCACGCAAGCAACTTCTCCTTCCGTGTAGCGTGCCGTGGCATCATTTAAACAGTTTGATTATCATGGACGTACCACTACGTCATTAAGAAAACTTGGGCTGTTTACAATGGAACTATTAGTACGTCTCTGTGTGCTCAAATGTATTCGTAATAACTCGTTCGAGAGGATATTAAACAGGCGCGCGTCAATTTGCAACGTAAACCGTGGCTAAATATAGCGTTTCCCCGGCTAAATTTATTACTACTCCTGCGTTTTTTCTATTATTTAATCAATTAGACAGATTTGCCATTATCGACGGGTCAACTTAACGATTATCGGTATATTAACGGAAGGTAATTGAACGATCGTTCATATTGAAACAGAAGAGAGGGGACGGTCGATAAAGAGAAAAGAAGAAATCTAAATTTAGAACAAATGCGGTACTCACCTATTTCTACCGAGGACTAAAGTCGTCAAGAACCTGTTGTCTTGGAACTTCAATCGTTCCTCCTCTGTAGATATAGGCGCCGCGGCGCCAAGCGTGCCGGTCTTACGTTGCCTCATACTGTCTGCAATTCTGCGCACAAAGAAACAGGCGTGTTAAACCGGTTGCCTGCTATCGGGCGCAGAGTTGAAACTCGACCGTTTGACCTCGTTATATTATATAATCGTTTATCAATTAAGAATTGCTATCATTTTATGTAATTGAGCATTACAGTTCAATTGAAATAATAGAATGAATTTATTGATAACTATTTAATTCGACTATCTCACTGAATTTTCTCAATATTCGTCAAATTATCTTTGAGAATTGTTTTTCTTCGTCCATTTGTTCCATTGAACAATTATTATTATCGTTGCTTAAAATGTCTTATAATGTTTCCCTTAGAGAATTTTTATTTCACGCAATCGTACAATATTTTCCGATTTGTGTTTGGTGGCAACGAATGATACTCGGGCAATAAGTTTTTTTTTCTCGCATTAAATATAACGCTATGCAATCGTTTTCCTGATCACGCAAAGTATTATTTGCATTGATCCACAACGCAGCCAGAGGTCCCCGGGCTCTGTGAGCGTGTGGAATATTTCTAAATTGGCGATCAGTCGATTGTCACCTAAATACCTAAATGGAATAATTGGAGCTGGATTGGCCTTACTGGCTATTTTTAGCTGACATCAAGGGGTAGCCCCTATCTTGCTACCTAAAAATAATCTCACAGCGAATGGACCTTTCTGTGTTTTCAAACCGTCGAGTGTAGCGATTTTTGCTCCTGAAAAGAAAACTTTATTGACGTGCTATGTGAATCGAGAAATGGGAAAGCTAGAATAATTTTTGTATTCTTAATTAAACGGAACAATTTCTATACATCTATATATTTTCGCAGAATAAATTTTATACTTTCAATTAAACAGAACAATTTTGATATTTATATTCTTCTCGATAGAATAATTTCTATATTTTTTATTGGGTAGAATCATTTTTATTCTATGAACAAGTTATTGGACTTCGGTACACGTCATTCGCGAACCGCTAACAGGTTTAAATCTGTCCTCGTGAAAATGTCTTGCCTGCAAGATCTAACTGTCTCTTCAAACATATGGACACTGTCTTTGGTCAGTCTTGCTCAGTCGATGGAAACTTTATGAGAATGACAAAATTTGTCATCAGATCGTTTACTGAACACGTTACACCCAAACCTTTGAATGTCACAGTCAATCCTGTTCGAAATATAAAAAAACTCCATTTAGAGAAAAATTCCAGATGCTCGAGCAAGATGAACGTAGGTAGAGCGTCACGCAGACAATAAATTTAAATTAAAGTCGCTCTTCTACTCAGGAAATGAAACTTTTAACCCAAATAAAAGCTTCGTGCAAGAATTTCTGTCATCTGATAGGTACTTTGAGACTCTACACGATGCCATGTGAATACAAAAGCAAAAACAGACAATGAAATAGAATTGAACAATGACTACACTATCCCTCGATAATAATTATTCTGAACATTGACGAATTGAACGTCGCCTCGTTACGTTATTTTATCATCCCACCAATTCTAATCCCGAAAAACGAGTGCTGAGATTAAAGTACTGCTCGCAGGCACGAGTGGGCAATTTAATTTCTTGCTGAACGGAGTCATAATGGCAACCGTACAGAAAGGAAAATATAGATTCTGGTTTGGCTGGAGGGAAAAACAGAATGATTAGACCACTTGCGGCTCGGTGACTATCAATGTGGAGCAAATAACGTATTGAAACGACGTGTAAACACGTCACGTAGACTTTCGATGGTATTCTCGGCATGTCCTTGCCGCCTACCGCGAGGAATCTAATTGATTTCCTAAACTAACAGGTCTAATAGCCTCTTCTCTGCTAATCGTTCCCGTTCACGAGCCGCGTTCCGTCCACAATTTCGTGTTCTGAATTGCGTGCTAACCGGCGACCCCTGTGCGCCTGCAATCCAGAGGCGTGCATGCACGCGAAATTGCACAGTTTGTCAATTTGGGAGTGTCCATTGTTCAATTCCGAGGCGTGCTAGAAATGGAATAAAACTTTTCGTCAGAAGCTTTGCTTACTTTGGTCCAAATTATTATTTTTTTAAATAATTTGAACTTAACTGATCGACTGATATCAATTTTTTTTTTATTTTCGAATAGAATTTAATCGTGAATGCGTTTGAAGGTTGAAGACGCTAACACGGGGATTATTAATTGCGCGGGCAAGGCCGATACGTTTTACAAAATTGCAGAAAACTAGTCGTCTAATGCCGCCACTGCAACGCGTCACGTTATCAAACAGAGACCACCTGTGCGTATTTATTTTTTCCTTTGACAGTAGTTACGTGAGAACTTGTTCTGCCACGTTTCGTGATCGATGGCACGGAATGCACAAGGAGAGAGATCAAAAACGTTAATCCTATTTGAATTTTCCTGGACGCCTGGACGCTTCATTGAAACGACTTTGATTCCAGAACAAGTCAAGTGGTGCGATATAACGCGGCAGACAACCCGGCGACACGAATGCAAACGATTTCAGCCTCCTCCGATTATTTCCATTTTCGTCCGGATTAATTTCAATTGAATGCCAAATAGTCGAGGCGATGCTTCGAAACATGGAAATCACGAGATTCTTTGTGCCTCTGGAAATCGGGACCTTTTTTGCAACGGACTATTCAAGTTTTGCTTAACAATGCTCATCAGCGGAACCTCTGGTCCATCGGTCGAGGGTCAATTGGTTATTAACTCGGACAGCAGTGGCGGCTATTAAACTGTTTCATTGCCGGGAAAATGGGCGTAAAAAAAAGGAAGAAAAATTCGAATATCAAATGAAACAGGCATTGATCTCGCCTCCACGAGGACTTGGTTCATCAAGCATTCCTCGCGCAATAGAATTCAGGGAAACTGACGCAGCAATGCATACGAAACTCGCTTCACAGAATCCTAATTCTAATTCGCTTCAATCAGCCTAAAACATTTAACTCGTTTTACATACTGATTTCGCTCGAGATTTTATTCTAAGATGCCTCGGATCCTGCTACGGTCGAACTTTACATTCGTAAGGTCGATTTGGAAATGATGGCAATGGAATTAATTATTACAATTAGAATTTGTCAGACTTAATTCGTAAATTCCATTGGCAATCATTAAAAATACTAACACCTCTCCGGCTCCAATTAATTACCCAGGTCAAATGCAACAGTGAACCATTCGATCAAGTAGCAAAGTGACTTTGTAAAGTCAACCGTACAACTGAAATAAAAGTGACGCTAAGACCGTAGCAGAGTCAAGAAGGTACTTCGAATTCAACGAAGCGCTTCTGCAATCATGCCTCCGACGCTATAGCCATAAATTCCATTCGCCTCTCCGTATTATCTGCAATCACACCTGCAACGATATTAATCCGTTCGTTCCGTTTACCTCCGTTCAGTCTCCCCCGGTCGATCGACAGGGCACGCAGGGTGCAGCGTATTATCGCCCCTTATCTCTTATCTACTTATCTCTCACCTGCCGGACGTTGACTTCACGGATCCGTTGGCGTACAGGTCGGCTGCCATGTCAGCCGAGCCGCATCTCCCCCGCTCGGACGATCGTCGTTTGCTCCGGAAGAAGCTGCCGAACCAACAGGTGCCACCGCCGCCGTCTATTCGACAGGCAGAAAGAGAACCAGATTTCACTGACAACGTCCGGCCCTGACCGAATTCGTTCTCACTGGGCCAGCTACGCGGTCCCAAAGTACACTCGTGTCATCGGTCACTCGTGCGAGGATTCTCATGCTGATCGACTCGAATGCGATTTACAGATCCGATACGGTTATTATTATCTTCATCCACTGTCTACGTGAATTCGACGGGCCAACACTTAGAACGGCGAGTGAATGGAATGAAACGAAACGGTCGGACGTAGTGTCGGATATAAAAGAATTTTGCAAGAAACGTCACTGACGCCAGAGACGCAGTCGGATCATCCTGAGCTCGTCGTCGACTGAACTATGTCAGACGTGGGGCACTGTCAATTGGATAACTACCTAGCGCACACCGACGTGCCACCATGTGGAGAATACGGTTGATAGCGGCCTGTGCTGATCGCTTCCCCTCCTGCCGTACACCGGGGGCCCTCCTCTGAAAAGTGTTAATTCGATTTTAATTTCGGGTGAACGCTGGCCGAATTAAACTGTGCCCCGGGCGGGGGTCGACGTTGGTGCGTTACTTAATTGGATAATTCGGCGTCGAGTCCCCGTAGTTCTTTATAAATGGCCCAAAGTGTTCCTTCCACGCGGAGGGACATTTAAATGATTCTGCACTTGTCAAGTTTGTCAATTTTCAGATAAGTGAGTTGATTCAAATTCGAGGAACCGTCGTGTCCTTCCGCGTGTATAAATAGGAGTTCCTTGCGCTTCGAATTGATGGAAAAATTACCTTAATATCTTACGCGTTATCTCGATAGCTTGTGGGGATCAGCCGGACTGCTAATAGTTTACGAATGTACGGTTTGCACGATGAACCTTTTTCCTCGGTTAGGTGTGCACCGTTCCACGGTCAATTTAAAGGCAGAGCCACGGAGCTCGGCACGGGGAAGACTAATTTATATCGTACGACGCGAAGCACGTCAGCTCAATCACGATCGACCTTGCTGACCGGCTGGTACTCTGCTTTTTCGCGGGTGCATCGTCTTCAGAGATCCGTCGATATATCACGTTCGCATCTTCTGACATCATTCTTCAATTGATAGTCACGAGACCGGTCGATTAATTCATCCTCAAATCCAGAGAACCAGCGGAGCGAAACGGCTCCAATGAAACAGCTCCCTCGATGCATCAAACGTTTGAAGGGACGGTGTTTCTCTGACCCGAGATGGGAACGTCTGTCAGCGAATTGTCCCAGTTGAAAGGTGGTTGGACGTTTTAATTGAAACGGAGGAGAGGATCAGAGGTGGTTGCGTCATCGGCAGGATTTAAAGCATCGATGGAGGTCTCAGGCCGCGTTAGAGACCCATCAAACTTGATAAAGCATAAATCGCGCATGCAAGAGGGTTCTGCCAAGTGGGAATGGAAGTGGAGTGAATCGGTCGTTTAATAATGTAACTGATAAAACGGCAGAACGATCGTCGATTATTGATGGCTGGATTTTCACGCTGCCTCGACTTCTCCGATCTCGTATCATTTCCCACCCCGGGCCGAACAGATGCTTCCCTTCTCCATTACCGACGCGACACTGTCAAACAAACAATGACGGATTTAGACACAAGGCTAATTAATTGCTCAAAGATCGCACGGAGAATAATTCCGTTTTAAACAAATATTTGATTGCCCTGGAAACTAGATTGAAACTGTTAATCATGGTTCATCGATTTAAAAGTGAGCGGTAACCAGCAATTTATAGAATCGTTCTGTTCCTTCATTGTAGTGGATGTTGATGACTATTTGGGAAATAAATTTAGCGAAATAATTACCTCCCGTGATCCGCAGCTTTCAGCTCTGGCAGTAATGGGACAGGACTCGTACGACGTTTGTATGAAGTGCAACAGAAGCGTGGCCAATTCACCGCCGCAGGATCTCGTCAATTTCTACCATCCTCGTCTACTTGCTCCTCTACGAATACAAGACGTCTCGCATTTGCCTGAAGAAGATTACAGTGAGGAGGCTGACGAACAACGAGGGCTGAATCGAGACGATAGAAATCTATTTCCTGTCAGTTGCAATGTACTTGACGAAAAGAAATAAAACGAAACCGTCTAACGTTCTAATCGTTTGCTTCGTAGGAGTATCGCAGTCTATGCGAGTACGTAACGAAAAGGGTACGACTCGACGATACAGAGTACGAGTACCAACCGCCTCAATACCACGAAGTCTATTGTAAAAGTTATTCTTTGCTAAATAACGCCCACCGTGCGGTTAATCCATCGCCACAGGTAGATTGAACAAATCAATTCGCTTGCCGCGGTATTACCTTGGGACTTGGAACAAATACGTTCACCGAAATAAGAACGCCGCAGAGAGTATCGTAGGCCTTCCGTTTACGTGGAAAGAATAGTCTGGAATTTGGAAAAAGAAAATGAATAATTGAAGTAATTATGAATTGTCGTTTAAGCGAGACTTGTTCTCCTTGAAATTGGATCGAAAATATTCAGGATCCTGAAATATTAATAGCGTAAACCTTTTTCTTTTTTGCAAATAGTACTTTCCAGCGGTCCGTATTTTCTATTCTTTTCTCATTGGATTAAACGGTGTATGCTTCTTTCAGAAATGCGTGCATCCTGGTTTTCACTGCGTGCAAAGAAGCAAAACGATGTTATTGGTAAGACGACGTTGGGATAGCGAATGTTGGGAACCATTCGTCAAAGAGATAGCCAGCGGTTGCGATTGCATGTGGCCCGTGTCCGTCCTCGGAGACATAACTGATCACTTTTGAGCTCCTCTTCAAGCGATTGTCGAAAGAGTGACGCTGCCGAGAGAATAGAACCTTTTCTTGTGGCATCATTTTTCTTTTCAATCGCGGGCAATCACTCTGCGTAAATACTGTTTGTGTAAATCTGTAACGTGTACTATTGTTCATTGCTGTATGTCAGTTTTGATTTAGTTCGTCGATTAATTTCCCTACGTGTGGCTGACAAAATAAAAAAAAGAAAAATCTCGTTCTTGTTCTCTTCACCGCGAAGTTTATTACTCCATGTGGCGAATAATGTTTATTTAAAAAAAAGAAGAGAAGAAAAGAGGAAGAGCGTTGTCGTATAAAACTATTCTCTTTACGTGACCATACATATATACACATTATTTCCACGAGTTCGCCTTGTGCTTGGGCAAAAAGTGGAATCCTTCAGGCACTTTTCCGAGGAACATTTCCCTGTTAACGAATGAAATGATTGAAATAATCGAACGAAAAAACACGAGACAATCGGTAAATTATTCTTACGATAATTTAATCCAGTCTGCACAGTTCGAGCTGGCCATCTGAGTTTCCATCTCGTCGCGTCCTCTGTAAAACGGTGGTCTCTCGTTAATCCTCTGCGGTGGTTTCTCCAGTATTCCAACAGGGACGTACCTAATTAATCGTGGAATTTATTAAAGGAAAATCATAATAACTATCTGCTATACAAACGAACTCAAACCTCTCTTACCTGTGCAAGAAAGATATCCACTCCAACATAAATCTCCTCGTCGTTTCAACGCCTCTAGTATCAGAACCCCAATGCTCCAAACCATAATTGGCGTACTTCTTCAAAATGTCGAGCCTCTCGGAGCTCGATATATCCATCAATTTCTTCTCCTTTATTTCCGCGAATATCCAAGGCTTGATCAACGCACCACGGCCTACAGTTATACCGCAAACAGAGCCGTACGCGTCTCGCACCCTTTGATAATCGTCGAACGACAAAATATCACCATTCCCGTACACCGGCACGGGATCAGCTGCTTGCGCACATTTTTCTATGTATTCCCAATCAGCCAATTTCGTATACCTCTGCTCGCGAGACCTCCCATGAACCTGCGTTAAACCGTGCACAATTAACGTTTTGTCTTAAATACTTCGTTACGGACTTTCGTCAATTTAACTCTATAGAACAATTAACTTACTCACAGTAATCATGGACACTCCCCAATCTCTGAACTTTGGCATTAAAGTATGGGCCACCGGCTTTTCCAAATAGACGCCTGTTCTGGTTTTTATAGTAAGAGGTATATTCATTACTTGACTAACAGATTTCACCACGCTCTCCAGAACGTTCAATCTGTTCAGCATACCGCTGCCGCCGCCCTGTCTGTAAATCAGATCTATGGGACAGCCCAGATTCAAATCGACGAAGTCGATGCCGATCTCCTGGTTCAACAATTGGGCGCATCTGGTCAGTACGCCCGGATTGTTACCGCAGAGCTGCACGCCGAATATATCTTCGCTCTGGTGCCTCTTAACCAGCGCCCACTCTTCGTGGGCCCCCTTCAATATCCTGGGGGCTAGAGCCATTTCACCGCATGTTATGTCAGCTCCGTATTCTTTGCAAATCCTGCGGAACGGCAGGTTGCCGACCGTGGTCAAAGGACTCAATAGTATCTTATTTTTCCAATCTATCTTCTTCTTCTCCGAATCCCTGCATTTGATTAAATCGTAGTCCTCCACTGGCCCCATTTTTCTCTCCGTGCTTTGCGTCTCGGTCGCTTCATTTTTCGGTTCGCCAACGGAATCGTTTTCGCTGGAACCATTTTTCACCCACGACTCTGCTTCCCTCCGCTTACAGTTTTCGTTGCCCGCTTTCTTACTAGACGGATCGTTTGTCTTAACTATTTGCTCCGCCTTAGAGAAATTGTACTTGTGCTTCCGCAGTTGTATCTGAATGTCCTTGGTTAATTGATTCCTCGTGGAGGGCGGTTTCTTTTTGAATTCCTCCACTTTCTCTTTATCGATGAGGTTCAGACCGTCCGGCGTTAAATGTTTCGAGCCCATTCTGCAGGCGGTGCCCCTCGGGCACCTGCCGATCAGATTAAACAGGTAACATTCCTCGGCGATGTCCGCCGGTTTGATTTTTAAGTACTCCTGCCTGTCGTGCAGGAACGTGCATCTTTTATTATCGCATTGCTTCTCCGGCTCTTCCTCCAATTGATCGGCTATCCAAGGGCACAGATTTATTTCCCGCTGTGCTTTGTACGGCGGCGGCCTGGCTTTGTTCTGACCCCGAAGCTTCTCCTTCCTGTCATCGTTCTTTGGTTTCTTTGACGGAGGCTCATCTAACGCGGACCCATCCTCGGTCGCATTGTTCGAATTGCTCGAAACCTTTTGCTTGTCCGTTTCGGTCAGACATTCCTCGGTTAAAAGTCTCACATGATCTTCCACGACAAACCTGAAATGATTTCGATTTTTAAGCGGGAACTAAGAGTATTTCGAAATGCGTAAATCGATTTGCTTGAAATTTCATGTTTTCTTCGTTCGATTTTGGAGTTTATTAAATGGCAAGGTAAACCACGTGGTCTCGAAGCAATTTAGGTTAGCTTTGGGTACGATTATATTGAAAGGAGATAGTTCGATAGAGATGGAAGATAATAGAAGTGGTTAATATTTCTTACTCTTCTTTAATAAGGCACACGCCTTTCTGTTTATCCTCGCTGTAATCAAATGAACAATCCTCCGAACATTTTTCACTGTAATCCGCCATTTCCAACGTGTCGATGCATCAAATCGCAACGGATCGATCATAAACGTTCGAGATAAGATCGATGTACATACATAAATTCAAAAGATTCACGAGATTATTGCGATCAGGATTAAATTAATCACGACTTCAATTAAAAATTGAAAACTGCTTTGATTGTTTTCAATTGATCGTCTATCATTAATTATATTGAATTACTTATGTTTCCGTTTAAATTTTCGTAGTGTAATGCTACAAAATATGCAGTAATATAGATTAGTTTAATAATCTCCATAACCAGCTGCACTTCTTCAATGATTAAACATTGAAGACATAAGGTGTTGTTAAGTTTTAACCGAGATTCAACAAAAATTTTATTCCATGTTCCTTATTGCAAAGATTTTTCTCGGATATTTTGTGTTTTTCTCCGACATTTTCCATCTTTTATCGTCGCGATAATATCGTTTCGCATAATCTACAATTTCAACCGGGCCCCAGTTGTCCACAAGATGAATTGCCTATTCATTCATACATCTCGTCGGCGCCCCCTAATTGCCGCAGCCGCGTCGACCGCTGCGCTGCACGGCTCGCGGCGGAATGACTTCCCGCGCATCTTTCCCGCGCATCGTCCGACGTCACACCACCCATGCAGTTCTGCTAGCGCACACGTAACCTTGCGCGCGATACGTCGCAGCATTCCTGCGCAGTCGTAACGCGGCCCGTAACCCTCCACACCATTTAGTTTGGCAGCACTGTCGGGGAATGAAATAATTCACAGTGCATTTCATAGTCATATGTTTTATGTCATGTACGGGTTGCTGTCAGATTCAGTGTCACCCGTGAATGTTCCTTGAGTAGAGAGGGAAAGCTCGCCACGACCGATCCACGAATCCACGGCACGTCGTTCTCTTTCCACTTATGCATTTACGTCGCCTGGTTTCGTGGGGAACGTAACCTAATTTTTCAAGATCGTTCGCCAACTTCGTTTCTCGCTTGGGTTATCGTTGATCGGAACACTGTCGACACGACACCATTTCCAACGAAGCTAGTCTCCAACTCTCGCTAACACGTATTCAATTGAACGCGACGCAATTTCCGTGAAAGCGTTACGGGCTAAGAATCCAGCAGGAGGGGCCACACTGTTTACAGAAACTAGCGAAAACGTTTCCGCAGCAACTCGTCGCGACGGGGAGATCAAGCATGAACAGGGTAACCAACAGCGCCACTGCGAGGCTGAAGCAGGATTACATGAGACTTAAGAAGGACCCGATACCGTACATAGTCGCGGAGCCTGTACCGTCTAACATATTGGAATGGTGCGTATATTCAGTGATTTTGTATACGTACACATGTACGACGATCGGCTTGTTAGCAGAAGACGCAGAGATTATCTCCGCAGTAGATGATACGTAACGCCAGAGCGTAGCGCACGGCCATGTCTTTAGGTCCGCCGGCGAGCGGATCTCCCAGTAACGAATGAAATACTCAATAGTGATCTTCTTTCAGGCACTACGTAGTGAAGGGTCCAGAGAAAACGCCGTACGAGGGAGGATTTTATCACGGCAAACTCATATTCCCCGGCGAGTTTCCATTCCAGCCACCGAGCATTTACATGACCACTCCGAACGGCCGATTCAAAGTAAACACGAGACTATGTTTGTCCATCTCCGACTTCCATCCGGATATGTGGAACCCGGCATGGAGCGTGTCAACAATTCTCACAGGACTACTTAGTTTTATGGTAAATCATTGATCGTCGTAAAAACTAATGAAATTATACGGCCGACTGTATTAATTGCTTCAACGATAGATCGAGAAGAGCCCCACTATGGGCAGCATCAACACGTCGGATTACGAGAAGAAGCAACTGGCTGCGCAGAGTTTGGAGTACAATCTAAAGGACAAGATGTTCTGCGAACTGTTCCCCGAAACCGTAGAGGTATCGTTTGTACAACCAGCGTAAGCCTTTCTGTTGGCTCTGCGAATGGTGTCCGTTGCTGTACAGGGAGTAATCGACGTAACGTTTACTTTTGACAGACCATAAAGGCAGAGCTGGAGCACAGGAAAGAATTGGAGAAACAAGCGAGGCATCAGACAACGACATCCGAAGTTTCGTCCCTATTGAACGATCAGTTGCAAAGGGATCAGAGCCCCTTGTACAGTGCGCTCACCAATCTCATGGTTATCATAGGATTCGCAGCCTTCGCGTACACAGTGAAATATGTATTGTGGAGCGTTGCCATGGAATAAGTGGGAAACGGATGTACGGCGTTCGTTCCTGTCCTTTAGGTGAAATAAGGAAAAACAAAGCGAAGAGTTGTGATAACGATACGTTGCTGATCTTGTTTCACAAAGGTGTTAGAGAATCGATCGGGTACGCAGACACCTGTCCCGTCTGCTCCTCTACACCTGTTGAACCTACGTGGTACCATTCAACCTCTTGGTTTTCGAGTAATACCGTACAGGTGTTTGATAGATTTTTATATCAAGTTTACTTGTAAAATACGAATTGTACTATATTCGCAAATTTTAAACACGCAAACGTTTATGCGACGGGGTGAACACGTCTTCGATAAGAGCTCCACCCCCTCCCCCAAAGCGTTTATCAACGAGAGCAAAACGAGAATTATTTCCTTTTTTATCCAAAGAGTTGAACTCTCTTAATTGATTCGTATGGATTCACGTTAAATCACCTTTGGTTTAGAGTCGAGTTCCGTTTTGCCAATTTCCAAAGTATACAATTCACCTAACGATGAATTGTACCTAATATTTAGTTTTTGTTTGATAAATTATATATATATACACATATTATATATATATATATATATATATATACATATACATACATACAAGAGCGATAGAGAGAGAGAGAGAGAACGAGAGTGATAGGGTAAAGAAATAAAATAAAATCGTGGGGGCTTCCCAAGCGACCAAAACACAAAAAAAAACCAGTGAAGATCAGACGAAATTTAATGCAGCTTTATTTGTACATCAATTTCCAATTTCATTCGCACATCTCACGCCAGACTTTTCTGTCGCATCAGATGCCACGAACCATTTATGGTGGCATGCAAACTAGCCGAAACGTTGATGAATAAGAAAACCAAAAAAAGACGATAAATACGTCGAAGTTTAGAAATGAGATCGGACTAAGCTTAGTAGAGATTAGCTCGTGCCACGAGAGAAACGTGTCGATCCTGTAAATACGCGTGTGTAGACTGCTATGGAAAACGAGGACATATATCGTAAAGAATACTCTGCAGATCGATGTTTGTGTCTGTTATTATTTTGGCTAATGGTTATTATTGTTAATGGCTCTGGTTATTATTTGGCCGTCTGGAAAACAAATCTGTGAAATTTTGCTTCTGTGATCGTACTCTGCGTGTTTCTGTTTCTTTCTTCTTTTATTTCTATTTCGCCGAAGGTGTTCCTTTCTTCCATTGTCTATTGAAATAAAGAGTACAATTGAATTTCAGTGTAACTAACCGACTCGAAGCGTTACATTACATTGTATCAAGCAGTTAACGATTAATCACTTGTAACAGAAATATTAATGGAAACAGAACTGAAATAGAGAGACAGTGAATCGATATTCATGTTCAGATAATGCGTCAGTTTTATTTATACATTAAAAACAGCGCAATAATTTTGTATATGCGATGAAAAAAAAAAGGAAAAAAAGAATACTCGTGTCCACTTTCTTGCTTTCTCAATGCCGGCAATAAGTACCTGTTGATATTTGTATTATTTTATAGAAAATTTCTTTTTCCACAGGATTTTTAAAATTCGATTAATTTCAGTGCGCGTGATAATATACTTAACAGTGTTTGAAAATTGAGCCCGCCGCGCAATATTTAAATATTCAAGAGAACGGAAATTAGAATTGGCGCGCACTTCATTCGCGCAGCTGCGCCATCTAGTGCTAAATTTTATTTGAAAATTATCCTCGGCTTCGAAAAATAATACTTTTGCCTTTATGGTTGTATTCTCACCAAAGTTTAATTAATAACACTTAAATCTTAATTAATTACAGAGAAGAATTTTGAAATTTAAGTTCTCAGGAAATATTGTGCGCTCACTACTTATAATCTCTTCACGATCTCCCATAGAAAAATTCATATAAAAATCACTTGTTCCATATTTAAAATAGCGGGAAATTTAATTGACTATTTGTCTATTCTACATTAGAAATAACTTCCAGAAATTACCACCGATGTCGCTCACATCGCCGGAAATGCAAAAATGAATTTCAATAATGTCCCTTCACAATTCTTAGCCTACAATTTATTCTACATTGCAAAATATATAATTCCATTATATATTTGCCAAGGAATAAATATTAATAATTACATGTTAAAAATATAATTCCCTTTTCCAGCGTGGTGACCGATATCGAGCTAAGAAAAAAGTGTACCAAAGCAAATTTGAAAACAGAACTTTCTGTTCGATGATTCACAGTCCGTGGACACCTGCATTTCCGGTTTCCCCGTTAAAACTAATTAAACCCTTCCTAAAAACATGATTCTAATGCAACGGTCATTGTTCCATCTAACAAAGGAAATGGCGGTGTCGAGTGGAAGAGTACGATAATTCCAGGTACATGTCGTATTTAATATACAATGTCCATACATTTGATAATAATTATTCTTTAATACGAGTTCGAACGATTAGATGTCCAAACACGTTTCGGGCCACGTATGCACGTAGAACGATTTCGCGATAGAAAATTCGATAGAGACCGGCGTGTATACACGGTGTCTTTGAGCGGCGTTTAAAGAACCGTTCACGGTTTGTCGATCAGAAATGAAGAAAGGAAACGGGAGCAGTAGTGGTTTACCGCGGCGATAAACAGTTAGAATTTTCTTTGAATGCCCCCTTGTCCGAGTGCGCTCGTGAGGAAGGATGCATCCTGTGAAGCCGTCTCTGGCTTTCCTACAGATTCTCTGTTTACTTGTTCCTGACTCCAGAAGCGTACCGCTGTAAAGCCCAGCCAATAAATTAACGAGTGGTCGTTGAAAAGTTGCTGAAATTTAAATCGTTTTTTCTTCATTTATCGTAGATCACCGAGAAAAGTACTACGTACATGTGTATATCTCATAGGTTCGAACAATGTTCATTGCAACATTCAAATTTTAGCGGGAAACATGAATGATTACGAAGAGACAAGAAATCGAGCTTCAACATAGAAAACGGATCCAAGCAATAATTAAAGAATGTTTATGGTAAAAGTTTGCTCGAATTGAAACGATTTCTTGTCTTATTTATTCTAGATTACAGATCATCCAGGGGAGAGCAGGTTTGAATGATTTCGTTCGGCGGGAAATATGAATATGTAAATACAAGCGCAAAGTAAATCGAGCTGAATTTGTTCATTCTACAATAAGCGGAACTCAAGGTACAAAATTGAAGGGTAAGTATGAACTTAATTTAACTTTTTTAATTTAACTTAATTTAATTAAGTTAAATTACTATTTAACTATAAATTACTAATTTAATTTAATTAACACTAATTCAATCTGGAACGTTTTTTCTTTTCAATCTCGAAGCTTGTCGCCACCTGGTCTACCTCGAGCTCAAACATTCCAGCATCTGCCTCGAATGCTTCCTGCGGCACCGATTCCACGACGATCCGCTTTAATCCGAGAAAACAAGCCGCAAAAGAAGCAAACAGCAATTTATTCGACCACGAAATAACAAGGAAGTGGTGCACGCAGGCATATCCAAACGACAACCACCGCCTTTGGCATCCCCTTTTTGGGGGAGGTTCCTTCGCCCCGAGACCGCCCCCGGAAAGTAAATCACCGGACCGGGCGCCAGGACACCCTGGTCTCGCCTGAGATCCTGCGAAAATAAGATGCACGTGTCCACGACACGTTCTCTTTCAGTCGTACACTTTCTAAATTGACTCGACTCGAAAATCGATCACTCCTTTGTCCGACACTTTATTCATGAAAGTAAATGGAACGACCGGGGGAAGAATGTTAATTAGCTCGATTTAATCAGAGGTGTTTACAGAGAAGAAGCGTAATTGTTATTTATCGGGACGGAGTCGAAAATATTGCGATATTCTTTTTTAAAACTTACATATGTACGTGAGCAACCGAAATTGTCAAAATGTTGGAAGCTTATTTAAAATAGTTTGCAAAACGTGAGTTGACGTAATATTGTTCAGAGGATCGAGATCTGAAGCGGCTTCGCGATATTTCATCAAGAACATACAATAATTATTAAAGGAAATATAGAAATGGGTACCATCTTGCTGAGCATAAGGGTTAACAAGTAAATTAGTATTCCCGGGAGTATTTGATTAATTAATATGCATATAGAGAATCAATGATTTATGCAATAAACAATATCTATTGGTAAAAGGGTAAACTGAAAATTTAATTACATCGTCATCACCTGTCGCTTTGTCGCAAGCATATTCTCGAGCTTTGAGCATTCGGCTGGGTCTATTTGCGAATAGGATTACGCTTGGTCCCGCGGTCGCTATTTACGTGTGCCCTGCTGCAACCTGTTGCAATAAATCGCATTTACGATAACTCGATTCTCGGTAGACGGTTTACGACGTCATTCGATAGCGGAAGTCGGAGGAATGCAGCAAAAATTGCGTCACTGAACGGTTCAGCGTTTACTACCATATTTCATTTTCTTTCATTAATATATTCATCATTACCACATTATTGTCAATGTTGCGGCCAATTTATTACTATATCATACCGTTGTAACGCTATGAAAAATACTTGACGTTACGCTATATTTTTACAGATCCCCGTCCAGTATAAACGGAGGCCAATAACTCCCGGCGAGCGATGCAATTTTGAAGGAAATTCGATTAATTAGTCACAGAACGTCAACGGGAAGGAAACAGCTACAATTTATTATGTACAAACGCCTTCGCCGAGGCGCCGTTCTGTCGTGAAACGTCGCACGGGGGCATGATTTACGCTTGGCTCGGCCGTGAATCGATTGGAAACAGTCCCGGGGATCCGGTTCCACGTATCCATTTCCCCGTCGTGGCCGAAAAGAAACCATTTCGAAAATAATTAACTGGCGGTGACGACCTCATTACGTGGCTTAATTAACTGCCACCGGTGACCGGTCTCCTCGTGGCCGTCGCGGCTACCGAATTCCGCCGATGCCCCGTCAAAGGAACGCGCCTTTTATTAACGTCTCCCCCGCCTACGATTTTCCAGACTCTCGTTTCCTCGAACGTCGTCGTGCCGAGGGAGGAAACTGGCCCAACAAGTGGCAGGCAAGGCGTTGGTACTTTGGCACTGATGGATCAGTCATTCCATCCCTCGCGATATAGCGTAATATAGTATTACAGCAGTATAATAGAGCAGGGTATAGTATAGTATTATAGCAGTACGATATAGCACGATATAGCACAATATTGCGCAACAGTGTAAAATATAGCAGAGAAGTATTAATGGTTATAGTTATACAGGATGGGGCAATAACTATTAGCACCTGAGATATCTCCGAAACTATAAGTTTCACAGAAATATTTGCTGAAATAAAGGTGCACAGTACGGAGAGGGCCATCCGGTGGCGATAATAGTTTTTTTGCACGTGGAGGTACTTCGGACATTTGAAGGTCACCGCCATTTTTTTAAATGGCTCGGTATGGTTTTGCTTCCATATCACGATAGAGGATCTTAAAACGAGTTCAATGACCTATTACACAAGGCTATTGAAGGTCATAGAAAGGGGATGATACTTACGGTTTTGGTTGTAAATGAAACAGACGTTTATAGTAGGCGTTCGAAATGATGACCATCAATGCCAATGCACCATTGGATTCTTTTCGCAATTGATTGACTTGCAAGTCTTACAGCGTCAGAACTTATCGATGGTCATCATTTCGAACGCCTACTATAAACGTATGTTGCATTTACAACCAAAACCGTAACTATTATCCCCTTTCTATGACCTTCAATAGCCTTATGTAATAGGTCGTTGAACTCGTTTTAAGATCCTCTATCGTGACACGGAAGCAAAAACATATCGAGCCATTTAAAAAAATGAAGGTGACCTTCAAATGTCCGAAGTACCTCCTCCTCCAAAAAAACTATTATGGCCACCATACGGGCCCCTTCGTACTGTACAATTTTATTTCAACAAATATTTCTGTGAAACTTATAGTTTCGAAGATATCTGAGGTGGGAATAGTTACTGAACCACCCTGTATGGCGAATAAGTATAGTACGATCGCGATAATAATGTGGTAATATTATCATCAGGCTGTATAGTCGCAGGACGGCGGTTCCTGACGGAGCAACCGAAGAAAATCTCGCCTGCGTCTATTTCCATCCACGAGAGTAACCGGCAGGGTGGTTTCCACTGCCGGTGTATTTACCTACGTCCCGTCGGAGTGGCTCAGCCCGTCGCGGAACGGTTTACTGGCCGCGTAAAACGGACCACGTTCCCATTGGGCATTGCATCTATAACGGATATATATATACATATACATATATATGCACGTGGTAGTACGGGTACGAAGGGAGGTTGATGGTCGCGGTTGGCACTAACGACGGACGATTCATCATTCTGGGTGAAAACGAAAGGGGTGACAGAAATTGCGGTGATTTAGTAGGGAAAGACAGAGAACAGATGTTTCACCTTATCCGTCCTGTCCTCTATCCACCTTCGACGACGTTGTCGTACACGCTTTTGTAATCGTTGAACTTTATTCCTCAGGTGCTTGGGTCGAGCGTGGAATTGCAGGGTGCAGCGGAGTCTGATTCGGAGACTTTGTCAATTCCTTGCAACGAGAGCTCGCGGTTCGGACGGCACTTGGTAATTGAATTGTAACTGTTTGGAAGCAGAATCTATGGAATTGCTCGGATTTCAAGTGTACAAGGAATTGGCCGGATTTTAAGAAGAAAAGGAATTGCTCAGATCTTCAAAACGATCTTCCAAAAATAATAAGGTGTGATGAAAAGTATATACCCATAGATAGTTTCGTTTTAAAAAACCATTGCACAATATGGATTCCTGCAGGTCTCACTCGATGGACCCAGAGTTTTCTTCTGCTGGTCCCTGTTGGTCACCCTAGCATGTACACATGTATATGTGTATTGGGAACAAGTCGGATTAAACGCAAGGAAGATGAGGAAGACGAGGGAAATGAAATGAAAAAGGTAAATAGAGAGGGGAAAAAAAACGCGGGACAGTCACGCACAGGATTTCCATTGGGTTCTCGCGTTCGTAAATAAACTGGTGGAGCGTGGTGGGTCGCTATGTTTAGTTTAGGTGGTTTCTCGGATTTCTGGGATCACCATGGGAGAATGAGACAGGTCTTCCAGCTACACCGATCTGCTGCTTTACGATCGCGAGTACGCGCTACCGATTCAACCGACATTCGGCCTGCAACGGCGTGGGAAGGGGGAAAATAGACCGGGTATCCCCGTGATCCTGAAATCCGTGAACACCCCGTGGAACACCATGGACATCGCCGCGAACCATGACTGCCTCCGGAATAGACTTGAAGTTTTATTTCTCGGACGTGAATAATCTGTATGGGTTCTCCAAGCATCGCCGAAATAAATTTTAGATTTGTTACTATGGAATGTTGGAGCAAATACAACCGGAAATAAAGAAGAACTTTGTTGAGGCAATTTTATTCACTCTGGAAACAATATTTTCAGACCGTAAATCTTTCCTCCGGAGTCCCCTCCTGCCCGAGGAAGCACTAAATCAGGTACCAGACTTAACCCAGCCACTTTACCAAAAAAAAAAGAACCCAAAGAAACTTAACACTCTATCACCACTAATTATCCAAAATTCTCTGTTTGAAGAATCCCCGAGCAAGGAGACAGCGATGTTCCACAATTATTGTTAAGAAGTCGCCCGCACACCCGAATGCAAAGTACAATTCCTCGAATCTTCAGCCACGTCCTGAATGAAGCAACGACCAGAAACCTTCTGTCGCATTTTACTGGTGGCTGCTCCAAAACATTTCCAGCAAATTTCTATACACGCAAGTCAGTTTGATTTATGTTCCTAACGTTGACTGGGGGGAGACTTGCTCTAGATCGTCTCTAGAGGCAACTCCAGATCGTGTCTAGATGCAACTCCAGATCGCGTCTGCGGGCAATTCCAGATCGCGTCTGCAGGCAATTCCAGATCGTCTCTAGATGCAACTCCAGATCGCGTCTAGAGCTAGCTCTAGATGGTTTCTAGAGGCAACTGCAGATCGCGTCTAGAGCTAGCTCTGGACCGTCTCTAGAGGCAACTCTAGATCGTGTCATAAAGTTTTTGCCTCAGCGTGCGTCCTGCTTTAGGTTCGCGAAACGGTGTACGAATTCCGCTGGCAAACCGTGGGACAATGGAAGCGGATGGCAAGGAGAAGCGGAGGGAACAGCGGCGTCGAAGAAGTCGATGCCAACATCCGGTGTTCTTGGATTGGCCAGCGAACAACGCCGGTTGACATCGTTTTTGGCCAATCGGGCGAAATGGGCGTCGCTGGCCGACGTTCTCCTTGCAATAATATTTGCGCTGGCTCGTCTAATCCATTAAGCCCGGCATCGGTTGGCGTTTGGTAAATTATTTATCGGCACTTCCATTCCTTCGTTCGAGAGACCGTGTCTCTCCGCAATGCTTCGTCGAATTTACGATCTGGGAATATCCATACGTTTCGCGGCCGGACTCGTTAAGAGCATTCGAGTGACGTCAGGAACTGACGCGTTTCTAGTGTCCTCGACTTCCGTGATCGCCGGACTTCCGGTGGATGCCTTGATTAGGCGAGAAATAATATTAATAATAATAATAATGGTGGCAAGATTATATTGAATATTAATTTTGATCAGGAAATCATCACAGATTTACAGTAATTTATAGTATTCTCTGATCTGCAATGTTGTTATTTTAAATGCCACATTTAAGAAATCTCGTAAGTTCCAATATCGATATTATTATTATCGATATAAAATCTTGGAACGCTTGAAATTATATTATCCAAGAATTTTCGTAGAACGCTATAATCTGTATACTATCGTAAATAATTTGAAAGTCGTTCTTGGTTTTCAATTTTTCTATTTTATTACATTGGAAAGGTGAGGAAGAAATAATGTACGGGGGAAGGTATGGAATGAAGTGTCGCAGAATTACCTTTTTCATAATAATTTTATTGCAATTCTCGCAATCGATATAAAAATACTGTACATTAGAAAGGCGCGTTGATGCACGTAAAAAAAATGCACGTAGCACCGTTCGAAGGAATGAAAATCCATGTGTTCACCATAATTACATAGGAAACATTGAAAGTATCTCGGTCGGGGGTCCGCTTAATTAATCAACGAACTATTTCATCGCGATTAATTAAACGGATCGGCGCGAGTCATGACTCGCAATTGCACTACGCTGCGATTGCAATTGTAGATATTAAAACTACTCGAATCGATCATCAATTCCACCTTGAAAAATCGACTCGCACCGAAATAAAACCCCCGATCGAGACCAGTTTCACATTCTACTCTAACAATTATAAATATTTACGTTCTAACATTTCACAATCGTTTCAGGATCAGCGTTCACAAGTACTCCACCTGGACTCTTACAATTCTATCATTTACAACAATGTACAGGAGGCTGTTATATAGTCACAGTCTCGTTCGACGATGAATAAATTATTGCGATTTTCCGGCCATCGTGCGTTAAGATACTAACGAATGTTGAATCGTACGCCGCTAAAAATATAAGTATACTATTTTCTAACTTGTACAGCTTATCGACTAATTCATTATCGCCTACTATGTACAACATTTTTTGGTTCTGTTAGCTGTATGCCCAAGGCACTGCGGGTGCACTCGAGAAAAAAGATAATTTAAATACGCTCTCTTAAACCTACACTATAATATATACATACATAAGTAGCAGTTGTATAGAGAAGTGGAAAATGAATTTACGAGCAGCAATCTCGAGTTCCTTCGTATCAAATTGAATAATCATTTTGCAATCTTTGAAACTAACTGAATTGACATATATATAATATTTTTTCTCAATCATTGCAGAATGTTTCACTCGAGATCGCCTTACATATAAAATAATCATCTCTTCTTCCCCTCGCTCGAGAAGTATATGTACATTTACAAGGCTTAATAATTAACTACGCAGGTATATATGTATATATATACACATCTTTGGTTTCTATTCTTTAGTTCGTTTTCAAAACTAGATAACAAGTATAAAAATCTGACAGTCAACGAGTCCGCAACGGTATTTACATCGTTTCGTGTCGGTTCAAATAATTGGAGATATGGCTTGAACGTCGCACATTATAAAACACACCCAGTACCTGAATGAGCGTAACATTTGTAACGTCGTATTTTTCAGGGAATCTCGCGGGATCAGTGAGTGAGAAAGTGGCGACGGTTCCCTTTGCAGAAGGGGAAAATATTTTTGCGATCGGCGAAGTTGCGGGAATCTCCGAAACGAAATACATACGTACTTTCTCAAATACAAGTTGCAAAGCAAACGAGCGATCGCCACCGAATGGAAACGTCTTCCGGAGCTTTATTTTTTGTGGTACAAGGGACAGTGGCAATTATGCGTCCACTCGGAGACGGATTCTCTCGGAAAAACGATTCCAAGCACTCTAGCTTAAAAGCGTTGCAATTCCAATGTCTCGAATCGAAAATATAATTATTCCAAACGCTCTAATGTAAAGGCGTTGCAATTCCAATCGCTCGAATCTAAAATATAAGTATTCCAAGCCTTCCAATTTAAATGCGTTGCAATTCCAATCGCTCGAATCGAAAATATAAGTATTCCAAGCCTTCCAATTTAAATGCGTTGCAATTCCAATCGCTCGAATCTAAATTTATAAGTATTCCAAGCCTTCCAATTTAAATGCGTTGCAATTCCAATCGCTCGAATCTAAAATATAAGTATTCCAAGCCTTCCAATTTAAATGCGTTGCAATTCCAATCGCTCGAATCGAAAATATAATTATTCCAAGCCCTCCAATTTAAAGGCGTTGCAATTCCAAACATACGAACTGAAACTATTGAACAATATCCGACCCCCGGAATTTCAGGAGAAGTGCAAGTCCAAGCGTTTCAATTTCAAACGCAGGAATTGAAACAAATATCTAATTGAAATCTCTGAATTGAAAGCGCTACGACGGCAGAATTGTTGCCGATGCATCGAACGATAGAATCGAGACAGTTTTAATTCGCGAAGAATTTGTCGAAAAGAAGTATGGACCTTCAACGAGGGCAAAGAGGAAAAAGAAAGGGGCCAGCATATTCTGACAGCATCTCGAAGGGGGGCCCTGATGGCACCTCGTTTGGGAGTCAGGCCTTTTTTTCACGAAGATTCAGTGCGGCAATAAAGACGCTGGCGGATTTAACGCGGCGTGTCTTCGTTAAGCGAGTCAAAAACGTGGCAGCGACTTTTCCTTCTTGCCTTCCTTCTTGGTTTTAAAATAAACCGGCTCGCCGTCGAAACGTTCATACCGAAAGTCGACAAACGGCTGAGAAAACTAACATTTCATTTTTACTAACAATTGAGGCAGGACAAAAAAATCTACTTCTCAACTCTTCTAGTTTTTAGTAATATTCCGACCGACGTATCGGCGCCACAATACTCGTTAATGCTTCGTTGTATGTACGTTGTTTTGTTTAAGTTTCATCTACCCGTCGGGAGCAGTTAGAGCTTGTTTCTACAGCGTTAAGAAGCCGGTCCCGCTGCGATCATCCAGGCTCGTAAAAAAACTCGTAAAATTGTAGCAACGACGCTACTGTCTGTCGCGGACCTTGGAAAGGGAAACTCGGATGGCTTCGGGGAACCAAAGATTAGATACCTAATGCCCCCTTTACAAATCACGAAACAGACGGCTCGGTAGGTGAGGAATTGTCTTTTTACGAAATTGCTCTAATTAATTGTAAGCCGTTCAATTCTAGAGCGCTAGTATTTGGAATTGTTGCAGATTCGAGGCGTGGAATTGCGAGCTTGCAAAACTGGGAATTTATTTAAAAGAAACTATTATGACCAGGTTTTAATTTTGCATCCCGTCGGAGTCGCTGATTTCGCGTTAGCGCTTCCATTGTTGAAATTATTAGTAGAATGTTTCAGGAATTGACATTGGAGTACGAGGCCCGGGAACTTTCCCTTTGAAACTCGAGTGGTTTCGAACAGAGAGGAACAGGCTAGGTGTCAAGGGACACAGAGGCCCCGGAAAGCACGCGACCAGGTTGGTTCACCTTTGAAGGGAGAAGCCTGCGAGGTCGTAAATCCAGCCTAACGGACACGGCCACCGTTTCTGAGAGAGGCACTACAAGGCGGCGAGAGAGGAAAAATGATTTCGGAAATCCCAGCAATAATTGACCATTCTTGTCCTCATTGTACGTTAGAGGGCCTCTTTCACGTCTTTCCACGGAAACATTTCCAAAGGGCACCAGCAATTCCAGATATATACTCGCTAAATAGCAAATACTCGGTAAGCAAACAAATTAAATACTAGCTGTTTGATGTGTAAAAAAAAGTAAAAAAAAGTAAATAAAATAATCGAATATAAGGCGCCTGAAATTCCACGAGTAAACTTGAAATTCCAAGCACCGTTGATTAAAGATCAGACAGCTGTGAAATCTGCGCAATTCCGGTGAATTTAAAGCTCCGCCATTTTTTATAAGAATCGTCAAATTTGATCCAATCAACTCCCAATTACAGACTCGCAATTATCCATCGATCGACCAAGGGAACAATCGTAACAATCAATCTGGACCATTTCGCATAAATTTCGAGATTGATAGCGACGGAAGAGGAAGCTCTGCTAATAAGACGTTTCACACGGTTTATACTGGAATTGCCGAGGAATTGGCCCACCGGCCAAAGCAGCTTCACTGTTAATAGAGCGACGAGAAGACGTAAATTATTGGCATACATTATATCGCCTCCGGACACAGCCTCGTTGATCTATCGCGGCGTGAAATGAACTGTCGCGATTGTATTTCAAAGAGCGGCCAATATAGGACGCGTCTGACCACCGCGAGAAATAATTGCTGTTAATTAGTCATCGAGCAGTCTTCAAAAGTGTGACAGTGTCCCTTTCCATATAGGGGTACAACTGTTCTTTGGTAAAGCTGTTTTTTTTAAGTAAAACTTCGTTGAACAATTCCAGACAAGTTTAATCGAAAACTTCTATTCTTGTTTTAGAAAATATATATACAGATTTGAAGATTGAAGATCCTTTTCCAAAAGAGGAAGATTCTCTGCGAACGGAAGCACTGCTTTATTCGCGAGAAACACAAGAAGCTATACACACATACTCTGGTAAAGTGGAAATCATTTTGGAACTCGCGTTATAACGAGTCGACCGATTCCAAATTGTCTAAATTCTAAATTGTCTTTTTTGGGAGGGGCCTGACAACGTTGTCCTACTATTTCGATATTTTCGAACCAGCGAAAATAGGAAATCGTACTCCTCTCTTTCTCAATTTCGTGCAAATTTGGACGCACCTAAGCTCGCAACCTGAGATAATTTTTTCAAGTAACATTCTACCTTTGCGGCCGATGAGAACGTTTCTCTTTTCTCTAGATATTCACGTTCCAGTCGTCCTCCATTCTCCACACGCTGAAGGCGTACGAGAGCTTCTCGTGGGCCATGTAACTGCACGACGACGAGGTTATTTCTCTGGCGGCCAGGACCGCGCTTCTTGGATTTCTTTCTCCTGAAACACAGGAAATCGAGGGTTAATTCGTTTCGACGGGACTTCCTCGGAGCACATATACATATTTCAACCGAAATCAATCAGAGACACAACTGGCTATAGTAGGCAGTGAAATGGAAGGCAAAATATATAGCTGGGAGGCGCGACGTGACGAAAGGTCGAGGGAGTAAAAAGAATGCTGGGCGAGACGCTGTGGAATATGAGTCTCGGTAGAGCGAAAAGGAAAACAGGAAACCGAGAAGAGGGTGTCCGCAGTGGGCCGCTGAAAACGGCCCAATCGCGGTCGTCTTCGAGACTGTTAGCGTGTCTGGATGTCTTTAGTCACCTGAAGTTACGGTGCATCGTCGCCGTTTGGCCTGCACTAGATCGTTTTGTCCCCTGTCAACCCTTTACCGATTGTGGGGATACTGAAAGCGAAGGAACTCGTTGACGTCGTTCGTCTGCTTCAGCCCCAGAAATCTGCGTATACACGCAACGTGCACGGTCCATTTTTTAATTGAACTAATTTTAGAAAAGACTGAGAGCAATTCCAATTGAAGAAGAATTAATATTCCCACGGAAGAATATATTCCTGTTTGCCTGGAGGCGAATATTTTGAAGAGAAAACTGACGAGCTGGGGTGAACGCGCAGAGGAGATGAATTTAAACAAAAGTGCAACTTCCAGAAGCCAGCTCGGAAGCACTGTTGGCGTCTTTATCAATTTGTAAATATTGTTCAGTCGACGACATACATATACTTGGTCGAGAGGGAAAAAGAGATGTTTACCTGAACGGGTAGCTCT
This sequence comes from Nomada fabriciana, assembly GCA_907165295.1. Taxonomy (NCBI): domain Eukaryota; kingdom Metazoa; phylum Arthropoda; class Insecta; order Hymenoptera; family Apidae; genus Nomada; species Nomada fabriciana. The sequence continues at coordinate 8,125,027 of OU015699.1, read as the reverse complement.
AGTGCAAGAGGTCCTGAGATGACACAGCTACTTGAGCACGGTCCCTAACATTTGAATAATCGTTGGGCCGCTTATGTCGGGAGGGGCGGGGGTCTGTTTAATTACAGGCCACTCTAAACAAACGCCAGCTAGTTTCTCTAAACACGTGCTACTTGGCTGCAGCAAGGTGCCGACGGCGGCATTATACTACTTTCCCGTGCAGAACTATCGCTTCGATACTACGTAAAATACTTATTCTTCTAAATAATATTCCCCTTCTAAACGATACATTTCTTCCAAATGACATACTTCTAATGCAAAAAGTTGAAGAAATTTAATACATTCATTTGAACTCCTTCGATTCTGATACTTGCAATTGCAACGCCTTCGATTCTGATACTTGCAATTTCAACCCCTTCGATTCTGATACTTGCAATTGCAACTCCTTCAATTCTGATACTTGCAATTGCAACGCCTTCGATTCCGATACTCGCAATTGCGACGCCTTCAACTCCGATACTCGCAATTGCAACACGCTCAATGTCTATAGTTTTCGAAAAAATTCGCCTCGGTTTACAAATCTAAAAGACTCACCTGCGTCATCGGCTCCGTCGGTGCTCTCCGTGTTGCAGTGCAACACCTGGAACAGGAAGTCGATGTACCTCGTGGCCAGTTTCAGCGTTTGAATCTTGCTCAGCTTGTCGCTGGGCAACGTGGGGATGATCTTCCTGAGGGAGGCGAACGCCTCGTTCAAGCTTTGCGTCCTCTGTCTCTCCCTCACGTTGGCCATGACCCTTTGATTTTGAAGCTCCTCGAACGTCGACCAGCGCTCCTTCCTCCTCATCTTGGTCTTCGTCGACGAGGCGTCCGTGTCCGTCTCCGGGTCGTTCTCGATGCTGCTGCACTTCCTCTTCCTTTTGCCGCCGTTCCTCGAACCCACGGGCGCGTAGCTCTTCGTGGACGAGGACGCCTCGAGCACCTGGCTCATCTCCACCTGTTTGTACCTCTGTTGCTCCACTTCCGGCTTGAACTCCAGCACCTCGTCCACGTGGTGATGGTGGTAGCCCGTCTGGGGCTTCCTCGGGACCATCTCCTCGCCGCCCGAGGAGTACATCTGCGGCGAAGGCGTCAGGTAGATGCTCTGCTCGTGATCTCTGCTGTGATCGGACAGGAAACCCGGGGAATTGTCGTGCAGCCGTCTGTCGTAGTCGGTCTGCAATTCCCTCAGGATCTTGCCGTCGGTGTGGTGCTCATGGTACTTCTTCTCATCGTCCAGATTGTCGTACATCAGGTAAGTAGGCTGCTGGTACATCACTTGATGATGAGGATGATGATGATGTTGCCCTTGGTATTCAGGTACTTCCCTGTGCTCCGGCGGGCTGCTCAGGTCCATCAATTGCGTAGGAGGGGTGAACCTCTCGTAGTGGTCCGGCGAGTTGCTGGCCGAGCTGCCGGCGCTGTGCGGGATCCCGGGCCTGTTGTTGCTGTCTAGGAGGTAGAGGCTGTGGATTCTCTGGGCCTGGACGCCCACGGGCTGCGCGGTCTGCATGATTTCTGATAACATGTAAGGACACTTGTGCGACTCCTCAGTGTACCGACACGCACATCACTCACTTCGCAATTTCTATAGGACACTTCGGACCAGCTTTCACTGTACAGCTGAACGATTTACCAGGGAACCCGACAATCGTAACTCGAACTTGGATTCAACTGAGAGATCAGGACCGATGAGTGTCTGTCTGGCGCAGAGTTGGACACTTTCTTAGAGCAAGTTTAGAGCTTGCAAGCGGGTTTCTCGAGGAGAACACGACTCTCCTCGAAGGTTCAGACTCGTTTGAAGAAACCTGGCTTCGAGCTGCCTCTTCATGTCATCGGGAACCCCGCCTCCGGCATGGAGACGTACCCCTACTCTGTGCACCGGAGACTTCCCCTACCTGGCTGTCTCTGTTTCCCCTCTGCTGCACTCACGATGGTTTCTTTTAGTCCCCACCCACGAGAACCTGCCGGGTGGACAGAAAGGGATGCGAGGAAGGGACTGCTCGATGGCATGCGATGATTTAATCAGATGATCAGACGGGGTGCGATAGCAAAAAGTAGTTGATAATATATTTTTCATTTTATAGACAGTCATTTCAGAAGGCTGTACACCTTTCTCACGTTGCTACAAAACAAACCCAGTGAACGAGTAGAATATTTGTAATGTTAACTTTTTCAGAGAATCCCGTAGGATCGGACATTGAGAAACTAAACATCTTTAAAAAGAAAAAATTTGGCAATCGAAGAAGCTGCGAATCTCGGAACGAAGCAATTCCAGATATAAATAATTATTATAATTTCAAAGAACATATTTCGCATTTGTAAGAAGGAAAAAGAACCACTTATGGGCACAGGTACGTGTGAATGGAGGCATGTGACTGAAGAACTGTTAATTGGTATTCGTGATCAAAGTCTGGCGAATTCGGGTATCAACATTGGCAATTTTTCAGGTATTGGTAAAATGGGGGTTTAACAAAATTGTAACCGGAATGATTGATGATTCATCGTTGTTTCTTCTGCATCCTGACGCGGAGGAGTGGAGGTGGAAGAAAGGGACAAGTGTGCCGACTTGCCGGGACGCGAGAAAGAGGGGGAATAATGAAAGTTGGAGAGAGGAAGAGAAAAGGATGGAAGTCTTGAGGGACGACCCACGTTGAATATTTATATCGCGAGGGACCAGTGAGAATAAAGCGAGGGAGAGCGAGGAACGAGCTCCGATCTGCGAAACTTTGCTTTCGCCTGCCACGAAATGGCGCGAAAACGCTCGACTCTTCAGCGTTTCGTCGATGATTAAAACGTTTCATTACCCCCGCCATCGTCCCTGTACATTTCGCAATTCTTCCAATTTTTCTTCCTCTTACGATAAAGTCCAACTTACTTGCAATTTCGTCCAATTATCAATCGACTTTCCCGCGGTATATTTAATTAATTTTCCAAATACCATTTACTGTAAATTTCACGATGCACTAAAAATACTTTGCGTACTTTCCGTAACAATTCGTTTCTCACTCGATGCAAGTGCAATTACTTCAACTTGAAGCGACTTGAATTGCAATTCCAATTCACTTTGCACTATACAAAGGGAATTGCAATTCCAAGTCACTTTGCACCATACAAAGGGAATTGCAATTCCAAGTCACTTTGCACCATACAAAGTGAATTGCAATTCCAAGTCACTTTGCACCATACAAAGTGAATTGCAATTCCAAGTGACTTTGCACCATACAAACTGAATTGCAATTCCAAGTCACTTAGCACTATAGAAGGACTATTCCAAATTTTCTCAATCTCTGCAAATTAAAATTACACAGAACATATATTTTCAGTCTCTGGAACATTGGCCGGTCAACAAAGGTGCAAACGGACGAATCAGATCTCGGCGCCAGGCGTTTTAATCCGAAATAGGCCGGCGTCGGTGTGTTATCGCTATTGAAATTAACGCCGCCGACGGGAAACGATTGAAAATCCTCTCCAGCGTGGCGAGCCGCGTGATGGATCACCGGGCTGGATCGCCGAGACGTGTTTGTTGTGACGGACGAAAGCTCTTTTGAAGATGTCTATAAATTCCGCATTACGGCTTTTCACGAGTTCCACGCTTTTCCTCTCGAACCGCGTGATTTACCATTTCTCGTTCGACGTCGCGGCCACGCCTGCGGGAAATTTAGCTGCCGGGCGGACCCGGAGGAATTGCTAGACACCCACTTTAACCAGGAAAAACAGCTGCAGCAACTTCTTCTTTTTGTTCAACGAATTTTAACTTTTATTTCTTCAGTTAATCTACGATTGGGCAATTACCAATTGGTCATTTCTTCTTTTCTTTCGTAGATGTTCCACAGCTTTCGGGAGAGGGCTGCAATCATTTCCCGTGGGAAAGGTGGTACCAACTGTTGCGAAAATCAGGACGACACGCGGGTGAGATTGCACGTTTGAGTAAAACGCTACCGGCCAAGAAAAGGCCGCGAAGTTGTTCGACTTTGATCGGCAACGGGGTATTATTTTGGTGTTTGGCCGCGTTATTTATCGGCCTCTTTATTGGCGATCTGATTTTCAGCTGGCCAACAGCCAGAATCCGGGATTTTCTGCTTGGCCGTTTCGCTTCCCAGAAGCGTACAGAGAACGATGAAGCCCGCTAATGTCTTCACTTTCAATAAACGCGTTTCGACGTTGACGACAAACCCAGACGTTCGTTCTCCAGCTTCCTCAAACGTTAGAAAGTATCTTTACCGTTGCAGCATTGCGCAAGGAACTGTTAACGTTTGGCGAAGCATACTTTGAAACTCCTTTGAGAATTATGTATGCACATTATTCTTCACCGAGAGAAAAAGAGGACGAAGAAGAAGCACATCTTGTCCCCTTCTTTCTGATGAGTCTCGACAGTGAGCTTGAGAATACAAATTTCGAAGAATATTTAAATACACCAAACTTTCCGATAGTAATTACACTTAATGACTTATTATCAAAAATTCTATACCCCTCAGGCTTGTTGTTTTTAATGAAAAGACGCCATTTGTTGCACAACTGAACCGAGCAGTGATATCGCAAAAATTTCCAGCGAGCAGAATTGAACGAGCAGTGGCGGTCGTCTGAGGAAAACGTTTATAGGACACCATGGGGAATTGTGCACGTGCACGCGGCCCTGCCCCACGCACCGTTTCACGATATTAACGTGAACTTAATTGCCCGTGCTGGGACGCGTTTAATCGGCACACAAGAGAACCTGTGCCTCGTCGTGCCCCGCTGCAGGTTAGAAGTACTTTTTCTACGTTCAACCATGTTTTACAACTTCCTCTCTGGAACCCGGATTAAACAAAAATATCCCGCTCGCGGCCCACGGTTCTTTAACAAAATTACAGCGAGCAAATAAAGCCAGCAATTCCAAGAAATAGGTTACAATTATTCCGGCAATTCCAAGGCAACCTGACACAATTCCAGCGAAGGGGATTCGTCGATGAAATTTTTATTTAATCGCGCGATTACATTGCCCAATACTAATCGTTTCTTTTTCTTTTCATTCCCGGAGGGAATTGCAGTAATCGGGTTCCTTGTTTTTAGGCGGAAGACGCACTGAAGAAACTTGATGAAAAAAAAAATAAAGAAGGAAAGAAGAAAATAGTGCAACGACGGTAGAGGGTTGTTCGAAATTTATTATCTCGTTCTAAACAAGGGAAAACATTTACAGGTAATATGACCGTAATTGTTCTTAGGAGGCAGTGCAGCGTGAAAAGGAGGTACGGACCGGGGGGAAATTTATGGATCAGGTTGAATTTGGCCACCAGCAAAGCAATTAGCACGCGGTGAGTACCAGCCAGCCCTGGTGGCCATTTAGTGACGTACCTGACAACGGCGCCCCGATGTACCAGCCGCCATCTGGCCCTTTATAGAGGGGAAGTCCCGGGAACCGAGTGGGCCCTTAATCTCGTTATTTCGTCTTTTTTTTACGATGCAAAAAATTACCTCCGAATTTCATCGAATCAACAAAGCCAATTGCCGAGCAATTGCAATTGCACATTGATTACTGGTAGATAGATGGGATAGACGGATATCGATGGAGTTTTCTTTCTATCTTTAATTCGCATATTTTTATTCCAGTAGAAAATATCGATCGAGGCAGGCATGAGTTCCGTTGCTCTTAAAAATTTGAACGAAAAAAAGAAAAATAATAAATCACCCTCCACTCTCCAGACCCACGTTGTACTTGCACAACATACTCGACAGCCTTCAGGTTCACCGACGTTTATGGCAGCCTCTGAAGGATGGACAGCGGAACACTGTGGTAATAGCAATAGACACAGGATGGTGGCCCATGTGTCGCTACGACGACCGTTCGCCGTTTGGCGAATTTGCATTTACGAGGCTGAATGGTAACCCGGAACATGTGTTCGCGACCTGCCTAAAACTGTTGGCCGAAACACATGTTTCCCTCGGGGGGAAAAAGGTGAAAGTCTTGGCGGGGGACGAGGCGAAAACTCGCAAGGTCACGTGGAGCATCTGGTTTTTTTTCCCTTTTTTGTCCCCTCTTTTTCATTTCAGACGCCCAACTCTTTTCTCTCAGGTGAAATTGGGCGGCCCTCGCGATTGAATCGTTAGTTTGCAACAGTGTCCACCGATGCGTGATTAGATTTGCATTAATCACTTTGATATGTCATCAAATTTTATTGCAGGCGTACGAAATGAATTAAAGGTGACGTTGAATGCGACCACGACGAGCCCCCACGACGTCTAATTTCATTCGAGAAAACAACGGTGACGATTGGCTTTATTGGATTGGAAATTATGCTATATAGCATAATTTCCTGTGCGAATTCCTGGCACAGTATAAAACCATCGCTGTTAATTTAATTATAGTTTAATGCTACTACTACTATTAATAATATAGCCATGCTATATACCGTATGGTGATTTTATTATAATTCAACGTACGGATTCCTGGTGCAATATCGAAACTATTGCATCAGACGTATTACAGTATAATAATAATAATAATAATAATATAGCCGTGCCACAAGTGCATACACGATGTGAACTGCAGACGAATGTTTCAGGTCACCCAATGGCCGCATGGGATTCGGGGTACGTGCCTCTAAACGCAACTCGTCTATAGTACCTCGGGCCTTATTGCTCCTCGCTGGCACGTCACGTCTGTTGCCGTGTGTTCGACACATGGCGAAGACGCGGCACCGGTGCAAACATTGTACAAGCTATCTGTCGGCGCGGATCGTAAAGGCAACCGTTTATAATGCGCACGGCCAGGCCCAGGGACAGTTTGCGAGGAGCACGTGGGCAATAACGCCGGCCGAGAAGCCATAGGCGATATTGTCGTGGATATTTCAAGTTTACAGGCCGTCAAGCGACGGAGGCACGCGCTCACGTTCGCGGATCTCGGCGTCGACAACGTAACGTGTCCGTCGTCTGTCACGATTAGTCTCGTCCTGGAGACGTTTAACTGTATGTCGCCCCCGGGGATTTACTGTGCGCTGCCGGATCACGGCTGATAGGCGAAACGATGCTTCGGCTTGTACCTTTTCAGCTGCTCTAAAGTAGTTTTCTTTTTATGTCGATTGTTATTGCGTGTAATGTCGACAATGTTGCAAAGCGTCTTCTGGGGTGCCCGAATTCTTGAAAGATTGCCTCATTTTCTCCCGTGCTATATTTCCGATTGCTTGCTATAGTTGCGATTCCTTGTTATTGTAGCAATTCTTTGCTATAATAACAATTCCTTGCTATAATTGCAATTCGTTGCTATAATTGCAATTCGTTGCTATAATTGCAATTACTTGTTATAATAGCAATTCCTTGCTATAATTGCAATTGCAATTGCTTGCTATATTTGCTATTATAACAATGAATTGCAATTACTTGCTATATTTGCTATTATAACAATGAATTGCAATTGCTTGCTATATTTGCTATTATAACAATGAATTGCCTTTACTTGCTATATTTGCTATTATAACAACGAATTGCAATTGCTTGCTATATTTGTTATTATAACAATGAATTGCAATTGCTTGCTATATTTGCTATTATAACAACGAATTGCAATTGCTTGCTATATTTGCTATTATAACAATGAATTGCAATTGCTTGCTATATTTGCTATTATAACAATGAATTGCCTTTACTTGCTATATTTGCTATTATAACAACGAATTGCAATTGCTTGCTATATTTGCTATTATAACAACGAATTGCAATTGCTTGCTATATTTGCTATTATAACAACGAATTGCAATTGCTTGCTATATTTGCTATTATAACAACGAATTGCAATTGCTTGCTATATTTGCTATTATAACAACGAATTGCAATTGCTTGTTATAATTGCAATTCCTTGCTACAATCGCAACTGCTTGCTACACTTTTGTACACGTTTCTTATTTTTCGTCAGGTTTAACGAATTATTTGCACAAACACGTATTGCTGAACGCTGCGTCTGATATGAGATATTTCTGGTAGATTGCGCAATAGTTTTTAAAGGACCGGGCGTTGTGTCGCGATCGGAAATATTTACGAGGTGTACATTTATACGAGGATTTCCATCCGAAAGGAAGAGAGTAAATAGTCCTATTGAGAAGGGAGGAGAGCTGCGTCCGAAGTAGGCACGAGACCAAAACTTGAATGGTCTTTATGATTCTTGAATGGCGACAAGTGCCTCTTACAATACCGACCCTCTCGACTTCCCGACTGGAGTATCGCCGCTACGCCTCCCGTTTTACCTTCCTTATTGTACTCTTTCCACGGATTAGACGCCATTGTCCACCGCAAAATTACCGCCAAAACCGCCCACCCAGAACTAATTCGGCCCAAATTGCGCAACATTGGCTTTTCGATTGTGCCGAAATTGCCACGCAAGGCTCGTGACAAATTATTACCGAAGAAACGACGTAGAAACGAAGGAACGATGAACGCACTTAAACGAACAGACTCGTTGTTCAATTATTGCTTTTTATCCGGCCCGATCGTGTTGGGCACGGTTTTATAAAAACAGCAAGCACGTGGAGGGCCGCTAACGGTACGAACAATCGCCAGGGAACCAGTAGACACTAATCTGCTTATTGTTTTCAGCGCAAATATTTTTCCGGCCTCTTAATCCGAATTACTGTCTGACTTTCGGCGATCAGTGATCCCTTCGCAAGGGAGTGCCCTCGAGATTTACGCCCGCAGCCTACAAATGTGCTTTACCGTGCCCGCTTCTGGCATCGGAGTCACCATTAAGTGTCATCAGGACGTCTAATCTCGTAAAACGATTTAAATCCACGTTCAGGAAGCCTGCCGAGCGTTGGACAATTTTTGACACCGTCGAAATTATGGAATTAAGAACGCACGTAATGTATCATTCAGTTGTGTGTCCTTTTTTTTAAATTTCAATTTTAATATACTGTTGTTTTATTTCACTTGCCATTTTCTAGCCGGGCATTGGTCTTTTCTTTCGGGTCGTGTGAACGGTGCGTTTTTTCACGGAGGCCTGCCAGGGTAGTGATTGCACGTGCTACCTGTTTGCGCTGGTCAATCTGCGTTCCTGGCGAACACATGTCAGAAGGTCTGGCCGTCGTATAAACCTGGAGAAATTTGGCGAGCACGTGTTGATCATACGGTGGCGTGCACCTTTAATGAGATTCCAGTCACGTTGCTTGCACGCCATTCCATGGGCTGCTCACTAATTAGCTTAGCATTTTCGAAATCTGGAAGCGATTACGTATTACACGTGGCAAGCGTTTTGGCAAAATTAGATTAGGATCAGATCGTGTGGAATAACACCGATAATCGTAGACTCGAACGAAGAATTGTTTGCTTATTGAATTAACGAATTTTAGGAGATTTTTCTTACCGTATGTTCATGGAAAAATTAGATATCATCTATTCGCTATATTACAGCAGTTGAATGTTAATTTAAGCGTTGGCTTTTATTTTTGGAAATTCTCAGGGTTCTTTATTTAATTTCATATTTTTATTAGGTATTGAATATTAATTTAAATGTTGGACGTTAATCTGGAAAATTGGCAGAATTCGATAATCGAACGTAAAATTCCGATTGATATCAATTCAAATGATTGAACATTATGTTTATAAAAATTCTTACGATAAAGAAGGTGGTCCCTCGGCATTGAAATAAATATCTTCCCTTAGGTGCATATAACCTGTGGAAGGGGCACGGTAATAAAAGTGCACTTGTAACGACGGCAATAAAAAAAAATGTAACGCAAGGTATGGCACCAGAAACTCCTCATAATAACATAAAAAATGTAATTCTTTTATTATCACTTTATAAATTATGGTTAATTATTTGTCAGGTTGATTGTTCTCTGCCCCGACCTGGTGTATGCAAGTACATGCTATAGAAATGCAAGGATGGATCGCACTGGTGCTTGAAAGGGACCCCCCGTGGTCCCCAGAGAATATGCCACCAGCATCACGACATTGTATTTACGTGACCCTGTCGCAGGAGGTGGCAGGATCGTGATGGCCTAGGGATAACAGTTAAAACGTCGAATATCCACAAGCTCTGGCTGGTGACTTAGGTTTGCGAATTACTATGACTAATACGGGAATACCCAGAGCAATCTAATTTGGTCGAAATCTTTATCTTGCAATTAACCACGCCCCATTGAATACTTTAACCGCGCTGCTCGCATTAAAATATTGTGAAAGTATTCTCGAGTCACGAACTAAGTGCGTTACGTTAATAATGTCGAGCAGTCGAATTATTAATATAGAGAGCAAATGTGAGCAAATATTTTTAATTTGATAATGGATTAACTTAGAATTAGCTATACTATACAGCGATGCTATATAGTTATATTATATTAATTTAATATAGCTATGCTATATAATTGTACTATATTTATTTATTATAGCTATACTATATAATTATATTATATTTAATATAGCTACACTATTATACTATATTAATACTATATTAATTATAATAGCTATACTATTATTATAGTTGTACTATATGAATATAATTATATTCCAAATTACATAAAATATCGCTCGTCGATACTAATTATCAATTATCGTTCGTTAATTAGAATAACACGGGGCATATCGGGCAATTGTTTATTTAATGAGGAATTGATTGGAAATTGCAATTGCAGTGCGGAATCAACGTCGATGTCTGATCCTCGACCAGCAAACGGTAGTTCCAGGGGTAAACAGGAACGTGCTGAAAATAATGGACTGCTGATACATTGGGGAAATACGTCGCCCCTATGCTCGTCGCCTCTTTTGGATTACAGGGCTAATAAAGTCCCCATAATCCAGCTTCGAAGTCTCGTTGGTCATGAAGTAGATGCTCCTTTAAAATTGACCAGCGGCGTTCGAACAGGTAAGTGAATTTACTTGTGGCATGGTTTTCCCCAAAAATTTCGAACATATCCCGCCACCTTCGACACGGCTACACCATAATTAAAATTCTGTCCCACCAGCAGGTAATTAATCACGCTCGCAACACCAGGATCAACAAAATACATCGTGGACACATCGTTGTAATAATAACAATGACAATAACAATATTCATAATATTGATAATTGAGAATTAATAAGGTACTTTTTTAATTAGTCATAAATTAGATTAATTGATTAATAAATTAAAGATGATAAATTAAAATGACGGTGCGAGGAAAGAAAATTATAATAATCGAAGGAAGAAGAAATGAAGAAATATCGATTTCGTTTCGCGTGGATTGCGTGAAAAATAGTGGGCGATCAGGGTGGTCCTCTCTCACGGCGTTCTGGAGGCGACGTATACACGGTGCACGCGACGTCAACGTCGCGGACGCCGCCAGAAAGAAAGTCGACTCGAAAATCAAACAAACAGCCGACGACGCCGCGTTTCTGCACTTCCGTCGTCGACGTTTGTTTATTGTCGCCGGTGGATCGCTGTCGCTACGCCCCTGCTCCGTTTTAAATGCCGCGATTCATTCCGTTACGTAACCCTTTACCGCGTAACACGCAAAAATCATTCGTGTTAAATAGAATATTACATAATTCATTAAATTTTCTTCGTTTGCCATCACTGCATTGCGATACTTGTCGTATTACTTGTTGGGTTAGCAAAGTAGATGATTAAACAGAAATATTAATATATAATTCCAGTTCTCTTCATTCGCATTGAGAGGAATTAATTATGCGTGACATAAACGTGTATGTATACATATATATATAATTTTCTTCATTTCTTCTTTCGTACACTTTTTTTCCACGTAGCTGGTTTTATTTTTAAGAACAGTGCGCAAGAAAGTGGATGCCTTTTTTTTAGGTAATAGCAGAACGATAAGGAAAGAAGAAATATGCGTTCGGTCGGTGAAGAAATTGTGTAACGTCGGTTCTTTACACCCTTGTAAAGACGGGCCTAATGAAACGTAACTCATTCCCATGCACCTTGTGGAGACATCGTCTGGCGAACACATGTCCCCGTCGGATTTCATCCATTAAGAAAAAGTGCGCCCTTCGTCGCATGACATTGGCCGCCGTCGAACATTGAAACCCGAACTCGCTAATTCACCAGATGCTGGTTGCCCCAAAGGGTTATTAAACGTATACATATTTCTACGTTTCCACGGGGCGAAAACGTTTCGACCTCCCCATAGTCGAAATTTAATTAGAATTTATTCTTAAAATAGAAGAATAATAGTGCAGAATATATTTCTTCTTCTTTTTGATACGTATATAAGTATCTTACAAACGTCAGTAATAATATACTTTGGTGTAATCTGTGTTTCTTCCCGGGGTAAACAATACGTTATCTCTTCCTTCAAGTATCGTATATTTTGATCTCTTGTTTGAAGAAATAATTGCGAGCTGTTTTCGTTACAGGTACGTCGCTGCTTCAGTTTACCTGGGAAACTGTCTCACCGAAGATTAAAGTCCCAGAGCGTTTAATCTCCGCTGGTTAATAAGCCTGTTAAACTGGTTCACTCGAAATACTAGGTGTAACCCTATCGAGGTTAGTTTCGAACAGATGTCTGATTAGACTTTTACACCTTTCAGTGCTAACCCGAAAGAATTAACCTAATTAACCTAATTCACCTGCTCTCGGTTTTCAGCGGTGTTTTATATAGCTTGGTTATCATAACAGGAGTAGTCAGGGGTTAGGTATCGTGGCATTGAAGGGAATCGTTCTTTCAATTATTTCTTCTTTTAGTTTGGCGAAGAAATAATACAACGACGAAACGTTGGCCAGGATTTCGACGGAGACACTTTGCTGCGGGGAAAATGGAGTGTCTGAAGGCGGGCAAATTGAAGAGAACAGTGTTCCTGATAGTCACATATGTTGCTGGATTATGAGCGCGATAAATTTTCGCCGGCGAGCGTAACAGCTGGATCAAGCGAAACTTGTCGCTGTGTCAACGAGGATATTTCAGCTTTCGTTTTCTAATTTCTGAATCTCTTCTTTGGTACAATATAGTTTATTCTCTTGTTTGCTATAACATATTTTATTCCCTTCTTTACCATAGTATAGTTTATTGTCTTCTTTACCACGCCATATGTTATTCTCTTCTTTACCATAATATGAGCTTGATTACAAACACCACGAAGGCCCGTTCAGTTATTAGAAGGAAATTTCCAATCGATTTTGCGATTGAATTAAACAAGAGATACCATGTAAGAAGTCGACCTTGAAATTTATTTACTTATTTGATACAATTGAGTTATTGAAACGATTACGTAATATAATATTTTATCGATGTTATTATTTCTTCTTCGTTGTTTTTTTTCGCAGAGTGGGCTCCCAGCGTTGACACAAGAGGAAATATGATTCCTGGGCGACGTCGGTGTCGCAAGAAGTCCGGAAGTGAAAGAAAACAGCGTGAGCCGAATCGCAAACACGAAGAACGCTGGTCAGGAGTCCCCGGACTTATTGTCTCTGGAGTTCTGCTGTAGCTACCTAGCGTGCATGTGCAGATCCAGCACGCATTTCAGAAATGCTTACTTCAAACACACGTGCTCGCCATCAGGTTGCCCAAGTGGTTGTTTGACCTTCGATTTTCCGTGTCCCCTCGAACCCTTCCTATTTCTTACCGACACGGCACCACCTCATTCCCAAAAATGTTTGCAGTAATTTAAAATCATTATCGCTGTTCCGTTTGAACAGCAATTAGTGTAATCCTGAAATTCAATTCGACTCGATTAATTTTCTCCATTTCTCCATTTCTTCGCTTCGAAGATTCTTATTGTAGAAAGAATGCCTATCGAGCAATAATTATTTCGAGGCCCATGTTATTCCCCTCTTGCTACTCGTAGATTATCAAGTTACGTCTGGTAACATTAGAGGCTTATTTTGATTTTATTTATCCTGTTTCAGTGTCAAGAAACACTTGTTTTTTCAAATCAGCCAAGACGTCAGCGATGACCACCGTGGAGTACGGATTGTATTTCTCAGATCCACGTCGTCGAGGGGGTATTAGACCCACGTGAGTATGTTGGACCCCGATACCGAGGTCGTGAACTGGAAAGGAAAAAAAAGGGCCTCACGGGTTGTCGTGGCCTGGATGGGCCTCTGGATTCCTCAGTGGGGGACCCACGGGCGCATCTTTCGTTTTTCTTCCAATCCCCGAGGATCCATTGTCGTTGTTTTTTTCTCCTTCTCTACACACACCCTTAATGGTTTCCCCTTCACGGCTTTGGGACGTCGATGAATCGCTGGGAACATCCTTGCTCGTCAAAACCATGCCCAAGGAATCTTTATACATACATAACATATATACGTATACCTCAATCGCGTTAGTCATTAAATTGAATTCCTTTTAAAATGAATACATATTAAATATAAATATATGAATTTTAAAATTCAACCTGAATCGTTCGTGACGTAATCACACTTTCTTCCCTGGCGATGATATATCGAGAATAATGGCGAGCAGAGAAATTCGAAACGGCGAGAGAGCGCACACATGTGCTCCCTCTCGCTGTCATTGTACTTTCAGAGAAAACGCTGGATGGACAGTGGTTGCACGGGGACCCCTGGGACACGTAAGACCTTCGTGGGTCGTGTTTAAGTAATTGCGAGGCCAGTAATTCTTGAACGTAAATCAGAATCGAGGCATAAAACCCGGGTGGACCTCATGTAGAGTAGAAAGGGCACGTATGTACCTACTCTGAAGAAGAGGCGACACTGGACACCGCACCGTAAGGATGTTTTCTTCATTAATTCGTGTCACTTGCAGATGAGATATGGAGAAGAAGAAGAGGGAGAAGAAGAAGAAACAGAAGTAAAATAAATGACTACGAAACAGTACCTGCACTATATACATCTGACCTGGAAGTAAGATGAAGTATCAGCGTGGAAGCAATAAAATATAAATAGGGCAGAATTATATTTTACGTGTATACAGCGGCGACATTAAATTACCATTCGAAAGAAAGAAGATACGCGTTGTATAGTAGAATACACAGAAAGTGTAGCGTTACTGCAGTTGCCTGAAGAACAAAAAGAAGAAGAAAAAGAAGAGAAAGGGGAGTGTCCCCAGTGGCTGCAAAAAAAGAGAAAACTTGAAACTAATGGTGAATTGTGGAACCAACTACACTAATTACCATCGAATCCTCGCCGAGTGTGGTGAATCGTTCAGAGGGTCCAACGGCACGGTCGAGGTCGTAGGTCGAATCCAAATGATGCTGCTTCTTGGAAAGAGAGAGTCATCAGGACACGCGACACTTCCCGAGCCCAAGGAAGCGTGCCCTTTTTTTATTTTTTCGACCCCATGGAGCCACGGGGTGCCACGGTTCCACTCGAATCACGCCGATGAGAGATTCATCGTTGCTGTTTCAGTGGACCCTCTGTACTGTATATGTATATGTATGTTCTGGTAACTGGTACAATTTGTAGAATTCTGTTTGGAAAAAAAGAGTACACGAGATGATAACGTGGACGAACTTATATAAGTGGGTCCCATAAATTTTGCTGTCAATTGAATATATTAATTGAATTATTTCAATAACAGTAGCAATTATTTTTAATCGATATCATTTGTAGAATACTGAGAGGATGAAATGGCGAATGGAACGCCATTGCGTTTTGCCTCCTTATCTGTGCACCTTTCACCGATTGGCTCGTAGGAACAGTTACCTGTGCCAGGTAACTAGAGATTCTCATTGGTCGGGCTGAGCACAGGTAAGAGGCAGGTGAGCTCCTCCCAGCATGGAGAAAGTTCTCGTGTCAAAATGGTTTCTTTTCAGAGAGAAGAAATCATTCTGCATCGTTTGTTTAAATATTTATCGCAAATATAATATAAATAGTATTATGTTAAATAGATAATCGTAGCTGGTGTCTAATTCTTGAATTATTTCTTCGCTCTTTTCCCAGGGAACAAGATTGTCGGTTTTGGGGAGAATAATACTTTTCTTCCTATATTGGACGTGTGGAATACTCGTGTGTGTATAGTGTGGTCTACGGCCAAGACATTTGCAGCCAGGTGTGACAGACGTCGACACTTGCATTCGTGACGGTGCATCACGTCAGGGACGTGGCCGGCTGCTCCGTTTCGTCGAAACAGCTGTTGTCTGATGTCCTTCCTCTTCCATGTCAGGCGTGGAACCATTAAAATTCACTGCAATCCATCATACGAGCATGGAAATGCTCGAATTCCCTCCATTTCAACTTTCTTCTCTGCATACCACTTATTTCCAAGAACGAAACATACGAATGGTCCTGTCCCTTTCACCGCTGAAGAAGAAAATTAATTCTTCGTCGACTTCCACTGTACATACAATTTACTTATTTCTTCTTTGTTTCCTTTGCTGATGTCCTTGCATTAAGTCGTTCATTTGTTCTTCTTCTTTCCCAACTATATCTGTGCACAATACAGTAGTACGCCCGTTTCTTCTTTCTTCATCCGCAGCTGCGAATTGTCCGTCCATCCACTGGGTCACCGCTGTCTCTTCCCTTTTCTTCTTCGCATCAATTAATCCAAGGAGCCTGCCTATATAATTTATTTCGGTATCTATTTCCAGACGTCTGTCGGTAGCTTCGCGTCCAACGTCTTTTCTTCTCTTCGCGAGGGACACTCTATTTTTTCGCCTGGAACAATCAGCGTGTCGCGCTCACGAGGGCATCGAGTTCGACTGCAGCCACGTTAAATTGCGCCGTGCCACGGATGTGTAACGAGAGACGACCGCTCCCTCTTCTCCTCCCTGTTTTTTCTTCCATGAAGCCGGACCGTGCCGCTGCTTTGAAATTGGCACGCGGGATGATTCTAGCTTATTCGAAGGCGGAGGAAAAAGAAGGAGGAGTCGTCTTCGACCCGTTGGCGCCAGCGCGACAAAAACCTTTCATAATCGGCCGTGTCTCCCCTGGTTTCTTCGTTTCCAGATCCTCCTACATCGACGGCTAGAAACTGTTCGAAATTCACGACGAATTGTTGTACAAAATGACTCTGCTTCATTCTTCTTCGACGCATTGACGTCGCTGAAGAATCCACTTCTTCTTCGTTATTTCTTCCCTCAGTCCGCGAGGGAAGACGATAATTCGTTTTCTTCTTTAATACCTGACGACGACAGGAACTAATCGCCTGGCTGCTATATTCGTTTCGTTCCCCCGGTTTTCTCTGGTTAGTTGTAATTGCGTGCAATTGCGTAATGATGCTTCTGCACGAAGGTAATTAATTATTCCTATTTTTGTGCGAGGTGTTATGTTAATTTCTTCTCTTCTTTTTTAGTCGCTCGCCACTTCGTCTAACTGTTTCACGTAATTATTAACACGCCGACGTGTTGCAGGTTTTATGGGACCCTTCCTGCTCGAAGGAAAACAGAATCGGCCGGCTCACACCGAAAGGATTAACCTGGAGCCGTATCGCCACGATTTCTTCTTCGAAAATAACGCCCCGCGCACACGTGGTTCCACAGTGAAAACACGGGGGGCTCTTTCGAACGACCACGAAGAAATAGAAGATTCTCTTCATTAACACATACTTCATCAGCGGCTGTTAATGAATCACGTGTTCATATATCAGCCCCGAACGACTCTCGCGTGTTTTCCCAAGCCTGCTGATTTACACCGCGAGAAAATTCATCGCTGCCGCCATTTTATGGCGTAGAAAGTAAAAGGGGCCAACACCTTGTGCTCGAGTGCCGCGAGACACCTTTACCAAGGGAAATCCTTTTTTTATGTAACGCTCTCGGGATCCCAGTTCTTCCCTCTTTTTTTTCTGAGTAAAAGCGGCTCCTTTGAGGGGATCGATTTCTTCTCCGATTTTTCGTTGATTTGTTACCAGTTTGGAAATGGACTTTCCATGTTGCCCGATTGTTCGTGTCACGAACAGGGTGTTCCATCCTAAATAGATTGTGGGCAGTATTATTTTGTACGATTCAGAAATTAGAATGCGCTTCAACTCCTCGTGAATTCTTAATAAAAATCCTAAATAGATTATGGGCAGTATTATTTTGTACGATTCAGAAATTAGAATGCGCTTCAACTCCTCGTGAATTCTTAATTAAAATCCTAAATAGATTATGGGCAGTATTATTTTGTACGATTCAGAAATTGGAATGCGCTTCAACTCCTCGTGAATTCTTAATAAAAATCCTAAATAGATTATGGGCAGTATTATTTTGTACGATTCAGAAATTAGAATGCGCTTCAACTCCTCGTGAATTCTTAATAAAAATACTGGATATGAAGGAATAGGTATGGCACAATAAACAAGTTATACAATGCATAGTTTATAATTTAGTATAGTATAGTCTGTTTCCCTAATGATAATACTGAATTTTCTTTTCAGATGGACCGTGTCGGATTCAAGGGACAGTTGTGGTTTTTAAGTTGGAGAGATAGCCCACCCTTTTGCGTTTCTCTAATGGACATCACGGAAGAAGGTCGCCCATTTCTCTCCCCATTTTCTTTCATAAAACCGACGACACGTAGTCGCGGAGGGGCGGCGCTTTCGTAGGCGCAGACGCCCTTGGTTTCACAGCGTGCTTCCGGTAAGGGTAGCCCATAGAATTCCTTAGGGTGTCGAACGCCCCCGCGACACTCCCCATAAATTATCCAGGTTCTCATGCCGCGCTCTAGACTCGTCCCAATTTATCTTTTTCGAAGCCGTGACGGCCTCGTCTCGATTCTAATTAAAGTCCACGACGTCCGAAGTGATTGCTTGGGCAACCAGTTTTGACTTTTAAATAAGGGACACTGATTCTTTATTTTATAAACTGTCCCGTCTCTTCTTTTCTTCTGTTCTTCGTTATATTCTTCTGAAATCCAATGACATTTTGTCAAAACATTACTCGTTTTGACAAAATGTCTTCTTCTTTTTCTATTTCGTGCGCAGTTAAATATTTATTGCCCCGTTATTCGCACTTTTCATTTAGTCAACAACAGTCCTATCTCTTCTTTTCTTCATTAAATCCTACCGGAATTCAATTATGTACGCATCATCGATTTTCTTCTATTTCTTCACGGAACTTGACGCATTTCTTCTTTTCTTCGTTGAATCCTTCTGGAATTCAATTATGTACGCATCATCGATGTTCCCCTATATTCCCCAAACTTCGCCTCACACATTTCTTCATTTCTTCTTTTCTTCTAGGCCTCGCACAAACCAAATATCCCTTCCGTCAGAAATCGCAGCACCGTTCTGAAATAAACCTTGCGAGCACGGTAAGGAGCGTCCATTCGCCTTCGAAAATGTGTTTACACGGCACTATACACTTCACCGGCATAATTCGCCGTGTCTTTTTGCCCCGCAAGAAAACGAACGAGTTTTCCTTGGCGCCTGGCATTGTGGGGCCCACGATCTCGCGGTATCGCGAGACCCAAGTGAATTCCACGCATCGCGGGGGTGGCGGCCGTCAGAATTTACTGTTTCCACGTTCCGATCTATTTCAATTATCCCCCGTGCGGCCCGGGGCGAAAAATTCCATAAATCTTCGTCGCTAGGGTAATTAGCGGGGCAAGATACTTTCGGCCAGGCGGCGTAAATCGTTATTCCTTCCAGGAACCACGAACCATGGACGGAATTAAATGTTCGTGGCTGGAGGGGTCCCCCACACCTTCGAATTTTAACAATAACAACGACAATTCGCAATTATTCACCACCGTGACGCGGCTTTTCTTGTCGTTATTTTTAAATTGCGTCAAAATAGTTGCAGTTTGGGTTGAATTCGTTAAAATGGATTTATTGTTTGGTTCGTCAATTATCACCTGTTACGTATCATTTATTTTTGTCGGCTCTTCAGCTGGAAATTATGTTACAGTTCATTTCCAGCCGATGCTTCTCAGGAAGTTGTAACGCGCGAAGGGTTACTCGATATTCTGACAAAAGAAGAATATGAATTGCCGGGGGGGAAGCATGTCGTGGGGGACCTGTATCGCGGTGAATCGCTTGAAAAATGAAGAGGCGGCCCGTAAATCGCTATTATAGAGGTCTGAGAACGCTTGTAGCATTTCTTAATTCGTGGAGGCGTTTATTTGCTGCACCCCTCTGCAGATATAATTTAAACCGGTCCCCGCTATTTTTACCATTCCGTGATTCATTTGCCCTTGCACGTTGAAAAGAATTATATTTCATAATCGTGCATCCGTGAAAATTATTGTTGCCGTTGTCATTATTTCTAATCTGATTAGTAATAATTATTTCTTCATTGCAATCTGCTATTTTGATTGTTCTCTACTAGTGTTATTATTATTATTATTATCATGCTAACCTGTGGCGTATTAATATTTCGTCATCTAAATGCACGACGACAGGGTCTAATTTAATGCTGTTTTTCCAGGAAGAATCACGGGGGCGTGAAAAATATTGGAGAGAATTCTTCACGAATGATAAAAATTGAAAGGCCGGAGCGTTTCATTGTCAAGGGGGAGAGGAAGGTGGCTGAAGATAATAATCGCCTTCCGTTCGTCGTAAATCTCTCCTTATGAACGATGGCGATAGGGTTCGCCGCACGAAAATAGAATTTTTTTTCCCTGGCCCTCGTAAAATATTTATATGCGCAAATAGCGGCGTGCCGCGTTGAAAATACGAAAGAAGACAAGAAGGAGACATCGATAGGAGAAGCGCGGAATCCGTTCTTCTTCCCGTTCGTCGTTTTCCGTCCCGGAAATATCTCTTTGCGGACGAACTGCAAACTTTTCCCCGCGAAAAATATCGCGGCACGACGCTTTCTCCGTTTTCTTCTTCTCCAGAAACACCGGCAGCGTTCCCGCGTCGAAGAAGAAACGGTATCCCTTCTTTTGCAAAGGAAGATCATTAAAGGTTGGACAGTTTTGAGGAAGATTGATATCTCTTCTTTTAGCGGCGAGTATTTTCATTAACGGAAGAAACGATATCTCTTCTTTTATTCTACTACGAAAAAGGTTATCGAGTATTGGCTATTTTTAATCCGATCCGACGGTTTCTTCTCTCGCTTTCACGTATCTCAACACCGCTAATTTACAGGGAAAAGGCGTGAAGGCTTTTGGGGTGAAAAAAATCTACTTCACAAGCTTTCTTCCTTGGAAGACGAGGCTCCGAAATCCTTTCGCCGAGCAGATGTTTGCCGCCGGAGAGCCTGGGGAGTTGAGGAGGTGACAAAATCGAGCCTCCGGTTTTAATAGAGAAGTGGACCCGTTACACTATCGTCCGGGAAGATCGTTACTTTCGCTAGACAGCTGTTTCCTTGGCCGATGAAACGTATGCCGGTGCTTTCGAGGCGAAACGACTGCGTGGAAATAATCTGTAGAGGTCGTAGAGATACATATTTCTTTTCAGCGTTTCGGCGCAAGGAACACCGAATCTGGAATAACAAGAAAATTCTGTCAATTAAAATGTCATTTTTCCTGTTACTAACATTTCTAATATTCCTTCAACAATTTTTAATCGAATTTATTTTTTGTTAGGTGAGGCGAGCGGGTTTCAATTACGCAAGGGTTATAATCGGCCAGGTCTCTGCCAGAAAATCGTTTCAGCAACGCGGACCCGCCCACCAAACCGGAAATTAGTGGCCGACAGGCGGTTCGAATTATAGATTTCTTAGGAGAGACCACAGGAACCGCCTTTTTCATACCTTCTCTCTAAATCCCGATTTCTTTACTTCGTTAAAGCAGAAAATCCGTAAAATCAATTTGCACTTTCCTCGTGCTGTTATTATTATCATTGCCATATTAATTATAATACAGTCATAATTACTGTTATAGCATTTTTAATCGACGTGTATTCAATAATCTTCTTTCGTAATTTCAACTTTTCCGCGTAGATTATTATTGCGGGACGCCCAGATCTTCTTCTACTTCTCCTCTGTACTCCAGTTTTGCTTATACGCGTTCTAACTCGCAGCGAGTTTCTTTTTATGCAAGCTTTCGTCGTGAGAGGAGAGAAGTCGTCGACGTGTCCCCTCGACAGCTGCAACCACCGTGAGATCCGGTTCACACGACCCTCCCCACTCCACCCCCTATCCAAACCTCCTTTTACACTTTTATAAGAGCATTTCGAAAGACGTCCCTTCTTCCAGCGAGATCCAGCGACGCGATTTTTATCGAATGAGCAAGAAACAATGAGATAGCATGTATATACTGTACATTCGCCTATAGTGGATGTCGGTAAACAGGAAAACACTGCACGCATTCATTCTTCTCTACTGACCCACATTCGCGGAAGTCGCTATCTCTTCTTCTGCTTCTCTTCCCTGCCTTCGAACAATCGGCCATAAGTCAAGCCACGGCTCGTTGATCTGTCGTTTCTCGTTGCTCGGGCTCGTACAAAACAGTTTCTTCCTTTTGGAATGAAAAAAAAGAGATTCGCCTCAGCCTCGACTTCGTTTCTTCAGTTTGATCATTTATTAACCGCGTCCCAGTATCTCGAACTGGTCAACCTTTTGATATAATAATCATAACAATGATGGCAGAAAACTGTGAAAGATACTAAGGTCGAAGAATATGTCCAACTGATAAAATGAATGTTCCAGATGTTTGTCGATGAGCTTCAATTAACTATGACACGAGCTGCCTGTAGTAAATAAAAATACTAAGCTCGTAGAGGTAGCTGGCTTAATTTTCTGAAAGGCATAATGGTCGAGGTGGAATTTATTTCAACAACAGCAACAGTCGTAAGTATAATAATAATAATAGTAATGATATTCAGTGAAATTTAATTCACAGCCAAGAAAAGTAACCTCATTACTCGCATTTATATTCGCACCGCAGTTTTCTTCTTCCGTGTGGTGAAGCGAAGTGAAGAGAAGGTAGAGAGGCGTCGCGACGCCACTGGATCACCCGTCAGCCTTCTACCGTTTCGTTTTCGTCGACGTCCACACGCCGAGACACTATTTTCGACTAATTTACTAATTCGAATCGGAACTAAAAGGGATCGCCTGACACGCGGTTCGATTCAAAGAAATACATTTGTACCCGTGTCAGGGGAACATCAAAGAACGTCACATTGTCAGACCGTCGGATGGCCGTTTCTACTTTTACACACCGTGAGAGTAACGTTACAAACGTCAGGCTTATCCGCCGCGGGAAAGAAAAATCTAATTAACCCGAGCTATTAATAATTGCACCGATAATGATAATTGCCGGCGAAATTTTCGCCGGGAAGAAATGGGCGAACGAAATAGGGAACAGGAAATTGGGAGAGGAAAAAAAACGACGAAGAAGAAATATCAGCGTCGAACACAATGAGTTTAATGTCTAAAAGTGTGAATCAGATGTTTGATAAATTAGCGGCAAGGTTGGTCATTGGATATAAAAAGCGAGATCGAACAGAAAAGAAGAAAGGGAAGCAGTAGTCGAGACGAGTACATTTATGGCTGGTATCTCTGCAGATAGTATTCATTAGGGACACCGGGTACGCGTCAGCGGACATGGTATGAAGAAAAAAAAAAGGAGAGGCACGAAAAAATGATTCAATCTACACTCGTGGGAAGCTGAGACCTTCTGAAGGCGACTGTGAACGGTTTAACGAGATGTTAAAACCTTCGTTATTTTATTAATTATTTAGAAAACATCGCAAGCCCTCCGTTTCTTCTTCACGTCGGAAATTAATTGGATAAAGATAACTGTCAGGAATTATTCAGATTATTAAGAATTTCTATTTCTTCCGGTTAAAATCGTGCTTTCTTCTTCCCTAACGAAGAGATCACTGAAGAAGTTTCAGTAGGAACATGATTTCGCACACTGTCCTGTGAGAAACGAGAGATATCTGTTATTCGTACTAGTATTTATTTCGACGTGAAAATATTCGATACTATCTTGAAGTATGCTGCGGCATAGTGGATGACAGACGACGGTCGTACATCATACGTTTCTTGATGGATTTCAGGGTATGTCAGACGAATGTTTTCCCTACTTTCTGTTGAAAGATGATCGATTCGTGATGGTCAGGTCGAAAGGAAACGTCAGAAACGTCGGGACCCCGTGCAGATACTACATGGAGCTCAGGTCGATGTCGAGACGTCCTCCACCTTACACCCACGTTGATACACAAGGGTCCATGAACTTGCATGAGGATCCTTCGACGAGAAACATACATGGTTGTTCTATTTATTCCGTTTCGTAAATTGAATAATTTAACGTAAACAGTAGGCCGTATTTTTAATTGAATCAGAGGTGGCGATTGCATTTCTCCTTTCTGTTAATGCTGAATTATTTCTGTTTCAGATGCTACGTATACAGTTGTACCAATCTATGTATATCAATCCCGATTTTCTGTCAGTTATAGATAGAAACAGAGTGGAAGAAAAGGACGACACGCCACCTGTGGCAATCAAAGACGACTGTCCAATCTATCCAAGGTGTAGATACCTCGCCTACTGTATCGGCGGGATGTTCATATTCTTCCTGTGTGTTATTCTGATCAGCCTGGTGTTTCCCTATCCCATGCATGCTTCTTGCATGGTCAAATGGTAATATGGATATGTGTTTTGAATATTTACAGACACGCGTTCACTTTGCAATGCCCTGTTTATGTTATTTCGAACAGATCGAACTTTACTTCTAATTATGAATGTTCATGCCTGGTAGAATAATGAATGTAATTTTTGTAATGAAATTCGTAACAGCGGGGAAGTTCGTTATAAATAAATGGAGCGAGGGGAACGTTCTCCACGATATCCCATAAAAGCTTGGGAAAAGTTTGTACAAAGATAACGTCTACTCCGCAAACAATCCTGTGCATAGAGAAACTCAATATTGGCCGGCACAGTGTGGATCGTATATTTTCCTTTGGCCGGACGACACCGCTTGAAAAATATACGGGCCACACTTTTCGAGCCCCATGAGAACGTCGCGTGTGTTATTTCGGTTCGCCCCTTTGAACTTCCACGCTGCCAAAAGACGACTATAAATTTCCCCCAATAAACCAGCTCATTTGCATAGTTGGATGAAAAAATCGGTGGAAACTTTCTACCATTTTATGCTAATACTAAAACTTGTCGGCAAACAATAATACGCTCCTCATTTCGGAATCGAAGTAGCACAAATAATAGTAATAGTACTAATAATAACAATAATAGTCAAACGACAACGAGAAATTCCTCTGTGACGAAGAAATGCAATAACAGTATTAATAATATCAGACTTTGTCAAGTTTTAGATACAAAAAACATTTCTGCGTCGCTATTTGCAAAATGATTATTGTTTCTTCATCGTAGGAAATTTGGAGATCCATGCACCTACAGCATGCAGAAACTTAGGAGCCAGATACTTAATTGGTCGTCCTGCTTCAAGTGTGGCCCACGTGGCAGCAAATGTCTTTACACAGTAAAAAGGGATTCATTTGATTCTTCCAGTTTTATTTTGTTTAATAATTAGTCGCTTTGTTCGCAGCTGAAGGAACCAAAGTCACACGAGAGCAATGTGATCAGAGCTGTTCACCTTGGTCCAAATTTACGAACCGTGGAGTCCATAAAGATCGCCTTTGAGGAAGTTAATAAAACCTGCGTGGCAACGGTGGGTATAGGTTGACTATAGTAAATTGAATGTGTAATTTTTTAAATTAAATTAATGGGGTTAATCGCGACTTTAAAACGAGAGAAAAAGATTGAACGTCCGTTTTATCGTTAAAGGGAGAGTCAGTGTCGAATGAGTGGTTCAGGATATTCGATTATGGTACCAATTATTGCAATCTGCACAATTTAGTGAGCGGAATTGGCTTCGATAAAAGTCCCAAGTTTTTGGAATTGACCACCAACGCGGTTTGTACGCAGTACAATATGGCGATTTGCGATTGAAACCGATTCGCCGTGTCATTTCGGAAACATTTTCCCTCGAATAATATTTCAGGGTACTCGACGTTAAATAAAAATATTATTGCCCATGATTCTGCCCTTTGTTCGGTGATTACAGGAAATCGGTGAAGGGAAATCACGAAAGACCATTATCATTATAATAAAACGATGCTTATTTAATCTTATCTATACAGAATAAATATTAAGTGTATAGTTAATATTTAAAAGAGGGACACTTCGTTTATGTACAAGTACCGTCTCCCTCGATTGGATCGAAATCATTTCGAAGGAGTAGTATTTATAAAAAAAAAAAACAAGTTATGTACAATAGAATACGTTAGATCGTACAGACAATCGCTCACAACTCCCAAATCACGATTTATATACATAATTTCCGCGCACAAACAGTTAAACGAACAGTCGGACAATTATAAATATTCCTTCGAGCTGCTTATCGTCGAGTCGCTACGCGAATGTCTCGAGCAAAAGGGTTGACCTCTCAGTGACATCAAATGGCACCTCCTTCCTTTCTTCGTTGTAGCGTTGCACAACATTCTAGGGGGCGCGTGCGACGTGGAAACACTGGGGGAGCAGAAACATCTGTATTTAGCTACATATTAGCATTATCGATAGCCCATTAATTCGCTCCTTTTTTCAAATTCGCGTACCTGCTGTTCGGCGTCTGTGGTCGGGAATACGACGAATCAGCAATGGAACTATCGTCCCTTCGCAATCGGAGTCTCAAATCGTTCGCGTCGAGCAAGTAATCGAAATTATCGTAGCTCTCCTCCACCTCGTCCATCCGGTGCAAGTGCTCGTAGTCCTGGATATCTTCGGACATGCTCGGGAATTCCCGTTCGTAATTGTGATGGAGGTCCTCGCGATTTCTCCTCGAGGCCACATACGAGCAGGACAATTTCTCGCGCTGCGACAAGGTCGACCTTCCCCACGCCGCTGTCGATAACAGCATCGCGTAGCACGCGTCTGAAACGAGTTATGACGTTGCGTCTGTTACGTCCCGGCGCGGCTTTACAGAATTTACGCAGGGTTCTTCTTACCACGGCGCGAGACGATTTTCTCTACAATCTTATGATCCACGCGACACGTACGTTCGCGTCTGATCGGGCACCACGGCTAGATACGCGATCGCAATCTTATGAGTGTCACTCACCGGTCCTTCAGGTGTCCTCAGCTTCCAGGTGTAGTTCTCTTTTAGGTCTGAAGATCTTGTCGCACCTGAACGGTTGTCGTCTCTGAGGGTTTCCGTGGAGCGGGAAACGGAGTGGTTTCGGAATGAAGATCACTGACTCGACTTGCGTTAATTAAGTCTTTATATTATAAAATAAGATCACAGTTTCTTAACGTTTACTATACAGCTAACTAGATGTAATTAACTACTAAAATATACTTCTAATCTAAACTAGGTATAATTAAACTTAACGAAACAATATTCTAAATTCGGCGCGTTGGTTTTAAGGCACACGGAGGTGTGTGCAATAGCTAGAGGTGCTATGCGTTGAGTGCGCTCCGTAAGGGAGGATTGAGTGGCCACCGGTGTCCTCGTGGTGTTATATAGGGTATGTTCCTCCTGGGTTGCCTATCTGCAGGCGCTGGGCCTGATGTCCGATCTTGGTGCGGGGTGGCTCCGTTGCGTTTGGTGGAGGTTTAAGGGGCGACTGCGGTCGGTATTGCAGTTTCCCCCTTAAACGGCTTATTTCTAGTTAAAGCTAACTTAAACCTAAGTCAAACGTCGTACGACGTCACACCTTCCCCCTTGGTGAGGAATTTGCTGGGGTAAATTCTTTAGGGATCCCAATCGTCTCGAACAGCGAAACCACCGCCTTCCTCTCCCATCCTGTATTTACTTTCGACTCAGTTCTGGAGTGCCTGCTTTCCCTCGAAAGGTTGAAATTTCCCTGGAGTGATGATTTGTCACAGTGCTGGGGCCTGGCCGGATGTGGCTGGCAAATGTCTTCGATGGGTGATGGCGCCTGGGACGGTATAATTGCATCGTCGTGACGGTCAGCCGTCCTTCCCATTGAAATAGTTTCTCTTTTGATTTTTGAAGAGAATGTCCAGTGTCGCTGAGCTTAATTTAAAGCTGTTATTTCCAGGATTGGTGAGATACGGATAGAGTTGCGGTGTCTAAAATATGTTTGAGTAAACACCATTTCTCCGTTGCTTCTGTTACCATGGTTGCAATTAATGGTCAGAGCACGGCGGGGGTGAATAAAATGTTCTTTGCTTTGAGACTTTGGTCACCTTCGGGAAAATTACCGTCATTTCCGTAGGGGAAAAGGTTTCGACTTCATTTTCTTTAGTTTGTTCATATGGACTACCTTAAATCTATGCTTAATTCTAATCTTAACGTTACTCGCGGATACGACTTCCACAACGTCGTATGGCCCGGTGTATTGGTCGTCGAATTTACCTTTACGTGGTTCCTTTAGGAGGAGGACCCTGTCTCCTACCGAAAATTTCTGCACGTTTACCTGTCTGTCGTAATAGCTTTTAGATTTTTCTTTGGCCTTGCCGAGGTTGTTTCGTGCAACTGTCTGTGATTTAATCAATTTGGTCTGCAGTTCGTGGAGGTATTCGCGGTAGGATTCGTCGTTAGTTTCAATGTAGAGCGTCGCGTCGGCGGTAGGTGTACGTGCTAAATGTCCAAATACCAATTCGTGTGGGGTAAAGAGCGTACCCTCGTGAACGCTGGTATTGTAGCTGAACATAGCGAGATCGAGCCATTCATCCCAATTGTTGTTAGTGACGTAGTGCTTCAAGTACTCGGTCAGGACGTGGTGGGATCTTTCTATAGACCCATTTGTTTGTGGGTGGAATGCAGTTGCCTTAAAATGTGATATTTTAAATTTACGTGCCACTGCTTTCATGACTGAGCTTGTAAAGTTTGTGCCCTGGTCTGTCAAAATAGCTTTAGGAGCGCCGAATCTGCATACTAGTGTTTTGATAAATGCATCCGCGGTCTCTATTGCGTTCGGGTGTCTGAGAGGAACGGCGAGGGAATATTTGGTAAGGAGATCTTGCATGGTAAGAATGTAGGAATAGCCAGAGGAAGTGGGAGGAAGCGGTCCGACTACATCCAGTGATACTTTGTCGAATGCACGTCCGGGTGTGTCCGTCAATGTCATGGGTAATCTTGTTTTAATTCGTGTGAGTTTCTTTAGTTCGCAACTGGTGCACGAATTAACATAGTCCTGTACATCAGTCTTTAGGCTTGGCCAGTAATATTTGTTTCGTATGCGTCTGTATGTCTTAGTTATACCCTTATGTCCACCGAATGCAGACACGTGGTTTTCAAATAAAATGTTTTTTCGTCGGTCTTCCGCGGGAATCTGAATTTCGTTTGTGCAAGCGAATATTTTGGTCGGGGTGGCGTTGAAAAATTCTAAGAGTGTATCTTTTATGAGGTTCCAGGAAGCGTTATCAATACTATTGCGGGATATGCTAAATGATGTTAAATTTAATTCGGTTACTACGTCGTATAGCGAGCAAAGGGAATCTACAACGTCTTGTGCGGAGGCTGAGTGGTGTGTCGAAGTTTTTACTGGTAATTGGATAACATAGTATTGTCCACTTTTACTGACTTTAGCCCTTCCGAGGGTTACGTCCTTGAAGGGTCTCAATCTGTTTTGTGCAGCGAGGTCTGTGGCGCCAGTTTCTGCTGGTTGTCCGTCTAGCGATACAAAACAGACGAGGTTGTCTTTTCGCATCGCGAGTCTGTCTCGTATATAAATCATGTTTTGGTGGGTGGTCGTCGTAAAGTTTCCCGTACCGGAAGTCTGGTGTAAGTCAAGGTCCGAGTCGTCGTCTGTCGTGTCGGATTCTGACCGTGCGTCCGGGGGGTCGGGAAATTCGTTCGTTGACGTCAAGAGGTTGGGTCGTTGCGTGGGAGAATTTACGTTGGGTTCAAGTGGTCGAACTTTGGAGGCTGGATTTCGGTTTCCGTCGGAGGGTCCTGCAACCACGTGGTTGTCGAGAGCGGAGGTGGTTTGTACGGGGGAATTGTACCGTATGGGTAAGGTGGGAGTTAGGACATTGGAAGGTGCATTGGTGTCCTTATTAAAACTTTCCTTCGGTTGGGGTATTGGTTGAGGAGGAAATACGGGAACCGGATTGCGAGAGAGAGCATCTGCATTTCCGTTGGCTTTCCCCGCTTTGTACATGACCTTGTACTCATACTCGGCCAATTTCAATCTCCAACGAAGCAGTCGCGAGGTAGGGTCCTTTACTGAATTCATCCACACCAGCGGCCGGTGGTCGGTGATGAGGTTGAAGGCATGGCCGTAGACATAAGGTCTGAAGTGTTGTACCGCGTAAACAATAGCAAGGCATTCCTTTTCAATAGTGGAGTAATTTAACTCTGCTCCGTGCAGAAGTCGAGAGGCATAGGCTATAGGTCGATCGTCCCCTCCTTCGCCCTGACTGAGTATTGCTCCGATCGCGTAACCCGAAGCGTCAGTCGTAATATTAAAATTTTTTGTGAAATCAGGATATCGCAATACCGAG
Source organism: Nomada fabriciana (assembly GCA_907165295.1). Classification (NCBI taxonomy): domain Eukaryota; kingdom Metazoa; phylum Arthropoda; class Insecta; order Hymenoptera; family Apidae; genus Nomada; species Nomada fabriciana. The sequence goes on along the minus strand of OU015699.1, from coordinate 8,094,850 downwards.
TCGCTGCATAACGATTTCCGTAAAGTTTCGAAAGCACGCTCCTGATCTGGCCCCCACACGAATTTGACATCCTTTCTCAATTGATTGGTGAGTGGCTTTGAAATTTGGGAAAATTTATCAATGAAACGTCGGTAGTAACCCGCAAGGCCAAGGAACTCTCTAATATTCTTAGCGTTACGCGGTCGGGGGAAGTTGAGTACCGCAGATGTTTTTCCCGGACAAGGTTTGACTCCGTCCTCTCCTATTACATGGCCGAGGTAGGCTACCTCACGGTGGAGGAAACCACATTTCGACGGCTGCAACCTTAAATTTGCCTTGCGGAGACGTTCGGCTAGTTTGTTGAATTTATTTCTATGCTCTGTTAGTGAACTGGCGTAGAGTACTATATCGTCCAGATACACAAATAATTCCGTGCCCTGTAATCCGGTAAGTATCGAGTCCATAAGGCGCTGAAAGGTTGCAGGCGCGTTCTTTAAACCAAATGGCATTCGGTTAAATTCATAATGACCATACGGCGTTGAGAAAGCGGTTTTAGTAGCGTCCTCCTTTTCCATGCCTATTTGGTGGAACCCGTTCGCTAGATCAAAAACACTGAAGTATTTTGCACTACCGAGCTGATCTAGTATTTCGGCAATGCTAGGTAGTGGATAGGCGTCGGATATTGATTTTTTCGTTTAGTGCACGGTAGTCGATTACCATGCGCCATCGCTTTTTCCCGGATTCATCAGGCTTCTTAGGAACAATCCACAAGGGGGAATTATAGGGAGACGTAGAAGGACTCACTATGTCGCTTTCCAGTAGCTCCTTCATTTGTTTGTTAATTTCCTCCTTGTGGATTGGTGGGTAGCGATATTGCTTTACGTGGACGGGTGTCTGGTCCGTCGTTGGAATTTTATGTGTGACCGCGTTTGTTTTCGACAAATAATCGCCAGGGAGATGGAAGAGATCGTGATTTCGATTTACTAGATCGCGCACGTGATTAAGCTCCTCGTCGTTCAAGTGATTAGAACTTATTATGTTCATCACTTCTTCTGAACGAGTGTCGGGAGACTTGTCGCGCTTGTCTTTGATTGAAAAGATTCCTTTTCCTCTTTTGGTCCCGGCGAATTTAACGGATTCTGGGATTGGATCGGGCGATACGGAGGAGACTTCTTCGACCTCTTCCAGCTCCATGGTGGGCATGGAAAAGGTGGCTTTTCCGCACGATGTATTTACACACCGCAAGTACGCTTTTCCGTTTTTGTTTAACACTAATGAGTCGAATACAGTGACTCCAGGTGCGATTTCACGCTTCGCGATATAACCAACGCGTGGACCGGTGACGCGGACTACGATGCACGCGGCTGTCCGTGGTTCGATCGTACAACGCGTCGTGTTAGAAAAAGGGATCCCGGTTCCCCTCCAGAGAATGCGCTCTTTTACATATGAAATTTCGGCTCCATGTTTGAGGAAGGAGGAACCGAGTATTCCCTGCGTGGTTATAGGAAAATCGTCCGAGACCACGTAAAATTGAGTAATGACACCGTGGATCTCTGCATTGACGGCGCCGAGGGTTTTTACGTGGCCCTGCGTAATTCCACTAATCAATATTGTATCTGATTTATTAATTCGTGTCTCTGCGTGCAGCGCGCTAGCCTTTACTAAATTAGGCTCAGCACCCGTATCCACCATAAGCGTTGTGGCATTTAAAAATTGTGGTGAGCGGATTACTACCTGAGGGACAGTCGAGATTTCCGTAAGGGTTACTCTTGCGACTCGGGATTCCCTAATAACATATGGACCGACTGGCTGCTTGTCTCCTCCCGTCGCGAGTCCGAGGTTGACGGGAGGGACATCTCGTTTCCCTGTATTTTTTGATTCCGTTCCCGTTTCCTGCATTCATGTATGTCGTGCCCAGGATACTTGCAATAATTGCATAACCTTACGGCACGCGTATTACGAGCATCCTGGCGCTCGTTTAAATTGCCTCGGGGTGCGGACGGTCGCGAAGGGCTCCGTGAATAGGCGAGCGCGGAACCTGAGGGGTTCTCGTAACTACTTCGTCGCGGAACATATGCACGTGCCGATTCATGACGCGTGGGCGAACGGCTATGGGAATTGTCGTTTGTGCGTATGGGTTGAAATTTCGGCGCAGCTGGGTCCCAGTAGGAAGTGTCTCCGCCGGGGGTCCTATTTCGATTTCCCGCGAAGTGCACGCGCCTATCCTCGCGATGCGGTTGTTCGTACCGCTGCTTCTCGCGTATGTACCGTTTATACAGTCTTATCGCCTCGTCATAAGTATCCTCGAGAGCGTTAGACTCGAACGATTTCATATCGATTCGTAATTCTGGAATCAGCCCATCGATGAAGCTGTTCCTAGTGGTACGATTCACCTGATCTAGTTCGCGATATTGTCCGTCGAAGTCGAGTATGGCTGCTCTTATGTCTTTAATACGGCCGATATAATCAACAATATGTTCATTTCGGAACATATACGCGTCGGTTAATTCTACGCGGTAGTGGTCTACGGTCTTGGCTGGCGCGAACACGTATTTCAAACGGTTACATAGCTCGGTAACCGTGGAACAATTCTGGTCTTCGATCACCGAGTATGCGCGACCGCGAAGTTTGTTTATTAGAAGTCTTGTAAGAGTTAACTCTGCGTGCGCTGGCAATATGTCTCGAGCTCTACGGCAAGCTCGGCTGAAGGTTAGAACCTTTATGTTTTGCCCGTCGAAGACCGGCACAATTTCCAGCGCTTCTTTTAAGGAAAGATCCGGAAATTCCCTATTTGTCACACGGGGTTCTACTCGCGGGGGTGGAAATTCCTCGTGTGCTTCGCGAAGGTTCCCCAACTCCCGACGCAATTCCTCTAATTCGCGCCTGATATTGCTCACTGGCGATGATCTTAGCGTATCTTCTAACTCGCTTTGCACAGTCTCCATTCTCATACGATATATCGCGTCAAGTTCCGCGGCCTTATTTTGAAGCGCGATGCGCTCAGCTTCTACAGCTTCCGCTTCCTTCTTAAGCTGATTTTCCTTATTAGCTAAATGCAACTCGAGCGCGGCGAGGTCTACCTGGGATAATGTCGACTGTTTCTCTGAAATTGCTTTTGATCTCGTAGCCATTTTACCGTGGGGATTGAGAATTTATCCCACCGCTGTCACCAAAAATGTTACGTCCCGGCGCGGCTTTACAGAATTTACGCAGGGTTCTTCTTACCACGGCGCGAGACGATTTTCTCTACAATCTTATGATCCACGCGACACGTACGTTCGCGTCTGATCGGGCACCACGGCTAGATACGCGATCGCAATCTTATGAGTGTCACTCACCGGTCCTTCAGGTGTCCTCAGCTTCCAGGTGTAGTTCTCTTTTAGGTCTGAAGATCTTGTCGCACCTGAACGGTTGTCGTCTCTGAGGGTTTCCGTGGAGCGGGAAACGGAGTGGTTTCGGAATGAAGATCACTGACTCGACTTGCGTTAATTAAGTCTTTATATTATAAAATAAGATCACAGTTTCTTAACGTTTACTATACAGCTAACTAGATGTAATTAACTACTAAAATATACTTCTAATCTAAACTAGGTATAATTAAACTTAACGAAACAATATTCTAAATTCGGCGCGTTGGTTTTAAGGCACACGGAGGTGTGTGCAATAGCTAGAGGTGCTATGCGTTGAGTGCGCTCCGTAAGGGAGGATTGAGTGGCCACCGGTGTCCTCGTGGTGTTATATAGGGTATGTTCCTCCTGGGTTGCCTATCTGCAGGCGCTGGGCCTGATGTCCGATCTTGGTGCGGGGTGGCTCCGTTGCGTTTGGTGGAGGTTTAAGGGGCGACTGCGGTCGGTATTGCAGTTTCCCCCTTAAACGGCTTATTTCTAGTTAAAGCTAACTTAAACCTAAGTCAAACGTCGTACGACGTCACACGTCGTAGTTATCATGTATCGGCAGTCGGTAATTTGGATGCGTCGGTAACTCACGGATCCATCGATTTATCTGGCGGCGGGTTGAAATGTACAATTCGCCGATAGCTCCCCTCAGTTTGCGATAGTACGATACCGTAGACGTAACGGAGGCCTGGAGGTTAGGGCGGCTGGGCCCATCGTAACTGTCTACTCTGCCGTTCGCGGGCCCGTTTTGGTGGATCACCTGAATCGGTTCGGCCCGTATCCTCGCTGATTTTGGGCCGAAAGCTCGCTGAATTCCCACCATGAGGAAATGCACTGCGATAAATTAATTACGATTAGGTTAGCAATATTTTGGCTGCGTTATGCACAAAATGCGAAAATATTGGTAAAGGTACCACTGTGACGTGATTCTACATATTTGACCTTGATGTTCAAGGGCAGTATTCTTTTTCTTCTTTCGGTGGTACCTTCGCCAATAATAGCTTCACACCTCGCAAGTACGTACTTAGCGTGATTATGAGAATCAAAACGGACATGGACACGAAGTCCAAGCAAGCGTCCATGCCGTGTTTCAGAAACGACGCCAAATTCAACGGGACAATTCCCAGGATGGTTATTCTGGTTAGCAATGGCGCGTGCAAAAATGCCGCGACCACCATGGCCAACAACAAATAAATAACGTGTAAGCCTGCTCGATATATCCTGTGCATTTGTTCCCCTGAAAAGCAAGATTATTTATTGTCGACAGCTCTACTATTACTACCGTTATTAACGCATCGTTGGCCGTAATTGAATTGCACTGCATTTAAAAAGTTAAAACAGCCAACGCAAGAGCAACGACGTGTTAATATTTAGTTCTCCGTTCTCGTGAACTGTAAATACCAGTGTCGCCAATGTAATTCGTCAGCCAGCTAAGCTTGTCGTCCACTTCTGCACGCATGGCGTTCGTTACATCCCAGATGTATTGAATGGTGTCGTTGATCTGTCCCAGTTTCTGTAACGTCTGTTCGTATTGATGCAGGGCCTCCTCGTGCTGCGCGAAAATTCTGTTCGTGCTGATCTCTATCTTCTCCCAGATCTGCCGCGCCTGTTCCTGAATTTCCATCAGGTCTCGAATAATCTCGTCGTGATTTTCGCCACGTCGCGCGGCCTGCTGCTCCAAATTTTTGTTCGCCTCCTCTGCGAAGAAGTTCGAGCGAGTTATTTTCGATTTCGAGCCTCGAGAAAAGCTGTTTGCATTTCTTCGAGCGATTACCCAATTTATTTCTGATGTCGCTAGCCATCGCGGCCAGTTCCGTGTGACCAGAACGGATCAGAGCTTTCTCGATGTTCAGTTCCCTCAGATTTGTCGTCACCAGATGGTGTGCCGAAGCCTGTGCGTCTTTCAGGTGCGCCTGTTGCTTCAGCAACGCCTCGTTCCCCCTCGACAATGTAGACAGTGCATCCACGGTCTGCTCTTCCAATCTATCCTGGCTGTCCTGTGATAAATATTCAAGTTGTACATAAGTACGCTAACAGAATCATCTCACTCAAGCTCACCTTTAAGGCTCCCAACGTTCTGATCTGCGTGTGAGCCGTTTGCATCAGTTTGTTCACTGTTAATTCAGTGAGCGCACGAAACTGTGTACTCCGAGCTGTGTAGCAGACTGCCCTAGCCCTGTTGCTCATTAAATGGTACGCGTTCCACATGTCCGGGTCCATGTCTGTGGTGCACTGTTTTAATGACTGTAAAAGACAAGAGTACAGTACTTGGATGTAAGAAATGCATTTTAATAACACCTGTAATTTCAATCTTCGTTGAACAAACTATTCGGCAGAGTTTTGCAGAAATTAGGAATGATTAAAGCGGACGGTTGGACGCGAACACAGAGAGAGCTGTTGGCTTTATGGGGCTCCAAAGGAAACTTCAGTGGAGGTCTATGGTCTGTAAGAGGGGGGAGAGTTGCAGGTTTGAACATGTTCCAGCCACCCTTCCATCTGTTTAACCCCCTCCGGAACCCAGCAACATTAAACAGAAGCAGCGAGAGTGAAATACAGAACAGCTGGCAACATGATTGCAACGTTTCAAACGCGTGGAAAGACATGGAAATCTGCGAATCAGAAGTATCGAGTCGTCTTCAACACGCAAGTGAAAGCGCAGGCGTTTGTCAAAGGGGAATATCGAACGTTCGATCAGGAAACTCGTACAGAAACGCGAGGAATACATTCGGTACGGTATTTTACCATTTCCTCGGTGCACGGAAACATTTTTCTGCCCTCCACCGCGGATTGGCAATTTAACAGATTGACGCTCAGCTTCGCCAGCTGCTCCTCGGTCATCTCCGAGCAAGATGTTCTGATCCTCATGATAACTTTGTGCTGGCAAGTCTCCAACGGCGACGCCGCTTGTATATCCGTGAACTTGGCCGCCTCCTGGAGGAACTTCTCGTCCTCGGTCATCGATTCGTAGGGGATCGAGATGAGCGGGACCCCGTCCGCTACGAGTACAGTGCTTTCGTCGGCGTTCTTGCCCCAGATCCAGCCGAGTACGGACGCCTCGACGCCGCTCCGACAGAGTGCGAGCGAAACGCAGAGCGTCAACAAACTCCCACGCAACATTCTGTAACGATCCTCCTGAAAATTACAGCGAACGGTTCTGAGAAGTTTCGCGGCGTCGTTTTGGGCCTTACCGTAACTAGCGTTTTGATCGTGCAAACCGATTTACCTAGAACGAAGGTGCAATTTATCGCGATGGACAGAGATTGGGCAGTTGAAAACAAGTCGATGCTTGTTGCAACGTGCCGTCAGGTAACGGTTAGCAACAGGTCCCACGGTGGAGTTGCAGGGAAGATGCGTTTCGGGGGCACATTCGCGGGCCCAACGGCGACAGAATATTTTTATCGACGCGAGAACAGATGATCCGATTGACGCGGCCGAAGGTTTCGCCGCGTTGATTCGGGCGAACGAAAATAAACGCTCCACAGGTGAGGCACAATGACGAGTGTTTATTTTTTGTCCACCGGTGGACTGCGGCTCTCAACGGCCACAGCGCTGCGGTTACGATGGCGGGGTGAATTAAGTGGGGAATGTTTCGCTGAAATTTGTGAAATAATCGTTCGTTCATATCTCGCCCTTTAATCGAAGCAGCAAAGGTTGGAGTACATTGTACGAACGCGACGCTGGGTATAATTTAATTAGGTATCAGGAATTGTATGGGATAAGTTCTGACGGCGAGTGGTTTGAATATTTGCAACGGTGCATGCGAATCGTTGCCCAATCGGGAATAGGCGTTAACCGCTGAAATTTTGAAATGGTCCAATGAGAGAGTCTGCCGGGTATGAACGCGCATGCGCAGTTTAGTGCGCCATTGCAAATCTCGCCGCGATCACGGATCTGCGCCGACTCTTCGTGAAATGCAATTTTTGTGCAATTTGTTTTGTGCAAAATAGTGGTGTATGTGGCGAAAGCTGTCTGAAAAGTAATCCTCGTCCGGTTTCGGTGAGTTAGATGTACAGATATTGTTTTAAATTAATAGTTTTGCGAGTAATCTGAGAGCGATGGTAATCGCGGCGTTTTTCAAGCTATGGTTTATGTTTCTACGAAGCCGCCAAATATTATTTTGCTTTTATTGTATTTGCATATACATTTGTGTCAGTTGGGTTATAGATTACAAGGCTATTTGTTTCTTTTTATTTTCCTATATATTTACAAGGCGTATTTTACAAATTTGGTACAAATTGTGTTCTTTACAAAAAAATTGAATACTGTACTACTTCTTCTCCGGAAGTACCTCGCTAATTCCGTACATTCCTGCCAATAGTCTCCCGTGAGACGTCGGTGCTGGTTCTTTTGGCGCCAAATACGGACCTTTTTCGTCCATGTAAACGTACCTAAACGTTTGTTAAGGACATATTCGAACTGAAAATGAATTAATGAATATTCGTTGCATTTTTAATTTCTCGGTTAAAATGTTCTACGTTAAATAATATTTATACAAAAATTTATATCGAGCAGAGAAAATTATATTTCGAAGGATACGGTAACCGTAAGACCCAGTAGGCACTTTGCGACAATTTGATTGGCTCGTCGCAGCCGGTAACAAAAATTGGGCAGGGCGCCGGGCCTGGTTGCACTCTGGGATTTAGAGTAACATGTACCGGTGCCTTTGGCGTAACCACGTGAATTCTCATTAGTTGAGCAATCAGCGGTTTCGTTTGCCTGGAAAATGAAAAGAATGCAATATTTTCCTCCCGACATTTCCCGAGATATACGCACCTGCACGGGCAAGGGAAATACAGGGGCATATCGGCAGTACTGGATGTGACTTTATTTCCACTGTCCTTCACGATTCCGTTCCCAGTTGCCTTCAAAACCTTGTCAGGCGCGGATGCCATGAATCTGTGCCCTCTCGGGCACTCGTATTCCACCCCGACGAAAATTTTCACCACGAACTCCTTTCCACCCTTGGATTTCCTCCCGCGAATGCTGTTGATATTCTGGAAATTCTTTCCACGGGAGCAATAACCGTGAGTCCCATGATCCCCGATGGTAGGCCACAGGGAGCCCCTTTCTTTTTGGTGTTCCAATCTGATTGAAAAATCAGTTTAGCTTTCCTTCGAACGTCATTCGTTCGATTTAAATTACCTCACGGTCACGTCCCAAGGTAGAAGAAAGGCAGAGGTGGGCAGAACACCGGCCTGATGTTGCAGGCCCAGATTGTGGGAATACAAGCTACTTGGTCCTAGGCAAACTAGGGACCAGCTGGAAAATTGGGGCAACAATCCAGCTGGTGATTCCGTATGCAACATTCCCGGTAGATACTCCGTTGTCGAAGGTTGCCTGATCAAAGATTTCTCTGCGGGATTTAATTAGATTGAAACTCCATCGTCAGCCGGGATATTCCGTGGCAATTACCTTTAGCAATTTCCGCGTCGCTGTCAGATACTTCTATGACTACTTTGTGAGCGTCGCTTGGCGTCAGACTAGTCTTGCTACTGAGCTTCGGCACGTCTTCGTTTGTTTCGCTAGTCGGGGCAGACTGGCCTCCGCTTCCATAGGGTGTCCCAATATCATCTGGAAAGTATTAAGTACAATACGAAAGTCCACTTCGTCAAAATCCCATTTGCCTTGTAAGATTAATAACACGTACCGTTCAGCGTGTTAACCCCAAGGCTACACGCCTGAGTGTCACCCCGGGGCGTGGGCGACTCGACGTGGGTGAAAGAATCCTTCCTCTTCGTGGCGAATAATTGTGCAGGCCTGCAAAACTCACGAGTTACCGTCACCTTCGTTCGAGAGAACCTCTATACTTCACCTGTAGTTGTGCGTACTCGGTTGAAAAACCGGGAACTGTATGTTCTCCAACTGAGCACATCCGCACTGTTTGGCCAGCATTTGGAAGTAGTCGTAGTTCGCCTGTCTCAAGCTGAAGGGGTCCTCCCTGGACCCCTGGCAACGGCCGCAATTGCAGGCGCAAACGTATCGAACACCGCTGCAATGCTCCCTAATTGGCAAATCGCTGCGAAGTGGGACGGTTACAGATCACGGTTAGGTAAAGCGACGAAGATCGATGAAGATCAATAATGAGAGGCGTACTTGTCGCTGTCTCTTTGTTCCGCCTGTTCCCCGCCACCAGCGCCATCGCTTCCTCCCCTGTGAATGGGATTGGTGCAAGGATTGCCCGTCAGAGATAGCACCTCGCACATCTGCCTGCCAGATCTCCAGTGCTTCTCGCATTCGACTTGCAGCTTCTCGCTGAACTCTTCGAACAGGGGGCCCCTCGCGTGCATCTCGAAGACCGCCATCGCGTGGGCCAGTTTCGACTCGTGGTACGCCCTAGCGGACATATCGGAGGTTCCATGTGTTCTTCTCGAAAACTACTTAGACTAGGGTTCTACTGTTGCGATCTATAGTCTCTATAGTCCCGGACAGTCCTTTGATCGAATTAGAGAATTTCTACCTTGTATAGTGCTGCGGCAAGCTTTCTTGATAAGTCTGGAGGGCTCGAGGCAGCACCTTGCTGCACCTGCTCTTGCTGAACTTCACGTCGGTGTCCAATAAACTGTGCAGGCTTGTCAGTTCCTTGTCCGTTCCATGGATGAAGTAGTCGTACACTTTGTTTGCTACCACGCAGAATGTTCCAATGTTGGGTACCTGATAAGATGAGATAATAGAGTTACCGCGTGGTACATCTTCTATTAAATGTTTGGCCAAAATTGGTTTCAATCTGACCTCGAAGTAAGCTGGCATCGAATGTCTTCCGACGTTGTCGTCGAAGCCCCTTGCAAAGGCCAAGTCTATGTGTTGTTGCAAGAATAATCTGAAGGAACGAGTCTCTGAGAATGTACGAGAAATTATTATCGTTTCCATTGGCCAATATTTGCTTCGATTGATTTACGTACCGGTTTCCGTCTCATCCGTTTGAATATTCGAGTCCTGGCTGGCTAAACTTCTCGAGGTGCTGCCTCCTGAACTGACCTTGCAACTCTGCACGAGCTTTCTGGTCATGTAGCCCAGAATATCTGTGGCCTCTGACGTGCCTGTGTGCACGTAGACGAACTCTTGGTTCGCTGGGATCGCGAACAGAGAATTCGAGCTGAAAATCCAACGATTACGTCGCGCGTGTTTGTGATTGAAATATTTGCCAATCGAACAGAATTTTATACCTAATGTTAGTTACTATACGGTTCTTCCTCAACACTTGATAAATCTGGTCCTCCAGGGAGTGCTCCAATTTCTTGATATTAGCTCCACTGGCGGGGTCCTGGAAGACCGTGGGGCACGTTTCGAAATAAAATAGTACTCTGGGTGAGCAGGGTCTGACGTTCGACACCCAATCTTTCGGCAAATTACAGACGCAACTCAATGCGTCGGACAATTGCGGGGAAACCTTCTGTCTATGAATTACAATACCATTATTGTATCGCGTGAACCTTGTTATTATTGAAAAGGAATCAATTCGTACCTAACAATATCCATGGCTCTGAACAGATGTACGTAACTGTAGTCGAACGTATGAGTCGGATGGGTGAGCACAATTACGTGCGATATATGAAACAAAACGAGCAACGCTCTCGCATATTTGTCTCTCATATGTGCCCACACGCTAAGGAAATCTTTGCAGTCCTTCTTTTCAACAAACTTGTCGTACTCGGTCAACAGTGTATGGGTATCCAAGAGACCCCTTAAATGCAAATATACAGTCCTGTCTTTGGAATCGTAGTACCCCTCTATTTCGCACTGAAAATCATCGAATTATTATCGTTACAATCCGCGCCAATTACGTTTGGTGGCTTCGGTACAATATTTATGGGATTCTCACAAACGACTCCTTGTCCACGTTGGGTTCATCCAGAAGATCGATCTGCAGTATCGAGCTCAGCATATTTGTCTTGCATCCCTTCGCTCGATACTGCGACTTTCCAAACACAGATACGATTACAACCTTTTTGTCTATGTGCGCGAAACTGAAACAGCATTATTTTATTAAACATTTTTCTTGTTTTTTTTTGAACACAGTAATTTTGGGTTCCTAAGATTTGTAATTTCGTATTAAACGAGGGAGGGAATAGCTTTTAAAGTAGTTACCTCTCCGGACTGCATGGCAGCCTGAACTTTTGCGGCCTCATTTTGCACTTGTTTCTGCGGCGCAAAGAATGCGCATGCTATTCAAATTGACCTGCACGATCCACTGCGCTTTACTATATCTGCAACAAATTACAAGGCATAGAAAACCGCACGTAGCTCCCCTCGATACATCTGCAATCGAAATATTAAATAAAAATTAAATTATCGTCAAGTTTCAAAATTTGGGCCGAATTTTTGGTCCACAATTTTGTTCATTTACAGTGGTAGGCCCTGCACGATCCTGCAATGTATTCTAATTTCACCGAAAGAAATTACAATTTCATAAACAAGTAATCTCTTAACCACAGAATTTCGGAAAAAATTCTTTTGATAATAGCGTAATTAAAAACATACCATCGACCATCCAAATTCTTTTTCTCGAGCTAAAGTAATCAGAAATTCATCGACTGCCCAGAGACAGGTATTTCAATTATTATTAATCGTTCGCCAAACAATTCCCGGCGCTAGAAGTATTTATTTACGGTGCATCCAGTTACACGCTCATTCCAATAAGGTGTCAGTCTTTATTATCGACAGTAATGCCAACACAACCATGAAAAATCCCGTAGAAAAAACATTTTACTTCTCCAATGTCACCCCCTGCCTTACCGACCCAAGGTAATACAAGATTGCAGTGCTAGATAAAATAAAGCGTGAATTACGGCGGCAGGTATCGAGGATAACCGATGGCACAACAGTGAAATGTAAACTGAAGCTACCTGCAAAATTTCAGTAATATCGGGTTTGATCGGTTTTCGGAAAAATATCCAACTCGTTGACTTACCGACTGGCCAAGGATCCGCAGATTTCTGTTCGAAATCCGTCCATCCGTAGGTAAAGTAGAACTGTCGATAATTCTACGGCAAGTTCCGTACGGTTGGCAACGCTGATTATCGATTCGAGAAAGTGGGGAACACTTCGTTACGTTGGATTGTTTATTGCCTCATCGTCCGGGGCCCGTGCAATTGATATTTACATGACAATCTCGACGAATGCGATATTCGCCGAAGCAAAGGACAATATAATACTCTCGTTGGCAAATATCGATTTCATGCTATCGTAAAGGGTTGTCAGACTTTCGCTAGAAAAATGGTATTAACTAAGGAATACCGTATATGCATGCCGCTCACCACGGAAGAGGTAATTTCTCGTGAATTTTTAACGCCAATTGGCTGCGCACTTAGAAAGGCACATCACTTCCTTGAACCCACGATCCTAGGTTTAAACTCGTACACGTAATCGTTGCTGCTGTTTGGTCTGCGTATCGTGCTACATCGTAGGCAATTTCTTTGTAGTATCGCATAGGGCAACTGTATATGATTGCCAGGCACAGTCACGAGCAATCGGATAACGACGACGGCGTGGAGGTCGTCGAGAACGTAGCCTGCGACGATCCCGAACACGGAAAGGGCCAATACACGGAGAAGCGAATACATTTGTCTAGGTGAACGTCGCGACATCGTCTTTCCACCCGATTGATTCCCCCACGAGGCCAGATGAATTTCATTCGTCCATTTTGTTCGCAGTAAATTACCTTATTGGCTTCAGTCCGTCATTCCGAGGATATTCTATGTGACGGAAAAGGCGTGGAACTATTATCCGTTCACTATCACAGGTATACTAAAGTACGGTTGAGGTTTCCCTTAAGCGGAGTCTTTAAAGAAATTGTTGCGCACGAAGTTTCTCCTTGATATACGTTCTCGTTTAATGATATAAAACTATTTCTTTCATGCCGTCCGCCGTGAACCAAGAATACACCGTGAGTATCTAGCGTAGCGACCATGAGTCCGAGCACTCCGTTACAGTGAGATTGTATTTTTGCAGTGTTCCTTTATCCCAAAGTTCCAAATTTCGATACGGACCAGATACGAGGACAATAACGGGTCCACTAATAACGTACGTAGTCGGGTGGTCGCATTGTTCCGTAACGAAAGCGAGATTCTGTTGTTCACGTGACATTTCAAACAGTGTTTAGGTCTGTCGCCTATCGAGTTGATCCACCGCGACGTAGACTTCGTAGACATCGCGTACGACGAGTTATCTGCGAAGCACTACAAAGAGGAGGAGGTATGAAATAACTAGAATAAGTGAATAACTGAAATAAGTAGAACTCTACGGGGAAACATTTTCAGGATCCCAAATTTTTCCAATCGAAACGCACCGGTCGCGGGCCTTTGGTAGAGGGATGGAGGGACCAGACGCAGCCCATAATGTGTTCCTACAAGCTAGTGCACGCCTCGTTCGAAGTGTGGGGCATGCAGACCCGAGTGGAAGACTTCATTCATAGAGTAATTGTCCCGTACGCAAATAAGTCGGTCGCTCGAGTGGCATGTTACATTGTTTTTTCGTTCGACAGTGTATTAGGGATATTTTATTGCTGGGTCACCGACAAGCTTTCGCCTGGATAGACGAGTGGTGCGACATGACGCTGGAGGACGTGCGGAAGTACGAGCAAATGATGCAAGCGGAGACCAACGAGAAAATGCGACTCAGAAATCAGAACAACGAGAAACCCCTGACACCGACCACACCGACCTCTTCTGTACCATCCTCGCCGATAGTAAAATCGCCCACGCAGTCCGGCCGATCGTGGTTCTCTTGGTCATAGCCGCAGTTCTAGGGAAATTAGAGTAGCTGATAGCCTCCCCAGGGAACGTAATTAAATTTGTGCAAATAAACAACCGCGTCGTCGATTCTGTGTGTGTATATACATATATGTACGTGTACACGTGTATGTTTTTTTTGTACCCACGTTAAAGTAGCCAGGTGCTTGTAAGCAGAAGTCGTGAGACATAATCGGAGCTTCTTTGTATGGGGTTCCCTTCGAAGCGTCAACACTGGGAAAACGCTTTCGAATAATTTTGTGGAAAACTGTATGTAGCGTGTTGACTTATTCTCCTAGTTTATTGAATGTTGGTCGTCGAGTATTGGGGCCGGCTGAGAGCAGCAGTTTAAAGGGCGTTCTTGCACTGCAATTTTCGTTAGGTCCAAGTACTTGTTCCCGAACATTTATTATTAGTCCTGCTTCTTTCCTTTCCCATTAGTACGCGAGTCGTACTAAAAATCATGTCAATCATTGTACCGTGAATGTAACGCAACGCTGCGAACACCAGTGATAGCATTTAATGTAAACAAAAATTGTAATAGACTGCACAAAGATGCATTGTACGTATACTTATCGTGATGCAACTGTGAACGATCATGGCACTACTGAACAATCATGTTCTCTCTTCTTTTTAATTTAAAAATGGAGCTTTGCTACTCTTTTTAATTAATCAAGATGTACATATATAGGGTAAACTAAAGACACTGAAGAAAAAGACAAAAAAATGAAGCACCTAGAAGTCTTGCGAATAATTTTCTGTTCTTCGATCGGACGTTTAATGTGTCGGCGTCTTAACACGTAGGTTGTTCAAAACTGTCCGGGGACCAAAACCGTATCACGTTGGAAAAGTGGGCACTGCTTCATGGGAAGCGGACAAATTTTGCTCGATCTCGCCCGACGATAATTCGCGTCTGTTACTCATTTCCCATTGGTTCGGTGGCACATTTCAAATTATCTGTCCCTCTCGAAAGGATATTCACGTCTGGGCGGATTTAATTGCCCCCTCGCTGTATATGTGTCTGTATATTTAAATAAAGGTTTCAAGCCGTTCTTCGCATTAAATAGGCCGTTTCATTGTTTAGTCCGCAAACTTGCGACCGGTCGGTTAATCCAATATTGAATTCGCCGGCGCAATAGTAGGGAACCAGAGGGAAAAGCCTGCTGAATAAATAGCCTCATTGTACACGGGCAGGAACCTTCACAAAGGGCTAATTAAAATCGTCGAGCCCCTTTCCTTATTTTTAAGGATACATCGCACACATTATATACACATGTGAAATAATATCGAACCAATATTACTTCTTTACCATCTTGTTTACAATCTTCATTTAAACACAAACAATTCCTGCAATTACTTCTCTCCCGCTGCATTCACAGCCACCTGTCCTAAACGCGCAACAAAATCAACAGTGCAATTTTTATTCGAAATTCGCCTACGATTTTGGCCGCGTTTAATTTGCATCGTTTCTCGTCGACCGGGCAACATTTACAGCCACGATTAAATTAAGACCTATCTAATTTCGAAACTTCTGCAGACGACAGACTAGTTGCTACCTATTGTTTGCTCGGTCCGAAGCGGAGGAGCAAATTGAGACGTTCCGCCAAGTTGCCAGATTCAGATATATATTATTCGCAATGAAATAATTGGCAGGACGAGTCGTCAGGGGAGGGGCTGAACTTTAAATTGTCTTCGAAGTTGGCACGAAATTAATAAACTTCAATCCAACGTATAGGACTCCTGTCGGTGTTGTGACCGAGGGGTTGGGGGGACTCCCCGGCCCAGATCCAACCTTACCTCTCTGTGGCCATTAAATTCGTCGAGTGGCACGAATGTGAGGCCCACGTGGACGAGAATCGTTCGGAAATAAATTTCTCTTTGTTCGAGGGGCTGAGTTAATTTCTTTCGGGAGTTACAGTCGTCGGATTATTTTGTTCAAGGTTTCTTCTTCAGGTTCGATTACTTTGTGGCAAATTGTTCGTGAATCTTCGAGTTTAGAATGCAGTTCGTTATTTCATTTGGGACATTATTTTTCGGTGTTTTCTTCGGTGGTGTCGCCCTTTAAGTATTATTTTCTTCGAGGGCTCGCTCTGCTTTAGTTCCATTGCATCCTTTCAGGAGTATTTCCTCTTAATTGCTCACTTGCATTAGCGCCTCTCCTTTTTTCTTCTTTTTCCTCCCTTCAACCGTATTATACCTCTGTTTCCGTTTCACCTTGTTCCATTCGCCATTTAGTATTCCCCGTGCTTTTCCTCCTGATTTTTCCTCCGAGCACAGCCGCGTCGCCTTTTAATTTATTTTCGTCGCAAATTACGTTATAAATATTCCTTCGCGTTACATTGTCCCCACATATTTCTTTACCTTTTTGTACTATTTATTTCTATATTTTACCGGCACCGTTTCATATATTTGTTCGCGCGGTATCGATAACATTTGTCGCGCCTGAATGAACGTAATTTTCCAAAGAGCATTATAGTATTCGTTGCCAGAGGCAGGATTGAAAAGCAATCGAGCCGACTATCCTCGATTTTGGACGAAATAGGTAATTCTCGACGTTTGAACGACGTTGCATGAAAGGATCGCGGACGTCGTTCTGATTTTACACGTGGTTCATTGTATCGTTCGACGGAAATGGCTTCGTGGAAAAAGGATCAATGGAAGCAATCATTTTTCTGACACATACTTTCCTGCTTTTTATTTTCGAGGAAAGAAAATAATCGCTCGACAGATAAAATTATTTTCCCCTTTTCTTTCGCAGTGGAATTTGTTTCTTCTTTTTCTTTTCTTCGTAAGAGGATCTATCAATTCTCCGGGGAAAAACGGCAACGATGCTTTGGCGATTGAATTTCGTTTTTTGACCGCGAATTTCTTGCCAATTCTTGCAGTAATTTATTTTATTCCGTTCCGTTGCAGGCGCTGTGTGCATGTTCCGTTTAATTCCCTTTAAAGAGACTTGAATTAAATTCCTGGTTATATCACAGGTAGGTAGATATATGTGTATATAATACATAGATGCGTTCGTTTAATAAATAATTGAGATACACATTGAACGTTGAAATAAAATGTGGCGAAAATATTTTGCCCGAATATCTGTCGCAGTTTATTGAACTATTATAATTTGTTCAGGTATGCTGTGCACTGCAACTCTTTTTCGAATTTGTTAATAACAATTTTTAATTAGCAGAATTTCGGGCGAGGAACCGTTAACAATTCCAACGAATGCAACCATTATTGCAATCGAGATCATTTCTGTATTTCCACGTGAGATTTCATCTTTCCAGGAGAAATTCGATGCAATTTTAGCCACAGCCCCCATAAAAAAATTCCACATCCCCCACGGGCCAAATAAGGATATAACAGAAGTCTGTATTTACGTTTGTAAGTGTGAAGGTTTCATTTGAGCCGCCTATTGAAATTGGAAGGTCCTTTTCAGGTGACCGGGCTGCAAGGGAACCCTTTCCACCCCTTTGGCAACCATCAATCGGCTCATCAGCTATAATTAATCGTCCAAAGCAAGGCATGGAAGCGGATCTTCATGGTTGGAACGGTTACGCAAACGTTGGGAACAGTTGAGAAGCATAGTCACGCGGAAAAGAAGGAGCTCGAGGCTTGCTTTTCAACGGGTGGGAAAGAATTCAACCCCTTCCCGGTGTCACGTGGCGATGGTACGTTCTGTCACGTGTCCGCGGGACCGCGTGATGCCATCATCGACACGTGAGCAGCTCAACAATAGGGATATTGTATTTTGGAATTAATGGAAATTCACTTGATCGATGCTGGACCGTCCTATTATTTGAATTAATTAACAGACCCTCCGCGTTTCGTAACCACCTATCCGTTCAATTAACGTGTAACCCCTGTCCTGTTCTTTCGTTCGCCCCCGCGTTTACGTAACCAGGATTAATACAACTGGGACGGCCTCGGGTTGAATCTTGGATCGGGGCTAGGGATGGATATTAGAACGATGGTCTTTATTGTATGGAAGCATGTTGAGTTGGTTGAAGGCTGATGGGCAGGAGTGGAGGATGAAATCGAGATGGTATGGGCAAGAAGTGGACAAGAAATGGAGAAGAAACAGAAGAAGAAGTAAGGGAGAAGCGGGGAAGAAATAGCAAAAAATTGGCGAAGATACAGGGCAGAAATAGAGAAGAAACGGGAAAGAAGTGGAGAAGAAACGGGAAAGAAATGGAGAAGAAACAGAGAAGAAATGGGGAAGAAGTAGAGAAGATGCGAGGGAAAAATGGAGAAGAAATAGAGGAAGAACAGACAAGAAATATTTAAGAAATACAGAAGAATGAGCGAAGAAACAGGGAAGAAATGGAGAAGAAATAGAGAGAAATGGACAGGAAATAGTTAAGAAACACAGAAGAATAGGCGAAGAAACAGGGTAGAAATAGAGAAGAAACGGGAAAGAAATGGAGGAGAAACGGGGAAGAAGTAGGAAAGAAATGGGGAAGAAATAGAGAAAAAACAGACAAGAAATATTTAAGAAACACAGAAGAATGAGCGAAGAAACAGGGAAGAAATAAACAAGTTTAACTTCTCCTTGCACTTTAGTATACTTTATGAAAAATTATTTTCGAACAACAATTCCGAACATTTGCATTTAATACAAATGATTTCCAAGGCACGAGAATTTGTAATTCGATTGAGTTGTAATATGCAAACCGTAGCGACATTTGGCATAAATTTATGATGGCAGTTTATGAAGTCATTGGAAGGGAAAATGGAATTACCTGAAATGGAAGAAAAATGTTTGTAGTATGGAGTTTGGCAGGAATTATAATCGAAGGATATGAATGGTAAGTTTCGTCAATTATTAATGGGCGTATAAATATTTAACGAAAAGGGAACGTAGGAAAATTTACATTTACATATTTATTTGTCAGCATTATTACTATTACAATCCGAAATGACTTTTTGCGAGCTTTTTGCAACGCTTTGTTTAATGCATCTTTTAGTTGACCCACTTTCTTACAGAGGCCGAAGATTCGCTAAATAGCCTCAGAACAATGCGTGCACAGAATTTCTGACATTCTTCAAATCATAAAGGGAGAACGTTCCTTAATGTTACCAAATATATTTATCGAAACACTAAATCACACACGTCGCGCGGTACCATTTATCCACGAAAATAAAAAAGCAAAAATAAGCAACACACAATTTTCCCATAACATTTTACTACAACCCTAATATTTTTATACTATTTTTACCCCTCGCTGCACTGCTTCATTTATTTTTAACTATACCATCCAGCACTGTTAGCACACAGTTTCCTTATTATTCTACTGTTATATACACATAACAATACCAATAATGTTCCGAAATTACCACTCCAATACATCCCCTCTGTGTTCCAAGTCGTCCAATGTTTCCTCCTATTTCCAGAAATAATCGACTCCTTATGCATTATCCATTTAAACGGCCAACAAAGGGACCATTGTTGCCCGCAGGATGATATCCCCGCGACGCAAGCCCCTTGGACCTTCCCCGTAATCATTGCGTGCGAACAAGAATCGACAGCGGTGCGAACCACCCTTTAGCGGCGCTGGTGGGGACTCCTTGCGCGACTAGACGCGTCCCAAACCGGTCTGGAACAGTTCCCGCGCGCACCTTGACACGATCGCCTCGTTCGTGTACCACCGCCACGAGACACGAAACGTTTTTCCTTCGCACGCACAATATCGTCGTCCGTTTACGTCCTTCGGCCTTCTTTCGATCCCTCTTCTGAACCTGGTGAGTCGACCACGTGTTACTTTGCCACGATAACAACTCGAACGTTCGTCTACGAACGCGATTTATCGTTAAGGTGGCTCGAGGAGTGGGCAGAACGTGCCGATGGTATTTCTGTTTGGATCGCTTCGTTGTGGATTAGAAGTATATTGAGTGACTTGAGTTAGTTTCAGGGCGAGGGGTTTGGTAGATTAAGTCTCTGCTTTCGTCTCTTCGTAATGTTCATTTCGGAGAACTCCTATCATTTTCAATTAACACGGTGAAAGTATTTAGCAGTTCCCAATTTCCCTCCTTTTTGAACGTATAGTTTTAATACACTGTGTACTACTGTCCAATAATCGCGACGCGTTGAAGGCCTTCCATTACGGAGGTTGTGTTGGAAATCTGCCTGAGCCACGATCCGCCCAATAATAATCAGTCGCCCGTCGCGTAAAGGGTGAAGAGATATTTCACACGGCAGCCTTTGTTTTGCCAACAGAAGTCGAATGGTGCCAGGTGCGTGGCAATTCCGTTTGAAAGTGAGGGCGCACGCCTCGCTGCGGTGCGTAATTATTCACGCGTACCCTCGTTAATACGCGTCCGTCGCTATTTCCAATTACCAGCGGCTCGGCCGATATTTTTCCGTCCCCGTGGATTCGTCGCCACCGTCGGTAATTATTTTCTTCCGTTGAAAACGCGCCGATCGGCCGCTGAATGTAATCGAGACGCCTTTTTTTTCCTTTATTCTTTTTCGTGACGTAACAAGAGACTGCAGGAACGTTTCTGCGACAGCTTTAACGGCATTCGCCGTGGACGTTGGGAGTAATACTTACTTATCGATTGTTTCGTCACGATCACTAATTCTATTTAATTTTCTACTAAATAGTTTGGAAAGAAACACTCTGCAATTCTTTTTCTTGTTACTTTTCCGTCTTCGTCCATTAAAAGTGCCAGGAAATGTAGTTAATTTTCTAATTCCGAGTTAGTAGCAAACTCTCGGACAAATCAGAGCGTCGTAGTCTGACCACTGTGGACTGTCTCCACTTGGACGTCGTGGCTGTTGTTTGCCTTAACTCCTTGCTTGCCAGAGGTCCAAGCTGATTCGTTCGTGTCCCCCCTTCAATTATGACCGTCCGTTGTCCATTTTATGGCGTGCGAATTCTCCGTTGTTTAAAGTCAACCGGTAGATTCCTGTATTGCAGATGGAAATGAAAATAGGTGGCCGCGCTGAATTAATTACTTCTGGTGTGATTCTGGCCTTTCTTGGACTGATCTGTATTAGAATTGTTTTTAGTGCCGCGCAAGATGAAGGAAGGTGGGACGAGGCTCTCTTTGTTTCGAGGCATGTTACAGGATTAGAGTCTGGCGAAGGATTAAACAGGATAGGTTCGGGACTGTACTGTCCTCCTAACAAAACCATTCTCGTGATTGTCAAAGGGATAACATCTCTTTACCATATTTTTCATTAACATTGAAATGCTCCTTTGTTAGTCATAATATCGCAGTTGTCTATATGCAGAGCGGGCAAAGATCGTTATTATTTCCGTCGACCGATAGAATTTGTCCAAACGTAAGAAAAAATTGCAAAGGGGCATGGAAGTTTCAGTAGAATATGGAATATGGTTGCTGGCATGGGAAAAGATTGGTCCACCTACACGCACTTATGGCATTGCCATAATTTGATGCTACTAATGGTACGTAATTGCTGTTACATACATTTCCCCTCTGTCTTCTCCAATTTTCGGGGCCTTTGAGCTCCGAGTGGCCACTGAACCACGCTAATACGCTGCATCAGCTATAAATAATTCGCGGATACTATTATTGGTGCAATTATGGCTCCTATGGCTATAGTAGGAGTTCCATTATTATAAATGTTGCTGCTATTTCTATGTAATACTCCAACTATAACTAGTATCGTTGTAGAAAATAGTAGCATCATTAATAACCTGTAGCAGTGACTAGTATCAGTAATAAAATCTACTATAGCCAGTATAATATTAGTAATTGACAATTCGATTACTCTGAATGTTGCTGCTAATTCTACATAATAGTCCAACTATAACTATACAATATTACTAATTATCAATTCGATTACTCTAAATGTTGCTGCTAATTTCTATATAATACTCCAACTATAACTAGTATCGTTGTGGAAAATAATAGTAGCATCATTAATAACCAGTAGCAGTGACTAGTATCAGTAATAAAATCTACTATAGCCAGTATAATATTAGTAATTGACAATTCGATTACTCTGAATGTTGCTACTAATTCTATATAATACTCCAACTATAACTAGTATAGTATTACTAATTAACAATTCGATTACTATACTATATAATAGTCCAACTATAACTAGTATAATATTAGTAATTGACAATCCGATTACTCTGAATGTTGCTGCTGATTCTATATAATAGTCCAACTATAACTAGTATAGTATTACTAATTAACAATTCGATTACCATAAATGTTCCTGCTAATTCTATATAATACTCCTACTATAACTAGTATAATGTTACTAATTAACAATTCGATTACTATAAATGTTGCTGCTAATTCTATATAATACTCCAACTATAACTAGTATCGTTGCTAAACGAACAACGCCGATAATAATGCCGCATTGAATATTGTCGTACTAATACAGCCACTTAAGAAGAAAACAATACCTACACACCGTTTGTTTCAATCGTTTGTTCCCGGCTAATTGCCAACAGAATTGCAATGTCCAGGCCCCGGCAAAAGTTCCCCGTAAAAGCCATAATTGCAAAGCGGAGCGGGCCACCGCACCGTGGCTAAATTTAATTAGTGTTCCATGGTCCCAGGAGAAGCGAATCCGGATGCGCCGAATTAAATTAAGCATCGGACAAACCTGCGGCATCCCATCCCATTGTTTATCCTCATGAAATTTTCAGAACTCCATGTCCGGGACGATCGCAACGGTATCGCGGTAGATCTCGAAACTCAGCCGTTTTCTGATCGTTAAGCGTTCATCCAGGTCAGGGTCTCGTGGTCGGCACGCGAAACGTGCATTCGTAACACACAGCATCTCGTGAACAATGGACCCGCGATGCCGCGCTAATTAGCTGGCAGATTTTATGAAAGACGCGAGCACACACGCCAGTCCCCCTATTTCCACGAGACTACCCATAAGACGCAACCCCCTTAAGAGACTGACGCCCATAGGCATAGTCCTGACCCAGCTGATCGTTCTCGACTCGACTGTAATTCGTTGTATGAAATTATTTCTGTCGGGAACCTGGATTGCCCGAGATTCTTCCTCGTTTCGTGATTTCTATTCTTTCCGCGACGCGTTATTATTTTTCAAAGAGTATCGTGCTTCTTGCGATAGGTCCACCCTGGGAAATTACTCCCCGGCCGGTTGTAAAACGTGCCGAGCACGTTGATAATAGCCGGCGGTACGGTCTCTGATGGTTTTATTGTCGCACCTGGCACGGGAAGAATAAAAGAACCCCGATAGTTCACGATCGGCTTCATTCCCGACGCCAGAGAATTCGATGAAACACGCGTGGGAGGCAATTACTGCCTCGTCGCCAGCTGGAAATCGTTTGGAATTAATATATTTGGTCCGTCGATTAAATCCACCGGCGTCATTCCTTCGCCTCTTCATTTTACTCTGGTTATAGGATTTCCTTCTCAGCTATAAATCTTGATAAACCTATTAAGATAAAGTCGAAGAATAATTATTTTGTATTTGAACAGAAATATTTTCATAATAGGCTTTAGAAACTTTACAGGTTACAGCGACTATAAAGGCTATAGGGATTATAGAGGCCACAGGGACTATAGAGGCCATAGGGATTATAGAGGCCACAGGGACTATAGAGGCCATAGGGATTATAGAGGCCACAGGGACTATAGCAACTGTAGAGACTATAGAGACTATAGAGGCCACAGGGACTATAGCAACTATAGAGACTATAGAGGCCACAGGGACTATAGCAACTATAGAGACTATAGAGACTATAGATGCCACAGGGACTATAGCAACTATAGAGACTATAGAGACTATAGAGGCCACAGATACTATAGCAACTATAGAGGCTACAGAGACTATAGTGGGACTGTAAAGATTATAGAGGCTATACAGACTGTCGAGCCTATAGAGAGTACAAGTGATTATAGAGACTGTAGAGTTTGTAACTGTTCTCGCGAGTTAAAGATTATTTATTGAATTAAACGGAAAAGAAGGTATGCTGGACGTTTGTTTTAATAGAGTTCTGCTTTTCGATATGGGACATTTATTTTTAGAGAATTTGGTATTGAATTCTACGGTATCTCTCGTATATTAAAATGCAGGGGATGTAGCCGATCGCGGGCAACGAGGGCGAGTAGCTTTAGGGCTGGTAAACTGCGATTGCATTCTCACGTTTCACAATTGTTGCCGCGGGTTTGCGCATAATTGAATCGCGGTTATTTATCCAATCAACTGGTCGCCGGTAGGATCTCAATTTTGATACCGGCAAATGTTTAGATACAGCCTGGTGAAAACAGTTTGCTGAACGACAAATATTTATTCGGCATCGAAGAACCGAATCCATGAAATAATCTTTTAAACAAACACATACATACGTATCTGCGTAAATGAAGGGGGCGGGCAAATTATTTACTTCAACATTTTTTAAGGGTTCCCAAGTCTTGCCAAATACGATCCCCAATTTTGTTCGCATTTCAAAGCAAAGACCTCGACTGTGTTGAACTCGACTTGCCAGTCGTTTATTTAAAAACCAACCCCGCGAATCGGAAACTTCAGTACTTACATAAATGCAACTTTTCTCACCCTGCGTGTGACGGACTTTCACCCCATTACTTTTAACACCACCAGAGCTCAGCCCACCACTCATCCTCGCCATTTCACATTCAAATCCCTTCGTTTAAGACGCCCCACGCCCACAAGCGATCGAAGGAAGTAAGTAAAAAGTTCAGAGGGACGCCGTTTATTTCTGTTTTCATAGCGAGAAGTCATCAGCGGGACTCAATCTAATTCCCGATTGAGGAAAAAGCAAGGCAACCCCTTTTCAGAGGCTGAAAACTGGCCCATGGAAGCGGCACTAATCCGTCAGTTATGCGGCTGGCAAGTTTTAACGAGACACCCTCGAAAGTTGAAGTTTAACTCTGCAAATGGCGGTTTAACCTGAAAAGCCACGGATTAGGATCACGGTTAATGCCCGCGACATTACTGTTTAAATGCTCCTCTGATCTGTCTTTAAAATGCACATTTCCATCGCCGAGAATCTCCACCTCTCTCTCTCTATCACTCTTCTCCTTTGGAGGATTTACTCACGGATGTTGACAGAAACCTTGGGTTTAGATAAGATTTTGGCCTGGCTGAGGAATCGTTTGGAATGAAGTGACTTAAGAAGTTTTGTTAGTAGTAGGTTGCAACAAGTATCCTGTCAATTTTCAGACACCAATATATTAATTATACTTTAGTATACTTTCGTTTGAAGTGTTCGAACTGTCTCAGCTGTTGAACTTTGAAGATTTCAGACTACAGGGTCTTTAGAGTCTATTGAGGCCATGGGGTCTATAGAGACTACAGAGACTACAGAGACTTTAGAAGCTATATGGTCTATAGAGACCACAGAAACTTTAGAGACAATAGATCTTATAAAGAGTACAGAGACTTTAGAGGCTATGGAGGCTACGGAGTCTATAGAGACTACAGAGACTACAGAGACTTTAGAGACTATAGGGTCTATAGAGACCACAGAAACTTTAGAGACAATAGATCTTATAAAGAGTACAGAGACTTTAGAGGCTATGGAGGCTATGGGTTCTATAGAGACTACAGAGACTTTAGAAGCTATAGGGTGTATAGAGACCACAGAAACTTTAGAGGCAATAGAGCTTATAAAGAGTACAGAGACTTTAGAGGCTATAGGCTCTATAAAGACCACAGAAACTTTAGAGACAATAGAGCTTATAAAGAGTACAGACACTTTGGAGGCTAGGGAGGCTATGGGGTCTATAGAGACTACAGAGACTACAGAGACTTTAGAGGCTATAGGGTCTATAGAGAACACAGAAACCTTAGAGACAATAGAGCTTATAAAGAGCACAGAGACTTTACAGGCCTTCGAGGTTATAGGAAGTACAGAGACTTTAGAGACTTTAGGGACTTTAGATGCTATACAAACTATAGGGACTACAGAGACTTGAGAGACTTTAGGGACTTTAGATGGTATACAAACTATAGGGACTACAGAGACTTGAGAGACTTTAGGGACTTTAGATGCTATACAGACTATAGGGACTACAAAGACTATAGAGACCTTATCGTTTGATTAACCAATAAACAATTGACTTACTTTTCAAGTCTTTTTTCAAAGACTTGGTAGAACACGAGAAATTTACTCACCAATTCTTAGTTCCACCTTCAAGATTTTCGAGAACAAGTAGTCCTTCCGTTTTCTGCTTTCATTCAGCGTTTATTCATTACCTTTTCGCACCTTCCGCTCATATTTTTCATTCATTCCAGGAGTTATTCATTATTTCCAGCGTTATGTCCCTAACGATTCTTCCCACGAGCTATTAAAATCCACTTTAATTCTCGCACTATGCTCTTCGATCGAACACTGTTTTGCCCGCGCTGATTAATCACCGTCCCTGTTGCTGACTGGCACACAAAGTCGCCCCGTCGCGTCGCCCGTCAGATGCGCCCCTGTCACATCCCTGTAATACCTGGAAATTATTCTCTCTTAGAGAACCCAGCGCCGACAGATTTTCATAACAAGGTGGCATTCACATTTTCTCCTACTAATTCCATAGACACGTGTTTATAATTTCGTTAATCTTCGAAGACTGCCGCCAGGGAAATTCACCTGTCTCTGGTACAATTTTCCTCAAAGGGAAAATCGTTTATCAGTGTCCCTGTCCTGTCTAGTATGATCGATTACACTTATTGCCAGACCTCTCTATTTTTATAAAAGCTTCAATTTGATCATAGCTACTTGCTTTAGCACATATACGATATATTTCAATCAAATTTTCGGAACTTTCAAATGTTAACGTTTCTGATTAATCGAACTTCGCCGAGGGGTGAAATTATCACCCCGAACTCGTTCATCAGTGTCGCGTTCCCAATCCCGTCATCGACGACCTCAACCTCTGTTCGATAGCTCGCGTTATCTTGTCTTTTTTTAATCACTTAACAAATATTCTCGAGGGTCGAAAAAAATTCAGTACATTTAAACTGTCCAAATTTTGCCCATGAATTTATTCCGTAATAAACAACCATTGCAAATATTCTAACGAGATCCCGTTAAATTTCGTCGGATGTTCGAGGAGGCCCAAATTATTGGGTCCGATCTCCGAGACCATTGGATCCTCAGACATTCAAGCGGAAGGCGAATGGTTAAGAGAATTTTAAGGTCGGAAATCCGGATCTGCTGTGCACAAGGCGGATAATTGGCCGGGACATTTAAACGTTGCTTGGAATGTTGCTCGATCATGCGAGCCAATGATGAACGTTGTAATTAGACAAGCAGGATGCCTATGTTCTATTCAGAACACGCTTGAACACATACATATATTAATAGTGGCTCGAACATTTCTGGCTAATTAAGGGAGGATCTGGTTCACCCCTTGATTCGTGTCTTGTTCATTCTTCTATTTCTTTTCTTCTGTATTTTTTGTTTGTTTTGGTACTATGTGCGTCAGAGGATAATAATGTGGGGAATATCTGCGTCGGCTGTGTTGATTGCAGGAGTGAATACAGAAGTTGGTGCGGTTGAAAAAAAGGGGAAACGGGGACTTTTTAATTTCTCGTTCAAGTTATTTTTCTCCTTTTATTTCTTCGTGGTAATCAGGACCGGCTGTGTGTGTTGAAGGGTGGTAATTATGAAAATGGGACGGTGTATTAATTTGGTGAGTGGAAAGTGTTCGATGCTCAATCGTTTGATGTGCATCGCAAATTGGATCCCCATTTTTTGATGGATCGAAGTGTTGCACGGTTCCAGCACCGGGTGTGATTAATCACCTGCCTGATAGATAGAAGTAGTGAAGGTGGTAAAACGTTGGTAATTAGTAGAAGCCTTGTGGATATTTTGGAATCGCTGTAATAACTTTTACACTTTCCATGTTACTCGAGTTATATCAAACTTAATGCAATGTTTCAAAAATATTAATATATAAATATAATATTAATAGAAATAGTAGCACTAATCTGTTGGTAACTCGTAGCAAACAAATCACAGTGCTAAACATAGAAGATAGATAGAAGTAGTGAAGGTGGTAATAAATTGATAATTAGTAGAAGCCTTATAGATATTTTGGAATCGCTGTAATAACTTTTACACTTTCCATGTTACTCGAGTTATATCAAACTGAATACAATGTTTCAAAAATATTAATACATAAATATAATATTAATAGGAATAGTATCACTAATCTGTTGGCAACTCGTAGTAAAAAAATCACTGTGCTAAACATAGAAGATAGATAGAAGTAGTGAAGGTGGTAATAAATTGGTAATTAGTAGAAGCTTTATGGATATTTTTGAATCGCTGTAACAACTTTTACACTTTCTATGTTACTCGAGTTATATCAAACTTAATACAATGTTTCAAAAATATTAATACATAAATATAATATTAATAGAAATAGTAGCACTAATCTGTTGGTAACTCGTAGCAACAAAATCACTATGCCAAACATTCTCCACTTAATATATCGCCGCAAGTATCCAGGCATCGCTTTAAGAATCTTAAACAAACAAAAAAATTGGCAGACTTCCCACGCAGTTCTTTATAGTTCCTTGTCCCCCCCTTTTCCCCCAAGAAACTTTTCCCCCCAGCAATACGACCGGCGATTGTCGCAAACCGTGCAGGAAGAAAGGAACTATGTTGGAACAGGATATAAATACAAAGTGAGGAGAGTTTCAGCCAGTCGTTCCTATTTTCGTTGCAAAAGGAAAAGAAGAAAACAAAAAGTGGTTCTTTCACTTTTCCAGCCAACCGATGCTGGCTCACGCGCAGCGGGATTTTTGACCTACAAAAAAAAAGAGAAGAAAAAAGAAGCGTTGTCCTTGCCCGCCTCGACCACTCCGGCAATCGATTGTCCCACTTCGACGTGAAATTCCGTCGTGAGTCAGTCGCGAATGAAGCAGTCACGATCGTCAAACCCCTTTCCCTGGGACCGGGTCGTTTTCAATGGAGAAAAGTTTCCCGATCGGTGGTGGGATCCCCCAGCTCTCTGGCGGAGTGCTTCTTCAATCTGGAGGGCCGTTTTAATGATCAGAGTCCGTTCGTTGCTTTAAAAGATGCCGTGAAACGAGATTTTTCCAGATTAAAGGGACTTCCCCAATAGCACGGACCTCTTGCAATTCCAGAATCGTTCGCCTCTTCTCTTCCCCCCGGCGAAATACTTGTTCTTCGCATGGCGAAAAGGTTTCTACGCTTTTGCCCTGATTTCGCATTCTTCCTTTGCCCTGGCCCACCTGGCAGGCTTTCGTGACCTGCGGACAAAATGATTTTATGTTCCAGTTGAATAGATTCCCTATATACATCGTGTATATAGGGAATTCCCTATGTATATCGTGTCCCATTATTTCTTCCTGTTACCTCTATAAAAAGAAAGAAGAAATGAAAGAAGATTCTCTTCATTCTTTTCGAATCTCATCCAGTCCAATGGCAACTCTGTCCAACGTCACAGACATGACAACAAGCCTTCAATTGTCCCGAGGACTATTCACCAGATCATCTCTTCTTTTCTTCTTCACTCGGGCGACCTGTAGAACGACTGCCACATGGACCAGGTGGCAGCAAACCTTGCACCAGCCTCGGGGCTTCCATTCCACAAAACGAATCTCAGCTGGCAGTCGTAGTCCTTGCGTAGTCCCCGTTGTCCCCAACCTTAACGACCCAGGGAACTTGCTCCAACTGTTTAACGGTGATCCCCGCGATCCCAGAACAGGACCGAAACTTGCTCGCAAGTTTCTTGCCGAAACTGATAACGCGATGGCCTCCAGCCAAGCCGAAGCTAGACAGGTATCTAATAAACCGGGCGAAGGCTGGAAATAGCGTTGCTAGAATGTCTCAGGGAGTATGGAATATGATTAAAGCGAAGACGTGGGCTTGATTAAATAGCGAGAGTCGAGTTCGTCCCGGGGCATTCCATTATGAAACGGGGGACTGGTATTAACGCGCGGGTCAAAATGGATAATTGAGGGGCGATTATGAATAATTGAGCGCCGCCCAAGTTGTCTGGCAAAGGCCAGACAACGACGCGATAACATCTGCGGAATCGCCGGCCACGTTGATCAACGTGGAAGCTAAGTAATCGCCTGGGAAAGTTATTAAATGGAATTACTTTTCCTGGAAGCACAGGAATCATAATAATTGCTTTTAATTTCCCCCGGTTCGGTGAGCAACGGTTACACGTGCACGAAGGCAGTCGGACGACTTTCCAGAGTAAATTGGATGGAAAATTGGTCCGAAGGTGAGGGGGTGTCGTATTGGAAATGGGTTTATTCAATAACTCTTTCTCGATTGTGATTTTATAATATACTTTATTAACCAGGCGCTGGGAGTGACTTCCTTATGTCGTGAACCCGTAGGAGTGAAATTGAGTTAAGTAGTTGAGTTAAGTTAAGGGAAGTTGAGTTAAGAAGTATACAAATCGCCTTTGTTTCTTCAGTAGGCGCGCAATGTTAATTTTCTTAGATGTTTACTGATTGACTGTAAGATTTATTCTAACTTGTTGGTGTGACGTAGGTAAAAACGTAAACTATGACTAAAATTCTATCCATCTTTTAAAATTGGTCATTGGAATTTTGTGAGGGAGTGGAAATAGGAATTCTTATGGTATGTTAACACATTGGCGACGGATGACGCGTATACGCGTCATTTTTTAACTGTATTCGAAATCCCCCGTTGCCAATGTGTTAATAGGGGTGGAAGTGGTGAGCAGATGGAGTGCTAGGATTTTTAGGGAATGAGGTAATTTATGGTATGCAGAAGTTTGAGGAAAATTCCATGTTGCAATAAAAATAAAAAATAAGAAGGGGTACTATGGTTCTTTTTGCCAGATGTGTGCAGACTTCGGGTTTTTCCCGTGGTACTGCAGGTATAGGGGTTTGCACACGTGCAGGGTGGACAGTCAGGTATCTAATACTTACTATTGCAATGGTCTTGTAATGGACACAGAGAAAATTTAACTCCCAACTTCGTTTTTTAACAAGAGATTTTTATTAACACTTGGACTTAATTCTTGTATCGATTTTCAATAAGAAAATCGAACATGCCGAAGTCGGCAAGAAATTTCCCCGGCGGAATGTTTTTGACCGTCGCTGAATTCGTTGCTGGCGATAGGTGTTGATCTTCTGCTTGACCTATTTCGCCGGTGCATCGAGCTGCCGGTGTTCTTCGCTCTACCCTCCGGCGATTTTCCCCGCTTCTCCTCCGGCCTGTTCGAAAAGCGACGCCGAAAAATAACGGCGAAAAAACACCAGCCGTGCCAGTACCTTTAATCCCAGGCAAATTGCCGCTCGGCGTTGTGAACTTGTTGTTGTTCGATTCCCTGCGCTCGGTTTCGTTGTTTGTCCGTGCCGTCGCAAACGTGTTCCATTGTGGCATTGTGCGTGGTTGTCTCGTTGTTGGGGAGGAAGGGAGGGGGTTGGATGGCAGGAAGATTTTCTTTTAGAGCTGGCTCTAGAGAGGCGGTCTCTGGTTAGAGATAAACAACGTTTTCTTTGATGACAACTACCGTTGTATGGATGGTCAAGTGTCGGCTGTATTTTTGTGAATTGTGTGAATTAGAGCATTGTATTGCTGGTGACTCTAGTTTTGTGAAAGAAATATTGCTGGTAGCTCTAGTGTTGCTCTAATGGTTCTAATGGCACTATTATTTTATTTATGAAATATATGTGGCAAGTCTCATATTGCTGGTAGCTCTGTTTTGGGAAAGAAATATTGCTGGTAGCTCTGATGTTGCTCTAATAGCTCTAATGACACTATTTTACTAAAGAAATATATATTTTCCAGTTCCAATGTTGTTGGTATCTCCGTTTTGTGAAAGAAATATTGCTGGTAGCTTTAACGTCGCTCTAACGGCTCTAATGACAATGCTATATTATTAAAGAAATATAACTGGCAGCTCTAATGTTGCTGGTATCTCTGTTTTGCGAAAAAAATATTGCCGGTAGCTCTGTTTTGGGAAATAAATATTGCTGATAGCTCTAATGTTGCTCTAACAGTTCTAATGACACTATTTACTAAAAAAATATATTTGCCAGCTCCAATGTTGTTGGTATCTCTGTTTTGTGAAAGAAATATTGCTGGTAGCTCTAACGTCGCTCTAACGGCTCTAATGGCAATGCTATATAATTAAAGAAATATAACTGGCAGCTCTAATGTTGCCGGTAGCTCTGTTTTGGGAAAGAAATATTGCTGATAGCTCTAATGTTGCTCTAACAGTTCTAATGACACTATTTACTAATAAAATATATTTGCCAGCTCCAATGTTGTTGGTATCTCTGTTTTGCGAAAGAAATATTGCTGGCAGCTCTGTTTTGGGAAAGAAATATTGCTGATAGCTCTAATGTTGCTCTAATAGCTCCAATGACACTATTTTACTAAAGAAATACAGTTGCCAGCTCCAACGTTGCTGGTATCTCTGTTTTGCGAAAGAAATATTGCTGGCAGCTCTATTTGACCAAAGAAATATTGCTGGCGTCTGTCCGATCGATGAAACATTCTGCCTATCGCATTGCGCAAAATTAATACAATTCGTAGATTCGAATTTTTCGACCGGAATCTCAAATTGATGAACGGTTTATCTCTTCGCCCGTAGCTCCTCGGATCAGTATTTTTTATCCCCTTTTCCTCCGCGACGATCCCATTCAATCTCGCCCGGCCGTTTCGAAACGGAACGAGCGATCAGAGACGCAAGATCCCGTCGACGTTTCCCAAATCGAATTCTATTCGTGCACGGTCGGGAGGCGTGGTGCAGAGGGGAACACGCGGATTCTACGTGTCCTCTGGCAATGATCCAACCGGCTGCTAACGTTTCCCCCCACCCTCTACCATCTTTTTTAATTCTCTCTCATTAGCCCTCTCCAGGGTCCCCGCCGACCCGCCCGGAAGTTCGCCTCTCGTCGCTGATTTTTCTTTCTCTTTGTTTCCCAGATTTATTATAGCACAGGAATTTTTACCCCTTCTCCGGAGTTTACTCCCTTCTTTCTCAGGGGCGACAGGTGATTTCTTTCTCCCCTATTGAATGCTGGAATTGATAAAAG
Organism: Nomada fabriciana; assembly: GCA_907165295.1. NCBI lineage: Eukaryota > Metazoa > Arthropoda > Insecta > Hymenoptera > Apidae > Nomada > Nomada fabriciana. The sequence continues at coordinate 8,061,776 of OU015699.1, read as the reverse complement.
ATGCATTGTTCGGCGAGGACAGCAGACAATTCGTGGATGAGGATAAAATAAAAGTGTCCGCGTGGTTCTTTAATTGGAAAATGACTGCAATTGCTATAGGTTAGGCTGCAAGTAGTATAGGTCGATCGTTCTGTTCCGGCGTACAGGAATAAATACGATTTCTGTAAGCGGCGGAAATTGGCGCTTTTATTTTCCTCGGGGTTTGGTAAGAAAGGTGTACAGTGCCAGTGGGTTGCAGTTGAAGCTCGAGGCAATCATTCGCCATTCTTTTCCCCCTTTCGACTACATAGTTCCACCCTGTACAGCAATGGGTAAATAGAGTGCACGAAAGCGTGCCTCAAATAAGATTACCGCCCTCGGAGAGATCGGGCAAACGCGTCGTGCAACAAAAGAAGAGTGGGATTGACGTTAATCGTTCGACACGAAACAACCCCTATTTCGTATCATTGAAAATTGAATACTTATCACGGGGTGTCGTCTGAGGGAGTTGAGATTTGTGTTGTCCCTTTGAGAAATGTTAAGTAAAGGGAATTAATTTAACGAAAATTATTATTGCAATATATAAAATACGAACAATCCTATTTCCTTTGAATTTATATTAATTTTACTTAAGCAACAAACATTCAGTTTGACGTTCAATAGGATTTCCGAATATGCAGTGGGTGAACTGCAACCCCCAGCCAATATATAATAGTTCCCCTTTCACCCTTCTTTCTCTGCCACCGATCGATTTCCGATTCTTCCAGGCTCCTTTTAAACTTCCCTCAAAGTCAGAAGAAGTTCCCTATCGTTCCCCTATGAAACATCCACGTGAACTTCAGCCCCGATCACTCAACGAGAGAGCACGATTGCTGTCTGAAGATCTGTCTGTCGAGTTCTATCCCTTTCTACTGCGTTCGGATGGTAATGGCAGCGATCGATTTCCAGCGAAAATTACGGTGTCAGCTGGTCTCTGTGAAGCCAATCCGCTCTCTTCATTCTCTGTTCTGTTATGAAAATATTTCATGCCGCGGCAGGCTTCTTAATTAACGTTTCATTTCTTCGTTAATTCCGTCTGCGCGACTGAAGAAGTCGTGTCCGTTCGATCCGGGACGAATTTGTAATTGAATCGAGCCGTCCTCTGAGAGCTGGCACATGGACCGTGGGATTTTAATGTTTCATAGGAGCCGGGGTGTCCTTTCGGATCGAGAGAATGGACGGGCTGCAAGTCGAAGCAAGTTTCCGCTCTGTCGATATTAAGTTTATATATTTCCTGCGAGCTGCGCCCGGCGGAAAGTTTGCTCATAAAAATTTCCAGCTCCGGGAGTTTGGTATAATATCGAATCTGACACGGGACTTCGCGTGTATCGCACGGCTGAAAGTCGAGGCTGGAGAGCAGTCTATCGGATTCACTGTTCGCTGCGTAATTTCCGCGAGTTGGCGTTTCGATTCGCGGTTTCGAAGGTGGACCACCAGCGTTTCGATTACAGTACGTATTCCCTCGACAGTTGCACAAAAGAGGTACGCGATGGTTGCACAGAGTTCGTCCCCACCACTGGGGGGTATTCCCTTCGAGGGGTCCGAAGTTCGCTCGGCAATCGGTGTAACGTGATCCGGGTTCGGGTATATCGGTGAGCCAATACTAATTGAAGGATGCAACTTTGCTATTTCTCATCCTTTTTTTATGAAATTTTGACACAGCAGAGCTGACATTTGTCTGATTAAAATGACACCAAACACGATATAATTTGGACTATATTTACTGGCTTAATTAACGTTAATAAGTTTCGACCGCAGAAAAGGATAGGTAGTGAGAAAAAAAGAGAAGCTGCGATCGTGGCTGCTCGGCTGCTTATCTTTACTCGCTGTCCTTTTCTACGTTCGACGCTGTCGCCAAATTTCAAACAACGTAGGAACAACACGATGGTTGCACACGTTCAGACCCGAGGCTTTTGCAACTATCGAGGGAATACTGTACTGCGTAATTCTTTGAAGAGGGGGGACCGTGAGCAGGCCCACGCAGTGTCCGACTAAGCGCGATCCTTTCTACTTAGGAAACCAGTTCCGAGCAGTTCGTTGAGGTTTTCTTCCGTTTGTAAAGCGATATGCAGCTTTGGGAATGTCAGGGGATTCGAGAGATCCTGGTGATTGCTATTTGGCTATCGTGGCTATTTCTTCTTGCTCGTTTTCTTTTTTTAACCTTGCTCGTTTTCTTCTTTTTCTTCTTCATCGTTTTCTTTTCCTTTCCTTCCTCGTTTTCTTCTTTTGTTCCTTCCTCGTTTTCATCTTTTTCTTCTTCTTGGTTTTCTACATTTTTCCTTCCTCGCTTTCTTCTTTTCTTCTTCCTCGTTCTCTCCTTTCTGTTCTTTCATTTCTTCCTCACTTTCGTCTTCCTTGTTTGCCTCTTTTTTTCGCCCTCGTTGTTTTCTTTTTTTCTTCTTCCTCGTTTTCTTTTTTTTCTTCTTCCTTGTTTTCCTTTCTTTTCCTTCCTCGTTTTCTTCTTTTGTTCCTTCCTCGCTTTCTTCTTTTATTCATCCTCGTTCTCTCCTTCTTGTTCTTTCATTTCTGCCTCACTTTCTTCTTCCTTGTTTGCCTCTTTTTTTCGTCCTCGTTTTCTATTTTCGTTCTTCTTCCTCGTCTCCTACCTTTTCTTGTTGTTCCGATTATTAAATTCTTCTGCAACTAACAACATCATCTTTCTATTTTCAGGTGAAGGATCGTCGATGCAGAAGCCTCCAATCTACACCAGCAGTATCGTTCCTTCGACTTCCCCGTCGCTCGTTGCACTCGAGCAATGAGACTCGAGGGAGCAACGCTCAACTCCAAGTATCCGCCGAATCGGTGTGCCCGATGAAACTCCTCAGACCGGAAAACCGAGGCGACCGTGACTGTTCGTAGAGCTAGGGATGCCTGGAGACGTCGTCGCATTACTTTTTATCGCTGTAAGAGAGTAGCCTGGTTAACGAAAGAAGGCAAACAAAGCGTCCTCGGGCTGAGGATAACGCGGTGCCTGGCAAAGCGATGCGGAAGAAGTCCCTTGTCCCTCTGTCGGCTGTCCGTCGTCGCGAGATAAAGAATTAAAAAGACGAGCTGATTTCGACGGACAGAGGCATAGTACCCAAGACGCTCGATACGGTTTTTAGTGGTCGGTTTCGCCAAAAGGCCGAGAAATGACAGAAACGAACGGGAGAACGAGAGCAAACGTGTCTGTCTCGCCAGATATATCGTGCACTGAACAATCGGGCCCCTGTTGACTGGCGACTGGCGGCAGGAGAAGATGTGGCGAAGAGAGGAAGGGGAAATGGGCAATTAAAGGAAACATGGACGCGTATAATGCCATTGGCAACAACACGCGGGACCTCTGCATCGCTAAATACAAGAACTTCGCGCCACCAGATGGCGGTGAGTGTGCCCGGAATGAATTATTACTGTTATGCAAAGTTCGATTGAGTTTGGATGCCTGTAACTTCGTCGTAATACTAATCTTCCATCCTATGAATCGTCATTGCTATTATTATCACTAGTGGCGGTATTAGTGTTATTATTAGCGGTGGCATTAATATGGCTGGTATTATCCTTTCGGCCCCGACCATTCTTATCATTACTTTCGTGAAACATTTGACGATGTTTCGCTGTTATTAACCTCCCCGTCTCCCTGCAAGAACAGGTTTGAACCAGTTCCGGACTGTTTTGTATTCTTCACGCGTACAGAGAAGCCATTGCGGGGGGAAACTTGTTAGGCAAGAATTCGGCGAAACAGCTCGATGAATGGGTAAACGTTGAGGAAAAGAGGGGGCGATAGAATAAGAAGAGTTAGTTCCGGGAAGAATGCAGCAAACAACATAACCTAACTTTCGATGTAATAATACGATTCATCGGGACAGACATTACCCAGCTAGCCATCTGTCTATAAATGGATTACAGATTGGCTCCAGGGCCTGTCACACTGCCGCGGAATCGGTTTCCATCTGTGTCCGCATTTGGCGTCCTCTTCGAAAACAGATTCTGTAAACCGAACATACTTGCCAGATTGCAAGCAGAATCTGGCAACTTCAGGCATTTAAATTTGATATGTATCTGCTGCATTTCTGCTATCGCCGACTCTTTTTCCCTTTCTACCGACAATCTACTGCCGGAGCCGGGTTTAACAGATTCTGCATCCAATCTGTCGCTGTTCTGTTTAACCAAGTTGCTAGCAGAATCTGCTCTGACAGGTTTGGCTGACTGGGTAGGGTCGACGTCTTTATTCATATTTCGTGCATCGAACGGAAATTAATTTATGCTCAGAGATTTCAGCGTTGCCACAGGTGTCGCTGTTTTTATTCCGTCAGAGTTACTAGAAATTGTATTGTCGTGGGCTGTGCTTTGTGCGGGGGTGTTGTCACGTGTTTCGATATTTTTCCGGCTGTTTCGGATGAAAAGTTCTGACATCTGGGGACGATTGCCACTGTATGATTCTAGTTTTCGAGGCAGCACTGTATTTTTCCACACTGCAATTGTCTCTTCTGTTTACGCTGAAAAGTTTATAGCTGAAGCCTCGGTCTCCCTGATCGGATGGGACAGGTCTTAAAAACGCGTCTGATCCAGCGCTGACCTATTCTACTTCGCACGAAACAATATCGATACGTATATTCTGAATAGAACAAATCCACGTGCAGACCGAAAAATAGTATAGCTTTTTCCTCGATAGTACAGTTCATTTCCACTCCAAACAATTGCGAACCAATTCCCTGTCTCTATTAAAAAAAATAAAACGAATTAAAGGATGGACACTTTTAATTCATTCGTCCAGTCGGCATGGCAGCACAATTAGCCAGAAATCCAAACTTTCCAAAGACTTGCTCCAGTTCCAGCAGCTATTTCTTCCGAACTTCTTCGCAGAAAATATCCTCGGCCCCCAAGGGAATCCCCTATTGCAGCTACTTCGAACAAACCTGATCAAACCCCAGGCCAAAAAGTAACCAAAGCGTTGGCAAACCTAATCTCGTGAAATTCACCAAACCGATTCGGTGATTAAAACCTAACCTCGTGAAATTTACGATTGACGCTCAGGATTCATCATTCTTCGGTTCGATTTCGAACAGTCTAAAACCCTAGCGCACGTTCTCCATGACACGTGCCTCGACAGTAATTCCCTTTCGCGTGTCCTGACCTCGTCTCTCCATTTTCTTTTCAGAGCTGTGGTGCGAACCGGTGTGGGACTCGTTGCTCTGCTGGCCACCGAGCAAAGCATCGACGACGATCAAGCAGAGATGCCCGTTCGAGGATGGATTCGACACTACCAGTAAGTGTACAGGGCATCCTCGTTTGATCAATGCGCATTTAAATTACTTGTTAGCTGGCCAAGCAACACGTGTGATCGCGGACGGTAGGAGGAATATCGACTAGCAATAATTAGAATCCGCGTGTAAATTCCACGGTGCACGTATCACACAGCTGAGGTAGCGTGGGAAGAAAAATGCTGGGGATTTCGAATGGGAACGTTGGAGGGAAAGGGTGTCACGTGTGAGGGAGATATCTTCACCGGCATATTTCGCACGAAATAGGACATGTTCTTTGCGGGGGAAGTGTTGCAGACTAGTTCGGAATAAAGAAACTCGCTGAGAGGAATGCAACGATAATAATAATTATTGCATCGATACTAGATTCAATACGAATTAAATCGCAGTAATAATTGCGATATTTATTGCAATATTCCGGGGGAACAGTTTGGCAGTGAGTTTGTTAAAAACAGTGGGTTCCTTTAGGCAAATACTAGAGCAATAATAACTAGTATCACCGTCGTTATCATCATTGCAATATCAATCCTGGTTTCAATTAATTCATTCCATCAAATGCCTGCACGTTCTGCTACTGTTAATTACACTCTAAAAACAGATTATCTATTTCGCCAGAAATATCTGGTTAATGGAGGAGTCAAGTCGAGGGTGATCAAGAGCATGTAATTATTAGCTCTGTTAACGAGCTGGGGGTGAAAGTTTAATAAGCACCAGCCGGATTTATGTGTCCACGGCCGTGGGAATTTTTCTGTCATAGCTAATCATTATTTCAGACGCAATTAACGTTCTTTAACAAGGGCCCGGTGAAAGTTTACCGCGTTCCCAAGTTATTGATTAATTAATGAAATTAATCGCCAGGCTGGTCGGTGAAACTTGCCAGATTCCACGCGGCTTGGAAGATATTTGCATGGGAAACATTCGCGAAAGAATTTCGTGTCCACGATCAGAAATTCCTGTACGTTCCACCAGGCCTTCGATCGGAACAACGGTGCTCCACTTTCCATATTTATTGCTCCTTAATGAAAATTCGTTCGCAAATAACTTTCGACGCAAATTAATCGTGTTGGAGACCGGATTCAAATTCGAATCGTTTCTTCTTTTTGCATGCATCAGGACGGCGGATTGACAGACATTTTTTATGCAATATACGCGTCAGATATAGGGCTTTCAGAGGGCGTTCCCGTCGGTGAAACCGTTTCCTCTTTTCCTCGATTGAACATTCGTGAACACCGGGCGGATTGAATCGTTTCGTTTCGTTTCTAAGGAACAATAATTCGGGATACCGAAGATGTCGTTAATTCTTACTTTTCACCGTTTGCACCTTGCGTTTCTATCCTCGCGGACACCTGGGCAACTGAATGGAAGCGCCGCTGCCGTGTGTGTTCTCGCCTTCCAATATTCACTGGAATATTAACCGCCGGCGAAATTGCCCCGGTTTATCGAGTCACGTACTGGAAACAACCCCTCCCCACGGCGTTCGCGACCTGGAATTGCAGTTCGTCTTCCGATCTGTGAATTCGAAATGGCACACGGCAGATGGTGTACGGTAATTTCAGTGAATCAAAGGGCTGCGAGTGGATAATCGTGCGGGTAACAGACAGGCGAGAATATGAATAATCCACTTTCTATTGTAGTGGGGTGGTACAGACTGGAAGGAATTGTCGCGTTGATTCGTTCTTAATTTTACACGAGTTTACAAATAGTGTGGGAACTTTTTAAAAATGAGGGGGAGTCATCGGGAATCGAACCCAAGACCTTCGTATTACTAGGCACTGTTGGTAGAAGTGGTTTTATTCAGAATTACAGAGTTTGTAAGGATATGATTACATTGATAATTTATAGTAAAATATATAATTTATAATTTATAGAATAGAATATTTAATTAATGATTTAGGTGTATGGAGCTGCATGGGGGGAGTTTTTGTAAACGAACGTTGGGGGCTTTGTTCCCCTTATTTTATTTTGTTCTTAGTTTCAGTTTGTCTATTTTTTGGATAGACTGTGTTTTTGGTTGTTGGATTTCGGGAAAAATATAATGCTGGGAAAAAGACGGCCCCTTCTTTGGCTTCACTGTTCTTATGGTTAATGGAGGCGCCTGATCCCACAATAGTTTTAATTGGGAAATATTTAGTTTACTATTTGTTCATTATTATGGGGACAGTATAGCTCTTAATTTTGAAATGAGTTTATTAATAATTTTGATAGGAAATACTTAGTTTATAATTCCGTTTAATTGTGTTCGTTTATTTTTTCTTACGGGAAACATACCGGACTTCAAAACGGAAGTGCACCGATCGAGATGGATCAGATGAATAATTATACTGATATTTGCTGAGTGTCGCCAGGGCAGAGGTGAGCTTAATTTGCATTCCATTCCGGCAACAAGTGTTTCTGATTGCCCTGAACACCGTCTAATTGCTTGATTTGAGAAAGCTCTGCCTAAAAAGGAAACGAGCCGAGCTTGCCCAAGGGCAGGCGTGGACGTTTAATTCTGACGCTGTGAGAAGGGAACTGGTTGCCTTGTGACCAAGATTATGTCAATATCTATCTATTGTCAGCAATAGATTTCTTCTCAGTTTTATTTTAGAACCCTGCTCGCTTTGATCGAGGCTAATAGTTGGTAGGTCGAGACAATTTTAGTTGGATAATTTTCTAAAAATTATTGCCCCAATTCTGGACCATTTTCCTAAAGTTTTAGTATCCCAATTGTGGATAATTTTCTAAGTACTATTACCTCAATTCTGGATAATTTTCTTATAATTTTAGTATTCCAATTATGGATAATTTTCTAAACATTATTACCCCAATTCTGCACAATTTTCCTAAAATTTTATTACCCCAATTCTTGACAATTTTCCTAAAATTTTAGTATCCCAATTATGGATAATTTTCTAAATACTATTACCCCAATTGTGGATAATTTTCTTATAATTTTAGTATTCCAATTATGGATAATTTTCTAAATATTATTACCCCAATTCTGGACAATTTTCCTAAAATTTTAGTATCCCAATTGTGGATAATTTTCTAAATACTATTACCCCAATTCTGGACAATTTTCCTAAAATTGTAGCATCCCAATTATATATCATTTTCTAAATATTATTACCCCAATTCTGGATAATTTCTCGAAGATCCTCCTCACTCCTCAATGCCTTATCATTTCAATAACTCTTATCGTTAAAAAAATTTAGTTTCTCCACAGTTCTTTCACAATTCCTTTCACTCTATCTTCCGAAATTTCATCCTGAGTAATTAGTCAATAAAACTATCTCCACGTTATACATCAAACTTTCATCGTTTATCACATTTCCCGTTGAATACTCTTCAGAGTATTCTCCGTCACGTTCCAAAGTTCACACCTCGATAATTTCATCTTGTCAGTGTCCTCCAAAGGTCCCGTTATTGTGCATTTTCTCTGCGGAAATATCCCTGGGAGTCATGTCGAACACTGCACCAGCGATCAGTGATTCCACAAAGGGGAGGACCGTTTGTCTTTTTCATCCGCTTGCTAGATATTCACTTTCTTTCCGGTCGAAAGACGTACACGAGATCCGGCCAGCATCCAGCTGGCATTTAAACGGCCAGAGAAATTCAATACAGCCACTTTTCAAGCGATCCAACGGAGAGAATGTTTTGCAAAAAGGAATTGCACATCGAGCAGAACGAACGACCACTCCATTTCGAGCTGACAATGCGCCCTCTCGATTGAGAACAAAAAAAAGAGAAGCTCGAAGCAGACGTATCTCGAAAGGAAAATATTTCTCAATTTGGCGCGAGTTTTATCGCTGCATCGATTGGAAATAATTTTAATAGTTAATTATTCCTTTACGACGAAGAATTACGTTAAAATTCCGGGTATCTTGAATGAAATGAACATTCAGCACCAGAAATATAATCATTTCCATGTAGATGAAACGTGGAACGAAATTTCCTGCGGGAAAATTTGAGAAAAATCCAGGTCGGGAAAAAACCGATGGAATTACCAGCCAGCAACCAAACATGAGGTGTAATTAATGAAATATTAAAAACTGCGGAGCAGAGAATTTTCTCTGAAAAAGAAAAGGAAGAAAATTCACTGCCCAGCCTAATTTATGTTTCTGACACTGAAGAGCCGTCCTGGCCACTGCACAACAAATTTTTGCGCAACAAATTCCTGACCCAAATGGTCGTTCGCCACCCACGACCTCCAGTGCACGAGGCAGTTTGAGAATGCAGGGAAAAAGCTTGGGAAAAGAAATTTGCATGACGCGGATTAACGTCGGGCCAGATGTGACCGTGTCGTCGTTCTTCTATTCTCCACGGTGTATTCGATTCAGCCTCGTTCCCGTGTCTGAATGCGCCACGACCCGGATGCAAATTTACACCCCCTTCCTCCCGTTGTTACAATACGAAAGCTGGGCTGCCCTGGGGATTCGAAAGTGTCCCCGACGGCAGATTTAATGCTGTTCGTTGTTGGATCACCGCTCGGATCCGCGATTTCCTGTTTCTTTTTCTTCGTTAAGCGCTCGTTTAAATCGGCCGGGCACACCCATCACTAGCAGATTCAGGGAAGAAAACGTGGACCCTTTTAGAGAAAGTTAATTATGTTGACTCTGTTGGCTGTAGAATGGGTCCCCCCAGAAAGAAGAATTAGTGAAAGTACCTTGGTCACTAATTCTGCAGCCATTCTATACTCAACAGCCACTTAAAAATGTCTTCCACGAGTTCATTTTTCAGATACCAAACTGAAGAGATACCCTTTAATAACATGGGGGTCCCCCAAAAAAAGAAGAATCACTGCCATTCCCTGCTCAATCATCCTCCAGCCGTTCTAAATTGGACAGCCACTTAAAAATATCTTCCACGAGTTAATTCTTCAGATACCAAACTGAAGAGATACCCTTTAATAACATGGGGGTCCCCCAAAAAAAGAAGAATCACTGCCATTCTCTGCACAATCATCATCCAGCCGTTCTAAACTGAACAGCCACTTAAAAAATTCTTTCACGAGTTAATTCTTCAGATACCAAGCTGAAGAGATACTCTTCAATAACATGGGGGTCCCCCCAAAAAGAAAAATCACTGCCATTCCCTGCTCAATTATCCTCCAGGCGTTCTAAGCTGAACAAGCCACTTAAAAATATCTTCCACGCATTAATTCTCCAAATACCAAACCGAAGATACACCCTTCAATAACACGGGGGTCCCCCCAACAAGAACAATCACTGCCATTCTCTGCACAATCATCATCCAGCCGTTCTAAACTGAACAGCCACTTAAAAATATCTTCCTCGCATTAATTCTTCAAATACCAAACCGAAGATACACCCTTCAATAACATGGGGGTCCCCCAAGAAAGAAGAATCACTGACGTTCCGCGCTCAATAATTCTTCAGCCAACCGATGCTCACCAACCGCGCAAAAATATCTTCCACGCGTTAATTACACGTCATCCCCCAGCCCAGGTGTGCAAGGTGTAAACCGCCGCGTCAGAGCTCTGTTCCCGAAGTATTCGGAGAGTTTACCAGTCGGTCCACTTTAACCGGGGAACATTTTACGGGCCGACACATCGATTCGTAGCCGCGATTCGCATGCACTTACTTGAACTTGCCCCCCGGCCTTCGCGATGCACTTCCGTTTCCACGACGACAATAACGGAGGAGACAGAGCGAATGAGAACCCAACTGCCAGCACTCGACCCACTTCTTCCCGTTTTGATTGCTCTCGATAACGCCGCGACACGTTACCACCGTCACACAAATTCCGCCGCCCTTTGCGGACTTGTCCATTTGCATTTTCTTCTTTTCTTCTTTGACTAGTTTCCCGGGAACGTCTGAAAAAACTCTGTGAAAATAGCCAGAACTCCACGGATCAACCGCGGTCAGTTGGTACACTCTTCTTTGGCGAGCTGACCAAATATCCCTAGGAATTGAATTGCTCAATGTTTCAGCTGGCCTGGTATTTACTCGAACCGCTGAATCCTTGTTCCCTTTTTCTCGCCGAAGCAGACTTTCTTCTTTGACTCGTTCAGAGGGCTCTGTCCGTGGATTATAGTCTTCTGACGTGATTAGTTTGCTCAGGCTCGTGGACCTATTGGGTATTTCAGTCCCACAAGGAAGAACTCTTCTTCTTCCTTTCTTACCTGCTTCTTGGAGTGTTTGGACTACACTTGTGTCCGGGTGAGTGTCCTCGATGATTGCTTCTGATAAATATTAATGCTGCTTCGTTTTTTACAAATTGCGACGATTGTAATAATCGTAATAATTGCACAAGCAAGCTGTTACTTATTCGCAAGTAATTCCAATTCAGTTTAATTCATTCGCACACCATTTGGTCACACCTCGACGCCTGCATATATGTTTGACAAACGTTTTAGCAAAGTGCAATGACGGTTTGGCGCAATTAGAAGCAATCAGAGGAGGGCAATCCTTATGTAGCGTCGACAGCTCCTTTCTTCGCCGCGCCCTTGGCTTTGTCGAGACTTTGTAGGTGCAGCTTGAAGAGGAGAATGCAGAATGCACAGAGAGCGAGATAGAGAGAGAGCGAGAGAGTTCTCTGGTTTGGTGGGCTTTAAGAAAGGTTTTAAGTAGGCAGCCAGATAGATAGGCTCCTCTTTGAAAGTTGCCCTTTCATGGAATATTCATGGTCGTTCATTATTCCTGCCTTTTGATAACGGCGCAGCCGTTCCTCGTTTCCGGTTTATTTATAATCCGTGTCAAAATTATTCCACGGGCACTTCAATTGCTGCTACTTGGTTACGTTGCAAACGAGACTACCGCGAGTCTCGCATCTTCTTCTTTCCGACGACATAACCTCCGCATCGTTATGGTCGTTCAAGAAGAAGAAAATGATTCAGCCATATCTTGCTCGTTTGTGCTTCGCCTTTCGTTTTCTTTTCGCGTCAGGGATTTCTGCAAATCAATAGCCGCGGCTTTAAATCAGTTCCTCAAACGAACCTCGTTCGCGGAAACTTTACCTGAAAGAAGAACTCGGCCACCTGGGGACAGAGTGATATCATATGTAACATAACCTCGGGCGTTTCTCCGCTAATACAAAGAGGAAGAAATACAATTCGAATACGTTGGACCGTGTAAGGTTGCGGGAAGAGATCGAGGCAAGTAATGCAACGCTTCTGAAATGCGACTTCGTCGGGTTTCGGTCCGTGGAAATTGAAGAAACATCAACGCGTTGCAACGAGTTGCAAAATTCAGACACACTCGAAATATGTATGTATGTTCAATCTTCTCCAATTTCACGGCGACGTGAGTACATATTCTTCTTATTCGATTCTCGGTGTTTAATTCAACGACCACGACAAATATCGCTAATATAACTAACGCGGTATTATCAATACGAAGATCAAACATTTACAAACAAAATGTTAAGTTTCGTTCCTCCCTCGAAATGTATTCAAACTTCTCCAATTTCACGGCGACACGAGTACATATTCTTCTTATTCGATTCTCAGTGTTTAATTCAACGACCACGACAAATATCGCTAATATAACTAACGCGGTTTTATCAATACGAATGTCAAACATTTACAAACAAAATGTTAAGTTTCGTTGCTCCCTCGAAATGTATTCAAACTTCTCCAATTTCACGGCGACGTGAGTACATATTCTTCTTATTCGATTCTCAGTGTTTAATTCAACGACCACGACAAATATCGCTAATATAACTAACGCGGTTTTATCAATACGAATGTCAAACATTTACAAACAAAATGTTAAGTTTCGTTGCTCCCTCGAAATATATTCAAACTTCTCCAATTTCACGGCGACGCGAATACATATTCTTCTTATTCGATTCTCGGTGTTTAATTCAACGACCACGACAAATATCGCTAATATAACTAACGCGGTATTATCAATACGAATGTCAAACATTTACAAACGAAATATTAAGCTTCGTCCCTCCCTCGAACCATCTCTCCCTACGATCAAAATCAAATACGATTCGAGGGCCAAATTGCTAATAATCGGCCCGCTCCCTTTGGAATTGCCCCGGGTCGGGCAAATTTTGGGATTAAGGGGCTCCATTAGCACCCCGCCGCGGTGCAAGGTGTTCACGCAAATTGTTGGTCAAACACAGGGCCGGCGTTAGGATCGATTAGCCCCCTCCCCCCAACGCCGCAGTTCAAATTTGTTCACGCCGCTATGAGTAACGCACACAGACGCGCGGAGTGACCGTGATGTTTGTTTAGAATCCGTGGAGAAGAAGTGCGGCTACAACGGCCGATGGGAGGGTCACAATGGGACCAGCAACGAGGACACACCTCACGGATGGGCGAATTACACGACCTGTCTCACCCCGGAGATGCTACGGTTGCACGGAAAAGTTTACACCAACGCCATCGAGGGTAACGTGAGTGCGAACGCCGTGAATTTCGGCGCTGAATTCGAATTCAATTCTTTTTCTGCCCCGGCAAATCGACTCGGTTTCTTTGCTAACGGTCACGCTGCTGAATTTTTTCAGATGAAGATGGAAATAGCTGAGAAAACGCGGACCCTGGAATTCGTTGGTTTAAGCATCTCTTTGGCGGCGCTGCTCGCTTCACTCGCCATATTCTGTCGGTTCAGGTAAATTAATTTCACGATTTTAATACAATTGTATGTATATTTTTCTAGCTGAAGAAGCTAACGCGGAAGCTTCAGCGGAAATCGAAGAAGAAGGAGCAACAGACTTGCTCTATCATGATGATACTAGTATCTTGTTTCTTAATTCGAAGGGTTGCTCGACAATTTTTTAATTAAACTCGCGGTGGCAGAAAATGGCGGCAACGCCCTCTAGATATGTAGATGTATAAATATATATTGTTCCTCGGAACTGGGTGAGGCCCCCAGCCGGGACTTATCGTTAACAGAACGGGGGGCCTTAATTGTTACGTCAGATAAGGCCCATTTATCGCGAACAGTTAGACAAATTGAGAAAACGCCTGTTAGATATACCGCAACAATTAGAACAGCAAAACAGTCAATATAAATCGATATCAAATTACATTCGTAGCGAGACTAAAATGGAAACTGATTAAGTATGCACGGAAATTTCATTTGAAATCAGGTCCCTGAGGAACACCAGGACCAGGATACACAAGAACCTGTTCGTGGCCATGGTGATCCAAGTTCTGATTCGATTAACAGTGTACATAGACATAGAAATCTTGCGGAGGAAAACTTATGGCATACAGCGTGGCATAGGGAACACCGTGAGTATAATGCCCCAATTAGCCTAACTATTTATCACGAAACTATAGTAGATGCCATTGTTTTGGAAGAATTCTGTCTCGTTTAAATTCAAAAAACATTTTCAGCCTCATTTTCTCATTACTCGAGTGATCTCGTGCGTTAGAAAAAAATTAGCATTCCTTTGCCTCGAAAAAAGAAAAGAAAATGAGATTGCCGAGGGGAAAAAGGAAAATAGAGGAGGTTCAAGGAAGTCTATGTTTAAAAGGGCACTTCAGAGACGACTTTTTTCCCTTGCAGCCTGTGCTGTGCGAGGCCAGCTACGCCCTCCTGGAGTACGCGAAAACCGCCATGTTCATGTGGATGTTCATAGAAGGCCTGTTCCTTCACAACATGGTCACTGGTGAGCGGAGCAACTCTTATTCCTAAAGCATCCCTTTGCGCTCATTGCCATTAAAACCGAGGGGCAAACTTTCCAAAGCCTTTTGGTGGAACTAAATCGTTTCTGAGTTAATTGAAAGTTCGATCCTCTCGATTTCAAGTCCTCGAACTATTATTGCACAAGTGTTCCAACTTGGACAAATTTGACTCCCCTTTAATTTTACTCTTATTTCGACCTATAACATTAACTTTTCTATGCATTTCATTTTCTTTAATAAGGAAAAGTCTTTATTGAAGTATGACTTCTGGTCGATTAATAATTCGATGTAATTAAATTTGATTTAATGGTCGAAACATTTTTGTAAATGTCTTTGGAAAGAACGCGTGGACGGTGACCTAAAATAGTTCACCTCCGAGTGATTGTCCCAGTTTAACAAGTCTCGACCCTATAAAGACCCTGTTTGCTATGGACCGTGGGTTTGATTAAAAATTCCACAACGAAACTCGAAGTATCCAGCCCTGTTTCGTATTGCTGTTGCAGTGACGGTGTTCCAAGAAAATTCTTACTACAGGATGTACCGATTCATTGGTTGGGGATGCCCCGTGGTGATGACGTTGGTCTGGGCCATTATTACTGCGTTTTACTATCATCCAAAGTCTAAGTATGCTGTGCATTAATGTTCAGTGGTGGACATGAATAGTGTGAATCCTTTTTTTTTTAATTATTTGTACACTATACTGTACTGTACACTAATGTTATTAGTATATTAGAGTTGCGTAACTGTGCGGTATTAGGCTGTGGATATGGCGGACTCTTCGTAGTATTATAAGAGCATATTAATATATTATTACACGGTGCTAGTATGTACGTTAATTATGGTTATCCGTTAATTATTGAGGAAGCACTGTTTGCCTCAGATTCTCCAGATGCTGGTCGGGATACAATCTGTCTTTCTATTTCTGGATCCTAGAAGGGCCCAGGTTCGCAGTGATATTGGTAAGCAGTTAATATAAACTTTAATAAATCGTCGAATTCAATGACAAATTACAACTCGAATTCGAAAACATTTCAATTCCCCAGCTCAATTTTCTTTTCCTGCTGAACATCGTCAGAGTGCTCGTGGTGAAGCTGCGGCAGAGTCACACCAGCGAAATCGAGCAAGTCCTGTAAGTAAACGACAGAAGAATCAATGGAATCCAAAGAAGAAAATGTTTGCCTGAAGTGTTCTAACAATTTTCTTCATTTCTTCTTTTCTTCTTTTCTCCTTCCAGGAAAGCTGTCAGAGCTGCTGTGGTGCTTCTACCATTACTGGGCATCACCAATGTGCTCTTCATGATCGAGGTACCTTTGCACAACGTAAGAAAATTCGCATTATGGTCTTACTCCACGCATTTCCTGCAATCGTTTCAAGGACTCTTTATAGCGACCCTATACTGCTTCCTAAACGGCGAGGTGAGCCTATTCTTCTTATCGAATTTGCCAGTTTAATCGAACAAATAGTTGAATTCAATTGGAGGCTTTGTGTGATAATTGTAAATGGGAAGTTGTCCAGCGGAGCATTTGTTGTGGAACTGATCTCGTCTAGCGTGCTTCTGCGATCGATGATTAATGCACGACGGTGATTAAACGAAAACTGTCCGAACATGCATTATGCATGAGAACACTGTGGAGTAAACAGTGCACCTATGAGAGTGCCAAGGCAGAATGTAAACTTTCGTAAATTGTATTTGGGGTAGCAATTTTCCGCGTACAAACAAAACGGATCGACCGTTCCTCGCCAGGTGTTACACCGTTTGCAATTTAGAAATGATATGTCGCAAATTGTCGATGTCGAATGCATCGCAATTGTTTGTTAAAAAACCAGAACCGTAGGAATTGTAATATGTACGCGAGCAGAAGCTTAAATTTCGTGCTTGAACTGTACAATTATAATCAGCAAGACACTGCAAAGAAATAAAATTAACCTCCGGCCGGAAAATTCGTGGAAAAGTCAGAGTTTCAAACTCGTTGAACACCCGAGACATTCGAGGTCCCATAGAAGTGGTGTTATATACATAGAAGGGGAAGTTATGGACGAAGTTATGGGAGCCTGGGTCATTGTTTGCCGAGCAGTCGCAGAGAACACGTCGTTTACTTTCCACTTCAATTCCACTGAAATTATTTAAATGAACGTCGCAACAATACACTGGCCAGTGTGCTGTTACAATTAATCAATTAACTGGCCAATCGACTACTCTGCTCGCAGGTGAGGCTCGCGCTGGACAAGACTATTTCCGTCTACCTTTCTTTAAGAGGAACTGACCTGCAGGCGAGGAGACAGTCCACTTTCAGTGGATGCCAACCCCAGAGGATTGCGTCGGGTAAATAAACAGACTGACGTATTCATTTATATCAAATTTATTCATGTACAAATGTTTGAATGATTTAATACAGCTTACGTTACGGATGCGTATTGTTCAATTAGCAAATTCATCTTCCATAAGCAACGTATTTACTCCGAGGAATTTGTTATATGAAATGCAATGCGTCATTAAATCAGTTGGACGATTGATATTTGCCTGCACGTGGAGCTTTACAGTTTTCACAAACGTTAATGGTTCCAAGTGAGCTGCGTGTCTCTCGCGTCGACCCAGTTTAACGTTCCCCCTTCCCCAAAAAATAATAATTTCCCTTTTTAATTTACGCCTCTACAAATGTCGAAGCCAATCTAGTTTCGCTCTATCTTTCTTCTTTCCATTTATTTCGCGCACGGCAAATAACGTGAGCAATATTCGTCGGAGTTACGGCAGACCTTTAAAAGATTATTTTTAAAACAGTGTCGTAAAACATTCAGCAAGGGTTGCCGCGAAAACTCGACGGATTTCAATCAAATTAATGAATGCCTGACTTCCCCGCCACTCGCTTTGCATGCTCCTCGAGGCTCGCGAAGCGTCGGCTGAGATTTCCCCGAGCTGAATCGATTTAGCACGCAATTTAGGAAGCGAAGGCTAGAAACGGTTCGCGATGGACCAATTTCGATAGAAAATTCCTTGCCCCAAACGGTTTCAATTAATGGATCAATCCCGTCTCGAGCTCCCCCCTTGGATAAAGAAGAATGGCGTTGGAACGATTATGGTTTCAGTGATCGAGATGGAGGAGGACGAGACGAGATCCAGCGGGTGGACAAGACTGTGCTGTCGAGGTGGGAACACTCCACCGCCGGACCGACCTGCCGAGTGAGTAATGATCGAGGAAAATCTGCATTTAGATCATTACCACCATCGACGGTCGATCCTCCTCGCAGCATTTTAGACTAGTACTTAGGTAAAAACACGGGGAACACCCACGAGCCGCGCATGCGCCGTCGCGTCTCTCCCCCTTCGATAGATCATTGACTGCACGTTGCTGGATCATTTTGCTTGGCCCGCTGTTTCCATGTTTTATTATTCATTTTGTTTATTTGTTGCACAGGAACTTCGGAATTTTCCCCTCGAATCGGGAAATATTGTACACTTCAATCGTTCGGGTTGCTTTAGCACTGGAATTTTCTGATTCCATTCATTGTTTTTATTTAAAAAATGAAACTATCTATTGTGATTCGTTGGGAATCTTCTATGGCGTGCCTTACGGGTTGCACGGGTGTTCTTTCGATTGCTTGACCTCTTTGTTAGTAAAGTAATTGCCGCTGTTGTTTAAATTAAATTACTGTAACATTGGCAGCTAACTCTGACGCCTTGTTACTTCTGTTAGTTCCTCGTTTTGCGCGTAGAGTTCGCATGCGTGCCTCGCCCGAGTTTCATCTGTAATTTACGTATCGCAGAATTCATGTGTTATCCTTTATGTCCCAGTGGTCCTGTTTTTAATTAATTTGGATCCTCGAAATATCTTGAACGTTACTCCGTGCAATCGTTCTCCTTTCATTCTAATCATTATTTCCCCATTCTATGTTCCCCATTTTTCGCCGGAGGCTCTGCCGTTCTGGAAATCTTGTCCGGCGTTTCCAACCTGACTTTGTACCTGTCCAAAATACAACCGTGTATGTTTCTGTATTCGTCTCACAACCAGTGAGGCGTATGGTTGTTGAAGGCGTTTAATTCTTGTGGAAACGACGGTCATTTCTGGTTTCAGAACAACAGTCTGACCGTGGAACGTCTTTGAACTCCTCAGTGTAGACCGGAAGCTTTAGAGTTTTCCTTAGACCACGACGTGAACGGGCTACGAACCTCTCTAGGTATTCGGAGGACACTTGGGAAGCCCGAAGATTCGAAACTCGAGCCTCCATTCGGAGATTTAATTAATTGTAACGGTTGGCGATGATTGTTCGCCTTTAGACTGGAAACAGTTTGGATGGGGACGCATTTTTTGGCCGGTTTACTGCGTTTATTGTGCGATGGTTGTTGGCAGGTTTAAATTGTAAGGATATTTATAGAACTGTTATTTAATGAACTTTGTCAATTCACTGACGCGTTTGTTCGACGAATGGATTTTTAGAAATACGAAATGCACTGCTGTGGGAGATTGGTAATATTAGATTGCGAGTAAAAATTCGAAGAGTTTGGAATGGGACAACTATGTGTCATTTATGATTATTTCTTGTTGCGGGGAATTACCGATCGCTGCCAGTAACAAGAAATCTCTGAAGATATCATTAGGATTAATCAAATGAAAGAGGCTTATTTTGTTCCGATTAAACTAGAACTTTTATTGCGTAATGTGTTAGGGTTAGCTTGTGAAAAATTTGTTTTTCAAGAAGAAGTTCGAATGGAATATAGAAAAGTACAGGGGAGACATTTTGTAGATTTAACTGAATACGTGTATCAGTGTCTGTATGCTTTAAAGAAAATTTCTAAAATAATTCATGCTTCAGTGCAATCAATTTTCTAACTATTTCGTTTTCTTTTTCACCTGGATTCGCCTTCGTTACTTCGTTGTTCATATTTATTGTATATCGTATGTTTATCAGCTATGTCACTGGCGAGAAAGTTTTTTAATGAAATATATATGTATGTATATATACGTTTGCGGAAGAGTATGAAAGGGTGAACTGATTTTAAGCGAACGCCTGTTAAAATTCTTTGTATAGCACTCTACGAATCTCGAACTGACTACCAATGACAAAGAATACTGTATAACATTTGTAAGCTTTATTAAGATGCGCAGGGTAAATTAGTTCTAAGGCTAGCAAATTAGCAGTCGCGTCGTTGCTTGAACAACTTTGTAGCTGTGCGTTTTTTTAAAATGTAAATAAATAATCGTGCAATCAAGCCAAGTACTTAGTATTTTGTTTTCGGATAAAGAAGAAAATTTTTAATTGGGAACTCTGGTTGCAGTTTGCAAGGCGAAGCGTTAACGACGCGTATTGATCCACTTGCCCTGTTGCGTATTTTTTCTCCGTTTCTCTCTCTCTCTCTCTCTCTCTCATATATAGTATAGGAACTAGTTTATTAGAAGTGCTCGAAACTATTCGGTACCCTGCCTTGCCTACACTCAAGTAGGCCATATAGTATCGCCATCTATACAAGACTCCTTGAAACTACTACTGTCGGTACTTTATCTACACTCAATGCGGTGTATTTACTCTCGCCATCTATACAGGCTAGCTTGAAGCTTGCCGTGCTCCTACCTTACCTTCAGTGTAGGTAAGGCAGAGCCACGAGTAGTTTCAAACCCTTCTGTGTAGATGGCGATGCGTAAGACCACTTTTGAGTGTAGATAAGGTCGATACCTTACAAGATATGTGTACATATATCTTTTTATTTATAAAATTAAGTTAATAGTGCTTGAAAATCATTTCGTGTTTCCGTTTTCATGTCAATAAAGTGTTAGCAAGCTCAGTAATAAACTTTATATAAAAATTAATACGTATTATGCTATTGCAATTTCCATTGTTCGTTTTATTGTATAACAATAATTTAGTGGTATTACAAAGATTGATATGGCACTGTGAATATTTTTTACTTTGAATTCATTTTCCTGCACCCAATAAGTACATACTGATAGTAGTGTTAGTCATTATATCGACCTAGCCGTGAAATTTGGACTAGGTGCACGTATTATGTACCTAGCTTTCGATTAGTATCTTAGTTTACGCATTCTTCTCTTCCACTCTTTCTTTCGTACCTTCTCTAGTTTTTGCTTTATTGCACAGTTATATTATATTTTTCTGGTTCAAATTCCTAAATTTTCGTACTTACTAATGCATTTGTTGTGTGTGCAGGTTTCCGGGGCAAAGAAATGGGGAGCATTGACCGGCGTTTCTTATTGTGCATAAGAGCAAGAAAGGAGATACAAGAACTTTTGCCACATACTTTAGTTGTCCTTTAGTTATAGCCAATTGTATATATTTATTTTATATTCGCTTCGTGCGGTAGATCTTATATAAATCTTAATATTATTTATATTACTTTCACAAGTTCTACTAAATGCAGTGAATGTAAAATAAGTTGCACAATTGCTGTGATAATTGATGCTTGTAAAGCTTCTACATACAAACTACGTAAATTAGTATGATTATACTAAAGTTTTATCTGTAAGATGTGTTGTAAGTAGATTTATAAGAATAGTTCATTAGTATTAGCTTGTAAATTTGAATTGCAACATGTTTGTAACTTGTATCTTCATTGATTAATTTAAATAAATCTCCAATGAAAAGAATTCTATTGCACTTTTTAATCTTACACCTTACCAATCCCTGAAAGAACCTAGTTCCAATTCCTTACACAAGGAGTACCGTGGACGGACTATGAATGCAAAGTCCTGAAGCGAGAAACTTGTAAAAATTGCCCCGTACGTTATTAAAGACAGCAGACCAAGGTTTCTTGCAGAATTTGTTGGCAGAAGTCCGCAAAATTAAGCGCCGGAAATTCCTGGAACTCGTCGTCATTTCCTAGAATTGCTATGGTTCGAATACCTCCTCGCACATCATATTCTCCTGATAGAAATCCACGATTTTCAGCGAGATATTTTTGCCAAAATCTCAGAAATTTTGCGCTCGAAAATTCCTGGAACGTGACGTCATTTCCAAGAATTCCTGCGATGAAAGACCTCCTTGCACATCATATTCTCCTGATACAAATCCACGATTTTCAGCGAGATATTTTTGCCAGAATCTCAGAAATTTTGCGCTCGGAAATTCCTGGGACGTGACGTCATTTCCAAGAATTGCCGAGATCGAATACCTCCTCGCACATCATATTCTCCTGATACAAATCCATGATTTTCGGCGAGATATTTTTGCCAGAAACTCGGAAATTTTGCGCTCGAAAATTCCTGGAACGTGACGTCATTTCCAAGAATTTCTGTGATCGAATACCTCCTCGCACATCATATTCTCCTGATACAAAGTCCAGATTTTCGCTAGAAATTTCATCCGAAAAATCGTGGATTTGTATCAGGAGAATATGATATACGAGGAGGTATACGAACCTCGGAGTTCTCGGAAATGACGTCACGTTCCAGGAATTTCCAAGCGCTTAAATATTCTGAGTTTCCGGCAAAAATATCTCGCTGAAAATCGTGGATTTGTATACGGAGAATATGATGTGCGAGGAGGTATTCGATCTCAGCAATTCTCAGAAATGACGTCACGTTCCAGGAATTTCCGAATTCTTAAATATCGACAACGTTGTAATAATTCTCGGATAATTAGCGCTAGTTTAATAATGTTCAGGTCTATTTTTACAAGTACTCCGCTTGTGAACTTTGCATTTAAAGTTCCTGCACGGTGGTACTTGTTTAAGGAGTTGGAATTAGGTCTTTTCAAGGATTGTTGAGGTATTCAAATAAAAAGAGCACTGAAATTCCTTTCATTGAAGATTTATTTTAAAGTAATTAATGCAGATACATGTTACACAGATGTTGCAATTTAAACTTACATGCTAATTCTTATAAACTAATCTTTTAAATCTATTTACAATACACGTTACAGCTAAATCTTGTACCAGTCTTAAATTAACATTCACGCAATATTAAAAGTACTATGAACAAGTATAATCTAATACTTGCAAACTATCCTTAAGAATTACATTCTTAGCAATAGCAATTTATGCGCAACTTTGAGGCGTTTAAAAATCGCCATAGATCGAACGCATGCACGTCCCAAACATCTATGCTATCGATGGTAATTAAATCGATTATACATCGACCAAAGCTCGATGTCAAATATCGATACATTGTTGCGATTCTGACCACAAGATATCTAGCTGATGGGCGACATAACCTGCATCCAAAAATGTACACTCGAGAAACATCACCACGTACTTATTAAACTTAAACAGCTATGATTCAGTATTAATTTACAATCCACTGGATTAATGAAGGTAGGAAAATAAATGTACCTCGCCAGAATTACGAAAATTCTGAAGTTTCCTTCAAAAGTATCTAAGTACTTATGTTTTTGAAATCGTAACGATGAAAGGGTTTTGTTTACAACAGACCATTAAATAAAATGCCGTCATTTGCGTTTAATAATATCTACGCGTCTATTTCACAATTCATCCGATCAATATCATTCTTTATTAATCCACTACCGTTTACGTAAAGACCAAATACTCACGTCCAAACTATTCCTAACCTCTGTTACGATGAAGGATTAAGATACATCGAGGGAGATACATATCTGTCACGTCTCAACGATCGCCAAACAAAATGACAGAATATTTAAAACAGCCCGCATTTCTCGTGGGAGATATCGACGAAAATATTAACCTATCCTTGCCACCGGTCTCCGGTGAGGAATATATCAAAAGGGTGGTGTAAGTATATTATTCACAAGGTTCAATTGTAATTGCAATTGTAAAGTAATTCCATTTTTCATCCGATTTGACAGTATAGAGGCGGAGCAATGCGCGGACATTGTGGTGGCAGATATCGATAAGAGACGATTTCAAAAGCCTACGATTGACGTGGACCCCGTAAGTTTGCAAACAATGATTGTACGATCGTTTAATCGCCACTAAGCGTGGCACGACCCGCAGTCACAGGGGAACGGCGGTTGTAATAATTTAGGCGAACGCAACGTTATAAGTTATCAGGATGCGTGGAGGCGCCGCCATGGCTTGGCCCTACGCTAGATTGGCAATTGTGCCAGGTGTCGGACTTCTCCACAGTCAGACTGTACGTTAGTCAATTGAAGAATGAGATACAAACGTTGAAACGCAAATGGAGGCCTCCGAAGATTAATACGGTTCGTAATTCTATACATTCGTCAGCAATACCCTACGAAAAATGCTTGCGCCGCTTTCAACTGTACGCTCTTTCAGCCAGATATATGTGACGAAAAAGGTTGGATCGAATTCTGTTCAGGTAGTGCCACAGAGACGCCACGGATCGTTCCTACGTTGAACACTATCTTTTGCCTGAACCAACCGATGGTGGAGAAGGTGCTGGAATATTTGGTGGAGCACGCAGAGGCGTTGGATAAAATCGAGTACGAGATGGGCCAATGGATATACGCGTTGCTGGTCATATTGGAGATGCCCTTAACACCGGACATGTGCTCCTGCCTGCGCTCCTTAGCCAGGACGTGTTCGGTCATGCGTGCGAAATCGGTAATACACGGCACTGAAAAGGCTGCACCCTCTTCCTTTTTTAACAAATCAATTTTATTGCATAAGTGTATATTAAATTTTCCGTTAACATAAATTCGGTGAATGGGTCTCGAAGAAGAAGAAAAAAAGAGAACAGAGTGGCGTGGAATTCTGACTCGTAATTAAAACAGGCGATAGAAAATTCGTTGACTAACTAATTCCCTCTATAATTAAATACACATCGTCTAAATTATGTTCCTTTCCATTCTTCCTACTTCTTTTCTGTTTTTCTTTCTTTTCTCTTTTAGAAGAAACTGGAAGTACATGAAATAGGGGCGCTGAATTTATTTATATGCCTAGTCGCGAGATACTTCCGTCAGCTGGACCTGGCCGACCCTTGAGACTCGTGTTCATTCAAGTGCAATTGTAATTACATTATACTTTATGTACGTTTTAATAAAAATCGATCTTTTGATACATCTGTGTTGTGTTCTTGCGCACCTGTCCCTCCTCCCCCCCCGACTTTCGCCGCGATCATTTAAAATATTACTACCGGCTGTCTGGGTACAATGGGGCAACGGTCTAATTAAATAAAAGTGTGTTACAATAATCGAATGGTAAGCAAGGAGAGAGAAATAAGAGATAAAATAAAGAGATGTAGGGGATCGGTGAACCGGTGTTATTATTAAGCTATATTCTCTTGGTCCTGGAGCAGCGCGGTCGCTAATCTTTCTAAGTCATCGTAACTAAGGCTATTCACTTTGTTTTTCAGGTCTTTTATCAACTCGTTGACTATTGACTCCGTCTCCGACTCTGTATAGTGATGCCTCAAAACTCTCGACACCTCGTCCCGCAAAAGATGCGTGCCGGACTTGCTGTGCGACGCCTTCCCCTCGCTGGATCCTTCCTCGGCCTTCTTAATAACCAACAGGTTCAGCTTACTGCCGTCCTTGATGCCCGGATAGAAGCTCAACGGATTCTCGTCTGAAAGAATCAATCGCCCCTGTACTACCGGCATTTACCCAAGCCAAGCGAGCCATTCCCAACGATCCCTTTGCAATCGAGGCGAACCTTACCGGCCAACGTCTTGCCCGTGAGGAGCAATCTCTGCTGCGGAACATCTATGCCCAATAGGTCGCTGACTTTGTGCTTCAACTGAAGGACCGTGTCCGAGGGCAGAATCTGGGGGAACACAGAATCGTGTGAAACATTTTCAAATCGAGCTGACAAGGACCGAACTCGTTCGAAACGGATAGAGGGATCAGATTGAGCTGGAGAAATGTAAAAAGCGACTCTTGCGTCGGCAAGTTGGTACGGGACAGTTCGTGAAACGTCGCCGACGGCCAATATCGTTGCGAGCAATCACGTTCGAGCGACGTTCGTCCCCTGTTAAGTAAGGAGATAAGACGCATAGTTCGGATGCCTGGCACTCACGTCAACAACGCATTCTTTCCCCTGGAGCTTCTTCACGATAACTTTCATGTTGCAGTTGGCTCGACGGGGCGTCCGTGTACCGACACGACCGTGTAAAATCAAATTCCCCGGAAGGACGAGATCTTTAGCGATACCGATAAGGATTGAAGCATTTTATTGGGAGGTTATATTTTGCGACACACGATATCACCAACACACACGGCGTCACCGCCAACTACTGTTCGACGGAGTAGGGGATCGGGCACGCACACGTACGCACGGCACATGTGTGTGTGTCGCACAGGTAGTCGGAAAGGACCCTCGGGAAACGTGCAATATATAGGTCGATAGCCGGGCGTTATTTATCGATACATGCGCGCCATCAGCATTTTCCCGTTTCCCGTTCCTTCTTCTTCGTTTTGTTTCTTTAAAGTTCCAAATAGACCGGTCGATCGTGCGGTGTCGCGAGTATCTTTAAATCATCGTCGATCTCATCAGTCGCGTTTAATCGCTGTTTTGCAACTGACGAAAACAAAAGATGACGATGCTCAATTGCGAAAAAGAAAGTCACCCGGTTAATTGCTTCGATA
Organism: Nomada fabriciana; assembly: GCA_907165295.1. Lineage (NCBI taxonomy): Eukaryota > Metazoa > Arthropoda > Insecta > Hymenoptera > Apidae > Nomada > Nomada fabriciana. The sequence goes on along the minus strand of OU015699.1, from coordinate 8,035,460 downwards.
CGATCTATTGGCGGCGGAGAAATATCGATGGCGCTATCGATCTTATCGCGTTGTGTCTGCCCTTAAATTGACCGAGCGTTGTGCGAACCAACGCGCGCGGAATTTGAATTGCAATGCGTGAAGTGTAATGCAATGCGGATTGAAATTGTCTGATTGATTAAATGTCATTAATTGCATTGCTTTGGCGTACAATGCTCGTTATTTATTGATTATCTGCCGATCTGGAAATATCAGCCAATAGGATTAGTTTTAATTAGTTTGTTAAACTTGCGTTAATATTCATTGGCGAGAAACGAAGTGGTAAAATGTTTAAATCTTAAGAGTTGAAAGAGCCCCTTTTGGACACTCACTTCTATCGTAAGCTACAAAGGCGATAGCACGTGTGTTTAATAAAAGTTCTTATAAAGTTTCTAAAGTTTTGTTGATCAATTATTCGAAGTTTATTCCTGTTTTAATTGTTTCCAAACAATTGATTCTAAACATTTTTTACCACTTATTTTATATTCTCTTACTAGTTCTTGCCTGGTTAAAAAATCTGTCTGGATTAAAGGGACCGCTGCTTCCTCTAATTTATCACACTTACCAATCTTAGTGGTGATTATATATAATAATCGGCAATTATACATAATCACCGGATTAGTCACATTTACCGTAACATATATCGCATTCCTTCACTATCGATACCTATCGATGGTCGATGGTGCAACTATCGGAAACTATCGTTACTTCTGACTATCGATATTTCTCCACCACATCGATCTATCGATACAGGGATCGCCCCGTATAACACGGTTAAGCCGAATTTCCATTGATCACATCAATGTAAAGGTGGTTTCCATTTGTACTTCTTAAAGTTCTTAAAATGTAATAAAACGCTCAATGTTTCCCCAATTGCTAATATTTCTAATAAATATATATCGCACGGTAATAAGATAAAAATAGTGTCTTCTCGTTAATTTATTGAACATAACCTCACCGTTTGTATTCCGGCTGTTTCGTTTAGCGCGCTATTCTGTAGGAATTTTAAGTACCGTGTTATACGGGGGACATGTACATACGCGTTAGCAATTTTGGCGGTTAGTCTGAACGTTGATGTTTCGCTTTTGAGGTTATGTTGTTGATTTCTCGAGCGGCGATAATAATACGAGACCGCAGTTATGGAAAACGAGGATAAGGATATGAGCGACGTGGAGGAGGAAGATTCGATGAATCGTCAAGGAAACGACGAAATTACTTGCAAGGAGGACTTAACCCCTTACATCAAGGCCTGCGATCACAGTGTTAACAAAGTCCATGTAACAAAGGTATACCATAATTAAATAAGAAAAATGAACATATTTAGCTAATTTTCCACACCGAAATGTTTTCTCGTTACTTCGAAGATTTTCTCAAGATCTATATACTTCGGTGCGAAACTATTAATTATTAACAAAACACTGAATTTAACGTTGAAAGTGACCTTACGATTGCATATTTGAAGAGTTTTGCTATCTTCTCTTAGTATTCCGCAAGGATTTGTAGAACCAGCGTCAACTCAAAAGAAATTCGATGAAATCTAAAGACGATAGACTATTGCAATAGGGCAAACACAATATCGTAACTGATAGATACATTAATCGATTGCGAACTTCTGCCAGGTGCCGCAAATATGCAAGGACGAGCCGTGCCAGCTGGGAATAGACGAGGCCGGACGCGGACCGGTTCTGGGGCCTATGGTATACGGTGTTTCCTACGCGCCGCTGTCCAAGAAGCAGCTTCTCGTAGATCTGGGTTGCGCGGATTCCAAAAGCCTGACGGAGCAGGAAAGGGACGCTATATTCGACAAGATCTGCGAGGAGAGTAACTCAATGGGATGGGCAGTGGACATTATATCACCCAGCGTAATCGCGAACAGTATGTACAGAAGGACAAAGACGTCCCTAAACACAGTGTCCATGGACTCTGCGATAGAGCTGACTAAGAAGGTGATAGAGGCGGGTGCAAGGATAACGGAAATCTACGTGGACACGGTGGGTAGGCCAGAGAAGTACCAAGCGAAACTGGAGCCGATTTTCCCGGGAATTAAAATAACCGTGGCAAAGAAGGCTGACTCCACGTACCCTATCGTAAGCGCTGCAAGTATCTGCGCCAAGGTGTCCAGAGATCACGCTATAAGAGCCTGGCAGTTTCGCGAGGGGTCAATAACGTCGGATTATGGAAGTGGCTATCCGAATGATCCGGAGACCAAGAAATGGCTGTCCCAGAACGTGGACCCTGTGTTTGGGTTCCCCCATCTAGTGAGATTCAGCTGGTCTACCGCTGAGAATATCCTGAACTCGCAGGCCTTGACCGTGGATTGGGATGATGCGGAGGATTCGAGGAACGCAAACGAGCAAAAGATCTCGAGCTTCTTCAGCAGGGGTACAGCTAAGAATAAGAAACGACATAAGTTCTTCGTCGACAGATGTCTGTTCGATACTTCGGCTTTATGATCACCGTGTCGTTTGCCAGTCGAACCGTACGGTACAGTGAACACCGGAGAGAAATTGAAACTTCCCTGTCTCAGTTGTCGGCGTGAATGCCGCTTTATTACGAGAACATTAAGTTAAAGATAAAAGTCAGTTCAATTTATATACATATGTACAGAGTGCTCTTAGAGTAAAAGTACCTTACGCGAAGAGTGGTAGTACACTCATGTGATACCCGTGGACACTCTATGTCTCACTTGTAATTAAACAATTAGGAATGTTAGTTAGCGCAAATCGTTCTTTGGTAAAACACGCCCTACACTCGCACACGCGCCTGCCACGCAAGTAACCCTAGGATAACATATCTCTGCGACTGATTAATAGCGACTAGATTGATAAAAGCTACGAAGAAAGAGAACACTCTTCACCTGACTGAGAACCCCCGTGTTCTCCATCCTGCGACTGGACGATAGAAACACTCGTGTACAATTAGATATAAATATACTCGATACACACGTTCCTCTTTGCTCGCTCGGATAATTATAACTCGTTCATTCACGCAGGTTGGTTTTCCTTAAAACGATAATGAGATATGGGACGCAAGTAGAGGAAATGAATAATTGCGCACACTCGCGAAGTGTTTGAAGATAGTTGTTCGACGAATATTGGATTTTAGAGACTGTACTTTAGACTCCGCCCTTGGAATTGTATCAACGATCGAATAAAAAATCTTTTTTTGCTGTAACCACGATGATCATGTTCATTTCAATCGATCCATAAATCCGCCCGCACCTTTCTTATAAATATAGAGTTTGAGAATTCGTTCAAACCGCTAATACTAATTTATCGGAGAGCAGATACAATGTAGGAGAAAGAATTTAAAAAATATAAACATTTCTGAAAGGCACCGAGAGATTTATGGATACATTCTGTAAGTACGAATTTACATAATCTCCCACCCTCTAACACTCTAATATATTGGCGTATATCTTTGTTAAGTATACTCTTTCGCCTAAGTCCTCGCTAACTCCACTAACTGCGATTATAAAAAATAGAAACAACACGGATAATTTAGTACACCGGGGTCTCCACAAGACTCGGCATGGAGGCCTGAAAACGATGAGCATGAAAAGGACACTACACCAAACTGTGTCCCCCTTATCGTAGAATCAGTAAACTCGACATCAAGAGTACGATACAAGGAGTGAACGTGCTGCTTCCGCTTCCTGAAACAGAAAATACGAATAGAAATGTAAGTAACAAATTCGAAGAACATACAGTTCTAATAGTCTTTGATTAATCAGTTATTCAATCGCATTTCTTATCTGTCGTGGTTAATTTACCCACTGCTAATTTTATCAACTTTGGATCAGTTACCAACTGCAAGCTTTACCGACGGTGGTTCATTTACCATCGGCAGATTTTATCGACTGTGGTGCATTAACCCTCGGTGAATTTTATCGACTGTGGTGCACTTACCTACAGCGAAATTTATCGACTGTAATTCTTTTACCCTCGGTGAATTTTACCAACTATATGTTTACCGATCGTGCTCCTTATTTACAATGACTTTTCAATGCACCTTCATGATAAGCAAGGAAATAAAACGGTTGAAGTCAATGAAATCTACATTCGAGGTCTCCAACACGAAAGCTAGACAGAACAGCTTCGAAGTGTGCACTATATATTACTTCCATTTATGCGAAAGATAAAACCGTCAAAAGCTTTGAAGAATGTATAGGAGGTCGGCTATAAAAAAAAAAGAGGAACTCCACTTACACTGATGATGCCAAAAATGCCTCTTTTTTTATCGGGGGCATAAAAAAAGGGCCTTTAACTAAACTTTTCGAAATGGAAAAGGCTCGAACAAAAGGAAACCTCGTTCTACATTCCCGTACAGCTTCTTCAACGTTCTACCACAAGTTACACCTTATACACGCTGTATATACTCTTTGCATTTTTTGTTCTTTTACCTCCTAAGATATGTTCGGCGTGCGTGTGGCCTTGCGCCCTTGTCTCCCTGCTCTCCATGACCGGCATCTTTAGAGGCTTTTCACCCTCTATGCTGAGCTCATTCGATTTCCAATATACGGTCGCTATCGTCGCCAGGCATTTGATCTTCAGATCTCCCCTCTTGAAGTGCTTCGTTTGCAGACGGAACTCCAGACCTAACACGGCTGTCTCGAGACCCTCACGATCCACGTCGGTGATGTGAGGTCCCCTCAAGTACTGCGTGTCAACCTGAAACGGTCAAAAAAAAAGGGAAAAATTAGGGTTGCTTCTCACGTGCAGGTGGATGCGCGTGTGTCTGGCCGCGAATAGGGGAGAGGCTGGTAGGAGGGTTTCAATTTGCAATTCCTCACGAACGAGCGAGGTTAACCCAAGATACCTTGCATTTCACTTACTCCAGGCAGTGCAATGTTTCAAATAATATGCGAGGGAGATGGAAAGGGGAACGCGTGACTTATTCATGGCGTAGCTAGATCAATGAATGGAACAGTCGTTAATTGTCAACAGTGGGTAACGTCGTTTCCCCGCTGGTTGGATGAACGCATCTAGTCGGAACGAATGGTAAATTAGACTACAGACGGAACAAGGGTAACGTTCGATGATTTATCGATTACTGATAACCACAAGATGCTTGGCGGTGCAACGATTATTTATGGGCGCAGCGGTAAGCTGCGGGGCTCTACCGGGACTAGTGTACATCACTGGCGGGCCTGTTACTCTACTCATCGCAACAATTAGCCGCTTTAAACGATCCTTCTCGCTCGTTCAATTAGCGGAACACCGTTCCACGATGTAACCGGCACGCTATGTACGCGCTCAGAAAATCAATATACAAAGCAAGAGTAAGGAGGAACGGCGTGAAGGAGTTAATTGGCGTGGCTAGTGGATCAATCGTAAGGAAAGGTTTAACAGAACAGCATCACGGGACTTTTCTCCCCGTGGAGTTTCGCGACACTGACCACTTCGAACGTTAAGCCACTTACCGGTTCCCCGTTGATGAACCAGCTGAGCATGGCAGCTGGCTTCGACTTCGCCGAAGTGCAATTGAACCGCACCACGTCACCGACCTGATAACGATGCCTTCCTGGCCTGCCATTGATAACAGGCCCGTCTTCCGGCAGGGCTGCAATTAGTTACCGTATTTTGTTATTCTCATTTCACCAGATATTTAACCCTTGCCCGAGACAAGAGTGGACGGGTTGTTTGGCACGTGGCAATTTTGTTTACAATTGAAACAGGGGAAGTCCCTTTTGAGACGAGACAGCACGACAGGGTTAAAAAAAACCGGAAGAAAAAATTCCCCGCTTAGACTAAAATATACCTTATTTTTTTTCTCGACGTTAAACGGTACAAAATGGTAAATGTCGCCCACCTGACAGTGGATGTTTGTGTTGGGTTAAAAAACGATTTCCTGTTCCGCGCTAGGGGAAAGTAGGATCGACCGATTTTCTTACCCACTACCAGCATGTCCGAGTGATCGGAGACCGTTTGGAACGACGGCGCCTCCGCTGACACCTCGCATCTGTATCTCCCTGTGCTCATTAGGTTCACGGAATAGAGCACGACCGATCTTTCCGTCGAATTGTGAATCTGGAAAATAGAACGATGCTCATGGAATACCCGTGCGACCATTTCTCATCCCACGCAATTTAACCCGACTGAACGGTTGGTTCATGGAATTAATCGTCTTACTGTATATATATTCCAACGTTCCGGCGAAGTCTCGAAACCGAGCGATTTTAATTCCAGGGGAATGTTAATCTTTCATTAACACGGTGGCGAAATAAATGGAATAAAATAAGCTAGTGATATTTATCGTTTTCTCTAGTTACTTAAATTCTACACTTGCGTTAGCTTTTTTTTGACCCGGGGTCGTTTGTTTCCGACGAGATGGCAATCTTACGAGAAAGGAAGTTGGAAGGGGGGGTAACGTGCACACCGGAAACGATGGACTCCAGGGGAAAGCGGGCAATAGAGCGCGATAAAAATGAAGAGCGTTTCGCTTTAAATAGAAAGCACCGTGGGGTGCAAGGGGGTGCATCGGCACGAGACAAGAAAAAAAAATCAATACGAAGTGATTCTTACGTTCGCCGTGACACCTGGCAGCTGAAAGACGAGCACTGGCGGCCTGTCCTGGGGCACGTATCGATAGAACTCGTTGCCGTCTTTGTACCATTTCACCGAATACAGCGTCTCGCCGTCCAGATTGAAGTTGCACTCCAGTCGAATGTTCTGATCGCGGACAACGTGCTGGGGGACGACCAGCTCCAACATCCTTAATGCCACCGTGTCTGTAACGAGAAATGAATAAAAACATTAATTTCATTCAAAAGACTTTCATTCGTTTGCTTTACGTCAGCTTACGCCGCGTCAGACTGACCGACGAGCGATTAAAGTAAGGATAATGGTTGGGCAATGTCTATGTTACGTCGGTTAGGTCAAAGCCATAGGGGATTTACCGTGTACGTATGTCGTAAGATAGGTTAGGGTTTAGTTTCGACCGGGGTCAATTATTTTTAAATCTGCACCGTCATTGGTCGATTGATGTCGATTCGACTTCCCGCGTCACGGAATTGAAGTAACCTAACCTCGAATCCCACATTCGTCGCCGAAGTCGAATCCGCCTTAATATGATGGAATTGAAATAACCTAACCCAAGATAGAAGAGAAACGAAAACCCTGTCAGAGGGCAACGGCAGTTCGTTTGTCGCGAAATTCGATCGTTCGTTCGTGGTTAAAAATCGCGTTCCGCTCTCGGAATGAACGAAATCACGGCGATAGCTTTAGGGGCTCCGTCGAGCTTCGAAATGGGAAAACTCTGGAGAGCAAACACAATCGAGGCGTGAGAGTGATAATCGAGGCGGGCAATGAATCGTTCGGTGTCGCGAATACGAAGCAATTCTCACGCGTGTTTGCTCACCGTTCCCCGCGAAACTGTAGAACAATTCCGTCGAATTGCCTTTTAACCTTCCTCTGATCCGATATAATGCCTCGTTTTTTTTTTTCCCTCGTGCTCGCGCTTTCCACGCGATCTTCCCCATAATACGTGCACGCGAAATTCACATTCCCTGGAAACCCCTTTTTACCGGGCCACTCTTGTCTCGCCGACGGGACAAATTCCCAGGATGCACCGCGTCCAATAAAATAACTTTAAGGCAACCATATAAGAAAAGAGAAAAGGCAATAATTTCAAATACACAATGATGAGTATATATAAAAATTGCTGTTGGATATTTGCTAGTGATAGTAAATATAATATATCATGCTGTTCTTTTCAGTGTCATACTAACATAGATAGTAAGAAAACCACATGTGCCTGGACTTGGAGAGTCAAATGGGCCTAGGAACCTGGGCCTAGGGCCTAGGTTCTAGGATCCCAGTTCTTCTGGGTGTTTTGCGTTCACTTCTTAAGAGTATTTCATGGTGAAAGGACATTCCTTCAGAGCTCTTCCGAATAAACGTCTTTAAAGTAAAATATAATAGTTATTTCATTTAACACACCATATCCAATAATAACAATCACCGAGAAATAATCGTGAATTAGTCATTTTCTTATTATTTCTTATTGGTGAAAGTAGTATCTTCCTGGCAATTTGTCGTCGAAGTAGCCACCCTTAAACTTCGACGGGAATATGCAATTGAAAAATTTGCGTGCAGTCGTTTCGAATATCAATTTATGCAGCAGGCAAAGCCGCCCCTAACTCGACGGGAAGTTCGGCCACGTGGAAGAGTTTGCCAGGAATTTACGGAAGAAATAAAAGGATAGAGCCGTTCTTGTCGCTTATCTGGCGGCACGCTTCGGTTTCATTTTCCTCGACTTTTTAGCCCCATTACTTTTAAACGCGCCGGGCATTAACATCGAATCGGCCGGCATTAAGGCACACTTTGCGACAAAGAGAATTATCTCCCGGAAGAAAGGAATCACATGGAGGCGCCCTGAAACGAGGAAGAAATGCAAGAAGAGGCACTTTAGCCTGAAAACTAGTTTGCCGTTATCCTTCACCATGGGCCCCCTCGTTTCCCCGCGAGGAGCACAATTGTACATTGTCCCCCTAGCTACAGATTAAAAAGACAACACGGATATTATAACACTGTCCCTATTTATTCCCGTCGATAAAGCAGAACTTTGTACTTCTAATAATGTAGACTCTTATTAAAAGGAAACCGTTGAGTCCGAATTGCAACGCCTTCTACAATCGCCTGGCCAAAAATGGTCCATTCCCCTTAAATCTACGTTACCGACCATTGGTCGCGAAGTTGGAAGAAAAATTCTTCTAAATACGTAATCGCCGTCCAAAGATATAAATTACTTATACGCAACCAATTCCCCGACAATCCAAAGTGTCCAAAGTATCCGGAAAAGGTTTCGAACACTATCCAATTCCTTGTTCCCCTCTAACCTTCGTGTTCCCCAAGTTTCGACAGAGACTAAGGACAACCGGAATGGCGCGGAGTGCAAGGGGAATAATCACGTGGGTTGTCCTAGACGCAAAAAGTGGCACTCTTCGAAGATAAAGAGGTGGAACGATGCGGGCCGCAATATCTGGCCCGGAAAAGCCACGAGGGAGAAGAAAAAGTCTTGTTCCTCCGATTGTCAGGGGTCGTGATTCACAGCTGCAAAAACCGATCCAATTATTCCGCGAACGCCCAGGGCGGTCTTCTTTTATCGGCGCGGATCCGTCTGGGTTGGTGCAACGGCCAACGCCGGTACACTGTAACTAGGGGAATTTTTCCGCCCGTGCAAGTTGTCGCTTTGCAATTCGTGCGGAATTACGACTTTGTTCCCGGCCGATGCGCGATAACTGTTGTACCCCGGCTGTTCCATTCCTATTTAGGTCAGACTGATGGCTTTTCTATAGGGACTTTTTTTCCGTCCTTTCTTTGGTCTGATCTGAACGGCAACATCTGTTACGGGCGCCGAGGCGATCATGGGACAATTAGTTAAGGATCCTGGGAAGCTGATTAAGGTTACTGAGGAGAGGCTTTTCTTTCTTTTATTTTTTCAAGTTCAGGTTTTGTGGGTTGGGTTCGAACATTGGTGACTGTTTTTTTTGGCCAGACCAAACTAGACTCGTGTTTTCTTTTTTTACACAGATTTGTTTAGAGTATCGGGAGAGAACAGGTGCAGTGGTCAGCGTGGAATTTGCTCCTGAAGCTAGTGTGGCTAGTGTTGTGTGGCTAGTGTTTTCACGCTGCAGAGTACTAAGAAAGTCCCGGGATGTTTTCGAAGAAGATCTATGGATCGAGCAAATATTTTTCCATCGGTGTGGAAGTCGCTTGTTACCTTGCAAACGGGAGTGCTTTGCCTCGACAAAGGGTTGCTTTTCGTTCAATCCAGCTGGGTCCTGGGGTCGTGGTACAAGGGCGGCGGTTGCTGTGGCCGAAGAAAAGGAACGGCGGTGCTGTTGTCCGAGGAAGATAGGGAACGAGTGGTTATTAAAGGAGACAGAAAAGGGAGGGAACGATAAGAAAGAAGGGCAGGGCGAACGTGAATGGTGATGTAAATGGCGTGGCGTCAGTTGTGAAAGGGAAAAGGGAAAGAAAACCGTGATAAGTGTGAAGACGACAGAGGAGAGAATGAAAGAAAGATAAGAAGGCTCGATAACGAGCAGGAGAGTGAAAAGACGAGAGTGGTGGCGGCCGGGGGGAAGGGAGGGCGACGGAGAAAAAAAAGAAAGTCGGCTACTGGGAGAAGAAAAGATACGGAACTGTAAAAACATTAGACGTTTCTTTGACGCCTTTCCCCTTGGGCCCTGGTATAGTCATTAATGCCAGATACCATTCACGTGCCTCTTCATTTAAATAATAAAAACGACTGCCAGGTTCTTTAGAATACAGCAGAGCTATATACTCAACCAACTGATCACAGGTAACGCGTATGGTCTAGTCAACGAAGGTCTATTGACTCACTGCTGAAGTCAAGTCAAGTCAAGTCTCACACTTTGAGATTGGTCCACTTGCAATGGGACCAAACTGCGGTGGTTTGGGCTGAGGTTGGAAGAGCTGTCATAGTCATAGTCATAGTCCTCTCCCTCCAATCGTGAATTTCTTCAAAACGATGAATGGATTAATAATAATCTTGCCAGAAGACAGCGATAGATAGTGCGATTATATTCCACCAATACTGTTCCTCACCAGCAAACCGCAGAGAAGCCTAGCCTTCCTCATCGGAGGATCGAGGGTACGTGGGGGAGTCTTTGTGCAATCTCTTCAGGTCTATTTCGATCCACCCTAGTGGCAGACACTTGCCACTCTCGCCCTCGGTAACGAGGCAAGAAGAAGTCGGAACCGAAAGTCATGGTCATGGCAGGTCTAGTCATGGAAAGGGTTTGCGTGGGGGGGGGGGGGGGGCGAAGGAGTGAAAGGAAGAAAGAGAGGAGGGGTAGCTTGGGAAATAACGAGTTGGACTGAGGGAACGCCGCAAATATGATTCATTCCCGTTGCGTTAGGAATGATAACTCATGCATATTGAACGGCAGGGGGTCTGATTTGTTCTGTGAGTCAGTCGTTGCACGCGTCCCGACGCCTGCACCGTGTCAGCGTCGTTCCGTGCTCGCCTGTGTGCAATGGTGGAACCACGAGGAGGAACAACGATGAATAAGCTCGCACACGGCTGATTTTATCGTGGCCGGATCGCGCGAGGACTTGAGCGTTCAATGAGAGATGGAGTTCGAGGGATGGAGGGAGAGGGACGGAGTCTACGTTGTCGTTAATTAGGTCGACGACGTCGTTCCTCCTTACCCGGAGCCTCGATATTCTTGGTAATGAACGTGAACCAATTCCGATTTGCCTGGTAAATCGTGACACGGGCCTGGACCACGTCGAAATTCGCCTAATTACGCTTTTAAGTGCGCCTATTGTTCTCGCAGGTCGATTAGTCTGTTCAGGTGATAACCGTGATTATAATCTTTATTGCTCTCTCTCTCTCTCTCTATTTTGCACGCGTTGTAGGAACGAATAAAGTATAGCAGTTTCGACACTTGACGGTCTACGAAGGAAAACTTTTCATTTTGCTCCTGCTTTTGTATGGTTTCAGATTTGTCCGTTTGTTTGGTTGCACGCTGATCCCTTTGGTCCTGGACGAGAGGATATGGGCATGGTGAATGATGGAATATCTGTTGACGTTTCATAAATCGAGGGAGAGACCGGGAGAGACAGGGAGAGACGGGTGATTCCAGTTGTGGGTTAAACCAATGAATAACTTTTGCTAGCCTGTCATTTATTTCCCGTGGGTTGTATTCTTTGGTTCGGATGTAAAAGAAATGCGAAATAACCAGGAAGAACCGGGGAGAGCCGGGGAGAGCCGGGGAGAGCCGAGACGAATCCCGGGTCTTCCCCCTTGGAATTGTTATGTCTCTGGCTGTTTGAATTCGCTCGTCTCCTGCTTAATGAAACGCGAAATCCCTTTTCAATCACCGGGAATTAATCTTTGCGCGGAAGCAGCGGTGCTGGAAGGCACCAGTCTCCTGTGTCTTTGACAGTCTTATCAAAGGTGAAACCCCTATCCGATGGAATACGTGTCTAACGTGAATGCCAAGGAGTTGTCTAATTATTGTGAGCCCCCTGTCTACAATTCTTTTGTCCTCTGATCACGCTTATCAAGGGAGAGTACGTTTTGCTCAGAGTCGAGTGAGGCTAATTAACCTATCAAAGCGGGACAGGAAATACAATGGCGACCAACCTGGTCTCCGTTTCAATACGCTATTGGATTATTCGCGGGGACAAGCCACATGGGCGCGTAGCAGAACAATCTTAATCCACCTGGAGGCCTTAAAGCGATCAGACGCAGTCGGCGTCAAGTGAACGGGAAGGGGGAAGGGAGAAATAGAAGAGAAGAACGAGAAATCCACGTGAACAACAATTGGATCTCTCCAAGATCGCGTCCCCGAAGGAAGCCTTTTTCGCCGAAGGGTCGGTGAAACGAGAAGCAGAAAGAGGGGCGGCGGGGGGGGAACACGTCGAACAGACACGGAGGCAGGAAAAAAAAGAAGAGGAATAGCAGGAAGGGAATCTCGCAGGTGTCATCGCGGTAACCCCTCGGTGTCTGGACAGTCGCTTAATTTCGCCTCGGTATTGCTTTACGGAAATCGTACACCGTCCCATAAACGAAGCCACCTATCTGCCAGCCGCATCGGCTACCTGCTCCCGTTCACCATTGTGAAAAGGGCAAACGGTGTCGTGTGTCGAGTCCTAGGGTCATGACAAAGAGAGACTTATCCCAGGGCTCTTCAACTCCCTCCAATTCCGCCCTCCCCTTTCCACCCATTAATTTCCCAAAAGTGTAATTACAATTTCGAACGTCAATGCAACATAACCTGCATTACACGTACACACACTTGTCCAGCTGTGCTGTTGGAAAAATAGTTATTCACGTGTCCAAAGTTATGACCGTAATAGCACAATGGCCGGCCACTCGTAGAAACTCGGACAGTCCTCGGGGCAAACAGTATAAAGACCAACATTATCCTACCACCGCCAGTTTCGCAGAAAATTAACGTTCTTCTGTCTGAAATCAAATAACGAGTTACGCCACGAAGTGGCGCCACCTGGTTAGGTTATATTTCCGGCTCCACGGGCTAGTTCTGCCCATGCGAATTTTCACGCGGTTATGGGTAACCGTCAGAACTGGCCGGTGAGCTTCTCTTTCGGTTGGCAGTCACTGAACCGATTCAACTCGGAGAGGTGTATCGATGCCGGAGGAAACCATAAGTCGAGAGAAAACGAGAAGCTCCTTGGAGACCTTTTTACCCTCGCATTCGACTCACGCGCCCTTTGGTCACGCGTGGCCATGGAAAAAGGAGACGTTTTAATAATAGTAATAAACGACACTGCAGAGAGAGGGGGGGAGGTCCGTTTCGTTTTCCTGTGGGATCGATGACGGTCACGGGACATCTTGATTTATGTGTAGCCGTGGGGAGGACCCCTCGTGAGTGTGCACTTTCCAGATCAAATAAACAGGTAGCAATGGGGTGTAAATGAACGCCTGTTTAGGCCTGGTACATAGATGCGACCTCGGGGCGTGTTTCGAACCGGCGACTATAATGGGGGATCACCACAGTCATTAGCAATGATTTCACGGTATTAAATATACATAGATGGGGAAGCGTCCGATATCTTAGCCAGTCGTGTCTCTTTGAATTAACGCAACGAATTGCCGTGGGAGTATCGTGATGACGTTTTAAAATTTGTCCTAAGAGCTAATAGACTTGGCCGATAGAAAAATTGAGTTAAGCAGAGAGGAATAACTGAGTTGCGTCCAGGCTTTTAAATAAATGATGCCCGTGTTGGATGCCGAGCCCTTGAGTCACCTATAGTGTAAGGCCCACGGATCCTGGCCTAATCAAAGTCAATATTATGCACTTGGGCAGTAGTCAGCGATATGACTACTGCCAAGGGCCAGACTCCGCATCGGCTAAGGCGACAACAACAAGGGCTAAGGTCAGCCTTTCCCCCCTAAAAACTGCAATACATACATATACAGTATTCCCTCGATAGTTGCACAAGCCTCGGGTCTGAACGTGTGCAACTATCGTGTTGTTCCTACGTTGTTTGAAATTTGCCGACAGCGTCGAACGTAGAAAAGGACAGCGAGTAAAGATAAGCGGCCGAGCAGCCACGATCGCAGCTTCTCTTTTTTTCTCACTACCTATCCTTTTCTGCGGTCGAAACTTATTAACGTTAATTAAGCCAGTAAATATAGTCCAAATTATATCGTGTTTGGTGTCATTTTAATCAGAAAAATGTCAGCTCTGCTGTGTCAAAATTTCATAAAAAAAGGATGAGAAATAGCAAAGTTGCATCCTTCAATTAGTATTGGCCCACCGATATATCCGAACCCGGATCACGTTACACCGATTGCCGAGCGAACTTAGGACCCCTCGAAGGGAATACCCCCCAATGGTGGGGATGAACTCTGTGCAACCATCGCGTACCTCTTTTGTGCAACTATCGAGGGAATACTGTAGTATAGTATGTATAGTACCGGAATTGCTACTGTAACTAGAATAGTTTTGGACGCGACCCACACCGTTACTCCGTCGCGCACACTCGCCACGGTACTCCTAATATATTAAAAACTCTCATTGCAAAATTAATTGTTGAAACACGATTTCGTTTAAACCGGGAATTCAACACCCGCAAGAATTGATGGTCCACGTGGATCAATGAAGCAGAATGCAAAACTGTACCATCAGTTGGAAACGCTGCCTTCAACTTTATCTCCGATCTCAATCGTAAAATTTAGTTGGAATAAACAAATATAATGTTAAGGATACCTATAGCCCTAAAGACATAACTCGTGGGTGAAGTTGTACCATACTTCTTGCCTGGCCAGTTTATGGGGCTCGCCTCGAAATAGGGCCCGGGTAAAGGTCCACTGGTACTCCTGCGGAATTGCCGTTTTTATTCGACATTATCGTTTCCGTCGAATGCCCGGGGGCTGACCGAATTGTCAGGGCGGGGAAAATGAGCGTCGACTGAGTCACGTTCTTTTTTCTCCGCCTTCCCGACCAGGAAGTATCGAGTGAGTCATTTATGCCCCGATAAAAATCGCGGAATAACAAATTCTGCCGCGGAAGGAGAGTTTCGGTTCCATATCTTGTACATCCGATCGAGGCTGTCGGTTGCACAAAGAGTTTTCAAAAAAAAACGAAAATTCATTATAAATTCTCGCGAAATCACCGGTGCAAATTTCATTTAACAGAGGCGTAATAGATATAGGTTAGGTTTGGTTCAGCGGCGTTGCCAACTTGACACCGTTCATCCCAATTAAGTCACGAAATCAATTTCCCCAGGTAGAGGGACTATTTCTCATCGGACCAAAAACCACCGACAGGGTAAACGCATGGCGACGATACAATTTCTCATCCGTTGCACGTTCCGAAGTTTCTGCGACGTCTCGCGGTAATAACGTGGAAGGCGTCGCGTGCTTTCGAGCATTTAAACGGTGACGAGTAATAAAGGGTGTTGCGGGCTGACATGTAACACGTCGAGGGTCGTCGACACACGAGACGTGCCCTGTTCTCGTGGGATTCGGGAAATTCTAGAAAGCCTACGGTTTCCGCCTGCTACGTCCGTTTTGCATGTGGTAATCGTCCACGTTCGTAAGAAAATTCGCACGACATCGAGGAAGTATAAATGAAGCTTTGTAAATGGTGTTCCAGGCTCCACGGGCAGTTAGGTTTAACAGAAAATGGAATGGAAATGGTTAAAACTGCGTTGAGTTGAGAAAAAAATAATAACCTTGATGGGGAAAGTGGGGAGCCTTAAAAGTGGACGCCATGACGGTGCGGCGAAGCACGTAGATGGCGCCACAGCGCCATTTCGCATTTCACGGCCCCGTCCACCCCGCAATAATTAACTCTTTAACTATGTAATTAGTTCTACAGAGGGGCACGATACTCCGGCGCGGTATTACATTCGCAACGGTGAACTTTGCGCCTCTGCTAAAATAATATTTTCCCCGATATCTGTGTCAGCGTTGTTCAGAAATTCGAATCGCGAACCTCGGGCAAACTGTGCGCAGAATTTGGGTTAACCGACGCTCACTCCACGGTCCTGTGGTGTTTGAAATTCGCTAATGACTTTCCATTCGGAAATTCTGGCCCCCCTTGCAATTAGGATTCAATTAATTCATTAAGATTGATAGGGCGCTTTGAAGTTGGCGCCAAGATCGAGGCCGGGTGATCCCCCCCCGGTTCGAGAACTGGGGATCCCCGCCCTTAAGACCGGTTCGATTTAAATGCGAAATGAAACTCGGCCGCGAGAGACACTCTTATCGGCTGATCCCTTAAGCAGACATTTATTTTCGCCGCGCGGATTAGACCGTCTCGCAAGCTCTCGAAAAACTTCAGTCCTGCCAAATCGTCCGGCCATGGGACAGGCTCCCTAAGATCCTAACGAATCCAGGGCTAATGTGTTCTTAAGTACCAGGGGAATACCCAGAAATCACTATATGAACTGATAAATAAAGAGTCCAACATGGTCCTGAGATCTATGTACTCTGTAGTCCAGGACCAACGTGACCAAATGGTTCCTATTGGTAGAGGGGGCAGTCTGCCCACACTCCAACCTGAAAACATAGTCCCTATCCAGCTACTATCCATACAACAACATGGCAACCCTGTCAGGATATTCTTTTACAGGGAAAATAAGATGGTGCAACGTTATCAACGCTTTCATAGCGGGGCATTTTCGTGGACACCTAAGCGGGGTTCTATACGAACACGTTCTGAATGCTGCAGGACCCAGGGACAGGAGGAGGATCGATATAGCGCGGACGACCAACTAGGATCAAACAGACGGTGTAATGGAATAGTCTCTCTTTTGTTTTTCCTCGGTCCGTCCGCAGGCGTCCAGCCGGAAAAGCTTCGCAGTTTGCCGGGGGAAACCCCGTTCCCCAGTTTAATTACCGATCCGATTGCGGCGCCACGTTGGATCTCCTCCGCTGTTGCGACGTGCCAACGTCGTTGCTTTCGACCACTGGATGGCAGGGTGAAAAAAAGTCGATGGAGCGGTGCCGAGCGGATTAAACGGAACTGAAAAGCGGGTAGTAAGGAGCCACTGTAAATAGATACGTGTGCCAGAGGCGAGGTGCGGTATTCTTCACCGTCAACGGGGAATCTAGCCACGATCGAACGGGGGTTGGGGGTAAACGAGCTGTCCCTGCGGTTGATTTTAGGATCTCGTTCCAGAATTAACGGTATCTCAGGTGTTCTTGGTAGGATAGAGGTCTCTTTTTATGGGGAGATTAATTCTCATCCGCGCCTGGAAGATAAATGGACCACTATTTACGTTCAAAATAATTGGAAACTTAATTATTGAAGGTCGATAGCGATTTTCGTTCGGGATTTCGAGATTGTTAATTACGAAATCGGGATAATAACAGGGAGTATCGATTACATCAATGTTGACCCTGTATTCGACTCTGGATTTTAATGATAATGGTTTAAAAGAAAATAAAGGAGATTCGTCCTTAAGAATAAACCTTTTCAAAAGACATTTAACACTAGAACTACCGATAGGTTTTCACACTATTTAGACAGTATACGTTACACAGATTATAAACACGAAAATGGTTGAATGGACATTAAATAAAGATATGTAAATGTCATTTTGCCTTATTGAAAGTCATCATAAATTGCTGCGGCAATTCCTATATGTTAATAACTTTAAAGCAAGAAATCTGAAACCAGTCACTTTGACTGGCTTGCTAGTTCTAGTGTTAATGACGGATACGGCATTTTGGTTCTAATTCAATTCGTCGGACTAGCCTCGCGGGGAGGGGAGGCATGGAAGAAGGGGAGTTCCGGCTGTAGAGCGATAAGTTTTGCGGATGCAACGTATCCGGTGATTTGGTATTGTTGGCGGTCGCTTGATGTCAATGGGTGCATGCAGGTAGAACGATACATAACGCCGTCCTTCCGTCGTTGTCTTCATCGCTTTCCGATCGATCCTCATTGTCAACTGCTCCTGCCATCGTTCCCCTCCCGCCTCAAGCGTTTCGCTTAAAAAAATCCTCCCCCTGCGACGGAACGTCACGAACATTCAAATACAGCGCTGACCCTTTCTCAGGTTAGATCTGAACCCCTCCGAGTGGAATATCAAACGAGCTCCTCTGCTAAAGATCTATTGGTAGGTACCAGGAGATGATTTATCACGGGTAACCAAGAAAATGAACCAATGTATCCAGCGAAAGCTTTCACGGGGGAAATCTTTTTAGGCTACGCCTGGATTTAAGTGGGAATACGATATTTCGTTCCGGCCTGACGAGTATTTATGAATCTTCGACGAAAGACGAGGGGGGGATTCCCTTGAAAAGTCTACGCACGATTGCTGCTGTATTAATTATACGAGCATCAATTTTTCGCAAACTTATTTTCCCCTAGTCGGACAGGTTAGGCTACGAAGCTTCCTTGAAGCAAGTTACGTTACTATATGGGCACTGAGATCCGCTACCTACTGTGGTAGCAGTTGTACAGGGTGGTCTCTATCTCAGGGAACATCGGGAAATGGGGCGTAGCTGGGGTGCATCTAAACAACTTTGTCCTTGACCAAAATGTGGTTTGCAGCTTCGTTTTCGAGTTATTAACGAAAAACACTGGCCAATCAGAGCGCCTGTAGAGCGCGCGCTCCAACACGTGACTCTCAATTGCGCTCTGTCGCTGTGTCAATGCGTTGGTTCGCGACCACGACAGGGCGCAATTGAGAGTCACGTGTCGGAGCGCGCGCTTTACGGGCGCTCTGATTGGCCAGTGTTTTTCGTTAATAACTCGAAAACGAAGCTGCGAACCACATTTTGGTCAAGGAAAAAGTTGTTTATATGCATCCCAGCTACGCCCCATTTCCCGATGCTCCCTGAGTTAGCGGCCACCCTGTATAGTCAAGCCTTCTGGTGTGTTAGTTAAAACCGCGAAACTGTCGAGTGGCGCCATTTCTCCGCCATCGGGTAATCCCGGAATATCCTAAGGTATTCCGAGCGCCTCTTGTACTATGAATGCGTAATATCCGGGAAAATAGCAATTAGAGGGAGAAGGCCGTGAATAAATAAAAATGGGTAACAAGTTTCGTCGACGTCTTCGCCTGGGGAATTTTCTCGAGAAACTTCTGCTACTGTAAAAAGGTTCAACAGCTCGTAATGGTGGCGACCGGAGAAAATAAAATCGTCGAAATGTCTGACAAATGACGGACTATGACCACGCGTGTCGCACCACTTTCATTCTTTATCAAGCCTCGTGCAAAGAAAATCCCTAGGAATGAGCGTGATCGACAGCCGATTAATGTGGGCCACAACACATTATTACAGTGCACAGGGCATTTGTCGTTGAGATTGGACGGGACGTCACAAAGGAAGACACCTAGTCACGTTGAAGAAACGCCACCAAACAGAGTTCCACCTCGCGCATGCCCGGACTCATTTTTCACAACTATTATCATACACTGGGGGCTATAGGCTAACCTATCAGTTGATGCACATTGGTCAGTGATGGATGGAATGCTGGTTACAAGCATGTCATTTCCTCGAACACATACCTCGCACTGCCACTTTGTTCAGTCAACGGAAATGCCATCCACATGAATATGGCAATCAAGAGAGGCAGCCAGATGGCAGTAAAGATAACCGATCTGTGTTAACTGTCGCCCCCTTCCGTCGCCGGCAGAATAGTTGCCCATTCCTATGAAGCGTACTAGGAACTAATTAGCCCAATATAATACCCGTGTAATAACACATCAATCGTTCAATGATCAAAGGGGACGTCTTACGTCATCGGGATGAACCTGTGCGCTCGTATAACCTGTGGCATGAACTGAAGCAAACGAGAAGAAGAAAGAATAACTGAGACAGTCCCGGCAGTTTTTCGAGATTAAACTCCTGATGCTTCTTGCGGCATCGTGCTCGGTCACGTGACAGTAACTGAAGTCTAACATCGATGGGGTGGGACCAGTTTCAGGGTTTATGGTTCGCCTTACAACCAAGAACATGTCTGGCGGAGCGCTAGGGAATTGGTTCGGAACGTGTACATGGATTTTCCCTATCTGCTGTGTATTTTTTGCCAGCTGCTATTTCTTACGGTTTATCGCGGCAAGAGATTTACGAGGGACTCGCGACTGGGAAGAGGAATGTTTTTACACTGCCAATCGGTCGACGTTTTGTTTTACACGCGCGTTTTACGGCCAGGCACGGCCGGCTGTTTTTGCGCCAATTTTTTTCGATCGATCGCGTCGACAAAGAAAGGAACCAGGCGTGACGCAGCGACGAATAAAAGTGTCTGAGCGCCGGTTAATTAATCGGATAGGCACGGGGCAGTATTCGAGAAATTCGAGTACATATCCACTGTCCTTTGTCTCATCCATTTAATAGTTCGCCGAGTCGCACGGAATAATTTCAAGGGTATTTTTCGAAACAGAGTTCGGCGAGATGAAATTTAAGGGGAGCAGAGGTAATTCAGTGTAAATAAGCAAACGAACGGATTTATTCGCGACAGATAACCCCGGCCAGGCTCGCCCCTTCTTAAATAATCTGAAATGCCCGGAGTGTGCCGCTCCGTCGCGGCTGGGAAGTTCGCGCGAAAGTTGGGAAACTTGGCTAATTTAAGGAACTAGGATATCTCAAAAATTTGTCAGGCAATTTAATTCAATAACGATCGCCGGACGAGGTTCGCTCGCGTCTCGAGAAGCGTGAAATAATATTCCTCTCCTCCTTTTTTTATTTAACGACCGTTACTCTTTTTTCCGTTCAGATTGCTAGGAAATTCCGGGAATATTTTAACATAATTGGCCATTCGACGTTCACACTTTGAAGGCGTGCCACACCTGTAAAAAGAGGGATCCTTTATTCCGCAACGATTATGGGGCCTGCCAAGGGCAGACCTCCTTGCATGCAAACGACAACCAGAAAAAGCATTAGATCTCTGTCGTCCACACTCCAGAAACGTATTTTTCATCCGACATAAACCAGCGAATCTTTCGATCGGAAAGATCGCCGAAAGTTAATAGGGTCTGCTTTACCGACCGATAAGATTGGGGGGGGATTCCCGATTTGTCGGATAAAAAGCTAGTATAAACAGTGCTGCCGCATAGCAGTCAGTGACAGGTTGTGCCGAAAGATATCGCAATCTGGGTGTGATTAATGATCACGGTGTTTAATAGATCTGACCATCGAGTGTGGACCATTAAACAACTAACGCGAAAGAAATCTAGCCTATACCTAAGCTCTATGGGGAATAAACCTTATTCCTCTTCTTTTGTAATTGATGTTCTATAGTCTTGAAAGTAGACATTAAATTAACCTCAAAATAGAAGTAACAGCGTTTATCTTTGATTTCATCCGAACTGGAGCATCAGTATCAAACAATTTTATCGACCTTATTCTACGCAGAGAATTCATAGGGATATTTCTTCGTTTTAAAGAGAGGACCCAGAGTCCTGTTCAAACATGGGACCCGACAGCGCGGCAGGGATTGAAGCAACGATCAAGCGAGGAATTGCTGTCCGATCAATCCACGGAGCGCAGGTGTATCTTTCCCGGCTATCTTCACTTTATTTATCCGGATCAAGTAGTTCGTCGTTTACCGTCTGATAGCACGGCTCTGCCACCGAAGTTCCGGCGGATTCGTCGTTCGTTTGCACGATAAATACGACGGCGTGGCGCATCGAGATTCTGACCAAAGGAAACTGATGCCAACTCCGCCGTGCAAATATTGGCCCCTGTATAAATGTGCGTGCAGACAACCGTCGAGGACGAGGACGACTCGTTTCCATCTCTGTGTTTCGATCCGTCCCTCCTGTTACCACGTCCCTCTTGAATCGCACAGTAGTGGACAAAGAGGACACCCGACATATGTATATGTATGCTAGAATAAAGCCTTAATACGTCGGGGGATTTCCCACAAGTCTGACGGTAATAATAATCATTTAAATAAACCAGTGGACTGATAACCATTTCTCGAACCTGACCTATCTAACCTATAGCTGTACAATCATTGCAGGCAACGATAAGCATTAACCGAGGACTATTCGAGGATGACAAGACCTCTGCCATAGGCCGCCATAGGCCGCCATAGGGGCCCAGCAAATTTCTTTATTATAAATTCCTGTCGCGGACTGTTATTAGAGAAATTGATTAGGCTCCCTGTAAACGTGCTATCGGCGGTTGGCGATCTACAATTAGGTGGCCATTTGCGTCGCAGAAGCAGCTGCTCTGCGGGGATATCGTGATCGGATGCGCGCGCACGTCGCGCTCAAGAATTCACCAGGGCTAGCCAACAGCGGCGAGGTTAAGCACGACAAGCGAATAATACCTGTTCTCCTCTGTACGCCGCGGGAATTTTTGATCTCTCCTTCCGCGAGTGTCACGCACTCTGTGTCCGGTTGTTGTTGTTCGAGAGGTGTGTACCAGGAACGCAACCGGAAACCCCGATCGGCGTGGGCGTCGATAAGACGTGTTCCACGTGTAGCACGGTCTTTGACACGCTGAAAAACCGCGTTCCCACAATCCTTGTCCTCCAAGGGACGGTTCGCACGTTACTTTTCCCAGGACTATTGGGAAATGGCGTGCCCACCGCTTCCTGTCTCCAGACGTATCGTTTCGGGGAATCGAATGGAATTTGGAATTAGCTAAGAGTCGTTTAAGAAACGAAGAATCGTGGGCGTCAGTTGGAAATGGATGGCAGCGGGAGTTATAGATTACTGAGAATCCCTGGGGAATTCTTGGATCACCCCTTGCGCCTCTGATCAATTCTGAACAAAGGCAGCTCTCGTCCATTGTTGTTCCGTTTCTTTATACCTCTGATTGACTGTTATGAAAATCGATGAAAATGATTGGGAAAACAGATGTACCGGCAGAGAGTACAATAATGTTTCTTTTAGGCTAGTAGAATTCCCTAGACCGTATAATATGAGCGGCGTTATTTGCCTTCGTCTGCTGTATGCCTCATCAAGGCTGATATTACTCGTTCTACGGTGTTATTGTAAGGATCCAGGCGAAAAGGGAGGAAGAGCTTGCTTTGTTATACGTAAACATGCCGGGGAACTACCGTATGCTACCTTTTGTGAATACAGAATTTTCCCCTTTGATTTCGCTTCGCAATTGATTCGCCGACAATTTCTTCTTGTTCTTTTTCGATGCGAACGTGATTTACACCAGTGGCACAATGACGCAGGTTAAACGCGGAATGTATGTATACGATAGCGGCTGGCACACGATGGAAATTAAGGGATAAAGGGGCGTCCTCCGCGCTCACCTTTTGCCGCATAGCATTTTCCGATAAGTAGCGGAAGTATTGAAAGTAAATGTTGGGGAAATACAGAGGCGGGAAGCGGTGATAAGCCAGGAATTTACTGGATGTTCCTGAACTCATCGAGCAAAAATAATCTACCTGTTACAACCACTCTATTTGCCGGGGAAAAATTAAATTTCGCCTCGGGACCTATCCTGTCGCCTAGATAAAAAAGGTAATACATAATAATAAAATCTGTAATGTTCGTTGATCAGCCAGCGTGTGATATATAAGCCACAGAGCAGCCTAATGTCTTCCTGCAAGACATACGACGTCGTGACAGTATAACAAGCCATACTGTATCATAGGGGAAAATGATTTTCACCAGGGATACCCGATGGGATTTAGTTAGTGTTACGTGACCAGGCTAATCGACACTGCACACGCTCGGTGTCTAAATTATGGAAGGAAAGAGACCATCCGCGTAGATTCATACCTGGGGTGTGGTCGTTTAAGGTCGAGAGAGGAGTCAAAAAACAAATGGGAAAAATAAAAGGGCAGATCGTCGGTGAAAAGAGTTATTGGCCACTCGTACACATGGTCCTTCAGCTTTGAATTTCGGTCCTGGTCACGCCAGTGTCCACGGCCGTGACGATAAATAGCCGTCTGCCACGCGAGAACACTATCGAAGCGGTAAAAGGACATAACCTAAGTTATTTATCGCGTAGGCAGATTCGTACGCAGGGTGGCCAAGGAAATGGCCAATTAGACTGATCAGAGAAATCGTTTTCATTTCCCACGAATTAATTTCAGCGGCCGCAGAAACACTTTCGTCGAACAAAGATTCCCTCAGACAGAGGAACGACTCTTCTACTTAAGGTGTCGCCAAAAAACGCCAGACTATTGGCAACACTGGCTTCCCATTTCCATAAGGGGATTACCAAAGCGCGAGACAGGGTCCGATAGAGCTTTCGCGTGGTGTCAGGTGAACTACCTGCCCCCGATTAGATTACCGTATTGGCCATTGTATTTTAAACTGGCCATTAGAGACAATAATAGAACCTCAATGGGATTGATTCTAACCGAAAAACTGCTGCGATAATTCTATAGTGTCTATTGAACATTTCGTGGCGTCGCGGCGCCGGCCATTTATGTATTAATTCCCGACCAAAGTCACCAGAGCGAAGGTTAAATCGTGATCAACGTCGGCGAATCGCGAGCCATAGTTTTCCATTGAATGTAGTTACCAGGGATGCACGCGTTAATACGCTGGGATAATTGCGCGTCGTCTAGGGACATTAATCGACGGGCCTAACGAACGGTGGTCGTTGATTAACGGTCAGCCGTCGAATATTTCGGAGCTATCGACGAACGTGGCGCAGCTTTTCTGAACGAACCCGAGTCGCAACGGGCAGAGAAACGTTCCACGCATTCACGGAACAGCAGGAAAGAACTGAGCGACAGCGGTGGGAGTTGAAAGAAAAGGAGGAGAACACTGGTGGGGTTATTGCGATTCTGACAAAGAGAAGGCATTTCTATAGCTTTCAATGGCCGCGGGAAGAGGGGGGGGGAGACGCTCGGCGGACGACGAATCGCGGATATATTTTAGCTAGGTATTTCAATATTTCGTAGAAAACGGGACCGTATTCAAAAAAACCGTACTCCAAAAAAACAAGAGATAAAAGTGAACTGAACGGCCGCGGGATAAATCGTTCCTTGGACAAAGGCACGTTTTCACCGGCGAAACACACGCTGCTCCGTCGCAATAATCGCTCTCGGTTGTTTTTTGTTTTATAATCCCAGAATTACGCCATTAACAAGGTACTCTACAGCGAAACGATATGAATATTAATTTATACGCATTGCATGTATTTATTCAATGATGTTTCCTCGACGAAAAATAGGGACATTTTGTCCCTCCCGTTTTCCTGGCTGCTTGGAACAAGCCCGCACACGTGTCGATGCACACTTGAATTATTCCCTGCGTGATGGCGGATATTAAATTGAAAACAGACGTTGATGACACGAACATTGCCGGTCGTGCTTGGCGATGAGAGACTTCTGATTTATTTAATACCTTCCCCATCCCCGGTATTCCCCGAATGCCCGCGGCAATGGTCGCGTGGGGAAAAACAAGTCGCCGGGAATCACGGATAATATGTTTTACAATAATACATGAACGATGGCCGACGTTATCGTTGCCGGGCAATGATGATGCATGGCCGTGATATACTTCTTCTCATTAGCGTTAAAATGAACGTTTATTTTATATCACGGACAGGATCGGGGGTCCCGCGGAAATATTTATTAATATTGCCTGGGGAAATTTTCTGTCGGGAAAGCCACCGTTATCAGGATTGATTAAAACTCGCAAATTAGACAATACGTTCGCAATTCGTTCGGCCCGATGATTCATGGAACATATTTAATAATCATTCTTTTTGGGTTTGGCCTGCATTTTTCACCCGGCCTCTCTCGTCGCTCTTTACCTAATCTATTTATGCATCTCTCTACCGCAAAGTTTCACGTTCGGGAAATAAATAATTCCTGATTCTTCTCATGGTGTTCAGAGTGGCGTACCACTCGCAACGACTGTGGAACTAAATTTAAGAAGTCTCTGAAAGAAGCCGGATCATCAGTTGTTTATAAGGATAGAGAGAAACCGTGTAGGGCTTTCTGTTTGGCTTCACGCTTTGGAGACAGCCTCAATAAGTTTATATGTATAAGATGCGGTCCTGGCATGAATTCTTAAGAGCGCCTGCCCCATTTTTAGGGTATGCCCACGGGAGTGCATAAATAGAGAAGTCAAACCGTGATGCAGAGAGATGCTTCTCCCTTATGAATGCTCCTATCAGGAAATGTGTATCTCGCTTTCAAAGACGACTCTCGGCTCTTTCCTGTTTAAAGATCTGCCGCTTCAATCTTTAATTCCAGCCCCGCGCACGCTCAAGGAGATTTGTCCCACACCTTTGTTCCCATCCGTTGCCGAGCAAACGCCTGCTTACACACCTGTTTTCATACTTGAAAGGGGACACCCCCCCCCCCTTCAATAGTGCTCTCGTCGATGCGCTCCTTTGTTCCCGAATTACGAGAAAGTGTTTCGCGTAATGGTCAGAGTACAATCGCCGACGCTGCCGTCAACTACGTCTCGTCAACTTTGGAACCAATATTGAACGTTGCTTATATGACTGGGTAACTTCCAACGTAAACATTCGGGAGAATCTTGTGAAGGACACTCGAACGTGACCCACCCATGTTTTGACGGGGCAACGCGTGATTGAAGAACGGGAAATAAAGTCTCTAGACAATTGCCACGTGGGCAAACAGTATCGTAGTCGCGCAAACGTTTTCAAGATTATCGGCTAATTGATCCGGGAAAACCGTGTACGCGTATGTTTGGACAACAGGGGCGCGATTCTGGTAATGGGTATTACTTTTGCGATTATAAATTCCATTAATATACGACGAGCGTTTCGACCGTTATAATACCGTTAAAATTATACTAATAAATTGTCCTGGTAATCCGGCCGTTACCGTGCACGAGGGGTTCTCGTTTTATCGACGGTGTTTGTCGTTTCGCGGCAAGTCTGCTCGTGGCTGCAGAAAATATTCTGGTGCGCCAGAGCCTGGGGTCTGGTTCGGCCATCGAGTGGCTGGAAGTGTCACGTGACGCTACTCCGCTGAATAATCCAGAATATCGGGACAGGCAAAATTATCTAGTCGTCCCAAAAAAAAAAAAAAACGACAGGGAAGAAATCATAGAAACCGTCGAGGAAAAACCTACAAAGAAACCGTGGAACCGTGTCAGCAGTTACTGCAAAAGTTACTAAAATAATACCAGGCTAAAGTAAAGTAAAATAATACTAGTTACTAAAGAATTCCGCGTGGCGAACTGCGAACAGAAAAGAATGTTTCCTTCGACACGGTGAACTTTTCGTACAACATATCATGCCGCATTTTCACAGTTTCCACGGCACGCTACGAAATTTTGTCCCACGATTATCCCCCAGACGTCTAGAAATTTTAGACGGGTCATCGTGGCGCAATTAATCACTCAGAGTGTAATGGGACAGCATGGACTTGAGATCCCCGTTACAAAGCAGCGGTTTGAAAACCGATGAACAGCAACAGAGACGTGGTTTCAGGGGAGAGACTTGTTTACATCACGGAGGAAAATATTTAGGCACGCGTGGCACGCGTGCGTGTATTAGGTTCCGGGGGGACACCACACGGGGCACCCCCCCAAGTTTATTTTCTAAACACGGAAGCAATTCTACCGAAGGGTTGGCATCCTTGGACGTTTCATATGGACCGACCAACCTCTCATCCGTGAGCGCGGCACACATGCATATACCTGGCGCCCCTGTTGTAAAGAGCCTCGACCCACTTTGACGGTCTTTTTTTCTCACGACTCGAAAAAAAAGAAGAAAAATGAATAAAACATAAAAAACACTAGATCGAGGCAGAAAGGGGATTGTGCACGAAAGTTTGATTGCATCCTTTCTTCCGTGAAAGAATTAACCGACCGTTATTTCGGCGGGCTATTCAAACGGAGGGCGGAATTTCGTAGGAAAATCGAGCTTCAAGTGTTCCTATTAGTTCCCGGTGATTTAGCGGCGAGAAGATTCCGCAATTAAGCCTGCGGTGAGATTTCGGATGAGTTTCCTAAGTCTTACTATCGGCGGACGTGCCGCCATCTAGGCACACCGCCGCCATTTTCATTACCGTGGAATAACATTGTCTAGACACTGTATAACGCTGCTGACGTTCTTTGTCCAAGCAATTGCAAGCAATTGGACCCGCCCAGATTTCCTATTTATCGAAGAATCTTAGGTTCGACGTTTTTTGGTCAACTCCGTGGATTTATAAATCCCTATAGCGCGCGATCTTCTTAATTTACAAAAGGTGTACAGGTTCACCTGGCATGTATACGGCGCGGCGTGCTTTAGAGGAAGTAATTTCTGCAATTAAGCTTGCGGGCAAGACAGGGATTTCAGGGTAGCTTGCCGGCAAATTCGCTGTCATTTGTTATCGTGAAATAATTCAGTTAGGCGCTGTACTTAGTTCTGACCATACCGGGAATAACTCTGCCACCGTGTCCGCCTCACTTACCAAATTCTCGCATCAAAACCTGACTACGCTTGCAACAAATTCTTCCATCGATCCTACGCCACTGTTGGTCCCACCGTGCCCAAATATGTACGACGGCCACGTTCTTGGGGGAATTTTTCATTCGACTAAGGTTATGTTACGCGCGAAATTCCCCGGCAACGGGAAAGAGTACCGGGGAAATTATTATTCGCGAAATCGGCCTCGTTAACCTGCCGCATCGATCGTTCGTTCGCCGAACGGAACAAAGGGCTAAACAATAGTTCAAACTTGTTCAACCCGGAGAAGTTGCAATAATCGCGCGCGCGCACGTGAACGTGATTAATTAAAACTCGGCTGGGGCCCATCGATGAAAAGACGCGTACACACAATTCCCTAGCACGCCCCACTCCCCCCTCCCCGGGGAAAGGAGGGCTGTGAAGAGGCAAGTAATTCGGTCTCGAAATAACCGGGAAACTAGTGGAGAAACGGAAATTACCGTTCCACTTTCCTACAATGCCCCTAATGCCCCTCTGTTTCGCGGAAAGCTCGGATTTGTCCAATCTTGGACGCGTGTTTTCTCATTAATCTAACACCGTGCCTTTCCCCCCACTTTGAATATTAATAATACGGCGTTCGGAACCGCGTTAAATAATCGCGTGCATATTTGTGCTTCGTGACGTATCAATTGACCAGCGGGGCCGGGGTCGTTTGTTAACGAGCGGGCCTCGTGAATAATTTTGGAAACATATGGACGCGGGCGAGGGGTAATCTAAAAATGTTTCAGTGCCTCCAATTTGCAGTGTCTGACTGGTGGAAAGAATTGCGGACAGGGTATTATTTTGTAAAATGTTCGCGACAGGCCGATATTAAAAGACAGACGGATCGGTCTCCCTTGTCGGGGGAGGATATTAAAAACGCGGCTGTGTAGCCGGTATTGAAGAGAACATTTGAATAATCCCGGACGGTGTACCGTATATATTAATCAGAAAAGTAGGTTATTGATCCGCGGAAACTGGCGCACAAATTACTAGTGCGCCGTAACTAGACACGTATGAATTTATAATAATAACAATAAATAAAAAGGAAGAGGAAAATATGGCCTCCACTCGTTGGCGTAACGAACACGGATTCAACATTATTTGAATCGTGACAATTCAACAAATTATCCCCTTTTCACTAATGCATCGCGATACGCCAGAGGGTCTATAATAAAAGGATCGACCGTCCCATCGAAATGCACACCCATGGGGCTCGTCCTCGGACCGGAAGTTGGGGTTGCCGTCTCAAGGACATCGTTTTGGTAGCGTGGCCATCCGACGCGACGTCATCCAGCCGTGGTCTCGTGTTACGCGTAAATTGACTCATTTTCAATTAACGACGATTTCAAGCTATTAAAGAGACACGCCGTGGCACGCCCATGTATGACGAGTACCATCTGCTGGTGCATTTCAGCCGCACGCGGTGTACCGTGACGATGGAAAAATTTCACGTGTGTCCCTGGCACAGTGGCTCCCAAGTAACCGCACCGCAAAACGAAATTCCGAAAAGGGGAAATGAAGAGCGATAATTGTATTAAAAATGCCAGGGACGCGATGAAAACCTTCAGACACCTGGGTTATTCGCGAGGAATTGTATCCCGGGGGTTGTAACCACCCCATGCGACCAGCAATACTACCGAAAACGAATTTGGGAGCCACTGGCCTGTACAAGCCACTCGTCCATTCACCAGCGCACGTGCTCGCTCGTGGGTGTATCCACGTAGCGTCATCAGATGTTTAGATAGGCTAGGTAGCCGGCCAGGTGATGGTCAGAGGTGTCGCCATATGGTAAAAATCTTGACGGTTTATTAATAACAGCCGTTCGATTCCGGCTGTCGAGCCCCCTTCCAACCCTCTCATTAAAATCCAATTTTCCATTCAAACTACCCCAAATCTCGGGTCAAGCATCGTGTTTAACCCTTTCCGGCTGGCTGTTAAACCTTAACGCGCAGACCAACTCGAAAACGCTGCACAGTGATAGTCCTGAACCGTCCTGGCGGCGATCAGTCCTCAACGGGGATCATTGCTCATCGCGGGGTGAATTGCGTGAACACGGGGGGTGGTAAGTCAACAGGCGTGCATCTTTGCACGACTTTGCCCAACCATTTTCACCAGGGCAAAACACCCTCTTGAACACCTAAGCTTCGTAAGATAATTGTTCATTGAGAGTTGGATAACGCCGGGCTGTTTCCGTTTATCGCGACGGATCAATCGCAGTGCCACCTACGCCCCAATTCTCCAACAGCCTCTTCAGCGAGCCAGGTACCATCGTCAGGACGCCAGCAAGTGAAACATGCCGAGGATTTGTCTTATAGAATTTTTGTAAAGCGAAAAACAGCACCGTCAACCGTTTGAGAAATGACCGTTCGGTGCGAGGGTCGTTCTAGCCAAGTACAAATGAATTTCCATTCTTGTGGTACTAACTACCGCGGACAATCCATCGGCCCACAGATGTGTAGATGCCGCGGACTCGATAACGATACTCGTTTTCTCGCCATTATCGTTAATGCGACGTCGCGCGAGGAGCACAACCGTCGTCGACGATAACGCGTTTAACAACCGGCCGTACGGTTTCCAAGGGATTTTAATGGAATTGCCGTGAGAACGGTGTGCACGTGTGTGTACGTATATGATGCATGTATCGGCCGAACGAATCCTCCATTCGCAATTCAATTGTAGGAAAGGAAGCGGCATTGGGAAGCCGGCATGCATATCGTTACGGACAACTGTCCGCGTCATTAACTCATTCAGGCTAAGTGGTTCCCCTTTTTTTTTAATCGAGATGCGTGCTCGACCATCGAGCACGTTATCGATTTTGTCCCGTCGGCTACTTCAGCAAACCTATTCCCTTGTCAGGGGAACCGCCGTTTCGTTATTCTGTTTTTTGTTTTTTTTTATTAAGGGTACGTTAATATCAGTCGTGGCTGGGGCTAGAATGTTAATGTATCCTCTTTGCATAGAAATGACGAACAATACCCGAGCCCAGGCAGCGACGAAAAACCGTCGTTTCGACGACGCGATAAATTAACCGGCGTTTTAAAAACACTGGGTCGCGCGGAGAAACGATCAGGAACGTACAATTCGTTTGCCGAGTGGGCCAAGCGTGAAAATGGAGATTAAGTTCGTTGCCAACCGGTTGGTCTTTTCAGGCACCAACTTGCATCGTCATTTCTGTGGCAATTAAAACATCCTGTGCCCTAACATAGCCTTGGACCGTGATCGCGTGACGATCCTCCGTGTAACGTCGCATCAAGATTAGGAGTCTGGTTAGTCCTAGGTGAAATCTATCTAAATTGTCTTACACACTTGAATCCCGCAGCCCTCGGGTATCCGGCAAACTCTGTGGAAGCTCATCAGCGGCAGCGCGATCCCTAACCACTTTAAAACAAACTTCCATCCGAGGGGCCGATCTTCGAGGCATCAAGAAAGGCATCCTTAACCTTGCTAACGAGCGTTAATCCAGAAAGACCGTAGACGTCGCGACGGAGGCGGTAATTGAACGTTATTATATCGTTCGCGGTGACAGAGTGGACCTAGGATTCGCAAGGGGATGGGAGGCGACTGGGGAAACACGTCTGGAAAAAATAAGATGCCCGCCACAGTGGGGACCGTTCGTTTACGTTTCTCATCAAACGATGCTGGGCCCTGTTTCTCTTCACGGGACACAGGAAGCTAAAAGAGAGACAGAGAGCGGGGTTGAAATATAGGAAGAGAAGAATACGCGACAGAGCCGTGAGAGCTTGGTGGCTCTCTTAAATATTTCGCGGACTTTCGGCGAAAGATCGATGTGACCTGAACAAAAAATTATTACGATCGTAGACACCGCGTTTGCTGACACCTGCACAGGGTCGCGGGGGGCCAGTCGCTGAAAGGACTATCGAATTCTGCTGCGCCGTTCGAAATATGTAATTAGAGGCTCTCGTGTTTCCCGCTGTGCTAATCGAGCCGGGGCTGTAATAGAGGATTTTTAACGTGCAATTTTCCCTACCTTCCCTCCACCACTGGAACAAGCGATGAACTTCGAGTCCACAACTTTCCCGACGATCCGCGTCGAGTTTGCGTCAGGTCAGGGTCGCGTGACGATTAAGGGCGTTAGATGTATTTAGATATATTGAATATGCCGGTGGGGGGGACGGTCTGGGTTAGATCCACTCAGATATATTAAATATACCAGGGTCCTAGGTGTGCTAGCCAAACCTGACGGTGTTGAGTCAATGTTGTGCCGGTTCGAATCCAGGCCAGGTGACGCGGGTTCAAAGTTAAAAGCTGGCCTATCGAGATCAGGGGTGTTAAGTTAATAGTACTGTACCGGCGAACGATTTCCGAAGTGCCACTCGTCGGTTATCGACGAATTTAGCACGAGAAAATTTCCACCGGGGGCTTAAAATGGTTGCCAGTCGTACAGGAAGGCCGAGCGACGAGATGTATAATAATTCTCCCGGGACGCCGTCAAATTATATTAATCCACCTCCATCAGGAAATTGGAGCTCCAGTCGGACGCGTGTGCTCCACTCGACATCTATTTATCGATCTACCCCGCGATACGTGCCGCTTATCTGCGATAGGATCGCGGATGCCTCGTTGATCCGAGACCGTCTTCCACCTTTACGACACATTACGCCTCCGCTCCCTGATAAATGGAGAGAGAGGATGGAGAAAAAGAAAGGAATTTCCAAGCCTGGTAATTGGGTCAGAGGCTGCCCGAGGCTGTTCCGCGGTTGTTTATCCCGTATCGCGAAATGAGTTTTGGAATGAGCAACGTGGTATAAGGAGAACGCGTGCCATCGATAAGCAGGACGACCCAAGGTCTCGTGGATCAGTTATCTCTGATAGGGTTCTTGGTCCCCGTAGGATGCACAACTTCTGGGAATTTTTGGCGAGACATACGCTTGGTATCAAATTGCCGGGATACGCTAGCTAGGCAGATCTTATTGTTAGATGAACAGACACGAGTTGTTGCTGCAGGGATGAAGAATCGCAAGTGTTTGTGACCTGAACTGTGCGCGAGATTCTTTGTTTACGGACTCATGTGCTAGTAGGTCTATCGCGCGGGGATACTTCCGCGTGGTGTAACTGACCCTTTGAACCATCGCTGCCCTTTCTATCGCCGAGCCACCATATTTCAATTCAGCCCGAGGGAGCGCAATTTGTCGGAAATAAAATTCGCGATGGCTTCCCTCGCGCGTGGCGATAGGATGGTTATCGAACAAACGGCGGCCAGCGAGTTTTAATCCGACACACGCTCAGTCGATGCAACTGCGTCAAAGGCAGGCGCACGGAACGGTCTTTTTTTATCCAACGCAACTATCATGGGAAGGGAAAAAAGAAACCCAGAAACCACTCACCGTGGACGAGCAGACAGACGAAAAGCAGTGCCAACCTCCAATCCATGCTTTCCCGCACGTCAGCCTCGCAGCTGTAACTTGTCCTCGATAACAGTTCACCAGGTCCCGCACAATGTCACACACAGTGTCAGGCGTGTACACGCGGATAGATAGTTTCACTGCAAATTCTCCCGGTCACTTGTCAACGAAAGGCGACAGCCACCGCGGTAGATGCACAGCACCTTGCCAGAGGTAGGGAGGAGCGAAGTTGGAGTTAAGAGGTTTGCCGGACTCCCCTTGACCTCCCTCACGCGGAGTCGCACGCGTGACGATCGCGCGAGAGACACGCGTCGCGAGCAAATAGCTGCTGCCGGTCAGGCATTTGGAAGGAACGTATACGCCGCGCGACGATCGCGTGTCGAAGTGTCGCGACCCTAAGCGACCGTGGTTGCCCTCTCCACTGAGTCGTTCGGATCGGAGGGAGCGTACGAGTAGAGGCGAGTACGCCCGACGAGTGCCGAAGTGCTCGCGTCGCGTTCGACGGTGTGGTGTGCAGGTCGGGCGAGTGGTGGGGAGACTGGGCGAGTGGTGGGGAGACTGAGCGAGTGGTGGGGAGATTCAGGGCCGCCTGGAGACACCACGGCACCCGTTGCGGATCTATCGGGCTGGAAAATTGCCCAGTTTCGCCCCGACTAGATTTTCTCGCGATTTCCTTCGAACGAGATCAACTGGTATTCAGTAGGTCCAACCAGGCCACGAGTGACTCGAGCGAGGCTGGGGCGTGGGGGCTTCTTCTCGAATTTTTCAGCCGCACGGCGAAAGG
This sequence comes from Nomada fabriciana, assembly GCA_907165295.1. NCBI lineage: Eukaryota > Metazoa > Arthropoda > Insecta > Hymenoptera > Apidae > Nomada > Nomada fabriciana. The sequence continues at coordinate 8,001,011 of OU015699.1, read as the reverse complement.
GAAAGCGACGAATAGGGGGCGGGTCAGTGGCGATGACTGCGTAAATGAGCGGGGCGCCGGCAATTAACTATGGCGTCGAGGGGATCGACCACTGTGGTCCTTTTTATTTCAAATGATTTCTCCTGCGGGGGGAAACGATGTTTACGATTCTGCTCTTACAATGGGTGGAACGGAGTCCAACGGCGGGCTGTTGTAATTGGTGTCGTTTCCTTTTCGTTTATTTTCCGGCAGGATAATTCCAGTGGAGTTTCGGCCTGTATTTAAATTGCCCGACGGCGGAAAAAAAATTTCTTCGCAGGAGCGGGAAGTTTGCATCCCTGCTTTTTATTCGCATTCGAATGAGGACACGGCCCCCTGATGAGTTAATTAAAATTTTCTTGCCAAGGGAAACCAAAATGAAGGGAAAACTGTGCGCCGTGTGATCTCGAAATTTGCGCCCGCAATCAATTACCTTCGCGCTACGATATAAATTGTGCCACCGACCGAAAAATAAAAAGGCACGGCGTGGAAAACCGTGGGAGAATCGGGTGAAATAAACTGTCACTCCACTTGAATCGGAGGTTCGGCTTATCAGGGAAGGAAGGGTGGTTATATAAACGTATAAACAAACGGAATCGCGTTAAACCGTGAAACCGCAATAACAAGCTGCTGCAGTTCTCGTCGCGTGTGCAATTATGACCGCACTGAGGGGTTTGCACCAAGCGATTGCATTATCGGTGCATGTTCTGCTATGCACATGAAAAGACGTCCACAGGTAGTTAAAAAAATAACAAAGGAAGTGCCGATCGATATTTCCCATTAAACAAGAAAATCACGGCGAACCGAGCTGCGCGGAGCAGTCCTGAAAATAAAATGGACGAAAAAAAAGGAGGGGCACTTGTAAATCTTCGTGTAACACGATAGAGCAGCAAAAACGAGAAGAAAGAGGAATAAAAAAAAAAATAAAAGAAAAAGGGAAAGGTAAACGATGGCGCATGGCACCTGAGCCCCAGAACGGGCTGTTCCTCTTGAAAAATCGTACTTTCCAGGACGGCGACTCGGGAGGGTCGAAAATTGATTGAAATCGAGGCAGAAATCGAGCTGGGAGCTATTTTTCAATCGGGACGGGGAACAATGTGTCGCTATTTTGCCTGGAAACCGACCAAGGAATCGTAACGATAAATCTCCACTGTTCGGGGACCCTGCAGGAGCAAGATGATACGCGCCTGCGCCGGGACACGCTCTGCATTTCCGTCTGAAAGCGTTCCATTAGCGGCGAATATTATTTCGCCGTTCCCGCGGTTCGTTGCGATACGCCTTTTTTTCCTGGTCGAGAGACCACCAATAGACATCGATCTTTCTGCCCGCGGTCTCGCTTTCAGATTTATGCACAATTCGTTTATTCCCTTTTCGAATAACCGAGCGCATTCATGGTGCCCCTGTTGCATAGATATTTATGCTCGGTATAAAAAATTCGTGTAAAAATCGGAGTAAAACTAAGTTATGTTGAACAGCGCCCGGTGTCCGGGAGAATTACCGAAGCCGGGCATTTTATTTATCCAGCATTATATAACCGTTTATCGTGGCCGTCGTTTCAAAGGCGAGTGTTATAGCGCCGTGAATTAAGGACACTTAATAACGCCCATCGACGAGGCGAGTTTATCGCGATCTGGCCGCAATGGTGCCGCAACTATAATCGCGATTTTATCTTTAAAGGACTTTAAAAGCAACCACGTCGTAACCTCGCCGCGATCCCCTGATCCCTTCATAAATCATAACACCTCTGCCGCCAAAGAGACGTTATATACATAAACCGGGATAACATTATTTTCGAACGATTCGCTACAACGGCTAGCGAGAGGTCTTGAGGTAGCCCTGGTTAGGTTTGGTCTTCGTGGATCTACCCATTTTCAAAGGAGCTCTATCCGGGTGAACAATCCTATTCGCACGTGGTCCAGCCAGCCGAACGACGAGGAAGGTTAATTACTGGTGGGAATTCGTTTTGGGGGTGGGCCAGCAGAAAGCGGTAATTGCAAAACACAAACACTTATCCCGCACCGTTGAGCGAGTTAAACAAAAAAAGGGGTGCAGGCCACGGTGACTCTTTCCCACTAATTACGTTTCTTCCTTCTTTTTTTTCTTCAATTCAACCCCATTGTGCTTTCTACCCTTCGGTTATACACTGGCGTAAATAAGATAACTGCGAACGGTGCACTTTACGTGTCGCTAACTTTTCACCATAAACCGTGCGCCATTTGCTCGACAATTTTTGTCAAAAAATATATGTGCCTACTTAATTTCCCAGTGAAAAATGAGTCCTCGAATCCTATCGACATTAATCGACCACCCAGGAAGACGCCCTTCACGACAAGCGGGGGATACCGTGGGTGTGCCCCGCCTCCACGCCCCCCCCTACCCACGAGGGAAGGCTTCTATGGTGTCACCAGGGAAACCCCTGATATTTGAATCAAGAGTGATCGTAAAGTTCCTTCTGGCAGGAAATCAAAAGGAGATTCAGCAATTTGCTTAACCTCAATTAAGTATCCCCACTCCAATGGCGTGGACTGTTCAAGCTGAAAACATTGACCCAAGAGGAAACCGCTCGCGGTTTGCTACTGCGTCCCGTGAAAACATGGAACCAGCAAATCCTCACTTTCCACAGCGAGTATGAGAAATTGAGTGTGGGCATGGAGCACCACCGGTGGTTTCCACCTTTCTATTCTAATGGGGACCGATTTAAGGGAATCCAGAGCTCCCTGGCGACGACCCAGGCCCGCGAGGAAAAAGAAATATATAACCACGTAGGCTATCACAGGGAATAATATACGATAAATCTCGGCTGCGATGCTCCTGGGTTATCCAGATGGAAGGGATGACGGGGGCGCGAGCAAGAGCCCTTGTACAGCCTCCCCGTGTCCAGGACAGGCTGTGAATTCTCCGGGCCCCCGGGGCAACAAAAAAAAGGAGAAGAGGGAATAAAAAAAATACAATAGCCGCTGCGTCACGAAACGGCCGAGCATTAATCCTTTTATCGCGATGCATAAATGTTTGGAACGGTGACAAACGTTTGCCCAGCGGAGTTTGCGTTTTTAATAAAGACATTTTTCCAGGGCCACTTTGTCCGACGAATTTATTTCATTCTTTTTTTAAGTAAGCTTCCAGGAGGAGAGGATAGGACGTCTTGGTGTGTTCAAAATCCACTGATATTGTTGAGGCTGGCTTAGATCCCAGGTAAGACACGTTAATCGATCAAGCCTAACACTTAAATCAACGTAAGCATGACGTAAGTTCAAGGCAAGTATAGTTTCGGTCAGGCCGGAGTTCAGAGTACCCCGCAAATAGATTATCTTCAAGTTTGCCCACCGATTACCGCGAATTACCGCACGTCTAACCTACCCCTTTTCTCGTCGCTCGGCTCAAAGGCGTCCCGGGCAAACCGGCGAAAGAAAGGACAGGTCCGCGTAAAAATTAATCGAATGACACACTTGCAAGCCCTACATTCGTTCACATCGCCCCTGGCGGTGGAGTGTAGAGGGTGCAGGGCGACCCCATCCCTTGGCCCCTCCGAGAGACCATTGTGCGGGCCAGCGAAAAGTTAGCTAGGACAAAAAAGAAGTGACTCCAGCGCCGGCGGACTTAATGAGAAATAATTGAGTTAAGGCGAGTTATTTTAAGCGGAAAAGTTGCCGCCGAAAAGCGTACCCTTGTCAGGCGAATCGACGATCCTTCGTCTAACTCTGGCAAAAGGTCAAAAGGGAAATAAAAGGAGAACCTTTCGCGGCACGTTAATCGACGGATCGAACGGCGCAGGATTAAATTCGAGAAAAATTGAAAGAGCAACCGGGGCGCGACGAATCCCTTCCAGTGGTCCGTCAAATCCTCCGAGCCTTATTTGGTCAGATGCAAACTGACCAAACAATCTTTTGATTAGTGTGCAAAATTCTGTCTACGATTAGTGTTCATTTCTATCCCCACTACTTGGGGTGGTCCCCCCTGAACGAGTGAAGCGTGAAGCGCCGAGCATGTAATCTGAACCCAGATCGAATATAGGTGAGAGCCAACACTGATGCAAGCTATATTAAAAATTAAAACTTGTTCATTTTTGGTCCGTTTGAAATTAAATTTTACCAAAATGTTCGTTACAATCTCCTGATTAAAATGACACCAAACACGGTACGGTTTGGACAATTTTTACTTATCATGGTGGTAATAATGGTCTTCGAAACAATCAGTCCCATGGCAGCCATTTATGTCGTGTTTGGTGTCATTTTAATCAGGAGATTGTAACAAACATTTTGGTGGAATTTCATTTAAAACGGACCACAAATGAACTAGTTTCAATCTTAAATTTTGATCGCGTTAGTATTGTCTCACGTTCACGGGTATTTAAACTTGCCTCTTTCCTGGAACGCTGCTTCGAGTCTCGGCTACCACAACATTGAAGGTGACCTGACACTCGAGAAACGTGTCTGCACACGATTAGTGTTCGCATTCGGTCACGAGCGAGGTACACTAATCGAGACACTATTGTATACACTTTAAAAGTCATTCTTTACCAGTCAACTGTACTTGCTTTTAATTCACCCTCTTCCTTTTATCACCAAATACATATATAGAGAGATACCGCTAACCCAGATCTAAACTCGATCTAATCGGTCGGTGCAAGGTCTACACCACGCCACTATTGCTACGCCTTCCTATTTCGGGCTATCGGAAATTTGGCTTCGATCCAATTGCCATGAATTTTTCAGCAGCTCGGTGAACCAATTAAGCAGCATTTCCAAACTGACGGGCGAAGCCTGACGGTGCCATTTAAAATCAACGTCGTGCATTCGGCGACAGGGTTGTTTGCCCAAGTTCCACGAGATTAATCGGCCGTTTCCACGGCATTAATTGACGGCTAATTGTCAAGCAATAATTAACGTTTCAATCGGGCCAACTTTGGGCCCTCCGGTGCGGGAGCAACATGTGGACGCGCCGGGGAGCAACAATAGGCTCCGTGATAATTAATCGAGCCAGCTCGTTTATTCGATAAACATTTGTCGATTCAGTGGCCCAGTCCCGGACCCGTTAATTAGACACGCTTGCCGACTCTTCTCGAGACTGCTGCCTGGCCTCCGAATAATAAAGACCCCACCTGAGCCTACTCCATAGCTAAATACAATACCTGGCCTGACTCTAAATCACCAGCACTAAACCACAGTCGACTGTTGCTAATAAAAAATGGAACGCATATTCGAAAGAAATTTTCAAACCTATCAGTTAGCAAACCCCTAATCCAGATAAAAGGGCCAAGACATCCTCAGGCTAGAGGGATGGGAATAACGACAAACAATGGCGTGATACTTTTAGTAAAACCCAGACTGACCCTAAATTGGAACTATGGCCACTAGCTCGCCAGGGTTTGTAAGGAATCGAAGTCGGCTATTGTTAAACCAAACGGCAAGCCACATATTGGAAGAACCGAATTTTCCAACCCCCTAATTACAAACCGGACTGTAAGTAGCGAGGCTTCCACAGGGTAGAGGGTGGCGAATAATGACAAACGGTGAAGATACTTTTCGCAAAACGATTGGGGAGGCCAGCTGGCAGAACGTGTCGTGCATCGATAGCGTAACGATCGCGTGCTCATTATCCTGGTGGTCGGCAGGACCGTATGTTGCGCATTCCGGTCGCCAACAGAACTCCATATTTATGCCGGCGGCCGGCCATATGCGTTTAAATACCTTGCACGTTACACGGACCGTGCGTACGTAGTCGTATATACGTGCGCCATGAAAACGGGACATTAGGAGTCCGTGGCTACGTGACTCGGTCCCGATGAAACGGCAAGTCCTTTTTAATATACGCGTGTTAATTGTTTTGTCCTCCCTTTTTCTCGGTTGATCCTTAACGATGCTGACGAGGAGTGTAGTAATATATGTATACACAATATATACAGGGTCCTACAAAGTCTCTGACCACGCTTTTAATGGGCGGTTACTGGGGTGATTCTGAACATTTTTTTCCTTTACCAAAATGTTGGTTGAAAATTCGTTTTTGAGTTATTAACAAAAAACACTGGCCAATCGGAGCGCTCGGGAGCGCGGTTGGGTGTCACGTGGTTGAGCGCGCGAACTACGGGCGCTCTGATTGGCCGGTGTTTTTCGTTCATAATTCAAAAACGACGCTTCAACCAACATTTTGGTAAAGGAAAAAATTGTTCAGAATCACCCCAGTAACTCCCCATTAAAAGCGTGTTCAGAGACTTTGCCGGGCCCCGTATATGTTTGCACTGCGACAACGAAATTTATTTTCCTATTACTTGCCGGCCAAGATTTTTGGTAGGACTTCCAAATTTTTTGGAAACTCTTGCAAAAAAAATGCCGAGGGGAAACAGAATGCTTTCGTGGTCGCAGTGAAAATACCGAGTGGTATTTTTGTCACGAATTTTCTAATTCGAGAAACACTCTGCCAGAATTATTCCCCAGGAGTTCACGAATTCAATAACGTTTTACGTCCGTGCCCGGTCGATGGCGGGTTACGCGATAAAATATTTGTACGAATATCGGCGCGATCGCCGGGTACAGCGGTGCAGCGACGATATTTTCCTGTCGTACAGGATCTTCTACTGAAGGATTCCCGACAAACTTGTCGGGGAACGCCGTAAAAACAGGTACTCGACGACACAGGGGGAACAAATTTAAAGAACAATATCGATTTCGGTAAAAATAGATCCCAGGCCTGACCCAATATTCCACCGGCAATTAATATTATTTTTAAGTCCGTTATTTGTCATTCGCCAAGGTGAAATCGAATTTTCAACAAGAAAAACATACAGTTCGACATAAAAGCAGACGCAAACCTGACCTAAATATTCCCACGACGATTTCTTCGATTTTTAAACAACCATCCATCGTATTGCAATGAAAAAAAAATGAGAACCCCCACCTCGCAGAAGAGGTGTGGAGACCGATTCTGACCCGGTGCCCTGGAACGAATTTACCGTACTTTTAATTCGGAAAAATTGAAATGCTCCACGCGGGCGACGGGGATACCAATTCGTTAAAGGGCACCGTTTCGTCCGTAACCAGACAAGCACCGTATCTAAATGGAGACGACAGTTTTGTGATTCTACGAGCACTTTAAGGATCCCTTTACTGCGGCGCAATACTTTATACGTCTATTACCCGTATATGGGCGCAGGTCGATTGAAAACGGCACCGTCTCACCCCCCTCCCCTCCCCCTTCTGGCCACCACACTATTTCGCCCCTGCTGCTTTTATCCCCTACCCTCGTTTAGGCGTGCATCTCGCGGAGCCCGCATTTCCTACAATTACCCGGAAGGTCCATTCGTTCCATTTGAAAGATTGAAATTTTTCGAAAACTCCGCGCACCGCTAGGGGGCAGCTGATCAGTGATAACCGCTGTCCGTTTGGGACCAAACAATTTTTCCACGTGATTCCCCGGACCAGGACGCCCCCCGGCACGGTCCATATCCGATGAAATTTTCACGGATGAGTCCGCCGAGTCGCTTCGATCAGAATCGTCCGCGGTAATCTTTCCGATCTTCGGACGAGACAAGCCTGGGTCAAAGTATACTCGGATAAACAGATTATCCGACGGGAATTTGTGCCACGAGTCGATTAAAAACCGAATGATCATGATTTCCGAAACGGGGGGAATCACCATTTCCGCATAAAGTGGCTTGCGGCACAGTGGCGAAAAAGACCAAAAACGTGGCCAAAAGTAAAAAAACAATTTTGACTAATTTTTAAAATGTGCGAACTGTTATTCATTTATGACCTATTGCTGCATTATCTTTTATAAAGTTTAGCGTTAATAACTTCTTCCTCTAAGAGATATGCAGCTTCAAATTTACTAGTATTAGAAAGGGGATTTTTTCAACTGAAATTTGCAATTATGTTACGATTCACTGTCGATGTATTAAGATAATCTATGAATATTAGTATTATCTAATATGTTCTGGCATCATATTTCCATCGATTTGATTACTTTTAAAAAATTGCTAAGGCTGTGGTACTTAAAACTGCAAGAACTATATTTTTTTTTCTTTATTTAAGCAAATGGTTGTGAAGTAAGCGGGCTTAAGCGACCATTTTTTTTTCATAGTAAAGTTTAAAGGTCACAGAACAAGTTCCGATTGAAATTGGCTGCGACCTTTCGCGACCTTGACAATTATCGCCATTGTGATATTCCTTTCATCAGCTTTGGAACAGTGTTCCACGTGTATTCTTTCAGTGCTTTATTTTTGCAAACTATTTGTGATGCCTTAGTTACTGTTTTCTTACTTTTTTGTTATTCATTTATTACTTACATTGTTATTAGGACTTCGTTAGTTACCCACTGGTTTATAATGCGGCTGCCTGTGAATTCTATTGAGAAACCTCGGGCACGTTAGCTAGTGTTTTTTAATTACCTTAATAATAAAAATAATTCTATTCCAAAACACAAGTCCTCACCGTTTATCGTCTCTGAATAACAATAGCCGTATCATAATCCTTTGATGCTTCACTGTCAAGGCTGCACTTTGGAACAACTCTATGTATAGTAAGCTTGAAATTGAATTGTATTGGCAAGAATATTAGCTTTTACAATTAGGTTCAATCATATTTTTTCATTTTGTGGCCTAGATAATCCAGCTAGATAATTGTATTATTATTAAATATATTACTAATTTAAAATACTTTTTTACTTATTATTGTTAGATTTTAATTAGGACCATAGATACAATATTTAACATTAAATTTTACATTGTTTACTTTCCGAAGTCATTTTATTATAACATATACCTACCAATAATATACCAAATATATTAAAATTTTGCTTTTGCCCACGTTTTTGGGCTTTTTCGCCACTGTCCGTCGCTTCCGTCCGGTCATGGAGATATTAATACCGAATGTTCGACAAGCTCGTCCCAGGTGGGACAGGTGGGGCGGCAAACGCATCGATAAGCGAAAGGGTTGGACATGTTCTCGCAGCTCTGTGTCTCGCAGAAGGACCCAATATAATATCCCCAAACCGCGGTACACTGAAAAAACGAAGGACTATGACTGTGCAGCTTAAACCTGACTCCCGGTAAACTCGATTAATTGATAGCCCCCGAACAACCCCCTCCGAAAAGAAAAAGAAAAGTGTGGCTGAGGGGAAAAGGAAGAAGCTGCTCGATAAATAATTCCACGAGTTATTTAGGATGATCCCGTTAAGTATCCCGGCTAGGAACAACGTCCCGGCAACTCGATCCTCGATAGGGAAAACTTTTCTCCCGCAATACACGATCCCGAGAGTTATTTAAGTCCATCATCCGAAACCCCAAGTAGAAAACTCCACCCTCCCCGAGAGGCACGGTCTCTATCTTCGAGCAGCAACACTAATTCAATATTGCACAGAAGGAAGAGGTTTCCAGGGGTGGCGAAAGGGGAAGAAATAAGTTCGACGAGAACGAAAGACGAGCGGCCGCCCGTCATTGAATACGCGTCGTCGACGGGCCGTGGGGTTGAAAGGGGTGGCGGTGGTGGTGTCATTAAAATGAACAAAGCGGCCGGGGGATCAATACCATCGCGATCCCTCGATTGAATCCGAACGACAGCCCGGTGACATCGCTATTTTTCCTGCCCGGTGGCACAGAGTTGCCGAACTCGAGAACCCTGTCCGAGACCTGCACGTTTCCGGGAAGACGGATCCCGGGATCCGGTCTGCCTCAAACGTAATTACTCCGCGGGACCTGGTGCGCGCCTAGCTCCCGTCGATGAGACGGGAAATCTTGTCCTGCTGCGCTAACGAGCAAAACGAAACTCTGCTCCTTCCTCCCGTGCTCTTCTGCGCCAAACAGAGAGGCGTGTTAACAAAAGTTGACGCTCGTAAGGATAGCAACGGCAGGTTACAGCCGAGACAGAGAGGGAGAGACAAGGGGAGGCTAAGCAGAGGAAGGAAGGGATGAAACGAAGTCGAATAGAAAGAGAAAGCAGCAGGAGCTGAGACGGATGGGGGTTGGCGGAGGGACGAAGCAGGATGAAAGAAAGGGGATGAAAGGGAATAAAAAGGAAGCGAAAGGGGAGAGGAGACAGGGTCCAGGTCCAGCCGAGGCGGCATCGAAGTGGGTCACCGTCGGCCAGAGGGAACTTCGTAAAAGCGTAAAATGCAAAAGTAAAACGACGAACGGGCGGAGGAGGAAGGTGGCGCTGCCGCCGATGTATACTTCGCTATGATTTGCATAAAGTTTCGCCCCGGCGATCCCGGGAGGACGAGTGCAACAACAACGGGGTCTCCGCCGAGGGCAGACTTCGGCTGGCGGCTAGAGGGGCCAAGGGAACCAGCGAACGAGTGAAACAGAGCGCCAGGTAGGCGTCCAGACGCCTATACCGGCAATCCGTTTCTCGCCTGGTTGATTTTCCAACTATCGATCATCATCCGCTTAGTCCGCCCGCCGTGCATCTGTCGTTATTGAAATCCTCGCTCGTTTGTCTTCCGTCCTGAGTAATTACCGGAGCCTGTCGATGCGTCCCCCTTTCCACCTGTCCGCCCCCTTTCGCCGCGTCTGTTTGTCCCTTTTTTCCAACTCTTTTCCAACTGTTCACACCGTGTAGCAGAAATGATTTTCCGGGATCACCTTGGCGCCGTCGGTTTAAAATGCGTCAACCCAGCGCTGGGCTGCGATTTTCGTTTGCTGACAGGTTAAACGAGGAATCATTGGAGGGTTGGGGGTGGGGTCAAACAGGAAGCAAACAGATCGAATAGTCGGTACAATTCCAAATGGGGGAACAGTTGGTTTTTGGATTTCAATTGCCGGCCCTGAAGTGGGGTCTCCCCAATTTCACGAATAGGACAATGGCTCGGGGCTTTGTCGGACTCATTAATGAGATCTACGAAATCCTGGATAACGTTAATTGGGCCCGGTGACCCTCACAGCCAATTGACTTTCCACGTAAATGAGTCGAGTCCTCGAAATTGGGCAGCTGCCGTTGTCCAGGGGTCAGGGACAGAAATTCAGCAGATGTTCGCCACGAGATATGTAATTGCCAGCTCGCGCCTTCTTCGAAACTGTTGACCTGCGGACTTGTTCCAGGCTGACGTGTCCTGCTCTATGGACGAATCGGCCTCAACAATGGGCCCCCACAGTTGACGCTGGTTTTTGTGCATAATTTTATTTGAGAAGACCACGGATTGAAGAGTATGGAAAGAGGTAGGGCGTTCGAAATCTACGTTCCCAAGTTAACCTGGAAAAACGGACAACAGAATTTTGACCGAAAGTCAAACGAGACAAGGCAACTCTCTGCTTAATTACACCCCCGGAAGAGCAACACGGTCAGTCGAAAATTGCTTCTCGAAAGAGCAGCGAGTTCGCGCGGCCACATAACCTAAGTGCAATCTCATTAGGACCGCCTAATTGCAACGGGAGAAGGATTATAAACCTTTCGGGCTTTTGGTAAACGAGCCAGGGCATTTTTTACGCGTGTCAAAACGCGGCACACTTCAGGTACGGATCATTTCACAGGCTCACGTCCCACTCGTAACAACGGAATGCCTGTTCTACACGGGTATGTGTTGCTACGAGCAGAGGACACTTTGCACCACCAGACAGAATAAACATAACTTCAGCAAGGGGGATTACCCACCTAGGCTCCCAGAAAACCTTGCTGTTCAAGAATTAGGATATATTTTGATGACAAAAATCAGCTGGAAAGCGAGAAGAAAAATAAGTTCACGAACCACAGGTTATCCTGAGGACAGAAATATTCCTGTGAACCCACGAGGATTAAAACGAATACAATTGTGATGCAATTGTCAATTAATCATAAATAACTGTTTAAGAGTTTTATGGAATTTCTTATTGATCCCAAACACGCCCAAATTGGGCGTGTTCCCAAATTGGGAATGAAACGTCGCTGAAACTAAAAGTTGTAAAGGCTGAAAGAGATGTACTCTTTTAATACGGACACCATGTATAGGAGCCAGTGTTTCGAAATGGACGACGGCTAATTTATTTCGCGTCGCGCTTGGAACAATAAAGCCCCGGCCGAAATACGCGAAGCCACGAATTCTGTGGACGAATCGACGCAATTGGCCGTAAATGAAGGGGTCGAAACGTTATTTTAATCGCAGCGAATCGACTGGGTCACATTAACGCGGCATTATCGGTCCGGTTAATGGGGTCCACGTCGTTTAAATGACACGCGTCAATCTTTCCTTCCGCGAACCGGCGTTTACATAATGAATTACAATAGAGGCTTGTAGCCGGGTGATCCCAACGAAAACAATATCGCGAGAGGGGCAATATCTCAAGCATCAGCCCCTAAATCACTTCAACCATTCTATCCTCGAGATTGCTTGGGAGAAAAATTGATACAGCCACTGTATTAGTTGATAGAAGCAATCAAATCTTGGGAGGAACTTCTGCGCGGCGGAACTGACAAATTTTCACCCCAGTTGGGTATTTTGGGAAGACCAGGGATTGATACTTGGATGCCCATCCAAAACACACCACTGCTCGTTCAGCTCCCCGTCCCGAACTCAAATATTCCAGACGCGGCCTCGAATCTCATGATTAACCACGGCCAAGTAACTCTGAATCATCCAAGACGAAACAACGCCCGCAGAAAATTACATAGAGAACATTCCAGGCCCAAGTCCAGGCCTGCCAAGTCTGTCAGACCAAGCCCAAGTTACTCTCTAGGCTAGGTCACCTGTTTTTCCCCACGAATCCAAACAGAAACCATGGACAAGCATTTGTTAATCAACCTGTACAAGCAAAAGGTGTGCTTTCGCCTAACTTGACCGCCATGAGTCGTGTCCCTTTTGGAAAAACAATTGAAGGAGCCTGGAAAGAAAGAGAATTACCAAGGCCACGTAGCTTCCCTCCCAGAAGAGGATGCTTCTTACAACAACTCCAATTACATAGAAAATTACATAGAAAACAGTCCAGGCCCAAGTTCAGGCCTGCCAAGTCTGTCAGACCAAGCCCAAGTTACTCTCTAGGCTAGGTCACCTGTTTTTCCCCACGAATCCAAACAGAAACCATGGACAAGCATTTTTTAATCAACCTGTACAAGCAAAAGGTGTGCTTTCTCCTAACTTGACCGCCATGAGTCGTGTCCCTTTTGGAAAAATAATTGAAGGAGTCCGGAAAGACCAAGTCCAAGTTACGCTCTAGGCTAGGTCACCTGTTTCCCCCCACGAATCCAAACAGAAACCAGGGACAAGCATTTGTTAATCAACCTGTACAAGCAAAAGGTGTGCTTTACCTCCTAACTTGACGTGTCCCTTTGGAAAAACAATTGAAGGAGCCTGGAAAGAAAGAGAATTACCAAGGCCACGTAGCTCCCCTCCCAGAAGAGGATGCTTCTTACAACAACTCCACCCGCGACGGGGAGGAGGTGTTGGTGGGTTAAGGTGCAGCCAGAGAAGAACTTGGGGGATCCCCGGGAAGTTAGCGACGCGCAAGGCTAACGTAATTGCTTTATCGGGACGACGAAATCCCCGTTAACACGCTTACCTAGCGGCTTCCTGGAAGGAGGTCAGGGCCCGGGAAAAATACAGCGTTATCCGCGGCTCGACGTATCTTCTGGACGGCGTCGATCGAATTCGTGGAACGACTCTCAGGAGAGACCAGTCAGAGAGTTCGAGAGGAGCGAGAGGGGATGAACTCGATATACAGGGTGACATGGTGGATTGAAGCGGCTAGGCAGAGATGCGATAAAAGGAAGGAATCTTGTACTTATCATCTAGGGGGTGGTTCTGTCCAGGGGCCAGATTCCTCAGGGTTGCGATTTCGGTGGCTCAATAACGTGTCACGACAGCTCGAGCGCGCCTCTGTCGTTGATTAATTTATTACATAGAAAGGCGAGGAAGGACAATTGGGGAAGGGGGTGAGGACAGATAAGAACCGATAAATATTTATGGTGAAAGACGGGCGTCACGTCGGCCTGCGGCTGTCATTTCGGATTCCAGGGCTTGTCGACGGGGGAATCGATACTTTTTCCAGAAACCATTTCTACGCACTTTTCCAGAGATGGATATATAGGCTGACCTTATACTTGGTCGTGATGCTATTCATGGCGCGCAGATCTCTGACAGGGAAATAAATTCGATTCGAAATTGCCAGGCCATCCGAAGGGGGGAATCGGCTGGGTAAATTTGATGGCGGTGGGGGTGAATGAAAAGTTCCATCAAATTATAGGAAATTTGCTCAGCCCTAACTCACCCGGACCCAACTTTCATCCCGCCTAGATACGCCCCGAGTTAATTCATATTTAGTGATTCTACGACCTATTTGTACAACAACGAACGAACGTTCGTCTATTTCGTCTGCGTCGATAAGGGGCCACAAATCAACTTTAGTTCGCAGTAGAACCAACGTCGATCCCACTTATAGATACAGCTATCGGTTAATTCATATTTGGAGCCCGGACGGCTGACTGACGCACGTACCGCTGCGTCGAGCAGAAATTATAAATCACCCTGTACATCGAGACACGTGATGGAGGCTGGTCCGGGGGACACCACTTGACGCACAGAAATCGCAAGATTTGATATTCCTTCCTTTTTTATTCGTCGAATGGAAGATTTTTTTCTAAAACGTTCGTATTTATCCCGACTCAGAAAGGAGGAGCTCGGGAGCCGAGGATAAACGGGATCCCGGGATCCCCAGTCGCGGGGAACCGATTGAAATTAAACTTCGATGAATCACGACTGAGGAAACGGAACGGTCCCGTCTGAATTCCTTGCTACCAAGGGAAAGACGAGTGGCTAGATAAAAAAGGAGAAGAAAAAGGGGAAAAAAAGAATCGAATCACGATCCCCCCCCACCCCCTCCTTCCAGCATGAACCGGGTCGTAATGTCGCCCGTGAGATCGTTCCGGCAAACGTCTTTATCGCGGGGGAAATGATCGAACACGCGTATCGGGGTAGAAGATAGAAAATAGAAGAGGAAACGTCATGGAGGATTGCAACACACCGCAGACTACGATATACAAATTTAATCCTGTCATTCACAGCCGAGTCTTTCCAATGCTTCTGGCTGGCTGCTGCGAACGTACATAGCTCCGTATTTTCTAATAAATGAAATAAATGAATGTTTCTAATAAAAACTCTGCCGGTTAAATATCGATTAGGGGACTCGGATGCGCAGAATGCCAGCTGACCGTGAAATCGTTGCGGCGAAATCAGTAAAATCATCCTTGCTACCCAGCACAATTCCCAAGTGCACGTTAACAACGCAATGGCACCTTTGAATCAGCCTGTAGTCGCAGCAAGCCGCGTCCGCAATAGACACGTTTGCGTTTGAAATCGGTCAGGCAAGTGCATCCCGTTTTTCGACGCCGAATCTCGGCGCTGGGAATTGACGAGCTTTCAAGCTGCCTGCCACTACCCTCGATAAAAATAAAAAACGTATGCCGCCGCCATGTTCGACGGGGATCGGTCGCGACTTCCGCGTACAAGTCGCAAAAAAAACAGGAGAAAAAAGAAGAAAAAGATCGGTCGGGTTCTTGCTGGTCGTGTTTGCGTTTCGACGCTTGCACGAATATGCCCGGACGGGTCGGCGAATTTTGCTCGGGACCCAAGTCAACGTGCAGCTAGCCAGTTCGATTAACAAGGAAGCAGGGTGAGGTGAACTAAACAGCAAATAGTAAACAGAAGAAAAATAGTGATGACGAGTAGAGGAGTCAAGAGAGACAGGCGCTAAAACGCAATACAGTAATGATTCGCACTGTGTTCATCGCTCGGGACCGAATGTGAACAGCCATCGTGTACATACACGATTCTCCAGCTTCCGGTCACCTTCAATGTTGTGGCAACAGGAACTCGAGGCAGCGACCAGGAAAAAAATCAGGCAAGTTTAAATACCCGTGTACATACGTGTGAGACAATACTAACGCAATCAAAGTTTAATATTAAAACTTGATTCTTTTTGGCCCCTGTAAATGAAATCTTACAAACATGTTTGTTACGATCTCCTGATTAAAATGACACCAAACACGACATGGTTGCGACAATTTTTACTTATCATGGTAGTAATAATGGTCTTCGAAACAATCAGTAGCATGGCACCAATCTATGCCGTGTTTGGTATCATTTTAATCAGGAGACTGTAACAAACATTTTGGTAAAATTTCATTTAAGACGCACAAGAAATAAGCAAGTTTTAATATTAAATTTTGATTGCTTTAGCATTGTCTCACACGTACACGGGCATTTAAATTTGCCCTTTCCTCGTACTCTGCGCTGGGCTGCCACGGTTCTCGGAAATCACAACATCAAAAGTGATCCGAACGACACTTCCCCGAATCCAAGGGAGGCGGCCCCAAGTAAGGGGGATAGAAAATGAACAGCCATCGAATCACGATTCTGAACACAGTGCGAGACATACTTTGCTAGATGGCGCCAAAGAAAGTGTCGCGTGAAGTGTGCCCGTTCGAAACGAGCTTAAATGACAAGCTGCTCGCCGCTATTAGCTTCCTTTCAGCCAACGGACAAAACGTTAAATCATACGCTCGATATCTACAAACACGCGCATCGGGATCAGCCACTGGTTCACGTGTACCAACAACGTTCGACAAGCGGCACGAAACACGTCGGGTAAAAACGAGGTTCATTCAGCGGCGCCCTTTGTCTCGCGGATAAAAGATCGCCGCGAATAGTTCGGCTCGCGTGAAACAATTAATTAAACGACACGTGCGGAATGGTTGTGCAATCGGTCGAACATTCAGCCAGCTCTGTCGCCGTGCTCATTACGGCCTCCCTGTATCGCATTCGCTGGGAGGAAAAATTGTTCCTGGTTTTTGGGACGTCGGCATGACGGAATCATCATAATCACGCGACAGGTGGATGTTTTCGTTGTGATCGATGCAATTACTGTCGCAGGCCACTGACCAATAGGGCGACCCAAGACCCGTGAATAGACCAGTGTCTAATTGAGGCCCCTAATGGGATGCCATGAATGCCCCACTCGAATAGGGAAGACGTTTTCGGAATGAAGAATCGCGGACAGGTATCTGGACGTAGCATCGCCACGTTTTCGCAGGAAGAGCAGCGAGTCGAAAGAAATATTAAGCGGGAGCGCGAGAGAGCGAGAGGTCGAATATCGATTTTCGGTCGCGCTAATAAATAAGCGCATGCGTCTTGTGTCGGGTTATACGGGCTGGCGGAGGAGTACGTACCTCCAGCAGATTCTTCACGCCTTCGGAGCTTAAAAATGCCCCGCTATGGTTAAATCATAGGACAAACACGGTGATCTATCGACAGCTTGTACGCCTGGGTCTGAATAGTGTTGATTACTGCTGGGGCCTTAGTTAAAGGCTAAGTACAGTAGAGACAATTAGGCCCTGCTAGATGAACAGTGGAGATATCTCCCTTTGTCTTCCTTAAAGACGTGTTAAATCAAGCTTGTACGCCTGAGTCTGAATAGTGTTGATTACTGCTGGGGCCTTAGTTAAAGGCTAAGTACAGTAGAGACAATTAGGCCCTGCTAGATGAACAGTAGAGATACCTCCCTTTGTCTTCCTTAAAGACGTGTTAAATCAAAGTAGATCATACACTGCTACGTACATCAGGTCCTGAATTAAATTTGTTACGTGTTATTAGAATGAAAGTTAGACCCATCTGGATCAGTGTTGGGACCAGGTATACCCCTCCATGAAAACAGGCCTAGCGCTGTCCCGATTATGTCTGGTTCTCTTTTCTCGCCTTGATCTTGGTCACACACCCCTTTCTCCACGATTCCAAAATTAGCCCAGGCCCCTCAAAGCGACGGTGGCTTTCCTCGGACGGCTTTGCGAAGGGAAACCAGCTGTTGTGCATAATCGTGGGCGTTAGTTACGTCAGCCTTGCGTCAAGGTTTTCGGCGGGCGGATCCTCGGGGCGGATTACGGCGAATGGCATTCGCCGGAAGACGCAAGGGTCAAAGGTCAAAGCAACGCGATGAAACAATGTTCAGCGGTGCTGTTGACCCGCGCGCGGCACGGTTTATCGACGGCGGCCGATGCTCGCGTAACTGTGAACGCGGCATAATATTATTTCCCCGCGCAATAGACCACTCGCGGTAACCGGAACAAACAAGATAGAAAACAAGCCTATGCATTCGTAATCAACAGACAACATCCGGCCACCTAACAAAGGGATATTACCTCGACAAGGAACGGCGTTGCGAACAGGGAAAACGATATTCCCATTCGCGAACTATAATGGCCGGCGATAAATGTAGCAAAACGATATTCGATACACCCTGATGCCTGATTAGTTTTCGATACCGGCGATCTATCATTCCCATTTTTATTCCCGCCATTAAAATAACCAAACACCATCGTGCACGTCCCGTGCATCCATCGTCCCCTTTAATATCTCGCGACACGAGGAGCAATCCATCCGGAGAAACCTACCTACCTACCTACCTACCTACCTAGGTACGTCATTCGTAATATTTTTTTCCACCCTCCATCCCTCGTGCCCCGGATTCACCCTCGGCAAGGAGTTAACAATCACCCGACGTAATTCGCTGCGGACATGGAATAACGAAATTCCAACGCGAGGCAGCTTTAAAGGGAAAACACTCGTCTGAAGGGTCGTTAGCGTAGGTTTGGCGAGAAAAGTACGAGTCACCCTGCGAGAGGGCCTCGATAAATAAGGAAGCAGTTCGTGGGGCGAGGGAGAGGCACGTTCCGCGAGGTAAAGTCGCGCTATACAGTCGCACCACGTACACCGGGAGTCGCGACTCGCCGCGAATACCCTGCCCCTACAAAAGAGGGTCTTCTCTCACGGGGTGGCGTTGCTCCGGGGGATGAAACTCATTCTGACGCGTGCAACTGGTACCCCAATTACAGGACCGGGGTCGTTAGTCAATCCTGAAACACCCGGCTCTCCCTGCCTCTTCACGGGGGATCCACCGGTGTGGAGATGTTGTAGACCAAGAGGCAGAAGTCTGACTATGCCTTCGGTGTGCAGTCCGATCTGCTTCTGGTCTGTAATCCTGTTTGGCCGATAAAAACGAGATAACAGGCTTAATTCCGGCCGATTAATTCTATTGTTGGGCGACCGGGAATCGAAGACACTAAACGTGCCACGTATCTCCCTCCCTGGCTATCCGTCGATCGAGATCTCTATCGGGGGTGTCCCCCGGAGGTCTTATCAAAATTATCCTCGCAAGATGTTCTATAAGGGGCGGGTATTGCCCGTTAAGGGTTCTTATCGCTCGGATCCGTCCATCCGTAAGATTCACGCGACACCTTTAAACGATAAACCCTGGGGTACGTCTGGCGTGATAAGACTTTCGGTAGGTCCAACGGTGGGGGCCGGCGGATAACAATGGAAATAAATTTCACGCTAACTCGGACCAAAGTGTTTTAGCTAGATCGGCCAGGATGTGACGTCAATTTCGAACGGAATCGAATCGAAAGCAGTGTTTCCATGAACTGTCTTTTGTTCCCAGCGTGTTATCCCGCCATTCCCTTGGACGAGGGCTGCGAATAATCCCTAACGATTATTCGTTATCATTTTCGCAACAAGTGGCGCGGCAAGGAACGCAGTCTCGTGCAAGGATTGCCGAGATTTTATACGAAGTTCCGGGGAAAACGGCAGGATGTATGAATCTCGAGAGCTGTTCCGTGAAACTACGGCTTTTTACGATTATCACCACGGAAGTCCCGGAATTACGATATCCTTTAAAGGAAGCCGATTCCACTGCGCTCCGCTCTTCCCGGTTACGGGAAATTCAAACGGATCAGCGAAACAACCAATATACCACGTCTGTATTCAATAACAGATCCGCCTGGAACTCTGGCGAACACAGCCGTGAGCTAATTTCACCGAGCTGCCCAATTGATGAAGACTGGGCCCACATTTGACACAGACTTAACCTAGACCCAAAACGTTACACAGGTAGCAGAAAATCCATGAACACCGACGCACACTAGGCATGGCCTAGATATTTATTCCAGGAGCCAGAAGAACGATAATTCCCCAGAATATTGGGATCACCGGGGGAACCAGTATGCGATAGACGGGAACTAAAACGAACGGGACCGACTCGGTAAGTCGAACAGAAGGGAAACGTTTCTACAGTTAAACAGCGTGGAGGAGGGAACGACAGCGAATGTAGAAACCGTGTAACCCGGCCACGATATCTCTCGTTATCGTAATTTCGTTTCCAAACGGTGGAAACTCGCGTGCGCCGGTAGCAAAAGTTGACCCGTTCCCGCAGCAAGATCCGGAGGAGGGCAGATTGAATTCAACCAGCTACAAATCGCTGCTTCGACGGCTTCACTTCGATAATCTCGCCTGCTGGCCGGCGGGAAAAAAGAAGATGGAAAATAGGGGAAGTCCCTTTGGGAGCTGGGCAGCCGTCGATGATCGGATCGCCGTAATTAAGCTAATAAGCGGTTAATTAAAAATTGGAGTCAATTATCAGTTCCCACTTTCCTACCTGAATTTCCATTTCTTTTTACCAATATCGACAGACGTCCGATATCGATCTTAGAACTGATTTAGAACTGATTTCCCCGCGAAAAATAAGGGGAGTCCATTTTATTATTAATTTTATTAGGGAGATTTGTAAATAAATTTATTTTAATTGTTCCTTTAATAATTATTCATCTTACATTTAATTTCCTGAGCTAAATTTAATATTTTTGTCTTGAATTTAATTTCCTGAGCTACATTTCATATTTTTGTCTTAAGGGAAACTGCCCTGCAAATGTCCTAGATGGGTGGGACAGATACAATAGGTGATGGTATAGGCACGGCTCGTTAATTCGGTTCGAAGAACGAACAACTCTGGCCAAGATACACACAAGTTCGCCCCGTGGAACTGGTTCCTCGTTATCGTTCGTTTTTCCCGCATACTGGGGACCCGGGGACAGACCCGACGAGCACATAATACTATAAGTAATCCCCCGGCAACTTTGCCCATCGCGTTTAACTTCGCCCCGCCGGAATTTATTTCACACTAATGAATTTATCGATCGGCCAACGCGAATTTCCTGCCCGCACCCCGGAAACGAAAGGAAAATCAGCACTGTGACCACTCGAGATTAGATCTGTGTTAAAAACGTTCCTCTTGGGCTAGGTATATGTGTTAGGTCAAGGTTGGGATTACTGGGTCCATGTTGGGCCTGTTTTCATTGAGATTTGGTCTGCCTTCAGTCTACATTAGACTGACAAGGGAACACCGCGAGCCTCCATTCCTAGATTTCAATGAAACTTTGTAGGTTTGTAGAGTGATCCAAGACAAGAATGACGGTATGCTTCATTCGTGCCCAATCACCCTTTAAGGGTGTGAAAACTAACCTCAAAGTCGAATCGGCGTTTCCACTTTTTCCCATATATCTCTTACAATACATGAGATAGAAGAAATTGTTTTAGGTAAAAGTTTAATGGTACAATGAGCACTATAAATATACATTAAGAAAATTTTAAAAAAAGTTTTTATTCTTGAAAAGAAAATTTTCTTTTGCCTTTTTCAAAATTTTCTTAATGTATATTTATAGTGCTCATTGTACCATTACACTTTTACCTGAAACATTTTTTTCTATCTCATGTATTGTAAGAGATATATACGAAAAAGTGGAAACGCCGATTTGACTTTGAGGTTAGTTTTCACACCCTTAAAGGGCACGAATGAAGCATACCGTTATTCTTGTCTTGGATCACTCTATAAACCTACGAAGTTTCATTGAAATCCGGGAGTGACGGTTCGCGGTGTTCCCCTGTGAGTTAGGCCTATGGTAAGTTCAAACTGTAGCTTTATTAGCTCTGCAGTAGAATTTTACTGAGGTCCAGTTAGGTCTACGTTAAGTTTGTATTAACCCTTACGTTAGCAACCAAAATGGGGTACAAGTTCGAAGCTTAGTTATTCAAATGATATTGCATAAATCTGTTTTCACAAAACGTGAGTCGATTTTGCGATATGTTATCAAGAACATACAAAAATTATTCAAGCATATATAGAAATGGGCAGCCGGGTATCCGTTTGCTAACATAAATGTTTAACTTGGATTAGTTTTGCATTAGCTTTGAGTTAGGTGCAGCTCAGACCTGAACGGCACTGTACATAAATAGCCTCTAAAAAGAATGATGCATCAATGAGATTACCCAAGTAAATCCCGGGTGTTTCGCTTCGGGTTATTAGGGAAATTATGTACCCGATAGTTTTATCTCGCTAACACTGCCACGGACACACTTGACCTTCTTCCGACGGTCGGGATGTGCGAGGGAAAAAAGCAGATAGACGAGACGATAACGCGAAAATTGCCCGACGATCGTCGAGGAGCGACTTGCTTGTGTTTTACTTAGAACGTGCAAGATTAATCAGCGATTTTGGCGCCTATTAACACGGCGTCACACACAGCCACTAATCCCCACCTCTCTGTGCTGTTTCTCAAGTCTCCTCCCAGCACTTTTCCCATCTCAATGACGGATAAAGCACCGCCGTCAAATTCGCTCGGCACCTCGGCAAGTGTCTGTAAAAAATATTCAGGGAAACGTATACCGGCGGTCTATTTGGTTTCGCCTGCTCAGCCAAGACTATGTCCCCCCTCCACCAAGTTCCCCATTATAATTACCGCACGCCCCGAGCTAATCGTTCACTCAGTGAATCAAATTGGACTTCGACACAAGCAGTACAAAACTGAGAAGGAGAAAAAAACAGTAACGCATCCGACGTATTTTTCGCCTGCTTTTTCCTAACGAACCCGGTGGCAAGTTTGGCGTTCATTACCGACCCCTCTACGCACAGGCCAACTGGTCAAACTGTCGCGGACTTTCGGACATCCCTGTTTGTCGTTGGCCATGCGAACGACGTTATTAAAATTACGCGCGGCCAAGCACGGGGACCCGGTTCCACCTCTTCGCGGCGAGAATTTTAAGTTCGACCAGCCGCTCCCATGAATAACACGGGCCAGGCAAATTACCCGAGCGCCCGGAAAACTGCTCGCGGACGTCTCTGTGCAGCGCTGGCTGGCAGGGGACGAGCAAATCCCAGATAAGTACAGATATTACAGGCGTGTGCATATTGTACACGACGCCGGGCAGAAATATTCGAGTGATTTGTTGGATTCGCCGTAACGTGCCGCCTATTCACGGCGCATTAATCGGCTGCACACGAAACGCGACATATATTTTCCAACTAATTGACCGCTTCAGCGAATTTTGATATACGATTATACCGCAGCCAGAGTGTTTATCTCCCGACCGTTTAATTCCCATCCTGTAAGTGCACGGATACCTGTTTGCCGTGGCCGTTCGTTTAGTGAAATAAAAGGGAGAGGGGTGGGCGTGGGGGGAGGATGTTTTTGATGAAAAAACGAGTAAAAAATGTCCCCAAGAGATTGCTCGTGGGGAGCCTCGTTCCTGGGGAAATTGAGCTCTAAGATGCGGGGGACCCCACCTAAGTAGAGTAGGTCCGTGCTTGGTCCGACAGTGCAAGGACCATATTCTCGCAATCATTCCTGCCCTCTGCCAGGAATGATCTGCCTTCCCCTGCCGCTTAGCATTCAAACAGTACCACATCCCCCCCCCTCCCCCCATTTCTATGCCCGTGTAACCGACAAAATCCTGCTGCACCCTAAACAGATCCCCGGAGCCGGATCAGCGTGGAGGCGCCAGGAAATTACTTATACCTACTGGGCGTCCAGTGTACAGGGTGTTACAGCGTTCGCCGACGCTAAAATCGGATCAACCCAGTCCGCCGCTGCTGCCGCCGTCGTTCCACGGTTAACTCGGAATCAATCTACGCTACATTATCCCCGGTTCGTCCGCGAAACATTCACGGCCCCGCCGCCTACAGATCCATTCCTCGGCGAAGTAGGGCCACGCTGACATCAGAAAAGAGACGAACGAAGGGAAACAATCAACTGGCAGGAAAAATCCGCATAATTCCTGGCGGAAGAGTTGCCGGGAGCGGCGGGTCGCCCGGAGCGTAGCGTATTTTCTCCCCCCAATTTTGTTAGCGCCTGCACACACACGCAACACGCAGCGAAAGAGTGAGCCCCGCGCCCGCGTAGAGCAGGACGGAGGATTTTGCAGCGATCATCGACTTGGAGGACGGCGCAGTCGCCCAGGAACCGGCACGAAACGTGTGTCTCGTTCTCTATCGGTCACGTGATCCCGAGGGCTTGCTCTGTCTCTGTCCTCTCCTCTACTCCCAGCTGCTTCCCCACCCTGTCCCCACCGCGGATCCACATGAAACATCCCCACCATTCTACCCTTCTCTGTCGCTACCAGAGCAGCAGCACCAGCACCACCACCACCACCATCAACCAGGGAACATCAGTGGTAGCAGCAGCAGCAGCAACACACCAGCACCTCCTGTCCCTGCTGGTGTGTGCCCATGCCGCAGTAGCTCTCTTGGCCCGTATAGATTTTCAATTAGTCCGCGCGGAACGTGGAAAATAATGTGCCGGTCCGACACCTGCTGACCATCCTCGAAGGTCGTTGTTAGACGTATTCCTCGGCACGGGGAAGTTACACCTGGTGAACGGAGAGGTACGAGCCGGGGGGACAGAGAGGGTGGGGATCGATTTTCATCCCGTGTGCGTGAACAGTGCTGAAGGCTGACAAGAGGATGGCTGGTCAGTGACGGTGTCCGCGGATGGTCCATGAGGTCACCAACCAGGATGCACTTCCCGGTGAATCACAGGACTATGGTGTCCAGGCTGGTCGCTTTTGCTGCGTTCCTGCTGCACTCAGGTAGGATTGTGAATCGATGTCTCATGGTGGGCAGAGGAGACTTGCTTTTGCAGTTAGCTTTGACTTGCGGTCAGAACCTGTGGCGTCTAGAATCTAGCAATCTCTTTTTCTTGAACGTTGATTATGTAAGTGAGTTAGTTTTGGGTTTCCGTTGAGTAGAATCCTTTGGGCTGCTCAGAGGACTAATAGTGAGGTCCCTGGTCCTCCTCGTTGAAAGCGACATATTTGGGTTAATTTTTTAATCATTTCTATGGTCGATGATCTGCGATGTCCTGGGTTTTCGCTGATTGCAATTCTTTGCGCTGATTAGAGGGCTTGATAGTGAAATCCGTGGTTCTGTTTGTGGGGGGGATAAATGTTTGGCACAGGAAGACTGCGTTGGGTTAACAAACAGGAGTTCACCAGGCTGTTCGCATTGTTTGGATGTTTGCACGACGGCCAGTGAGTTCCTGGCATCCTGGGCACATCGATTTCCGTGGCCGGATAGTGTAATTTGCGTAACTTCTACATCCTGGCCGCGTATGTCTTCCCTGCTCCACGTGGAGATTAATAGACCGTCGGTGTTTGGAACTTTAATTCGTCCATCTAGTGGGTGCTTTTAAAAGAGGAATTCATTTCGTGGAGGAAAAGTTAATTTCCCAGCGGGGGACCTGGTCGACATAAGTATACGGCAAACTCTGCGTTAAATATTTCAAGGCTGGTATTTCGCCACTGTAATTTTGCAACGAGAATCGGCGATTCGGTTTTGATCGGCGCAAGTCTCTTATTCGAATGGGGGGAGTAGAAATTTCCTGAATACTGCAGAACGCGAGTTTCCATGAGAGAATAGGGGTAATACCGTAACCACCAGACATTTAGATAGGATCCGCTCTGTCGCGGATAGAAATAGGATTCCTGGGACGCGGAAGTCCACGAGGATAAGCGGAAAAGTGGATAAATTCCGTCTCTGAATAAAATGCTCCGCGGCAGGGAACCATCATGCTCTCACAATCTTCTTCCCTCAATATTGCACGCCTCCGGATTCAAACAACTGTATTCTAACACAGACCTGATCTAGATACAATTTAAACTCCACCGACCTAGCCCAATCCTGGCCGCGAGCTTTCCGTTCTAAATTACAATAATAGATACATTAAGAACCCCCCACCCCTCAGCCAAAAGAAGAAAAATTAAAACCCAATTGAACATTCCTTTCGCGGCCGCGAAAGATTTAACAAACTTGATTACCCTCAACTACTATAGTCCCTTTGAGGAGTATCTGCAATTAAGAAACGAAGAGAATTACGGTCTTATAAAGCGGTTCGTGACGTCACGCTCGTTTAAAGGCAGGGCCAGGCACGACGACGAAAATGTATTACGATAGGTCGTAAACTCGAGTACTCTAATTGGCTCAATTTCCAATAAAGCTCGAGCCCGTTTAAATAAAACAATGCGCCACGACCACCTTGTGACTCGCCTCGTTCATTCATCCCCTCCCCTAGCCGGCCCGCCGGCACCTAACCTTTCTAATTCGCGAACGGCGAAAATTGCACCTGCTTCGCGCGGCCTGATTGCGTTTTTAACGGCGTCGTACGAACGCTTTTAAAGTGGATAATCGCGGTTACGTAGGCCAGCTCGATTCCGCCTAATCGCAGGCCGGACAAATTGGACGTCGATGAAGTTGAACATTTCGCCCGCTGCGAACGCGCCTTGTTCGCCGACGATAATCGAACGACGTGTGTTTACCACGCGACCTTCCCCACTTCGCGGGTTCAGTGCAGGCCGCGTGAAACGAAGTCGATGGTAATTGAAATTCTCCATTCTTCTTTTCCCCTTCGTTTTCTAGGAATTATACATTTCTGGCACGCCCGGTGTTTCGTTCCGAGATATCGTTATCTGTAATAGGATACTCGAGAGGCTGGGCGCAATTGTCGCGGCAGAAAATACGATAATTCCTAGGTTCGAAGAAAGAAATACGGTCGCAACACGCGAGGAGGAAATTAGCGCTCGCGCCGCTACACCGTTTAATTCGAAGTATTAGCGCGTAATACCAGCCGTTAATACGGTCGGTAAATAATCGCGGTATATGTATATCTGGTTGCTGATTAACCTCCCCACTCGACGGCCACGTCCAACCCTCGTCCGATTGCCTTTAATTAAATCGACCGTGCCCGTGTCCGTCACAGAGCACGTGCGAGCTGCGTCGCGACGCCAGGCGTCTCGCTAAACACCGCCGGAAAGATGCGACCCTCCGATCGTGAATGTTTCATTAGCGGTTAACCAACGGGGAAACTTTGTTGAACTACGATTACTGGACCCGAGCGTTTCTACGATTTCCTTTGCTCATATTTTGTTTTTAGAAATCGCGTCGAACCGATTGAATTAAAAAATTCATGGTATCGTCGATAAACTCGAGTTTATTCATTGGGGAATGTGAACCTTTTTCCCCGTGCCTGTACATTTCGAATATTTTTTTTAATCCGACGAATGAATCGTCCGAAAATATCGCGATTTATCTGAATAGTGACGCTTCGACTCTTTACCCGGATCACGATTTCCAAAGGCGTAATTCCCCGGCGGTTCCATGCACGGGAAAGTAAAATCAGGTTAATCATGGAAATTAATTACGACCACTCGAAAAGTTGCAACGGTCGGTTCGAGTGGCGTACGATGGGCCTGCGGTATTACCGGCAACGAGAAAAAAAGGGGATCGAATTATGAATGGCCGACAATAATAAAAAGAGATCTACCAATCGAGGGCTGTCTGAACGCGCGAGTCGCATTCGTCGATTTATCAACAGCGGGTAAAAGGCGGGGTGGGGAGGGGGGGGGATGGTTGCATTGAATATTCGTCTGGTCGAAAATGCTGATCGAGCGAAAACAAAAAATTCGTCGACTCGACGACGGGACGGAATTTAATTGTTCCCCGTATCGTTTCCAATAACTTCTGTCTTTATCGTCGGTTCGAAGGAGCGGCCGGGGCGGGAAAGAGACGGGAATTAGAGGGAACAAACGCGCCCGATTAACTGCCGTTCCAAAGAGAGACATTTGCTCAGTTTCACGACGTATTTTCCGTTCGATCGCGGATAATTTTAAGAAGCTTACCGCGTAAGAGGATCACCGGCCCGGGTACAGGGTAGTTATAGGCATCCGCGTGGATCCTCGTCGACGATTCGACGATGCAAGATTTTTATTTCAAGCCTCGATTGCTACCATATTCGGGGCCGAACGGTTTCCAAACGGAACGTAAGATGGATTACGGAGTCCCGGCGAATATAAATGGCGCGTGGATAGCGGTGTGAAGTAGTACAGACCTGGATGTGGTCAGACCTAACGGTCCACGCACGGAATATTCGATACACTTGCGCTTGCCGACACTAATTTAATAATAATAGCAGCAATTGAAGATGAAGAACGAATAATCGCACTTTGAGAAAATATCTCACCCTGCTATATCAAGAAAATTCGTTCGTTCTGAAATAGAGTAGAATAATAAGTAGAATATCCACGAATATGGTCAGACATAGCTTCCACTACTGGAATCGTATTCTTCACTAACCAATTTTGCCCAAGCCTAAATAGCCGCAAAAGTACAGTAATAAAAAATGTTGCAGGCATCGTGGCCCTCCGTATGACAGCCCTACAAATCCCGCAACACGTCGTTCTGAACGAGACAGTTCGCATGCAGTGCAATTTCAATCTGGACCAAGAGCTATTGTACTCGGTGAAATGGTACAAAGATGGCCACGAGTTTTATCGTTACGTGCCCAGGGACTTACCCGCGGTCCAGACGTTCCGTGTATCGGGGGTAAACGTAAACGTGAGTACACGCAACGACAATACCGATCGATCATCATCGGAAGATCCCTACTATCAACGACCATTTCTGACTCCCAGATACACAATTCCACCGAGAGATCCGTGGTGCTGAGCAACGTGAACTTGACCAGTTCGGGGAGGTACCGATGCGAAGTGTCAGCGGAGGCGCCCGCCTTTCAGACCGTGTCTGATCACGCGGACATGACGGTAGTAGGTGAGGAAATT
Source organism: Nomada fabriciana (assembly GCA_907165295.1). Taxonomy (NCBI): domain Eukaryota; kingdom Metazoa; phylum Arthropoda; class Insecta; order Hymenoptera; family Apidae; genus Nomada; species Nomada fabriciana. Next base: position 7,972,334 of record OU015699.1, on the reverse strand, counting down.
CGACAAATAACGAAACTCGGGAATATCGATGGATCAAGTTAACTCCAGTCGAATGGGACAGAGTGATACAGACCAATAATATGAAATGGGAAATTGCAATCTTTTCAGTTCTTCCCGACGAGGGGCCACGAATAACCGGCGGTCGTTCCCGCTATCAAGTAGGGGAACTCGTTCGCATGAATTGCACGTCCGCACCCTCGAAACCGGCCGCCCTGTTAACTTGGTTCATCAACGGCGACCCGGTAAGTACCACATAAAAAAAGGACAACCATCCCCAACGCCTACAATTCGCTAATTTCATAATGAAAGTCGAGCGACTCGCGTATTAAGCCTCTGTCCCAAAGAGAAACAATCCATCGCAAACGCCGACGCGAAAAACCTCCTTTCAACTTAACGCTGGCGCCATCGGTTGGCGCGACGCCCTACTACTTACTTAAGACAGACTTTCTACCTTACCGACCTATCTCAATGGTCTATGTTATTTAGCAAATACAACGTTAAGAATCGAATATAAATAGAGACACGCTAAAAGCAAGGTTGCCTCCAGACTTTTAATTGTATTCGATTCTCGTTCATCGTTATGGAAAAAATCGATGGTTTTCAGGCCGATACGCAGTACCTGAAGGGACCGCACATTACCGCCGTGGACGAGAAGGGATTAGAGACCGCTGTATTAGGCTTGGAGTTTCGCGTCGCCGGCAAACACTTTAAACGTGGAGACATGAAGCTGAAATGCCTGGCGACAATAGCGACCGTTTATCTGCAAAGCAACGAAGAAAGCGTTGAAGGGGACGAGAGGGTCCTCAAGGCTCCGGTTATGGAAAGCAGGGAGACCAGGGCGCAGAGCCACACGCGGAACGATCTGACGAATGGTATGCAACAATTATCGAAATTTCCATACTTTAGGGGAAACTAATTGAAATTGATTCTGATTTGCAGGGGGTGAGGGTGTAAGAATGTTGAAGGGGATGACGGTGCTTCTAATCACAGGACTCATCCTGACGCGATAATAATAAGAGTTTTTTTCACGTTGCTTCCTAAGAGTGTAAAACGACTACGTTAGGAGATCGTTCCCATCGTATCTAATACTAATTTTTAAGCCGCGTAATCGTAATTAAATATCATATCGATAAACATGGTAAGGGTGCGTGCAATCGAATATATGTAACGGCAGATCCAACAAAACTCTCTGTGCTACATTCGTTCATTGCAACAATTACCCAAACTCTTTCGTTTGCGAAATATTATACTCTTTTTTCAAAGTCAAACGCCTAAATTAATTGCAATTTTTCGATGAAAATAGTAACCAAAAGGTTATAAAAAAATGAAAGAGAATTGTTCCAAGTGAGATGGCAAACCACCGGAAGATGACAGAAGATTTAAAGTTCCCCGACGAATTGACTTAACGGTCAATTTGATTTCCCAGATTTGTGGATCTGCCGTTGTAAATAAACCAAAAATATGTTTTAGGCTCTAAATGTTCTCCCGTGCGGAGGAAACGTCTCGTTTAAAACATATCGATGAAACTGATACGAAAACAGAGGGGGGAAAGAAACTGCTAAGCCGTATAAAATAACGGAGCGAAACGAAGGCGAAAGGAGCATAAATCCGTCTCTCCATACGCGTACATATACATAACATATATCTGTTAGGTCGTCCAGAGGTCTTTTTAGTCGAACGACAAGAGAGTTCTTGTTGCTTTCCATACACATCGATATAATATTATTTTTACTACGATTTTATAAAGGTACTTCTATTTTTACTGCATATCAGTTTTTACACTCGAAACAGAGAGGAGCACCTCGCGGAAGGTTTACTTTTCCATTGCCAAGAACTTGCTACTGTTGCCGCACAAAAGCACGGGGAAAACAGTCGCTATTAATTTCGGGCAGCTTAGCTGAGTAATGATTCATTTAAATCGAATTAAGATTCATTCATTCGTACTATCATAAATTATGTTCTTAGTCAAAATAATTTTTACTCGATGCTATTTTAGGGATGGGAATATAAATTGAAAGAAGAAAAAGTTACGGTGCAGTTAAAACTGTTTTCCATTATATTTTCATTACTCGCGTCTTTATATTACGCTAATATAAAGATACCCTGCGACTTTAAGGTGTCTCTAATTTCTTCTTTTTCTGTTATTTCGCGCGAACTGTTCAAATATACGAGGAATTGAGGCGCATGATACCAAAGCGACGAGGTGAAACGTTTTACGGCAGGAATTTATACTTAAAAGTGTGTTGTATCGATGTTTTAACGAAACGATGTCTTCAACTTAGCATGTTGTGTACGAATTCTCATGCACGATGAAGAATGGGGGCTCGGGGATTCGCGAGCCGCCCCTGAGAAACAGATACGAATCGCACATGTATTTCATTTAAAAAAAAAAACAAGTCTTTCTTGCGAAATTGCTGGGCAACGAAAGTGAGATGGAAAAGACGTAGAAAATATAATTTGAAAAATCGTATCATTAATATTTCAACGTTGCGAGGAAATGTTTCTACTTAAATAAGAGAGCATTCATAGTTGTCTTCCTATTCAAAGCAATTTTACAAGAAAGCTACCAGGTTACTAATCATTGTTGACGATATTTATTGTTGTTTATTGCTAGAGTTCTATTCATTATGTATGTACGCTTGTTATTTCTATACCGATACCGACGCCATCGAAGCGCGCCAAAATTTGAAATCAATTCCTACCGAATCGAGCCGCCATTTTAAGCGTTCCGTGCGTACGCCAACGATTTGTTTCCTTGCTTTTGTTTCAAAGTAAAACGAAGCAAGAACCGTTGATCTCGAATGTAACAGAGCACAAAACGAAAGGGAAACGAAAGCAGAACTGTATTTAAGCTTAAACGAAAAACAGCGTATATGTGTTTCTTATGTAGTAGCGTAACAAAATCCCGGTACTCGTCATAGCACGTAAGCGTTCGAACGAAATTGTAAATATGTACATACTTTTCATCGTTATTAAAATTCACTATTATAATACCAACCGTACCCTTCTTTTCCTTTCAGATACGCGTACGAATCGAGTTAATACTAGAACTACCAAGAACAACCAAAATGACTTGTTCCAGATTTCTTGCTTCAGAATTGTTAACATAAAAGTATCGTTGTAGCAATTTATGATGAGTTTCAATAAGACAAAATGACAATTATACATCTCTATTTAATGTCCATTCAACGACTTTCGTGTTCATAATCTGTCTAACGTATGCCATCTGAATAATGCCAAAATGTATCGGTAGTTCTAGTGTTAAGGTGGAAACACATTGGCATGTCAACTAAAGTACATCACGTTGCACACGATAGCACACGTAATATCCCGATTCGGATCAGTGTCGAGTACACAATTGTATCGCATTAAAACATTGACCACTATTGCGTGACATGTAGTTAATGACATAACCTGCACCATTAATGTACCAAACAGAGAATAAATACAACAGACTCACCGACTGCCGGCGTGCCCCCTCTCCACGACTGTTGCGCAAAACTTCATCCTGGCCATAATTGATTCGTAACTTGTTCACGTCGCGTGTCACGTCACTGTCGCGACCAAAAACACCGATCAACACTCGCAATAATACTTTTCACGTCGGCCAACAACGTGCAACCGCGAATTTAATCGAAAAATTACGGAGCAACGAGCACGCGTCTCTGTTGTGCGAAATTCAAACTTAAAATGGCGGCGTGACTTGGCGACCACGTGCGTCTGGCTACCCCCACTCCTTCTCGATTTTGTACTGCAAAGAAAACACGAATAAATTATTTCGCCCGTCCAATCGATATTAAATGTACATTTAATCTATGCGAATAAATTGCCAATAAAAACGCGAATAATGCAGGCATAATAGTGAAGATCATTGCAACCCTATTTTCTCGTAATATTATTTGTCAGATCGGTGTCGACATCTGCCGGTAGAAACGGAGTATCACTCGATATTTGAATTGTCTACTTAAACGTCCGAACGGCTGTGAATATTGAGGGTGGATACGTTGCAATAAGAGTCTATAGAAGTCTGTAGTTAATAGAAAGGAAAAGAACGTGGCAAAAAGGTGTGTACACAATTGTTATTGGTAATCTATGTTTCACGTGCATGCACTCAGCAGCTCCGTATATATATAACCTCTACGCTTCAAGCATAGTAGATATTTCGACAAATATTCCCCGTCTGAGGGGACTAACGAATTATCCAAATGTTTCATTCTTTTCCGTGATATTATTAGTATGCTGCGTTTCAATTTTCCCGAAAAGGATTATTATGATATTTACACGAATCGTACTGAACGCTCGTAATCCAGTCGAAATATTTGTGGTACGCAGATAAAACATCTTGATTCTTATTTAGATGGAGCCTATGACTTTGGGATCACCCGTCGGAAGCCCCGTGCAAACTCCTGGCAGCCCTATCTCAGCCACGTTCCTTCCGAGCTTCCTGCTGGGCGACACCGCAACGGTACCAAATATCTAGCATCCAGCCTAATCGCGCAATGTTACGCAAGATGATAGTGATCGATCATTCTCCTGAATTTTCCAGCCGGCCAAAGTAAACCTGACCAATCCCCAAGACACGCCCAAGCAATTACATATCGGACATCAGTTCGCCACATCACCGTTGTCGCACTACGGAACGCCGGACTATCGTACCAGCCGTCAAAAGGCTGTGTTCGGCGGCGCCAATACTCCAAACACGTCTCAGATAGTCACGGAGAGCCACGCCAGCGGCCCCCCTACCAGAGGACTATTCGATTCTTTAGATACGTCTCAGGCTGGATCGCCGTACGTGTCGGCAGCCAATCAGAGCATGACCTGCAATCAGTCCAAGCTGCTAATGAACACAATGAACAATTCCTTATTCACCGATAACCCGTTGAATCCCAACACCACGGAATCGCAAGGTCTTCTGCAGTGGGTGACCATCTTCGGTTTCCCTCCCAGCGACACAAACACCGTTCTGGCTCACATATCCAGCAGAGTTCGCGTAGTGGACAAGCATGCCGCCCCCCATCCGCAGAGCAATTGGATACATTTGAAATGCGCCTCGGAGCAGGAGGCCCAAAGGGCGCTGGCGTGCAACGGCAACGTGGTGTCCGGATCTATCATGATCGGAGTTATCCCATGCACGGACGAGGGTGTTATAATGGGATCCGATAAGGAGAATCGTACGAGAACGAATGGGAACGTGAGGTGCTTCTCGAACATGGGACGACTCAATCAATCGCCGGAATATAGTACACCTCGTACGCCAATTAGGATACAAAACGCGAGGCCGTTGGCCGCCGGTTACAATCAGAGTCTCAGTCCTCAATCGGTGAAAGCGCCGGAGAACGTGCCGCAAAAGTCCACGGGCATAGTCTCCAAAGCGATGGAATACGTGTTCGGATGGTAGACATTTTTCGTCGCCAAGTAAATGATACATGTGGACTCCTTAATGACGAATGTTATTTAATACGTAACTTCTGCTTATGCTTTTATAAAAATTGAGTACAATATAAACACGAATTAATCCGAGAGAGAGGAATTTCTATTGGAATATCCGAGAACTTTCGCTTATATTTTTACTATAACGATAGTATGAAATATAAACCTTTATAAACATCAAATAATTATCACACGATGTTACGTTTTAAGCTAAATGTCTCCTATCGGTACTTCTTCTTCTAGCGCTTCGAAACGGAACTACTCGTTGATATTTATGGGGGTATTCTACTGTAATGTAATGTGTAGCTTAAAGGGGGGAGGGGAGGGGGCATTAAAATTACTTTGGCGACGTTGAGCCGCGTACATATTGCACAGATATCAATTAAAAATGGTCCGCTTCTTAATTGTAGACGTATCGTTTAAAAAATAGCAGTAAATTTCTTTTTCCTACAAGCTGGCTGTGAACTTGTACTTCTTCCACCTCTGACCGTGTTTGTTGCCGGCATTATACACTGGACGACACTTAAGACAATGACGTTCGTTTGCAATATTAAAAACGTGTTGTAATCAGTGCGTTCCTCTCTCTTAAATTCAACCTAATATATGTATGTATACATATTATGTTTGTGTGTGTGTGTATATATATATATGATCGAAATTGTACACGATTCCTTATAGAAAACAATTAATCACTATTCGAACGGGAGTATAATTAAAATGCTCAAATCTATTCCTTCCCTAAATTCTGTTCACGTGTTAATCACTAATATGGTACAATCACGCGTTCATTTTCTCTTACTAATAAATAAATCCATGTCATCCCACGCGTTGTCCGGTTTAATTAAATTATTTGGGACTCTCAATCGTGGCGCTACCTAAATCAGTCATTTTCGGGTACTTCACGTTCTTCGTTTCCAACTCGTCCTGCGCCCACAGTATCATCTTCAGCAAATTGTTCAGCCTCGGGCTGGTCGATTCTTTGTGCTCCATCTTGAGTATCGCTGCGTTCAGATCGCTCGCTATCTACAGTTTCATGGAAAAACACAGTCCGTCAGGCTCGTGACACAATGAACTAAGTCGACGCAGGCGTTCATTCATTATTAATGGTAATTTGTGTAAATACTTTTTTAACGAACAATGGAAATAAAGCATTCCGCACCAATGACGTTCAAACTATCATTACCTTTTGCCTGTGAGTCGGATGGAGCAGGTCGCTGAACGGACTCTTATGGGGTTCCTCGAAGGCGAGCAGAGCCAGCGTACGCTCCAATTCGCACAGCGTTCCAATGTCCGACTCTCCGGCTTCGCTCAGTTTGTCCTGGGCGAACTGCAGCGCCTCCTCCACCTTTCCGGTGCGGATCAGCTCGATCAGATGCAGCTGTTGCAAATGGAAGTACAGATATCTGTTGTTGTCGAGCAGCTCCGGGTGCAGCTGGTTCACGAGCTCTATCGCCTCCTGGATACGACCATTCTGTATCGCCTCCCTGATACGAATCCTATCGTCCAGCGAGCTCAGGTCCACCGTTGGCTCCACACCTGACTCCTGCTGGAACTTCTCGGCGGCCTCCTTGAAACCCTCTGCTCGTCACGAAAGTGAGCGTTTCTCGCGTTAGAATGAAAATGTTCGGATATAAACGGGAAATAAAACGGCAAATTGGCTAACCTGTAACCAGATAGTTCATGATCAAATTGTTCATGGAGACGCGTTGCGTGTACGAGTTCTCCTCCAGCTTGGCCACCCACTCATCCTTCGTTATGTTGTCCTGTTTCTCCGGGAAGCTCATAGTTCGTCGGCAATTGGCATCGATCCACGCGGGAATTGAATTGATAACACAGAGGCGTGCTCGGTTGGCGGAAATTCGTCGGCGATCCCTTTATACACCAGCGATTTCGATGCGGATTTTGACACAACAGCTGATCCCCTTATCGCTCTGCTCTATGCGTAAATAAAGCGACGACGCGATCGTAGCGCCGCGGCGAAGGGGAAACTCACTCGAAAATACGGTGGCTATTAACTCCGTGGACTTAAATCGTCCCCGCTGCGGCGATATCGTTGTTATTTCTCCTCCGAATCGTTCTAAACGGGGCTGAAAATCGCGAACGGATGCCTCGTCGGAATAAAACGAGACGAACGATCGAAATGACGCCACGAGATTGACATGTACCAACGGCGTGCCTCTACAGTAATTTATTTCCCCGTTTACCGCGGCCGCTCGAAGGTGGGGTAACAGTTTGCAATCATGGCGGACCCGTTGAGCTTGCTGCGGCAGTACAATGTTAACAAGAAGGAGATCATTGAGCGGGAGAATCAGATCATATTCGGCGAGTTCTCCTGGCCGAAGAACGTGAAGACGAATTATCTGACTTACGGGTAAGTGGGCGTTACGAATATTTTTCGTGGAATCTCGCGGGACAGCTGTAACCTCGAACGGCCACCTCCGTTTGTCTGATACACCCGAGCGTGAGTTCCTATCTATCGATAAGGTAGTTTACTGTGTAGGAAAGAAGATAACATATCGCTAGAAATTCTGGGGGATTTAAAGAATTTTTTTTCAAATTCGCACGATTTCCTTGGTCTCGTATGTTTTCTTCGATCAGAGGAATGAAAATGACACGTACGTGCACCCTCTGTTCGTTGGGGGAATCCCTGCGAGTAAACGATAAAAAGGTACGACTTGCAAGAATGGTTTTCATCGCAGGTCCGGAAAGGAAGGGACGCCGAAGGAGTACTACACACTCGAGTGTCTGCTGTTCCTGCTCAAGCATGTGCAGCTCACACATCCTGTGTACGTGCGGCAGGCAGCCGCCGAGAACATTCCTGTGGTGCGGCGACCGGACAGGAAGGATCTGCTGGCCTACCTGAACGGGGAGACGGCAACGTCCGCTGCGATAGACAAGTCGGCGCCTCTGGAGATTCCCACGCAGGTGAAGAGAACGGCGGAGGATGGGCTGGAGAGCGGGTCGTCTAAGAAGCCGCGTTTCGAGGATATGCACGTGCAGAAGGTTAAGGAGCAACTGGCGGCCAGGCTGGACGCTCCTAAGGAGGCCTCCGTCACGGTGGACAACATCAAGTCCCTCTCGGAGGCGATGTCCGTGGAGAAGATCGCGGCTATCAAGGCGAAACGTCTGGCCAAGAAGCGCACCACGATTAAGGAGAACGACGACATTGGGATGGGGTCAGATCTGCGTGTGATACTGATGGACGTGGACGACACGAAGGACATTGTGTCCAGGGAGAGGCAGTGGAGAACGCGAGCTACCATTCTGCAGAGCAGCGGGAAGATCTTCGCCAAGAATATATTTGCAATACTTCAGAGCATCAAGGCTCGCGAAGAGGGCAGGCAGAAAGGTCCTGCAGTGCCCGCGCCGATGGTCACACCGCGTTCGACACCTATGCGTCCGTTGCCGCAGCCAGCTGTGTACAATCGGTACGATCAGGAGAGGTTTATCAGGCAGAAAGAGGAGACGGAGGGGTTCAAGATCGACACCATGGGTACTTATCACGGTATGACTCTGAAGTCTGTAACCGAGGGCAGCAATCCAGCCGTTAGAAAGCCAGCCAGCAATCCCTCGACGACGCCCAGCTCCGGGCTGCTGCCAACGTCCGCAGCGAAACTCACTCCGCAGCAAGCAGCGCAGAATAAACGACCCAGCAGAACGCCCATCATCATCATTCCAAGTGCGAACACGTCCCTGATCACCATGTACAATTCTAAAGACATTCTGCAGGACCTTAAGTATGTCAGCAATGAGGAGAAACGTGCGCAGGGTAGCAAACGGGAGAACGAGATCCTCCTGCAGCGTAGGAAGGAAGGAGGACTGACTGTTCCGTACAGGGTGGTGGATAATCCACAGAAATTGACGAACGCAGACTGGGAGAGGGTGGTCGCTGTATTTGTCATGGGGCCAGCTTGGCAGTTCAAGGGCTGGCCGTTCGACGGCAATCCTGTGGAAATTTTCTCCAAAAGTACACATCGTTCTCTGTCCAATTTAATTTTAATCGAGTTTATAAATAATCGTTCTGAACACGTTTCGCTTCGTTTGCGTTTTAGTCTGCGCGTTTCATTTGAAGTACGACGAGATGAGGCTGGACGCGAACGTGGCACGCTGGGCAGTTACAGTGATCGAACTGAGCCGAACGAAAAGACACCTGGACCGTGCAGCGTTGATGGTATTCTGGGAACATCTTGACAAGTATGTATTTATACAGACAATTACTCCATACTTAATCTATCCGACAATTGCATCGATACGAGTGTACCTTTCTTTTTTCCACAGACATATGATTAAGAACAAGCCACATCTTCGATTCTAAGTTTCATCTTCATTGGAGACAGACGGTCGTCGTTCGTTTCGATATTGGGCACGCAATTTTCGCCGATCAGGGACAAGGGAATAATGGAAATCTGTACATACATATTGTCAAAGAAACTATCTCATCCGTGTACATACATAGATATATAGATGTACATCTCGAAGAAATGCGGAAGTTCGTCGAGTGCCCAATTACTAGAGCTTACCAGCTAATTAATAAAGACTAACTCCTGTACTGGAACAAATTTCTACCGCAGGAGGATCGTGTGCACGCCGTACACATTCGAATATAGTTCACTCGCGTAACGTTATTAATCTTTCGATTCGTTTTTACCCATTACGCTGAATTGCGAGATTAATACACCCCCCTATGTAACGTTTCACATAGTGGATCCTTTAAATAATGGTATCGGTTACTCTAGCATAAACTGATGTGCCTATCGATTAAGCGATCAAGCGTTATCCTTAAGGACAAACACAGGAGCATACTAGGAGCACCTTTGGTACATTCTCAAAGTACATGTACCAAGGAAACAGAAACGAGGAGATAAGGGAAGAAAAAATGAAAGGAGGATAGGAAACGAAAAATGTTATATTCACGGTGCGATATATCCCGTGGAACGTTTATCAAGGAACCAAATAAAGAAAGACCTGTACATGTTGCTCATGTAACCACTGTTTTTCTTTTCGCCAACCCGCCGCGGTTCCATCGTGCAAATGAAAGAAAAATCTCGACGGTCCATCTTTCGTCCCGATTCCAGGCACGATCTGCAGGGTGAATTCCCCGGGGGTCCAACAGCCGTGTTTTGTCTACAACAAGACCGGAGCCAGTGCAAATGCCCGCGGGGTGTCCCGATATCTGCCGCTGTTTGTACAGACAATTGAATCTTTCTAACTCGATTACTCTCGGGTCGATTACTTTAGCACGCGATAGTTCTAACCGGCTTGCAAAGAAAACAAAATGCCCCCGAGTAAGCGTTTGTAAATAACGTATAAATAACTGCGTTATTTACGGCCCTGTTTACAACGTGTGGCTGGAAACAGCGAATAACAATTACAATGATAATAATAATACTAGGCGCGGCCTGTACTGTTGGACATATGGTGTACTAGAAGAAAGAATTGTTACTGAAAAATGATACCGTAGAATTAACACCCACGACTCAAAATAAAAGAAGAAAGAAACGTATCCCGACCTAGCCCTCTAACAGGTTTTATTTCACGCTCGACGATCAAAGGTCAATCTATAAAGAAACGAGCTGTGGCATTGGGTCAAGTGATGCATAGGAATTGCACGGCTCGCTTGGCCCGGCTGATAACGGTGAGCTTTGAAGATTAAAGGGTGTCGATCACGGGCATTACATCACGACCCGGTGCATCGTTAAGCACACGTGGAAATTTCACACACGATAAACCGACGACGATTCGTGCAGCTAATCTAGTGTGCCAGCCTTATCAATGCGGGGGGGATGGGGACGTTGCACCAGGTCAATCTGGTAGCAGGGTTATAAATCAGGTGGGCCATTTGGAACAGTACGATTCTAATTGCACAGCGGGTTTCACGGCATGCAAAGATGAACTGCGGTGGTCTAATTATTCGAAGAGATTTAACTGAAATTCGTTTCCCTTTAAGACGAAGGAGGATCCACGAAAGCGTGGCTCGCTTAAAAAAATTTGTTCAGAGTGATTGTAATAAATATTCTATATATGAAACATTTATTATAATCGCCTTAGAGTCGCGATTAAGAGATGTTATACTAAGTAAAAGAATTGTTGATTGGCCAGTTAATAAGTGAACAATTCGAGCTGATCAAGTTTCGTGATTCGCCTTGCACAGTGAAAGGTTAATCATAATAAACAAACGATCGCTGTCCGGCAGACGAAGTATTCAAAGATCGATTCACCTGCTACCAACTGTCCCGCGAGAATATTAATCAAGGCGATCAAGTGATGTTGTTCACCCTGTATCTATTGAAAACTGTAATTCCCCCCTCGATCTAGGGGAATTTGTAGCTGCACTGTGCGCAATTGGGTTGCACACAGGGGATCCCCGGCAATACAGGGGGCAAGTGAAGGAAGCCAGGCCTAGGCGAAAGGTGATCGGTCATCTGAGCGTACACCTGATCCCTCAGCTGTTGTTGCGCGCCAGAATTGAAATAATTATTGTACTGAACGTTCAGAGCGACGCCGTCCTGCTCGTGCTGTCCAGCGTTTTTTAGGCCGCAGTTCGTCGCATCCACTATACTCTTGGGGAACTGATCGGGAACGATGTTCAGGAGGCAGTAGCCGTCCCCGTAGAAGTTCCTCGACAGGCTGGAATATATCGGGGCCAGCATGGTTCCAGCCAGCTGTTCACTGGGCCTGGGCTCGTTGATGCTCTGAGGGGGCCTGAACGCCGACGTGTATGCCGTCGAGCTGATGCCAAAACTGTCGCTGGCGAAGTACTCGATGGCCTTCAGCAGGTCCTGGCCGCATCTTTGCAGCACGAGCTGTAATACCGAGAGCTTTGTGTTCGGGAAGAGTCGCGCCAGAGTTTCCACCGAGGTCTGAGAAACGCTGGCTTCCTTCGTCTCGTCTGGACTGCTGGCGTTGAACACCAGGCCCCTGTACTTCGGCGTACCCTCGGCGGCGACGGCCTGTGAAAAGATGACCAATATTTTTGCTGATTACGTAGCTAGCAGAGTGGGCCCAGGTGTGGGTCCGGATCACTGATTCATGCTTTGATTAAATTTGTTTGGAAGTCATTAGCACTTGAGGGTCCTGGCGTTGGTCCTTCTTCGGCTCCACCACTTCTATGATAGCCTCCTCGTTCCCCTCGTCATCCTCTTCGCCGTTGTTCTCCACGACCGACTTAGGCTCAGTCACGGACATCCCAAAGATCTTCCCAGGCGGCAGTCGGTTCAACTTCTGCCCGGTCGCCACTTTGGCCATTTTCAAGGCGATGGCGTCCTCTGCTGCCTGCTGCCTCTTCAGCGCGACCTTTCGCACGACACAGAGCACGGAATTAATTACAGCGGGTCCAAGCGTGGCGGGCCAATGAGAAGTGAGGCCGGACCGGATCATGACTCCCTGGCCAATTTATAAATGGACCCGTCCGCTTAGCCGATACTGCATATGTGTTTTCTTTACCGGCAACGTCAATAGGGATACATATGGGACCATTTGGTACGCGTTATTCCCGGCTGGACCACCCACTGTATTGTTTCACGTCGTCCAGATTATTGAGGAAGTCCGACAGAGTGTCGGCTGTTGGACAAGGTGTCCAAGATTATTTATTTATTTATTTTCTAAACAGGTTGCACTCCCCCCTTCTCTTTGCAGCGGCACGTAATTATGTTAATTACGATAAATTCTGGCAATTGTCAATCAGTTATTTCGCAAATTTGACGAATGATTAAATATTCATTCGGAAGCCAGAATTTTCGAATGTCCACGCTGGTTCTGTTCGAGGAACCGCGCGGCAACGTTTCCATCGAGCGGGTCGAGAGGATGGACGAGGTATCGGGTGTCATAATGCCTATGCAAACAGAAATGAAACGCTACACCGAGCGTTAATGGATTTAATTCATCCCCCCCGTATCTCCAGTCGATAGCCCCCGTCGTTTTATTAAAGGGGGAGATCGAGTGGCACAAGTGCAATGGAAACTGAATATCTCTTTGTCATTAGCCGCCCCTGTTTCTGTTTTCCTTCTTTATTGCAAGAGTCAAGAAGCCCCAACGGGGGACCCTCTCGGCTGGAAAATTGTACGGCCGGACTGGTCTCGTTAAATATCATAGGTGACGACATTGACCCCTTTTCCCCCTACGTTTTCGCCCATTGCCAATTTATTGAGGCAATATAAAATTTCGCGCACCGTGGCCATGGTAATATTAATATAATTTCAAAGAAGTACAATGCAGAAATTAATTGAAACGTGGAAATAAAAATTTAAATAATAATAACAAATACTGTACCTCGCAATTTAAGTTTTACAAGCCCACAGGCAAATGAAGAACGAATTAAAATGTTACAAATATCACTGCTCTAAAGAAATATATTTCCCTTTATTAATTTAATTATTTAAATGAACTATTAATTAATTCCCTTAATTTACCTGTGCAGCCATCACCCTCTGTCTCTCAGCGATCAAGGAACACTTGGGGCAGAGGCATTCCCTGTAACGACACTCTCTTTTGTGCCCCCTCAGCCAAGAAATCAAACCGTGATTCCTACATCTGGCGCACTTCGGCCTCCTCTGCTTGGGCTCACCCTCGTCCTCGTTGTTCTCCGCTTTACCCTTGCCCTTCCCGCGCAACATACCCGCCGAATTATCCACACTTTTCCACAGAATAACCCGCGGACCTCTGCATTCCAAAACACGGCTAATAAAATAATTGAACGAACGAACGATTTAACGAGGAGACAATAATCGGCACTCGTACAACTGCAGCGAATAATTTACGTCCAACACTATGTCCACCTATTCAGGACGGTGTTTAAAACGTGGTAATTACTGCGAGGCGAAGCTCGGATCTCTGGACGATTGTTGGTGAACGACTGAGTGAGCAGCAAGCGAAAAGAAAGCCCGTTCTAATCTCCGGTAGCATTTGGATTTTTCCACGGTGGATCGCGATTGGCTCTGCACCGCGAACACGTTGTGGAACCTCTACGTGATTCCAGCATCCCTCCGGAGGAGCAACAAGACAAACATCCGCAGGACCACCCTTCCTCTACGATTGGCCCGGCGATGTTTATCCACCTCGCCACTCCTCCGCGATGATTTCTAGCCGCCACGACTTCCACAAACTTTCTGACACTTCCTGGACACGGGGAGTAACGAGACGGGCCGCCCTCGATGGCCAGCAGTCTCTCCTTCGTTTTGCACAGATTGTTTTGGGATTGAAAGATTGATATTTTTCTTGGCAAATGGATTTATCTTTTTTTCTTTGTTACTGATTAAAAGTCGGATCGACTGCTGAGGTCATTAGCGACTACCGTGAGTTTATGGGGACTGTGGATCCTGTGGGTTGAAAATTGTGTTTTTAAAACCTATACGTGTGTTGGACCTACATTTTTAGGTGGAATCCGAACCACCAGAGATCCACGGAGTAAAGCACGTGTGTGACATGTACAGTGGTGCCCCGGGTGAAATCGGCAGCGACGGGAATCGAACCGAAGACCGTTCGATTACGAGTCCAGCAGCTAACCGACCGAGCCACCGCGGACCCTAATGAATTTATCTTTTGGTAGCGTATCATGGAATTACAACGGTGCGTCGATTAACTGGATCGCGATTATTCAAGAAGTCCAATTTACTCGTATAATTTAATATGGTGTACATGTAATACTAATTGTATTACATGTTTTTTAATTTCCAAGTAGATGGTTCCAAGTGAGTGGCTATGGTTTTGTCACTTCTGCGTCTGCAAATAATTCAATTATTTGAAAACAGCAATTCTGCAAATAATTCAATTATTTGAAAACAGCAATTCTGCAAATAATTCAATTATTTGAAAACAGAGTGCCTATTCGTCTTTCGATTAATTCGATTTAATCGAGGTCCTGCTGTATGGAAAAATGTTGGCGCCTGAACGCAGGCAACCCTCCACGCATCCGTGCGTCCATGGCGAAGAAGAATCATTCGTCGATGAAGAAAAGAAACGATAACTTACTTACCTGATGCAGAGATTGTACTTCGAAAGATACGACTGCAGACTTTTCTATTATTTAAATATAATGAACTGGTATTCTTCACAGTAGACAAAAGAGTTGTAGAGTTCTGGAAATCTCCGAACTATGAAACACAAAAAGAATATTCTGGAACACTTTGAAAGAAATGAAAAGTTGGAAAGATAAGATGATACTTATATCAACGGTGACCGGGAACGGAAGTGGAGTGACTGGTTGCAGAGAAGAAACTTACTGCCAAGAATCAAGATTGTATAATTCGCAGTTTTATCCATTTTTTTGTTGTTGTTTCGTTTTCTTTCTTCTCGAGTACAGATTTCGTAGCCGGTTAACGGTTTCGAGTGTGGATATTAATAATAATAATAATAATAATGAACGAGCCGTCGCAACAATAAATCGGACATTCGATATCGTACTCTTTTCACCACATTTTTTTCTTTTTTTTTTCGTTTTCTTTTTGTCTCGCTAAATATTAAACGTTCTTTGTGCTGTTCTAGACGCACTTCCGCGAGTATACTGTGGAACGCGCGGCCATGATATGTGATTCCTTCGTTTTCATCAGTTTACGATTAATCAAAGACGGGAATTATTCCATTTCTTCCATTTTGTTTTCTATTTTCATAGTTGAGTCCTCGAATTTATATACTTTTTGTTGGATATGATAGTGCATCATTGATATGGCTAACTGCGTTAATTTTCTTCCATTTTATTACTCGATTCAATCGGAAAATCAATTTTCATCCCCACCTTCGATATAATCGATATGTCTTTTAAATCCCTTACCCTTAAAAATTCCTTTAATTTTTTTTTATACTTTTTGTCTTACATTGGATTTCTGCAAGGAAGCGAAGTGGGCAAGCGTTACTATCTTCTCTCGTGGTCGTAAACGTCATTAAATCGCGTCTTTCTTTCGTAAAGTAAGAAAGTAGACGCTGACATATCAGGAGTGTTGTCTTTTTTTCCTTTTTTTTCTTCTTTTTTTTTTTTAAATCGATTCATCACTTAACAACAAGCTTAAGCCTAAGTAAACTCCCATAAATAACGGACAACGTATCGTTTTTTTTTTTTTTGTGTTTTTGTTTTTTTAATTTGGCACGGACGACCTTTTTGTTCGTTCGATCATGGAACATATTATTCGAAGACGAAATTGAAAGGGCAGGACGTTGATAATATCACACCCCTTAGAACTGGACTCAACCTACGGAAGGAACAATGAAGAAAAATACGAGTGGAAAGATTTGCGTCGATTCAAGTAGTACGTACATTGAACCCGAAACGTTATTACTGTGGCAAGCAAGTAAACTAAGCCACCACGCCCGATATCAACTATAAAATCCTGATGATTTTTCTACTTATTATAAATTATCTAGTTCCCTTATAATCCTAGGTACGCTATTCTTGGTACAACAATATTCACATTTCCTACTCCCTTTCTCCCCCCCATCGAAATGGATCCATCTACCCCTTATAATTTCTCATAGAAAATTTTTAATAAAGCATTCTAATTATTATTCTGGAACCTATAAAATTCATTAATAGTAATTGTATCTATAGAAATCTATAATAAACGTCTCTCACGTAATCGCCGGCTAGTCCCGTTTAGATTCACCTATTTCGTACGAGGCCGTTTTATTATACAGTTTATATCTTGATCTTCGTCTTCGAATAACTCAGCCTCGATCCAGCTATCAAATATCAAGGTACATCAGACATTCGTGGACACACAATTGAAAAATAAAGCGTAATATCGTACGAGATCCATCGTGGTTTTTACGTGATTCAGTGGTCGTGCGTGCCTCCACAATTTATAACACGATAACAAATTGCTGCTCTCGATGTATATGTGTAAGTACGCTACTGTTCTGCGTCGCGCGAAATCGAAAAGCGCGCGCCCGATCTGCCTGCCGCGGCGCATGCGCGACGAAGACGCGCGCTCTTTGAACGAAGACGAAACTGCGCGACCTCACGCTGAACGAAACATTTCCTATTAACGCAACGCTTTTGTCACTAAGAACTTCCCCGATTAATCCTTAATAAATTCCAAATAGCATGTGTTTGGTACAAAACGAAGCACAGTTTCGCGAAACTTTCGGTAAACGGTAAAAATCAGGTACGAGGAGATTTGTAAAAAAGAAAATAAAAACGGGCATCGATTTCCTGTTACAAATCGACCGATAGAAAAAAAAACGTATCATAATGCGATAGAAATGTTTGATTACAGTTCGACCCTGAGAATTTAACAAGGATTAATTTTGAGGCTATTTGTGCGAAACGCGAATGGAACGTAAATACGACCTACAATCTCGCAGAAAAGGCGCACAATTTATGTAAATCACACTGATTGGCCCCGAAAAATCATACAGAATACGATTTGTCGACCTCTATAATTCCAATGCACGTGTATAATGTGTGTATGTTGTGTGTGTGTACTCTATATTCCCCCTTTGTCTCCCCTACACTCGTCGCCCTTCTTTTTTTGTTCGTCTACCAGCCCCGGTTCTGGGGCCGATTTCATAAGGTCAGATTCGCCTTTGACTAGACTCCATTTAACCTTGCATCTAAATATAACAGTCAATATTGTACGTGTACATACACTCATACGCAAGTACGCGAGCGCACGAATACGTTTTATGCATCGTGTTGCCGAGGAAATCGAATCTGTTTCCCTTAGAGCAACCCTGTTCGTTTCGATTCGGAAGCAGGGAAACACAGAAGCAGAGATGAGCGTGCAAATTAATAGTAGTAATTAAATTACGAAATAAAAGGGAAGCTGTCGAGACTATTTGAATCCACCCAAAATCGGCCCCCTTGGTATTTAAAATAATCCACACACGCGTGAAAGGACAGTAGTTAATAACGATCGCGATAACGACACTGATCGGTTCTCTATCGTAATATCGACGGGGTAAACGTTTTACCCTCGCGTTTCCCGCGAAATTGAACGTCGCCACGAGTGGACAAAATGGCGGTCGCTGTACAAAATGGCTGGAACCGTAATTCGTTGATATTAATCAGAAACGAGCATCCACAGGCTCGCTGGTTAATGAAATTATACACTAATCGCTGTCCGCTCGTGCCTACGTCGCGTCTACTCAAACGAAACGAAAGCACAGACATCCAATAATACAAGAGACGTCGTACAATAACGATCGGAAGTATATAGTAATAGAATGGCCCAAACAAATTCGAGGCAGGGCAGTCCGGGCAAATTTTCCAACCCAATGGGCGTGTGCTGTTCTTTAAACGCTCGTTAAACATTCCCTGCGCATTTGTCAATGATAAAACGGCAGCGTATTTTTAGGATCGGGGAGGCGCGCTGAAAAGTTTGCTCGAACTTGAACCAAGCGCCCCGTTCGCAACAAGTAAACACCAGCAGCGTGGTAAACGAAAGTCAAGGCGAGGAATAAAACCAGCCGTACGCGATGAATCCCTTTAATTAGCGTCTCCTCGCAAACACTAACACCGTGGTTTCGCCCGTGTACGACATACAAGGTGGAAAACGCCAAAAATCTGGGTCAACGCGTGTATGTATATGTGCGTGTGGATGTGTGCAACACCCCCTCTCTCCCTCCCCCTTGTTCTCTTAGTATCACTCAACGTGTCGAGTAATAAATCCTAATTAGCGTCGTTACAAAAACCTTACAACTATTCAACAAAAACCAATCTCGTAACAACTTTCATCTAATTCTGTCGTCTTTCGTTCGCGCATTCGCCCTCTGCGCACCGTGTACAGCTGACGGAACCGTGCGACGCCGGTCAGAAGAAATTGAATCGTTTACGGTAGTCTCGGTCGACGATGATTTCCGTGAAAGAGCCCCCAAACAGCGTCGATACTCGGCCGCTCTTTCAATGAAAACCCGCTCGGTCAGTTTGGTCGCGAAAGGGACGATCGCTGTCGTCGTCGGTTCTTGGTCGAAATCGATGATGGCGGTCAGAACGATCGCGTCCCTTCCGTACAGTAAGCTCGGGATAGCCGAACGGATGGTCAGAGTTTGCAACAGTGATCTACTTAACGAGCCGACTGGTACAGAATGAAGTAGTGAGTACATCGCTCTGTATCAAAATTAAAAAATCTATAGTACGGGGAGTAAGTGCGTTCGGTCGGACAGAGATTACAGGGCCCCCTAATGCTCCTTATAAACATTTTCTTTCCTCGATCGTTCACGCGTCCACAGATCCATCGGAACGTGATCTTACAGAGACTCGATCACACCTGCCAGGATCTATAGGCGACCCAGGAAATTTGTCAACGCCGTGGACAAGCTCCTTAATAATCGGGGAGCATTAGATGCACCCGTGTATGTATGCACTTATATTTAGTAAGTACGACACGCGATCCCGCAGTTATTCATCGTCCCTTTCGCTCGCGCAAAACTTAATCTAATCTAACGGCTGCTATAGTCGAGTCGAGACTGCCGTGTTTGGTTGTTGCCACTCTCAGGGTCGTATAGATCGGCGACAAGTGCCGTGTCATTCTTCGTTTTCTAACTCTCTGTCGCGCACAGATCGAGTGGCGTCGTTATGCTTAGCGATTGCGAAACCTTCGTTCCCGTTCAGTTACATCACGCAGCATTTTTCTTTCAGGCTGATCGCGTTGTGGCTCTGCACCGGCTGCAACGACACAGATCGGTTCTTCTCCAGCATCAACAGGTCCCGGAACAGGGCGTTCACGTTGTAATTCGTCTTCGCGGAAGTCTCCAGAAAGCCGCAGCCCCTGGTCGCGGCTTCCGCTGCACCCTCGCTCAGCGATACCTCGCGTACCGACGGGCTCTCGTCGCATTTGTTCCCGACCTGTTAAATAATGTCGGTAAAGTCACTCTCCCAATGATTTGCCCCCAATGAAATCATATCTAATCGATAATCGATAAATCTGTATTGATACGTGCGTACGACACCATCTATGGAGAAGCGTCGGAAGCGTTACGATTGGATCTCTAGCGTATACATTGTATGTTGTGAATGATTGCTCGTCAATTTATACAAAGAGCAATTGCGGGGAATCCCTAGGGGGATACGAGTAAAGGGAGAAAAATGGGGCCGGAGAACGAGAAACAAAAATTAGGTCTTACCAGCATTATGGGTATCTGCGATATGTCTTGTCCTTTAAGCTCCCTAATAATGGCCCAGATCGGCCGTAGTTCCTCGAGGCTTTGCCGTGAGCACACCGAATATACCAGGATGAAAGCGTGACCTTTGCTTATGGAGAGTCGTTGCATCGCGGGGAACTGATGGGACCCCGTTGTGTCCGTAATTTGAAGCGTGCATATGTTTTTATTGCAGCTTATCACCTGAAATATCGCATCACACAATCGTCCCTATTTCGTTCGGTCTATGTCTGCCTCCGATCGTAATCGGGCACGCTTCTCGTCGCGGCACACAGCACGGGTCTCAACAGTTTCCCCAGCGAAGCGTTGTCGTTTTAATTTCCTTTCCGTAATCCGTTCGACCCGTCGCTCGCAAACGGTCATTGCGCATCGCGATCGATCCGGGGAACAATTTAAATTCGTACAATTTGAATAATTTATCGATCAACGCGGTGGACGATGATTCAAAGCACCCGCCGAATCGATCGATAAAAGCAATCTCCGCCGCGACGTCATCCGTGCATCAATACTCGAATTGACATCTATAATCTACACAGGATTTCTATTCACTGTTTATCGGCAATCGATAAACGCTACACCCAAACCTTTTTTATATCGCATCGATATTGGGATTATTATAATATTAATATTCAATGGTTCAGTCGAGACCTATATCTTCAAACTATTGCAATGTCCTTTCCGGTTTTATACTATTAAAGTAAGTCTCTATCGGCATGCTGTATACTCTGCCCCTACTAATGGGCTTCTCTCGTGTATATTGAATAAATAAGTATTCTATAGACGGGGAATTGTATTATTCATGCTTTGAGAACTATTCAGAGAGCATCGTTAATTAGGAAAAGATAGCATCATTTGAAAGAAGAGAGTATTCGAATGAACTGAATGGAATATCCAACCCGAACCTATTATCTTTGCTCCCCGGGGATAATGAATTCGAAATGCAGATTAATCGGAGGAAAAACTAATCGAGAAGACTGTTTACACACGGACTCGATTTCCGCGTGAATCCCGCGATTACAGAGCGAGATAACGGTTCGTCAGATGAACGATTAGAGCAACGATCTTGCATCATGTATGAATCATCGGTGAAACGTCAACGGTTTACGTCACGACTCACGACACGACAGTCCCCTCTAGAGTTATCTGATCCGGAAAGTCTGCTACACCACTGCCCGATATACCGCGTACCCTTACTACTTGCATCGTCTGCCCGATCCAATTCTACTGATACTGTTAATTATCGTGCAGGCCAAATATAACAATAAGCGCATATCTAAAATTCCTCTAATGTTCAGAGCCTAAACCAATCTTGATTTCCCTCTTCAAACTATAACTAATGCGTCGTTAAATCTTTAAACGTAATTTCCCCAAAAAACAGGACGGTCGCGTCCAATTAATTTAGCGTCGCATTAAATCTTTGAATTCAATTTCATCCAAGTATCTTGAGAAGTTCCAATTAATTTTCAAATCTTAAACGGCAAAAGCTCGCGAAATAAGATTGCTGGAGACTCGTCGGGCTTACCTGTCTGTACGTGTCCTCGACGGTGGGTATATAGGATTCGCGAAAGGTCCCTTTCACGAAACGCACCACCAGAGAACTCTTGCCGACGCCGCCCGCTCCAAACACCACCACGCGATAGTCGTTGCTCTGCTCCGGCATCCTGACATCTGCCGTCCCGATTATATTAACCCCCGCCAGCCGGGGTCCCTTCACTATTCTCTCTTAAAACTCTCTGCGATGCACAAGGTACCAAGAATGAGACAAAGGAGAGGAAGAAATTAACTCAAACACCCAGCACGAGTTTTACGTAAAACTTGCAGCAACCCTCCAATCAACCGGCCAATCCAATCTGATTATTCTTTTCTTGTCTTATTCCTCTGCTGGCTGCTGTTTACGCTGATCGATATAAATATATATATATATATCGTTTCCAATTAGCCAACAGTATAGAACAGAGAGTATCTCTTTGCAGTAATTTGATGTACCGCACAGACCTCGAGGAGGCTTAATACAGGATCCTGGTGCTGTGTACCACGTGTAACGCTTCGACGCTCGACGCGGGGATTATTCGGTGGGAAATAAAAGAGCGCCGATACCGACGGCCACTTGACGATCCTCTTATGACCCGTAATCATCCGTCTATACGTGTATGTATTCAACAAGTGACGTTACAGACTCGAGGCCCTTGTCGTTGTCGAACAACGTTTCCACTAGGACGTGCACTCGGCGGCCGATATTTCGAATCAGCTTAGAAGCTTTCCCCCGTGGTATACGTCAATGTTTCCATTCCCTGTCCACGGAACACTTTCAATAATTGTCCAGAACAGGAGACTGGGTGAAAGAGAAAAACGTCAGCGCAGCCAGCAGAGTTGCGTACAGAGAGTTGATTAAATTCCGACCGATCGCCAGTGGAACCACGACCACGGTTAAACGTCGACGCGTCACGAGTCGCATTAAGCGATAAGATCGCGATCGCGTTGACCCGGTGATGCGGAGGGTCTGCAGATAACAAACTGTCCGGCGAACCTTCTTCGGTCGGCACCGTTGCCTGTGCTTCTTCTTTCCCGAAACGATCAATGGGGAGTTTATCTTGTCGAGCGCGACCAGTATCCTTTGCGTAAGACGATCGTCTTCCAGTGCGTCCTTTATTCTTTAAACTGTCCCTGGTATCCGGTAGAAGCGGCAGGGTTCAAAGCACTCTTTTGCAAAGGTTCAAGGAGGCCTCGGGCTCCTCTGACGAACGTCCAACGTGCCAGGCCAACAGATTCTCCTTGCCGGGACGAAAACAACTGGCCAAGGATATTCCTGGTGCACCGTGTCCAAACACCGTTGCTCTGTCGCCTGTTAAACGATCAGAAAAATCACCTCTGTTAATTAACGGACGATCGATCGACGTGTGTTCCGCTCGATTTCCAACGGCCACGGGATCAGCATATTCGCAGCACTGCTCTGGCCGCTCGGTGCCGTGAACTTTCACGATCTCGAAGGAAAACGAGGCGCACGCCCTCCGCACCGGGGCTCACCCCACTCCCAGAGGAGCGTGTGTGTATGTGCGTTAGGTACGTGCGCACTACGCCAAAAGTGCCAGGGAAAATCAATATCGCGTCCGTGTGCCGCTGCACACGCACGTGCATCGCGGATTATGCGTGTTTTCCAGTCTCTCCCTTTTTTCTTTCCCTGCAGGATCCTCTCCTTGGGAATGCCTCCGTGCTGCGAGCGGACGGGAGCTCGCGCGGTTCGGCAGGTGCATGCGTGTAAAAGAAAAGCAGGCACTGAAAGGATCGGCTGAACGTGGACGTATGATATTCAAGGAACACTTGGTACGATCAAAGGTATATACGTACTGGCTTTTTTATTGCTTTGCCCAACGATCACACTACTCACCAGTATTCACTCCGACTCTCACACCGTATTATAAATTATTGTTATTA
Organism: Nomada fabriciana; assembly: GCA_907165295.1. Lineage (NCBI taxonomy): Eukaryota > Metazoa > Arthropoda > Insecta > Hymenoptera > Apidae > Nomada > Nomada fabriciana. Next base: position 7,948,385 of record OU015699.1, on the reverse strand, counting down.
TAGTTAATCTAGGTTCTAGTATGTACGAGTTATGCGAGATTAATGTACAGCGCAGCGCAGGGGACGGTGGACAGGTTCGCTTTATAGTGCAGCCGATGAATCTTGTTCCAGTTAATGAGACTTTTACGTAGGACTCTTACGGTTGCAGTGCCAGCGGGCTCTTTATTATTATGTCACTCCCCTCGTTCTCTATGGATTCGTACGTCCACTTACGATTGATCCTGGTGAACAGAATTGCACGTACAATTAGTGATCCGTCGGTAGATGAGAACGTTACTTTAAATAGAGGCCAACCTGCATTCGTGACTGCACTTCGGCGACTCGCACTTGGGACACGGAAGGTGGCAGCCGGCGCAGGCGAGGTTTAAACAGTCGCACATGTCGTATCCGGTTCGCATGTGAATGCCGTGCTCGTTGTACAAGGCGTGCCTCTTGTGGCCCTGATAGAGTCGACGATAAAGCTTGCGTTTCTCTCTCTCGCTGTGCTCCGGGTCGAAGTTCCGCAGGAACTTCTTCGTCACGCTGTCCACGCCCTTCTGACGCGATCCACGTGTGTTCCTCTGCGATGGACAACCGTGGAAATTGCATTGGCAAATTTGTGCCCTGGAGATTGTTAAAAACTTACGCGCTCCGTGGCGACTGGTGAGTCCAAAGTTTGCTGCGAGGAATTATCACCGGAAGTCGAGTTTCCTGTATCCATGTCTCTCAATCGAGTTTAAGTACCGAAACTTCGATTAATTTCCGTGCGAAGTTTCGCGCAACGAACATAACCTATAAAAGATAACCTCTAATAAAAACAATGCAAATTATAATTCGTAAGAGAAATATGCGAATGTAATGCCTATACACTGAGGCGAAGTATGTAAAATGTAGAAATCGACGGTGCAACGAAAATTAGTTTCTCTTAATCACTTTTGTCGCATTTGATTAATGGAAAACAAAACTGACATTTCTAAGAAGTATTTTTCTTCCGTGACCGGGTACCACGTGTTCTTAGGATTTTTTAGAAGAAATTTGCATTACCGACCTATGTTACGATGTGATTTGAAAGTTTCGAGTGTCGGTATGGCAGAGACACGAGTAGTTTCAAGCACTTCTATACAGGTGGCGGTAACAGATATGTAGAAGTGGCGCGAAAATACGAATGGAAATTGAACAGTTGAAGCTTTTTAATAGTAACGTATACAAATTGTACTGTATGCTGTTTCGCCCGTTGAAATTTTATGACAATTTTATTAATCATTTGCCACAAGTATATATTACGTTAAACGGTATTCGCAGACATTGCAATCAGCTTCTTCCAACATTAACGACACTGTACGAAGCATCTATGCAATCGACGTAACGCATCGTTGCCTTTCCCAATGCAGGATTGGCGACGTAATGCGCGAAACGCGTAATCCCATTGCACGCAGCTCCGTATTCACCGTTCATATTTATTGCAATCACTGCTCCGGTGAATGCAGGGTAGTGTTCAGCAATTCTTCTGATCGCCGTGGTCGCGGCTGCTGTTGGATTGGCACCGCGACGCATCTCTTCCACGGCGAGAAAGCTAAAAATAAATGAGCCTCGTCATATCCGGAATCTCGATTAATTTGCAATGAATTTCGCCATCGACCGAACCGTCGTTTTCACCTTGGCAAGAAGCGCATCATAATGTCTCCCTCACCGGTGCCGGCAGCTGCACCAACTTTCTGGTCCGCGTACGCACCGGCACCTGCGATCGGTGAATCGCCAATGCGTCCAGGAATCTTGTTCCTGGCGCCATTCGTCGATGTACCGGCAGCTACGTGCCCCTTCGAATCTATCGCCACAACTCCAATTGTGTCGTGGTTCTCCTCATTCACGTACGACACGTGTTCCTCCACAGTGTTCCCCATAGTTTCGTCCGCCCGGTACGGTCCACAGGTGGTACTCGGATCTGGCAGCACGTTCTGCAGGAAAATATACGCTTTCTTCAGCGTGAAATATAATTTGTTCATCTTCGGGGGGTACGAGTTACCTTCCAGAAATTCGGCTGGCAATTATTTGACATCCAGTCGTTCCACATTTCCTTCGACTCCTCCGTTTGCAGGGACTCCTTTTTGAATCCCATCTGTACCGCAAACTTTGTGGCCAATTCGCCACCGATCAGGGAATGCTTGGTGTTGTGCAGAACCTTCCTGGCAACCGAGATCGCATCCTTAACGTTCCTTAACAGTCCTACACCGCCCACGTCCATTGTCACTCTGTTAAATAATTGAGTCGATGATGGGTGACGTTCATTTAAGTGCAAACCAATGGGATTGCATTATCACAGTACCCGTCCATAATTAGAGCGTCCAGAGTAGTTTCCCCAGACTCGTCCGGACTGCCCCCGTATCCCACAGTCTTCCTGCACCTCTGCTGCTCGCAGAGCCTGCAACTTTCTTCCACAGCATCCAGGGCGCTCCTCTTCTCATGGTTCAGAACGTTCCATGCTGGAAATTAACCCACGTTGCATCGATTAACAGATAAACAACGAATTTCTCTCACCTCTCTCCGTTGCCCCCAGATAGTCCCACGTAATGACAACGAGCGGGATGCTCTTGTTAGAAGCGGAAGCTTCTGTGGCATACGTTAAAGTAACGCAGGTGATCAGACCCAAAGCCAGAGAGACCTTCATGCTCGTGATATCGTTAGGCAACTGTAGAACGTTATTGAATCAGTTGCCAACTGAACGATCTTTGCCTGCGGACAATGTGGGGTTTTATCTCCGGTTACCCAAGCCAATATCGCTCCGATTGCAACATTCGCAGAGAATACAATGGCTGATTATCTTTGCGTCTGCGAACAGTAATACATAATAAGCATCGAACGTCTCCCATTGGAAATTTATGCATCGATAAGCCACGACCCTGCCAGGAAACATAAGAGGCCACGTAATCGATCGAAATTGCCGACCAAAACATCTAATCGAGTCCGTGGAAAAATTTATCGAGATACGGTCGGTAAACGGATTTTAATCGGGCGCAGACCCCGTCTTATCAACGACCCGTTCACCAACCGTCTCCTCTCCAGGATCGTCAAGAATTTCCCGACGTAATAACGGATGTCAGGAAATAAAGGGGACTCCATTCTTTCCTTAATAAACAGTGCCATTAACTGCACAATAGGGCCCAGGCGTAAATGAATCATGTATCACCATCGAACCTCGAGCGTCGTAACTTCTCGGCCAATGGGACAAGCGACTTAATTTACTGTAATTCCATCCGTGACTCTGTCGACTGCAGCGTAATTTCGCCCTTGCTACCTGAAACATATGTTACCCGTATACACTGTTGTATACGTTCATTGCACCGGGACGGATCGCAATTCGACGCTCCGTTGTAAACAAGGAACGGGGTTCGTTGACGCCAGCGGTTCGTCATCATCGATGCGTCGGGGCGCTACGTCTATTTCCGTCGGGGAGGCAAGCTGATTATTTCCCACGGTTTACCCACGGTTTACCCACGGCGTGTCTGGACATCTTTGGGGCGCGTACCGGACGACAATTGGTCGGATCGAAACAGGGGGTGTACTCCCGTGTGATCCAGGGGAGTCGTCTCTCGTCTCCTCCCGATCGTCGCACGTAACCTCCGATCCAGCGGAGATGCCTTTCAAGAAAGACTTGCGACTCTTATTGAAGCCGTACTACTTCGTGAATATACTCGTCAGCCTGTCGTACATCGTGTCGAAACGCGTGCCGATTGTCTGCAATTATGTGTTCGCGCAGGCAGAGTGCGAGCTGGACGGGGTGAGTTATCGTGACGAGAATAAGTCGTCTCGTTACGTTGTTATCGTCGTGGCGGAGACTCTGGTATCTCGAGTACTTTGCGACGGAATATTTTCGTACGCAACGTTTCTCTGCTTATTCGTGGATAACGTATCTTCCTTTTTTGAGGAAGTGCAATTTTCTGATGCTTTTAGTTGCGTTGGGTGCGAGTTAGTAACGCTTCGATAGTGGAACATTCAGATAGCTAAATGTTTTGGGTTTTAAGTCCCGAGATGCCAGAGGTCCCATTGCGCAGCGGAGCAGCTGCTTCACGGCGTTCACTGTTCTGTTACAGAGGGAGACGGAGATCCTGTTTTTCCTTATGATAGTGATCATGATACGGACAAGGAAAACGGGCAGCGTCACTATGATAAGCTACCTGTCGTCCAGCTTCGTCTACACCAAAGTGGCCAACCTGATCCTGTGGTTCTACGCGGACGTTCGCATGGGAATTATATTCGCCATTACATTCATACGTACGCGTCTGCTCGCGCAACCTTCTCGATTATTCGTACCGACATGTATCATGTACAATGTAACGATTGCAGTGTGCGGCTTGTTGTTCCCCGAGCCGACGTACCAGGGCCCGGAGAACGTCACCTATTTGCGGGGCGCCGGCGGACTGCAGGAGGAACTGCAACGCAACACCAAGGTGACCTGGCTGGTCGCGTTCTACACGGCGTGGAATCCTGCGTGCGTTAATTTCGCGCCGACCTTCTCCGAGCTGTCAGCACAGTCAGTGACCAAACTGTTCCACAGAATTTTAATGTAACAGTCCTTCCGCTGGAAATAGTCGGTTCACATGCGATGCGATATTTCAGGTTCGCTTTGGACAATCTGAAGTTCGGCAAGGTGGACATAGGGCGATACCCAGACGCTGGCGTAAAGTATCACATCAGCGACTCGAGCACCAGCAAACAGCTGCCCACCTTGATTCTATTCAAGGACGGGAAGGAAGCAGAGAGACGTCCTTACGCGAACCACAAGGGCAAGCTCGTGAAGTTCTTGTTCTCCGCGGTAAGTGCAATACAATTCTCCGTGCCCAAAGGTTATACGTTTGTTAAAAGGGAAGAACTGTTGTGCTTCGCAGGATAACATAAAAGCAGCTTTCGATATGAACAACGTTTACAAGGACTGCAAGGAGAACCCGATCAAGAGGAGGGACAAGAAAACAGTGAAGGCGGAGTGAACCCGGGCTGTGAACGTTCGAGGGAATAAACCGATAGCCTGGCTGGGAGAGAAAAGAATATTTCAATCGACGATTAACTTCTACTATGTAGAATGGATGTCTAGTGTACCGGTGCCACGCGCAAACTTTCATTTATAGCCCCCCCCCCCTGCGAAGGTCTGTAAATATTCCATTTTACCTTGTATCGTTACATGCAGTTTCTCGCACCGCTGTGTTCCGTTAGTGTAACGAATATATGTTAATCTGGCGTAATAGAGTAATTTATTATGAGAGACGCAAACGAAGTATGACGAATATTGTTACGAATGACACGAAGTGCCGCGTGCGGACACCACAGTATAGCTTCTAGTTGACCTACGTACAGATCGTTACGTAGCGTTGCAATTTTCAGGAAATAAACGGTTATTGAAATACACTCTTCTATCAAATATTTATGTTTTACAAAGCTCAGGTATGTACAATTCGATGGGAGGTTTATTATACAGGTGGCCAGGCGACTGTAACGTGTCCGTGGGCCGATTCTGGTAGCCACTTTTTATACGCCGATAGGAGGACTGAAATCAATAATAATAATTAATCCTTCTTATTCTCGCAGTCGATGAAAATTCGTGTATGAAGTAAAGGAAGACACACTTACAATTTCTATCCGTCTTCCAAGCCTCCAATAATTTTTCTTTCGACATTATTCCACGGGATAGTAATAACTGCGTCATCTCCTGCGTCCGTGGGATTAATCTGAGAACAGATTGTTTTAAGCCACTTTCCTCTTTGGCGTCAAGTAGTTCTTGCGTTCGATTGAGATATTTTCAAACTTACTTGGCCCACGCTTTGTTAATACTCTGCGGAGTTGATAGTAACGAGGGAACAAATTGTTTTAATTCCGGGCAGACTTTCCCTTCCAAAAGGAAACAGGCGAACCATTTAACACCATCGACGGTAAGTGGATACTCTACGTCCATCACAGGCAACTTCCAGCCTGCTCTTCCAAACGTTCCAGCCAAGCTACACATAACTTTCCCCGCCTCTGTATCGTACCTGTGCAAGCATAATGACACGACGAATTCGTTTATAAAATTGCCTTTAATCGAGGGATGTTAGACAAACCTTGGCGGTGGGTCGGTCAAAGGTTCCCCAAGCTGGCACAACGTGGGAGCAAATTTTGGTAGCCATTCTGGTTCTATGGCCGTCACGCCACGCATGTACATTTTATTTGTCTCGTATATTTCTTGGTAAACCACCCATTCGGGGCACGTCTTCCGGAGAACGCACGAGGAGTGCATGAACACAGGCTCCTCCATATCCAAAGTTCTAAAAGAGCGCAATAAAGGCTGGAATTTAGTTCGCCAGGAGAAATGAAAACGATGACGAATTATTTCTGGCTTTACTTGTAAGCGTATTTCCATTTGGCTTTGTCCTGGTCCTCGTTAATTTCATCCGGCATGACCTTCTTCGCAACCTGGTCCGCCATGCCCGCGAGAACTATTTGCCTGAGTAATTTCGCTTCCGTGTCGACCGGGGGTTTCAATCTGAGCGTGCAGTTCGTAATGAGAGGTAGAGAAATCACGTTTAAACGTCGCGTTGGATATTTACCGCGGGTCTATGGTCAGATTAAGGTCCTGTATATTCAAATTGATTTCGTTCGTCAGCTGCTGGCGTAGTTTCCTAATTTCCACCACAGCTTTGTGCCTCAATCCGTGCTGCTCGCAGAAGGAAACCAGTTCGCCCTTGGTCCCGGCGTATTCCGCACCACCCACGGCTCTGATCAACACCATTGGATCGCCTTTAATTAAATCATATTTCGGACAGCATTAGATAACACCGCACACTTGCTTCGCGGTATATCAGCAGAATTACCAAGAAGCAAACTGTTCGCTGCCCCAGCCCAGAATCGTCTCATCTGTCGCCACTTATTCTTGGAGGCGCCGTCTGCCTCGAACGCCTCGATTAATAATTCCTGAACGGACAGAGCAGCCACCATGCACACGGTGTACTGCAGAAGATTGTGCTGATGGGACAGGGCCAACATTTTCCCGTAACGGGGCGCAACCGGAAACGCGGCGATACTGTGGCCAAGTGGCGTCACTTTGGCGCAATAAGACCCTGAAAGACGGCATTTTGAATTGCTGATTTTTGGTACAAAGAGCACGCCACCCTTAACGATTGTACCTTCTTTGCCAGAGGGTGGCTGCTGCAAAGCACCGAGAATCTGCAGCCGTTTCTCGGCAGTCTTCAATTGAACAATATCCGGCGGCGTCGGGAACGGGAAGTTCACCACTTTGTCGATATTCATTACTTTCATTTGCAACAATAAATCGTCCACGGGTTTCCGTTGAATTTCCGACTGGCTGAACTGCTCGAATTGATCGTTGAACACCGCCGAGGAGTACAGCCTGGGGAAACGACAATTCTTCGTTAATGAGAGCAACAACCTTTTTGTGTTGTACAATTTTTACCTGTAACAATGCCCAGGGCCGGTCCTTCCAGCTCTCCCTGCCCTCTGATTGGCAGATGCCTTACTGGTGTAGCATATTTTATACGTGCTGACCCCAGTCACCTTATCGTAAAGTCTAGTCTTGCAACGACCACAATCAATCACGTACTTTACGTTGGGTATGGTCAAGGAGGTCTCTGCCACGTTTGTGGACACCACACATAAGCGATACCCTTCCGGCGGTGGATCGAACACCTGAGAATAAACATTTTCTTGCAAACGCATTTCCTTCCATTGGTTGCATTCCTTTCGTAAGCCTGCTTTATTACCTTCGCCTGTTTGTGACTGGGCAAAAGGGAGTACAATGGTAAAACCCACAGCGGTTGTGCACTCGCACAAGCTTTCAGGTCGATAGCATCGTCGTCCTCGTTCTCGTCCTCGTCTAATTGCACCTCGTCCTCGTCGTCCCCGCCAATTAGATCTTCGTGAGTGTCGTCGGTAGGAATGATTGAGTAGCTAAAATGATAGAGGGACTTTTGTGGCTGAATTTCTTTTCGTTAAATTAAATGCCGTTCACGTACTCGTCCAGATTAATGTTCGGCAACTGAATTTGCTTCCTCTTCCTTAATTTATTGTAACGAATGGCTTCCTTGCAAGGTGTATCTTCGTTGTCGTCGCTGTGTTCGTTATCATCTGAACTCGTATTCCCCTCGTTCCTCGAGGGATCCGACGGTTCTGCTGGTTCCTTCGTCGTTTTTCTGACGTTCTGTTTGTTCTTCGCAGAGAAGGCTCCGCGTAATTTTCGCACCACGAAATTCACTTCCTGTTGCCCTGAGCGGCGACAATCAATTTTGTAGAGCAAGTCGGTTAAGTTCGTCAGCAATAAATGTTTGCTAAGCTTACCTGTTAAAAATATCAGTATACCACCGTCTGGCAGGCGAGTGTGTATTTTAATCGCCTTCTTCAATGCATCAGAGACATAATTGGCGCTGGTCCTCCGATTGAAGTGTATGGTGACAGGGAATTGTCTCGATTCCACCGTTATCACAGGTGGCTTTACTTTAAACAATTTATGATTCCCAACAAACTCCTCTACTCGTAGAGTGGCAGACATGATCACCAGCTTGAGAGGATTGTTCCTTTTGTTACGCAGCGGGACTATCCTCGATAACAGGCCAATTAAAATATCCGTGTACACGCTACGCTCGTGAGCCTCGTCCAAAATGATGACAGAATACTTCGTTAGCAAGAAATCCTGGAAAATGAAACGAGAAAATCTTTATGCACTGTACTATAAATATAGCCGATTAAGTTCCAATGAAACTGTTACGAACACTTTGGATCTCCTTCAATAGAACACCGTCGGTCATGAATTTACATTTCGTCTCCGACGTGACGTTCCCCTCGAAACGAATTAAATACGACACTTCCTTCTCCGACAGGTTCATCTCCTCGGCGACACGCTTGCTCATAGAAATAGCTGCCACCCTTCTCGGCTCGGTTATCCCGATTAATTTACCCTCCGCGTAACCAGCCTCGTACAAGAATTGTGGCACCTGCGTCGTTTTACCGCTACCTGTCTCGCCAGTGATTATCACCACAGGATTCTCGTTGATCGCTTCCACTATGACCTGCTCCTCCGCCACCACTGGCAATTTCAACCTTGCTGCCTGAATCTCTGGCTTCCTTTGCAGGGTTACAAAGACGGCTGGCTTATTACTCACTTCTGCCTTTTGTTTAGATGATTTCTCATCTTTGCTGACGGTGTTCGATTGTTCTTTTGACTCTGCATCATTTTTCCTTTCACTGTTATTCTCAGCGATGTCCTTCTCCTTATTTTCAGCAGGTTCCTTTACCTCGGACCCTTTGGTTTCATCTTTAGCAGTATCCCGAGAAGAAGTTGCATCTTCCTCGTTTTCCTCTTCGCTTCCTTCGTCGCTGGATTCCGATTCACCTTCGCTGGCTTCCTGAAAGACAATACCGTGGTCCATTCGTTTCTTTCGCTTGGAATAAAGTTATCAACGTACGTCGAACCCAATAACGTTTGGATCGGAGACGGCTTCTTCTTCCTTCTGGCCTCGCAGAATCGCCAGTCTCCTCTTCTTGCTACCTTTAATGGCATTTACTGTGAATTCCGCGCCATCGTCCGCCACTTCCTCAATCGGTCTCGGCTTGTATTCTTTGGCAGGCAATTCCGCTTCTCTGAAGTGACGCTTCAAGCCCTTCGTTTGAACGGCCGTCAACGAAATGTACTGCTTCAACTCCGCTGCCGGTGCTTGGACTTTGGCTAGCTCTTCTAAAAGCTCGGCTCTCTGTGGACGACAACGGAAAATGTACAAAGTGGCGAGGAACGAGAACAGTTTGGTGGTAATAGTTGGTAACTCGACGAGGCTTACACGCGACTTTTTCTTCTTCTTTTCAACGACCTTCTCCAATAGCTTCCTACGCTTCTTGGATAACAAACGGACGGTGGTGAGATTCTTAACTTTGCTCTTGGTTTTCCTCTTCTCGCTTGGAAGTACCAATGCGTTGCAGCTGTCGTAATTGTCCTCGCGATGTTTTATATCTATCGAAATCTATTTGGGAGAGAAGGGACGTGTCACAGTGGATTCTATATTGTTGTAAGTGTACCGTTCGTACAATTGATCGCAGTTAATATATGTAATAAGAAAACCAAAGTGAAACTCGGGACAAGTAAGTATTTTATCGATGTATTGTGTCGAACGATATTAAATTTGTTATAAATATACCTTCTTGGTCGCGGTGTTGTCAATTTCAACTTCCGTGGAGTTTCTCGCCGTCAAATTGCGTTTCTTCCTTCCCATCTTTAATGAAATCTCAGGATTACAATGTTTACGATAAAATATCAAGCTTTATTTGTTAAAAGGTTTCTAAATTCGTGATTCTTGGTAACTTTCATATTTCAGTGAAGTTTGCGTATTGTTGTGCGAGGTTATATTTTGAACACGTGCGTTACAGCTGGGGCGACATCTGGAATGGTTCTCGCGAAGCCAGCTGCGATTGTCGATAATTGTGGTTGCAGAGCCCTGTTCTGCTTTTCCTGTTGCATACAACGTTACCGACAGATTGGAGAAAATTGACGTCGTGCAATTATCTGTGTATGAATATGTAATTAATATGAATATGTTTTTGAATATGTATATGAATGCTCTCCGCTGCATTCCGTAAGGCATATCAGCAGTGCATAATAATTTGTACTTTGTGAACCAGTTTGAATAAATATTTTATGAAGGAAATTAACTGCTTTTGTTATTAACGATTCCTTTGATACCACAGTGTCCTATTCCTCCACCGTGCAGGAAATTTAAATGCAAAGTTCACAAGCGGAGTACTTGTAAAAATAGACCTGTACATTATTAAATTTGGCGCTCATTATCCAAGAATTAATACAACGTCGTCGAATTATAAGCGGTCGAAAATTCCTGGAACTTGACGTCTTTTTCGAGCACTGCCTGGGTTCGGATACCTGTTTGCACATCATATTCTCCTGATACAAATCCACGATTTTCGAACGGTCGGTTCATCCCATGCGATTCATCGGACTAGATGGAAGCATTGGTGCCGATGTCCCGACGAACATTAATTGGAGAAAAGAACGAACAAGAGCGGACACTATTGTACTTTGTATTCTAAGTTCAATGCGCAGTCTATTCGCTCGAATTATTTTCCATATAATTATCAAACGTACCTTATCTGTTCTGTGAGATTGTGCAAAGAATCGTTTAATAATTATACGGTAAATAATTGATTGCCCGGGTCTCACCACGTGGAGGTTACTGCGCATGGAGACCCACCCTAACCACGGCCCTTCCACCCTCCAGTTACGCGAAAACTAATTATAATATAGTTTGTGCAAAAGAATAATCTCCTATTATTGTCAATTTGTAAAACGATCATTAAGTGACCGTAGTACAAGTAAGACAACAAGAGGAGTACTTGGAATATTTGCGACCGAAAGCTAAATCGAATAACACAAGTAAACCTGGAAGAAAATCTGCAACAGAAGTCAATTTCCTGAAATAAAACTTTTTAAAAAATATATTCTACGATCTTAAAGACTACACAACGAAATATTATCACAGCAGTGTACACTGCTGTCCCAAAAACTAAGGCATATCTTAAAAATAAATTCTCCCTTCTTAAATACTAGATTAGATTAAAATGCACCCTGCCTGACTAAAGATCTAACTTAAAACTAGAATCACCCTACCTAGTATAACATCTAAGAGTTCAATTTAAAGAACAATTTCAGTAATATCATGTTGGTACAAGTATGCATATATTTAATATGGACTAATTGAAGGGGAATTAATTTCGTGGCCCATGGTGTCCTAAAACAGATTGAATCAATTGTCAGTTTCATAAACCCTGCCAAATTAAAAGTCTAATAAATTCAATTCGTGTAAAACATTCCTGTATAAAATGACAGTGGTAAGGGGCACGGGCAGGGTCTGGGCAGGGTCTGGGCTTGGGCAGGGGTAGGGCAGGATGAGAGTGACGTCATATTATACATGGTTAAGCAATCCTCTTCTTTAGCTGAGGCCGTTCAAACCTTCTGAAACAAAGACAAACTGGCAGTAATTAGTAAAGCATTATAAAAGTCTTAAACTCACAAATGGAATGGACGAGGCTCGCTCTTTGTAGTTGCCAGTTGTGCCTCTGATACCGTGAATCTGTAACAATCACCTGCGTTGGATTAGTAACGTCCACTCAAGTCATGAAATGAATCAAGCAGGGGGGAATGGGATGAGGAGGCAAGCAACGAAAGTGACTGCTACCGAGCAGTCCGCGAGCCCTCGGCCCAAAGTCTGGACAGTAAAAGGACTTAGAATCTACGCCAGTTTCGATACCGAGCCACAGCAATCATTGAGGAACGGAAGCAAGACCGAACCACGATTCCAGATTATGTCCCATATACCTTCTGCCACCCCAAGGTGTGCTTGGCGTGGTCTAACTCGCAGGAATTTCCTACTAGGCGGGTCACCTGTCCGGAACGCAATCACAGCCTCACACACCGCTCTCGATGACACTGCAGCCCGGAAATGCAAGAACCGCGACCATGATCCCAGATTTAGGGCGAAAACCAAACAACCGTTAGAGACGTAGTCTAACAGCGGGCCTCGGATCCTTCCTCCAGAACCACAATCACGCCCCCACACATCGTCACTCGCTGACACTGAGTCCCCACCACCGGTCCTCCGGGCCGAGAACGAAAAAAGGAATGAAGCTAATACTGGTGAATTGAATCAGAAGAAAAGTAACGAGAATAACTGCTCCCGGCAGAGCGCAAAAAGAGAATGAAACCGAAAACTGAGTGAAGCAACAAGGGGAATGAAACAAAAAGGGAACTAGAGGAGAAAGTGCAATGCGCAGTCAATTCGCTCGAATTATTTTCCACATAATTATCAAACGTCTGTTAAACGTTTAATAATTATACGATAAATAACTGATTGCCCGGGTCTCACCACGTGGAGGTTACTGCGCATGGAGACCCACCCTAGCCACGGCCCTTCCACCCTCCAGTTACGCGGAAATTAATTATAATATAGTTTTTGAAAAAGAAAAATCTCCTATTATTGTCAATTTGTAAAACGATCATTATGTGATCGTAGTACAAGTAAGACAACAAGAGGAGTACTTGGAATATTTACGACCGAAAGCTAAATCGAATATCTGAAGGAAACCTGAAACAAAATCTGAAACCAAATTCCTGAAACAAAACTTTCGTAAAAATATATCCTACGATCTTACAAACTAGACACCGAAATATTATTACAGCAGTGTACACTGCTGTCTTAAAAACTAAGACACAACTTAAAAATAAATCCTACTTTCTTAAATACTAGATTAGATTCGAATACGCCCTGCCTGACTAAAGATCTAACTTAAGACTAGAATCACACTACCTAATATAATATCTAAGAGTTCAATTAAAAAGACAATTTCAATAATATCCTACCTACATAGGAATCTGACATATACTTTATCATACATATGAAGGTATAAACATGCATATACTTAATTCCCCTTCAATTAGTCCATATTAATTTCGTGGTCCATGCGATCCTAAAACAGACAACTGGGCAGGGGCCGGGCAGGGGCCGGGCAGGGGCAGGGGCAGGGTGAAAGTGTGGTCATATTATAGATATTTTAAGCAATCCTCTTTTTTCGCTGATTCTTTTCAATAATTCTGAAACAAAGACAAACTAGAAGTAATTAGTAAAGCATTATACAAATCTTAAACTCACAAATGGAATGGACGAGGCTCGCTCTTTGTAGTTGGCAGTCGTGCCTCTGATACCGTGAACCTGTAACAATCGCCTGCGTTGGATTAGTAACGTCCACTCAAGTCATAGAATGAATCAAGTAGGGGTAAAATGGGATGGGGAGGCAAGCAACGAAAGTGACTGCTACCGAGCAGCCCGCGAGCCCTCGGCCCAGAGTCTGGACAGTAAACGGACTTGGAATCTACACCAGTTTCGATACCGAGCCCCAGAAATCATTGAGGAACAGTATGCATGACCGAACCACGATTCCAGATTATGTCCCATATACCTTCTGCCACCCCAAGGTGTGCTTGGCGTGGTCTAACTCGCAGGAATTTCCTACTAGGCGGGTCACCTGTCCGGAACGCAATCACAGCCTCACACACCGCTCTCGATGACACTGCAGCCCGGAAATGTAAGAATCGCGACCATGATCCCAGATTTAGGGCGAAAACCAAACAACCGTTAGAGACGTAGTCTAACAGCGGGCCTCGGATCCTTCCTCCAGAACCACAATCACGCCCCCACACATCGTCACTCGCTGACACTGAGTCCCCACCACCGGTCCTCCGGGCCGAGAACGAAAAAAGGAATGAAGCTAATACTGGTGAATTGAATCAGAAGAAAAGTTACGAGAATAACTGCTCCCGGCAGAGCGCAAAAAGAGAATGAAACCGAAAACTGAGTGAAGCAACAAGGGGAATGAATCAAAAAGGGAACTAGAGGAGAAAGTGCAATGCGCAGTCAATTCGCTCGAATTATTTTCCACATAATTATCAAACGTCTGTTAAACGTTTAATAATTATACGATAAATAATTGATTGCCCAGGTCTCACCACGTGGAGGTTACTGCGCATGGAGACCCACCCTAACCACGGCCCTTCCACCCTCCAGTTACGCGAAAACTAATTATAATATAGTTTTTGAAAAAGAAAAATCTCCTATTATTGTCAATTTGTTAAACGATCATTAATTGATCGTAGTACAAATACGACAACAAGAGGAGTATTTGGAATATTCGCGACCGAAAGCTAACTTGAATATCAGAAGTAAACCTGGAAGAAAATCTGCAACAGAAGTCAATTTCCTGAAATAAAACTTTTTGAAAAATATATTCTACGATCTTAAAGACTACAAAACGAAATATTATTACAGCAGTGTACACTGCTGTCCCAAAAACTAAGGCACATCTTAAAAATAAATTCTCCCTTCTTAAATACTAGATTAGATTGAAATGCACCCTGCCTGACTAATGATCTAACTTAAAACTAGAATCACCCTACCTAGTATAGCATCTAAGAGTTCAATATAAAGAACAATTTCAGTAATATCATGTCGGTACAGGTATGCATATATTTAATATGGACTAATTGAAGGGAAATTAATTTCGTGGCCCATGGTGTCCTAAAACAGATTGAATCAATTGTCAGTTTCATAAATTCTGCCAAATTAAAAGTCTAATAAATTCAATTCGTGTAAAACATGCCTGTATAAAATGACAGTGGTAAGGGGCACGGGCAGGGTCTGGGCTTGGGCAGGGGTAGGGCAGGATGAGAGTGACGTCATATTATATATGGTTAAGCAATCCTCTTCTTTGGCTGAGTCCCTTCAATCCTTCTGAAACAAAGACAAACTGGCAGTAATTAGTAAAGCATTATAAAAGTTTTAAACTCACAAATGGAATGGACGAGGCTCGCTCTTAGTAGTTGCCAGTCGTGCCTCTGATACCGTGAACCTGTAACAATCGCCTGCGTTGGATTAGTAACGTCCACTCAAGTCATAGAATGAATCAAGTAGGGGTGAAATGGGATGGGGAGGCAAGCAACGAAAGTGACTGTTACCGAGCAGTCCGCGAGCCCTCGGCCCAGAGTCTGGACAGTAAAAGGACTTAGAATCTACGCCAGTTTCGATACCGAGCCACAGCAATCATTGAGGAACGGAAGCAAGACCGAACCACGATTCCAGATTATGTCCCATATACCTTCTGCCACCCCAAGGTGTGCTTGGCGTGGTCTGACTCGCAGGAATTTCCTACTAGGCGGGTCACCTGTCCGGAACGCAATCACAGCCTCACACACCGCTCTCGATGACACTGCAGCCCGGAAATGCAAGAACCGCGACCATGATCCCAGATTTAGGGCGAAAACCAAACAACCGTTAGAGACGTAGTCTAACAGCGGGCCTCGGATCCTTCCTCCAGAACCACAATCACGCCCCCACACATCGTCACTCGCTGACACTGAGTCCCCACCACCGGTCCTCCGGGCCGAGAACGAAAAAAGGAATGAAGCTAATACTGGTGAATTGAATCAGAAGAAAAGTTACGAGAATAACTGCTCCCGGCAGAGCGCAAAAAGAGAATGAAACCGAAAACTGAGTGAAGCAACAAGGGGAATGAATCAAAAAGGGAACTAGAGGAGAAAGTGCAATGCGCAGTCAATTCGCTCGAATTATTTTCCACATAATTATCAAACGTCTGTTAAACGTTTAATAATTATACGATAAATAATTGATTGCCCGGGTCTCACCACGTGGAGGTTACTGCGCATGGAGACCCACCCTAGCCACGGCCCTTCCACCCTCCAGTTACGCGAAAACTAATTATAATATAGTTTTTGAAAAAGAAAAATCTCCTATTATTGTCAATTTGTAGAACGATCATTAATTGGTCGTAGTACAAGTAAGACAACAAGAGGAGTACTTGGAATATTCACGACCGAAAGCTAACTTGAATATCTGAAGGAAACCTGAAACAAAATCAGCAAGGGAATTCACCTTCTGAAATAAAACTTCTTTAAAAATATATCCTATAATCTTAAAAACTAAGTCACAGCATAAAAATAAATCCTCCCTTCTTAAATACTAGATTAGATTCAAATGCACCCTGCCTGACTAAAGATCTAACTTAAAACTAGAATCACCCTACCTAGTATAACATCTAAGAGTTCAATTTAAAGAACAATTTCAGTAATATCATGTAGGTACAAAAATGCATATATTTAATATGGACTGATTGAAGAAGAATTAATTTCGTGATTCCTCGTGTCCTAAAACAGATTGAATCAATTTTTAGTTTCATAAAACCTGCCTAATTAAAAATCTAATAAATTCAATTCTTGTAAAACCTGCCTGTATATAAGGGCACTTATGGGCAGGGGCAGGGTGAGAGTGTGGACATATTATATGTACATATTTTAAACAATCCTTTTCTTTAGCTGGTTCTTTTCAGTGTTTCTGAAACAAATACAAACTGGCAGTAATAAGTAAAGCATTATAACAATCTTACACTCACAAATGGGATGGACGAGACTGGTTCTTTATAGTTCCCAGTCGTGGCTCTAATACTGTGAATCTGTAACAATCTCAAGCATTGGATTAGTCACAACCCCAAGCCTCCCCATTTTATATTGAAATAAAGCTGCTTTTAATTCGTGATAACTGAATTTTAGAGAAGTTAATAAATCAGAATTGATATGGAAAAAGCAGCTATTTTTTAAAAACAATAGGTAATTGGATTTCGGCCAAAGTGATATATTCTTTTGTACGTTCTAGATCAGACTGGATGGTGGTATCAATTTCATTAAAAACTCCAAAATGAAGTAGTCTCATTTCACTACAATTGATTCTATTTTGCTTCAACAAAGCAAGCGACAAACGATTATTCGGGAGCAAAATATCAAACTTCCACTATCACCGTGCCGAGGTCCAACTACAGCCAAGAACATTTTTCGTGCAAGGATTTTTGTTTAAACATTTACGTATATCGCGAGTGAATTTTAATTTCTACCAAAAGCAAGCTCGAAAAGTTATAAAAATTGGCTCTACTGAAAACAAAGTTAAGATCGAATTGCAACAATTAAGTGAAAATATTTAAGAGTTAAACTCCAATAATGAACAGTCACTAGTATTAACTCTAATTGAAATCTACTATCTAGAATTATTATGAATTTATCTAAGATTCTTCAAATTATATCTTTTCTTTTCTTTTTTCTTTTTCTTTTCTTTTATTTTGTTTCATTTCTTTTCATTTCGTTCACACAGTAATTTGCTAATATGTATGCAAATTTTTAAGCAGGACTTCCATCAACAGACATTCCAGGTAGTATAATTATTAAGGGAAAACAAAATAACAAGGAAGGCAAATATAAAACGCTGAAAAGAAAAAGTTCCTGGTTCAGGAACAGGCTTCCAATTGGAAGCAGATGGGGACTGGTACTCGCAACTCTACTTAAAAAACCCGATCTTTAATCAACGCAACGCTAACTGGAACTCGCGATACAATCATTTCGCAACACTATTCATTAAGACTGATAGAAAGCAAACAGTAAATTATTTGCAATATCCAAAATTAATCAAATTGAAGATCCTCTGAAAAATGAACTGAAAGTTCCAATACGCGAAAGCAATTTCCGCAACACTAGGAGCTCGAATGTAAATTATATTACAAAATACTACAATTTAACTAGCAATAAAAATAGCAATAAGTGGCAATTTAACCCAACTCTAACTCCACCCGTTCGCAAGTTTTTCGCAACTCTAAAGCAACGCGATATTTTTGGGAGGGCCGTATCGTTGGGCCGGAATGTGCGTCGGCCAAGTACAAATAAAAATTCTACAAATGAAAATGCAAGCACAGTGACAAAGTAGTAACAAAGAATGATTCCCCATTCTTAAAAAGAATGGGGAGCCATTAGTAGTTGCCCTCTTGAGCGACAGTTTGTCGGGCCTCTTCGGCATATAGCCTCTTCTTTTCGTCGGACCCAAGGGCCAGCTGAAACTTAAACTAGGCTCGAGGCTCTAATCGGAAACCAAGGAAAAACTTATAAAGGTGAAATAAAGAGTTTGAATCGCGGAGCTAAATGGAACACACGTGGCCGAATCGCGACCAAATAAAATCGTAAAAATTGTGATTACAGAAAATCGCAAAGATTACGATTGATATTATAATCGTTCTTCGTTCACATGTGCAGCCTCGAGCATAATGCAACACGTTTCGTTTCGAAGCCTGAATCGCGACCACGACCGCGAGGAATTCGAAAAATCGATAGGCAAAGCCAGAGGCGAACGCATTTTCGTTCGCGCCACAGCTTCACCGTCGACTTTTCAAATCAGATTTCCTGAAACAGGTTGAACACGCGAAATAGTGCCTACCCGACCAGAGACTGTGTCAACCTGCCCGGCCCTACCTACTTATGTCTATCAATCACGCCAGAAAGTATGCTACCTATCCTGCCTGGACCTATATTTAAAAAATGGCAAACAGGCACACCAACACACGACACTCCACGGTTCTCAGTCAAACACTTGGGCGCAGAAGCCTACACTAGGGAGGCGTCCCGGGACACCCCCGACACCCAAGTGCTGTCACACAACTTGCACACTCTAATGTACGTACCATTTTTCTGAAATCGACTGACAGTGGCTGGGATCTTTGCGTTCGCGTGGAAAATGACCACGCCGCGGTAGATTTTTGATAGAATAATTAAATAGCACCGATATAAGAGGTACTTGATAGCAATTGATAAGTATATTCGATTCTCTTTGGCATTTGGCCTCTGTCATTTTAAATGACAAAAACTTCGTGCCTTAGTATAGTAGGGATTATTAATGCAATTAATAGTAAAAATGATGTCTCTGTTTTAAATTGATGGACATCTTATCTTGGTCGGAAGAGCTACGTTTTAGTACGGAACGACGCAAATCCACAGCCTAACCACACACACAATGCGGATATTACGTCGTGCACGATACACCAACGCACTGTCAGTCGCCAGCAATAAATCATTTCATGGCTTATAAACTAAAGAAATATCGTCGTGCTCTACCACCGTTTTCCCACTCAAGTAGCACCTGGGCACGTGAGTGGGATCCGGGCAGTGAACACGGAAAGGGTTAAACCTGAAAATCCTCGTCTAAAAAGATTATGAAGGCATGCTGATTTTCTAACGGGCTAAATATACATATGTTATATACCAGATCAATATATGATTCTATTTTATTGAAGAGAAAATTCAATGAATCTACTTTATTAGAAAAATTAATCAATGACTCTACTTTATTAGAAAAATGATGCAAAGACTCTACTTTATTATAAAAATATTGCAATGACTCTACTTTATTATAAAAATAATGCAATGACTCTACTTTATTAGAAAAATTATTCAGTGACTCTACATTAATATACTTTGAATTAAATTGAAACATCCTCTGGCGTTCCCGTCATCAAAGCATTGTTTCTAAAACGCAAGGTCGGTTTTAAAGTAGATTGCCTTGATTTCAAGATCTACCCGTTCGCGTATTGTCTTCTTGTACATTCAGGTTTAATTAAATTCTTGTACGGAAAAAGTGAATTTATTTATATTTTGATACGCTAGTAGACTAATATGGATATCGAATAATAAAATTATTCGATAGTTCCAACAAATTGGTAAGGTAAATAAATACCTTTACTTTATATATAATCAAAGTAGAAAACAGAAGCAATACTACATTCTTACTAACAGCAAATATTATGTATTTTATTATAATTGTGCAGTAATTGTAATTGGCAAGTAAACGAAGTCGAAGGGTATTCGACTTCTCCACTACAAACTAATGCACGTATAATACTGGACGTTACTTTATATTCATTTAATAATTAATAACTATTTAAATATTCCTTTCATAGGTATTCAATTAAATACTCTATTATAAAATGATATATTTTACCCTAAATATGATCTCTTTTAAAATTCTCAAGCCATTTAAAAACGCGTTGTACAAGAAGACCTATCCTCATATAATATAAATCAGTAAAGAAGTTACTACGCATGAGTATATTTCCATATACCCATGGTCACAGTGCTTGCCAGAAAAATCTACGTAATTACAACCAGTCACTCGTGTCGGTTCGGACCTTTCGTCCTGCGACATGATTGAGTGACCAGAGGAACTTTAAAGCATGCGACTCACCGGTTGCAGACTCATCAGGGGTGCGGTCAAGGTAGTCGCCCTTGAAGCCGTGGAAGCTGCTGAAACATTCAAAAAGAGCAGACAACATTAAAATCGTTGTACCTTCAGTACTTTTCGATTGGGTTAATTGTCAAAGGTTATTGCAATACAAGATTAAAGAAATAAAGTGATACTTACTCGTCAAGTTGATGGACGCAAGCCCGAACTCGCCGAACAGGACACTGGCTCTAATACCGGAACACTTGTGACCCACGGGCAAAGTGATTCTAATCTCGCGAGAGTATTATTTCGAAGCAAACACTGACTCTAATTTCGCGTCTCTTTACTGTTATTTATATTTAATTGTAATTATTAAGAGCGGTTGCGCTCAAAAAATAATAAAAAGAACTTTGACGGAGCAAGCACTGACTCTACCGACCGCATTGCGCGCGGTCATCAAAATTTGTTGAAAGAAAATCTGTACAAGTTAGTAAATGAGGGGAGGAGGTAAAAATTAAAGGAATACACATGTGATTTTATTTGTCTCTTTCTTATTTCTGTATGTCTGTTGAGGAATTACTGCTTTTGTTTTTTAATAAAGTACTACTGTATTATTAATTGTCTATTCAAGATATATTATTATAGATTAATATAAATGATTTATCAAACGCGTACTGTGACTGTTCATTGTCAGAGGTTTAAAAGTGATCATGATTCTAGTAAGTAAGCAATATCGCGCATTTATAAATTCTCGTTGCTGTTTGTAGAAATCAAGACTCGAAACTATTTATCATGCTTTAAGGGCATGGCAACCAGTACGTAAGTACGCGGATATCCTGCATCGAAAATACAATTTGACCGTACTTGTGCCAAGTCGCAGAGATAATAAAACTGTTTAATAAATACTAGTGAAGCTATAATAGAAATCGCGACCGAAATGCAGCAAAACATGAACGTATTTCAATTTTTCGTTTAGAATTAATGAAATTGACTGACTCTAGTTTAAATCGCGAATGATACATTGTAACTTCTATTTGAAATGTTTTCATTATTTAACGAACATGGATATACGACTAGGGGGAAGTAAGTATTGAAATCTATTTACAATAATGAAAGGGTTCAATAACCGTCAATCGAAATCCAATCTCCAGATATCAAAATATATACATAAACCGTTGAGATTAAAAGTTAAATGTTACCAATGCGAAAGGACATTTGTAACTGGGTATGTAAGTGACATTGGAAAGAAAATAAACGCAACCTAAACACCGCATCGAATCCGAATAATCGCGTAATAACATATAATAAAGATTCGAAGAACCGTTTAAACTAATAAATTGATTAACCCGATATTTTAATAAACGACTAGTTATCGCGTATCAAAAAATCGATGGTACCGGATGACCGGTCAAGCGTCCAGCAAAAGAGACTCGAGAAAGGGTTTAATGTATATCCACGATAGTCAAACGATTGTTAAATAAACGCGTATTAATTAATAGAAGCTAATAGACAAGCGTATGCGGTAGTAAAGTAAACACGAGAAGCTATTGTATTATAAGGTGACGTATGTCGCTAACCGTCGACAATATAAACGACCCGTACGGTACGACGCTTGAATTGATAATGACACCGCGTGCGCTGCGCTCCGACATCCCCACTCCGCGGCGCGTCGGTAGCGCTCGGTAGCACTCGGTCGCGCTCGGTCGTACTCGCAATTTCCGAACTCTTTGAAGGTCTCCGACCGCGGTCGTGTGTACTACTGTACTAAGGTCATACGTACTCAACTTTTCCGGCTTTTGACCAATTTTTAGCTAAACCTACGATCCTAGGGTTGTACCTACTGGACTTTTACGTTTTCTGACCACCTTTTAGTCAGACCTACGACTCTAGGGCAAAGTCTACTGTACTTCTTCAGGTTCTGACCAACTTTTAGTTGAACATATGATCCTAGGGTTATACCTACTGAACTTTTACGTTTTCTGACCAATTTTTAGCCGGACATACGACTCTAGGGCTAAGTCTACTGTACTTCTTCAGGTTCTGACCAACTTTTAGTTGAACATATGATCCTAGGGTTATACCTACTGGACTTTTACGTTTTCTGACCACCTTTCAGCCGGACCTACGACTCTAGGGTCGTATCTACTGTTCTTCTGCGTGTTCTGACCGACGTAATTTTCTGGTAGTCAATTTAGCAGACATTCCAGTACATATGATATGGATTTAATGTATAGCAAAAGTATAATTTTCGTAAATGGAAAAAGGTTAAACAAGAGAGCAGAGTGGCGCAGTGGAAGCGTGCTGGGCCCATAACCCAGAGGTCCGTGGATCGAAACCACGCTCTGCTAAAGACGAATTGAAATTCGTCTTCTTTATTTTTTTTCATATTTCTTTTAAATAACATGTTTTAATAACTGTTATATATAAAATTATCATCTAAAATAATGAAATAATAATAGATTTTTTGTCCCCAGTAATATTGTGATGTATAAGAAATGCGCATCTGTACACCTAAATTAATTTTTAAACATTCATCTGGAAACTTGACAGACAAATTGTTGTAGATTTCGTTAAAAAGACATATAAACGTCTTAATTTTTCAATGGGCTAGTTTAATTACATAACAGCGCATTTTTAATGAAAGGAAAAGGACCGAGTAGCGAAGTGCTACGCATTCGGTGAAGGATTTATGATAGGGACTTAGCGTGGGTACGTTTGGAGTGTTCTGCAAATGGGCAATCTGGACGACAGACGATGGCTGGTGGCCCGACGCTATTCAACTATCGAATGCCCAAGGATTGACTGTTTCTTAGGAGCGTTTTGAAAGTGAATGAATGAGACTGAACATCCTGCTGACCGACGATGGCTGGCGACCGCATTGGGTCTTCCAACTACCTGGTGTCGAGGGATTGTTCACTGGCGTCAAGTAGAGAACACATGTGGCAATGGGCTTGTAGCCGTATTACCAAGGAATAGGGAATCTGTTCCTGGAGGATCTGCCCACGGAGTGGGGAAGGTTCTGCCTTTTGGTAAATGAACTGTGATTGACCACGCAGTCTTTACCCCAGAACTGACAGGAAAAGATCTACCTCGCCTACGCCGCGATTTTAATATATACTACCTCTTCAAATTTCTAACATACACTTACATTTTCAATCATCATTTAGACGTACATGCAGGTACAACTTATTGGCATAAATTTATACATGGTGGAAAAATATTTGTACGATATTTGTTACGCATTTAGTACAATTTAAGATATATTAATTCAAAAAAAAAATTCGCCCAACGTGGGGCTCGAACCCACGACCCTGAGATTAAGAGTCTCATGCTCTACCGACTGAGCTAGCCGGGCGACTGATACTACTTAAAAGTGGGACTTAGAAATGTGGAGAACTGTAGTCTAAAAATAAATTTGTGTAAAGTATCTCGAAATCATAATTGATCGATCAGCAAAAAGAAAAAAAAGACGGTCTCACAATAATTTATTTATTTTTGCCGTCGTTAATCACAACTACTTAAGCGTAAGTCAGTTAAAGCCTCACTGGCCAACAATTCTTCATACTGCTGATTTAAATCGTTTCGTCTTTACTCAGAATAAAACTAATTAAACCTCGAAGAGCGTTTAACATCAATGCCCCCACCTCGTCAATTAATAATTCTTCTTTCAACGACCATACGTAACTCTACAATTCGGAATCTAACCTTTTGCAACGAACCGATTAATTACTAAAATACATTATTATGGCACGCATGTTGCTGACGAATAATCAATTTTAGAAAATATATAATTAGTAGTTGCATCCTCGCTGGTCCCACTCCGCAGCTACGTTCCTTAAAAAATCGTTAGTCTCTTTGCGCCCATTACACGTGAGTCAAGCATTACGTTACAAAACTCCACTACAGTCCCTCCGCGTAAGTATTCTTTTCCCGATTGAGAAAAAAAAGAGAAGTTAACAACATATACAAATAAATATCTAACATATAACAATTATTCGAACGTTAAAGTGAACACATGTATCATTGTACTGTAGTTAAGTATCGCTTAATAGTATATCCATTTAATAAATTAGCGACATCAGCAACGGTATTACGAATGCGAAGAGAACGTATCGTTCGATGTTACCAGCCGCCGAACAGTCGGATGGACAATCGAACGAGCCGTCCGTTTTATTTTGCAGCAGCAGATTTCTAACTAACTTCTTCCCCTCGCAGGAATTCTCGATTTTTATAAACCGTATCTTTCTGGCCTCCAGGAACTGTTCCAACTCGACCCTGCACCGCCATTTCAATGGATTCCCGGAGAATTCAACGACGTATACGTTTGGCATGTCGTTCAAATCGCTGGTGAAAACGCACTTCAAATCGTTCCCCTCTAAATTCAAGTAGGTCAGCTGATTCAAACGTCGAAACGATCCCGCTTCGATATACTTAATCGAATTCCCACGCAGATCTAATCTCTGCAGATTGTCCACTTCGAACCAGGATGATCCAATCATTTCCAGTGGATTGTCCTGTACCGTTAAATTCTCTAACTTATTTAACCCATTAAACGCCCCCTGTTCCACCGTTGTCAATCCAGAATTTCTGATGACCAGTTCTTTTAAATTCACGAATCTCGAGAAAGTTCCCGACGGTAACCTAGGCAGATGTCCTTCGTGAAAATAGATCGAGCTGACCTCTGGCGGTATCGACTGTAACAGCAACAAATTCCCACCGGTGCATCGGTAACCGGTCCCTGCATTACCGAGCTCGATCATCGCGCAGTTCCCTTCTATCGTTTCGTTCCAAAGTGGAACGCCGACCGTGGTGACCGGAAGCGTCGGGTGGCCGGTGGTTTCCGGCACAGAGGTGGCGTAACAATCCTCCTTCAGAAGCAAAGAACTTCTGTCGTACTTGATGGCACGCGAGTCTAAAAATTCCGCCAACTTCGTGGCGCATAGACAGCTCCACGGATTGTTCGACACGTCCAAAGAGGACAGGTAGCGCAATCGTTGGGCCATGTATTCCACGCCTATGCAGTTCATCGCGTTCTCAGATACGTCCAGCTTGGCCAGATAGGGCAGACGATCGAACGCGTCGTTTGTTATCCGATATATGTTGTTGTGCGACGCGTCCAGGTGTCGCAGGTTGTAAACGCCGTCCAGCATGTCGGCGCTTATGAATTCCAATTGATTGCTTCGCAGCGATAGGTACTCCAAGTTATGCAAATTGGAGAAGGCGCGATGGTCGATCTTCTCTATGCCACAGTCCCGTAACTCTAGCCTGGATAGGTAGCCGTTGAAACGAGCGAAGGTGTTCGCAGGTATTTTCTTTATATTCGATAGAAGGACCTTGATGGTTCGCGCCGTCGATGGAATTACACTTAATTCCTCGATGGACGTGATGGCTCGACAGGTGTAGATGGTCGGGGATCTTCCATCGGATTTCTCCGGGTAACACGAGCCTGAATAAATCGGGGGTTGCGTTGTTGTAATATGAATTTCCGTTGGAGGTGTTGGAAGAGGCGGTCTGATGATCGATATATTCGAATGTTTAATGGTATCCTCGAAGGAGGTCCAGTGTACCTTTCCAGCGGTCATTGTTGTATTGCGAACAACAGTCTGGGAAAAGAATGAAATGGTAGTTATTATTTTGGCGCGATCTTCTCGGTATTCGAAGTGGAAAAAGGTGGAATCGATTAGAGCAGTACCTGCTGTTGCCGCCAGCCAGTGCTGCCATCTGCGATCTCGTTCTCGTTCTCGTAACAGCGTCCCGCGTTTATTTCGAATCCGACGTTCCTCTGGGTCAAAAAATTCTGCAGATTCTTGCGACAAGAGCAAAGCCAGGGATTCCCAGTGGCGTCTAATCTTTCTAGCTTCTTCAATTCCGACAATTCTTCGATAGATACGCATCTAAGTAAATTGTCGCGAACATCGAGATGTCTCAGACTCGCTCCAACATGCCACAGGGAGGTCCTCTCGATTTGCTCGATCTCGTTTCTCCGCAGGATTAATTGTTGCAAGCCCACCAAATCTCTGAACCAATTACCACCCAATGTGTGAAATCGATTACCGACCAGGGAAAGTCTCTGCAATTTGTGCAAGCCAGCGAAAGCACCGCTTTCTATGTCGCTGATCCCACAGTCGTTCAGCTCCAAGCTTCTGAGACTGTTTCCAAATCGAAAGAACGCGTATCTGGGCAGTGATTCTATCCGTAGACCAGAGATTTCTATCCAGGTAGTCTTATCCGGAAGTCTGTCCAGCGAGTTGAACACGTTCGTTTGAAATTCGTTTCCACTAATCATGGCACGCTCCTACAATTAAGTCTACGGTGTAGAAAATCGATTAAAAAAGATGTACCCCTGAGCGAAAATTCTTCGTTACCCGGTTATAGTTGTACAAATGTTGATTCGTTAGAACGGACGGGAGATCGGTAAATCCAATCGACGTCATGCACTGATATCTCCTGCAGGCGTTGATCTGCCTCGCGCATTCCACTTCCTGCACGACATTCCGAGATCGAAAGTAGTCGTGCAATTTTTGCCTGCACTCGCAGAGCCAGGGGTTACCATCGATTCGGACGGTCCTGAGGGACCGCAGGTAAGGCAGTTCCTCGATCGGTAAGCAATCGAGATCGTTGTCGCGCAGGCCCACAACTTCCACTCTGGGCAGCATACGGAATACATCGGGCTCTACGTGCACCAGACCGCATCTGTAAACAATCGCGGCGTGCTTACGTAATCGAGTACGAGATCCATTATCATTTTTGCGTAACCGCGAATTTTCTATGACATCTCGAACGCTGGTGTTGCACGAAGAAGGAAACGTTCGCGCTTCCGCGTCTCTCGTGCAAACAGCCCCGTCCCACGGAGCTTTTCTTGGAAACCTTTTTCAGACCGAACGTGACATCATGTTTTCAATCACGACAAGTGGGTCGTCGACATCGTTGTTCATGTAACCGCCATTCGTTTCGGCACCGTTGTCGCCTTGAACACGATCCACGTAGTCCAAAAGGATCCCAAGAATAGCTTTTAGATACCATTCGGCGAAATGACTTATTTGCTACAATTTGTTTCACTCCAATTATTCCGCGGCCCGCATAGATTACTCCAGAACGATCCTAATTTCGTCTTACCGACGTCTGAGCGTACACTGCGTTGCACAACTACGGGAATCGTTGAAATATTTCTGTATAATATATTACACAGCCTAGTGTAATATACATATATGGAATGCACATTGAGAAACGCGCATAAAAACAAATTTAATGAAATTCAGTTGTGACATATACATTCTATAATTACAAAACGCAGTGTACCATTGTCTGCGGGGGTTAGACCAATCGAGACCAGACATTACCTGTCCAGTATGAGTTTCCTCAAGTTCGTCAGGGGCCGGAACCATGCCGTCCTGGCTACGTGGATCTTGGTCCCATGGAAGATCAACCATTCCAGCTTGTCCAACCCAGAGAACGCGTCCGGGCTGATGAAATTAACCCGGCAGTTGTAAAACGACAGCCTGCGGAGATTTTTGAAACGCCAAAACGCGTTGTCCGGTATAAGATGGAACCTGGACACAGTGAATTCTATCCAGTCCGCGTCGCTGGATACCTCGTCGAGGTCGTTTAGGTCGCCGTGCGTGCAAGCGTAGGCGATCGACCGTTCGTCATCTACAATCGGCGCTAGGCTGCATTTGCACTGCACTCGGCCAATTAGGGCGACCAACGCCCAGAGTAAAATCAGATGCATCGCCTTCTTCCAATTCTAGAACTGTCGCGTCACCTGTGTGCACACATACACGCGTTTCGCTGTAGTGGAGCGTCGGTGACGAGCCCCCAGAAGTCAGTGCTAATACGCCTGGAAATTCTGGGATGGAGGCCTTCAACTTGGCCTTGAGAGATGAAGGTCTTCAGAAATAATTAAAAACCCACTGATTTATTTCTGACGATTTCTTGCTACTGCAATATTCTGTGTATCGATTCTCCGACTTATAATTTTTTTTTAATTTATATAATATCCCATGGTGCAAACTTTTTTGATCGATCACGAATTTTATTTTTGATTTTATCACGAATTTCTCGTTTCCCATTTGCCCGTTAAATTATTTCAGCCAAGTGTTCCTTCTGTTCTATTGTTTGTTCGAGGAACAGGAAAGCCAGTTTTACTCGGCGGACCGGAAACGCCACTTACCATGGTCACGTTCAAATCATGCGACCCCGTTCCCGACGACGATCTTCCTGTTCCTCCCAGGCCGCCTCTAGAGTTTCACTTTCAACGGTCCACGAGCCGCGAGACTATACCCGTGTGTTGCGTTTCAAATTGTCCAGCGATCCTAGTGCGCTCTTCTCCGGCCAGCTGATCCCCTCCTCGTCGTTCTTTTTAATCGCTGGAAGTTTCCGATGTGTAACAGCGAACTGTCCCAGTGCTACACCATAAATGGAACACAAAAATCGACGTACAGCACGGAGACTCTGTTCGCGAATAATGCACAACGTCACATGGCCAAGTCGACGTGTATACTTGAATTTTTATCAACAATTACTGGATGGCAATGGTAGATAAGGACTGGTGCATAGCACAGGGCCTTTGTTTACGAATCGAACGCAACGGTGGCGCGACAGGGAGCGCGACGGTCACTGAGGAGGATGGGGCAGGTGTAGGGCTGGATGGAAACGAATTGGCGCGACTGAGCTCGTGATTCTCGCGCTTCCTCGTTATATAAACTTGTAAGGCCAAGGTTGCCCTTGTCCACAGCACTGGATCTAGGTATGCGTAGTGCATACGCCGATCCCCGACCTATCTTTAGCACACGCCGGTCTAGTTTGGCAGGAGAGCTTGTGTACACTGCGATGCACTTGCCAGAGTATGAGTTTTAGAGCGGGCTGCACCTGTGGCTCTGTTCAGCGTGCGGCCACGCTCGTCGAGTTACCGGGGCAAGGTCTGGGTTAGGTCTGACTAAAGCCAGCCGGAAGCGTCATAGAATCTTGAGGACTACTATGTTTAGCCCAATTGTACTGAACTGATTTTCATTCACTTGCGGATACCTGTTCTTGGTAATGACTGTTTGGCAGGAATGAGCAAGGATCGAGGAAAAATGACAGGGACTACAAAACGTGGTAATTGGCTGTTACATTTATTAACCGAGACTCCCTGCATTATTATTATTAGTGGAACAAGTATTACGATAGTGTCGTGATATTAATGGTTGGGCCAATTTCGGGGGATAAATTGGTCGATGCGTATCTTATCTAGCCAAACTGATTGCCATATGTTGGCCCGTGTAGTTTAGAGAGTTGGAGCCTCAACAGGTAGCCAAAATCTGCGTTACTTTAAGTGGCTCTGTTTAAACAGCCGTACGGTTCCCTTGCAAAGTATATTATTATAAACAATAGGTTATCGCGAAAAGGTATTTCTACGATCATTTCTAAATCGTTCGCTTTCGTTGTTACCAATTTTTAAGATTACTTGAAACTCGAAAACGTCGCGACACCCATTTTGGTTTAAACTGAAGCCCCAATTTTTCCCTTGACTCCAGCATTTCTCGCCACCACTGCGCGCCTTTGGTATTGGAGTTTCACGGCGATTAGTGGTTGCTGCCACGCCGTCCATCCATCCATCCATGTTACCCATCCAAGTCGAAGACGATGCATCGTCATTGCAACCGGCAGTCTCTCGCGGGCTGTCGTTCGCGGCGCATGCAGTTCCGCATTGGTTCTCCGCGGCTTCCACAATCGCCCAGTGTCCGCGAGAAAGGAGGGAAACGAATATGGATCACTGATCGCCTCTTTATATCAATCGATCGATCGTACAACGTCGGAGCCAAGTGGTACGTAGGCTCGTTTGACCGAGCGTATAATTTTCCTAATTGTCCAGAAGCAACCCCGCGCCAACGCTGCTAACTGTTAACGCAATTACAGAAGCTGCACCTAAGCGTTCTAGAAATCGCGAGATACCATTCAGCTGGCTGTACCGTTAATTTTAACGAGCAATCTAAGCCACCGCACGCGGTTCTGGCCTGGTGGTCGCCTGGTAATTAACGCTGCTTAAATATGGGAACAAATATTTTAAGAATAAGAGGGTGGTAGAATTCATTTCCTATCGGGCAAATTCTGCACCTCGATTTAGGGCAGCTAGAAAATTAGTGTATTGTAGGATCGGGTGCATGCATCGAAAGAACGAGGTTAAGAGTGATAAACGAACAGCGAATATTAGGAAGGGACCGTGGCCTAGATCAATTGATCACTGCCTACCACCAGAAGATCTCGGGTTCGATTCCCGATGCACATGCCGTTCCTTTTTATTCAGTTCCTACAGTATTGCATGCTTGATTAAATTAATTATGTTTCCTTTCTATAATCGAGCGGACATCGACATCTGGGCAAAAACAGGCCCAAAATGTCTATAAATCTTGTAAGTACTGCGACTCAACCCTTTGCTGGCTTAAATAATACGTGGAATTAACGGTAGTGGCGTTGCAGTGGGTAAGTGCCTGAAATTAGGAGGCACGAATGATCTCAGAGGCAGCAGGGGACGTCGTTATTGCTTAAATTGCGTCCCATCGGGCCTAATACCACTAGACTCCTCGTCCGGGCTAGACACGTCAGTACCCTGTACTCGCCAGAAACCCGCATCGCATTATATTCCTTTTAAAGCGAACGAATTGTGCATTGAACAAAAACAACAACAACGAACAATTGCAGGTAGCAACCGGAGGCAAGGTATTGTGGGCCAGTTTATCCAGAAGAGCCGGCGACCAGGCGGGCAAAAAAAGCAATGGGCTCTCACGACAGCAGCACGGAGTCCCAGTGCCGTGATCCACGGCTAGATCTACGTGGGATGTCGCGAGCCGTGATCGCACCAGGTGAGCAGAAGCGGACGACAGGTATTTAGAGCGAGACAGAAGCTCCCCCGGAGAACGTTCCCTCCGCAGCTGGCTTCCAGCAGAAAGCGCGGGGATTCGCTTACCTAATGCAACACGCACGGCAAATGAAATTAGCGGCGATTAGGTCAGAAGGTCACCCAGTTCGCGTGCACCAAGGTCGATCGAGCCAATCCAATCGCGTATAACACGTACACCTATGCACGTGTGTGCTGGTAACAAAAAACAGAACTTATGCGTGCACGATATTTTTTTTTTGCCGCATTTTCAAGCCCCGGAGGATGACGAGGATTCTTCTAGCCATGCGTGGCCAATCGTTGAATAGTCTTGACGCGCAATAATTTTCATACCGATGGCCTGGAACTTGCACACCTGAGTTTAACTGGATTTTCAAAAAATTTCATCTCACGAGATTTTTTTCCCATTTGCACGGGGTTGATTAGGTTTGGGTTCGGTTTCAAGATACTCGAGTTGCTATATAGTCCTTGCTGGGCCCTCATATACAATTGATGGACCCCAAACTCTTCATTACTTGCCCCCATCTTGTCCAAAGCTTGACCACAGCTGCTGGAGTAGATCGTTGTGGTTAGAAATTACAAATCGTTTGATTGTTTGTACAAACGAGTGTATGGGCCTCGAGCGCCGATACTCGGCGAAGGGACGAGCCTGTTGGAGAGAGGAAGTGAGAGCGAGAGAGTGAATGGGAGGAAGCGGGAAGCCAAGAGAGGTCATAGTGGAGGAATAACGTGGAATGGAATGGCATGGACGTAGCCAGTTCGCATTGAACTGCCGAATCGTGCGGATCGGTTCAATTCTCCTTTCTCCCGCGACCGGTTCTTTCCCTCGCCACGGTGGACGCTCGTTTGTGGTTGACACTGCCACCAGCCGCGACTTATCAGGCCCAAAAATTGGATACCTATGTGCAGGTGCGATCACGACGAGATTATTGTCACGTCATTTATTGTCCCGTGCTGTACAGCAAGAGCATGGCAGGTCTTCTGGTACAGGGTGGCTGGTTGTCGGGCTTATTGTTGGACGGGCCTCGATGGGACCCATACAGGGAGTAGGGATGGTGTTATGTACACCGGACACTTTGGACACTGTCCAAGACAATTTTCGAGGGATATTGGAGGGTACCGCGGGGACCATTGACTTTCTGACGCGGGTGTCACGTGTGTGGGTTGTCAGCGGGCCCCGCGTACGGCCCATCGAAGCCGCTGCTCCCGTTGACAAAGTGTAGGCCGTGGAAACTGGCCTATCGACGCCACACCCTGCGCCAGAACGTGGAAAACCTCCAGTGCCAAATGGGCCTTACCCGTACATCTTCAGTACCCTATATCGCCTTTGCTTCGTATTGTCCAGTCTAGAATCTACCAACCTCTTGGTGCATCTAGGACTATACTCTCTAGCTCTGCTAACTCCAACCGTGTAACAGCAAGTATTGGACGACTGTAAACACTTTTGTAACCAGCTGTTCTCTGTTACTAACCGCGATCTACATCTGTCTTAAAATGAATAACTCTCGACAAATTGAATAGGCGCATTTTGGGACCGCGTCTGACCTAATCCTGAAACGAAACCTGTCTCCCGGGCCCAAACTGGTGCCCATCGTTGATCTTGAAGCAGTTCTGTATACGACACGGTGCAGCAGAGTGACAACGAGCAAACCGCAGAACAGACACGAGCAGATTGTTTTATAATCAACCGTAAATGATAGGCGAGGGATTATCTAACTATGGAGCTATTGGGTTACAAGTTTACGCGCGTACGGCCGAACGGCAGATCCTGTCAATTTGCCAATTATGTAAGGCTAGGTTAGTTTACGGGGGAACGGCGAAACACAACGATCCATTCCGTAGGAATTCCAATTCCTACGGTGAACAGGAATCGCGCGCTGCTTGGTGCTAGCTAACCGGTCATGCACATGCGCCTTATGTATCAGTTATATATCTTGTATCGCGTTATTCCGCCAGCAAGTATCCCCGCACGTTCATTCAACGACACCGTGGACATTTACAGTTGATTGTTGACGATTAATTAACCGCATAGGTTATGCTAGGTTAGGTTCTGTTTACTTCACGCTGCGCCCCCTCGACTGCCACCGTGCCCGACTATACATACGTAGAAAGCTTTCGAAACAGATAAAAACATTCCAAAAATCATTTTGCAAAGAAATTCGTATTTGGCAACGTGTTTCCCTTTTTTGTACCCAATGTACAGCGTTCGGATTAGGTCTGGGTTAGATTTGGCCAGTTTCCCCGTGTCCCTTTTGTACACCTTGTATAGCGATTGGTCGCGTGTGTACAGCAAGTTTAGTATGTACGCGGCGTGTATTTCGCGTCGAGCAAGCTGCCACGGGTGCGGGGTAGTACTTACGAACGTATGTACAGAACGTAGTTACGTACCGGGCATGCATCTTTATTATTGGCCGAGAACCCGTACGCGCGGCGAAGTTCGATGAACCTTTACAGCTATGCACGTATACCCCTCTGATTGAAGCTCTGCCGAGTGTGTACATTCACTGAAAATCCGCTGGGACATTCTTGTGAGTCCATAACCACTCGACACTTAATAGTCCATTAAAATTCTACAATTTAAATCAATGATATTTTATTCCCGAATTCCAATGTATGTGAAATAAATAAACGAATACAATAGGAAATAATATTCACGACCATTTAAGGCAGATACATTTTTTTTTTTTCCTTCACGGACGATCGTTGATTTAATTTAATTGACTTATTCATTTTACACGCGCTACTTTATTTGATCGTTTATTTCAAGTACGTTGGAATTATTCGTTGGATGGAGGGATACGTAAGGGAGGTAAAAAATATGGAACCAAGATGGCGGAGATGATAATAGATAATATCTGCGAGATTTAGAATACAAACCGAATGTCTGTTATTATCTACCGTTGGGCATGTATCTGTAGATATTTCTCGACTTATCGCGACCGATTCGTTTCTTATCGTGCCACCTCGAATTCCGTCGATCTCTCTCCCTCTCTCTCTGTCTCTTTCCCTCGGTGTGTGTACACCCAAGAAATTGCAGTCCCAGTGGAACATGTTGTCCGTGAACTGTGACGCTCGTTTGTAAGTCAACAGATGTTTCGATCGGGGTTACAGTGAAAGTTTCGACGCGATTGATTAGTCTAGATCGATCGTTCCTGCGCCTGGAAGTCATACATCGATACTAACGATCCGTCTAATCGGCGGGCCGAAAATGTTTCGACAATTATTGGACGCCCTAGGTGGAAACACGGTACGCTCCACTCCGATTCCAAAGCCCGTGCACGGATTTCTGGGGTCCTGTCCTTCCCACGATATTTCTAGACCATGGCATTTATTCGCGATTTCGCGGAGGTGTACACGCATGTCTACAGTTCAGCGTTTATTGCGTTTTCGTGCGGCGTCCTTCGTTTCTATAATTATTTACAAGCCCGCGTTTCGTTCGGCCGGACGCCGTTCATACGTGTCTCCGCGGTGCGAACAGATCGAATTCGTGCTCGTAAGAGAAGATATCGCGTCAAGGATGTCACGATTGCGGTTTCTCTGTTGCACCTGCGCTATTAATCCGGAGACGTTCGAGGGCGTTCGCGTGTGCACCGAACGGATACGTATCCGCGCGGTGTTTCACGTGGATTGGCCGCACGATGTACCGTTCGATTGTATTTCTAAAACGTTCCACGGAATTTCCAGATGTATTCATGTGTGTTTAACGTATGTATCTCGTTGCAGGCTCGAAGCGGAATGTCCGTGGGTTCGGGAGGGCGGTCACCGTTTAAACGGGCAACAGCCACTTCTATACCGATCACGAATAAGTGTGGGAAAAGTCGGTAAGCAGTTACGATTTCGTTCTTCTGGTGGTTTGAAATAAATTGCCACGCTCTTTTCCGCATTTGTTGCGACGCGTTTGAGAGGAATGCAGACTGGCAGGAAAATTTAACGGGAAGCGTGCATTGATTGTTCCTGCGTGTCGACGCCTATGAGAATCAACGAGAATCTACGCGTGAGAGATTATTGCGAGACGAAGGTGTATTTGTTTACTTCGAAGTTGATTTTTATGGGCGTTCTAATACGGTGGACGCGGTCGATAATGTAGGGTTGCTGTATAACCAGATCGAGCTATTCAACGTGGTAGTTCAGCGAGTGGTTCGTAGACGGCGTTGGTAGTATTGCTTGGCGGCAATTCAGCAGTTAGCGCAATGATTGCGATTTCTCAAAGCAGAGGAATCGAAGGCGGGCTCGTTGCTGCAATCGTAATGGGTTAGGTTTGCTCTGTCATGCATCGAGAAACCGGTCGTGTCGTTATTTTTCCAAGAAATTCCGTTATCTACCTGTTGTAGCCTTTGGCGTTGCTTTCTCCGCGCCCACTAATTATTATTACCCAGCTGCACCGGTGATTAAATTCGAACACATTACCCTTCGAAACGACGGAATTGTATTATAAAATTGTTTCTCGTATTACTTTCATTAGAATCGTTCAAATATTTATTTGGTAAATAAATATTCGATCGAGCGTTTATTATGCCATTTTGGAAATTGAGAAGGCATCGGGGATATAGCTCAGTGGTAGAGCATTCGACTGCAGATCGAGAGGTCCCCGGTTCAAACCCGGGTGTCCCCTATCCTTTTTTTTTCCTTCCATTTCTATTTCCTCAATGTGGAATTAATTACATGTGAAGTTGATTCCATTGCAAGTAAAAAAATTGAAATAAAAATACATATTTGCATAAAGAAATGTTGTCGTGAACGTGAGATTAATGTTATACGTGGTTGCGGAGAAACCAGTATGTGTAGTGGTTTTTTCTTTTTTTCGTCGAGGTAACTTGTCCGCAAGTTTACGTAAGAGTTTAAGCCAACATTAACCAATTATAGACACGAAATGAAATCGATTCGATCCACGAGATCGCATCTAGTAAACGTATCGATCAACAGAGGGCATTGACCAGTAGTCAGTGATGGTACTGACCCATCGACTCCACCATGGAGTAATTTGCTCTACGAGATAAATCATTGAAATTCCCCAAGTATTTATTAAAAAGACTATTGTCGTCCGTCCATTGAGGTAGTCGGTACGTTCTGCCCAGCGTGCAACGAGTACAAAATTAATAGCGTGATAGATTATTATTTTCGTCGAACGTTGGACGATCAAGTTCGCCATATTTAATTCTGTATTTCTGGATTCGCAAGCTGCAATTAGATCCTATCGGACAGTTAAAAAGCTGAACATAAACGAAAGACGAGCGACACCGTCTTGTCATTGTAATTCGATAATGAGCTCGCTGTTCACGCGATCCTTGCCGACGCAGGTGGGAGTGTTAACGCGCCTACGTGTTGCACAATCCCATATTAGTTATTTGCATATGCCTACCATAGAGAAACACCGTTGCTATCTATCAGCGACTGGCTGAAACGATGCTACGCGCTATTTGTACGATCTTTCGCTCATGAAAATTCAACGTACATACATATGTATGTACATATAGCTGTGTACAACATTGTCACAATCAACTACTTTCACGACGTAATTGAAGACGCCGCCAAGACGCTTATTACCATGATTGATGTGCGTTACCGTACTCCACATTATCAGCCGCCATTATATTACTGTATCTCTGACTACAGTTCTATTAGACTGCCGCCAGAATGATACATCCGTGCCTATATCGCAGTAATATTAAAACACTGCCGCAATTTCGTGGCAGCTCAGTTACGGTCCTCCCAAAGTTCTATGGGAGTAACATTGACATTTTCCCCGAATTCTGCTGCAGCTGTGCAGCCGGGTTCCCTCGATTCCCGGAACCCGCAACTTCAGCATCAAAAGAGAGATCGGCCTTATTGTGAATTTCAGATCGAAGCCCGAATCAAGGCCGCCGCCCGGCACGGGGAAAAAACGGGACGTGGTCTCGTCGCTTTTCAGCCCGAAAAGGCCAGCGGGCAGAAAAATCGAGCGTTCCAGCGGGCACGAGGAGAGGCTAGAGCAGCGAAACAAGTGAGTCTATCGAACGGAACAACACAGCCGCGATCGGGTTACCGTGCGTCTCGCGCAATGATCCAAACAGTGGCACGTTTCGCCAGTCGGCCGCGTGCGGGGCGGTCATCTGTCCCCGACGGGGAAAGAAAAGCAGCTAAATGAAAGAACAGGAATAATACACGTCGCGTAGATTCGTCCGTAGTTCGCACACGGGTTCAACGACCATCGCACGAGCCGCGCTGTATCCTCCTTTCCCCGCGATTCCTTGGGTGCCACACGGTATACAGACGTCGTGCAGGACGAGCGGATAAAATTTAGATATTCGATACACACGTATAGCGGAACACGTGACAACTATGACCAACGGTCTCGTTCGGGTCGCGTTGGGCCTCTGGTCTGCGCACGACGCTCTCGTAACAATTTCTAGCTCATCCGGTGGATCGGATAAATGTGCACACGTGTGTGTATACGCTCGTCGCGTTTCCCAGACCTAGAAAAGTGGAAGTCTCGCGCAGAGTGCACGCTGCACTTTCTCTCCCTCTGTCGAGATACAGGCGTTGATTGTTGCGTGCAGCAGTAGCTTTATGTCGCTTAACGGGCGAATTCTTCTCCGCAGAAAGCGCTACGGCGCTTTAAACCAGTTTCTTTTTTGCACCGGCTGCAGTTTCCACGCCTCTCCCCCGACCCCTGCGGCTGAGAGCCAAGCCACCGATGCCAGACTCGAGTAGCCGCGAGGGCCCTTCAAAAATCACCACGGGCCCCGGCCAGCATGTGCAGAGCGGCGGATTAAAACTCTCCCACTTGGTCCAACGACGTTGCTGGCCGTTCCATCCAGTCGTTCATTTGTTAATCGCACCTCGTGAGCCGTGACTCATTGGGACTTGATTGTGTTGAGGTGGCAACCGAGTCTTGTCCTTATTCCTCATGGAGGGATCCATTTTTAAAGTACCACTTTGTTAGGCCGGTGTACGGTAGCTTGCGATGACAGACCAAGGTCCCAATGCTCTTTCTTAGATCTGTTTTAACCTGTTGCTTATTGTAGTCTGACTGGCTCCGTCTTCTTATAGGGCTATCTATGGTCGGCCCAGTCTAGGAACACCTGTATGCACTTTGCCATGTCCAACGTTTCCTTGTGAATCATGCTGTTTGACTCTATATATAGGAGAGAATAGAACTGGTCCAGGTTTTCATAAGTCGTAAGAGTAGGCTAAGTCTTAGCCTATTAATCTTGGCTAAGCTTGTGAAGAGTTAAGGTCTTCAAACACACTTTTTCAACATCGGGTGAAAGCCAATCAACGGAACGTAAACCCTATAGCAAGATACTGACATAACATCACTTTTCCTGCGGGTCTTGCATTAAAGTGGATTAGAATATACACTGTAGCTCCGAGTACCCCAAGCTCCCCAAGTATGTACATTCGTCACGAAAATGAACTTTTGCCCACACTGTACGCAAGAGATGATGTATCTGCGGCTGTATAGCGGTCGACGACGTCTGCACATTGTCGTCGTTTAATTAGAGTTTAAAAGAAGCGGCTCCTTGGACGAGCAGACGGAAGAAAAAAAAAAGGAAGAAATGAAGGGGGAGGGGGATGAAGGAGAGGAGCAGGATGATGCTTACATGTACATACAGGCCCACTAAAGTGGTGATCGCTCGACAGACCGACGACCCACTCTGACAATGAGAGCGGCACTTGGTCGACGTCGAACGACCTACATACCCAGTAAATCAAAAGTCAATGGGCGTCTTTGTTGCACCTCGATAGTTTCTTTGGATTTACGGAGAACCATGCAATCGGTGCCCAGCCGAGTGGACACCATGCTGGACTCCTTTAAATCCCCATTGAATCTCATTGAACGTAAAATTAACGTTCTTAACAAGTGAAGATTATTTCCCTTTTGTCGTCAGCAGAAAAAGCACGAGCAGGATTATTATTATATATAAATTCAAGCGTGTCAAATGCTTCGTTATGTGGACCGTTTATTTTGAAAGTGGTGTAAGTCCATTTTTTAACCCTTATGTTAGCAACCAAAATGGAGTAGAAGTTCGAAGCTTAGTTATTCAAATTATTTTGCATAAATTTGTTTTCACAAAACGTGAGTTGACGTGAAATT
Organism: Nomada fabriciana; assembly: GCA_907165295.1. Lineage (NCBI taxonomy): Eukaryota > Metazoa > Arthropoda > Insecta > Hymenoptera > Apidae > Nomada > Nomada fabriciana. The sequence continues at coordinate 7,908,823 of OU015699.1, read as the reverse complement.
GTTCAAAGAATCAAGATCTAGAGCGGTTTCGCGATATTTTATTAAAAACATAGAAAAATTATTCAAGGAAATAGAGAAATGGGTACCCGGTTGCTAACATAAGTGTTAAAAAAAAAAGATATATCACATAATTTGTGATAAATTTAGTGTAAACTTTTCATTTATAACTAGTAAAAGGAAGAAAAAAAAAATGGACCTAGACCATTTTCAAAATAAACGGTCCATTTTTCGGAGACACTAACTAAGAGAGGCTATTACACGAACATGAATGTCTACAGAGGCTGGCAACGAGACGCTCGAAATGCCTCTCTGACTAAGCTCAAAGTCAATTGAAACAGAACAGGGTATGATGTCAGCTGGATGAGGAACCGGCATCTTTATCTATTTCTCGCTTATCGAGTGGCCTCCCCAAAAAGAAGTATCCGAAAGCCGGCGAAGAACAAGGAAACGTCTATTTTGTTTAAATATTTGCGCGAAAGATCGGATCGGACATAGGGTATGAATCTTGGGTCAGCTGACAGAGATACGCCATTGTTCTTTCCTGCATACCGCCAAGCCTTGTTTACTTATTTATTTACTTCCAATCCGATCGGCCCTTATCTACCAGATTAACCCAAAGCGATCCGACACGTCCTATTTCCAGCTCGCGAATTCCTATGCATCATATTGTTCATGGAAGTCGTTATCTGCGCGAGGAAGAAGAAAAAGTGCGGTTCGATCGCGTCACGTGGAACGCATTGGCAAGGCATACGTCGCCCACACCTGGCGATAACGATATCTCCATCGAGTCTCCTTCGACGCGAGATAAGGCCGCGCTTGTCAGCTGCGCAATTCCGCGGATACGCGATTAGGATTTATTGGCCCGTTAGATCGCGATGAATGCTCGATGGCACGGTGATTCAGGGAAAGTATACATATGTACAATATGCGTGCACACACTCGATCAGTCCTTGATCTCGTTCATCGAACGGGCTGCTGCTTCTTGTAACCATTTCAATGTAACGCAGACAGTCCCGAAAAGTCGTTTCGTCTTTTTAGATTAGAATAACGAGGGTCAATTGTGGGGCTTTGATTGGGACGAATGTCGATGCAGGAAGGGAATCGAAGGGACAACGTGTATATGTGTGCGTTTAACCTAAACCTAACCCTGCTTCGTTCGTCGATTCAACGCTTAAGGTTATGGTTATGTTTAGGTTAAAGATGACCACAACATTTCGGTCGAACCGTTTCCTTCGGTCAGAAGGAAAAAGTTCTCGAGGAGATAAGAGCGTTTTGGGTTGGAAGGAAAGAGGAGAATACTCGTGGACTGTGGCAGGGTTGATCAATCGTTGCAAACACTGGTTGTCTGGAGGAACGCAGTGACGTAGGGATTCGGTTGCATAGAGGCACGCCACTGAATATTAATTGTGGTATAAATAACGCGGGAACGTTTAGAGGCATCAACAGGCCGACGTGTCTACATCACGCCGGACATTCTCTTCTCATTGATATTTCCAAAGCGTCCGTCTTCGTACGCCTGGGAAATGTTAATCCCTGTCTGACGCAATTATGCACTGTCCCAGGCAATTAGGAGACCCTGTACATCTAAACGGAGCCCAATTCATTCAATGGGATATTCAAATTATTTGTCAGCCGTTCACATGTACCATACAACAGGCCCGGCATACATAACTTATATCTGTATAATTAGATTTGATTTAAACGCCTCCTTAGTCTGGCCCGCGAGTGTGACAGAAATAATAAAAGGAGCGACAAACGTTTCACGTACTGGGAACTTTCGCAACACCCCGTACAACGAGCTCATTATGTCGGAACCGGCGATCGCATATTCCCCAGATCTTTTTTTGGGGGTTCGCTGTTGGTGGACGCCAGCCAGGATATTTTCCAACGTCCATGTCGCGACTATATTATATTTAGACACACTTTTATCTTTTTCTCAGCCACTTCTTTACCGCGGCTCTGACGCCTTCGTGTCCGAAAATATTTCCGATCGTGTCGTGTTTCCACTAAAAAGTCTGCTGAAAACTGCGAATACCGATCCCCGACTGGAGCTAACCCGCGTCACGGATAATGTTGCAAAGCTGCGTTTACAAATGTATCAGCTTTGTCGCGTCTATTGCTGCCTATCAGATGCACATATGTATATGTATATTCGCGGACGTGTGCATTTTGTCTGCAACATTTCGACCAGCCGCAGGAATCGAATGGTATTAGGTTACAATCTTCCAAGTCGAGCCATGGGGTAGGTTGAACCAACTCCGCAACGTTCCTCTAGCTTTCCTTCCAATTTCGCGCAGCGTTTCGTCTTTTCTATTTTACCCTAGACCTGGCCTAGACACGGGCCCAGCCAACCCAGACCTTGGAAAGTTTTTGCGCGTATCAGCTTTAGCTTAGTACGGATCAGCGATACTCAACCTTCTCTGCCCCGCGGCACAGAAAAATCGTGCACACCTATGGAAAATCGCTGGTATAGTCTAAAATAAACCGCAAGAATTTCGAGGAGCAACGGTGGCACCCTTGTGGACCCCATATGAGGCAGGAAATGGGTTCACCCTTAGCCGAAACATCTCTGTATCGTTATTTGTAATCAGCTTAGGGGAGACGGGTCAAGTGTGTTTCTCAGGTAGAAATTCGTTCGGAGGATGTTTGGGCCACCGGGTACGTACCATATGTCGACCGTATGAGAAAACTGGTCGACGGTGAGACGTCTGCAGATTCCGTGGCCTCCTTAAGCAGCTTCCACCTCTCCCGCACCCGCCCCCTTGCACTCCCATAGCCATCCTCGGCAGAGTGTACGTATATATGTATACATTATGTATATGTATAGTACTCGTTCCCAGAGAGTTGGCGCAGGCTGCCTTACGCCCCGCCGCGATCTCTCGACAATTATCTCCGTTTCTCCTCTATCTTTATTCCTTGTTACTCTAATTGTAAGATCTGGAGATCTCCGTTGAGGAAGAAGAAAATCGAAGGGGAGATCGAACGATCGATAGCTCGCATATACATACACACGCCCGCACAAGTAATCGTAGGACAGTTGCCAGTTTTAACGAATATCGGTAACATTCTAATGCGAATGATCGAAATTAATGCTCGTCTCCAACACCCGTGTGCCCCCGCCAAACGAAATCTAAGAAACGTGTTCGAATCGCCTAGACGCGACTTCACGAGAGCCCTTCGTCCAGCAGTATCGTCGGGGCCCCACGGGTGGGGGCACTCTTCGATGGAGGGGGTAACAAGTCGAGCCTCGTACACGGTACTCAGTCTTCGATGCACCATCGTTGGTATCGCATCGTTTCTCCACGTATTTCGTCCAGTGGATCCCACGAAAGCACGTCGACTTTCGCTCCCCAGTTTCCCCACGAAGTTGTCCAAAATGAAGCACCGCAGTGTCTAAACGTCTCGCAAACCGATGCGAGCCCGATCGGACCGTTTTCATTGCTGCATCCACCGATGTATTGTGCCACAGACGATTGTTACACGCTCGCGGGATCGGTTCGAAAGGCCTCGATCGTGCCCAGATTCGACGAATTCGACGTTCAAGGATGCGAGCGTGTTCCACGGGCGGGCATAGAGGTCGGCCGGTCGGTGCAACAAGTGGTCGCCGTCGGAGGCTGAGATCCAGGCGGATCCGTGCGTTGCTGGAGCGGGATTCGTGAACGGCTGTGAGCGGAGGCCGAAAAAAAGTGGCCCGAGGCCGATCGTGTTCGAATTCCTCGGCAGGCTCGTGTCACACGGTGCTGGGGGCCCGATCATCATCCCCCGTCTCGTGTAACTTCTGCGGCGAACTGCAGCGAATAACAGGGCAATTGTGTTTCAATTGAAATTTGAAACGTGACGACACTTGTGGCGACGCGAAAGTGGCACACCGCTCTTCCTCGCGACATAGTGCTCCGTCGAGTATCACCAGCGGTGCCCTTCCTTCTGTACCGTACGCTGTCGCGTAAACGGAACCGAGTGGCAGAACTCTACGGAACTTACTTTCCCGCGGTCCCCGCGCGGCGATAAGTTCGGCCCCACGGAAATGGAATTCTTATCGATCGGGATCGCGTTGCACGCGAGTTGGAGCGCGATGGGGAACCCCGGGCGATTCTCCAGGTTTAACCGAGTGATAAACGAACGTCGACACGGACAGGTGTAAATCGTTTCGCGGATCACGTGTGCAACGGGTTGCCGGAGCAATTATGCCGATCGCTAGACGACGAAGCGCCGATCCGATATTGTCTTCGTGAATAATGAAATTTTGCTTTTGAGTGACCTGTGACGAGTGACGATCGACCATGATGAAGTTCAAATCGCTGTTTCGCAGAGGCCAGCCAACCCAGCAACAGCAACAGCCGACGCAACAGCAGCAGCAGCAACAACAGCAACAGATCGCGCTGCGTCAGGCATCTAGCGCCTCCTCGCTGGAGGCGAAGAGCGACAACGCGTCGGTTGGTAATTGGGGCTCCGTCGGTAAGGAAGGTGGCAAGGGTAACTCGAAGGGCAGCTGCAATCCAAAGGGACCCGGCAAGGGGTCCAGGATGCAGGAGCTGGAGCGCGAGATCGAGGTTTTACACAAGGAACGCGCCAGGCTCGAAGTCAATCTCCAAGAGGCGTCCTGCGACATTCAGAATCTTCAGGAGTTACGTGCCGAACTCGCGTCTCTCAAGGTAAAGTCCTGAATTACGCCGCTCTGTTTACGAAACGCCTTCGCCGCAGGTCCTTTTGCTTGTTCAATTATTCATTTACGGACAGACTGGCAGGAAATCGCGAAGTGGACTCAGACAAGTTTATCAGACAATTCTGCTGTGGAAATCGTGCCACGGATCTTTCGTAATTAATTGTAAATTGACGAAGGGCTGCTCGCGTACAACCTTGTACGGTTAGGTGTTTTTTCAAAATGGCGGGCGGTTCGAAGGCCGAAAACAGGTGTCCAGGTTGACTTTTATTAGAATTCGGACGCCGCGAGAGAAAGTATCGAATGCCTATCGACGTTTCTGCTCTCCGCCTTTGTATTACTCCGGTATATCCCCTCTTACTCTGTTATTCCTCTCGCGACGTTATCGTCGTCCTTATAAGGGAAACGAAACAGGAGGGACCATCTCTGAGGGCGGTTCACACGAAAGGGGTTACGCAGACGATATTTCGCGACGCTGCTTACACGATTCAAGGTGAACGTGGGTGATCCTCTTTCTCCTTCAGCTTGTTCGTATTACGAAAGACGGATATTATGCAATGGGCTGTGAATAATCTCGTATCTTACGAACGGTCACGGCATTAGCATAATTAACCCTCCCATTGTTTTCCATTTATCTCTATGCCCAAGATCTTTGTATCCAAGCACTTTTCTACATTTTATTGCAAAGAACCAATACGCCGCATTATGGCGGGAAAACCAATCGACGTTTCACTCGCCTCCGTTCCGTCGCAGCCTATCCAATCAACAGCTTCCGTCAAACTTTTTCTGTAAACAGCAAAATTTGTTCCAAAAAGGAGGAACGCGTTGTCCCTAAAAAGGGAGCCGAAGGGTTAAACGCGTTCACTCGTGTTCAATCGATGAATAGAAAGATCCAAGATATCCCCGAACGCTTCCTATTCATCCCTCTCTTTTATTTATTCATTCACTCGCTCATCCGTCCACACATTTGTCTATTTACTACGGGTGAACCGCCGCCCCTCGCGTACTTAAAGGACAAAAACCAGAGGGCGTGTTAAAACGTCTTGGGGATGTTTACAAAGGAAGAAAGCCTGTGAATCGAAGCGGCCGCGAAAACGCTATGAAAAAACGTTGCCTCTACTCGCCCACGGTAAACGACAATGGTCATATTGTTTCACTGAACGGTATCCACGATAAATCGTGAACGAACGTCGGTCGATCGTCACGGGAGCAGGCCGTTTCCACGCTCGTGTGCCTAACCTATAATAATGACAATTACCGCGGTAACGCCGCGCAGGATCGAACGGGGATAAAAAGAGTGGGAGAGCGAAAGGAAAGGAGGAAAAGAACGGTTCGCCTTGAATCGCGAGCCGAGATCTCTCGGCTGTATACTGTGTCGTGTGGCCGATCGTATTACACCACTTCTTGCTCGATAGACCGAGTAATTAGAGTACGATCGACCACCTTATTCTCATTTACGTAAGCGTCTCTGGTGTCGTGCGTTCGTAGTAAATAAAACAGTCAACACGAAGGAGGGCAGAAAGAAATGTAAACACACGTGCTTGTTTGTCTCTGTTCTTTTGTCTCAAGGGGAACAGTAAAAACACTTCCACGACACGGTTACTGTACCTCTCGATTCACTGCGCCGAGAAACCGGCCTTACTTCGTGTCTCTATGTTCTCTGTTTCTGTGCCGACGCCAGGAGCAGCACAGTTTGGAGTTGGAACGCCTGACCGAAGAGAACGAAGCGCTTCGAGCGAGGCTCAGGGACGTAGCGCACTCCCCGCTGTCCGACTCGGAGAAGCAACAGTTGCTGCTTGACGCGTCGAGGCTGCACAACTCCGCGCCGGCGTCCATAGCGATCCCCCAAGATGAAGGCGCGCCTGTTACGAGCGTGCCCCAGGACGGCGCTCAATGCACCACACCGGACTGGGATAAACATTCCTCCAGCTCCATGTCGGAGGTGTCCGTCGCCTGTCTGCAGGATAGAATACTGCAAATGGAAGAGACGCACTATTCGACGAACGAAGAGCTGCAGGCAACGATACAGGAACTGAGCGATCTACAAGTAATGTCACCTTAGTTGTCTACAGTGTTAAGCAGCGTTTGGTAATTGTGTTGTTCCCTCTGCTCACAGGCGCAGCTTACCGAGCTTCAAGCTGACAACGAAAGGCTAACGGAGGAGAAGGACGTGCTGCTGGAGTCGCTGTGCAGGCAGACGGAGAAGCTGGAGGACTCTCGGTCCAAGGTGGACACGCTGCAGGGTTTACTTTTAAGGGAGGAACAGCCACAGGAATCGTCCAAAGGGTACAACACGGAGCGTGAACAGAAACTGGTGGACCTTCTGAAAGTAATGATCCGTCCAATTAGAATAACCGTCAAACAGTTTCTCCTGTGCGAGCCGGCACTGATCGATCGTATTTAATCAGAGCGCCCAGGAGGAACGAGAGTCCCTTCTGCAGAAGCAGGAGGAATTAACGTCGGAGGTGAAGGGCCTGCGTGCGTCGACGGAGGTCAGCGCAGGCGAGACCGAACGGCTGACGAAATGCGTGCACCTGCTGGAGTCGTCGGTGGAGACGGCGAACACCGAGCGGAAGCAGCTGGACATGGAGCTGGCGGAGGCCAGGCAGGACGGCGCTAACCGGAACATAGAGATCAGCAGGCTGGCGACGTTGCTGGAGAACGCCCGGGCGAAGATCGAGGAACTGGAGCAGTCCAGGCAGGTGGAGAACAAGAGCGAGGCGGACGAGCTGTTGGACGCCGCCAGGAGGGAGAAGGACACCCTGGAAACGCAGGCGGCCGCCCTGCAGGAGCAACTGGCCCGTTCCCACTGCGACCACGATCGACTCAGGGATCAATACTCGCAGCTGCAAGAGGAGTACAAAGTTCGTGCTTGCCGGCAATTTCGCCAGGCCAGTCGCCACGAACGAACAGACGAGATTAATTCACGTGTTTTTCAGGTAGCGCGCAACAATGCCAAGTCAGCCATCGACGATTTGGAGTACAGGCTGAATCAGCTGAAGGACGAGAGGCTGTCGGTGGCGACGGAGCTGCAACTCGTCAGAGACTCTCTGGCGGAGCTGCAGGCGCAGTGCCAGAGGCACCTGGAGGACAAGAGGGAGCTGAAGGCAGCGTTGAACGAGTCACAGAGGCGGGAACGCGAGGCGCAGTCGCGCACCTACGAATTGGACCGAGCCCTGGCGGACGAGCGGAAGTTGAGGCAGGAGGAAGTGGCCGAATGGGAACAGTTCCAGACGGACCTGCTGATGACCGTGCGGGTCGCCAACGACTTCAAGACGGAAGCTCAGAGCGAGCTGGAGCGGGTCGTGATGGAGAACAAGACGCAGAGGGACAAGCTGAGGGCCCTGGAGGCGCAGCTCGATAAATTGAATAAAGGTGAGTGATCTGTCTTTGCAAGCACGGCTGCCTCTTCATTTCTGCACACAGTTCACCGTCGTCGAAAATGAAGGGACCGGTAAAGTCGCCCTGCCACGGTAGGAACAACGGCGTTCGCTACGTTAGGAAAGAGTCGGGCGATTTAACGTTAGCTGTGTTTCTCTCTAGACGCCTCGTTAGCAGTGTCGCGGTGGATCGGGGACTAACGCAACACATGTTCTGTATTTCTTTTTTGTTTCCAATTTCATTCGGATGTCAGGCAGCAGCGCAGTCCCCCAGTCTAAGAGTTTCGGTAATATCGCCGGAGGCGCTCGCAAGCCGGCGAGCAATATATTGAAACGTGGCCGCACCATTATTAAAAGGCGCCAAGATTCCCTGAGGGGCGCTCTTAGGGGTAACTTGTTGAAGGCTATAACCGGGCCTGGCCCAACGAGAAGGGACCCGAAATTTTATGATTCCGAGGAGTTGCGAACCGCGCTTCGTTCGGGGGACGTCGAGTCGGACGACGGCAGCGAACTGTCCCGTTCCAAGGACCCTGTCGACTTGAACGACAAATTGAATTGCGGGGCGGAGGTCGAGTTTTGTCCCTCGTTGAACGAGGTCGCCGCTGAAGCGGACGTAGATTCTGGCGAGAAGGTGGAGCCAGACTCGAGCGAACTGCTGAACATCGCCGTGGATTATCCAAAGTTGTACTTATCCAGTGAGTCCATCGTGGACGACAGCACGGTCACAAAGTCGTCGCTGCTGAAGAGCATAAAGGGCATACAGAACGTGGGCACCGACTCCTACGGCATCAAGATCTCGAACAGTCGATTCTTCGTGCCGAAGAATTACATTTACTCGGGCGTGGAGAACGCCATGGACGATTTGAAGTTCGTGGTGGATCCAGACATGAGGAGGGTGTTGCAGGAGGGCACCGACACGAAGAATAGCCAGGCCGAAGTTCCAGATTCGTCCGACACCAGGGACAAAGAGAATCTGTCGAGCACGACGATAGAACTGGCGGGGAAAACCGACAGGCTCCCGAACAAGAAACGCAGATTGTTTTTAAAAAGAAGCGAGTCAAGAACCTCCAACGAAGTCGTCGACACTCTGTTAGACGCGACGGAGAGACGAAACTCTTTTAATTCCTCCTTGAAGAACAAAAGCTTCTCCACGTCCCTGGACAATCTAACTTTGCGTACCCATTCCGCGGACAGTCCTAGCAACGGCAGCGGGAAGGAAGCTAGGAAGGAGGAATCGTCTTCTCTTAATAATTACGATGGCAGTAGTGCAATACGATACAAGGGTCCAAGCGACTCGATAAGCCAGAAACCCAGGAGCGTTTCGGCCGGGTCTTGCTTGGACCAAAAGGCGGAAGAATTTGATCCTCACACGGCCTCCAAGAGGGACAAAGAGAAGCATAGTACATCCTCCATCCTCTCCTCCTTGGAGAATTTGCCCAGCCCGGCTGTGGAAGGTTCGTTAATAACGCCAATTGCCCCTCGACAGAAAGACAGTGGTCAGACTCAGAAGATGAACGGCGATCTCCAGGAAACTAGAAAGCATTTAACCCTCTGCGAGGCGACCCGATTGAAACGAATGAAATTCCTGAACATGAATCTGTCCGAGTCGGAGCAAAGCTCGGACTTTGAGACCAATTGCTCGCCGGCGACGGATGGGAGGACGTCGGAGAACGACGTCACGAGCCAGAGTGGCGATCCTAAGCTAGGTCAGAACAGTAACGATTCGACGTGCAAGGATAGAACTCTGGTAGGAAGGACATCGTCTTTGAGAGAGAAATTTGAGACGATCATAGAGGATGTGGAACTGAGGCCGGGCCGACAAATAGGTATAACACGCGACCCTAAGTCGCCAAAGTAGTGTGGAAACGTGATTGCTTGTACTTGCAGAGTTCGACCTCACCCCTCTGTTGTCTGTCCTGGTTTCTTCTAGCGAAAGAAAAGGCATACCCACGTTGGACACTTTGTAATACACACCCCACCTGTTCTTGTCGCTATAGTCTTGGGTATACTTATTCTCTAGGTCCCCACACTGTCTCACACCTGTTTGTTTGGATCAATTAAACGTCCGCCACCAGCTTCCTGTGTTCTCTAGTTTAATGTCTGTACGCCCTGAAGGTTTGCTTTTATGTTCTTTTGTCCCTCGTCGATCCACGTTTCTCGTTTTATTTTACTTTCGTATCTTACACCCCTTGATTCGAAGTAAATTGTGTGTACATATATACTTGGACGCGTTGCGAAAGAAAGTCACGAGCGAAACGACTTTCTTCTAGAACTGTTTTATCCTTGTTGTCACACTTGTGCCTTTCTTTTACGTGTAAACATAATATAGTGCTTATTTGCTTCTCTTTTTTTCCTCTCTTTCTCTTTCGTGTTGTGCGGTTTTATACGCGAAACTGGTTTTATTATAGCCGGCCGCTTGTTCTTGCAGCTAACCAGAAAGTGAGTCAGCAGCCGCAACAAAGGCCGGCGAGCACACCTACGGAAACCCAGCAGTGTGTGCTGACGAGCGTTCAACAGGAAATTGCCGCACGACGGAAGGCTAATATTTCTAGACAGGACTCGAGGCTGTCCGTGAAATGTCTGATCGAGAGCATAGAGAATGCTACCAAGCAAGCAAAAGCTGGTACGACGATAATAATAATAATAATACAGTAGAGCCTTGCTATAGTCCAAAGACTCTATTCTTATAGAAGTCTTCGTGTTACACAGGCTCGACTGTAATAACAGTAATGATCCATTTATCGCGATTTACGTCCAAATGCGTACAAGATAATTCCAACATGATTTTGTTGATTTTAGGTCCCGGTAGTCGCAGCAGCTCTACGTCATCTCTCAACTCCATTGGAACGAACGACATAATGACACTGAAAGCTCCGCTCAGGGACCAGCAGCAGATCAATAACTTGATCTGCACGGCGAACACGACGAATAATAATAAAACGCAAGCTGCGATCGCGAGAAAACCTTTGTCAGGTAATTTCCCCTTTAAACGTACGTCAGTCGAATGAAACATCGACGGACGCACTGCCGTCGATAACAGAAACCTCCTCTGTAAACTGGATTTGGATGTCACTGTCTCATTTCTCGATACCTTGTGTCTGTATAGATATGCACATTTATGTACGCCCAATAACACCAAACACGTACAACCGCAAAAGCTCTGTTTCCAAAATACTCTGCGCCACCTTTCTTCTATTTCTCTCGCAACGTTCGTGCGACATTATTCACGCATTCCACTGACTCATAACGCCGGCAAACTCACGCCTTAACGCTTGCAACACGATCATCGTATGCCGTATGCGAAACGAACACACGATATAATGTTGTAAAACCATTCCAATGATTAACGCAGAAACAAAGTCAACAGTGCCCGTGGTGTTGAGCCCAGGCGAGCTGCTGGACTCGGCCGCGTTGAACGCCAAGGCCATCGACTTCGTGCGACGGAACAGCGTCACCGATTTGTCGGAGCGCAAAGATCCGCTGTGCGGGCTGATCAAGAACGGCGGCTCGAAGAGGAACGCGTTGCTCAAGTGGTGCCAGAACAAAACCCTCGGCTACAGGAATATCGATATCACGAATTTCAGTAGCTCGTGGAACGACGGCCTGGCGCTATGCGCCATACTCCATTCCTATCTGTCGCACAAGGTGCCGTACGACACTCTGACACCGGTGGAGAAACGGCGGAACTTCTCCATCGCTTTCTCCGCCGCCGAGAGCGTCGGGATACCTACCACGCTGGTGAGTTTCTATGAATATGCCGGTCGCATGCGACGATATTCTCTCTCTGCGTACGGTGAACGAATCAATTATGAATGAAAGGGGGAACCACCGTGTATTAATGGGGGGTTGTTTGTTTTCGTTCACAGAATATAGGTGAGATGTGTCAATTGGAGCGACCGGATTGGCAACAAGTCATGACATACGTGACCAGTATTTACAAACACTTCGAAACGTAATTTTTCGATACGGTTTCTGTGTTTTGTTTTTTTTTTGTTTGTTTTTTTTTTTTCTTGTATCATCCTCCTGTACACCATCGAGGCAGGTCCTCTTCCCATTGAGAAATGCTCCGTTGGATCGAGAGTGAATATAAAGAACAAGATTCATCTAGTCAACCGAAAGGAAAGAAAAGAGAAGAAAGATATTCTTTCGAGGGGCTCCACTCTTTTTTTTCTTCTTCTTCTTCTTTTTGGACATTTTCAACGATCGCTGGATTTATAATATTAATAGCACTGCCTATGCATAGCCTGTGTATCGTCGCGAGTGTGTATTTCGACGGTACATAATCGTAACACCAAATGGAATTGCTTTCTACTATGAGACTGAATGTTTTTAATATACATACATATATTATATATATATATATATATGTTAAGAACCGGAGACAAAGAAACAGAGGCAGGGAATTTGTTAAGAAAAAATAAAGCAAAAAAATGAATAGCCAGAGAGGGAGAGAGAGAGAAACGCAAGAGGGGACAGAAAGAATACATAGAGGAATGCAAGCTTTATCGAGTCTTCGTGTGTGTGAATATGTGTACATGTTCAGTGCCTCCTTGGCAAAGCCAACGCAATTATTGTATTTACATATGAATATATGTGCAAGAGGATTACTTCTACCTATTAGAGAATCTTGCATTGTTTCGTAACTAACGAATGTCGAGATAATATTTCCGTTCCTCTCGTACCGTGAGTATTTTTGTACTTGTATTATTTTTCGAGAAACTTTTGTAAAGTTTTACGAACGATGTACAGAACGAAGCGCCTTAATTTAAAGAAAACGAAAACCCTAATTTATTGTATTAGTCGCGTTTATTTGGTATATACGTATATATAAATATTGTAGGGAAGCCGAGCAGCAAATTTATTAGAGACAACAACAGCACGAAGGAAAAAAGGGACGAAGAGAAAGAAAATATCGTTTCAGTTCTATTTTCTGAATATAGCAAAGAACAAACGAAAATATATAAGGATTAAGTTCTCTGTGATATAGCGAGATAGCCCCGAGACAGAGATAAAAACGTTATCGTTATTGCTCTTATTATTATTATTACATATTATTATTATTATTACATATTATTATTACTACTATTAATGCTATTGCTACTATTAATATCATCCTCATCGTCATTGTTGTACCATTGTAGACAATATGCTGTCTGACATAAAACAATAAACTTGCCTAATGACTATTTAAACTGGAACGTGGTGTAGGGAGGCTGGTATTGAAGACTGCATACAATGAGAAAGGTTTAAGAAATACGAAATTACTTTAATAGATCCGAAAATATTTACAGAGTCGTGTGTCGATATTTACAATAAGTCAAATCAGGATGTCTAGTTTGCTTCCGTTTCTTTTGCACCCGTGCGTCGATCACGATTTCGTTTATCATTCGATTCACTTCCTCCCCTATCACGATTCACTTACGTCCATCTTGTCCTGATCTTTGTCACCCGAATAATACTCGTTCGCCGGCTCCACGATTTTGTCAGTGTCTATCACGTTCTGCCTGGAGTCCGGGTCAGGCTCGGGTTGCCTCTCCTCCTCGGGTGGCAACGCGTCGCACGGCACGTCCTGCATTTGAACGCTCGGTGAATGTTGCACCATCTTCAAGTTATCGTACACGTGTCTCGTGATAGCTTCTAAATACTGTTTACTGTTCGCGTTGTCTTGCCTGGTCACAACATCCGGATGCAGCGTGAAGTCTGGCGCAAAGTATTCCAAGTACTCTGTGTACGGCAGTTCGTTGCTGATCTGTTCGTCCACTAGTAGTGAGGTTTCGTAGGTCCAGCAGCGGGCAACGTTCCTTAGGGTATACCCTCCTCCTCCAACGGTGAGCAACGGTACGTTCAGGTCCCTCACAAACTTGACGCATTCCCCGTGCCCTTTAGTGCTCAGACTGAAGCAACCGAGGCGATCGTTCGCCAAGGAATCAGCCCCGCATTGCAGGACAATCGCAGTGGGCTGGAAGAACTCCATCACGTGGGAAATGACCGGCTTGAAAACTTGAACGTAGGACGTATCGTCGATTCCCTCTTTCAGTGGTACGTTAACAGAGTAATATCTTCCGCTCTCCGCGCCAATCTCGTACATGTCTCCCGTTCCAGGAAAGAAATAATTCCCGTACTTATGAAAGGACACGGTCATCACCCGGTCCGTTAGATAGAAGGCCTCTTGGACGCCGTCCCCGTGATGTACGTCAATGTCTATGTAAAGAACCCTGGCGTGGTACTTGAGCAGCTCTAAGATGGCAATCACGATATCGTTAATGTAACAGAAGCCGGACGCCTCGAACTTCTTCGCGTGATGCAGCCCTCCGCTCCAATTGATGGCGATGTCGCAGCAATTGTTGTTCAGCTTGGTCGCGCCCTCGAGGGACGCTCCGGTGTACATGGAGCAGAAGTCGAACAGCCCCTCGAAGACCGGACAGTCGTCGCCGACGTTGAAGTGGCTCAAGTACTTCGTGTAGCCCTGCAGGTTCTGCGGCGTCACCCTCTGAAGAAATTCCACGTACTCGTCTGAGTGGAAACGGCACATATCATGGGTGCTGGCGCGGTACGGCCTGTAGATCTGCATCTTTTTGTGCAGGCCGTAGTTGAGCACCAGGCTGTGTATCACGGCGAGCCTGTGGGGCTTCATCGGATGCCCAGGACCGTAATGGAAGTTCCCAACATCCGGATTGTAGAAGTAGGACACCTTTTTGTTGTAGCTCATTTCGAGGTTATGTCTCTGCCCGGGGTATTCGAGTGTTTTATGCCGTGGACTGTTGAGGGGTATTTTTCGAGGTTATTCACGGGATCATTGCGCGGATCGGTTTAACTGGAATTTATCGATACCTTGTGGGATGTTGAATTACTGCTTCGTGAAACGTGCGGGGGTTTTTTAAGTTTGGGCCTGTTCAACGTCACCGGTGCGTCCCTTCTTTGGCGAGGCCCATTGGTTGGGACGAGGCACGACAGAAGTATTTTCTGCCCAACTTTTCTGTGCGACGAGTAAACGGCTGGAAAAATAATAATAACAACGTCGATTTAAACGAAAACAGACGGGCACATGTAAACTCACCCGCGGCTTTTTGACAGCTTTCCAACGCCATCTGTAAACCGGTTTGTTTTTGTTGCTCCTTTGAAATTCGCTGCGTCGATTATTGTTAGCTGAATGGGAACAACTTGGTGGGCTGAATTAAATGGAAACATCGTAGATATACTTCGATAGGAAATACGAATTCGTCAGGTTTCTCTATCTCTTTCTTACGTAGAACCGATGACATGGACTAAAGAGAGTTCACCTTAAGGTCGCGAATAAATGATCAAACGTTCTGGGGCGCGAAACTTTCTATGTAACAAAAACTGCATGTGAACCGCGTGGAAAACTATCCGTGCAAAAATCGCGGCAAATCAATCGAATAGTTCTCTTATAATCGTGGGCGGCGTTTTCGAAACGTGCGCTTCGAGAGAAATGATATTTAATGTTTCAAGAAGCGGAACGTACTACACTTTTCATATTCATATCTCGTCGTTCCAGCGAAATTCCCTTCCCAAATCTTCCCCAAGCATTGTACATTCATCGGGCGTGAAAATAACGCGAAAAGAACGAAAACGAACTTTGCGACGTGAACAGCTGCATCGCCCCCCTCAATCGGAAGCTGCGTCAAATTGATCGTACAGGCCGCGGCCATTCTTGTTTTCGGGACGCCGTCGGTTGGCAACGACGCTTCCAACGTACCCGTGAGATGTGGAGGACCCGTCGGTCGCCCGTGCTGTTTAACAACCGTGCTTCGTGCGACAACGTTTAAAGAACCTTCGTGGCAGAGACTCGTGGCTGGTTCACCCGCGAATTAGAACAGTCGGAAAGTATGCGGCCGGATTCGCGTAGCGTCTCGTTCACGTTCCATCGGGAGGTTCTCAGTGTGAAAAACTCGCCGGAGATCACGAAGAACTCGCGGAACCTCAGACGACGGCTGCAGGACCGTTTCGAGAAGGAGAAAACCGGGGACACTTGCAAGGGGAAGATGTCGAAGGACAAGCAGCAGCCGGCCGATCGAAGTTGGAACAATTTGTCGCTGGGGAACATGTCGGCTGACTCCAGGCGGGCGTTAAGGAGCGGGGCAGAGAAACTGTCCAAAACCATATCTTCCGTGCGCACAACGTTCGGGACCATCTCGCAGGTGAGTCTCACGACCCAACGAACTGTGCGTCAATTATTCTGATCCGTCTATGTTTATCATTCAGAAGTTCAAGAGCTCTACGCGTAGACGTCAAAGGCTTGAGGAACAACAGTCCCCGAACGCCAAGGGTAAAATGCAGACGCCTCAGACACGCTCTCGTCAGATACTTGGTAGAACACCGACCAAGATGTACAGTCCTTTCGGCATAGAATCACCCAGGCACGCTTGGGACAAGGAGAACAACGAAACACCTGTGCACACCCCGGCCGGGGCGAACTCACGGTACATACAATGCAGGCCGTTTCGTTTCACAAGGGCCAAGGGATTCTCTATGTTGAGATAAAACCATTCCTAATTTATTCCCTTCCCTTACACCCGTCCCAAACCAAACGATTGGAACGATCTCCTTGATTCGCATAGCAATGCATTCGGGATTGCGTGCCTTGTGCAACTTACAATGGAATTGTGTTCAATTTTGATTGAGGCGGCGCGACGCCTCGATGTTTATGTATTAATTACGATTGCGGTCTGCTTCGAGCGTGTACATGCGATGTATAATGTATTTATACCTTTTTTATACGTATTTATATATATTGATAATTACTATTAGTACTATTATTATTATTATTAACATCGTCATTGCAATATCGTAATAAAGGAGGCAGTACAGGAGACATTGGCGAGCACGGACTTCTTTTTCAGGTTAACGGCGACGAACAACCGAGAGTTGTTTTCGTTCCGACGCGTTCGTTGTTGCGAACTCGGTACCTAACCTCAAAGACCGATCGGTGCCGACTCGATGCGACTCGATTGCACGTGCCCGTTTTTTTCATTTATTCGCCGAGCGGGATACGATCGCGACGACGACGGAGGGAAACGTCGACGTCGATCGATGCAGCTTGTCGCACGCCGGTTATTTATCGTTCGGTTCGTTGATATCGGGGAACATCAGGTGGCAGTGACTACATACGCCGATCAATCCCCCGGCCAGCTGTGTCGAGGGTGCTATGAATTTTCGTCGAAAATTCCGCGCGGTGCATCGTCAGGATCGGGATCACCAGGCAGCCGATTGAGGGAAAGATATTCCAAGTCCGCCAACAACACGGGTTGCTCGCGCGCACGTGCAGGTTAGTAAGCGCGGTTGTTAATCAGAGAGAATCTTCGGAACGCAACAACGCCGCGTCTGAAAGGAATGCATCGCGAGCACAACATTTCGGGAACGAGCAATCGAAGATACTCCGATCTGATCAGCGTTGTGCTTCACCTGCGCGAATATGAATCCCCCGGCTGTGTACGCAAGTTTCTCGACGAAACGTATTTGCCACGGGTTAAATGCGTTTCTCTAACGACGATGAAAAAATGGATACATTAGGACATGTATGTATATTCATATTTATTTGGGAAATGTCGTGCTGCGTTTTGTTAGCGCGAAAGAACGTTCGAGGTTAGAACTCGCGTGCATAACTGTTATTGGTGCATTTTGGTGCTTTGTTTACATATGTTGTCGCGCATAAATTCGAAGAATGTTCTTTTGTTATTGCCCTTCGTTTTGTTCGCCGCATGCCGAGCAACGATTTTGCGGAGGCGTCGCATTTTGCTCGATGACCGAGCAAACGTTCGCGTGTTAACTTCACCGCAAAACAGGCGTCTGTAGTGGTAACGCGTAATAGCGCAATGCAGTATTTCGTGAACGTAAAAAGTAACGCGAACGTCGGGAAACGAAAGTGTTACGCGCGGGGTCGAAACGAGAATGCTGTTGGATTTTTCCGTAGTCCGTGAGAATTGTCTGTAGATATTACCTACATATCTGTTTACCCGCGGCATATATGATAATCGGGGTAAACCGAACATAATGCATGCGATTTTCAATGATCGGTAGAGTATCCTCGTTTCGATAAACAAAATAGGGGTCGAAAAAAAAGATGACGCTCGTGCAAGACGGGAAATCGAAGTTATTTTGCGAAAGCTACTCGCGACCGATTCGCACGGGTTTTCCAATAATTCTGCACGGGAATCGAGTTGCGTAAAAAAAAGGCATGTTCACAGTTCCTTATTGGGAAGCATTTCCAAGGTACGTTTTGATAATACTTCCGGTCCATCGCGGGAGAAAATCTCTTGCACGTATGCTACTAGTGTGTATATGTACATGTCTAACTTTCAACGAACGAATTTTCTGTTCAATTCCAACGATTTACGGCGTGAAATTTGTCAAATCGAACGGCCGATACTTTGATAGCATCCGTTTTCTATTTAAAAATCGCCCGCCCAGGGAATCGAATAATGGGAGAAATTGGCGTGAGCCCTAGATTCGTGTAAACATGCGCCAGAAATTTAGGCGGGCTGTCCCGCCCCATGCGCGTGTCCCTATTATACCGGTCGTTTCATTTCGCAGGCATTCTCGTGTTTGCATACATACACATAATGCACTCTGCAATGGATATCCTAACCTATACGTGTGCTCGTTTTTACAGCCCGGCAAATAAGTCTACTCTGCGATATTCATCATACTTATTATTAATCCTGACAATACTGACCCATACACCCAAATCTATTCACCAACGGACACTGATAATCGCTTTCAGCATCACGCCGTATTAGCGCAGACAACATGTAGCATATTAGTACACTTGAGTGCAGCTATTCTCTCAAGAAATTCCACGCTTAATGCATAGAAAGGATACCCTCGGTTCACCGAAAAATCGCAAAAATTTCGTCCGTCCACCTGTAGATTAATCGCGATCTCCTCGCGATCAATGTTTCCCACAAATCGATCGATCAAACGGGTAAACCTACGTACAAATCGATCCATGCCCAACGCTGGCCCCGGCCGGACCATAGTCTGAATCGCTCTGTACACACGATTTCCTGACACCGAGCAAGAATGGCGGTATAGTGGGGTAGCGTGCCGCGAGAGGGTGCCGCGCGAGGCAGGTCAGGGCTGGGGCTCAGTACGTTTGCGTACGCCGTGCCGTTCACATACATTGTCCGTGACTCGTTCCTCCGCGGTTCTTCGCTCGCCAACTTCTCCGTTCTCTCTCTGTGTGTGCCTTTAATCCACGCGCGAGGCAACGGGCCGCGTAAGCCTGCCAACGTGACGAACGAACGTGTTAAGTTGCCTCGCGATGGTGCAACGGGCTTACATAATTAGCGTGCATTAAGAGGCAACCGAGTTGCACAGAACCCGCGTGACACACGAGTGAGAGTGCCGTGGTAGCTCTTCCTCCCACTCGACGGCTATCTCTTTGATCGTGTTCCCCTCCTGCATCGGTACGTATATATATATACATAAATACATATGTATATATACATACGTATGAGCGTATGTACATGTATATATACATCTTATTCACTCGCTCTAACTGCTGCCAACCTAACTGGTGCGGATGTTTTATCGTCGCGGGCATCTCCGTCCTTGTCTAGCCCGCACTCGTGCCCTCTTTCCCTCTCGCTCCCACCGTATTCTGACAGCTTGGTCGATTCACGAATCTGCCGGGCCATTTTCCCGGGACTCTTCAAAATAAGGCCAAAGGGTTACCCCTCTTATCGAACTTTCGCAAAGTACGCTTCTGTTTCCCTTCACCCTGCCCGACCGACTCTGTCTTCATTCCTTCTCTGGTCAAGCGTGGCCCGTTGTGTCCGATGCGAACGGGGTATATCTTACGCGGTCGATAATCGACATCGAAGCGCCGTTTATCCCCCACCGATCGAGTGTCGCTCGATAAAAATCCGTGCGCGCACGGTGCGTAAACAATAAACAAACGGGAGGACGCGTGAGCGATCGCGGGGTACGCGGAAGTTCCGCGTAAACGAAGCGTGATTTTCTTCTCCCTCTTTTTCTTTCTTTTCGCCTCCTTCCTATTCCTCCTCCTTTTTTCGCGTTTCGATGAACCTCGGTCGCGAGAAGTGGGGAAAAAAGTTTTCGGCGGCAAACGGTGTGGAATACTCTCTGCCGCGCGGTCGTGGCGGTACACGAGGTATTTACCTCCGGCGTACATATTTCGCTGTTTATCTTTCTTCGCGTGCCACAACACGCGTACGCCCCTCTGTGTCTGTTCGTTGTGCGCGACGAGTTCGCGCGCAAAAAAAGGTTATGACACGAGCAGCAGGCATTGTGTACCGTGCGCCGTTTCGCCGTTCATTGAGGACCGCCGGCGGGCAGTGTCGCGGGGTCTTGTTGCGCGCAGGCCTGTTTGGCAACGATTCGACGCTCGATACACGCCGCGTATCGGTTCGCATTTAGTTTGGCTTTCATTCATCCGGCCGCTAGCTGGTTCCGTTTTGTCCTTACCTGCCTTTGTTTGTTTGTTTCTGACACACAGGTCTGGCATCATATACGTATATGTATATATGCAGATTTATTTTCTATTTATTTTCCAATCGCTTAAAAGAAAGTGAGGGGGCGCGACGAAAGGGCGGACAGAACAACCGATCATGGCGTTGCACGGGGGAAGAAGTAGTAATGATTTTGTTTATATTTTTTGTATTTGCTGACCCCACCAACGGTTCTGCTGGGATGTATCAGTTGGAGTACGCAGCAGCCGGTGCCGCAGAACTCGCAGCAGCCCGCAGCGACGGTACAGCAAGAGGCGGGGAAAGAAACGGTCGGCGGTGTAGTAGAACAAGAGTACGGCGATATGACAGATCAACGGGAGCAGCAGCCCCAGCCGCAGCAGCAGCACCAGCAGCAGGCGCAACAGCAGCAGCACCACCAGTCCAAAGGCAACGACGAGCCGAGAACAAATCTGATCATCAATTATCTTCCACAGAGTATGACGGAGAAGGATCTTTACAGTCTGTTTGTAACCATCGGGCCGGTAGAGTCCTGTCGCGTCATGAAAGATTATAAAGTAAGGCTCCCGTCTGAATCTCGCCTTCCATTGGAAAGGCCCCGCCGTGGTAGCCTCGCGTTCACCGGCTTGTTTTGTAGACAGGATACAGTTACGGCTTTGGATTTGTTAATTACGCGAAGGCCGAGGACGCGGCCACTGCTATAAATACCTTGAACGGGCTGCAGGTCCAGAACAAGAGGCTGAAAGTGTCGTTCGCTAGGCCGTCTGGCGAGGAGATTAAGGAGACCAATCTCTACGTAACGAATCTTCCCAGGTAGGACTATCTCACGTTTATTTGTTAACCGGCTACAGTTGAAATTCCGTTAACACCGAACGCCTCTCTGTTGCAGAAATATAACCGAAAGCCAGATCGATGATATATTTAGCAAATATGGAAATATTGTGCAAAAGAACATTTTAAAAGACAAACTCACTGGATTACCGAGAGGTGTGGCGTTCGTAAGGTATGTTGCATTCTTCGCGTACATAATCCGTTGGGCAATTGCAATTGGGGCCTTGTCTTTCGAGAGGACAGTCTCGTTTAACGTCTCCCAGCAAATTGCTGTGCTAATAGATACTGCAGTTCGTTCTCTGCTTGGCGTGGTGCCTATCTTTTCGTAATTAGTAACGTTTATGCCTTAAGATACCACAGCGGTGGACGATGCAAGCGTTTGCCAACACTTGGCACATTCGTTTGATACAAGAAACAGATATTGTCCTTGCAAACTGGATAACAGGGAGCAATGTTTAGTTCCATGCGCTGTGTCAATGGAGAATACCATTTCTCGCTTTTTCAACCGATCTGAAAGGACAATCTCTTTTCTTTTCGTTATCGTTCTCCCTGGTTCGATCAGCAAGATAGTCTGCTTCAATTAACAACGAATTATCAGTCCTTTCTTGTTTCCATGGACGTCCAAACTATCGAGCCAGTCATATGGAAAGCCAATGCGAATCGACCCTCGACTTTCGTTGTACAAAAGAAATCTCCCTCGCTCCTGTTTTACGGAGTTAACCGATTTAGCGAATGAGCGGCCCGATATATCTCTGTATTTATTTTCCGAGATCCGCGCTGCCAAATAGTATTTTCGCACCGCTCCTGCCGCCACAGTTTCACTGGCATAATTTCGATTTCGCGCCGCCAAAGTTTCCCCAGTGGCCCACTTAAGCGGCGCGGTAAACGCTAGATTAGAACCGCGAACGAAACGGAAAATAGTCGCGTAACCGTGTCAGATCGGCTGGAAATAGAAACGAGACCGGGTTTGACAATTCCTCTTGATTTTGCCAGATTTTAAGGACCCTCGCCGACCGCACGTCGCGCTCCACATAGCGTGCTCTAGATCGTTTCTGATAGATTCGCGCATTTAGAAAACCGGATATTTGGCAGGGACCGCCGGCGTTCACTGCCAAACGACGGGCGACCCCTCTCAACTTTCCGCGGGTTCATCCCGTTTCCCATCGCCACGTCGTGCTCTCCAACGGACCTTCCTTTTGCAGATTCGATAAGCGGGAAGAGGCGCAGGAGGCCATCGCGCGGCTACACGGCACGATACCGGATGGCGGCTCAGAGCCGCTTAGCGTAAAAATCGCGGAGGAACACGGGAAACAGAAGGCGGCGTACTACGCGGGTTGGCAAGCTGGTTACAACCAGAGTCGAGGTAAGTAATTCAACCATACGACAGGATAGACAATTTAGTCGTGCCCGAATTTTTCATATCACGCGAGGACGTAAAACGAAAGAAGAAAACGTGCCTGGCAGTGGAAACGAATCACGGTCGCAAATTGTTCGCGATAAGTTCGCTGACGACACACGGTCAGCCGTAAACGAGACGATCCGATGAATTTCTGCTGGCAGGCGTTATTACAACTGCATTTTGGCTTTCTTACGAATCTTTCTTACTAAAGTCGCAGTAAACCTGTTTATTCATTTATTGGCGTATATTTATTGGAACCGTAGAAGCACCAAGACTCTTCCAAAAAAGATACTTTGTTTTCTTTACTCTCTTTCTCTCTCTCTTCTATAGAACGCATCTCTTTCTCTATCTATCTACTCTGTCTCTCTCTTCGTCTCTCTTCTTCGTCTCCTGATTTATATGAAATTGTTCGTGTTAGTTTTTCACCTTTCCTTTCTATTTTATTTGAACCGCGACGAACGTGCAAGAGAAGTACCAGGTAGCGGTCGATATTGTAACAAATTTTGTAACGTAGTTGCAAGGCGTACCAAAAAAAAGAAAAAGAAAGAAAAAGCAACATTTTTGTACCCATGTGCTTGCAACATGCTGTCGAGGATGCGCACCGTCTCTCCGTTTATAAATTGGCCCGGTGATTGCGCGACGGACAGGCAGGTCGGGCATTATCGAGAGCATGTTGAGAACCTGTGAGAACATGTCTAATACTTGAATTGTTTGCCAGATATGGCTGCATCTAAGTCAAAGTACAGCGAAGATTGAAAATAAAAAAAAGTGCTGTTAAAATGCGTTCTAATGCGCGCAACGAGTAATGCAGCAAAAAAAAAAAAAAAGAACGAATGAAAATAAGAAAAAAAAAATACTATTGTTTGCGAATAGTGCGGAGACACGTTTCTTGTCGTGCCTGTTTCGTTTCTCTGTGTTCTCTCTGTTTTTGTTACGAGTTTCTTCAACGTTGTGCGCATGAGATTGTTCCACGTGTTAAACAATACGGACGAACGAAAGGGAAACAGATTAAAATGACGCGAGATGAAGGAAAGAAAGAAAGAACGAACGAACGAACGGAACAGAAGGCCCATAACTCTATCTCCCTCTGGCGGTGGTGTTGAGTTCGAAATGGATAAATGCGAAGGGGCAAATGAGATAATGTGAAAGGCCCCCCTCGCAGACGGACAGAAAAGTTGATCACGGGAGAAAGTTATACCGAATTGTAGCGGTCGGCTGTGATATCCCTAGGCGTATATTGTTTTCTGTGCGCGACGATGTATAATGGCATTAATGGTTAGTGGGACGAAGGCAAGAAAAGAAAAGAAAAGAAAAGAACAAGAAAAAAAAAGATACGTATGCAAAGAACAATGTTTCTCGGTGGTTCGAAACGAGAAACGAGACGAACACTTGTGGCTGATTTGGTTGTGCACTCCCACGCACACGAATGGCTGATCCTTAGAAGTTTGTTGGTCTGTTTTGTTTTGTTTTTTTTCCCTCGGACGTTGCCTGGGTTCAACGAAACTGTAACTCTGATTTTTCTAGTTGTTGCCGCCCGCCGCCGCGCCGTTACTATGTTGATTTTGCCTCATCGTTTCTCAGATTTGTTCGAACCACGCTGTGGAGCACCATCCTAGTTCTTATTTTGTTTTTTTTCGTTTTTTTTTTGTCGCAGCAATTATGTATAATTACATATGTCGTTAAGCTGTTTTTTGTACTCTATTATTTTATTTTATTTTCTCTCTCTCTTTTCGTTTCTCCCGCGTAAGAAGACATAATTCGTACTACGTATATATATACACATATATATATGCACACATATATATGATATATATGTATATATGTTCTGTTACATATTTAAGACATTGGAAATACATTCTCTGTTCAAGAAGACATTTGTTAAATCCCTCTTACGATCCTCCCACGATAAAACGTCCGTGCGTCTCTCTTCATTTTTCTGTTACGTGCAACACATACATATACGTACAAATGTATATATATACTTCTTTCAAATTTCACACACATTTGTTTAGGGTTGAAGGTTTCTTTTCTTTTTTTCTTCTCCCTTTTTTTTCCGTACATTTTAATATACGATGCAATATTAACTGAGAGCGCCTGTTAGTGTTTATGTTGAAAGGAAATATACGTATTTTTGATCTGTGTATTCTGAGTAGGATTCTTTGTAACACGATGTTTGTTTTGCGGTATGCTTGTACACTGCTCAAAGGAAGGCTCGACGGGACCAGAGCAAGAACGGACGAGATGATGATAACAATGGTAGCGCAACTTTTGAGGAGTGTACAAAGTATGCAACCCGCCTGACACACAAGTTGTTGTATGCCTGCGAATAACCTAGCGAGCGTCGTTGCTAATCCGTCGTTAGTTCTGGTCAGATTGCATCTGCGGAGACCGTGTGGCTTTGACAGAAAACTTTGTTCAGTGCATGGCTGTGCCCTCTAATCAAAGCGAATTATCATATAACCCGTAGTGGACAAATGTACTCGGACGAATATAATCTTCTCAATAAAACACGAAAGAAAATCACGTGCGAATCCGTTCTTTAATTCAACGGGAAAGATCGTCTTGCGAACAAAGTGGAGATCACGAGAATTGAAATGGCACTATTTCTTTTCATTTTTTCTCTCTCTCCGATTTATGCTTCTTTGTGCAACTTATTTGTCGGACTACATTTGTCCAGAAATGTCACGAAATAACTCTTTAACATGAACCATTTTCATTTCTATGCTCGCCCAAACCACAAAGGAGAACGTCTGTATCCGACCAGGAATAAATACCAGCGTTACACGCATTACCTTTATTAAGAGAAGAGCAAATGCATTTCTTGTTCGGTCACTGGTTGTCGTTGCCACCCTGTGCAGAGTTCTGATCATGAAATACCTAACGGTTGCGGGGATAATTGGCACAGCGGTGTTCGAAGGCCACTTTGTAAAGCCAAAGGAGGGGGAAAAAAGAAAACGAAACAGAAAATGAAGCCTCATCTTCCACCAATCGAATCTCCAAGGATCGTTTCGTTTCCTTTTTTCCGCCTCGTTCGAACGACGCTTCTTGTACTTTGAAACGATTAAATTCGTACGTCTGTAACGTTCGACGAAGAACCGCTCGTATTTGCTCAAAATATTGTAAACCGTCGATGGAAGGTTCGCGTTCGCAAGAAAGAAAGGCAAAAGAGAAATGAATCTTCCATTAACGTTGAGAACGATTGCTCAGTGGGTCAATTTGTTGCGTCGTGAAAGGGGGCCCGCTGTGTTTTAGGGGTCGTCGCGTCGAGCAAGAGGGTGAAAGGGTGCGAGAGTCGAGAATAGGCAGAGTACTTTGTAGAAGAAATGGAGAAAGGGTTGCAGAATTATCGACTCGACTGTCCGTCGACCGATCACAGTGTACCGTAGATAACGGTACTCGAATTGTACTCTAGGACTGATAACGGCGATTCTCGACGACAGAGCGAAAAAGGCCCGAGAAGAAGCGTTGTCGAGTCGTTTGCTCGACGATTGAAAGTTCGGCTTTAAAAGGCGACGGCGATTCTTCCATGGGGGAGAAGGAAAAAGAGAGTTAAACGATCTTCGCTGTTACTAACTTTTCGTCCTTTTAATCCTAATTATTATTATATATATATACACATGCATATATATAAATACTATATACACGAAACGAAATAGAGAAAGGAAAGAAGGGTGGACCTGGATAACGAACGTACCTCCTACGCCCCTGACAATCGTTCCTTTTTTTATCGATCGATCTTTCACCCCCACCACCAAACAATTAATGTTATAGAATAATAGATCCCTGTAGGAGGTACGATCTACCTGCCCTCGAATACCGATAACTCGTTCAGGTGCTTAGTGGCGTGACTCAAGATGAACTGAGGGGTGCAAAAGTCGTTCTTCGTGGGAATAATTGATAATAAATTGTAATAGAAACAAGAGCAATGTGAAATAGGGATAATAGGTGTATTTAAATATGGGTAGGGGTGTTTAAAATAGTAGCAGTAGGCAGGGGGGGAAAAGGTACGTCGTCTTGCCAATCTGTTCCCTCTTTATCTCTCTTTCTCTCTATCTGTCTCTGTCTCTTTCCTCGTCTAAAAGTCTTAAAGCATAACTAAGTCCAAATTATGGCAAAAAGTTGAAAACCGAGAAATCTTCGGCAAGGCTTTTAAATGTTGCTGAAAAAACGAAATTCAGGACGAAATGAAATTTAAAAAAAGGAATATTATGCGTTGGCAAGTAAAGATTATTTACTTGCAATTTTTTGTTTCGTTTCTGAGAGCCCTGAGAATCAAAGCAATTGTAATTGTAAGACTAAATGTGACATTGTTGATTTTTGCGACGATTGTACACAAAAGTGCAGCCAATGTTCATGGCTGGAATCAATGAACAAAGTTGTTCGTACTAACGAAACGCTATCGGTTTTGCACCCCTCGACGAATAATGGCGAATTTTTGGCATCTAGAAAATCGAAACTCCTAGGAATTTAATATTGCGGATGCGCCGGTATTTCAGCCGTTTACACACCACGCGACTGTACGTCCGTTGCGGGATTCCTTTTTCTGCGGTTAGACGAAAAGGAACGACGATAGACAAAAAAAGAAAGAAAACGAAGGCTGGATTAAACTTAACACCCGTGAACTTAATTAGTACTTAAGTTAGTCGAGTTAACGAGTCACAAGCTTTCCGATATTCCTTCAGAATATATTCGTACCGAAGTGGACTCGCGTTGTTCTTTCCACGAATAAATATATAGGCGAGTAAGGGACTAAAAGCCGATGAAGAGAAAAATCTGAAAACAGATTTCTCACAATTACGAATCTCGCAAGCAATGGAATTTTATAAAACGAACGGATGTTCCCACTCCACTGTCGGGCAAAAGCAATAAATCGTTTGTGCTAATGGAAACGGAAAGAATGACGGGAGTGTCGCCCAGTGTAAATACGTCGAAATTCTAATTTTTAACTTAACGTGTTAAGTAGTACATTGTAAGGCTGAACGGATCGAAGATGGTGCAAAATGGTAATAATCCCGATGTCCAGTAGTGCTAACGATGGCTGTGATATGGAATAAGGAACAAAAAAAAAGCAAAGAAACAAAAAAAAAAAAAAACTAAGGTGAAAATGAACGAAAATGAGCAAATGAAAATATCCGGGATATAAATACAACGGATGAAACTTTGCTTCTCTCTTCCTCGCTCTCTTGCTTCATTCTCCTCCCTTCCCTACCCCCCCTCTTCTTCTTCTTCATCGTCAGAAATTCATTGTTCGATTCACACGAGAGAGAGATATCCCCCGAGTTATACCGCCATCGAGAATGAAAACGTAAATTAGGTTAGGGACAATTGTACGGTGAAATCTTCCGTTTCTTTTCATTTATTTATTGAATCACGAACAATTCGTTGCACGGTAGACAACGAGAGCGATGAAACCGGAGAGACAGAGAAGATTAGGTCTCGGTTAAAAATGCCTGCGACATTCCCAATAATACATTCATCGTATTTTTCTCTTCCTCTTCTTGTTCGAGAAATAAGACAAAAATATATAAAAAAAAAAAAGGAACTTGTATATTACGATATTCTACGATCAACGTTTTACTGTAATGAAATCGATTTCGATTCAGCGTGAACTAAGGCCGACTCTAGCGTTTAGAACCGTCGGCGTTCCTGTGGCGCAGAGAGTGAACCGGAAGTCGCGTTGCCCGTCAGATGTTCAACGCTTTCCGATGAAAATCTCTCGCGAATTATCTCCCTCGGACCCCAAATAGAAACCTTGATGATATTAGAACAATTCCAGTTCGATTTCCTGTTCACCCTGCTTTGCCAGAATTAAACGCCACGCAGACACACACACACACGCAAACGTACGCACACCTGAAAAGAAAGACTACAAGTTACATCGATATATTATAGCGAACTACGACTATTGTATATGGGTAGAAGAGACGAACAATTGTTGTGCGAGTGTTTGCCATTTAAACGTGTCCCAATAGGCGCAAACGCATACACACGCACGCACACACCGCTCAAAATCAACGCACGAAAATCGAGCCTGTCCCTCCCCCTAGAGAATAATTGTATCGAGGCAACAAAGAGAACAAAGAACAAAAAAAAAGACAGGCCTAACAGCGCTCCATTGCTTTTGTGCTGATGACCCACGTGGTGCTCGCGCGTGCTTCCGTTCGCACATTCGCAAGGCGTTCGCAAACGTTGCGCCGTGTGAACAAGGCAAATGCATTTTCCAATCCGGGAAGCCCACGTCGCTGCATCGTCGTCAGGACAAAAGACATTCAGCAACGGGATCAGTCGGTACGCGTCCTCTCATAAGCAAGTACAGTAATGCCCGGGCGAGTTAACCTCATTCGCAATTTGCCGTTCGCGAACGAAGGAACGATAGCACGGCGGTCAGGTGTCGAGGGCCCAGCCTGGACAGGTCGCGGTCATATAAACGGGCATCACTGTACACCTCGTACACCTCGTACACCTTTTTCTTATCCTTGTTGCTCTACACGGGTCCGCTGTGATTCTGTAGCCGCTCGTTAAATTTCATTAAAACGATTAGAAAAGCAAGAAAACCGTGCATCTTGTCCACTTTATTCTATACGCCATCCACTTTGTCCGTTCTCCATTCACCTCCAGAACGTAAATAAAAAAGAACGAATTAAAAAAAAAAAGCAAAAGAAACACCATCATATTAAACGAGCATGGAACGGAGGCAAGTTTTCGCTGATACAATGGGACTGTTTTCAGGTAGCGGCGGAGGAGGCCTGACGGGCGGCGGTAGAGGCAGAGGTGGCGCCAACGGGCCCCCCGGAATGGGAATGGGCATCAGCGGCGGGGGCCCAGGGATGATAGGCAGAGCCGGCGGTGGATTCGGGCCGCGTGGCGGGCCACACGGCAATTTTATCGGCGGTAGCGGCGGTCCCGGCGCCATGAGGATGGAGAAAATTCATCCGCATCGTTTCAATCCGATAGGGATGGGCGGTGGTTACGTGCAGTCGCATTTCTGGTGACCTAGCGTCGTCGACGACCTGGATAGCAAGACAGCGCCGGCCACGTACCTTTCTTCGTTCGATAGGAGTCGCTCGTAGCTTGTCGATAAAGCGGACGTTCATCCTCGAGGGATCGCGATGGCAGACGTACGCCACACCACACCACCGTGGCTGCGCCGCCAGGATTGAGGAAACGCTGTTACCCTGGGGAGACGGGGACGAGTCCGGACCTAGACAGGACAGAGACAAACACAGGGTACAAGTTGAGCAGTTCCGGACAATACATGTATATATCTATATACATCCTGGGAGGACATATTTCTCTTGGTGTCTATCGTTGAAGCTCGGGACGCTCGGGGGACTCTCTGACTGATCAAGGATGTGTAAATTATTACGCATATAGTATTTATGATGTTTCTACGTGCCTGTACCAAAGCTCAGAACACCTAGTATTGTATGCACAGCGATGGGGCGCTCCGGTTTCATGGGTGTCATGGGGAGGGGAAAGCTTTCTCGTCTCGGGAGCCGTTTGTAGCTGTGATTCCACTCGAAGCCCTCCAGATAATTGTAATGGGAGTTTCGCGAACAACTTTGGCGGTCGGTCGACGACAATTGCGAACGGATGAGAAATGGTGTTTTTCCTGTCTTTTCTTTCTCTCTGGTTTTTAAACGGCGTTGAGGATATCGAGATACCGGTCTTCGCGGAGAACCCATCGCTGTTTCTGCGTCGCTTTTCTTTTTTTTTTTATTGTTAAAGACCCGATCCTCTGTCTAGCTTTAATAACTTCGTTCCATTATGCGTTTAAATTAGCGGCGTACGCGCCCGTCGATGAAACAATGCTGGTCGAATATTGTAATACGTTAAGGTTACCGAAAAACGAAAAGAAAATGAAAAAAAGGAAGAATGAGTGCTTAGCCAGCGAGTCGCAAGTCTTAGACTCGATTGGCGAAGTTATGCCGTGCTGAAAGATTGTTTGGCTCCGTTGTCGGGCCACCGTGGTCGTTGATGGAACCAGTCGAACGCGATGCGAGCATCCCTTCGCCGTTTCTAATGTTTAAGATCGTCGCGAGGCACGGCTGCAGGCCAGGAAGCTTTCGACAGGTCCAAGACAGGCGCTTAGACAGTTAAAGAGAGAAACGAGGGTGAAGCAATTCGTGAAGGCTGTCCGTGATTAAACGTTTCTGGAAAGTTGGTTCCAAAGAAGCTCGTTGGAGGTCAGCGTTTCCGATCCTCCATCTCACAGATACTGATCCGCGACGGTTCGTAACTGTTCTAAGCCTTGCGATCCCGTGACACCTAATTTTCTGTTCAATGAAACGCGGATCGGTCCGTCTTCAAAATGTAATCGGGCTTCTAAGAGTCGTCGTCCGTTAAGTTTGCACTCTAGGGTACCGTCAGAGACACTTGTGTACCTGTTTCGCTGGATCCAAGCCGAGTACCCGCGACTCACCTGAAATCACTGTATCTTTACCCGTGATTTTCTTCGGCCAGCAGCCTGCCTCGAATCGTAGTCAAATTCGAACAAGAACCACGCCGATTACCCGTGGGGAACATAGTTTCTCTTAGCTTTTTCGACGAGCTTTCACGATCGCTCGAGCCTTGTCGCAAAGAAAACCAGCCGTTATGTTGGTACCGCGAGAGAGTCATGCAGGCGTCGAATGAGCCTCCATTTTTCTTGTTAGTTGAATGTTTTATTACCTGTGTACAGGGGGGGGGGGGGGGCACGTTGAGGGCAGAAGCTAAGAGTTCTACGTGTTGTTGTACATTTCCCTTCTTTTTTTTTTTGTTTTTAAATGGTTCTAACTCTTGAAACTTTATCGAACGTTTAACGTTAAGAAAGAGTTTTTATCGGAGTCAGCGTGCAAGGAACCGGTGTTTCCCCGTGCTACGAATGGCGTTCGAACATCGATGGTAGCGAATTGCCCTTTTCTTTTTCTTCATTTCTTCCCACGAAGGTCCAGTTAAAAAAAGAAAAACGAACGAGAAAAAATGAGAAATGTATCGAGATCCGTTTCTTTCTTGTACCGTACAAAGTTAATCCCGTGGGTCGCCATTCGTGTACTTAAATGAAGGATATTTACATTGTAGTAACGAACAGCAGGCGCCATCTTTGTTCGCGCGACCGCCATCAGTTGTATGTACATACATGAATTGTAAACGAATGCACGCCATTTAATCGTGGCACGTCGTAGACAAAAATGAGACTGACTTTTTATAGAGGACAAATTTTACGCGAACAATTTTAAAACTCGAAATTGCCTTATTGTTACCGCGACGCAAGCGCTAGAAATATTTTCCCTTCTTCTTCGTCTTCTTCTACTTCTTCTTCTTCTTCTTCTTCTTCTGTATTTCTCCGTTGTTATTATTATTATTATTAATATTTTTGGTTTTAAACGATCGACGACGGAAGGGGGACGAGAACAACGTTTCTTCAACCCTCTGTCGCGTCTGCGTTCGCCGCGGGCGTAACAGAATATTGCACTTTGTATTATTCGACGACGAACGTGTGACTTTTCGAATGAGAAAGACAGCAAATTTTACGAATAACCCTCCTTCTAAACGTCATTCGAATGTCCCGTGAAACAATAATGATCACAAATACCATTTTCGTTTGGCAACAATCATACGATTCATACACATACTCTCTCTTTCTCACCTTCTCACACACACACTCTCTTCTATCTCTCGATAATTCGTAGTTATATAAGAAATAATTATTTAAGACGGAAAAATAAAATGTCTGTAAAGGAAGAAAAAAAAAACCCCCCAAAAAAAACAAAAACACCGAGATCTTGGTTGTTGCGTGCGTATACGTGTGTCGATTATTGAAAGGAGGAGGTCAACGGAAGGGAGGGAAAAAAAGTAAAACCAGCAGATATAAGTAAAGTTATTTATTTTAGCCGCACCGTGGGCACGACTTCTCTCTTTCTCCTTTCTTTCTATACACTTGTACAAAGGAACAAAACGAACAAAGGAAGCACAGCGTTGACAGGAATTTGTTAACGAGGCGAGTGAGGAGAAAAGAAAACGATAAAAAAAAACAAAAACAAAAAAAAAAATACGATGTTCACTGAGTTCGACGAGATTCACTGAGTACGCTGTTGCCCTTCAAAAGGCAGCTCGCGTTTGTAAATGTTAGCAAAGTGCCTGATGACGAGCCGCAACGTAGCCAGTTTCGGATCATTTCCACAACTCCACAATGCTCCTGTAACATTGTAAACAAATAACAAGAAAAAAAAAACCACGAAACTGTACAAAAATCCTCAGCTGTCACTGCGGAGGTGACACTGCTTGCCCTCCAGTATTGGGACCACTCGCGACGGTCCCAGAAACGAACGCACCGCGACACTGGACGTTCCATCGTCGAACACTTCACAGAGAAAAGGATCCTCACTCCACGGAGGATGCTCGTGGATAGACGATTTGTCCACTTGGAACAGAAGCTTATAACTGCAGCGCTTCTCCACCCACAGGATGCTGTGGTCTAGAGATTAGCCAGCTACTGGCGAAGAGGAAACAGGAAGGGGCGGATAGTTGCACCAGCAGCGATATCACCTTGGCAGATTTAGCTTTAAGCAAGACAAGAGATAACGAGAACTCCCCTGGCACACTTTGTTCCCCAGTTCCTGGCTGAAACAACAAAAGACGACGCCCTCCTTCGCGTTACAGGACTTCGAAGCCGTAAAACAGAGGAACGGATGCTGAACTTAGGTAACCGAGGATTTCCTGCAAAGAAATTATTCCAGCCCCAACTCCCTGAGCATTAGAAACACTCAGGTGTCCCGAACCAATTACCCATAGCCTCCATCCCCATTAACAGACAGCCCAATCCTTCCTAGACCTGTTCCTCAGCGATCCCACTGGAAGTCAGCGGGGGGATTAATCTGAAGATTTAATTTCTAACGTTAATTAAATGAATCTGCGGCTAGAATCCTGTGCAAGAGCTTGACCGAAGTGGCTCGGAGGGGCCAGGCTGGTTCGCAAAGTGTGCCTTGACGCGTGAAACATTTAAGGGGCCAGTGGTCTCTCTTGACACGGTTACAGAGAATGTCCCCGGTTCGTTAGCCACGATCACCCTCGTCCCTTGACCTGGACGAGCGTTTTTCCCTCCCCCACCCTCGCCTCTTTTTCTCCCTGAACTCGTGGAAAGCTCCTCTCCCCCAAGGCCTCGAAACGGCTGGCGTGAAGTGAAACATAAACATCTGCTTCACGCATGGCGGAGACAAGCGTGTCTTTAGCTTTCACAAAGTGTTTCACGTGTTGCTGCCTTGTCTCTTCCCTTTTTTTTTTTTTTCCAAGGGACAGTTTAAACGACGCTGCACACCATAGCTGGAGGACTTTTAGAATGGTCTTTTTCACTCTAGAGAGACAGAGAGGACAAAGGGGACTATCTTTGCGCAAAGGTGGACCACGTGGGAAGCCGTTGAAATGCATTTGGACGACGCGTTTGTAGGATCACCTGGTATGCTTCTCTGCTGGACCGATGACAGCCTCTGCTGCCTCGGGCTCGCGAATAAATGAATCACAATGGCTGAAAAAACCGCGGCCCCGATGGAATTGGAAATAACCACTATCGTTGGAGCATTATGATTCCGATCAGATTAGAAGCGAGGACTGTTTTTCTATAACTCGAGAACTGTAATTTCATGAGCCCGGAAGAATTCGAAGCGGGAAGAAATAATAGTAATTAAATAGTCGACAGCTTGGACTAAATTCTGAAATTCATTTCTGGAAATCAAATCTATCCAGAGGAGTCGAAATTATTATTCCGTTAAGAGTCTATTACCGTGTCCAGTGGTCCAATTTAATTATCTTCGTGACAGATATAATTGATCAGCAATTGGAATACTTTATCGAGAAATCTGC
Source organism: Nomada fabriciana (assembly GCA_907165295.1). NCBI lineage: Eukaryota > Metazoa > Arthropoda > Insecta > Hymenoptera > Apidae > Nomada > Nomada fabriciana. The sequence goes on along the minus strand of OU015699.1, from coordinate 7,874,266 downwards.
ACGTTCTTCCAATAATTACAGCAACAATGAATTACGTTTGAATTGTTGTCATTCAGACTTTTGCTTACGGGAGAGACCTCGGGCCAGCAGCAAAAATTATTAGTCGGTAACCCTTTGAAGGCTCGCTGGCAGCGTGGCACAAGAATCTCTCGGGGTTAGTATTATTGTTGTGACCCAGGATGACTCATGCACACCACGATGCAGTTGATTCTCCTTGAGTGAATCAACAAGCTAGCGTCCATGCACCGTGCTATATGCGTACGCGTGTACTCAATGACGATCTAATGCTTTTCGTTTGAACGAATTCTACAAACCGTCCGACCCGCACGAGGTCAATTAAAAATAGAAACAGGCCAAAATAATGGTAATGGAAACACTTGGTCAATTAAGTCCAGCCTGCACCATTCGGGACTGTACGAAATAATAATCAGCAATAAAATTAGAAAGCTTTTCATACATCAAAGCAACCGCCCTGCAGTCTATCAGAACCACGCTATTCTGTTGCACAATCTACAGATAAGAAGAGAGACACTTTATAGCCAACAAGGAATAATAAGTATTAGTTCTGCGATGCTAGAAGAGGGTAGACTATAAGTGTGAGAAGCTGATATGCCGAGGAACATGTGTTACAAAGGGATTTAGCCTATTCGAGCTGGTCAACAGTTGGTCCAGGAAGATACTGAATATACATACACCCGTGGTTCGTGGAACACCCGATAGATCGGCTTACCAAACACGCGTGGCCCACAAAAAGATATTCGTTTCCGCCCAGCGCGATATCCAGCGGATCACAAGGAAATAGAATCAGCCTTTGAACACTGGTGAACCGTGTGCATGTACGCGTATAATTATCACGAAATTTCCTCCACGAATTAAACTCTATTCCCTGTGCCTTTTCGCGGAAACAATGCCATTAATAGCGACGAATCGCGCAGAACAATTCGACCAAGTTGAAAGTCGAAGTTCAGTTACAGACAACGAGGTTCAACCATCACCACCGCACACCGATTTTGTTTTTAACAGCTTTTCGAAACCGCGTGAAATCGCAGCCGTGTAAAACGTGGTACACGACCGTTGCGGCACGATGTCTCGAGGGCGACTGAACACAGTGAACTTGATTTGCGGAACAGATGGAGGAAGGGAGGATTCCGAGAGAAAGAAACACGTGGTGCGCTCCTCCGAGCGACGGGGGGGAACCCCCCGACACTTGGGCACGGGATGCGTGGCCTCTACACTCTTGCCCGGCCAATGGAATTGCTAAGTGGATCGCGAATTGAATTTTGGCCGCGTCAATTTTAGTGCAAACGCGACTTCCCGCCGCTGCGACCGTCTTTAATAGTCCGTCGATCTTGTAGCGCTCTGTCCACGCGTACACTTGCTCCCGATTGCAGGTAACTAGAGAGTGTACCTGCATTTCGGGCCTGAAAGCTTCCGTAGACGCTGCCGATAGAGGTGACAGTATTTGGGGCCCATTGTTCTTGTTCTATCGACGAGTGCGTTAACTCTCGGTGAACCAAATGCTGCGCTGGGTCGGTGCTGACCCGTGCCAGCTACTTTCGGATGTACATGTATATTCTTCTTTCTTAGTTTAGTAAGCTCCCCCTTATTTATGCGTATTATTTTCCGAGGAATATAAATATACAATGAATTCTCGAAGGAGTAAGATCGTGCGGGGCATCTCCATGTGAAGTTATGTCAGTCGTCACGGGGAGCCGTCGAAAAGTGCAAGAAAAAATATGGTAGACGCGACAGTGGAAAAGCGAGATAAAAAGAAGCGTGTTATTGGAATGGAGGGAGCGACGGGTAACTGGGAAAGGGTCAGAGGGCAGCGTCCTGGGGTGACGGGGCACATGGCTGGGCCAGAGAAAAATTTGCATTTCCTGTTCCCGATGAATAATGCCGGATGAAGAAACCGCACGGTCGCCCGTCGAATTAATTCGATAATTCTCGAAATTCCGACGGCCGAGCTATTGGCCCGGCGCCGTTGTAGAGTGTCTCCCCGTCTGGCCGTCAGGGAACAACTGGATCACCGCGTATAGATCGTGTTCGGAGGCGTTTCGATCATTTCCGGATGCCAGAAACGCCGTGGAACGTTGTCCTCTCGGCGACAACGAGATATCTCGAAGGGGAGCACGGACCTTTGACACCGGGGTCGAACAGGGAAAGAAAGAGGAACAGGGACAGGGATTGTTTATGGGAACAGCTGTTCCTGCCACGTAGGAGACCCTTTTCATGTGGTTTGTCAGGCCCCCAGGTAGTAGCAACACGTGGCTGCCAACTTGGATAGAACACAAATGTATAATACGTGTTATTTAATCTAAGCGAAATCCCAACGACATAATGGAACTGTAAAAGTGCATTCAATAATATTCCATATAAATAGAACAGTTCGTGCAATTCAACCGGCTGGATGTTTAATCGAATCGATTTTAATAACGCACCGAGTCACGGGCCAGGCCTAGCCACGGCAAGACTATTATATAATCGTGCGAAGCAGCTGCTAGAAAGTGGCTTAGAATCGGTATTACATTGTGCCATGCGCGGCGCTGCATTCGCTGCGATTGTATACGTCGCACAGAAAAGAAAACAAACCCAAGAATGACCTGCGGGGGATATGGACTACTAGACCAAGAAAGAGAAAGAAAAAGGTGGAAGATAGACAGCTTCTGGAGGCGAAGAATGGCGTAACCAACGACCAGCCACATAAATGGGCCCCATACTCGTTCCTGGACAAAAAAACCACGTCCAAGCATCTGGGCTTTCGAAACGGGGATTAGGGGGGGCGTCGTGTAAAAACTGTTTACGTAGCTCATGTGCGTGGGAGCCAGATTTTCGCTGCCTCCACAGAGATAAGGATTATCTGCTGGACAGGGCAAACGACATGCACGTAGTAACCTAAATGTTTATTCGACATAAATAGAAACGAGAAGTAAAACGGGACTTACGAATACAATGCAATACAATACAATGCGTGTAACGCGTGAACAATGAAAGACAAAGAGTGCATTGAAAGGGGGATGAGATTGCGAGTGTCTTCTAATACTCTATGGTGACCGTCTTCGTCTTCAGGTACTCGTTCAGAGCCTCCTGACCAAGGTCCTTGCCGAAGCCAGACATCTTGAAGCCGCCGAAGGGCGCGGCCACGTCTGTCTTGTTGTACGTGTTGATAAATACTGTTCCGGCTTCGACTTTCTCAGCGAATCTCAGAGCTCTGCTGATATCCTTGGTCAGCACGCCAGAGGCCAGGCCGTACTCTGTGTTGTTTGCCCTGGCAATCATTTCGTCCATGTTTTTCGAGGCGAACTTGGATATGATCATGATGGGCCCGAAGGACTCCTCTTGAGCTATGTACATGTGGTCCTTGACGTCTGTGAAGATGGTCGGCTCGAAGTACCAGCCTGGACGATCTGGCCTTCTTCCGCCGTATACCAATGTGGCGCCCTCTTGGACACCTCGTTGCACGAACTCTATGAGCTTGTCCAAATGGCGTCTGTGGTTCTGCGGACCGTGGGCCGTGCTTCTGTCCAGGGGGTTGCCTATGGTGATCTTCTTGGTCTCCTCGATTGTCCTCCTCACGAATTCGTCGTGGATGGACTCCTCGACGAACAGTCGACCTGTTAACGCGATACATTGCATGATTAATCTTTACCGAGGTCAATGCTTGCTGGTAATTATTTGAAAGAATCATTCACCAGCAGCGATGCAGTTTTCCCCTTTGTTGAAGAACACACTGCTCATCCCGACCCTGACTGCTTGCTGGAGGTCTGCGTCCTCGAAGATCACCAATGGGCTCTTCCCTCCCAATTCCAGGGACACTTTCTTCAGATTGCTGACCGCGCACGACCTCATTATAGACTGCCCGATGTTCGTCGAGCCGGTGAATCCCAATTTGCGGATCAGTTGGTGCTCGCAGATGGCGTTCCCAGTCACGGATCCATCGCCTGGCACGATGTTGACGACGCCAGGGGGGAAACCAGCCCTGGCTGTTAGTTCTGCGAACTTCAGGGCTGTCAGAGGTGAAGCCTGGGCGGGTTTCATTACCACTGTGTTCCCCGCAGCCAGACAGGCCGCCATTTTCCAAGACAGCATCATCAGGGGATAGTTCCAGGGGGTGACCAGGCCGCAGACACCAATTGGCTCTTTCCTGGTGAAGGTTAGGTTTCTGTTGGGCCTCGCGTGGGATATGGGTATGGTGGAGCCTTGGATCTTGTCGCACCAGCCTGCAAAGTATCTCCAGGTCTCTATAGACATTCCTACGTGAGTTTTCAATGCCAGGGTGTACACTGCCCCGGAGTCCAAGGTCTCTATGGTGGCTAATTCTTCCTTGTGCTGCTCCATCAGGTCTGCCAGTCTGAAACGGAACGAAACAGTGACAGGTGATTTAATTGAACTTAACTGTAGATTCGTGGAACAGATTTTCGTTCCACTGTATCACAGCAGAGGGTGATTACTTGAACATCAGAGCTCCACGTTCCCTGGCGCTGATTTTGCTCCACTCGCCATCCTCGAAGGCTTTCTTGGCAGCTTTGACTGCCTTGTCCACGTCCTCGACTGAGCCACATTCGACAGAACAGATGACACTCTCGTCGTGGGGATTAACAGTGTCTATGGGCTTCCCGTGACCGTTCACGAATTCCCCATTGATGAACAACTGCTTGGGGAACCTCAAGGTCATGTTATTTGCCTGGACCTCCACTACGTCGTACTTAATCTCCTTGCTGGCCGAGACACCTCTGGCTGCTAGGATCACTGCGGTTGCGAATTGGGTGAACACCGGCGCCATAAACACGTCTATGTTCTGCAAGGTCACCCCAAGGTTATCCTTGACTTCCTCCACCAGCCTCACGACGTCCATACTTCCACCTCCTGCAGGAAGTTATTAAATACAGTAACATTACATCGCGACTTTTCATCAATACCCTTTTAACTCAACTTCATTGTTCTTTTAATCACGTCACAATTGTGACGTAATTATTGCATGCTGTGCATTTCAATCAACGTACCGCACGCAAAGAAATCAGTATCCTCTCGAACGTCCACGTTCAAAATGCTCTTCCAAATGTGCTTCAGGGTCTCCAGGCATTTCTTCTCCTCCTCCGTAAATTCTACCACGACCTCCTCGCCCTCCTGGCCAAATTTGCTGGCAGCTATGGTCCTGGTGCCGACCTTGATCCTCTCCACGTTCACGAACTTGCCGTCCACCGCGTTGATGAGCAATCCCCCTTCGTGAACGATGCCCACTCTGTCCTCCACGTTTATCTCGTTCTCGTGTTCCGGTATGTCTGCACCGTTCCACAAGCTGGACCCAAACAGACGTACCTCCTCGCCATTGATGGTGGTCCAGGCACCTGGAGTGCTGTCCAGGCCACGGATAAAGTCGTGGATCCGTTTGGCAGGCTTCGACCAGTCTATCTTCTGCAGCTCCTTCTTATTCAACATCGGATCGTAAGTGGCGCCTTCCTCCGTCTGAGCAACCATGGGCGCCGTGCTCTTGGCAACCAGATCCACAGCCTCCCCCATTGCCTTGATCCCCTCGGGATACAGGAAGTTGTTATACAGCGTGTCCACGGTGTCGTTCGGCTCCACTTTGCACGATCTCTGTAGCAGTATCGGCCCGGTGTCCAGCCCGTCGTCTGCCCAGAACACAGAAAAGCCTGCCGTGTCGTCCCCTTCAATCAGTGTCCTACGGTTCATCGGGGAAAGATCAGCATAATTAAAGGCGAATTCGATTGATTGACGCGTGCTTATCTACGCGCTATGCCGCAGGAGAAAGCAAACACATGTCACGCGTGCAGCGCGATATCGTTGCAAGCGTGAAAACTGAACCGAACCGGTTACAAGATAAGCGTGCGCCTCGGTTTACGTTTGCAAGTGTCTCTTTACTGTCCCCGTCGTCTATCTCTCTCACACTCGTCGGCAGGCTCGCGGGGAATTGCGACAGAGGAACATTGAACGTTCCAATTGGTTGCGTTCGGCGAACGCGGCGCCTGGTGACCCGCAACCGCGATACGCAACGGTGCTACGTCACAGTGATATGCAACAAGTGGCCGCGCGCCCTTTAAACAGTTCGCAGGGCGCTATCGCATGTACTGTGCGTTCGCCGAGAGTTGGCGAGTGACAGCGTATTGCGTTCTCACTCTGCTGCTACCATGTGCGATGCTGTCATTGGCTACGGCCAATAAGAAAGAACGACGACGGGCATATCGAGACAAAGCGAGATAGAATGATGAATTTAGAGCATTGGCGTAGCTCCCCCGAAAAAGTGTACACTATATATTAAGAAATTTAATGGTTTCCTGAGGCTACGCCAATGCTTTGGAATCGTTCTATTTCACTCTGTCCCGATATGCTGATCGTCGACCTTTGTCACCGTCTTCAGCCAATAACAGCAACTCACGTGATAGCAGCAGAGTGAGAACGCAATATGCTGTCACTCTGTTCCACTGAGCACGTGGTGTAGAGAGGTGGAACAGAGTGAGAAAGCAATATTCTGTCACTCGCCAACTCTCGGCGAACGCACAGTACATATGTTCGTTGCGTATCACGGTTGCCTGTCATCAGGCGCGTTTGGTTCGCGGAAGTTTCGATACGCACCGTAAAGAAACGATCTACGTATCGATTTCAGGTGTATGTACTGACCAACTTATCGCGCTGGCACCGCGGTGTCTAGGCAGCAGCGACGGATGGTAACATATGCTGCGGTGACGGGGATGATTAATTACTTCCATGGGGATGAACTGGCTGCAGAACGGGAGGACGTTCAGGTCGACCTCTATCGCCTTGTACAGCTCCAGGATCTCCGGCAAGGTCACGCCCTTGCTCCTCCAGCTTTTGATCTTGAACACGGGCGTGTTATCTGCCTTCGCTGTTACGGCTGTGATTAAGCGTTCGTTAGGGTACCGTGCAATTAGATGCCCCTAGTAATATTGTAACTAGGAGCAGTATAGGATAATATTTCTTTTTAGGGAAACTTGGAGTTCTTTTGTTAGTGTATAGGGTGTTCACGCTGTTACTAGCCGGCATTTTTCTTGCGAACGGCAAGTGTTAGAGAAAAATGACCGGGGAAATAGTTTTGTGGTTTTTTATGATCAATACAATAGCGTTTATAAATTTTGCATGCTCGCAATATTTTGTTGAGAAACAAACGTGACCTTCAACTTTTCAAATGGAATACTGTATGTTTTTTTACGCAACTAGCAAACGCATGTCAAGACGAATTCATTCATGTACCGTACAATGACCTTAAAGGTCGTGCAAGGTCATGAAAAAAATTTTCACCTTAAAGTGTCCTTGAACGTCATTGCATCGCATATCGATGTATCCGTCTTGATGCACACTATCGTATGCCGTAGAAAAATATATAGTATACCATTTAAAAAATTGAATGTCATCTTCGTTTCTCGTAAAGTATGGCAAATATAAAAGATTGACATGCGCTATTATATTGTTCGGGATAAACTGCAAAATATTTTCCTTTACCACTTTTTCCCAACACTTACCGTTTACGAGTTAAACGCCGACCAGTAATTGCGCGGACACCATGCACAGTAGTTATCGTAGAAAAATTGTCTTTCAATTACCAAGGGGATCCTCGCGATTGCCCTTGTCAGGGATGGTGAACACGCCTGTGATTTGATGACCATTCTGCTTCAGAAGCTTGTAAACTTCGGCCGCGAACGGGCTCTGGCCAATTATGGCCACTTTTAGCTGCGCCATAGCCGTCTAAGTGTTGCAAACATTTGCACAGCTTTAATCTCGTCCCATGTGCAATATTGTGCCGCAGCGAACGGGACAAGTGTTTAGAGGCAAAAGAAAGGGCAGAAAAGCGTTGCCGTTGACGAAACATATTCATATACAACTCCTAATCTATTTTTAACAAATATCTGACACTGTTATCAATATAAATATCGTTTCGGGCGATCAGTTCACTTTCTTCTCTTTTCTAACGCGACGAAAAGCAACTTGCATCGTGACCTTTTGACCTCGCCACGCTTGTTCCACTGTGTATGTCCCCCGATCGACCAAAGAGCGTGTGTATTATCAAGCGTGTTGCCCCGGTTAGTGCAGCAGATACGTACCTATACGCGACCCGTTAACGTTCCCCGCTAACTTTCACTGTGCTTTCAAGCAAAACTGCAACGAGAAGATCCAGTGAGGAGGCTGTGCAAGAGAAACCAACTGCAATACCACGAAACAGAGAAACAAAATAACCTACTGCTCCTACCTCCTTCTATCTACTATTACCATTGTGCTCTTATAGGTATTAGTCTCGCAGATTTGATAGTATACTTTAAACTGTCACCAGCAGTAGTACCATTCAATATGCTGTACACCAACTATTACCGTGTACTTTCTATGATTCGTATTTATACACCATTGGAATGTCAGGCGTGTGTAAATAACAGTGTTTACGAAATGTCAGGGGGATTTCTTACGGCGTTCACCACGTAGGAGCGTATCGAGAGTAAGCTCTTCAGAAACAGCATCAGAATGTCGACCGTTGCTGTCCACGATGTGCTTCCGGTTGCCTCCCGAGGTGCATTCACTTCACTGAACGTCTACCGACACTTGCAGCTATCGATCTGAACCGCGGTAAATCGACGGACGTTTATATAAGCTGCTTGTATCAGTTCGACGGCGTCAAGCATCTCTTTTCTTTCTCTTTTTTCACTTCATTGCTCCTCCTCTTTATCTTTCGATTCGCGTATTATTTTGGACCCGCTACTTGCCACGGGGGTTCTCCCTGCTCGTGTTATCAGCGCACGATTTCTGGGAAGCGTGGTCAGGAAATAGGTCGAGATTTCATTATTAATTGGTAATTAATTGCAAAGTAAAATCGTGGTTGCGTGCTGAGGTACGAGGTGATGCACGTCTTTGTTCTTCGTTTTATTTACGGGCATATAAAAATAATCAAGCGGGGAGCTTACTGACACGTCTCGGAGAAATTTTGATCGATGCTGAACGATAATACCGATTGATGAATGGAAACGTTAATTAATGGTGATAAGAAATGGCGGATATCCGCGATCATGATAAAAAACGTACTATGTACGTTCGAAAATAAAGATCTGATGTAATTGATTATCGCATTGGGGCATATGAAATGATTGTAGGATAAATTTTCTTTTCATTAATTGAGCATATGCTTTGCCTGAAATTACGTTCTGCGCCTAAATTTCTGAATAATGAAATTACGTTCTGCGCCTAAATTTCTGAATAATAAAATTACGTTCGGAGCCTAAGTTTCTGAATAATGAAATTACGTTTTACGCCTAAATTTCTGAATAATGAAATTACGTTTTACGCCTAAATGTCTGAATAATGAAATTACGTTCTGCGCCTAAATTTCTGAATAATGAAATTACGTTCGGCACCTAAATTTCTGAATTATGAAGTACGTTCTGCGCCTAAATTTCTGAATAATGAAATTACGTTTCACGCCTAAATTTCTGAATAATGAAATTACGTTTTACGCCTTTTCCGAATATTGGGTGTCGGATCTTAGCAAGCAGGCATGCGCGGATTGTAGTTTTTCCGTTTCGCATTAATCACAATATCTCGAACGTAAGATTGAACCGGTGTGGTCGAGTTCGAACGAAAGATTCCCCTATCTGTACGGGCATAGGTTATCGAAAATCTGTTTACTCGACCAGTTTCGTACCGGTTTGAGTCGGTTTCGGGTCAGGACTTTGCAAACTTGGTCGAGATTAAACGGGAACAAAAAAAGCAGCACGCAAGCCGTCGATATACGAATTAAAAATATTAGAAACGCGATATCGTCAGAATATACGTCAGACACAGAAACACAAATATTTTTAAAAGTACATATTATACAATCTTTATTACTCCACTGGTTCTGTACAACGAATGACAAATCACGAACAGAATACATTTATATACGGCCATTTATATTTATATAATTCTCATTAATTTCGAATTATTATTTACGCAACTGTTGCACCAGCCTGTACATTACACACAATATATATACATACACGATCAGTTCAACCAAACGAAATCTATTGCAATTAAACGTACGAATACAATGGCGGATCGTTCAATATCTTGGTACTTTAAATTCCGACGATCCATCCATAACGGTGGTCGGCTTCCTTTTGTTCATGATGTTCTGGATCTTCTGCCATTCCCTGTCCAACTCAGCCTTCTCGTTCTTCTCCTTGTTGTACTTCCTCGTCCGTCGTCCGTCAGCCATTTTCACGCCGTACTGGAACGCCGCCTTCGGCAGGGCCTCTTTGTTGTTCATGTATTCGCTGTACTCCTCCGGCGTATCGAAGTCCCATCTGCCGATGGGCCCCTTCTTGTTGCCGAGGTCCATCTTGGTGTAATCAACTTCGTCGTCGGAATCGTCGATCGCGTCCTGCATCTCGTCCAGGCCCGGGTAACATTCCGCGTAGCCCTCTGGCTCCGCGGCCAATTTGTTCAGCAACGCGCCCTTCTTCGGCGCGTTGATCTCCAAGTTGGACGGTATAACGCTCGGCAGCTGCGGGGCGTTCGCCTTGTCGTCGTTGTCCAAGGTGCTCTCCGGTTTGTCGAAATAGGAGCTCTTCTTCTTCTCCCTGGACTGGATCAGTTCCTTCTTGCCCACCGTTGGAACGTAGTCGCCGATGTCGCCGTAGATACTTTCGTCCTGCGGCCTCGGCGCGATGTCCATGTCGTTCATGTCGTCCGGCCTGGACCTTCCGTCCTTGTTCTTCTTGCCCTTCTTCCCGTGACGGTTACCCTGGCGCAGATAGGACAATATCTGCGCCAGCTTGTTTATCACGATGTCGTTGGTGGTCAGAGTCGGGGTGTTGTCCACGGTAGGCACGTCAGCCTTGCTCCTTATCAGAGTGGTCGGTATGTCCACGTCCGCGTTCTCATCGTCCAGTTCTATTACGTAGGCCATGCGACCCGGCGTGAACAACTCGTTCCTCTCTATCGTCTTGGACTTCATGATCACCACTGTCCTGTACACGCTGCGCCCCATTTTTGTCTTGAACTGCATTTCATCGTCCTGCTTCTCCGCCACCTCCTTCTTCTCCTTCTTCTCCTTCGGCTTCACCAGCTTCTCCATTTCCTGCTCCTGCTCGTGCTCCTTCGTCTCTATCTCGCTGCGCACCTGTCGAACAATGTGTATTTTAATGAGCCGCTGCTCGTCTACCTGAAAGAAGACTCAGTGGAAAGATACACGTGGAACAGTTCGATATTCACCTTCTGGAGGAGCGCGTAATCCAGCCCCTTCACCAAGTGAGTGTGCTCCATGTCACCGCCCAAGAATTTGGACTGCTGAATCATTTGACGCCTGCGCTCCGCCGCGTCCATCCCGGACTTCAGATCTGGCGCCACTGCTCTGTACGCGCTGGCTGTGTTCATAGGATCCTCGGCTTGGTAGTCCTGGTTCGTACCGTCCCTGCGCTCCCTCGCCCTGTCCCTGTACTTCTCCGCCAGCTCCGCCATCTTGTCCTCCTCCTGTTTCTTCAGCTTCGCATAGAAGCTCTTCTTCTTCCTTCGCAGCTCCGCTCTGCTGCCGCCGCTGATGTTCGGTGTTTGCGCCGTCTTAGAACTGGCGTCTCTGGCGGTGCCAGGAACGGAGGCTGGCGTTGCAGATGGGACGGACGCCCTTGGCGTCATCAACAGCTTCCGGAAATCGTCGTTCGTTAAACGAACGGACATTCCCATATCTTCTTCCATGGTGTCTGGCATTTTCACGGTTGGCTTTGTTTGTCTGTTTGGAAAGAAAGGGTGGAAGGGTTAAGAAAGGGTTAAGGTTAAAGTGAACGAAATAGTTCGGCAAGAAGTTAGATTAATTTGTTAGGGTGAACGAAATATTTCGATTGTTTGGTATTGTTCCGTTAGGAAAGTGGGGTTAACTAGTTGATGTAATCGAAATATTCGTTTTAAATGGATGTTAAGGATGGTTTCCAACGCACCAAGTTACACGGCAGACTGCAGCGTTAAGTACGGTTAATATCGCACAATAAACGGTATTTGACGAGAACAAGTCAACACATTTGACGTTAGGTTGTTTAATAACTCGAAACGCAAGGTTACCGACGCACGCGACGATGCCGCCATCTATTGGAAACATCGTGAAACTTGACAGTACAAAATTCAAGACTATAGAAAACTATTTTATCTAGTGGGCTAAGGTGACTGCCGTACCGACGTAAGTTACCGACACTGATCCTAGCGTCATCTGCTCATAGAAGGGGGCAGCTTGATAAAGTTTTTATCAAAGAAGTTTAATACCAACCAAATAGAAGTCATCGGTAAATGTTCATGTCGATAAAATGTTAGCTTATTCACTTATTCTAATCTAATTAACTGATTAATCCTCCTTTTCTCTTATGCTGCTGGTTTTAATTTCGCCGCATCTTTTTTCCCTAAACATTCCTTTATAATTTTTCTCTCTCCTGTTTATCTACTTGCTAATATATTTTTTGTGTGTTCAGGTTTCCTGGACAAAGAAATGAAGACCATTGACCGGTACTACTCATTGTGCGCAAGATCAAGAAAGAAGATAGAAGAACTTGTGTTACATACTTTAGTTATAGCGAATTGGTTTATAAAAATAGTAAGATGTATTGTAATTAGATATAAAAGAATAGTTCATAAGTATTAGCTTGTAAATTTGAATTACAACACTTGTGTAACTTGTATCTTCATTGATTAATTTAAATAAATCTTCAATGAAAAGAATTCCACCGCTCTTTTTATCTTCACACCTTAGCAATCCTTGAAAGAACCTAATTCCAATTCCTTATGCAAGAAGTACCGTGGACGAACTTTAAATGCAAAGTCCTGAAGCGAGAAACTTGTCAAAATTGCCCTGTACGTTATTAAAGACAGCAGACCAAGGTTTCTTGCAGAATTTGTTGGCAGAAATTCGGAAAATTAAGCGCCGGAAATTCCAGGAACTCGTCATTTCCTAGAATTGCTATGGTTCGAATACCTCCTCGCACATCATATTCTCCTGATACAAATCCACGATTTTCAGCGAGATATTTTTGCCAGAAACTCAGAAATTTTGTGTTCGGAAATTCCTGGAACGTGACGTCATTTCCAAGAATTTCTGCGATGAAAGACCTCCTCGCATGTCATATTCTCCTGATACAAATCCACGATTTTCAGCGAGATATTTTTGCCAGAAATTCAGAAATTTTGCGCTCGGAAATTCCTGGAACGTGACGTCATTTCCAAGAATTTCTGCGATGAAAGACCTCCTCGCATGTCATATTCTCCTGATACAAATCCACGATTTTCAGCGAGATATTTTTGCCAGAAATTCAGAAATTTTGCGCTCGGAAATTCCTGGAACGTGACGTCATTTCCAAGAATTGCCGAGATCGAATACCTCCTCGCATATCATATTCTCCTAATACAAATCCACGATTTTCGGGGAAATATTTTCGCCTAAATCTCAGAATTTTCTGCCCAAAATCTGGACTTTGTATTAGGAGCATATGATGTGCAAGGAGGTATCCGAACCCCGGAGTTCTTGGAAATGACGTCACGTTCCAGGAATCTCCGAGCGCAAAATTTCCGAGTTTTTGGCAAAAATATCTGCTGAAAATCGTGGATTTGTATCAGGAGAATATGATATGCAAGGAGGTCTTTCATCGCAGGAATTCTTGGAAATGACGTCACGTTCCAGGAATTTCCGAATTCTTAAATTTCGACGACGTTGTAATAATTCTTGGATAATTAGCGCTAAATTTAATAATGTTCAGGTCTATTTTTACAAGTTCTCCGCTTGTGAACTTTGCATTTAAAGTTCCCGCACGGTAGTTCTTGTGTAAGGAATTGGAATTAGGTCTTTTCAAGGATTGTTAAGGTGTGAAAATAAGAAGAGCAGTAGAATTCTTTTCATTGAAGATTTATTTAAATTAATGAAGATACAGGTTACAACTAAATGTTTATCAAGTATAAATCATCATTTGCGTAATATAAAAAGTACAATAAATATAACTAAATATAAACTATTCTTAAATCTATTCTTAATTTACAACACATCTTACAGATAAAACTAATACTAAAATACATAGTTTATAAGTTTATATCAATTTTATATTACAGCAATTGTGCAACTTATGCATACGTAGATTATTTAATTAATATATACTCTTCATTTTTTATTTATAACATCGAGTAGAACTTGTAATAAAAGTAACGTTCCTACAAGAACTACCGATTATACTGAATATAAAATAAAATACACGAAGCATATACATAAAAATCGATTAAACAATTGCTCTAAATTAAATTTACGCGCTGACACATAGCTACAAGCTATGCAATTAAAGTACTTTAACTAAAGGACAACTAAAGTACATATGTATGTGGCAAAAGATACTCCTTCTTCTTTCTTGCTCTTATGCGGGATGAAATGTGCTACTCGATACTACTCACTTCTCTGCCCAGAAAACCTGTACAGACGAAAAATGTATTAGTAAGTATGTAACACAAAAGAGAAATCGGCGAAGGAGTAAGAAAGGAAGAGGATAGATTCAGTAATTAATATCGCAGGTAAGATGTACATAGAAGGACAGAAAAGTCGAATAGATATTGGGAGAAGGTTTTCTGTTGGTAACGTTGAGGGTGACACGAAGATGGTAACGGGGCTCTAGAGACCCGCAAACAGGGCAAATCTATCTTTCATCCCTGACACATACAATAGTTCTTGACACGACGTTTTTGTTTAAACTACTAAATAATAATATAGACTCTTCAACATTATTAGAATCTGTAAATTTGTATGCACCATCAAGGCATCTACGAAGCAGAGGAACTTTTTACATTCAAACGTACAAAACGAAATACAGTGTAGCAGACCCGGTAAACCGCATTTCAACTCTATATAATACCTTGATGGATAATGCGGACCTCTTTAATATAACATTAACCACCGTAAAAAGGAATCTGCAACAAATTCTTAGAACGTCCGAGGCATAAAAGTTGTGAATTATAGCGTAAAACCATGTATGTCTAGTTATATAAGTTGTAAAAAAGGGCAATGCCCGTTGATTGTATTATTAATAATAATAATAATAATAATAATAATAATCCCTGTATCAGAATATGTAATCAAAGAACCTAATTTCAATTCCATAAACAAGAAGTACCAAGGCGGTACTTTAAATGCAAAGCTCTGAAGCGGCAATACTTTATATCGAAACATTACTTTCAAATACATAAACCAAGAAACAATTTATTCCTTCTTTTCGTAAAAGTACACGAAACCAAAATAATTGGGGCACATGAAATTGTTGAAATAATGGAATGTGTCGATTAATCGAAATGAGCTTTTGCATATAGCATCGATGACCCAGAATTTTGCAATCGCTTATTCAACCGCAGCGATTTGTAGTGTTGCAAATTCTCCGCAAGAAACAAGCAACAAAATATCTGGTTCATTGTGTAACCCATAAAATGAATTTCAATCGGTACACAAAATTCCTATGTACATCTAATTAATAAATACATATTCCAATGATAACGTTTATACACATACCACGTGAATTGTTATAAAACAATAAATATATACCACTGCGAACCTACAAACGTACTTATCATTTACATTGTACTATTCGTACAGAAAATGCCCGCCCTAAATAAATAAATAAATTTCCCTACAATTTTCATTAGGACATTTGAATGCTTCACTTGCCAAATCGATTAACTCGGCAAAACAAAAATAAGGAAATTTATTTTAAACGTAGAAAGTTAACAGTCAATCGTGCGCTTTTCAATCAAATTTAAAAAGCTTCAAGAAGTGGAGTTAATCGATTTGGCAAGTGAAGCATTCATTTATCCCCATAATTGAAAGAAAAGAATATATGTACACATAATGTCCTAGCCTCGATTTACGGATCGACCGTATCAGCCCCGAATTTTGCGCAGGTGTAGCAACAACAAAACGCACAATCAGCATCGCCTGCTTGCCCATTGCGTGCAGCGGCCCATTGCGAAATCGAGGCCTCAAAACCGATTCACATGTCGGGGAATCCCTATAAAAACGAAATTTCGCCGATCAATCCTCAATCCAAGCTTCGTAGTCACAAGCAGCGTACCAAGAGTCAACAATGCAGCTGAGAGCGTGCTACCTGCTGTTCCTGCTGGGCGTCGCCCTGGTCCAGGCCGGCCCAACACCAAAGAGCATCGAGAAGAAGACCCTCAGCGAGGATGCCAAGGCGCCCTCCAAAGAGGAGACTCTGAAAATCGACGAAACCGGCGAGGACAAGGGTAGATCGAAGAAGGCGGCCGTCTGTCTTCAACTGGACTCCGGTTATTCTCAGCAAGGTCAAATGGCTGTGCAAGCAGTCCCGCAACAGGTACAAACCCTGAGCTTCGTGCAGCCAGTCGCCCACGCACTTCCACAAGTCGGTATGGGCTGCCATCAGCAAATGGTCCAGCCTATGCAAACGTTGCAAATCGTACCGAGCCAGCCCTGCCCGTCGACATCCCTGAACATTATCCACACCTCAGCGCCGTCGACCGAGGTGCATAGGCAACCACAGCCTGCCGACCCAGAACCCATCACCGAGCCACCCAAACCCATGCGACAAGAAGAGCCAACCAGACCCCTGCCAGTCCCGCAGGACAACATCGCCGTGATGCCTGCTGGCCCTCTGTACGAGCAAGTCATCATGGTTCCGCAACAGGAACCTGTTTCCTACGTTCCAATGCCGCAGGTGCCTCACTGCAACAATCCCATGCACGGTCGTATCACCGAGTGCACCTGCCAGAAGGTGGAACCGGTCCCGGCACCGTCGCTACCGTGCTTTTCCCATCCGCACAGCTACGCAGCCCCGGCAATGGTGATTCCACGCCGTCTAGCGTCCGAGGTAAGTACGAGCAAGAAGCTTGTGAGACGTTCGACACGGTGTTGGGCGAATTATTACTGATTAATAATCAATCGGTGTCGTTTGTGTCGAACAGCCAGTCGTCGTGGCGCCGTCTGAAAAGGTCAGGCCCTACGTCAGTATCAGCACTCCGCACCAACAGTACTACTATGCACCGCAGCAGGTTTACCACAAGTCGCACTTGCACAGCTTGGGTGGCGTCAGCGAGGTAGGACTGCTGGACGGTGGCTACGCGAGTTCTGTTGCCTTCAGCGGGCATCCCCAGATCTATAGGTCAGCGGGACAGCAACCGCAGTTCGCGCAGAGTTTCCTCAGGAGCAGGAACAATTACCAGGACGGCCCGTCGAGTTATGGGATGAACGAGTTCATGCAGAGCAACAAGGTTCCCCGCGAGGTCGACTCCAACCAGTTGTCGCCAATCGAGGAGGGCAAGCAGCAGGATGGGACAGCTATGCTGATCGACGGACGACGCAGCCCGAGGAGCAACAAAGAAGAGAAGAAGGAGGCGACGGAGAAGGCCGAGAAGAACTAGATCTTTCCAATTCGATATACGATACAGAGTTCGTTGACCCGTTTTTTATTTTTGTACCGCTCCGTTCACCGAACATCATGTACGCGCCAGCGAAGTTACGCGATCAATAAACGTAATTTTTCTATCTAAAACCTTCTGCCGTGTCTGCAATTGCCGAATTGCCGTGCTTCTATTTCATGTGTGCGCTGCACAACGAGACTGTATGCGACGACGACGTGGAGTCTTTGCAGCACGTATCGCAGTGCTCCGGTATAACGAGCAAGTTTTTCGAGGAGCACTGTTGCAGGTACTCTTGTACCTCGGATATGTTCAGCTGCATCCAAGAGCAGGTGCAGGAGGCCGTGCTCTCGGACGCTTCCTCCGTTGCGGTTGTCCCTTGAACGCAAGTTGAACGAAAATATAGTAACGATACTTTGCAAAAGAACATTGATTGAAAAAGTAAAAGTACCAGCGATTAGTTTCAAATCCTCCTCCAAGACTTCTTTATCCATGTTGATCCACCTCACAATCTTATCCTTAGTGTCTGAATTGACACGCCTAAGAATGTACTCGATGTTCTCAATGGGATCTCGAGGGGACACCACACGTTTCAACACGGATTCGTCCACGGACCAGTCGCTGCTCTCGTCCCCCCTGCACTTGCAGCAAGCACAGGTGTCCGGATGATCGACCTGTCTGCAATTCTCGTCGTAATGGGGAGCTGAAAAAGAGAATTCGCTGATTCTGTGCAACAGATACCTTCCCTATCTCTACCTTCGCATTTGAAACAGTAGCAGCATCTACAGTCCTTCACGTGCTCCCTGCTCAGGGCCTTCGAAATCAGGGTCATAATCGACTGGGGCAGAAAAATTGTTTATCAAGCTGCCTATTCGAAAAACGTTTGCAACAGCGACGTACATGTTTGAACGCGAACTCAGTGGACGCCGAGTACGTGTATTTGTAATATTTCTTGAGTCCCGAACGCATCGGCGGGCTCTTTTTCTGCGGCCTCAGCGAAACCCCGTACGAAACGTCGTCGTACTCCTTTCTGCAACGTTCACCTTCGTATCTCGCGAAGTACCACCTGTGGTCAACTCTGTAGGGTCTGACGTCTATGTTCTCCTGATTCAGCACCCCGGACATCAGCATCCTCTTGACTATCTGCGTCCCAGTATCGATTAGCAAGAGCGCCAGACATCTCCCATTGCCAGCAATACCTTTGCGATCGGATGGCCGATGGAGTTGCCGAATATCTTCAATTGTCTCAGCATGGGCGACTTTTTTAACGTGTACATTACGTCCACCATTCCGTCGTCCGTGATTTTGTTGTAAGAAATGTCCAGCGACAGCAGCTTCGAAAATGGCGTGGCTCGACTCAAACTCCTGAAAGGCAGAGATGCAGAGAGAGAACTATGGGTTTGGGAGAATCCAAACTCTTACCTTGCCCCGTGGTCCGTTATTATATTTCTAGACAAGATGAGAACTTTCAACGCCGGCCTTTTAATCAACCACTCGCTGATACAATCCACACCGTGGTCCCCTATATTGTTGCATCCCAGGTCCAACAGGTGCAAAGACCTGTTGCTCGCGGCGTTCGACATCATGTTCTCGATGTCGTGGCAGCCGAAGCCGTACTTTTGCAAGTGCAGGGCTGTCAGCGTAGTGTTGCCCTGTGGAAGAGCTTTCATTGAAACATAAATAGGCACAATTGGGGCAGGGATGACTTGCTCACACTCAGCATGTGACCAATTACGTCTGCGAAGTGGGCAGAGTCGAAGAAGTACATGCATCCGGGGTTCGGTCGACCGATGTCCAATGTTTTCAACGTTTTATTGGACGCCTCCTGATCCGAGCTGAGCACCATCATGAAGTATATCAAGCTGGACGCTGTCTGGTCCACCTCGGCGACATTCAAGCTCTGCATGTGCTCGTTTTCCAGCAGAAACATTGCGACGTTTCGGCAAGCCTAGGAAAGAATGCAGCGTTAACACAGGGAAGATGATTCGTTACTTAAAAATTAACTGTTTCGAAGGTAATCACGTCTTTCTGCAGTTTGTTCGCCTTCAAGTTGAGGCTCCTGAGTTCCAGCTGTTTCCCTGCGTGCAGCATGTAACGAGTTCCGTGCTCGTGGATGTTATTATTCTCCACGTCCAGCTCTTCGATGTTCTTGTTCCGCTGATATGGGAAAGAGGCATCGATCGGAATGATCTGTACGGAGTTCTTTGGGGAATAGATTGCCTTACGAGAATGTGGTCCAAAAGATTGACGAACCCGTAATCGGTGATGTCGTTGCCGGCCAAATTCAGGCGAGTAATCTCCCGGTATTTAGTCAGGAACACTAGCAGGGCCGGTATGTCGATATCTCGAAGATTCCTGCTGCAATTATTTCGAGGGATACACAGTTAGTTGCAAGTTAATTATTGAAGAATAATCGCTGAGAATTTCCATCTTACCCGAGCTGCCTCTGCACTAAAGAGCTACGCATATCCAGCCTTTTCCCACCTGTCCCGCAGGTCGTTTCGCAGAAGCATTTGAAGAAGCTCTCGCACAGAGCTTTCTGCAAGTACGTGGGCATAATATTTTCGAGGGCCCTCTTCGTGACGACATCTCTACAGCCTGCGCAAGAGGATGGACACTGGTGTCTGTTCGAACTCATCCTGCTAATCTTGAGCAGACTACAAATGTCCATGTCAAATGTCCACAGAAAAACAATTCCTGTCGTGCTTCGAATGTTTTCTTTTCCTAAAACGTCAAGTACGAACCGTCGATCATTTGATTAATTACGAATCCATTTTGAACAGCAATGGAGGACCCTCTGATCAAGAAAAGGGAATCCGAAGTGGTCCCACTGGACGTGATGTTCAAGGGTAACCGGGGAATATGGAAGAAAGAAATGCTGGTGGAAGAATACACCAAGGGTTTGAAGACATATCGTTTGTTCCAGCTTATTGCGAAATGGACCCGGTCTCGTCCAGCCAAAATGTTGAACTGCTGCCTTTAACCCAGAGCGACAAATGGCTGATATCCGCACGTGTCCTGGACATGGTCACGTTGACGACAACGGACACAGGCCTCGCCTTCTTCAAGTTTCGAAAACGAGCCATATCGTACGACGAGTATTTAATCTACCTGAACGATCTGGCCGTGGCTGGGAATCTAGATCTCGAGCAGATGAAGCTGAAAATGCAGTCCTGTGTGATACCGAAGAAAGCCTCTTGACCACTATGTACAAGCTTTATTATTCCTTTTTTTGATTTCAAGCAATCGTGTACAGTTTTACATAATTCGTTATCAGTAATTGATTATCCAGATCCTTGCGAGTCTTATCTGATATATTAATCGGCAGACGAACATTAATTCCATTCCTTTCGATGATCGATTCGTTCGACTGTTACACCGTCCACGGAATTCATGGGGCAACGTAAGTACGCGTGCATGAAGCTTGCATCGAAGCTACGGAAAAAAAGAGACAAAAAAAGAAGGAAAGAAAGATCAGCCTGCGGCGATACGGCTTGGTATCGAACAGTGAGCAGTGAAACATTCCTTTGGCGACACAGAGTATGCTATCTTTACCGAACACGAAAGATCGCTCTCATTGCAGGTGAACTAAAATAATAAATAAAGAAAAATCACCGCCCAGGTAAAGTATCTCGGGAAAGTAACACGGGCGGAGTGCGATTATCGAAAATAAATATTCATCCCGACACTTTCGAAGCATCGTTCCCCATTACAAGGCACGCGAATCACAAAAGAATCGTCGTTTCAAGTTTGCTAATTTATTTTTGCTTCTGTTCCCTCCAAGGGGAACGTTTCTCGTTAAGCAGAAGGTGCGACCTCTTTTGTGCTTCCGCGGAGTATCAAAAATAAATTAATATAAAGAAGAGAGGATATGGTCGAGGAACGTTCACGGCGATAGACGATAAAATCTGGCATACAAAAATATTTCAACAATCCTCGCCGGGGCGTTCAACAAATAACGGAGAGAAAATTCGTTCCTCGACATGCCGCGAATACTTTCTTCGTGCCAATCATTCCCGTTCTTCGCTAAAAAAATATATATGTACACATATATATTTTATACATTCTGTTGGATCCACTTCAACGCGGCCCTAACGGTGCCAAGCGTGACCCTGCCGAGGAAACTCGCGATCAATTGATACTCTGGCATGGTACGCCTCCCGCAGGATCTCGTGGACAACGATCTGTGATACGAATTCATTCTCTGGACATCCTGGAGGCTCCCTTTCCGCAACACGTCCGGTATGGGCAGCAAAGAATTCCGTCCCTCGCAAAGTACCTTCGTGGTTAAACACAGGAGCCATTGCATGACCTACGAACGCAAAACGAATAAAAGATTTTTATTCGTCGAACGAAAAGGAACAAATATACTGCGAGCAAAAGTAATTCGGTTCACCTCGTTGCTCGATGGTAACTTTTCCTCGCTTCTGAACCAAGCACTGGGCGCCCACAAGTGCAATTGTACTATTGTTGCTGCGGTTTCGGTGTCGAGTCTCTGAAATCGACAATTTATGTTCAGTTCGAGGTGAAGCGTTCCTGTTTGAAAAAGTAACGCGGCCCACGTTAGAAAACCCCCTCGAAAGTATACGAGACCGTCGCGTCGAAAGTACCTTGTACGTGCTGCGAGACAATAAATTTGTAATTAACGCAGAGATAACTGGCGGCACGTGATTGGGCAGAGGTGGCAGATCGTCCTCCTTGTAGCTGCTATTTTTAAGGGACGAGCCCTCTTTGCTATTATCGCCGTGGAACGGATTCTTCGTGCCGAATATCTCGTAGGCTATGGTCCCAACGGTCCAGAGATCGGCCTTCGTATAATTGATACTGGTGAACGGTCCCGGTTCCGCTGTAATTACTTCTGGGGCCATTAAAGCAACGTTGCCTCCCTTATCTATATCGTGAGTGTTATAAGGTAGATAGAGCCCGTGGCTTTTGTCCGCCAGACAGCAGCCAAAGTCGGTGATCACCAAGGACGGACAGTTATCTGTTTCCTCCGACAAGTCTAGTAGAATATTGTCACTCTTCAGATCGCTGTTTTTTCCAAAGGCAACAATCGAGTGGGTGAAACACGATACGGTCCGAGCGTTATTTAATACTACTGCGTCCCAGTGGAGGCAAAAGGTGTCGACTTACCGGTGTGCAACCCCGTGGCCACTCAAATGCGCCACTCCCTCCAACAGTTGTGCGAGCAACAGTATCGATTCCCTGGTGTTTAACACGCGATCACTTAGGTACTGTTTCAGAGTGACGTCGTATCTGTAACAAGGAGAACGAGAGAAACGATTGTACTGTCTGGCGCAATGGTACGACAATTGTTTGACGGATAGAAACGGACACCTTTTCATCAGCAGAAACAGACTCATGTTCCTGCCGGACCCGTGCGGATTGATACGAGCTGGCAGAGCATCCGGATACATTCGCCACGAACCGGGAAGCGCGGGCACTCTGTCTGTGAACACGTAATACATCGCCACGATGTTCGAATGCGGTGGAAGCTTGGCCTTCCTCTCCGCCATCCTTTTCTCCCATTCTTCCAGTTCGTCGCACTTCAAATGCCTCCTGGCCGGCACTGTCTCCCGGTACATGGATCTCAGAATGGACAGCGCGTTGGACTCTGTGTCGTAGTTGAACATCATCTTCAGGGCTAACGGGAATGCAGTTACGCTATCGCAGCTGTCCTCTACGTTGATTTGACTCTTGTCCTCTGGGGCAGGGTTATCGTTGAATCTTGTCGCGTAAACGACGGCCGAGCATCCTTTGGCGATGGCTGGGCCAATTACAAAGTCTTTCAAAGACACGGCCCTCTCGTCGTCCTTGACTGCCTGGTAATTCTTATCGTTTTGGGGCGTGTTCCATTGCAGTTTCGATATGGCCTCCTGAAAACAGAAGCCGTAAATGAATCCCTTCCATTTTACCAGAGACGTTTAACAGCGACCAATCGATACACACCCGTATTTCCCAGCAAACTCCCTCCAATTCGTCGTCTTTAGTCAGTATTCCAGTTCCGGAGGCCAAAGACACGCCGACCAGCGCGAAGAAAGGCGCGGAATCGCCGAAGACCAATCTGCTGGCTGCCTTTCTGCGTAGATCCGCCGCCAAGGTATTAGTGACCCTCTTTAAGATATTGTCTACGAAGATCCGTCGGGCGTGGGCTCCCAAGTAGCCCAGATGTCTCCCTGCGGTGGACGCATTGTTGTTACCCTGGGGCAGAACGCCCTGGGACTTGCCTGCGTTCAATACAGAACCGTTAAAACATTAACGAATGTAGCAGCGCTGCATTCGCGCCTCGCAGGCGTACGATTGTTACAGTTGACGGCGCGATCTGGCACGCCATCCGCACAGTGTCTCAGATCGCACCGCTAACTGCAGCGTCGCAGTCCCAACTGTTAACTCCACGCTCCAGTGGTACCTGCATTTGCAATACTGACAACGCACAGTCGACGAAGAATATCGAAAGCTTCGATGGACAGACGTGTCGGTAACGAGAGAAATTGTAACGAGAAGCAAAGGAAAACGTCATCTGGCGACCAATGAGTTGTCAGTTGTGGGACGGTTAACTTCGTGGAAGAGAATTCGGGCCCAGCCGATCGGACGAAATTGAGTTCGAACGGGACTCACCTACTTGAGCAACGTGTATCTTGTCGTGGTAGTTCCTTGGATGGCAATTAGAGTAGAAACACTCGGTATTTCTGACGGAGTGCAACAGTGCCCGACCATTTTGCAAGAGACGGTGGGCTGCCGTCCGAATCGACATCTCTGTTCGCTTCTGGGCGGAGATAGCCCAGCGGGCCAGCCCCCAAGAGAAGCAGACCTTCGTGGCCGAAGGCAGGCTCGTTTTTATTAGCTCGATCGTTTTGGAAAGATCCTGGATAACTGCGTAGACGAATTTTCAAAAGGCTGCAGCAAAGTCGTTGAAGTAACCCCCACCACTCTTCGTTCTGTAACGCTGTCGACCTCCGTCGGGCATTCGCGAAACCTTGTGCACAAATTGTGTATATCGGGTGTTCCGAACGAAGGGAAACAAATACAGGTAACCCCCCTATAACACGGTAGACAGGTTCCCAAAAAATTCCGTGTTATATGAAACGCCGTGGACGTTTTATATAAACAATATATAAATGTATATATACATAAATAAAAGCGTGTTATAAAGAACCGTGTTGTACGAGGGCTACCGTAAATTTCTGTTCGTCGATTCATGTTCCCAAAAAATTCCGTGTTATATGAGACGCCGTGGATTTCTTATATAAACCATATATAAATTTTATATACATAAATTAAACCGTGTTATAAGGAACCGTGTTGTACGAGGGATACTGTAAATTTCTGTTCGTCGATTCAGGTTCCCAAAAAATGCCGTGTTATATGAAACGCCGTAGATATCTGATATATAAACAATATATAAATTTTATATACATAAATTAAACCGTGTTATAAAGAACCGTGTTGTACGGGGGCTACCGTAAATTTCCGTTCGAGTTATAGAGAAACCGTGTTATAGGGGAGTTACCTGTCTGGTGACACGCGTAGTGCACTACCCCTTATAACACGGTTAATTTGTTCCGTGTTATAGGAAGGTCCAGTGGCGTAGCTACTCATGAGGCGAAAAAAGAATGTAAAAATATAAAAATATTTGTACAAATAATAATGTTTTCATTTATTAGATTGAGTATCTTATTGTTGAAATGCCCCGAGTCTGAAATAAGTTGTTGTTAGGTAAGGTTTTAAACGAAATACTTATATATATATATATGTTTTTAAACTAAATGATCGAAACAAGGGCGCTGAATATGTAGGTACGCCACTGCGAGGGTCGTCGAGTTTTGCACTGTGCTATATGTAGAAGACGTGTCGCAATTTTGAACCGTGCTATAGGAGGACCTCGGTTTGGGTCAGCGTGTTATAGGGGGGGGGGGGAGAGATTTCGCAACTCTTGCATCGTGTTATAGGATGGTTATTGTTGAATCGCGTTCTATTACATATTAATTTTACGCAATGGTGAAAAATGAACGCAATCATGATCGAAATATTCCAGAGACTATCGCATGCAAGTCGCATAACATTTATTCGAAAAATCCATTCCCGCTGGTATTAAGTATCTACATAATTGGTCGACAGCCTGGAGTAAAGACGCGGTCGACAGAAAAGTACAATAGTTTTAATTATATTTCACAAGCTCGGTTATTTACAGTACTATGTTAGCAGAATCAGCGTACTTCGAAAGATAAATTAGCTCGTATACTCGGCCAAGCAAGAGCCGTGCAACGTTGCTAGTGATTTTTTACAATTTTTCATTAGTAAAATCACTAGGAACGATACCGGTAAGACCGACCGTAGTTGTACACCGATCTACTTTCGACGGGGTTGCAATTATAAAGGGCGTCGCCGCGTGTGCCATCGGGGCAGGTGCAAACGGCGATGTGACGTCTAGGTGTGCAGGTAGCAGTTGGTCCGCACTCTTTCCCAGTGCACGGATTCTGGCAAGCGAAATCTATGCACGCCTTATTATCCGGACACTCGTTATCAGTGAGGCACTCCCCCTTTTGACAGCTGGACAAAGCGTTCCCTATATACCCGGTGGGACAGGTGCACACAGGCCTCTCCTTTCCGGTGTTGTCGTGGCCAGGTGTGCAGACAGCATTAGCTCCGCAGGGATTCGGCTCGCAAAGGTCTCCTGGATACATCGAATCAAACTCTGAACCCACGCCGAAATAAATTTGACCGTGGAAATACAGGGTGAACAGCCCAACCCGATCACCTTGAACGTCTCGCTTGTTTTTGACGATGGGACAAAGTTATCGCGTTCACGTTTTCTGGGGGTCACATTTTTCAGGGTCAGCGATATTTCTCCGATGACCGCATCGTAGCCGAGGTCAAGACCAATCTAATGCCTTGTAACGTCATCTCGGACAAATATCTCTGGCCCGCCATAATATACGCCCCTTTCATTCAAACAGCGTCTTCCCTTAACCCTTTGTCCTATCGTCAAAAACAAGTGAGACATTCTACGAGGTGATCAAGTCACGCTGTTCACCCCGCACAGTACAACATAGCCGCTTACGTGCTTCGAACAATCTACAGCTGACGAACGGATTGCCAGTCATGTGCTTAGGGCAGCTGCAGACCGGGGTGATTCCCCGTAGATTGCAATCCGCGTTCACGCCGCAGACACCGTCGCAAGGGTTCATGCATTTCTGATACAAGCAGGCTGGTTTGTTGCCCGGACACTCCGAGTGTGTGGTGCACTCTGGCCGACAGGACACGTAAGGATTCCCCAACCAGTTCTGCGAAATCGAATAGAAACGTGTGAGAGGAGTCCAGTAACTTTCTCGCCGCGTACAAATTCGATTGACACTCACGTTCGGACAGGTGCATTTCGCTTGGTGATTGATCACCTCGCACTCGGCGCTCGTGCCGCACTGGCAGGGACTCTCGCATCTGAAGTTCGAGGAGCAGGCAAGGTGGTTGGCACATTCGCCGTCACTTTCGCATTCATGACGGCAACCGGTCAGGGGCGACCCTCTGTAACCCGGAAGGCAAGTGCACACTGGCACCTCGTTCACCACCTCGCATTTAGTGTTCTCCCCGCATGGACTGGGCTTGCACGCGGCCTCTGAAAGAGTTCCAGTTGGTACATCCAATTGACCTGACCTCCACCAATATCGCAGTAGCGTGGCTTGCGGTTCACGTGTATACATACGCGGGTCGGCTATGCGGCACGAGGTGAAAGCGTCCCCGGTGTGTCCAGGTGGGCAGTAGCAGGTTGGAACGTGGCCCTTCGTCTCGCACAAGGCGTTCACGCCGCAAAGACCGTCGCAAGGATTGATGCACTTGTTATTGGTGCACACCTTGCTGCCAATGCAGTCCTCGTTAACTATAAAAGTAACAATTAACGAAAGCCCCTTTCACTTCTCTAACAAACTAGTTCCATTAATACCGACTCAGGCATTCCACGCGTACACATCGCGAGAGGGGGTCCCCCATGTGAAGATTCATGCAAGAACAAACTGCCCTGCCCTCGCTTAGGGTGCACCTTGCATTGGTCCCGCAGGTGTAAGCCTCGCAGCCTGAAGGGAAAATGGATTTCAAGCTCATTGAATTTAAAGAACTTTCGTCAACGACTCACCAGCATTGTTGGTCGCCAATATTCTTGACTGATGATATCCAGCATTGACAACAGCAGCTGATAAAAGCAGAAACGATACAATGGCCTGAGAGAGTCCCATCTTGTTAACCAGTCTGAAAGAAATATTTTTGATTGACCGTTCGGAGAGGTGAAAATTTGTTCGTACAGTGTTTCACAATTACCTTAGACGAATGGACCAAACGGATCGACGGCTGTTCGACGAATGCCGGGAAGATCGCGGGTCCCGGGACTAGGAGGGCCTCACGCCTCCCACAACTATCGGTCCCACTTCGCGTATTGCCTACGCGTGCCCCTGACGGCCCATCGACGGATCTCGCCCACGGATTCTAGCCGCTGCGCTACGCTGCTTCTCGTCTCGTCAAACAAACGTGCATCCTTGAGCGAGAGGAAGAAAAAATACGCCGAGAACGGCTCCTCAAGTTCGTTCAATAGGAGGCAAGGAACCATTTGCTTTGCTAATGCGAACCAGGCGGAAGGAAAACAATCAGCAATGATCTAACTTCGTGTTTTTCCTTGCCAACGAACGAACCCGAAGCCGATTGCTATAGAAAGATTCTATTAGTCGTATACAAGTACCCGTGTTTATATAGAAATAATGAATAGTCGATGACGCGAGGATAAAGAAAAAATAAATCGGCCGGTAATGTTTATTTTTATAGACCAACTTTCACCGATACCAGGAACGTGCAGCCCTGGTGACGGAAGAAACATTGAAACGGAATATATAAAAATCACCGTGCTACAAATTGGAAACAGTGAGCGCGAGCAGATCGGCCTTCCTCTCCAAAAATGGGCCTTGCAGCTGCTTTGCTTGCATATTCTGATCATCGACAAAATGGTCACGGTATGCGTAATCGCGTTTATTCGCTATATAACGGTCGAGGCGAAAAGGAAAACTTGCGTTATGCAACGGGAGGGCCCAAAAACCCGCGGCCCGACGAGACCTGCCTGCAAGGAAACTCGTTGGCAACGTTTCGTGCACCTTTCGACAGTATAATAAGCAACGATGACGGTAAAAAATTATGAATTAATATTTGCCCCGTTCAGTTCATATGATTTATTACAATAATTTAAAGAACTTAAGAATAAATTTCGTATCATAGATAAATAGATCATGTCGCTTCGTCCTAGGAACAAACTCTTTCTTTCCTTTCCCATCCTTTTGTTTCACTTTTCCTTCATCACGTGACGTATGTAATCTAAATTTAAAAACGTGTGCATCGGCAGAAATATTGATACTTGAGCAAGAGAAACCAAAGGGAGTGCAGGGCAATGAAGGTCGAGACCGTTTCGTTAGAACAAAACTCCCCAGACATCGGTGTACCTTTATCATCATACAAAAACTCATAAGACAAGTTTCGAGAACGTAATTCGCTGGATTATTCCTTGTATTTCATTTTTTTTTTTTGTCCTTTTTCTTTTTTTTCTTTTTTTGCGTCGCTTGAATTCAGGGAATCGTCCCGTCACACGGCCAATTTTTTTTTTATCTCTTTTTTTCGTTCTACAACGAGTGTTACATTGTAAAAAACCAAAGAAAGAAGTTCGCAAAACCAAATTTAGGAGATCGCCCCGGACAGTTTTCAACTGCGTGGCCAACGAAAGTTACACGATAATGGTTTTATAAGTAGGCAACTTGCGTCGCGTTCACGGACTATTTCTGCGCCTGGTTTTTAATCTGTTTCGGTATAGTTTTCAAGAACTCCTCGTACGCCGCGTCCACGTCGTCCTCGTCCGCCGACAAACAAATTTCCTCGCCGTCCGATATGCTGCAACAAACATTTCACACGTATTACCACGTTCGCCGTCAACGTTCCTATCTTCGACCGAGTCTCGTTTACGCACATGTTGTCGTCGATGCTCGTCGCGATGTCGGCGACGTCCTCCAAGAACTTGTTCTCCTCCGCCGTCAGCACTTTGCCGTCTGGTCCGTAGAACACCGGCTCGTCCACCGCGTGACTTGGATCTATCAGCTCCGTGGACTCCGTGGCCGTGGAGTTCACGGTGCTCTGTCCCCAATTGCCATTTCTCAATTCGTGAACACTGTGCACCATTCGAACAACGTGCACATCCACTCTGCCGTGCGTCACGAGTTCTGTCAACGCTCGCATCATGTTCTCCATGTCCTTGCGACTCTCGCTCTTGTCCTTTTCTAAAGTGTGCCCCGCCAACTGTTTCGCGGAAAAATCGATATTACGGAATCGCACGCATCGTGGCATTGTGGCAACAGAAATGTGAATGCATACCTTCAGGGCCTGGCAGATGTTTTTCACAGAGTTCGGCGCCGGTTTCTTTAATATAACGATGATCAGCTGAATCAGCAAGTCTCCCAAACCGAACGCGGAGGTGTGCTCCATTTGGGTGACCAACTCGGCCAGGAATAATATCAATCCGTGGCATTTCTTCTGATCGTTCTCCGTGTGGTCCTCACTTTCCTGCCAGATCGATGTTTGGCTCTCTGTTTCGTTTTTGCACCTGTTCGATAAATGGAGGGTACATTGCACAGACCGTGTTCGTCACTTAAAACAGATGGTTAGGTGCATTTGCTTCACTCACAAAGTGTATAAAGTCCACCTGAAGGATATCTGTTCGGTTGCGGTCAGCTTGCTGTGTAAGAAGGTGCATAGACGAGCACCGCTGTATCGGAAGTTACCCTCGTTTATGGACTGGAAGCAATTCGGCAACGTATATGTGCATGCTCGCAATGATTTCTGTACGCTGGGGAAGAATTGGTGCGATGCGTACCTGATCGATGATTATTTTTACAATTTCTTGCAACTGGCTAGGAAATTCTAAATAAGGCCTAAGAATATTAACGAGCGGCGGGACGACCGATGTGAAACGGCCTGGATTCAGTATCAATGTGTATATAACGCTCTTCAGATTCTGTGCCGTCGGTGCGAATTCAATTGAATTATTATCACCTATATTCGAGTCCTACAAATTATACCATTAATAAATCGGCGATCGACTTCAATACACACAATTATTCCATCGGTCCGCACCTGATGCTTGTGTTTGTAATCCCCGGAGCCGCCGTCGAAGCGGCCATAATCCTGTACGTTGGCGCCGTGCTCCATGTGCTCCTGCTGCCCCATATTATGAAACTGTTGACCCTGCTCCCTCTGCGGATAATGCTGCGAGGCGTCGTAGTTACAACCGGGATTCTGTAACGGCGCTCTCGCCATCTGCAATCTATCTTGGACCGAGTGTTTCTGCACAAATCTGCCGGAAGGCTGCTGATGTTGCTGCTGCAACGATACGAACCATACTCATTCGTCTCCCTGCCACCGTCACACTGAAAACCCATCGATCCAGCTCGTACCAGGTCCGGCGTACTCACGGTTTGCTTAACGGGATAAGACTTTGGGACGAACTCCGCGGCGTGCACGGACAGCGTCGAGTTCTGTATAATATCGTCGAACGACTTGTCCGCTCTGCCCTGCTCCGGGTTCCTCGTCTCGGCTGTTCCTGCGGGCGAGAAAGTTCACGCTCAGTACAGCGGCGCGCCACTCCTGCCCGTACTCCAGAACGGAACAGGAGCCTGCGCCCCAAACTCCGCCACCGTAACAACCTGTTTGCACCGCAGACGTAGAGTGATGGGGCCTCCTCAGAGACGGTACGTCCTGCGTATTCGAGCTCCAAGGGCCGCGGCCACGACCCCGTCCGGCGCCCCGTCGGTCCAAGTCCCCGTCACCAACACCGTCACCTCCTCCGAGAGGATTCATCCTCCCCGTGGCAGAGATCCGCCGGACCGTGTGGTCGTCACGGAGGTTAAGCAATACAATGACCGCGGACACCGGTGCGGTAGTGTCACCCGCGATCGAGAATCGAGTTGCACGCTACGCGGTCGTGCGTATCCCACCAACATATATCTCACGGTTACGCTGGCGCCGTTATACCTACCTCCGTTAGCCGCGACGAAACGCGTGCCGACTCATAAACAGAATATCAGAGCGCAGTCTCGCGGCTCGTTCATACCAATACCACGGCTAAATCGACACCGATCGATGAGCGAACTCGCGAAGTTGGTTGTTAATCTCTGCCGGCGCCCTTCGCGCTTTTTGGCGACGGGAACGTTTCGTTAGCGAGCCGTTTCCTTTCTCCCCCCCGAGTCCTTTTGCCCCCTTTTTATCACCGATGATTTTTCAGGCCACGAATCGATCGCGTGGCGACGCACGATGGCCACGCGAGAGGAGTCTGCCCGTTCAATGGATAACAGTCCGCGGCGGCCTTATCTGCCACGCTGATAGTCGATGGCAGATAACGCGCACGTCTGGGCATTGGACGCGATCATCGCGGGGAGAAGGAAACGATCAGAGAGATATTGCGCAAATTGTGGAGGACTGAGTACGAACGGGTCGAGGAATCATGTTATGGCGCCCTGTGGCGGTGCAGTGGTGTTGTTCGGGGTGTTGCCGCACGCACACACGCGCGCAACTTTGATTTAGGTGCGGTGCGCGGATAGTGGAGATGGGATAAAGTATGCTGAAGCCGGGTTCGAGTCTGGATGGACGGTTTCGAATGTTCTGTGGATAGCTCTACTTAGATCTGCGGATTCTCCTGGCACGCGTAAATCGTGGGGCCGCAGGACTCGAGCTAGATGTATTTAATAAAGTTGCGGGAAAGTTGAGGCCCGAAATTTGGCGAAACACGTTTTACTATTTAGCGTCACTCTCTGTAATTTTGTAAACTTCGTTGCTTCGATTTCGTCGGAATTCTGAAGACAGGTTCCTTTTGGATAAAAACAATGTTTCCGAGCAGGATTTTTGGAAGTTAGGGAAAACGGTTTACCACTGCAGTGTCACTCCCTGCGTTACCGATACGGCGTGAGATAAGATTGCAGAACTAGTTAAAATGGAGCGGGAGTTTCGTGTCGCGGATCGGCATCGAGTTTGGAAAATCCGGTGACGCGACAGCGAAACGTGAAATGAAGCCATGCGCGAAATTTCAGCCGGGTCAAGATTGACCGATTTTCGGAGAAACATCCGAATTATTCATTCATCCCTGGCGGAAAATCGAGAAATTTGTGTTCGAACTCCATTGAACCGTAGATTGTTGTCTGTTCTAAAAATTGCTATATTCTCCCTCTATGGGGCGTTGTGCGAACCAACGCGCGTGGAACTTAAACTGCAATGTTGTGAAGTCGAAGCAATGCGGATGGAATTTGTTTAATTCATTAATTGTCATTAATCGCATTGCTTCGGCGTTAAATGCTCATTATTTATTAATTAGCTGTCAATCTAAAATATTAGACAATAAGATTAGTTTTAATTAATTTGTTAAACTTACGTTAATTTTAATTGACGAAAAATGAAGTTGTACAATGTTTTAATCTTAGGAATTGAAAGAGCCCCTTTGGACTCTCAGTTCAATCGTAAGCTACAAAGGCGACAGCACGTGTGTTTAATTAAAGTTCTCATAAAGTTTCTAAAGTTTTGTTGATCGATTATTCAAAGTTCCAAAGTTAATAATTTTCTACCACAAGCAGAGCGCTTAGCGCTCCACGGCGTACGAACGCACTATTAAACGAATTCCCTAAGGACATTTTCGCAACAAGATGAAGCGGAAAATCCGCAAATCCCCGGAAAAATCCGTAGGGTTGGCAACGCTGACCACGGGTACCAATAACTACTTGTGGCAAAAAGAAAAGCGATTCCTTCGAGTCGACCCGAACTCAGACGAGATTGGTTCGAAGTTCGAACCTTTTATGAGAACAGGGACGCTCGTCGGGCCCTATAGCCTGCGATAGTCCCCGTTTTTCAAACCAAAATCTCAGTCCCATTAAACTGAAGTCCCCCAAAATTTAACTCATCTCCGAATCCGTTGAATTTCAACGAACAGAGACGAGTCACTGGCAAATTGCTATTTCTTTTCCCGTCGACAAGTTAATTCGCACGTCGATCCTGCGATCTCGAGGGGAAATGGAAATTGGGCCCGAAAACGGGGCAGGTTTCTTCTCTCGTGTAGCATTCCACCAGCCTCTGCTATCGCTCGAAAGAGGCGCCTCTCGCTAGGCACCCAAGTTACGAGGTTACGACGATCGTTGACACGAACGTAGAATCCAATCAAGATGAACCTTCGTTATCTTTGGTAATGATATCGTCGAATGCTGCGGATCCTCCGCGATTCATTCCCTAGATGACTGTTCCATTAATTCGCTGAACGACAGGAGGCTGCACGGGGGGCCGCACAGAGGGCATATGATCCGTCAAGTTTATCGTGCTGGTCTTAATCGTTTCAGGTACGTAGATATATGTATATACATATCTATGTATACATGTGTAATACGAATGTCTGATTGTGCCTGAAACACAGGACACCCAGATTCTGTTGCTGATTTATTCGTTTGTCGAAAGGGTCGTTTCCGGGGCACCATGAACTGGCAGACTTTGGGCCTCGGAGTGAGGGTGGTCCGTGGGCCAGACTGGGAATGGGACGACCAGGACGGCGGAGAGGGCCACGCCGGCACCGTCGTGGAAGTCGGCATGCCTCCGTCTTACCGTAACCCGGATTCCAATCCGACGCCCTGCTCCAAGACGTCGTACAAGACTGTTATCGTTCAGTGGGACCACGGTTCCAGGTGGAATTACAGGATCGGGTACCAGGGTTGCTACGACCTGCTGGTGTACGACAACGCGCCCATCAGCGTCAAGCACCAGGGCGTCAAGTGCAACAGCTGCTCGACCCAGGAGATCACCGGCATCAGATGGAAATGCAGGCCGTGCGGCGATTACAATTTGTGCACGCAGTGTTACATGGCGGACGTGCACGACTTGACTCACTGCTTCGAGAGGATTCAGTCTGCCGATTACGTAGGGTGGGTTTCCGGGGGAATCTTTCATCTCTTGGTTGCCGTGGACACGACGTGACACCGGATAAATGTCTTTTGTATATTGCGCAGGGTTCAATTGACTCCCCGAGAAGGCTGCACGAAAGTGCCCCTTAAAGGCATATTTACCGGGGCCAAAGTAGTTCGCGGTCCTGATTGGGGATGGGGAGACCAGGACGGAGGCAGAGGTAACCCACATTTCCATTCCTTCTTCGCGAACGAATCTCTGCGTTACTAAATAACGAACGTAATTGAAACATCGCAGGAAAGACTGGCACGGTCGTAAGCATAGGCGGTTGGGACAACCAAGACAACCGTTCTGTGGCCACGGTTAAATGGTCCAAGGGCAACAAGAACGTCTACCGTGTCGGGTACAAGGGCTGGGTAGACCTGTCTTACATAGAAGAGGCTGTAGCCGGTACATATTACAAGGAACACCTGCCCCAGCTTACGCTGCCATTAACAATTCCATCCGATAATAGTACCAACGAAACAGCGTCGAGAAGCGCCGTTCCGGCCGCCGTGTCCTGCCCGCCGCTGGCGACGTTCAACGACGGAGACAAAGTGAAAGTACTGGTCGACGTGGAGACTTTGAAAGAGATGCAGGAGGGCCACGGTGGCTGGAACCCGCGTATGGCGCAGTACATTGGGAAGGTCGGTCGGGTCCATCGTATCACGGACAAGGGGAACGTTCGCGTGGAATTCGAGGGCTGCCACAACAGGTGGACGTTCCATCCGGGCGCGCTGACCAAAGTCACCAGCAAAGACACGTTCTCCCTGGGCCACGTAGTCCGGGTGAAGACCGACTTGGCGACGGTCAAACTGTACCAACGAGGGCACGGAGAGTGGACAGACGTGATGAAGAATGTAAGTTGTTCGGCCAATCACCGTGGGTATGCTCTAACAGGTAATCTTGCAGGCCCTGGGGAAAACTGGGAAGGTGATCAAGATATACTCCGACGGAGACTTGAGGGTGGCGTTGGACGGTCACACGTGGACGTTCAATCCCCTGAGCGTTACCCTGGTCCCACCTGGAACGGAGTCTGCCTCGTCGCGGGACGAGGCGAATCGAAGCAGAGAGACGACAGGTGCGTCAGAAGATCATTTATCGTGGACCAAGCACTACGGACTCGCCTACGATGCCTTTGTTTCCTCTGTATGCCCGCAGGCGTGGACACGGAGGTCGAGCTGCTATTGCGAGACGTTGTCAGGGGTGACGCTGGCGTTCCCGCCGTTCAGGAGTTCCTGAAGAAGTACCCTGGCAGAGTGGACGCCAGGGCCGGCAGCCGATGCGACTGCAAGAAGACTTTCCTACACGTGGCGGCTCACGGTGGTCAGAGAGACCTTTGTATTTTTCTACTGGACGCCGGAGCGTCTCTGACCGCGGTGGACGAAGACGGGGACACGCCGCTTCACCATGCTGCCTTCGGGTTGGTCCCCATTTGTATCTGTTACGCGCGATGGCCATGCAACGGTCAAAACAATTCCTCTTCGTCTACCGTCGTAGCAATCAGCCAGAGATAATGGAGCTGCTGTTGCTGAGGGGCGCGCCAATCAACGCGGTCAACTACAGGAAGTGCAGCGCCCTCCACGTGGCCGTGATAAATCAGTACGCCCAGTGCGTCAAAGTTTTGCTGCGACACCACTGCAACGTGAACCTGCAGGACTCCTACGGGGACACGGCGTTGCACGACGCCATTGGGAAAGGTGATCCGGACATCATAAACGCGCTTTGCGCTAGTCCGAGCGTGGACTTCACTCTGACGAACGAGCAGGACTTCAATGTCCTTCATCATGCTGCCCTGAAGGGCAACGCTCAGTAAGTGGCTCTAGATTATATTCCATATTGGGGGATCCGAGTTACGATCAATACGTATTTACGTGACGCAGCGCAACGGAGAAGATCTTGGCGCGGGCGAAGTGCCTGGTGAACGTGAAGAAGGACGACGGGTTCGCGGCGCTGCATCTTGCGGCCCTGAACGGCCACCTGGACGTGGCGGCCATACTCCTCTCCCCAGAGGGTGGGAACAGCAAGGTGGACCTGAGAAACAATCGCCGACAGACACCTCTGCTGCTCGCGATTTCTCAGGACCACTGGGCCCTGGTGGAGCTCCTCATTCGCCACGGGGCCCACATACTCAACGCTGACGCGGACGGCGACACGGTTCTACACATCGCCATAATGCACAGATACAAGCAGGCCATCGCTACACCCACGCCTGAGAGATGCAGGGATTCACCGAGAATTTACGAAGTATGTTTCTCTCGGCCGTACTCTGGTTTTCTCTTTTGTTTTGGACACGTTGTTGTGATAGTAACGTTTGCTGCAGATATGGCAAAACTTGGAGAGACAAGGGGCGAAGACTGAACTAGCGTTAACCTGCTTCCTGCTGAGCGTGGACACCAGCTGTATCTTACTAGAGTATGCCATCAACAAGAACAACCAGACGCCGATGGATCTGATCGAGGCTGACCCAGAGATAGCCCCGTTCGCAGATTTGTTGCGATCTTATCAGCCAGAATCTCATGGCAGCCAATCAGAGTAAGCATAAGCATCATTAATCCTCACGTTCGCGATAAAGAATACCTTATCGATATTTCTCTAACAAGATCTTGTAAGATATACCTACTTCCCCGGTTTAATCAAGTTTCTACGATTTCTAGATTAGAAATTGGATCTACTTCGGAGCCCTCTGCGTGTAGGGTGCAAACCACCCTGCAAGTAAGGGACAGGGAACGAACTGGTCCCTCGACGACTTCCAGCGACGCGACCGAGGGTCACAGTTCCTTAGGTAAACTAATTTGGACAATTAATTCTCGCACAATTGCTGTGGTAACAAACTATTCATCGAACCGTTTGGTTTAGCCGCGGACGGCCAGTCGGCGACGGGCGAAATTCCTACGACGACGCAGGAGGAGAAGGTGGAGGCCAACGTGGCGGTGGAGAAGAAGGACAAGGAGAAGGCGGAGGACAAAGAGCTGGACCGACTGCGCTATTTGGAGACCAGAGTGGCCGTTTTGGAGGAGGCAACGATTTGCAACGTCTGCTTGGAACGACGACGAGAGGTCGTCTTCCTGTGCGGCCACGGCACCTGCGCGCATTGCGCTGCGCCGTTGAAAACCTGCCACATGTGTCGCCAAGTTATCACGAAGAAGATTCAACTGTATTGAACGATCGAAATTGCGAGCCGCCAACTCTGTTTTCCATCTTCCCGTGGCGTCGTTCGGTTCGCGTACGTTTTTCCACTACCATTGCTTCGTTTTTTAAAGCGCGGACACATCGTCGTCGGGTGAAGTTCAAGCGACTGAAAATTCCAACTGTTAGATTGTAGCGGACGTTCCTTTACACGCAAAGCGTCCGAATCGCGATTGCACGATCGTCGTGCGATACACACAGCCAAGGGAGAATGTGTCGAAGATAACGAATGAGGGTGAACGTATGTTTTGTAAATAATTTTTCAGGTTCCCTTTGATCTTGTTTTTTTTCTCTTGGTTCTTTCATTCTTATAGTATTGTACATCGGTTTTTTTAGGCGACATGCTCGCGGTACGTGTGTGCCCCCCCCCCCCCGCCCCCTCTTCTTTTTTGTTATAAGAAAACTCAGATATATTTCCCCTGTTACGCCGGAGACTTGTAATTTTTTTTTATACATATCGTAGTTATACCCTTCTACGATATACACTGTATATTGTTACTAATTGTATAGTACCTTTTCTATTCTTTTGTATGTAATATTGATAACGCTAATTATCGTAAGAATTTTGCGCGCGCGCATGAGTGTGTGTATATTTATATGTATACACACATATTATATGTGTGTACGTTTGATGAGTGTGATAAGAGGATATCGAACGATATCGTTTCTAGCCAAAAGTAGTATAAAAAGAAATTACATTCACAGTATGGAGTAATTTATAAAGACTTTTAACTTGTGATTAGACGATAAACCAACCGACCGTGTCGTTAGAAATAGTTTTTCATTGCATAATATGTGCCACTCATAGAACTGAGAATGAAACGGATCGTTTCCGATACATATTTATACATTACTGCTAGTATTCGTATGGGGAAAAGCAAAATATTCGTATTTACAGAACGATGATTGCACAAGCGTAAATAATTTCCAATTGAAAGCTACAGCGGTCCAAGCGCAGACGTTCGTTTTTCTTTTAGGTTCGTAACGACAAAAAGTATACCAGTTGTACATTTTTACAGAGATTTACTTTTTCTTTCCATTGTCCTTTCAAGCGAGATTGCACAATTCCAGCTGTGCATCGTTGCGTTTCAGAAAAACCAATGCCAAATTTGTTACGGCCGATAAGAGTATAATGATTCGCACGAGAATTCCGTTCGCCAGACGGAACAATGATTCTTCTTCCTTCCGTTTCTGTTGTTTGTTTTTTATAATGGTTGTATTGTCGCGGGGTCCGTGTTGCGTGTAACTACACACAGCAAGTTCTGTTAGTACATAGACTATGATTAGTAATTTTTAAGCGTCGATAAGTTGTACAATTTTTTTTTGTTCTTCGTGATCTGAAATGACAAAATTTAAATAAACATATTTGAAAAAGAATAACTTTAATCAAATTCATTCATTTCTTTCTCTCTTCCTTTTACGGTGTTCAAAAAAAATTCGTGCACATATATACATGTACATATACACACATATGTATATATACATATACACATATGTTTATCCCTTAAGAACTAAAACAAAACATATTTTCTAGAAACTCGTCATCTTAACTAAAAATTAATAATGATCAATAATAAATGTAGAACGAAACAGCATCGATGATATTCATTTTTTTTGTTTTTACACAGGCAATAAAACAGCAATAACAATAATAGCAAAACACTCAACAAATGATGTCACATTCAAACAAGACTAAAAAGATGGACTCTTTACTCTCTCTTCATTATTTTTTTGTTTTGTTGGTTTTCTTTTCCTTAGCTTAGCAAGCAATTTTATTTATTTTGGTACTCGATAAAATTCGATATTCATATGTTACATTATTGAGCCAGTTTGCAAAACTGTAGCAGTAGTAATGATAATAATATAATAATAATAATATTTTTTTTCCTCCTAAGTAACCTAAACGCAATATACTATTATTTGATAATATTTTATATCATTTAGTACCTAATAAAACTTAAAATGAAATTTTGGCGTTTGAGCCATGCGATAGGATTATCTAATTCTAACTATAGGACCATTTATCCATGTGCTTCGATCTCTTCCACGCATTTTTTTTTTTCTCATTTCCTTGTTTTTGCATCTCGAAGAACAACGCGTACGATAATTCTTGGAATAAAGTAATCAAAGCTCCACCACTGTCCCGACGTTTCCAAAATATGAAAACCCAACCTATTCTTATTCTTCCTTCCATTCTCTTTGTTTACACATATATCAGAACTGATATGAAATTGTCGTTGCATGGACTGATTGGTCTCGCACCGTTGTACTTTATCTGTATGTTAAGCACGAAGAATGGATATCACAATCTCCAAAGAAGAAAAGAAAACGAGGCATTTGCACATGCTTCGTTCCATTTACAAGCGAATTTCTTTATTCACACGAATGTACGGTGTGATATCACGATAGTGCATTCCATCGTATTCAAGTCGACACTGATACAGATCAATCAGTCCACGGACGCGGACGTTTCTCTCCAGTGAGAAAAAAAGAACAAAAATATATAAAATAAATCTCTCCTTTCCACGCACCGAATTTCGACGTTCTCGTTCATCTTGAATAAACACAGTTTGTAACATTGCTTTTCTTTGTTTAACATAACAGTCTCTTCCCTGCGCATCGCAAAATGTGAGGTGAAAATTGTCTACTCGTGTGCCTACTAATCTTTTGGGTATACGCCGATACCGACAGGAATTGATAATCAATGAACAAAGTGGACGACCGCTCCTTTTTACTTCCGTTAGGTATCTATCGACGAGATTCATCTTCAACGTCTCGTTTGTTTTTCCCTTCCCCTCCTTTCCCCAATTTCCCCATTCATCTATTTGTTCGATCGATCGATCCGTTTTTCTTCTTGCCTTTTTACGCGCTGGTCGCACCGATTCATTCGTCGAGCGCCATTATTGTCAGCTACGATCAAGACCTGAGTAATACGACGAAAAAACGCTGTTCCAATGCGGTTCAGTTACCTTCACACGTTCGACTCCATTTCCCCCTCCTTTCTATTAAATACAGAGGTGAAGGAGTTCGCAATGAAGACGCACGTACCGTACGTACGTGTTTCCCGTGAAACTTCTATTTAATAAATCCCTATTACCGTGCCTAATCGTTGCACGCGTTCCTTCTTTTCTACAAATATTGCTAAACAAAAAATTCCCACTGCGCCTCCATAGATCAACATCCGCGAGTTCGGTTGTCGTACCGATGGGCCCGTCCGTAAGGCCCAAAATATTCCAACTCGGCTAATAGGCTGGATTGGCGGTGCGCGTATCGTTAAGACAAATTCTGACGATTATGCTTATTATTGCACAACAATACAGCATTACTGTTTGCCAACACGGTTCTTCATTCCAATCCGTCATCCATACCTCCTCGCATATACACGTATACATCGTGAAACAACAACTCTCGAGATACAACAATGATCCCGTCCTCGAAAAACGTAAGGTCAAGAAAGTTGTCCGAATGAGATGGCGAAATTCTCGCGGGAACGGCGGTATCAAAACGGAACCTCCTGGTGAACAAGCGTGTGTACGCGGTGAAAATAAAGCGATCGAGATAGTCTTATTGGTTTGAATAAATCAGTGCGCTAGTTAAAGATTCGTTACGCGGTTAC
Organism: Nomada fabriciana; assembly: GCA_907165295.1. Taxonomy (NCBI): domain Eukaryota; kingdom Metazoa; phylum Arthropoda; class Insecta; order Hymenoptera; family Apidae; genus Nomada; species Nomada fabriciana. The sequence continues at coordinate 7,833,087 of OU015699.1, read as the reverse complement.
TACGTCGCCCCTCTGTGCCCAATTGATCGAGGGCACGTTCAAGCCACAACCGGCTCGGGACTGCAGGGTTGCAGTTCCGGTTCGTTCTGAGGCTCCGCTGTGTTCGTGGTGGTCGCGGTTGGCGTGTTTGGGTCGTGATTCGGGTCTGGGTCCGGTGTCACGGCCGCCCATTGGGACGTATAGGGCGCCGTTCTTGCCTGTCTCCTCGCTTTCCTTTTGTCGCGCCGTTGCTCCATCACTAAACGCAGGCGTCTCATTTTCCCCTTCGTTGCTTCGTTCTCTTTGGACAGTTCCTCTGCGATGACAGAAAAGGAAAAATGATCAAGTACAAGTCTCCGACCAGGGGCCTCGTCTCGTTTTATTTCAACCCCTGCAGGACGCTGTAAGTTAGTTTCAGTAAAAATTGTTGAAGGAAGAGCATGCTGCTTGACGCAGAGTTAACGTCCAACAAGGGTTGCAGTGTCAACTTGGGGACCGTAAGTTTGTAGGCCCAGTTTAAGTACCAGTGGCGTATCCAGGATTGGAAGAATCGTGGTAACCGATGGACGCCATGGAACCGTTCACACTGGCGGTCGTTCCAGCGGAGGAGATGGAGTTCGACGAGGACTGCTGTCGGCCACTGAAGTGCCTGTGGTGATGCCTGTAGTGTCCTGCGGTTGGCGAGGGTGTCGCGCTCAGCAAGTCGTTCAGGATATGAATGATGGTGCTTATGTCCCGTTTGGGACGCCCGTGCCCATCCTGAAGGGACGGATTCAGTGTCCCGCTGAATGTACCGGAGTACACACCCTTTCCGTGATGATGCATACTCTCTATTATTGCACTTTGTCTGCGTCTCGCGTTCTCCTGTTGCCAAAAGCGATGCACAATTAGTAAAACGGGTTCCGCACCCTTAGTATGCAACTATTCGATTCCTCGACGAGCATCGTGCATCCAACGGAACGACAAAGAACAGTCACACTCATAAGGCCCAAAGAGAGCTTCTCAATGGAGACCTGATCAGTCACACTCATAAGGCCCAAAGAGAGCTTCTCAACGGAGATTTGAGCCAATATTGAAAAATCTATCCTACTCGATCGAACGAAGATCTCTTGGGGCCTTAAACGCATACACACATCTATCTAGCCTTATAAACGAAATAATGATACAACATAGGGGGACTGGCTTCGGTAATAATGTATACCTCTGCGAGGTCGACCCGGGTGGTGAGTACCTCGGAAGTCAGCTGTTTCAGTTTCTGCGTCAAGTTACGGGACGCCTCTGCCAGGGCCCTGGTGTCCAGGGTCGCCGCTTTCGACTTCTGTTTGGCCAGGTATGGCGTGGGGCTCTGCGAGTTGGTCTCGCCGTCCATTATGCTACTCCTCGAGAAGCCAGCGCCGTTCGTGGACTGCTGGCTGTGGTGGTGCGCTGTGCACAGCTTTTTCCTTGGCGGCGTCACGTCGTAGGGCAACGTGTCCGTGCATCCATGGCCGATAGAGGTAGAGTGTTGAACGTGGTCCGCGGAAGGGGAGGAGGAGTTGGTACTGGAGGAAGAGGCGGTCGGTTTGTTTCTGGGATGATGATGGTGATGGTGATGATGGTGGTGATGGTGGTGGTTGTGATGATGATGATGATGATGGTGGTACAGAAGGCAAGACTGACAGGCATTGGAGGAGTTGCTGTTTGGTGAGATTGAGCCGTGGTTGCTGCCAGCACGGCCGGACGGCGGTTGGCTGGCGCAGAAGGACGAGTGTGGAGGGCTGATCGGCGAGTACGAGGGGGAGGAAGAGGAGGAGGAAGAGGAGACAGAAGACGCGGTTGTTGCCCGGCTGGAACAGACCGGGCTGGGGGTCGTGGTGACGGTGGACAGGCTTGTGCTGCAGCTGGCCGCCGCGTGTAACGCCGAGATGAAGCTGCTTATCAGGGAGGAGGTCTTCGCAGCCGCTGTTCCGTTTTGCAATTTGGGGGAGGCGCTGCTCGCTGAGCGAGCAGCTAGGAAGGTGGACCGTTTAGTTTGCATTGGTGTAGAGATGTGGCTGGTGGGTAAGTTGGACCCGTTGGAACTGTTACCACCGATGGAGGAGCTGCTGTTGGCGCTATGGTTGGCCGCAGGAGAGGCTGGTCTCACCGTGGAGAGTTGTAACTGGATGAGCATCATGTGATCGCCTAGTCGCATGGTGAGATTCAGGGGAGCCTTGCCGGACAGGAAGTCGTTCACCTGAGAATCGTTCAGGCTCTCCAGCGCCTGCATCACGTTATGCTCCGGTTGTTGTGCCTGAAAATAGTTGACCAATTTTATCACCAGATGTCCTCTGTGTACACGCGCGCTCCGTACACGCGGTCGGTGGTGGAACAATGGGAACAGTCTGTCGATAGAAATGCGTGTGTGGCGCGACTCGACCAAGCGCTCACCGTTAAACGGCGTTCAAATACTTTTACAGGATAAAAGAGGGAGGCCATAGAACAGAGGACTGACTGGCTGTGGATAGAGCCGATACTGCACGGACAATTTGGCGACTTTTGTCTCGCCGAGCATCTAGCTAATCCTCGAAAAAGTGAAACGCAGAAGCAGGGAAGCCAGATGAGAGATTAACGGCCCAGCCCAGTCGAAGCTCTCTAATCTTCAGGACGAGGATTGAATGCCAATAACCCGGTAATACGCGGCCTATTCATCCAGCCAAGATGAGGTTGGATCGACGAGGCCACGCCGAGAGATGGATACGCGAGAAGACCTGCAGAAGAGAGGAAACCTCGCGGAACCGCGGCTCAGACCCTAGACGGCACAGCTAGGCATCCCTCGGTACACCTAACGGACTTCCTTTCACTGACGGTCATCGTGTATTCGGTAATTCGATTTAGCCTGCGTTCATTTTGCGGGGAATCTGGGCTTCTCGATGAATGGACCTGCGTCACAAGCCAGGCCCATGTAATGCTTCCCCCCCCGCGACTCCGCCCTTTTTCTTGCCTCCACCACTAGCAGTCTAATCTAATACCGTGGAGACGTCCGTATTCAGATATTCGCTGATCGATATTCGCCGGGAACGGGAAATGTCTGGAAGACAGGACCTGAGCACGAACATAGAGGAACGCATCGAGTCCTAAAAAAAAGGAAACTGTACAGGGCGTGTTCCTCGCCGGTCAAAATGGATTCCAGTGTCGTCGGTAGGGAAGGTGAAGCGTCAAGGAAGCCGATGTGGCGCCGTGCAGCAAGCGCAACCTGCTATCATCAGGCAGATACGTACGGCAAGGATCGTAAACACCATGTTTGTCGCCCCTCCAGACTGGCCAGTCGGTGCCCCACCTCTTTTACCGTCGCTAGGGCACGTCTGTCTGGCCGGCCACCGTTGGTATGAGTCGTGTTGCAGACGAGGAAAACGTGCGCATGTATAGTGCGTGCATTATGGAAAGAGGGCTCCGGGTTGCAGCGTGCACAGGGGCGCTCGCGACCCATGATCCCTACGCACCACGTGCCAATTGGAAATGCTAGCGGACGACGCGAAATGGGAGATAAACGACGAATCACGTTAATGCCACGGGCACAACGTTTCCTGCGAACGCAACAAGAATCGCCTTTCGCGACGCCTGGATTATTAAATTACTAAACAAATACGTTCTGTCCGATGAAAAGTCGCGGTGCTCATGCAAGTAAAATGGGATCGACTGACTGTGGGCGCTTCGGACAAAAGAATAATCCTAACCTAACCCAGAACTGCTGTCCGTTTTTTTCCCCATGGTGTCGCTGCATCCGTGGGGTATTCCCGGTATTGCCAGCATGCGAATGGTTGGCTACTATCTGTTCGCTGGGAAGATAAAGGCGGCGTCGCCGTGCGACCTTATGACTCGGTCTTCATCCTATCGTGGCCGAAAGGAACACGCAGAAGGAACAGGGCCGTAACATCGTCGCGTTTCCACGGTTTTCATTGTATTCAAAGCGGCACGCCAATTCGGCTTCGTTTAAACGCGACAGTGCGATCTCGACTGCCTCGTCCACCCTCGGTCGGACAACGTCTGCAACAATTAATCGGTCCGGCTGCAGGGAAACGATACATCCGACACGTGCCGTCCAATTATCGTTTAATGCCGTTTTTGGACCCGTTCCCTCGGAGATAATACGACAGGGAGGCAGGGAAACTCCGCAGAATTTCCATAGCCGATCGATAAAACTTCTCCAACGCGGCAGCCGGCATTAATGGACTCGCCTATCAAACTTTTCAGCCGGTTCAACAGAGAGAGTGTCTTAACACGCCACGCGGACCAACTGCGTATTCCAATAAGCCCTAACATATTTTCCTTCGCACGCTCACTGATCGATTTCCACTTTTCATCCTTGCCAACCACCCAACTCAGAGCGGGGGGGACCTGTACGCATCCACGTGAACAGTTACTTTTCATTAGAACACGGTCGTCACGCTTTTTTTCTCCTCTTAACCTTGAAGGTTGAGAACCCTCCGCGCGCGGCACCAGCTGCTTTTTTTTCTTCGACAAATAAAGGTCAAGAACCGCTAGCTACGTGCTTATGAATGGACAGAGATAACGCGGTGCTACGCGTTTCACAGGTGTGAAAAGCACGGACAGCGTGCCGGTGCTGTGTTGTATGCATCCTGTTGGGGGGGATTAAAATAAGGAGCACGGTCAGTCTCCTGCATTTCTAAAAGGGAAACAGGGGGGAGACGCATAGGCAAAAGGTTCCTTTTCCCGTAATACCATGAAGAATACGCATTTTCCCCGGGACAAAGCGGCGGACTGATCAGGCCGGCCAACTACGTCGCGCGAAACCGGCGTAGGTCTCGCCCTGTTTCTTCATAACCACCCACGAAAGTGCCGGTGCTAGTGTGCACACAGCAGCCTGCGCGTATGTGTGTGCGTAACGGTGCGATCGTGGCCGCAGAGCATGACTATACTCACGCACACACACACGCACAGCAGCTGCAGCCACGCGCTATACATATACGCGCTAGGTATGTACATATACTCTGTATACGCGTGCACACTTTAAAATTGACTGCGGGTGACCGAGACTCGAGCGGGCGGTCCCCTTGACAGCCATGCGAACGAGTCTCGGTCGCGATAAGGACCCGTGTGCAGCGCTGTTGCCAGCGCCTCGAGCACACAGCCTAGACTCTATTTCAATGAGAGAGAGAGGCCGTGTCCTTTGTATGCGACGTGCACACCCGGTGCACGGACCACCTTCGTTCTTTTCTCGCTTTTTTCCTTCCTCTATCGATTCAAATCGAACAACCTGGCGCGCACGAGATGGGCAGCCAGAGATTCTTCAGGATTCGTTCTTGCGGCAAAAAGGCGGGGACCGAGGAAGTAGCTGCTTCGTACGACCATGCACAGGCCGAGCTGTTCTTCTTTTGTGTATACAGGTTGTTTCAGCCGCGAGATAAGTTCGAGATTAAATATATACAGGGGCGCGGGAGTTTGGCGACGCGTGTTCGTGAAAATCGACCCTTTTGCTCATGTGCCGTCTTTCCATTGGACTAGTTAGTATAGAGCAGGACCACTTCGGTTCAAACGAAGGATCCGAAGCATGGGTTTCGTGTATCGATACTGGAGGACAATGGGAATCGCCTTAATGCTCTCGGATTTGTTGATTAGTTGAATGGGAAAGGGACAATGGTAGACGGTAATTGGTTGCGCTACCTTTGTGATGCTCGTGGACGGTGAAGGATTGGCAAAGAAAATTGTGACGCAACATTATGTACCGGAAAATACGGAGCTGACGATACGGTGACCGAGAAACCAAGTGACCCGATGATACACGAGCAGAGTTAACGGCGTTTGTCCGTTTTCTGCCTCTCACTAGAATTCCTTTTTCGTATAATGCTCTTGAACAGGGCGGACGCTGATCGAAGGGAATTCAGAAACATGCCGAGTTCAAAATTCGTTCGACTGAATCCCTACAGGACTTTGCAGACATCTTGAATATCGACACGCAATTTCTACCAACAGACACGCTCCATTACAGTCGATACATGTATCGATCAGGCGATGAAAATCGCGCCCGTTCAATGAAAAGCAATTTCATTTATGCCTCGGGATTCTGTATTACCATAAAAAGATACGCAAGCAGCGAACTTACCAATAGACCAGTTTCAACATTGGGCAGCAAGGTGAGTCGACTGCCATCTTGCAAACGATTTTCCTCGAGAGTGCCATCGCTCAGTAGCCTGGAATAAAAATTCGTAAATCGTCATTGAAACGTCGTGGCGACGAAATCGGGATTCATAATTAAAGAGAATAGCTATATTAATCTATGACGTCCGCTGATAATAGCGGATATATTTAGACCAACTGAGGCGTTACCCTTTATCGCTGTAATCACGGCACACTCATTGATACCAGAGGTGTCCCTCTACGGTGCGAAATGGCGAACGATCGTCTCATGGAAACTCACCTCGAACACTTATCACGACGATCATTAATTACCACGATAGAAAGAACCGTCTATTTTTAACGATGCTGAGCATTGCACGTAAGTGAAGGTACAATCAATTACGACGTTATCCTTAGACACTCGAACGTCGTTCGGTTACGTAAATTACAAACGCGTCGATGCCTAGAGAATCTCGATGACATTGGCTCTGGCCATCAGGTTGAAAGCAACGAGCGCAAGGAAAAAAAAAGGGAAAAGTAAAACGATAACAGAGCAGCACGATCCAAGAGATTCAGACAATACGATTAAAGTGGTATTATCGCCACACAGCAGGCACTCAACGGCTCACAAAGAGAGTACATACTGGGTACATTCTCAGATATCGACTTAGAATATCGCGGAAGTCATTGTGCAACATCCTCTGCGGAATGTTTATCGTAGCCAGCTCATAATATAGGAGAAACTAAGATAACTGTTCATACGCTCCTACCGTGCCTTATTTTTAATTATCAGAAAATTTGGGCGGACTCGCATAGCGCGATTGAAAGAAACGCACAACCACTGGCCATCTGCAGGCTCAAAGAAAACGGTTTCTGCTTCCGTGTTTCAACGGACACCCATCGAAGAAAAATAAGAAAATTGGGAAAAGGAATAGTTGTGGGTAATTTAGTAGAACTTTCAGCCAATGACGAGTATCCGGTTGACGTTACGCCATTGTTACGTCCGTAACCGCGGCACCGGCATTATACAACTCAGGGTAACGCCCGATTGAAATTTATTATCCACGCTTCTTCTAATCGAGTCAAGATAAATTACTAGCATGACACGTTTCTAAGCCACGTATCGCATTATCCCTACGGTGCATACATACATATAAATATATAAATATATATAGACGTGTGCGTACGAATATTGAAAGTATTTACCAACCAGTCGCTGAAATGATTGCGAAAACACCAACATACCTTCGTCAGGCTCTTGTAATTGATGCCTGATTCTGCAAATGCATACGCATTCCATGAATTCGCAGAACACGTCGCGTCGATGGAAAAAAAAGTATGGAGGAAAACCGCAGTACGAAGTATTATCGCTGACACGTAAATCGGACCTAAGTTTGGGCTAGGATCACCTATTCGCTCGGAGGCTAATGTTTATGCATAGAATTCTATTTCCGGTGAATCATTAGGCCAGAGACATCTGTCGATTGATCGGTATTGAAAACGGAAGTGCGAGGGTGGCGGATCTTCGCGACCCTGGCGCCACTCTCGCGGTCTCGAACTTGTTTAACGGTTTTTTCCGAAGATCCTGCTGCGATCGTGTCGCTGACCTTTTCACCCTTTGCACGGCGTTTTCTTCTTCTCCTCTGAACCTTCTCCGCGGTGAAAAATAATGCCTGAATCCATCAACCACGAAACTCGTCTCCCCCCCGAGTCTCGTGTAAAATCAGATATACAAGTTCCTTTGTAAATGTAGCCAATTCCTTTCCACGGATTAACCGCCGAAACTCTTTACTATGCCTCCGACAATGAGCACAAGAATGACGTGGATTATCTTTTTTTTCCTCGAAAGCTTCTTATCCTTTTCTCAGAATCCCCAATAAAATGTTCAATTTGTCGCTATATTTGACGACAACGAGATTGTAAGTAGTAAAATGGCGGAGTATAATAAACAGAGAGGCAGAGGCCGAAAAATCTAATTACTGCACGGAAGATATTTTTGGAACGGGCTGTTTTGAATGAGAAAGAGAAAAGCGCGCCACGCGAATGGCGCTAAGAATAAACATAGTCTAAATCTGAGCAAATATAAATACATAAAGTAAGGGTAATATAGGAACGTTCCTGTCGGTAACAAGATAAATACTCTTCCCTCTCTTTCTTTGTTACTTCCCATTGAAATCGTACGAGAACGTTAGTCATCTCTTCCACCGCCCCCTGCAGCAGTGTGATATTAATTTTGACTCATTAACTTTGTAAACGAAGACCGGTGTTAACGATGCATATTTTAGGCGGACAAATGGTCTTCTGGCCTACAAGAACACTCATAAGGTAAGGTTCACTCCTTATACGTGCAACGAGGATGACTAACAGGTATACGAGAGACTGGATGACACACGCTTAATAGTGGTACGAAACAGTTAAGGTAAGGCTGCATTGCGTTTGAGGACTTCGTCTTTTTTTTTTACCTGATCCAACGAGCAAACACAACCTTTTTCGAACGAGCAGTTTATTCTGAAAAGCTTGCCCACATTTTTCCACCAATTATGCAATTACATTTTAAAGTCAGGCTATGCATTCTCGAAGACTCACGTGGCACGCGGGTGCAGTGAGATATCAAAGGATTTATTTGAATGAAGGATTAAAGTAGTGCAAGTCGAATTAGCGGGAAGAAAAGTTGGTCGACAAGCGAAACACGTCTGCATGTAGATATGTGGCAAGCATCGGTTAATTCAGGCGGCCTTTGCAAGGAAAATAACGCTAATACGGTCGAATTAGATCCGTCGGTCCATAGTTCTGTATTTAACGCGATACGCATGCGTCCAAGAAGCCGTGGAACGAAACAGAGAAAGGGACAAACGGAGTCGCATATTATACGAACGGAACGGACACCCCGTGTGCACGTGTCGCTACACCGACACATGCAGCCGATGAGAGGAGAGGCACACACGCATTAAATACGTATAGTAGCGAGGTACCCGGGGTGTGCTACCTGCGCCTGAAACTGGCCCAGCAGGCACGAAGGAACATGTAGCGATGGTCATTCATTTCTCTCGCTTTATACGCATTTCGAAAGAAGGTCTAGCTGCTTTTCGTTGCAGCCACGTTGCAGCTTCTAACACAACTGCTATGCTCCATTACGTTTTCCCTATACACCTAAAAACCTCGAATAATTAAGGCGTTCGAACCTTCCCGGAGTTTCAGCCGATTCCCACGACCGCCATGGCTCCGAGAAAATAAACAGCAATCCGGTGGGACAAAGTGTTAAAAAAGAAACCACGCATTGCGATTAAGTGAGACCGATTAACCGTCGAAGGAGGGTCGCGAGAAAAGGACAGAATGGAGTAGTGTCCGTCGCCAGCAGGCTGGATGGAGAAGGTACAAGGGAAAGAAAGAAAGAAAATTCCAGCGGTGTGTTGCGTACGGGAATAGCCAGGCTCGGCCGTCTTTTCCGTCCAACTGTTTCTCTTTCTTCGTCTACCTCTCACTGCAGAGGGCTGTCACCGTTCCACTTTACGGGAACGCGATTCCCAAGATACTCTACCTACTACACCACCTCCACCGCCTCCTACTCGCGAGTCTACGGTATGCCAACCTTCCTTCTCTCCACCATGTTTCTCTCGCGTGCACGTATATATACGAAGGAGGATCGCAGTCTTGTGGCGGCGGCGGCCCCCACGACGCCTACGAATATTATGCCCACTCTCTCTTTCTCTTTCGTCGCACCGACGGCTGTTTTTCGTTCTTTCTTCTTCACCTTTCAAACGTACGCAGCAGCAGCAACGTCGATCATGGACACGCACGTTCACCCACCAGAGCTTTCTTTTCTTCCTTTCCGTCTCTTTCCTATTCCATCGAAGGTGAAACGAAAAGGGAACAAAGAGGGAAGGGGGAGAGAGAGATACGCCTGATTCCCTTCACGACAAAAAAAAATCAAACGAAATGGATCGTCCATCGCATACTTCTCCCTAGCCTCACCGCGTCATCGATTTATCGATAATTTAAAAACATATGACTCGGAACGCTTCCGCCCTACCAGCGTTCTCACGCATACTTCGACCACCTAGCCAATCTCTCCTTTCTTCTTTTCTATCGCATACCGATGCATACGGAAAATATTGTTTACGATACGACGCGTCGTGGCGATTCCCCGTGACCGTAAGTCACGCAACGGCGATATGTATGCTCTACACCCCATGGTTATTATACGACTATAAAACACGCTTCTAGTTGTGCACACTTACCTTTCGCGGTACAGTAAAGAAATGCGTTCTTTAGCGACTTTCAGCCTCTTCGAGACGATCTTCTTGAGGTTCTCAACGGTGTCCGTGCGGTCAATGACAAGATCGAACTGTCCACCGGTGGTCGGTGTGATGCTGACCGTGATTTCGTCGTTTTCGAAGACGGTGCCAGCGGCGCAGCCACACCCCAGCGGCGACGAGGAGATGAACGACGACGACGACGACGAGGACAACAATAACCGGGACGACGAGGGTGTCGACAACGTCGTGATCGTTGCAGCTGGGTCCCGGGACGAGGAGCCACCCCTCGCCGGGCCTTGCCGATAATACTCCGCTGGCTGATCGGGCCGTATCGATGTGTACACGGAGCCATTGCCGCCGTGGGCAGCGGTCGACGATGTGGACGCGACCGAATTCGTCACGTCGTTTCTGTCCCGCTGGATCGTGTCCGCCTTTGAACCGTCGTCGTTCTCACTGCCCATCGCCGTAACGTCCGACGGCGATGCGCCCGTGCTACCGTCCATCCTGGCCACGATGGTAACTAACCGATATCGTCCGGAATCGCGTCGCAAGCGTCACGTCGCGTACAACTATGTACACGTAACACGCACCCGCGCCTGCACCTGTGCCCCCAGCGTCCTAGCAGCGAGCACCTAGGAGACGCCACTCCGTTCGTTTCGTACGGATATACACGACCCGCGGTGGTGTCCGTGGAAGAGGCCTGGCCACGGTGCCTTCGGGAACGCGCACGCCACGAGGAACGACTCTGGGAAACAAAACGGCGGCAGGCGAGGAAAGAGAAACGACCAGGGGTACGCCGGGGAAATGATAGGCGGAGATAGCAGGAGAAAGAAGAAGAGAGAGGGGGGAGGGCGAAGGAGAGGCGAATATCGGGGAGAGAAAAATTAAAAAAAAAAAGAGGAGGAGGATTTACTGGTTCCTTCGGGCGTACACGTATACAAAGCAATGTTGTTTCGCGTTGCGCTGATCGATTGCACGGATTATCGTTTATTTGTTATGCGGACGACGCGAATTTGTTAGGATCACTGTCACCTGGATGGCGTTCGGGCACACTTGTAAGCACGAGCACGATACGTCGGATACCTTTCGTTACGTTTTTGTGTCTGGCCTTTGTTCGTCTGGACGTAGCTTGCAAACTTCTCTTCCTTTATTCTTATCTGTTCCTTGCACACGCGCACCACGGGCGAACCCTCAACCACGCAAACCCTGCGACCAGCGAGTAGCAACTGAATAGCCGAGAGCCCCGGACCTTTGCTGGCATCCCGGACCCAGCCGAGCCAATATGGCGGCGATTGTTAATGGGCCGACATGTTGACCGCGACGGCGGGAAATTTGAACGACTCGAGGCGGGCATATTAACGTCAGCGTTATAATGTTGAGTAATATTGATTATAACTGGCTCGAAAGATCAGTAAACAAAATTGCACGAATCGTCGGAAATCGGTTGTTGTTATTGTTCTTTTCATTCTTCTTAGAGAACTACAAGAGCACGTAGCTTTTCGTCATCGTCGAGCAACAATTACACATTTTTGTTGTCCAGCAATCCAATATACATTCTGGCAATGTTTATTCAATGTGATCTACACATAACAGGTCACAATTATTATCATCGCGTATAATAATAATTATAATAAAAAGGTCATTTAAATTATAGGTCCTTGCATATACACGTGTACATATACATTAATTGGTTCGTACCGTAAGGCTTAAACAATTACCGCTGCTAAAATGTGTTGCAATCTTGGAAAACTACTTAAGTATCAAAAGTACATTACTCGAACAGCTTTAATCTTACACCACCCGAGGATTATATTTTACATAGCTCTTTCCCCCCCCGCTTTCTGACAGAGAGCCGGGAGAACATGCATCGATATAGTAACATTTATATTACATTTTATCCTTCTCTATTTTTTTTCGCGTGGAAAAACAGGTAAATTGCACTCAGGCCTACATTACCCGAGACGTGGGCCGCAAACGTTCTCTCGCCCTATTTTTTTGTCCTTTTCAGCTTTTCGCCTCTGCTTCACACTTTGCAGAAGACATCGATATAAAAATATACAGTATACAAAAATACAGTATATAAAAATATACAATAATACAATATTCGCGAATCTGTGCGATCCTAACGCGGAAGAGACATATTATACATATACACAGACGCTGCAGATGTACATTAGATTGTTCGAATTTATTCGAACATTAGGTGCCGGTCGTCCCTTGCACTGTGGCAAGCATCATCAGATGCAAGGGACACAAAAATTCACGATCCAAATTCTTCCGTGTCCGGTTCGATTGCCTTGTACTCGTAGCTTCCTCTGCCGTCCATTTGCAAGTAATACTAAATATAAACACGAGAAAACACACAGGGATTAAACAGAGATTATGTATAACTTACTTTCTAACTGTACAAGAATCGACTTGTTTCTCAAACCTCGTGATGTTTCCAAAGGGATCGTCGATGCGACACCGTGAACAACGTAATGTTCTCCTGCCTGCAGTACGTGTACATGGAGTCCTCGACGTCCACGCTGACGGCGCTCGTACATTCGTCCAAAATCGCGAACTGCGGTCTGTGATAAAAGAGTCGCGCCATCTGCAAGAATTATCCGCGATTATTTGCCCCGTCGACAAAAACGAGAAAGTAACAGCTAACGCAAAATGTTACCGCTATACGTTGCTTTTCACCGCCAGACAGAACGTCCAGCCAGTCGGCCACAACGTCCCACCCTTGATTCTCGCTATCCGTAAGATTCTCCCTTTCCAGTAGATGGCTCAACTGAACGAGATCCAGCAGTTTCTTCAAGTCATCGTCGGTCGTTTGACCGCGTCTAATCATTTCCGCCTTGGTGTGCGGATAGATTACTTGGTCCCTGAGAGTGCCCAGGGTCATGTACGGACGCTGAGGTATGTAAAACAGCTTTCCACGAGGTGGCTTCGTCACTGTCCCGCTCCAGACTGGCCACAGCTGTTTGAACAATTATCCACGGTTCAAAGCGTCAAACGAAAGTTTCTATGGAAACAATTCGACCCCGCTTACCTCGCCAAGAATTCTGAACAGTGAACTCTTCCCACAGCCGTTCGGACCGCACACCAAAACGTTCATCCCCGATTTCACCTCGAACGACAGCTCCCTGATGAGAACGTCGCCGTTCGGCGTCACCAGGGGAACGCTCTCGAATCGTATAATGTTATCCCTCGTCACTATCTTTCCTTCGCCGGGCTTTCCAATCGGTTCGCACTTCGTATCGCTGATCATAGTCCTCTCGTACTTCCCTGCGCTCAGATCGTCGAGCACAACCTTGATCTCTGTGACACGAGCGGTGAATCCGGCGAGTCGGGTCATCTCTCTCCCGGCTAAAACGAATCTGCCTATCGCCTCCGCCAATTTCAATAACATTCGGCCGTAGATGTAGTAATTCTTAAATCGATGATCGATCGTTCCGGACAGGACAGCGTGGTTCTTCTGGAAGAAGGGCAAGCTCACCGCGTAGAAACCGACTATCATCGCCATGTCTAAAAGGAAAACGTGGATGAATTCCAATTGTGACTTAACAAGATAGTTAACGCGTCGAAAAGTTGAACCGCTCACATTTGCCAATGAGATTGTCTATTATTCCTATAAACGTTTTGAACTCGAGGAGCTTGCGAAGATGAACTACCTGTCGAACAGAAAGAAGGGTGGCCGTCAATATACTGTGACTTGCAATGGTCAAGCCACTAGGAATATCCTACGACCGTACAGAAATGATTTCGTATATTCTTTGGTTCCCCAACTTACGAGCTTGTGGAAGCTAGCCAACAATGTTAACTTTTCCCTATTGTTTCCTTGGTAAAACGCAATCTCCTCGGAATTGGTGATTAACCTTGAGTTAATATGCCGATATTCGCCTTCCAATCGTTGCTCCGTGACTGTCATTTGTCCGATGGGTTTGCGAAGATGCGTCATCAGTGTTCCAGCAATGACAAGATAAGATAACATAATCACCGGTGTCTGCAACAAAATAATTCCGGTCAATTATTTTGCGCACATTGTTGCACGCTCTTCCAGCGACTTAGTTAACATACTTGACCGCCAAGATTACTCGTGAGCCGGTAAACGTAGATAAAAATGTCGAGCAATGGCTTCGCAAAGTTACTGTACAGCTCCGTGCAACTGTCGCAGAATTTGTCCACGTCCGTTGTCAACAGCTGGTCCGGATTGGCGATCCTGCTATCCAGATTGTTCATTTTGTAATACGTGAGCCCCCTGCCGAACAGAACAATAGGATGGCTAGTAACCACGCGCTTCCACAAACCGATGAGACATTCGTTGGCATAAGCACCGATACTCTGACTTACTTAAGGTACTGGTCCATTAAGCTTCGTGTGATATTTGTACGCAACTTCAACTTCATTTCGAATAAACCATATTTCAGTACGTTGTTCACAAGCGATATCTAAATAAACGTAACCATGGAAGATTATAGCAACAGTTTCTTCCGGATCGGTTAAGAAAATAGAGCTGCTTGGCAGCCTGAACGGAAGGATTCAATTAGCAGCCTTGGATGGCAATACTTCTGCCAGATCCTTTACCGTACATCGAATCCATCCACTTACCAACGGCAGGACGGCCATGAAATGATACATGCGTTTCTTAAACAAACTTCTGTCCATGTTGACGATCGCTCTGCGAAAAAGTAAAGAGCGTCGTTTACAAACATTTCAAGCCACCCGTTGCAATCTCTATCGTAACACCGATAAGAGAGTGGATTGAAAAAGAAAGAAGCGTTACGAACGACTCGATCAAAGTGCTTATGTTTATCATCCAAAGGTCGCAGAGGGATCTGGCGACCAGTGCACCGGCGACCAATAGAACGTATCCGAATTCCGTGGACACAATGGACGGCACGCCGATTTTCAGCAACTGCTTCAGCTGCCTGAAGAACCTGGCGTTCACGTACGCCTTCGGACCCCTGGGTTTCTTCTGCGAAACAATGCCCACACGTCAGGCCGATACTCTATATACATACCACGGTCGTGCCAACACAGATCTGTCCTCACCTCTTTGATAACGTACTGTATGTCGTTTGCGGGCCAGGCATTTCTACGGACGCGAACGAACAAATGCACCGTTAGTCTCTGAAAAGATCTGCGACGATCCACGATATCTGACGAATCTCTCTACCTGAGTCTCGCCGCCTGTTTTCTGCCTCGCCTCTTCAGGATCCATATCAGCGTCGTCAACGCGCAAACACCAGCCAGCGTGCGTTTATTCACGAACTTGCTAACCGCTGGCGCCATACCTGTCTGCGAGTGGTTCCTGCGGAGAAGTCACTGGTATCGTTCGACGACGGTCGCGACTCGTCTGCGTCCGCTGTTCCACGGGAAGCGTTGAACAGGTGGTGGGGCGGAACGTCTGATGAATCAGTTACATCGATAGCGACGTTCTCCGCGGGCGCTGAGCGACTGTACCTGCGGCCATGTCACCTCCGCCCGTTCGTCGTCTCTACCTATGTAATTTGCGTTTGTCACCCTGTATTTACAGCTATATTTATTCCCGCCGATACGGCCGATCAAAGTACAGGCACCTGGCTTCCTCCTTTCCTCTTTTTACATAATTTTATACCGCTGAACTCTCGACTCGCCGCTCTCGAAGATAATAGATGCATATGAACTTAACGGGGACGCACACACGTGTACGCACACGTTTCGAACGCATGCATATGTATGCGTAATACATAGTCGATGGTTAATTCCTCGACGGAAGTTATGCCTTTTTTTTTTCCTTTTAATAACACCCGCTAAGGTTAACACATTGTAACAGATATTATATTTTCACGAACGAAGTTGATGTTGCAGTGGGACTTAAACTTGTAGTACGGTTCACTTGTTTAAGTCCCATTGCCGAATAGGTGGCCCAGGAATATTGAAGCTTACCAATTCTTGGTAGTGCTAATTTGCTACAACCTACTTGACTTCGAGTAAAATCAACATTTAATAAAAGACTGAAATCTACATAATTTAGTCGCGAATGTCCGTTGGCTCCTGTATAATGTCTATCAAATGGCGTGTATGCGAGTTTGCTCTCGTGCGTGGAGTTATCAAGGGGGATAGAAGGGAAGTCGAATTTCGAATGGAGCCATAAAAGTTTATGTGTCGCCTAGTAATCAAATATTTGACGGTCAATATGTTCAATTTGTCTCTCGCTGTACGTATGCATGTGTAAATTGGAAGGCAAGTCGAATCATTTTTTCAATTTCAATTTTTATTAATATCTACGCCACCTTTGTACTTGCGATCCCTTCCCGATGATAATCGTTCTCGCGGTTTATCTAAACCGAACACGTGGATCGAAATTGTTCGATCGTTTCAGATAAACGAGATTGATACCCGTAGGCTGTTTGGAATTGGCGGTCCCGTTAATTTTCTGTTCATTTTTATTGGCCGTGAATAATGGAACAATTGTGTTAGATTCGATTTTTATTTCGTTGTTTCTTCTCCTCCGTATATTTCTTTCTTTTTGTTCTTATATGCAACATAATGTTTCTGACGCAATATGGAATTTTATTTAACGGAACGAAAGAGATTATCTTCGCAATGTTAACCTGTAAAGCATAATAGATAACTGCCGAAGATAAGATAGGGTTTACTTCTTTTTTGTTTCTCGCCTTTTCTTTCTGCTTTTTCATATATTAGTATTAGTCCTTCAGGATGAATAACGTTATATTTGTCGCATACCTTAACTATCATAAGCATTCATTATCACATTGTATTCAAATATATTGTAATCAGGATGATTCAGCCTTCGCTGCGTTTTTTCACAATCAAGAAAGTGACCAAATAAAACGCTGCCAAACAGATAGAAGAAAATCGTCCTTTCTCTAGCATTATTACCTACGGATTCTAGTGACCGTTTATTCGTTCAATTACTATACACTTCGGTAGAGCTACTCATGTTTCCAGTTGCTGTTATGCGAATCGCACCCATTGTATAATTCAGCAATAATGAAACTGGATGAATAATGGAACGAATTGTAAGCGTTATCGATTATCTCCCAAATGAATTCAACGGACTTAATTGATACAAGCCCGACGCTGTACATTTACATAAGTACGAAATTTATTAGAAATATTACAGGTCTCATTGTTTAATCGATACTCCCCCTCCTTAATATTAGACATCCTCTTTTCATCCCTCCGTATTTTCCGTGCGGTCCCACGGATGTACAAAAGAACCTTGATCCAACAGAATATCCTTGGATCGGAATACCAAGAACTGCAGAGGTGTACGCCGAAATTGAACTGCGCCTGCAAACAAAATATTGTGAAATTAGTATTTTCCGCGTATCGCCGGTAATTATGAAATTATTCACATGACAAACCAGCTCACGGCGTAACATTATAATCTACATTTACGTTTTTCTTCCAATCCTCGCGTCCTTCCCCGTCGCGTTGCTTCCTTCCTCTACGGTCCTTATATTTTAACACCGGTTAGAACGGTCGCACTTGGAGGTTCGCCGACGGTAATTCATTCATTTGAACTGTTGAACAGAAGAGACGGCGATTAGCTCGCGTTCACTTTAATCGGGCGACACTACAAACGAATATGTACCGCGAATATTTGCCCCCGGTCGACTTTGCCAATTCTACTCGGGACGCGTGCATTTTTTTAAATAAAAAGTCGATCGTATTCGATACCAGCTTCCGGGAATACAACAGAATGCCCATGGAATGACCGAAGTTATGTGCCCAACCGCAGGGGTCGATCGTACACGATTTTTACAACAGACGGTAGTTACAAGCGTGAGAATCGATCCGAACGATCGTTCCAGTGTCGCCGAACGATCTTCGCCCTCTATGGCCAATGCCGTACGAACGTTAGCGGGCTAATAAAATTATTTGGGGGGGGCACTGGGGCGCCGGTGGGCAGCACACGGACGATAATTTGGGATGCACGGTCGGGCGCGTATACAGAAAATCGGAAAACATCATTTGCATCGAAAGACCTTGCGTGACGGTGTGCAAACCTCGATGACGCAAAACCTGATTCTACATAAGAAGTAATTTCAATTCGTAATCACCTGTTTCGAAGTCTCGGACGCTTCCATGCCTCTCGTCTACTTCCAGTCATCCTCATCCTCATCATCCTCATCAGAATCATCAAAATCATCCTCATCCTCAACCTCAACCTCACCTCAACAATCTCATCATCATCATCATCACTATCATTATATAATCACCACTACCATCATCATCATCATCATCATAAGCATCAATTTCATTCATCGATTGGACGGTAACCTGTTATGTAACTCACAAAAATGCCTGATTCCCTGCATCGGAATCACTCACTCATTCCCTTCCGCCCCTGATTCCTTGTGCTTCGACAAAGTAGACAAAAATGTGCGATTAATGGGCATATACAGTGTGCGCACAGACTGGGCCCACGTGATTGGGACTGGCCTTTTTTGTACCACGTGCCGCAACGCACCGTTACTTCCCTATTTACTAGGAACACGTTGCCCTCGGCACACCATATCGTTCCTTTGGAATGTTCTTCGACAGCACACATCGATTCACTTTCGTCCAGCTGCGATCATTTTATACACGCCGGCACGCATTTGGAAGAACATTCCAATTCACCGGAATCTTCTTCCGGACGACCGTTGCGTCTATGCATAATGCGGCAACAAATACAAATAGTTATATTACTCGGGCCTGGTAGATTTGTTCGGTCGTCGATAATCCATACATCCAGTCTTGATCTCGTAACAACAATTTCTCGATGATATCAGAAAAAATACGGGGGATGGGCCTATACAAACGAATTCGGGACAATGCACTGCGCACACAGCTCTCCAAAAAAAATCTGGCAAATCGCATCATCCGGACATGCCTGTTAAAAATCAATGATCTCAACAGAGCCAGCTCAAGGATGGTGCCAGTTTTGCCTGGACCACCACCTTTCGGACAAGTGTACGTACGGCATACATTAGCATTCTAGGTATAGAAAGTAACATCACAGGCCTGAAATGAAGCGGTGTGTGAGAGAAACATATGAGTAGTCTGGCGCATAGAAGTAAGTTCGACGTTTCGAACGGAAAGACCAAAGAAAATTAAGGAAGAAAGAAAATGGCACCATTTTGCGACAAAGAAGTAGAGGCACCTCCAGAAAAACAAATGAGCAGGAATATAAATGAAGCTTGCTTCTTCGTTCGAGCAATATCACTATAGTATGTCTAACATAATGTGTATGTACACGGACAAAAAAAAAAGGAAAAATAAAACGTAGAGTACAATTGTTGTGATATTGATCGAGCATAAGAGTAAAGGTAATCGACAAATGGTCCAACGAAGGAGTCTGAAGAGTGTAAATAAACTACTGCCAGTGTATCAGTTTTTAATCATCCTGTAATGAACTTATGTAATAAGAATCAATCTCTGCCACCTATCAAAATACACATTCTCACAAAAAACTTGATGTTGTGTCGGTCCTCATCATTCAGTTATTCCCCACGTGGAAACGCAATCTCGGTTATAATTTACAATTGAACTGTCTACAACGGAAAAGAAACTCGTAACGTTCACGAACGACATTAATGCTCCATACGTATTATTTACACACTTTGTCGTAGATCATTTCCAAATCGTTTCGCAAGGCAATCTTTTGAGCAACAGTTGATACCAACCGAATTTCAAATAAATAGAAAAATCGCCCGCGCCCTCCACAAATGCATTTCACACGGCGGGCGAAACGAATTCTTTTCTCTTCTCTCATCCTGAACGGAAGAACTACGACAAGAAAAACAAAAGTCTGAAGGAAAGAACGGCGGATACACTGATCCATTCGGGTGACATTACAGCGAACGATTTGGAATAGATCGGCCGGCTATAATAATGAGCTAGAAACGGTTCTAATGTCTGTTAAAAGTTGTCTTAAACTACAGTCTTTGTATATTCGGTTATCATTTACAGCAGGACGTCAATAAATAAACCTCGACGCACTTCTCCATCAATGTTTCACTTTACATTATGTATAAACATTCTGGATTTCAATAGAGACACAATACATATGTATAAATGTATACGCACGTTCGCCCTATATACATTTATAAATACATATACCGTTTTTTCGTTTCTTTTTCATATCCGTATAGTATTATATATATTCAGGCATTCAATAAACAACTGTGTCCCATCCATAAAATATTATTAATATTATTACTTCTTCATCGAATTTTTTGTTTTCCCTAGACCCTTTCGCAAATTAATTACCGCTCGACCCACAGTTCTTTCAATAATACTCATTCATCATTGTCAACACGTTGTTTACGTTTTCTCCGTTTGCATCAGATACATTTAATAATATACTCGTCATTGATAAACAGTAAAAATCACTTCTTGATTAAACTTTCATGCCTGTAGTTCTGAGACGACCATTAACAAATACATTCGACCGTCATACACACACGCACACAGAGAGACACAAAAAAGTGAGGTAAAACAATCCAATCTAATCCGTCGAATATTAATATTAATAGTGATGATAGTAATAGTAATCTCCATGTTCTGTTCAAACGAATGCATGAAGAAATACAATAATTGATTGTTTCTTACTTGCTTCTGTTCTTTACGCTTCTAAAAAGCTTGGAGGACTGTCTGATCCTCGTATGCATTTAACGAAATCGTGCGAACGACTGCCCCCAACTGCGAAGCTCGGCAAAATGTTATGCAAACAGAAGTTCTACATTTTTCGAATCGAGTTAGAACAATCGTGAACCGTCTGCCGAAGTGATAATCATTCGAAAAACTTTGTCGAGCCACTTTTCGACCTTCCATCCGATCCATTAAGTTACATTCGCATTTATACATAACATCCGCGTTACTCTTGCAATTAGTGGTACACGTTTCACATGGATTCGACGAAACATTTCAAGGAGATTCTTTATACACGGTGTCTCTTTCAATTAGACTTGCGCCACTGATAATGATAATTAAAAGTAAAATAGATTTCAGCGTCAATTAGAAAATATTCCACAACGATGCGGGGCACAGAAGATACAATGGCGACCTGCAATGTACCTCTCTTTGGAATTCTTCCCATTTTAATTATGATTCTCGAGTAATGTGTACTGTATATAATTGTTCTTCCGAAATACTTCGTCTAGGTTAGATTTCAATGTAGCGTACAAGTCAATGGTTGCAATAATTACTTTGCGTATCTTTCTTTTTCGTTCTTAAAGAGTTCATCTATGCGAGAGTTCTTGACTACAAATTCGTGCAACGTGAATGGAATCGTCTTTGTCCCTGTGTGTATTTGATATATACATATATGTATATATATAATTTATTTAATGTGTGTGTATATATATATACATATATTTCTTTCTGTTCTAATAAAGATCTTTGGAAAATAAAGAATGCTCCTTTTTTTCAACCTTTGTAAAAGTACGGTAAAAAGACTTGCAAATATTTCTTCGCTCGGTCGGGAGTACTTGGAAGTGAATCGAAAAAAAGAAACTAGAAGTCGAAAGGATTAGAAATACCACCTTTCACACGCAATCAATCAATGAAATATTTCGTTACGCACATCATACCCAATGTAAAACACATCTCTCACATAAATCGTTCGTGTGCACGCGCTAGATACATTTCCTATTCTTTCCTCTCTTTCCTCTTCTTCCTCTTCGTCCTCTTCCTTTCACACTTAAGGCGAAGTAACGTTTTGTCAGGAATTCAATGGACATTTGTAAATCTCTGATAGCTGCGATCAATCTGTATGCAACTGCGACTTCTCCATTCTTTACTTTTTCTCACACATTATTTTACTCCTCGCTCCACGCATTCCGCAATCCTCACGCAAAAAAAAAACAAAAAAAAAAACACAACAAAATACGAAACATTACACTTATCGTAAATACGTTGCATTGCTTTTCGAACCAAAGAAGCGGCTCTGTGAGATATAATTTGGTCCGCCCCACGAGTGAATTGATTCTCGAGGGGCATACGCACACGCATGCATATATATGTATATATATAGAGAAAGATTATTCACAATTTGCTTGTAATAGAGATTACAAGAAACGAAATTAAAATGATCGGAACAAGAGAAAATATAACGGCAAAAGCCTCGCATTCCTTTCGTTTGTTGTTCAATGCAACGCAATGGTAAATGCACTGAGATACACTTTACTATCAGTTACAGTTCTTCTAGTCTCCCCCGAGGACGTTCGTGTAACGAAGCCCCGGTTCCTCTAATCAGCGCGGATCAGCCGGCGACACTGTTCTTTTCCCGAAATCACAGAAACATAGAGGAAACATTACGCGGGGCAAAGAAATTTTTCTTACGAATGGCAGCGTTCTCCCCTTTAATCTCGAAACACTTTGCCCTCGGACTGATCGCAGTTTGTAAAAGTTCGAGCAGCTGTACGGATCGTTTGGCGATTAAAAATGGTACACGAGTACAATGGTGGCGCCCGACGCTCTATCTAAGCAGTGAATGTAAAATGAAGTAATGCCGAAGACATTCTTAAATACCGGGCCACACGGTACAAAGGTGATCTCTACGATCAATGATCAATGTCGACGATTCCATACTCGAGGATCAATACGCCTCGTGACTCCTCGCGTTCTGGACTTTCTACGCACGCTAAAGTCCCCGATTAATTCTCAATTACACATTAATACACACGGGCATGAAACTTTAAATTAAACAATAAGCACATATATACGTACTCCGCTACAATAAATCTCGTCCTTCTGCTTCTACAACACATTCACAATCATCATATATTATTTATATGCATATATCATCATCATCATCATTAATTCATTAACATCAGCAGCATCCTTAAATCATTATCATTCCGGTACAGCATATTATCTCAGAGTTGGTTAGACCGCGCGCTTCAAACTGAGATCGAGTACAATTAGTGTGCACAGTAAATCAGATGATCGAAGCTATCCGTCCTCTCTAGAACACACACTTGTTTCTCTCTTTATCTGTTTTTTGCATTTCAAAAGAAATATTGCGCTAAAAAATCCCCCGAACAAGCCGGCAACAATAAAGCGAAGATTGAAGATAGATATTCAAGTCTGAAATTGGTTTTTTTTCTTTTACACTCGTGTATGCATATATATGTAGATGTATATATACAATATATATACATATATATGTATACCGTTTTTCTGTTTCTCCAGTCGCGTGCGAAGGGGGTGGAAAAAGAAGAAATCATTCTTTCCTTTCGTTCGCCAATTGCTGCTCACCTTTATACAATTTCACACACATCTAAATTCGCTTTTGTTATCCTCCCCCCCCCCCCCCCCCCCAAGCGACCACGGTCATCGATGTTTGACAATTGAATTCGAACAAAATTAACAGGAAAAGAAAAAAGAAATAAAGAAGGCACACACCATTTCTCTCTGCATCGATTCCAGGAAGAAATGCGGCACCCTCGGTTCGATTCTTTGCGAATTGAAGGAAAGAAAAAGAAAGAATGAAAGAAGGAAAAAAAAAAAGGAAAAAAAAAAATTGAAATTACTTTTCTCTTTTTTTTTTTTCGTTTGTTTGTACCTACACGCAAAACACTTGCCTAGAACTCTCTTGCCCACTGGTTAATCGTGTATCAGGATCAAAGGAACGGATTCGCCGCAATCCAACGCACACACCGGCTCGCTTCGCTTCGCTTCCCTCCACCCAGCCTATTCGTACTTGAGAAAGGTGTTCGATTTCTGATCACGCTGTCCGGGATGGTTCTGCCAAGCACCTTGGGACGCGTTTGGATTATTCGGGCCTGGACCACCTGTTCCAGGATTGCCAGTATTACCATCACCTCCCCCTTGATTCATCCAACTGAGAAAGCCAGAGTTTCCACTGTTACCAATACTATTGTTGCCCGAGGGTGGTTGACCAGGTGGACCAGGCTGGTTCGAATAGCCCTGATCGTTTCCCTGATTCTGCAAGTTACCGATCAGACCCCAAGATGCTTGGTTCAGCGCGGCAGCGACCAGGGCAGGGTTGACTGGTAACGCAGAGAGGTTCAGGCCGCCCATCGCCAACGGGTTCGACATACCGCCACCGCCACCGCCGCCATTATTCTGTCCGGTAATGCCCAACGCTTGGAGGTTCGGCATGTCCAGATTGCCACGGTTCCCTGGATTGTTCCAACCGTTTGGACCCATATTGTTACCTGAATGGCCCATGTATCTGTTACCCTGATAATTCCCCTGAACGTTATTCTCGACCGGGCCCGGCGCGCCTCTACGCATATTCGAGTTCACTTGATTATTGAAATTCTTATTGTTCCCATCGGATTTCGGTGCTGCGTTCGAGACGTGTACAGACACTCCTTTAATAATGTGATCCTCGCCGCACAGCGACTGGGCTACCTCGGGATCTAAGAAAGTGACAAACGAAAATGCACGGAAAGGTTTTGGGATGAACACGTCCGTCACTTCGCCATATTTGGAGAAATAGTCGCGTAGATCATCAGCGGTTAGGTCTTCTGTACAGCGTCCCACGAATACCTTGCAGGGTACTTGCTGAATCATTCCCTCCTACGCACAAACGCACAATCAATCAATCATGTACAACAGATTTTCACAGATTTTTTGGTATTTTTGTTTGTTTTGTTTTGTTTACTTTTGTTCTAGTAAAACTTGTGTACGATGCACATTGCTAATCTAAAGGGACATACATATATATGTATATATATATATATGTACAATAATTGTTTTCGTTTATAAAAAGAACTATACCGTAGTCTGTTTTTATCAAATAGTTTCCGTTTCAGTCGTTTAATTTTTCTCCTTTTTTTTTATTTATTTTTAATATCGCAATCTGCACTAACGACAAGTTTTCCAAAGATTTCTTGTTTTCGTTACACAACATGTCTAAGTTATCGATCTCGGAAAAAAAAAATTCTTCGGCTGGTCAATTTACAACTCTGATAACAACACTTAAGCACTAATGGCCTCTTTTAAAATCCATGCACAAAAGTCTGTACAATTGTCTGTCTTCTTTCTCTATGTATTCGTCGTAAAATTTCATGCTATAATATATATGTATGTATATATATATATTACACATTATCTTAAACTGAATAAGCACAATACTTGATGATAAAATGTAAACAGTAATTCGAAGCTATTGCTAAAATATTAGACAACGTTCATTTTTTTCCCTTTTTTTCTCTCTCTCTCTCTCTCTTTTTACTATTTTTGCAACAGAGATCGCGAATCAACGGGAATAAACGCCTGTCTTTCATTCTGTATATACACCGATTGTGCACACAGTTCGTTGCAATGAAAAGACAAAAAAAGCAACGAAATCAAGCATACACAAGATATACAGGATGTTCACGCTATTATTCAATTATTTTCTCTCAATCGATAGTTAATGGATAAAAATTGTCGCAGTCTTAATGCCCAACCTAATAATCCAATTAAAAAGATTAAAGGTCACCGTAGTTTCTCTAAAAAAAAAAAACTATTATACTGGCTATTACATTGGTCAGAAATGGCTGCGAAACATTTTGTCTCGCCTCATTTTTCTCTTTACCTCCCAGATAAATACTGGCAACAGCGTGAACACTCTGTGCATCTACAAGGTCCGTTGACGAAATCTGAAGGCTACCTCCATAAAGTCACGATAGAAATGACGCGCAAAATCCCAGATTCGGAGAGGCGAAGCGTCACAAATTCCCTAGGAATCGGCCCAGTTTCGTCCGGCCCAATATCTCAGCAGCCGAGCTACGATTGCCCGGCGAAAGCTTGTTCCTCCCGCTACTCCAGCGCCATCTGCGCTCCGCGTTCGCCCGCCATATTGTTCCCAAAGGCCGGCCAGCGGGCCCAAAAACAAGCTTCCCCCCCAAGACTGGCGACTGAGGATCACCGGGCCCAAACTCGACTCGGCCAAATCCAAGCGAATTGTACGAACGCCTCGCCACTCGAAATCTCTGAAATTGGGCCCAAATCGTTCCCACCTGGACTCCATCCGCGTCTTTACCACTCGGCCACCCTCTATTCCCGTTGACCCGCGACTCATGTATTTAACGATAGTAACAAGACTCATCAGTATCTTGAGGCGTCCGTGACGTGGTGATCCCTCGACGGACGGTGCTTGTAATAACGATCGTAATAATTCTCCTTAGCCGAGTATCTTGCCGTGTCCGCGAACCTGGCGTCCACTTCCTTCGCCTCCGTTTGATACCTGCCGTCCGCTTCTCGGTTCTCCGCGGCGTATCTGGGGTCCGGTTGCTCCCTACCGTCCGCCGCGTATCTTCTCTCTAAGTCCCGGCCCTCGGCCGTCGGGTATCTACAATCGGCCTCTCTGCCGTCCACGGGGACCCTATTGTCCGCGTGCCTGGTGTCCGGGTACCGTACGTCCAGCGCGTATCTACAATCTGTGGACGCGTAACGGGCGTCAGGTGTCTCGTAATAGTTCCTCTCGTAACCACCGTAATTGTATCGGCCTTTCTCCGCGTAATCCGGATTCTCCATCACCGGATAGACGGCGGCGCGGCCCTCGTAGTTGGCGTATCTTGTGTATTCTGGGTCCGGCGGATAGGCGACGGCGGGATTCGCTGGGGCCGCGTTGGCCACGTGCTGGACCATGTAATTTCGTGCGTCGTATCCGGGATCCTCGTACGACGGATACGCCGGCTTCTCGTACGCGTTGTAGCTCTGCCCATCGTACTTGTACTTGGTGTTATCGTCGTACGGATAATTGGGGGGGTACGACGGATAGTGGGTGGTTTTATAATCGTACTCGGAATCGTACCTAGGTGTATTGGCCGCTTCGGATGTATTTAAGTTGATATAGGGTTTCGCCACAGGTACCCGTCGGCTATTCGGCGTATGAACCGGTATAGGGCGGTAGCATTCATTGTGTTTGCTCGTGTCATACTGACGAGCCATCATTAAGCCATCAATGTTCTGCAACCAGATACACCAGCCCTCGACAATCACATACAATTTGTTTTTTGGGGGGTTTTTTTTTTTTTTTTTTTTAGCGATATTATAATTGGTTGAATTCTCACACGCACACGCACACTCACACTCATCGTTCCGCACTGACATCGAACATCACGGCAGTTACTTTAACGTTTGGTTTATTCATGGTCTCACGTACCTGGCATGTATGTATCATTGCGATTTTTGTGTTTTTTTTTGCTGTTGTTGCTGTTCAGGCCTACAGTGTATATATATATATATTCATTCATTCATCCACAGACTTGTACCGACACTCTACATGGTTCTCATTCTCTGTTTGCTTTTGGCTCACAGGAGGACGTTTACTTTAAACGCGACACTAGTTGCTGATAGTTTACGTTTCGATCTGGGACCACCGGCTGGAAATGTCTCACCGCAAAGATTCAAACCTCGCTTCCAAGATAATGACGATACACGTTGCTGCTGCGTTTTTTACGTTACACTCCTCTCGTTCGCACACACCCGTCCACGCAAGCTCGTTCCCGTTACAATGTTTCTCACATCTCTCTCGTTATTTTGTCTCTCTGCTTTCCTTCCGGAAAGGGGAAAAGAAACGTAGTCACGGCATTCAGAGCCGGTGCTAAACTCACACCCAGGCACGTACACGTCTCGATGACGAAAAGAATTCGAACTCCCTACAACGAATTTGATCAGTTTCCGTTTCTCCGTGCGAACAATATACACTGTACGCAATAAAAATACTTTGGGAGGCACGCAATTAATCGATTGTCAGGAAACGAAATATCTCTCTCACTCTATCTCTCACTCTCACTGCAGAAATTGCCACTGTCCAGAGAATCTGTGCTCAACGAAATTGAGGGGGGGACGGAAACAAAAAAATAGAAAAGACGGGAACAAAGAAATTATAAGAAAAAACCACGACATCCTTTGACTCTCTCAATTTCCATTACTCGAGCATTCCACGCTGTTTAAAAAAGAGCGACACAAGCACACCTGGTTATTTACAAGATCACGCAAGCATATACTTTCGCATTGTGCCATCATCATATTCCACTCTCCAGCATACAACACTCACGTGGATACATTCAGACACATTTATCACGCCTCCATTATAAAGTTGCCACTTAGATCGACCACACATTCACCTATTTATACCACAGTGTACCCTCCTCTCAATAGAGATATACAAGAGGATCAATCTTATAATCTCGTATTGTCTTGTGCAACGATTCAGAGAATAGGAAGAGAATTTCTAGAGCGAATATATATATATATATTTCTGCCGTAACACGGCTCTCTAAAAACGTTCCCTTTAATTCTTTGTAAATCACGCTCTATCATTTATCATTCCGACTGCTGTCCTCATGCCTGCCACGCAGGCCTGCACACGAATCGACTACACCGACCGACCCTTTCGGTTGGACTTTTCATTCAATCCTTGCTGCGAACAGGGGTTTCGTGAATCTGTCCACCTGTGCCCATGGCGGACAAATTGGCAATAGAACCTGATGCATTGTAATCCTCCGTTGCCCGACAAGACGGCGTTCAAAAGTGTCGTACAGGCCTGCGATCGGCATGCGAAGACACCTATACGCATGTCTCAATCTTAAATAGTCGTTAGATACTTAAACAGTTCAGAAGCTACTCAGATGACTGACGAAGTTACGAAATGCTTGTTAACGATATGTAACGATGCTCTTACCTTACTGTTGGGAACCTTGACGTCGCACCATCTCCCATCGATCATGTGCCGTTGCGCAAGGCATCTCAATTGGGACTCATAACTTCCGAATCTAATAAATCCAAATCCTTTGCTTTGCCCCGACTTTGCGTCCTTCTTTACCTGCGGCGGCATATTATTTATTTTACACACGTTCGCCGTGCCCGGTCGTCGATTTTTCGTCGGGAGGGGGGGGAATTAAAATTTTCAACGAAAGCTCCGATCGGAGCGTGATTTCGTTTCTGCGCCGTTCAAACTCACCTGTGCCATCAGTACTTCGCCGAATGTTTCGAAATACTCTCGCAAGTTCTGCTCGGTCGTTTTCCATGGTAAACCAAGCACGATCAAGTCTGTGCAACGCAACTTTGTTTCCATTCTTTTAGTCTTAGCTGTGGAATTTTCCAAATTGTCATCAGATTTACGTTTGTTCTCTGAAAAGATATAAGTGTTCATGTCTACTAACTTTTTTCTCATCTTTACTAGAACCTCTTTCGAAATAGAAAAACAAAAATTTGGTTTTTATCGCAAGATTTCTCTACGCATATATATATATATATATATATATATATATTCATAATCTATATATATATATATATAGACAAAAATATAAACTTTTCAGCGGAAGAGTCAAATTGAAACGTGACTGCGTTACAAACAATAATAAATAAATAATAATAAGAATAATAAAAAAAGTATGGACATCCAGTACAAAATCAATTACTGCCCGGATCTATACAAATTTGTGTCTGTATCGTGTGCATAATCTGTGTCTCTGTTCGTGTGTGTGTACGTTTATACATTACATTGTTAAATTTTATAATAAACAATCGAGCTCGCACATAGGTGCGAACAAAGTTTAGTCGTTGCACAAGTGGGTGAATAATTTCGCATGTTATTAAAATCTGCCGGATACGAATGCTGTTACAGAGGTCTGAGAATGTTAATCGTACAGTCGAACCTCGTCAACCCCTGAAAAGCCAAGAACTCCTTTGGTTTCCAGACGTGGCGATAGCGTTCAAGGCAATTCGAATTCGGAGCAATCTGGCCTCCGGGTGGCCAATGTTTTGTCACAGCTGTCTCTAAGTGCTCGAAGCACCCAAGCAAAGTACGCAGCCTATGGCGATTAGTACCACGGTTTCCCCTGCGCCTCTATTATTGGAGTACTCGGCTCGAGTGGCCAAGGTTCGACTGTACTTCCTGTGGTACGCTGATATGTGCCGATGTTCACGATACATGGAAAATCTGTTGATCTTAAATCAAATCGCCAAAAGACATTATACCTCTCCGGGAGAGAAATCGTACAATAATAAAAGCGTATTCTCGCGACCTTAAAAGTTCGAATAAAACGAGTGGACATGAACGTCGGTGGAAAGAAAAAAAACGACAAAAAAATGAGAAAAAAAGAGAATGAAGAGTAACAAAACACCAAGCACATGTACTGGATTCCAAAGAATGGATATAAACAACGAGATAAAAAGAGAGAGAACGCTCCATTACTACTACACGAAATAGGTAAAAAAAAAAACGAGAAAAAAAAGAAAAAGAATCATTCAAATAAACAAATACGAAAGATCAAGTGTATATATATATATATATGTATGTATGTACATGGGTCCCCGAGCTCGAAATCGATTAATCGAGGCCGCGTAAAAAAAGGAGGAAGCCATCGAACGAGCGTCGATACGGTCGAGAGAAATTTCAAAAAAACGGGCTAACACCTATCGAAATGTTAATCGAACGGGCGGGGAGAAATCGATAACCAAAAAAACCTAACATCGATTGGCGTCTCGAAATTCTGTCCCGATATGATGATGGGAAAAATGAAAAAAAAAAAAAAAACGAAATACGAAAAAAAAAGCAGAGGCATCAATACTCGATCTTTCTAGCGTTTAGGATTTGCTCTCCTCTTCTCCCCAGAGGAGACGGAGGGATGGGGGGGGGGGATGGTTTAGAGCGAGAATCGGAACAGGCATGATTTGCAATGAAATAAGCACCTTTTGGAAATACACAAAAGTAAATCGCCTTGCCCCATCCATTCTCTGGCGAATGAAGACGTCCATCAACCAGACGGATCCCGCGCATCGTCCGTGACTCTGGATTGCGGTATTTCAGGCCGCACGTTCCGGGAAACTGGGCGGTTACGGTAGTCAATAAAAGTGTGGTATCGTCCTCGGTCGGCAATTCGATCGGCTCGTCGCCCTCGTCCTCGGCGACCTGGATGTACGACGACATATTTCGTTTTCCTTTCCGTTTCGTTTAATTCCCTTCGAAACGCAACGGTCCACCCCCGTAGAATAATACACGGAACGAAATCCCCTTTTCTGTACCCAAAAGGAGAATAAAAATGTCTACAACACAACAAACACACACGCTCGGCCTCTCGCAGTCAGTCACGCAACACCGCAACTCTTTCTTTTCTGGCTGGTCCGCGCCAGTGCTGCCAACAGAAACGCCTTGGTCGCGAAGCGTGCTCGGCGTGGCCGCGGGGTGGGGGATAACTCGACTTCCGCTATCGAGGCGGTGTTCCCTTGCGAATTAAGCGATGCTTCGATGGAAATAATTGTAATAACGCGGCTGGAGAATTTTCTTTGCCGTTCGAGAACGATTTTGCCGTCTGTCGGCAGGTTTTTTCGTACTTTTTGGGGAAAGAGTGGAGGAATACGGGGATCAAATGAAGTACTTCGATTTTGGTCGAGGTGAGAGAAATGCACGAGTTTTTCGGCAGTACTTTTATAGAACGCGGCAATAAATCGAGTGGTATTTTATTCTCGATTTTATCATTGGGTTTATTTGTGCGCAACAGCATATCGATACTGGGGGCTGTTGATCTTGCGTTTAACGGGAGAGAAATAATTTGTACGATTTCTAGATTGGTTACTTCCGTAGAAGTAATGTTACTCCATTTACTATCCAAACATTCTAAAAATATTGTATTTATTCGTTTCCATTCCCATGTCTAGAACATTTTTTTAAACACCAGACCGTGGACCAACGCGCCACGCCGCGACGAACACCGGAACTACGACGCGCGGGAAAAATTTGATTCGAACAGAAATCCATCGAAACCATCGATCTCCACTAAAAATAATTCGAACTCCGTTCTTACTTGATCCCTCAATCAGATGTCGTTCGGTTGTTTGAAAAATATATTTCCTCGTAAAAATACAGGTGTTTTAAATCAGAAACATCGATACATAGAGAAATGTGTAATAAAGTAAACAGAAATATAAATATTCCTTAACGTCATATTAAGCGAGCCTCGCTGGCCTGTTCGTTGCGATAAATTAAAAAGAAACAGAGCTGAAACGCAGACAGTACACAGCCTAGAAAGTTTGGTATCTGTATGAAACGATCGTCGATGAGGCAACCGTAAGCGAACCACTGACAAGAAACGATCAAGGATGACACGATAATGGGGAACGGTAAGCTTTCTGTACTCTTTACCTTAACCACGTGCGTCTGGAAAACATTTCGTTGCATTAAACATTCCTTTCTGTCCAGCGTGAACTGTCTCAGAAGCGAACTGGCCAACTTACCAGCAACATTAACGGCGAAGCGAAGAATAATACTGTTACGGAGCAGCTGAAAAAACCGACGTACTTTGCAGCCAACGCTTTGTCCGGCTCGTAAATGCTATAAAAGTATACAGCTCCGAGGAAGCAAGTGGCTCCTATCATTTGCCTGACAGTCTTGTACCTTTTCGTGCTGTACAATATGAACACCCAAACGTACGACGCTTGGAGGACAGATCCGAATATATTCACTAGCAGTACGAATCGATCCTCGATAAGCATACCGTATCTCATCCACAAGACGCATCTGTAACATATTATACATTGATTGCGTATCACGAACGACTCGACGGCCGCTCCGCCAAACAGAATATACAAGGAACGGTGGATAACGCAGCTTCGAACGGGTGAAAACTTACGATGTATAACATGTTACAAATGCCAGGGCTGAATTGTTTCCGGTTGAGCCATTTTTAATGATCTTCCTGCACACGAGCCTAAAAACATATGCCGCCTAAAGAGAGGGAAATCTATTGCTCGAATACGTGGAACGTCTCCAGAAAGAATATTCCAATCTTTCGAATCGTACATCGTTTATTATAATTAATGGAAATTATTATTATTTTTCATTTCGATCTACAGGAGCGTT
Organism: Nomada fabriciana; assembly: GCA_907165295.1. NCBI lineage: Eukaryota > Metazoa > Arthropoda > Insecta > Hymenoptera > Apidae > Nomada > Nomada fabriciana. Next base: position 7,799,943 of record OU015699.1, on the reverse strand, counting down.
GGGATTACATATGATGAGACTTATCCTAGGGTTTGTTTACATGGACAAAACGTATAGCCAGCTGTATGAAATATTTTGAACGAGTGTGCACGCATACGTATGTGTATATATGTATATGTGTGTACACGTATGGACATCAGGCTAATATTTTCTACTTACACGCCGGCCAAAAATTGTAAAACCGTGCAAATCGAGGCTGACGACGCCAATGTATCTTTTATCCCACTTGAAATCATTATATGAAATGGTCATGTCACCACCGTGCACCAGCATCCGCGATACCGATACGTAACCTTGAAATTCGTCCATGGAGCGATCTACATAGTGTATAGTGCAATTCGGAGGGAGACGAAACTGCATCGACTGGAGTACTGAATAAAACCCTAAATTGAGCGTCGACGGTAATTCCAATGTCGCTGCAATGTGGAGGAATTATTTCGCCCTATTTCGATATCATAATTTTAGGTTAATTATTGAACATTTTTCTGCAGTGTCTGTTCGAAAATCGATCTGAATTTTCAAAGTGTTTTTTACCGCGATTTCGCTATCTGTTCTCACGCGCTTGCTAGACCCGCCGCTTGCGCAGTGCCGCTGCGCACTCGGCGCGCGCAGCATGGCGAACTCCTCGGCCAATGAGGTGCGCAGCGTCGCGCGTTTCCGTGGCAACGCGCTCGAGAGTCTGAGAGCGGTATATAAACAACTAGCGAGCATCCCTTGGTTATTATGGCGACACGAAATATATATTTGTATTGTTTGAATTGTTATCACCGTCTAGGACAATAAATTATATTTAGCAATCGTTGTGTATATTTAATTGCGCATTGGGTATTGTAATTTTGAGCGACGTAGGGTGAGGTTAGGTGCTTCGAGTTGCCTGTGATTATTTGTTCCTAACCTAAACGAGTAGAGACGTACAGCGAAAGATGAGACAGAATTTATTCAATCGTTTCGTAAGAACATTAAGTCCCAATAATTTAACGCGCTATTCTCTGTCGAGAAATCACTCGAACAAGGTAGACGTGAATTCGGCGGATCGGAAGGAGGACCTGGAGAACACTATGCGGGTCATTGCGAATTTCGTTACCCCCGAGGAAGAGGAATCGTTGATGGAAGAAATTGATCCCTACATGAGGCGACTTCGATACGAACAATCACATTGGGACGATGTTAATATAATAGCAATGATTAATCAGCGTCACGTTAATAGATCTTTCGTATTATCCGCGTGTTTCTTTAACTATTGTAGGCGATACATAGTTACAGAGAAACGGAGAGGAGCAAATGGAACGGCAGGAACGAGGAGATAGTAAATAAAATTCGGGAGAAAGCCTTTCCCAAGGGAATGTCTCAGCTGCCGTTAATACACGTTTTAGATTTAGCGCCGGAGGGATGGATAAAACCGCACGTCGACAGCGTCAGAGTACGTCTTTCATTTATTAACTTCCGACGGAACCAGCAAAATCTATCGCAACATATTTTTCCGTAGTTCTGTGGGGAGATCATTGCCGGCTTAAGTTTGTTAACGGACTGCGTGATGAGACTGAAAATGGTTGAGAATGAGAAGGTGTCCAAAGATTTTCTATTGCCGAGAAGATCTTTGTACATAATGAGGTAGTAGGTTGATACACTGGGAAACGATCACGATTCCATCAACGAAGATTGTTATTTTACAGTGGCACGGCCAGATACGACTACAATCACGAAATATTGAAGAACGAAGAGTCGTATTTCCAAGGGGAACGGGTTGCCAAGGACAGACGCATTTCCGTAATATGCAGAAGCCAACCGAATCCAGAAAGTTAGCATTGTACACCTCTGTATAAGATTTCTCTGTTACGATAGCGTATACGTTAATATACTAAATATAGCTAAAGCTGTTTGAAAAGACGCAATGAACCCTGATCTTCTCCCGCAAAAAACATTGCAAAAGTTTTGCCGTTAAACTCTGGGACACCCGGTACATAACTGCTGCAAAATATCGTCCTGTTTCCTCTCTACAATTCGAATGAATTAAAGCAGCGCGGGAATAAACCTTAAAGCCCGGTGTCCCAATTAACATATACTGCACCGACAAGATGTAAGACATATACAAATATTAATTTCATGTACAATTGTTCATTTCCCAAGTACGAATCACGTCCCATTTTACCGGCATCGCATTGTCGTTTGCTTGGACGAAAACGTTCTTCCCGTATAACATTTAAATTGGGACATAGGCTCAGGTCCTTCGCGTTATCTCGATCGTTTTTATTCACATTGCAGCCGTTCCCTGTCTGAGAAATAAAAATGAGGAAAGCCCGTCTCTCCACGAAAAAGGTAACACCTTTTCCATTTTTCAATGTTCCATTTTTCATTCAATCTCCTCTCGAAATTCCAAAGCATTCGCTGTGTTTTAATCACCGTTCGGTTTCTTTCTCGCAGGACATTGCACGTTCGGCGGTAAAATCACAGCAGAAAATTTCCGCCTTTTTCTCCAGTCAGTCGAAGAATGCCTCGTCCAGAGACAAAGATGGCAATGCAGTCAATCTACCGTTGATAGCGATAAACGAGAATTCCAGCAAGCGCAAGACGTGCGAGGAATTGGGGCCGCTGTGCCATAAAACTTCTAAGCACGAAGACAACTACGACGTTCACGGTCTAAACAGTTTCGTAGAACGAGTGGAGCAGGCCAACGTGGGCTGCGACGCGTTGAACGGTGGTTCGTTAAAGTTATCGGCAAAAACCAGCAAGGATAACTCGAAGGAGAACGTGGATGTTTCGCTGGAATATGACAACAATAAGACGTCGCCAAAGGTTTCCCCTGAAACGAATCGCGTGGCACGTTCCATGGAGACCACAGAGACGAGCGTCGATCCCGTCGATTCCAAATGCCAGTCGCGCTGCACGGAAGACATGAGCGACCTCTTCACCGATGACTTCACGAACGATACCAGCAGCGGCTTCGATTCGTTCGTGAGATGCAAGGTGCTCGACGTGGACGCACAGAGAAACGGCTTCTCTCTGACCGTGGCGCCCATGGAGGTGCCGACCGAAAAGACGACTGTCAAGTGTTCTGGGTTCTGGTAAGATATTTAATGACCGCACGGTAACCAATTCAAGTCACACGGTGTAATGTTGTACACGAAATTGCAGGAGAGAGTTGAAGATAAGCGTGGGTGATATCGTTGTGATCAACGCTGCGAGAGAGAACTCGGACTGGATAATAGACAATCTGCGAGGCTTCATCATTCTACACCCGGATATTCTTATATCCAGCACGACCATAGCCGCTGGCTCTTTTTGCAGCAGGAGGGCTGTCCTTGCCGAGACGTTCAGGAGGGTTCAGTCTTTGCCCTACAACACTGGCAACCAGAAGCCGTTGGTCATTGGCAGTTTAAGCCACCAGCTGCTCCAAAGGGTGATATATCAATTCTGAACGATTTCGTCCGGTTCCTTCTGTTTTATTTAAACGTACGAAATCGCAGGCGATAGTCGAGGACCTGCACCAAATGAAAGATATCACCGACTTAATGGAGAAGATATTATCCTCAAGGTCGACGCTCAATCATCTCTACGAAACCAACGTGGACAGCGAGGAGTGCCGGAGCGATTTACTCGCATACGCCAGAAGCGTTCACGAGTTCATACGGCATTACGTGAAAGGTATTCGTCGACGAAGCGTATCCTCCTGTTTCACGTTCTGATTGCAAGGGCATTTCCAGGTAAACCACAAACCGGCATCGTCAACGACAAGAACAACTTCAAGGGTAGTTTCGTGGACGTGAAGGACATAGAGGAGTGCATTTGGTGTCCGGCATTGGGCGTGAAGGGAAAGGTGGACATCACAGTGGAAGTGGAAATAAATTCCAGGAGGAGACTCATGCCGCTAGAGATCAAAACGGGCACAGCCACGTTCTCCGCCGAGCACAGAGGTCAAATTGCCCTCTACGTTATGATGCTGTCCCAGATCGGTCACGACACCTCGTCGGGATTGCTCCTCTACTTGCGGTAATTCGTTCGGGCGTTAGAATCGCCAATATGGATCGATTCGGTTCGCCTTACGTCAATAATATCTGCTACAGGAACAACCTGATGCAAGAAATAGGCAACGGCCACGCGGAGAAGCGCGACTTGCTTCTGCTGCGAAACCAACTGGCCGACAGCTTGAAAGCACTGTCCGCGGACAAAATAGCTGAAATCGGTAAGCGATCCGACTTGCCATTGATGCACCTGCCGGAGCCTATTAATCACCGTAACGCCTGCGCCAAGTGTTATTACAACACGCTGTGCTGTTCGTACGTGGGTGGCAGCTCGGATACTAAATTGTCCGAGGGGCATCCATTGAAGAAGATCAGCGAGGAGGTTCTGGCGAAGGTGAAGCCCAAGCACATCGATTATATCCATCAATGGATATCGTTGTTGCAAATTGAAGAGATTGCGCAGACACCCGACTGTCCGACAGAAAGTTTGTGGACCCTAACTCCCACGGAGAGGTCCGATTTATTAACGTTTATTTAATTACGCTAGAAATCGCATGACGAAGAGGGGAGGGCTCCTTTAATTTTATCCACGCCTGTATCAATTAATACGACCACCTTGCTTTCCCTGCCGCAGAGAGAAACGAAAGACCTGTATCTCCTGTCTGACCGTAACAGAACAGGTGACCAGGAAGGATTTAAAATACAAGCATACGTTTGTACGTTCAGAAACGGGAAATAGCGCATCGACGAAGAGGATACCGCACACGCTATTCGCTGAAAGTGAGTACGTTCTTGTCAGTACCGATACAAGAGTAAATATATCCGCGGGGTTTGTGATTGACATAACAGAGCAGGCTATCTCCGTGTCGTTGGACAGGTATGCAATTTTACGTTACCATTATATTCGCGTCAAACGCAAAATGACCTTCCAATGTTGTTTTCCTTAAAGAGATATTACGCAGAATCATACGGAGCCTTTTCATATCGATAAGAATTCGTCTTCCAATCTCGTGTCTTTCAATATGGCGAACGTGGGAGGTTTACTGGGCGACGATGAGATTTGCGAAAGGTTGCGGGGCATCGTAATAGACAAGTGAGAAAAGTGTGCAGTTTTAATCCACGCAGTACCGCACTTCCCTACGGATATTTAAATGTTTCGTTTGCACTGTTACAGGAAGCCAGCCACGTTTGAACAAGGTGTGTCTGCGTTCGTGCTCGAGCAGTCCGCGCTATTAATGAAGGCGTTGAACAAAAATCAGCAGAGAGCGATTTTGAAAGCTCTGACTATGAAGGAGTACATGCTGATCAAGGGTATGCCGGGCACAGGCAAGACGCAGACCCTGGTTTCTTTAATCGAGTTACTAGCAAAGATCGGGTACACCGTGCTAATTACCGCGCACACGAACAGTGCGTTAGACAACATTTTGCTGAAACTGTTGGACAGAGGCGTCGATTTCTTGCGGCTGGGCTCGTCGTCCACTCATGCCTCCTTGAAATCGAAAACCGACTCGTGCAGATTTCTACGATGTGACTCCCCGAAGAAGATGGACGAGCTCTACAACAAAATCGTACGGCACGCATTTCTTGCATTCGCGACGCGATACTCTCGTCACATTTTGCCGGTACTTGGAATAATGTGAATATGATTCCAGAACGTAGTCGGTGTAACTTGTTACGGCGCCTATCACATGTTCCTCGCTAGACGTAAGTTCGACGTGTGCATCGTGGACGAAAGTGCTCAAGTGACGCAGCCCACGATCTTGAGGCCACTTTATAACGCAAGCAAATTCATTCTCGTGGGAGATCCCGATCAATTGCCGCCCATAATTAAAAGCAAAGAGGCCCGGTACGATTGTAGTCCTCTTCTCGACAATTTGCTCCGTGGAAATAGTAAAAATGCACTCATTGTACTCCATTTGATAGGAAATTCGGCGCGGATGAATCTTTGTTCAACAGATTGGACAGCAAGAATAACACAGTCGTTTTAACGCAGCAGTACAGAATGAATAAAACGATAATGAGCCTGGCGAATAAATTAACGTATAAGGAGCAATTGGAAATGGGCGATCAAACGATAGCCGATGCTACGTTCTTTGCACCTTGCAGCGAGCAAGTAGGTTTGAGGATTGTAGTATAGGTTTGCATGCTTTGTGGATCGTCCAAAATTAATGGTGCGTATAATAATGATGCTCCAGATTCTGTGCGAAGAAGCGAAATGGCTAAGAAAGGCATTGTCGCAAGATATCGATAATTCTGTTATTGTAATAAACACGGGTTGCACGAAGAAATTAAAGGACAATGGTGGTTTAGATGGTAAATATCCCGAAAGTGAGCACAAGACATCGAATATTTGGGAAGCAGCTTTAGTAGCGAAATTATTGGCGGTTCTGTTGAAGGTTGTACTTAATTATTATTTAATGCTAAACATTGGAGTAAATTGTAACGTATGACACAATGTTTGCACAGATGGGCGTGGAGATTAAAAACATAGGAGTTATTGCACCGTACAGGGCGCACGTTAATCTATTAAGAAGCATCGTGCTCAATGATATCGAGATAAATACTGTCGACCAGTATCAAGGTCGAGATAAAGAAATTATAATATATTCTTGTGCTAAAAGTTTAATGAACAGTGTAGAATTAAAGGAGGTAATTCATTTGATGTATAATTGAAAATCGTTTGCGAGTTGAATGTTTTTATTTGCTTATATTTCATTTGTTCCAGGACTTTGAGGTGTTGGGGGACCATCGAAGATTGACTGTGGCAATGACTAGGGCGAAGAGAAAATTAATTCTCATCGGCGATATAAAGACGATTTCGCTGTATTCGACGTTCAAAAAGCTATTTTCCATCGTTGACAATGAGTATGTGATCGATCTGACCGATCGCGACGTTGATTTTTCGTGGAACGATGTCACGTCCCTCTTGTAATTATATTTTATCCGCGAGATAACGCGAGAAAATACGTACCTGGTAACTTTATCGTCAATTTTACCGAAATGGATAACATCGTATCTGTTTTGGAGAAAACGAAGGCTGTGAATTATACTTCGTATTTTCGGCACTAAAACGGTCGACGGTGTTAAGTAATTGTGCATAATGATTATATCGAATGTAAAGTATTCAAGATAAGGAGGTGCACGCTGATTGTGCATGCCTCTATTTTCTCCTTTATAAATATGTATGATTTTGTATATGTTGGTCGTGGCGTATATGTTTAGTATAATGTTAGAATCATGCGAGGGTATGACATACTTTTCTGTCTCCCTGGAAAGAATATTTACTCGATGTACTTAGCGAACTATCAATATCTTTTAACGCATTGACAGTAAAAAGAACAATTGTCTACGCTTGCATTTAATAGTTATAGTTATACAAATGTTTGAATCATTGAATCTAACTGGTCGTATTTTTACATTTTTCTTATTCGGTCGATCTTTCTACTAATGTATACATAATGTAATTGAATAATGAAAAAAGCTATATTTTATTATATTTATAATAATATACATGCATACAGAGGACCCTCCCAAAACACGGTAAATTCGCCCCGTGTTATGCGAATTTCGACGTAAAGGCGACATCGCGTTACAGTGGGGACACCGAACACTCTGCACCGCGTTATAGAAGGGTATGCCATTTTGGCACCGCGCTATAAGAGGGTAGCTACATATATTCTGTACTGTGTTATATGAGGACCATACAATTTTTGCCCTTATGCTTCGAAACCGTGTCTTCAGAGCATCGTGTTATAGGAGAGGCACGGAACATTCTGCACCGTGTTATAAGGACTACTCCAGTTTTTACCGCGCTGTGAGAGGATATTACATATATTCGATGCCGTGTTATAGAAGGAACTTCCAATTTTTCCCCTCATGGTACATCGAAATCGTGTTATAGAAGAGCTACCTGCACTTATTTATAAAACTATCTTCATGCACGCCTGAAATGTTTTTATCGAAAGTGTACACAGAGTGGCCCGGATGCCACGCAGTATTTTTAAAAAAAGGGGAGCTGAGGTGATTCTGAGCAACTTTTTCCTTGACCAAAATATTGTTTGAAGCTTCGTTTTTGAGTTATATTAGAGGATATATTAGATATATAGAGGATATTATAGGATATTATCGTCTTATATTAACAATAGTGTGTAATTCTTCGTTATTCATCAATAACAATTTAATTAACAAGTCGTTTAATAGTGATGTGATTAACTTTGTGATTGTGTTTGTGATTGGTTTGTGATTGTATTTGTGATTGTATTTGTGATTGTATTTGTGATTGTCTTTGTGATTGGTTTGTGATTGTCTTTGTGATTGTTTTGTGTTTGTGATTGTCTTTGTGATTGGTTTGTGATTGTGTTTGTGATTGTGATAGTCAAAAAAGTCTTCTGTATACCATCTCACGGCCGCGCGCAATTGTGACTGATCTCGCGCTATACGGCCGCTCTCATTGGCCAGTGTTTTTCGTTAATAACTCAAAAACGATGCCACAAACAATATTTTGGCCAAGGAAAAAGTTGTTCAGAATCACCTCAGCTACCCTTTTTTTTTTAAAAAAAATGCGTGGGATCCGGGCCACCCTGTATAACGATGTGTCAACACTCGATCGATATGTGAGAAATCTCATTTGTTTTCGCAAATTTCCGAGGCTATTGTACATAACACAAATTTCGATCCGTATACACAGTTCCGTCGAAGTATTTGCAACATGAAAATCATGAAGATTTTCCCTTCCCGGTACCTTTCTACCGGCGTTGCGTTTCGAACACGGTATCTAACCTCACTTTCTAACGCCCGTGCAATCGACAAGTGTTGCCCCGCGAGAAATGAACACAACGAAATCCATTTATGATACGCCATTTCAGCGTGACCGAGCAAATCGAGCCACTGCCGAAATCCGCCGCGTTGAAACGATCCACGGTGAACCTACCCACGGTGGATCACCATTCTAAGCTGAGCAACATCTGGTGGGACACCAACGGTGATATGCGTGCGTTGCACACGTTGAATCCGCTCAGAATTCAGTTCGTAAGGGACGGCCTGGCGAACACAGGAATCAGATCGGAGTGCGCCTATCTGCCGTTGAAGGGGACCAAGATATTGGACGTCGGTTGCGGCGGAGGGATACTATCGGAGCCTTTGGCCAGGATAGGAGCAGAGGTAACCGGAATAGATGCCTCCTCTGACCTCATAGCGACAGCGAAGGAGCACGCTGCGTTGGACTCAGACTTGGACGGAAGGATAAATTATATTCAGACAGTTATAGAAAACTTCTCACCCGACAATAAGGAAACGTACAACGCTGTCATCGCGTCGGAGGTTGTGGAGCACGTCGAGGACAAGGAGCTGTTTCTGAAGGTATAACACGACAAGGGGGGACGGCACCGGAGCCATATACGTTATTATACTTGAATTTGTAGTGTTGCGTAGACACTTTGGAGCCTGGCGGTTCAATCTTTCTCACGACATTGAATAAAACCTTGCCTGCCTGGCTCGGCGGGATCATTGCAGCTGAGCACGTCTTGAAACTCGTGCCGAAGGGCACACACGATTGGAACAAGTTCGTCACCCCTGCAGAAATCCAGTGTCTGTTAGAATCATGTAAATACGCTCGTTGTTTTATTGATCATCGCATTTGTGCGAGACTGGCGGAATGAAACGGAATCCAATGTTTCAGGTGGCTGTAAAACGAAATTGATCCACGGCATGTTTTACAATCCTTTGAAGAACGATTGGTTCTGGATGACTTCAACTGCGATCAATTACGCGATCCATGCGGTAAAACGAAAGGAGCCGTAATCAGTAATATATTCTTCTACTGTACCTGTGCCATCGTTTTGTACAATGTACCACCGTGTCTGAGAAATTTCTTTCACGCCCAGCGTTGTACAAAGCTGTGTCCACGCGAACCATCGTAATGATAGTTCCGTGAACAGGCAAGAAAGTAAAAGATCGTGTTTAATATGGAAAATTTTTTATTACTCTCGCCTTCTTATACGACAGACATCCCCTGTGGTCAGGGAATTATTTCACTTATCTTACGTACACGCATACCTGTCTATTACTATCTTATTTTAACGCACGATGTACTCGTAAAAAGCAGGAAACCGACAGAAGATTAACAGAGCGTAGCATCGCGCCACGATAATTGTATCAGCAAAGGACAGTACATTAACATCGACGTTTAATTGGTATTGCTCTGTGGAGTATGTTCTTACGTTTATTTGGCTTTCGCGAAACCGATGCGATTGTTGCCCATGTCGAATTCGGTGTAGTAACGACCGATGAACACGTCTCCCAAGATCCAGAGTGGGCCATTTGGCGGGGGAATGTCCATTCCCATGAATCCGCTGATGCACATGGTCTTCCCGAACTGTGTAACCTTTTAAGGACAGAGAAAGCACAATATTATTTCATTCGACCGACGGATAATTATTTCATTTCGACAGGGCATCGTCGCACCTTCAATATGTAGTCTTCTCCACTCAGTGGGAACGACGTGCCACCGACGACGAACGTGATCGTGGGCAAGTTAGGTATAGAGTCGCAGTCCACCTTTGAACGTAAAGAGAGCATATAACAATTTCCTATAGACTGGTAACAGCGAATCCAAAAACATTATTCTTAAGTACCATTGCTTCTCCAGCCACGATGGGAGTGGCTCCAATTTTCTGGTTGATTGCCTTAACTTCCTCGACTGGGCCAGCGATTAGAGAGGTGCCTGTGTCGGCAATAGCCTGGCATCCGTCTTTGCAGACCGTCAAGTCGGATCCAATGCTGACGCTGAAGATTTAAGCGGTTCGATTAAAAATCAAGGTTCTCATTCGGCCATGTTTGCTACGGTAAAAGTCGAGAAGCACCTGTCCACGTTAAATTGCCAGTATCCCTTCTTGTCGACTGGGACGTAGGTGAAGGGAGCTTCGTAATGATCCGGATCAGAACCACCTAGAATCATTTCGCCGCCGAACTCGTCTTTGGGATCCCTAGTTCGCGAACGGACGTGAGCGTTTAATATTCGTCTATTTCAATCGGAATTCTTTGGTTAATCAAGGCACGTGCAGATACCTGTTCAGGTAGAAGCTGAAAACAGGCTGCGGCACCAATCCTTGCTTGACCATGTTGTAGAAGACAGGCGTCACACCGTCGACAGAGATTGTGGAGTAAGCCATTCCCATGATACCGTCGAATTTCGCTGCAACGAATGCCAATCCCGGTTCGCTGAGAGCCTCTGCGAATGTTTGGTCTGCGACATTCATTCCAGCGATCTGCGATAGAAATAGTCACAGTGATTGCACTTAAGTACACGTGATACGTAAGCGGTTGCAATGTTTACGTCGACACGTCTGCCAGGCCAGAGGTCAGCCTCGTGATACCTCGATATTGCAAACGCTTATCATTACTCGCAGAAATCCAGCCAATTACAGTTCCACGGATATACTCACGTTCACTGTGTCCGTGGACAGATAGCCGGACAGGCTGCCGGAACCGTACCGGATGGAGAAGTCCGTGCCGTTCTTCTGGTACGTGGAGGATCTGGTGCTGTCGTACTTGTGATGCAACTCTGCGAACAATGCAAACAACGATCGCGTAATGAAGAATCTCGCTTTCCAGTTCACCCAGCGGCGGAGAGGATAACGCGGCCCCTCTCTCTCCGTCCAGCAACATCGTCAGCCCCATTTCAAAAGAAACCCTGCATTCTTCGCCCAACGAATGGATCGTTCTATCCAACTGCAATTTGATTGCCTATCTGTATCGCGTGACAAAGGTCGTTCTCTTCCTCGAGACAAAGAATACAATGGCTGCTTCGATATAAAATCTTGGTATACAATAGCGAGTTCCAGGCATAGAGCCTGGCGACTTACTGCAAGCGATGTTAGTCAGATGGCATTTCTTGGACGGGACCCAGAGGTTCGCGGAACCGGTGTCGAAGATCACCCGGAAATCCTGCGCAGGACTTCCAATGGAGATGACGCCGTAGTATTGAGCGTCCATGTAGTTGGACAGCGGCTCCGGCTGGGGAGAGTCTCCTTGCAGCATTCGCGTCTGCACCAATTCCGTGTCGTACTCCTTGAACTGTTTCCTGACGGTGTCTATCTTGCGCAGGGGGATCCTGGAACCAATATGATTGCAATTTTCTCGTTCCGTAAAAGCGGCCGCTGAACGATTGGGAACGATTTAAATGTCGCGGGCTTTTCTGCGGCTTGGAACAATTTGCCGCGAATTAAACGACGAAGAACGCAATAATCCGTGGGATCTTGGGAAAGTGGATTGTCATGTTCTTTGTTGAACTTTGTTGCTATATTTACCTGTGGACGTCGGCGGATGCCAGCGCTAACAAGGCGCACAGACCCAGGGCGAAACGGAACATTTTTCGCGAGGTTTACGAATCTTCTTGTGATAACGACAATTTCGAGGATTCGAAGAAAAGCTTTCTCTCTCCTTATCTCTCTGGTGCGAGTAACGGTTGCAGCGAAGCTCGTTGTCTGGAACAACACTGATGCAGCTTCGAATGGAATCCCCTCTAATAAAGGTGCCCACGGCTTTGATTGGCGGTGAGCGCGCATGCGCGACTCGAACGACAGTGCCGTACCGATCTATTACAGATAGTGGTTCCTATATTGTTTCGAACTAACGATCAACACTTGCATTACCAATCGATGATATCAATCGTAAGAAGCTAATCTTGATTTTTATTCATGAAATGCACTTGCAAATCGATCGAGCTTAAACATTTCGTCGAAATCGTTTCCTTTTTTTTCGAGAATTTGTATAGTTAATAGTTAATACAATTGACGATTAAATAATTAATTTGTCCACATCATATTCACAGGTTTGAATTTCTCGATTCGGTTCGAAATTTTGTATTCGGAAAGATAGGAAATATTTTGCAGAGGGGTCGAACTCTAGCTACGATACTGTGCCCACGGTCAGCTGATTGAACACTTGCCCGATGCATACAAACGGCACTTGTGTAAAGTGTAAAGCATGCACAATGATTGTGCATGTGTACACAGCAGTGTGTGCGTGCGTGTTGCATTTGCAGAATGGCGCGATTTTAAACGAAATTCATTAATTCGATCGAAAGTAAAATATTTGACACGGGTAGATATCGTTGTGTGTCAACATGTTTTATTATCCCTGTTAAATTAAATCATTTCTTGAACATATTTAAAATGAGATAACACGTGCAGACGCTATATTCTGCGCATTTTCTGTTTGCACGCAATTGCAAATAATTGACTATCGCTGTAGTATCTTTGATTCGCAAACAGAACCACCGGTATAATCGATATGAACACTTCGATCGTGCATGATTTAGTCTTGCAAGATCGTGTAATCGGATCGCGCGGATTGTGCGCGTCTTCGTCGACGTCTTTATGCATAGATGTACAGGTACATGTATATGTATCTAGCTACAAAATATTTCTCTGTAGATAAGCGCATCCTATAACAAACGACCTTGCAGGGAACAGTTGTTCTCATTAAACAAAATTCAAATGCTATCCTTAAATACGTATGCATACGCACAGTGCCACATTCAAATTGACCGGACACCCACGTACGTCCAAATGTAGGTCGGTAATGAAAATTGGCGGGAAAATGTATACAAACTCAGATGCTTCATTTTATCGAAAATCTTTATTTTTTATGAATGTACGAACGAAATATATACAGCGTGACTTTCCCTTCGACTATTTTGAGCAATTGTAGGTATCCCATGGCGAACTGCGTATCACATTATGATACGCAACGACGCAACACTTGCCCGTCCGCATTGATACGCAAACGATGATACGATACGAGGATACGCAACAAGTGGACACGCACCCCCATAGGATTTTCCGTTGCAATTTTTAAAGGGCGCGTATCCTCGTATCGTGTCATCGTATCATATCGTCGGTGCGCACCTTCGTATCAAATTTCGATACGCAACGCACGCAGCGCTCGTCTCGGCCACGTCGAGATCAAACGATACGCTGCTTCGATACATGGTTACTCGAACGATTTACAGCTGGTCCCATTCGTGTCGCGTAACCGTTGATCGTCGCGACGCAACCAAAAGAAAAAGAGAAACGAATGAAAAGCGACGATAACTCAAGGCACCGGCGGGCATCGAATAAAACTTCGATTCTCCTCAACGGCAACGTTCCCCGTTCTCCCTATCGATCACTCGAATTCATGTTTACGCGGGTTGCTAGCAGCAATGCATCCCGGGACGATAGAAGACCGTGATAGAAGACCCTAATCGCCGGCCAATCAACGGCCAGGATCACAGTACGAGCACTTCAGTCTCGAACTCGATGGAGGTATAGTCGCTGTCGGCTTAAAGCGAGCTAAATTTTTCGTGCAAATCAGTTCATCGGAGGAAAAATATCCCAAGTACACACAACTGCCCGGCCGGAAATACATAACGAACGTTGCCCCTGTGTATCTGTCGTCGAGAGTGTCGTATCAAAAGGTATGTCGCACGTTAACACGGACGATAAGATAAATCTTATTCCCTTTTTCCTTTTTTTTTTCCCTTCTTCTTCATCCCTCCCCGTTGCTCCCCAATGAAAATCCACCCGACCCCGGGGGTAGAGCCGCGCGATATCTCTCCCCCGACGTGTCAACAAAAATCGACCATTATCTCCGTACGCCTGGCCAACGGTACGTGCCGAAATAATTCATCGCTTCCCTCCTCCGTCGTTCGTACAGCCTGGCCGTCGACGATCGCGTGCGAACCAATTTATTCATTTCCCGTCGACCGCGTATCGACAAAACATTATCCTCCCGCGTTTCTCCACCGCTGCTCCCGTCCGTCCATCCGTTCAGCGTTCGTTGAACGCCAGCCAGGATCACCTCGCACGGGTTCTCGACGCTCCTCTGGCCAGGTCCTCCCCACCACCCTTCCCCGCCCCGATTGGCGGATTGTCATGCCGGCAAATGACGTGTACGCTACTGTCAGAATCTGCTGCACACGTACCAACAGGTTCCAGTAGAACAGCCATCGAATTTCTTTAGACGGGCGAGGGCAGACGGTGTTGCGACCCACGCGGGGTACACCGTTGGTGGACGACGGCTGGGTGGCACGTTGGACGGTTCAGTAACGGCGATTCCATTTTCAGAGCCACCAAGATGACGGACAGAAAGGCTGTGATCAAGAACGCTGACATGTCCGAGGAGATGCAGCAGGACGCCGTGGACTGCGCGACCCAGGCCCTCGAGAAGTATAACATTGAGAAGGTGCGTTGTTTTGACCAGACGGATGTGCGGCGTTCCGGCTGGAACGTCGGGGGGTGTTTAACGTCTGGTTGAGACCGATGTTGAGGCGATGTGGGAATTTATGGATGGTTCCGTACGGAGCGACAGATAGAGGAGGCGGCAACCGGCGGTCGGACTTAAGCTTGTCTGTTTCAATTTGCAGGACATCGCAGCCTTTATTAAGAAAGAATTCGATAAAAAGTATAACCCGACGTGGCACTGCATCGTAGGACGTAACTTTGGAAGCTATGTGACACACGAGACAAGACATTTTATCTATTTTTACTTGGGCCAGGTGGCGATCCTTCTCTTCAAGAGCGGATAAATCCGGAGTCTAATCTGCAATCACCATCCTTTCTTCCTCCCTTCGCAAACACACGCAAAACACACAACCCCCACACGCTACACGGAATACCTCTTAAGTCGCATCGCCATCTGTAAGAGAAATTACAATACTGTGTACAATGGAACTTTGTTTTTCGAACGGCAAAAATAAGAAAAGAAAAGAAAAGAAAAAAAAAAAGAGCGCACTCCCAGTTGGAAATAATTGTACGAGGAGAGGTATGAATATATATATATATATACATATCCATTTATGTATATATGTATATACATATGCATTTATGTATATATGTATATGTACACGAAATCATCGTTACTATTGACTTTGCTGTTTCACTTATCTCAGGAGATAAGGCAATGACGAAAAATTAACGTAGGGAAGCTACTTACGAGGGCTGGGGAGGGGGATAGGCGGGAGGGGGTGATTAATGAAAAAACGAGCAGAGCGCTGGGATCATTAAGCGAAAATAATGAAACGGGGTTGGGGGGGGGGGTTGGGGTTGAAATGTGGAAAAAAATGAAATGAAACCAATTGACATACAATCTTACATGTTACAATGTATTCTGTATGGCAGAAAAAGTTTGTTGTGTTCTTGTTTTATATTAGGGTATATAATATAAATGCGATGGTTGAGTTCAATACTGGCGATTTTAAATTAAACAATGAGAAATTCTTTTAGTGCTCGATACGCTATAAGTGCACCCAGGTGAAAAGAGAAACGAGAAAAAAACGAAAAAAAAAGAACAAAAACAAAACAACTGTAACTTAATTGCAAAATTATTGTATGGTTTTTATTATCTTACTATGCTTGAGGAAAATATTGTATTCAGATAGTCGTCAATAATGAATGTAAGCCAAACCTTGATTGATTGCCTGCGATCATTATTATTATTATTATTATTATTATAATAATTATTATTATTAATAATTTTTTTTTACGTAAATTTGTAAATTGTCCCTTTATTATTCTGCTGCACGCAGAATAGAGATGAGCGTTTGCTCGTTCGACCTCTAATTCACACGAATTCCGGCACGCCTGCGAATTCAATGGAATCGGGGGCTGACTGGCGAGGCTAGATCATTAACTAATTAACAATCGATACACGCCGCGCGTTAATCGTGTATTTAAACGTAAATGACTCTGTTTAAATTCACACAGTGCTAAAGTAAGATGTTTGCATAATATCTGAATCGAGTCATTGACATAATTTTACAATTTTTTATATTGTGCTCGGAGAACGTGTATTACCTTAGAGAAACGTATACATAGAGAAAATTGTTCTATTTCTTTCTCTCTACCGTCGTTTGTTTCACTTGTCTTATTTTTGATTTTGCCTTTCTCGCTATCGCTCTCTCTCTCTCTCTTTCTTTTTCTTTCCTTTTTGTCTCCCTTTGGGAAAACACGATATGTATTCAGAGCGCATTTAAATTCTTCTGTCTACTTTTACGTGACATTCAATATCCAATATTACGGTACTTATATATATATATATGATAAAATATAGATTATACATATATATTATACTATTTATATATAGTGCAATCTTCAAACGATTTTTCAAGCAGTATTTGATTATCACAACGTTGCTACATTGTTCAAATTTTAGACTGATTATTAAAACATCGTCACAAGTATAATACGACTCGCATGGATTCTTTATTTTCATTTTTTTTTTTTCTTTCTTTTCCTTTTTTCTTTACTATATATATAAGATAATCTCACGACGCCACTTTTATAACACACGGAAACACAACGTACTCTGTAAGAGCTCGATGGGATTAGGTTGCCCTTTGTAACATTTAGAAACAAGCGTAAAAAGGGAAATACGGACACGCCACTATAGCTGTTAAGCACCTTACGCGACGATGCCTCGGCTAACTAAAACTTTCTAGTTTCTAGCGTGTGAGATATTCGTTTCTTTCGATCCACCTCGACAAGCGTATTAATCTCTCTTTCAAACCTGTTAACGCACATAAGCGAACGGAACGATAAGTTGTTCTTAGTGGAATCTCCGAAATGGTAAACCTTTGAGTCGACCGAACGATTTAAAGGGTCGTGGTTTGTTAACTAGGAAAATTAAGATTCAGAATAGTATTAACACACTTAAACACACACACACACACACACTGCTGGCAAGCCATGAAAATTACTGCAAAAAACAAATTTATCGACATATATATATATGTATATATTCCACTGTGTTGTATTTAAACTTTGGAGTGAATTCAGTCGTAGAAGGTTTCTTCATATCGAAATTGCGCTATTATTTGTTTGAGGTGTAAAAGAGAAGAAGAAAAGAAAGAAAAAACAGAAACGAACAAGTAATTAACGGTAGCCACCCGGCGGCAACTTCTCTGCGTGCAACGACAAGACGAAGAGAAAAGACTTGCAATTTTATATATGATGAGAAAAAGAAAAATCGTACGTTATGTTTGAGAATATATTTAAAGAAAAGAAGAATAAAAAGAACCAAAAAAAAAAAATGGAAAAAAAAAACCGAAAAACGATCAAGCGAAAAAAAAACAAAATACCACCAACAGAAAAACAACGAGGCAATGCGATCTCTGCGGTTGTCTGCTAATTATGGATCTTTGCGTCTCGATAAGTTTCTTTTTAATAAAGCCGATAACGATTCTTAAAACTATACAAGCAGACCTACCCTCGTTGCTTCATTCACCACGAATCATACTAATCTAGCCGTTAAGTTTCTTTCGACGACGCGAATCCGGTCGCCTTGCGTTTCCCAAAATCTGCGTTAATCTGCGTTAATCAAATCTGATGTATTTGCTTCGATTCGACACAATTTTTGCCGATGCATCGGGGTGTCCCCCCCGCGCGAGGAAAAGTTAAGCATAATTTCGGAACGAGGGGGATACCCGTGCGCTCTCGTTGCCGGGACAACGGTGTCTCACAACAGAAGGACCGTACGGTTCATTCTCTGTTAGCGTCGACGTGAAGCAAGAGGAAGCAACCAGAAGATCATGAAGGAGAACACGAAGTTCATTGTTGCCGAGGTGAACAAGTTCCTCGGCCGGAATTACAACGTGATTTACTTCAACTCGTTGAGCCCTGAAGAGTTGCTGCAGGTAAGTCACGCGTTTGCATAGGCATACGTATGCTTCCTTGTTCCGTGGCTACGTTACAGGTGTTGAAGGAAGTGCTGACCAAGATCCAGGATCAAAATGCCGAGGCGGCGGTCGATACGAAGAACGAAACGCCGGAGGAGACCTCTATTTATATTCTGTCTGTCCTACGCGTGCTGCATTACCAGCCACAAGTGGACCCAGCGAATTTTAGGCAAGGAGGTCCCCTGTCGCATCTTTTATGCCCGTCGCCGTTCTCCCGATTAATTTTGCTCGATCTCACACGTGCGTAGACAGAGCCTGATTCGTGGCGATCCCGATACCATCCATCCCATTCTGACCTGGCTACTGTCGAACGTGGACACTGTACGAAAGAGGGCCTACTTGTCCCGTTTTCTAGTTAAGGTACATGTATATTTGTGTATATGCACACGCACATAACGGTGATATGCAACCGGCTGATTTGAGCATCGTTGATCAGGTGGAGGTTCCTGGGGAGTACCTGAGCGATCCAGAGGTGTCCTCTTTGCACGAACAGTACGCTGCCATGATCGATAGGTTCAAAGCTGTGCACAAGGAGAGAGAGATAGGTAGAAAGGTAAAGGTTGACCCTGATAATTCGTGATAAATCGACCGCCCATTTAATTCGCCGTTTGACCTTGCGTTGGGCTTCAGAATTTCGAAAATGCCAGCGAACTGACGGCCGATTTGAGGACCATGGAGAAGGAGAAGGAAGTAAGGGGAAGCGTGTGCGCGATGCTTCTCTCGTTAACCTTTGTTTGGTAATTCAATTTCGTGTCCAGGCCGTGACCATACGAATCGAAAAAATGAGGTCGAAAGCCGAGGCTGGGATTCACTTGTTGGACGCCGCCAGGGCGCTGCGCACGGAGAAGGACAAGGAGCGTGATCTTGTCCTGCAGGAGGAGCAGGAGAGAGAAATAATATCTAGATTACAAGTAGGGGCTTTTATTAATCCCACGGTTGGAACGTTTGGGGACTTAGTCCTGGCGGTAAGTAATTCGCGGCGAATTTCGCGTTGCAGACGAATCTGCAGCGACTTGAAAGGGAACTGCAGATACTGAAGAAGGACGAGCACGAGATCACGGTTGAGACGTTGCTGCAGCGCCTCTCCGAAGTGATCACTGTTCAGACGATAGTGGCGAACGAGAAATTGCCGGCGGAGATATACGCGAGGAAGAATCGGATAAGAGCTCTGCACTCGGTGAAGCAGCAGTCCTACTTGGGCCCCGAGCACATCAACGGCTTGAGGGCCAAATTGGACGCCATTGCTAAAGAAATTCAGGGCCTGGTAGAGCGAAAGGTGTAGCTCGATAGGTGTTATCATTTTTGTACGTTATACTGTCGATCTGTTATGCTAACGATCGTGATTTCTTTAGATCTCGCAGAGCAACATCGATAAAATCGAGCCCTTCAGGCAGCAAGCGGCGGCCGTTGCCAACATCAAGAGGAACGTGCTGGAGAAACTGGAGAAAACGGAGAATTCGTTGCGGCAGCTGCTCGACAAGCTCGAGGAGAAGCACGAATTGTCCAAGCTACTCGTGGACGACGTAATACCCAAAGGGGAGGAACTCAAGAAATATATCAACCGTTTGAAAACCAGGGGCACGCTTTACAAGCATTGCAAATCCGAATTGGCGTGGCTGAACGCGGAGAACAGCGTGCTGCATAGGACGGCGGCCATCTTGGAAAGCCAGGTACAGTACGTGGGTACTCCTCGGTGGGTCGCTTCTTCTTCTTCTTCTCGGCATTAAGGGGGGACACTCAATTAGAATCGGAAATTCTGTTCTATAAAACGATAGTTTAATATTTTATTAATATAATCCCAAAGTTTTATAGCGAATTTCGAGTTCTATTCGGTGCTACATCTAATAAACGTCACTGATGTCCGCCTGGCACTCGACAGACCCCAAAACTTGAAACGCGTTTTCCCGAAACCTGAACTTTTCAAATTGGCGGGAAAGATAAATCAAAAACCATTCAACCGATTTCACGCAAACTTTGCACAGATGTTTATTATACTATTACCTTCTATCTGAACTAAAATAATATTGAAAATCGTTCAAGAAAGTAATTTTTTATTGCAAAATCACTGCGGAAAGTTTCACATATTTGGTTTTTAGCAGATAGTAATTGTGCACAATTTCTTCCGTCAGCATAATCAGTGTAGCCAGGCCAGGGAACGCCTGGAGACGGTGAAGAGGAACACTTCGAGCAATTTCACGGAGGAGAATGCTTCCTCGATAAATCTTCAGCTGTGTCGAGATATATCCGCGTTTAGATCAAGAATGGTCCCGTTGGTCAATGGTAAAGATACATTCGCCACGATGCGTAATAACACTCTTCAACACGGGTCTGATTTTGTAACGTTTAATATGCGTTTCTTAATGACTTTAACGCTCTGAAAAGATTGAAAAAAATCGCAAATTTTCCATTTTGAAAATGTTTTGTACCTTGTCGATAATAGTTATTCAGTTGCAATTGGTGTCAAACGATTCTTCGAAGTTTCACGAATAAAATGATATATGTTGTTATTAGACTGTAAACATTGAAATGTGTTTAAATAATGATCAAAGTGAAAAGAACACCGAAAGTACAACCATTTTGGCTGATATCTTTCAATTTATTTAAAAAAATAAATGTCCAGGAGAAAATCTAACAATGCCATGCGATAGAGCAGACCTTTCTGCAAAGGAAAGTATCAGTGGAAGTTACAAAATCATTTTTGTATTCAATATACAAACGAAATAGTTTGGTGAAACACGCGGCGGAAACTTCACTCTTAACTTCAAAGAATAGTTTGGCACCAAGCGCAACTGAATAACTATTATCGCAAAAGTACAAAACATTTCCAAAGTTGAAAATTTGCATTTTTTCAAAAATGGTACGTTCTTTAGAAAAACGTATTGCAGATTCGTATTCAGCAGCTTAAAGTCTATAAGAAACGCACATTGAACCTTACAAAATCAAAGAAAACATTGAAATTTGTCGAGCAGTGTAATGGAGGAAATATTTAATGGCACTTTCAATATCGAAGAGGTGCAAACGTTAAGGGAGAGGCACCGCGAGTTCGTGCAACGCGAGGAGAACGTGAAGAAAGCCCAGAACGAGGTGGAGTCGAGTATGAGCGGGCCGATGAACGACCTGGAGACCGAAGTGAAGAACCGAAAGGCCAAGATAACGCAGGTAATTGTCCTCGACGATCGAAACGTTACCGGTACTAATTCCTCCACGCGACTCGTAGAACACGGCGGAGGTGGAGAAGTTGCAGAAACTTGTGAGCAAGATGAAGACCACGGAGGAACGAATAAAACGCGACGCAGAGGTTCGTGTTCGATTTTATCTTCGTGTCCCGGTTTACCAATGTTTTCGACGTAGTTATGATTTACGTGAAACCATGGCGCAGGACCGTTCGATCTCTGAGCCCGGCAAAAGCATCAAGGACGAATTGAACTCCGCCATACAGGCGGAGGAGGCTAAATTAAAGAGCCTGACGATGGAGAGGGAACGTCTGAAGGAAACAGCAGGGGCGAAGGAGAAGCAGATGCAAATGTGGAATGACGTATTGTCGTGAGTAACGTTGTTTCTGTTGACGAACAAGTACAGGCGAATCAAAATATTGCCCCTTCCCCCAGGGTATTTCAATGCAAAATAAAGTGTGCGGAGGAATGGAAGCAGTCGAACGGTGTCGTTGTACGACGAGGAGGAGCGGAGACGTTGGTGTTGCAGTGAAGAAAGGCGTTGGAACGGAGGGCAGGTATAATTAGTTTGGATCGTCGACTATGTGAAAGATACAATGGGTGAAATTTACATGTCGATGCGGCCAATTGAATTTTAAGTCTTGTGTCGATATTCTGTCCGTCACATAGTTGTCCGTTTGGAATTATAGAATATGTATGAGTCCGTCTTGCCTCTTGGTGAAATTGTGTAATGGAAGAACAGATGGTTTCTATGAATATTTTATTTACGAGATACATATGCGTCCTGAATGTATTTCGCGAGTCAGAATTATGCCTCTATGGCACGTCGGTACATATTAACTAAATATATCTTCATGCGTTCGGTGTTGTCGAGGAGCTGAATGAAACGAAACTTGGCGAGCTTTAATCTGCCTTAAACCGGAACAGAAAGGCTGTTTATAATTTTGCTTTGGTTTTTATTTCGAATCAATTGTAAGTTCATTTTCCTCCAGCCTCAGTTACATGTTTCAAACGCATTCGAGCTTATTCGTCGCACGCGAATAGTTTAATTAACAATACGGTGATATGTCGTCGAGATCTACGCGTGAGCTGTAGTCACCTGCGAATTCGATTATTATCATTATCAATGTCTAAATGGAAATTAGTACGATTCCCTTATGTAGATAGAAACGAAAGAACAACACACCGTCGGGTCTAGTTGCTCTAATAAACGTTTCACTTGGTGCCTATAGTAAACACGATAAATGCACGGCTATTTGTCTAATACAGTAATGTCTCGATATAACCGAAAAAGATGTATACGATATAACCGAAGAGTTCATCCCCACTACTGGGGGGTATTCCCTTCGAGGGGTCCGAAGTTCGCTCGGCAATCGGTGTAACGTGATCCGGGTTCGAGTATATCGGTGAGCCAATACTAATTGAAGGATGCAACTTTGCTATTTCTCATCCTTTTTTTATGAAATTTTGACACAGCAGAGCTGACATTTTTCTGATTAAAATGACACCAAACACGATATTATTTGGACTATATTTACTGGCTTAATTAACGTTAATAAGTTTCGACCGCAGAAAAGGATAGGTAGTGAGAAAAAAAGAGAAGCTGCGATCGTGGCTGTTCGGTCCTTTATCTTTACTCACTGTCCTTTTCTACGTTCGACGCTGTCGGCAAATTTCAAACAATGTAGGAAGTATACGATATAACCGAACTTTCAGTCCCGAGGCTTTCGGTTATATCGAGACATTACTGTAACAATAATATCATCGATAAATGCAATTACGAAAGTAATATAATAAATCCCTAAGAAGAATACGTTTCAGTACGAGCAACGGTAAGAATTCTCTAAAGTTTAGAGTCTAAACAATTGCTAATCCCTTTCTAGTATCGTTAACACACGAGGGGGACAGTACAAGAAACGCCTATAGAATCTCGTTTTCCTATATTCGTACATTCTAGCACGTTTAACAGTATTTCACTACTCTGTATAACGAAATGCGTTTTGGTTCAATTATCATTGTGCACCGTGAGGTAACATGTAACACTGCACGTGGATTGTTTCTGCGAAAAATATTCTCGAGGGATTTCTTTCTCGTGTGAACGTGTTTTCAACGCAGTGCAAATTCTTCGTGCCACAATAAACACAATGCAACCATGAGCACCGAAATAAAATTCCTATAAAACAGAATCATGAAAGGCCTTGTCGCGATCATTTCTACATAATAATTCACAGCATCCGAAATGTACACACATTCATCGTGGTCGTACGAACAGTAATACAGGCATATGTCAGTTCAGTCATTGCGACGCAAAGAATATCGACTATAACAACGAATCGTCGGTTATCGGATAAGTAAGTCAGGTAAAACGTTTCTTTGCCTTCGGAAAGTGGCAGTGTATTTACGACTCTAATCTAACGATCGTCGTTGATCATCGAACGAGGTGCATTTTACCTATAAGGGGAACAGCAATCACATCGAGCTACACCGATCTAATGTGGTCTCCACGATGAGTATACCGCCACGAACAAACGGTAAATTGTCCTACAGTATTTTCCCTAGCATTGTTCTATATTGTTCGTAGCCGTATATCGTAGTTATCAATAAATATGTACAGTCTCTAAATAGAAGACGAGAGAGTTTCTTCAACCCTTAACCAGTCCCGCGTCGTTTTTCGCCTGGCTGACATTGTTGTTGTCGTTGTTGTTGCTATTCTTGGAGCCCACCGCGCTTAGTGCTATCCCCAGCTGTGCCGCGTAGTATGTTAACATTATGGAAACCTGTACAACCACGTGGCACCATTAATCGAACGAATAATTGCATTTAAAACAGAACAGAAAAAAAGCATGCATGTGTTATAAGTTATAAGCGACGTAAAAATTATTGTACCTGAGAGTAGGGCAACGGTGTGCGGAAATAATGAAAGCCAAGCAGAGTATCAGATACGAGGAAGCATATACTGCCGATGCAGCTGCATAATTTAGTCCACGTCCATAATTCCTAGCGACGGAAGGCGATTTATTCATTAGACTTTGTTTAATGGAAAGGCGCGTGGATTGTTATATTTGTTGCCGGCAGTGTGTTCCAATCGTAAACGATCAGTTTGCCGCGATAGGCCGCGAAGAACGGTGGCAGGGTCAACGACGACCCGACACTCGCGTATGTACGATATACCGCGAATAACATGTACAGGAATTGTTCGATAGATTGGATCGCACTGTGGAAATGGTGTTGCATGCGTAACAAGTTATTGACCGTACATTGTAAAACTCTACCCTAGAGATGGCCCTCCACGCCATAGTAGTTAGTAGCACGGTGTAAACTGGCACTCCTATGACCAGAATACCGTTCAGCCCCGGCATCAGGGCGTATATGACTGAAAAATAATAGCGCAATCCGTTGCGTTCATCTCGTTTCGTCGTTTGTCACCGTGGATAAGTTTATTATCGACTCACCTAGCGAACACATGGCGTACAAAATCGTGCCTAGCATTATGTTAAGCGGTATAAAGCCGAATGCACTGATGTACATGATCTGGGCCAAGGCGAACATGCACATACCCGGGATGAAGCAACTGGGCCAAACCAACAGTGCATCCCCTATGCAACTGAATATCAAACCAGTCAGTATTCGTCTGGAGAACGTGTACCTGGAAAAGAATACGATCGCTTGCGAGCATCTGTCTCTGTGCAATTAACTTGAAATAATAATACCTGGCATAACTTATACAATGATAACGTTAAATCGGTTCTCCATGATGGCGTGGTTTCTTTTTTTTTTTACAGCACACCCACCTGTTTGCTTTTGTAAATACATTACTATAATATTTGACTAACGATAAAATGTAAAATCGGCAATACCGATCGAGGT
Source organism: Nomada fabriciana (assembly GCA_907165295.1). Classification (NCBI taxonomy): domain Eukaryota; kingdom Metazoa; phylum Arthropoda; class Insecta; order Hymenoptera; family Apidae; genus Nomada; species Nomada fabriciana. The sequence goes on along the minus strand of OU015699.1, from coordinate 7,774,228 downwards.
GTGCTACTTGATACGGTTCGCCAACTACGTCATTTCCGTCATGGCGGACAAGATTTGGGCACGGATAGAAATTTCAAATAACGTCAGAATAATTACGCGGCAACGTCTACTTCGAGGCTCGGGCAACGAATGATAATTATTTCATTTAGTGACGCGTTAAACGAAATATTTCACACAAATCATGCCCAACTCCGACGGTTCGAGTGTTCGAATAACAGGAGCACAGAAGCAGTGAAGAAGTATATTTCAGCTTACACTTACATTTTCAGGTGACTTTATCGGTCGCGATATTTTTATTCAATTTTGTTCTAAACGGCCTTTGGTCTTTTTACTGCGATTAAAGTATCGTTCTTTTTATCTTTCTCGTAGGAACATACAGGAACGATAGTTCGAACTTTATACATCGTACATAGAACCGCGAAAGCGGTCATCGCCAAGTATTTAAAGAAGATATACATATGTATACGGATAAACTCGACCCTGTAACGGATCGATTCCTCTTCGTGTTCTAACGGGAAAACCGCTCTCAATTACATTATTCGAGACTATTACACGCGATCTGTGGAAAGTGGAGATCGTTAAAGAACAAAAGACAGAATATTTGAATTGTGCGTTGTTGCCGATTAGGAAAAACAAAGCGACCTGAAAATAAGCGTGTAAGCAAGGCAACATGGTAGTAAAAGGCTGGCTGTAGTATCCACTAAAAGGGTTGTACCTACCTGTCCCGTCGAAATACGCAATTTTTTAACCAAACATTTCTATATCCGTTTCGTTCGAGAAAAATCCGGGCAAAACGACTAAATATCCAAAAATTGATATTCTGAAAATTTACAGGTAGGCATAACCCTGTAAAAATCCACGGAAATGTGACGAACGCATAATTAACTTTGTTTCCTCCGCTCCTATTATACAAGTAATGCTACGTCGACGATGCAATTTAAAAGAAAAACGCGCAATCCAATCGAGTTAATCGAAAAAATAGAAAAAGGATACCATGCGTATGGTCGGTAAGTTACCGGCAGTTAACCGTCCCGTAGTTTCGCGAGTTACCCGCGCGGCGCTCTAGTCGCGTAACTTCACCCCCCACCGCACGTTAAACGGATTACCGACACTCATTTAAATTACGAACGTTCAGAGTTAATACACCTTTTCCTCTGATTTACGACCGCCACCAATAAGAATGAGCGTGTCGTTGCACGTTTTTGGCGAAATAATAAGTGGCGTGACACGAACGAATCGGCGCATGCATTATTTGCTTATTTCGTCAAACTTACTCCTGCGACAAACTAATTCCATGTAGGAGAACAAAGACGATTAGACTTATTATTGGCAAACACTTGAAACACGCCGTCAGTAGGGATGGCTGCTCGGCGAGCAATATAAAATATACGGACACGCTTTTAAAGAACGGGACCAGCTTTGGCCCGACACTTTTTAACTGGAACAAAGAAAACATGAAAATTGGAATCGGAGATCGGCAAACAAGGTGTTGATCAGGAATGCGCGGTTAAGGGGACGACTGGTGTGCGAGAAACTGGTTACTTAATCGAACAAAGAGATGTTAATTATACTGTTGAAGCATCCGTTTAACACCAGATACACAGAGGGAAGGTAAACAAATATTGACGATAAGATAACCGGGCATTTTGTTATCACAACACGGCAGAAGACAGTGGTTTATTATTAATCGCTGTTTTATGTGCGTTACAATCATAATATTTGCCTGGACTTAGAGTCCATGGACGATAAGGGACCAACGAAAACTATTGGAATTCGCTCGGAATAATGGAATGTTCAATAAAGGGCACTGGGTTAGGTTCGGTGTTTGAATAGTGTAATGCCCAATGCATAGCACTGGGCATCATACAGACGGAACAGTGAGCACATACGGGGAAAGATTAAATCTCAAGGATTCTAATTTATGTATCAAGTCTGAATACATTTCAATAAAACACTCTGCCTTCGAGACGCACGTACTGAATTGCGTAAACGATCAATTAAATAGTTAATAGAAAATTGCAGCAACTTCAAAGTTCAAATTCATCGCGTCAATGGAGGCGATATTAAATCACGATTGCATGAATCAATAACAATTGCATTACACCGTATACATGTATATGCGTATGTACTAGTCGGGACGAACGATGTCCACATATAAAATGCAAATCGTAGGACAAAAGGAATCCACGGAAGAAAGTATTGCTTTCGACGAGCTCGAAATATTTTCCTTTGTTTTCTCGTTTTAGCAAACAGTCGCGTACAAACGGAACGACAATACCGCCAACGTCGGTTATTAATAGTTCATAAACATAAAACGAAAACTCGGCAACGTATGCACGTGTGTACGAGAAAAAAGTAAAAGGAGAAAAAATAGCGATCTCATTCAAAACAAAGAGAACAGCTGTTCGATACGTATTTCCCTTTTTTCGCGGCGCTCGTCTTTCTTTCTGTTACAGTGGAGCATTGGAGCGAGGGAGACAGAGGGACGCAGAAAAGAAGGAAATCCGTTCGATGTCTTTGTTCGTCGAATGGAGAAACAACAAATACGATGTGTACTGGGAAGTGTCAAGGTGCGAATAAGAAGTGCGGAATAATCGTGTATTGAACGTTGCCCGTTGGGAAGATTCATTGGCACGGGTATATCGATGCGAAGAAACTTTGCTCACCACTTGTGCAGGCGATGACATTGTTAATTAAACGGTAATTTCCCCGTCAGAATAATGACACGCACCTACATGCACGATCTTCTCCACTGCACTGTCAGTTGCCACACAAGTGTCACGGTGCACTGCTCCCCCGATCGCTGAATTAGTTTCTCCCCCACGTGAGCAACGCTGCGCCCCATTGGACAGCGATCTGTCAATCGTACACGCCGACCAATGGCAGCCGTCTTCTCTTTTGCGACGTCAAATACGATTTCGTCGTTACGGCGGAAGAGTTTTCTTCTGTGATTTTGTTTCTCCTTCGAACTTTCCATTTATTTCCCTGCGATACTGTTGCTGTTGCGAATTAGCTTGTAGAGTTTTGGAGGTGTTTTTCGAGGAGGGGCATGCGGTTAGTTGTCTAGGTCCGTCGTTGTACTTCGTGATCGAACGCGATAAATAATGGAGCTATCAGAGATACATGGCCTCTTTGAAAAGTTTCTTTATTACCCTTTTCGTTCAATTACGTTATTACGGAATGCATTCGTAATTAATTGCAAGCTAACGAACCATCGTCACAGGGTTTCTGCTCAATTTAAAAGTGTATCGAATAGATGGCGCGAACACGGGTGGCGATTTTTTTTTAGTTTGAATCATTTAAATTCAGGAACCGTTTGATGTATTATTTTCGTTTCGTTTAATAGGAAGGATAAGGACCTCCAGATCATTTTATGTCATCAAAATAGTATATATTCTGTATATTTTAACAATAATTCAGAGACACTATTTTCCATGTAATTGAAATCATTCACACATATCGACAAAGATAATTATTTTGGCGGGTCTTTCTGCTGCAATTGCTTCACCAGTTTCTCCACAATGGCTTTCCATTGTTCCGGCTCATGTTCCACGTACCACGCTGCTACCTTATCGAACGACACTTTTTGATAATCGGTGCACTTCTCGCACTTCGTTGCGAACGCTTCCGGGAGGTGCTCTGTAGGATTAAGATGTACAATTTATGCAACTTACTCTAGAATATTTTTCATGAAAGATTCCAGCAGCGGGAGATTTATTCGAGATTATGTACGCCTTTTTTAAGATACGCACGGGCAAAGACAGCGAAAGGGTTAACAATTATTTTAATTTTTCACGGAAAGTTTAATGAAACTTACCCTTGAAGAATACTGCAGTTGGGGTCAAGCATGGAGCCGTTTCCATCAGGCATTTGTAATACTGGTTCCGTAGCCGGTCGTTTGCCAAAACCTCGTCGATATTGACGTAATCGTACTTATCAGAATACAGCTCCTTGGCATGGCTCCACGCGAACAGAGATATCGTTATTAGAAGTATGTAAGGGTAATGCATGATGTCTGTTTTTCAGAAAACGCTCTTCCCCTCGTAAACGATCGCGCACCCGGATAAAAATTGCGAATCAATTCGCTCGCCTCATCTTATATAGTCGCATTAAATGCAAATACCACGTAAATAATTGGACAGAATTCCGCTAATCGTAGCGTATAAAGACGAAAGAACAAAATACCGATCATATGCTGGAAAACTAGTTATTATTCCAATCCTGTAAATTACTACCATCAAATCAAGAATCGTTGAACGTGTTATGCTCCAATCATGGATAATTATCTCGCTGTTTGTACATAATTAAAGCACACACACGTACATATACATAGTACATTCCTTTTTTCTCCTATTTTTTGCGACAAGGGTTCCATGAAAGTGTGCTTTTCATTTATTCTAATTGTCGCAATTATCGTCATCGATATGCTGTATCATTAAAAATGATTGAACGATACATAAGCGATGTACATATGTATTTCCATTTCAGATTAACGTTACAATGTACCCGTTCCCGCGCACCGATAATAAATCATCGCGATAAAACGATTTTGCAGTTGTTGGACATCCTTCGTCAACATTTCATAACATTTGTATCTTCGTTTAATTCTTTCTAATTAACCAAGGACCGTTCCCTGCTCCCATTGAATATGAATAGCAATCGCGAGGTTTCTGCTCGTACATACGAAGAACCAAAAATCGATGAAATCAAAAATGAGATAACAAAGACTTTCGAATGATCGTAATATTAAAGTCCAGATAACTCGATTGCATGCGTAACACGGAGAACGTGCGTTCCCCGTTACTGTTCACGGTTACTTTGTAATTCGCCTTAGAGAATGAGACGTTTATTCCATGAATGAGATCGTCCCCTACGAACAATCATTTATTCGTTGCATAAAGGTCGTTAACTCGTGTTCGGTTCGATTCGTAAATACACATATCTCGTTCTACAGGCATGTCTCTCGGCACAGTTTGAACGTGCGTTCCCTAACCTGCAAACTTTGGTGAAGAAAAAGCATCGCGTACGTCTGTCGGTACGATGCTGTTACGAACTTACAAATGGGAGATGAATTGCCGGTTTAAGCAGCTCGCACGCAGCTTCGGTATCGTTAAGGTAACGCCCACGTGTCCCGTTGCAAAACGATACGTAAAATCGTGACATAACCTACAAAATCGGTTCTGCTCCCTTTCAAGCAGCAGCCGATTCTTGGATTCGAGCACGCCGCGCCCAAGTTGCCGTTGGCCCAATTCGTCAGATGGAAGTCGGACACTCCTATGAACACTGTGGTTCTGTTCGTTCCGCAGCAAGAGGTTTGCCAACCGGACGGATGATACCTAAGTCGGACAGTCTAAGCACGATTCTTCATGCCTGTTTATTATTTCAGGCGTGGGTCGTGGAGAGGATGGGAAAGTTCCATAGAATCTTGAATCCGGGATTGAATATCCTTACGCCGATACTCGATAGGATTAAGTACGTTCAGAGCCTCAAGGAGCTGGCGATAGAGATACCTCAGCAGAGCGCCGTTACGTCTGGTATACACTGTTCCATTGAAGAGCGACGTATCGCTTGGGCGGGACTATTATTCGATACATTTCTCTTGTTACAGACAACGTGACGTTGAATATCGACGGAGTGCTGTATCTGAGGGTGATAAATCCGTACCTGGCTTCGTACGGCGTGGACGACCCGGAGTTTGCCGTTGTTCAATTAGCTCAGACGACGATGAGATCTGAATTGGGGAAGATATCGTTGGATAAAGTGTTCAGGGAACGCGAGGGGCTGAACGTTTGTATTGTCGATAGTATAAATAAGGCCAGCGAAGCTTGGGGAATAACTTGCCTGCGATACGAAATCCGTAAGGAAAGAATGCGTACTGCGAGCGACGCGTCTATCGTTTCATTCGACCGAGTGTTTCATTCGTCTCGTTAATCCCGGACAGGCGACATAAGGCTGCCGCCGCGGGTGCAGGAGGCGATGCAAATGCAAGTGGAGGCCGAGCGCAAGAAGAGGGCCGCGATCCTAGAGTCGCAGGGCACCAGGGAGGCGGAGATAAATATTGCGGAAGGGAAACGTTTGGCGCAGATTCTAGCGTCAGGTAACGTCGAACGAGTCGGGATGGTGAAGGCAGTTCGATTATTGAACACGCTGTGCGTTGCTGTTACAGAGGCTGCCAAACAGGAGGAAATCAATATGGCATCCGGTAGGGCCACTGCCTTAGTGGCAATCGCAGAGGCACGCGCCAAGGGCCTGAAACTCGTCGCGAACGCTCTGAATTTGGCGGACGCGAAAAATGCGGCCGCATTTAGCATCGCGGAGCAGTATGTCAAAGCGTTCGATAAATTGGCCAAAGTCAATAATACATTAATCTTGCCAAGCAACGTGTCCGACGTGTCTTCCCTGGTAACGCAAGTACGTTGCTGAAATATCTCCCTGTTAACCCTTTGCTCTCGAGAGGCGACTGAGAGTCTTCGTTTATGCTAGATTTCGTTTGATAGGAAAAGCTCTAATTGATAGGAGAACAGTATTGGTTCGTGAATAGCTTCCATAGTTTATAATTACTTTCTTAGGCAGTGTAAACAGACAAAATCGTAGAATGGAGATGAGATATATGATCGTAAATTCGTCCGCAACTATGGTCCCAAGAACGTCGCTAGTGTTAGTTCAAATTCGACAATCGTGGTAGAAGTATCATTGTATATAATCTTGAATCCACGCAAAAATGGATTTCAGAAGAGAAAGAAGTTCACCTGAAAACGAATTTGATTTTGCACTATTCCAAAACGAGATCGATTATATTCATGAAGAGCTTAGTGTTAGAGAAAATGGATGCAGTGATGGAGATACTGACATACCATTAGGTGTAAGAAATTTAAAAGTAGGGTAACAGAATAGTAAGTTAATTTGTATACAAAGCAAGACACTCGTCACATCTCTGCGCTAAATCATCTCGAGTTGCCACTTCGCCAGACAATTTTATAAGTCGTCGAGCGCAAAAGGTTGAACATTTAACGGGGCGCAGCGTTTTCGTTCAGATTCTTATTACTGTCGTACACTTTTCAGGCGATGACTATTTATAAGCAAGTCATGGCGCAGCCCACTTTAGACAGCAGCAATATGAGGCCGGATAAAGAGACTTCTCTCACCGTGGACGAATCTGACGAGACTTTCGAGTATTTCAGTGATAAAGAGGAGGCGGAGAAACACAGAGAGAGCAAACGAAAACGAAATCCAAAAGTACTGTAAAATATTTATATACACACGATATAAATGTATCACGACTTTTATTATCCACCCCCTCTCGAATTATATTACGTTAATACTGTTTTCTCGCGAAGACACGAGATAGACAACTGTGGACAGGTAGCAGTAGCTGAAGTGAATTTTATGCAAAACGTTTATCAGTTAGAAATACAATGTTCAATGATCTGCCACTCTTCTTCCTTGAAGTATATCAATACGATATAGAAATATCCTCCAGAGCTCCGGGCATTCTCTCACTTTCTCTTCTTCGTGTGCATCTGCACCGTTGCCACTGGAACGGCGTACGTTTCCTGAGAAATTCTATTGAGATAATACAACGCGACCATAGAGAATATGAAACACGTCGTGGTTGCCACACGATGCACCAAACCGGACGCGATTAAACTGATAATTAAGGAAAAGACAACTGCAATGAAAATCAATGATTTTAGTCTTACTTTGTATTACCATTACGATATATACGTATATAAACGGTTATTGTATACCTTCTGGGAACAGTTTCTGTTGAAAGGACTTTCCAAATATTGTTGTTTCCAGGTTGCCTATGGCTGTTAACACGCACATAAATAATATCGAGCCGATGTATCCGCCCAATATGGTATAAATTTGCGACGAGCCCAGCCAGCCTTTGTATATTTGCATTCCGGAGAAGACGAGAACTGTTAGAATCGACGACAATACGAAAGATACCCCGCTGTTAACAGCTGCAAAGGAATTGGAGAGATATTCATTATTTTCCTTCTCGTTTCCCGTTTTTTCTCAATGGAGCTAATACTGTTTAGTGAAAGATATGTTTATTGGAAACCGAGGGAACTCGTATGTTAGCGGTACGTTGACACGGTTATAATGCATGCTAAAATGGGAATTAAGGTTCATTTAATTAACCAGTGTAAGAGATAAAATTTGCGAATTTTTATGCGTAATAATTTAGAAATTGCCGGTTATACGTACGCATTTTTCAATAAATTAATGACACCGGTTCAAATTGATTTGTCGATCTTTCTACAGTGGTGTCGTGTTGTCATACATTGTACTCGTACCAACATTAGCCACGTAGATAGTTAATCTTACTCTGCGCTGTATCAATTGGTTAATATTAAAGAATTCAGGATAATTATCATATTCAGGGCCTGAAATTTTCTAAAATCTTATTAGTTGCCACTTACTCGAGATACGGATTATTTTCAATCGCACATTTCCATGGTATCTAGTTATATTGTACGTGTAGGGTATTATGGGGATCTTTCTATATTGAAAAGCTTGCTTTATTGTTGACGCTTGGTTTTACGAAGCGGCAGGAATTTGTGTATTCTTCTGTTAAAATACTATTACAAAATTGTTTGAACCAAAGTAAAGTTTGTAAGCAATGCGCGAGTGAAAATGATTTGATATTAAACTTGGTTCTACATCTATCACAACGAGTAAGTTTTAAAATGACCGCGGAGTTGAGCGAAATCGATCGATACATTATCATGCGATCAATACTCGAGGGCGCGCCATGAATTAATCGATACGGTAGTCGCGATACGAGCGAGTATACGCAATCGAGTATAATCGTACGTAAATATATCGAACAGTTTTGTTTCGCGAACGGAGGGGGAAACTGCGCATGAATCGGCGCAAAAGTATGAATGAAAGTCGTACGACAATTTTCGTATTAAGTACTATTACGATCTAAACACGTAATTACACGCTGAACCGTATTAATTCTAGCATCAATTACATCGCACCTCTATCAGCCTTAGTGTATAATTTGGTTCATTTCTTAAAAAAAAAAGGGACATGAATAAATCAATGATCCCAATAGTAACTACATAATGGCAGAGATTATCGAAGCGACGTTAACTTCTAATTCGAATCGAAAGAAAAAGGGGTGTCGGGTATTGTATCTCCACATTTCGCCCGCGAGCTGATCATTGATATAATATGCATAAGATGGTGTACTTCGCGGGGAATATGCGTGCGCATGGATTGGCCCATCGGTATCGATTTCAAACTCAGTCACGTTGCCACCCATTTCGATCGATATTCTCACCGAAAATACAACTCGATTTTCATCACAGCACCCCTCAATATTCCCTGCAATATCTCCTAAAACTATTTCCAACGGAAACGGTTCATCCCACCCAACCATTCGACTCCACACACGAATCCCCCCACCATCAACCTAATCCCAGTAAACCACTAAAAAGGCAAATCGAATGAAACAACCGTGCCCGAACAAAACTATCCGTAATCCCAATTTTAATTCCCTTCCTGCCCAATATCTCTATCGTAATTCACGTCGCCGCAGTCTTCGTTACTTCTTTTGACTAGCGCGGTATGACGTCAGCGTTGGTAGGCCGTGTTTGCGGAGAAAGATCAGGATTGGCTGTCAGGAGTGATCGGTCCGGCGAAGGAGTAGGAGGTCGCCATATTGGCAGATCGTGCGAGCCTTCCGTCGTCGCCGTGAGCTGAGCCGTCGTACGCCCAGCTGAGTCGTTAACGCGCGAGAGAGCTGTTTCCGGCTCGATCGGGTCGCGATCTCGCAAGGCAGGCCGGCACCGGGACTTAATAAAACTGTAGGGAACATCGTGTGCGAGTTGTCGAACGGGAACCGGCCCCGCTTCCACACGCATATATATATATATATCGTACAATTTCTCCTCGCTCACTCTTTCTCACACTCTCTCCTTTAATCCATTCGCCTCCTTCTCTAGTGGCAGTTGCGTTGTGCGTGTCAGTGTGCTCGTGACACTATCGACGAGGCTGGAGAACGGCCCCTGCGTGTGATAACGCGCGGCTAGATCGTCGAGGGGCGCGAGACCTGGCATAAGTTCGATTGTGACAGAAGACGTCGGCAGTATGGCGGGACAGACAATCAACGACAGGCTATTGGCGGCGAGGCACAGTATCGCCGGTCAGGGCCTTGCCAAAGCCGTGTGCAAGGCCACCACCGAGGAGATGATAGGCCCGAAGAAGAAGCATCTCGAGTGTAAGTTCTTTTTTCCCTTCATTCGTCCTGCCATCTCTGGGCACACGCTGTGTTTATGTAATTTTTTTTCCTCCTCTCGTTTCCCCGACGAAAACGAAAGGTTGGATTGGCGAGGTCGGTTATTATGGTTTGGTGTACGATATTGGTAGCGTGCATGGGTTTGTACGTGGTTCGAGGCTTGTCGGTAGTTTGCCCCCCTCCTCCTTTCGTCACGGAAGAACGTGAATCATGTTTTGACGGTGTAGGCATTTTTCGCGAGATTCAACGGTTTTCTAAGGTGTATGAACCTAGGGGTATTGACGTTGCTGCATTGATCAGGTTTAATATAGGGGGGTCGCGATGTGCGTGTTCCGTGCACACGTTTATGCCTGTTACGCGTTCAACGGGTTACTGTGCACTTTCCATTTCGAGAAGTTGCGCGAACGAAAGTGGCTGGAAGGAGGACGGTTTTTAAAGGCGTGTTTTCGTGGATAGGGAAGTTTACACTTATAGGGGAAAGTGGGATAGCTGGATTGATCGGTTCGCCGGATAAAGGGGGATAGAGATATTGGTGGCGCGGATCGGTTAAAATGTATCGAACGAATATGTATCCGCGAGCGTGTGCACGCCGTTACGAGAAATTGGCGTGCGTCATCGAAAATTTTTGATTTGCAGTCTCGAGGTATCGACTTTCATACCCTTGCACGCCGTTAACGTACGCGTGTCGTCGGAACGACGGTTACTTTTTATCGTGGCTATCGCGACACTCGGTCTAGGAGATTTTTCTGTTCTTTCTCTTGCAACGCTTAGGCACCGTACTACACGAGCCGTGCTGGTATCGATTGTACAGCTCGTTGGCAAAAGCCACCTGCGTTACATGTCGGTCATTACGATTCACGCGCATAACAGGTAACGATGATCTCGTTACTTTAACGCTAAGACAGCCTGCGCGATTTGCATCATCGAAATTATATATTGATCGCCGTTTTGGTCGTCCAGACGATAGAAACTGTTGGAATTTCATTCGGTTAACGGTGAAATCTTTTTGAACGGCTAATTTGTATTTATTCGTGTTGGGATAGTTTCTCGTAACGGTCACGATATCTTCGTTTTACGACCGATGCCACGAACTCGATGCTCGTTAGCTCTGTAGAACGTTTTCCACGTTGCCGCAAGAAAAACTGTCTCGCATTTGAATATCATGAATCGTATCCGTACACACACAGACACATCGCCTGGCCTCGTACCTGTCGATACGTTCGTAATGTTGTTATTGATAGATATCGACGGAGACATTGGAAACCGTTGACTTGGTTAATTTTTCGACGATGTTGGTAAATCGACTTCGAACGGTCACGATAACGGTTAGGCAGGGAGTTAAAAGAAAGGGTCGAGCCGACGTTTCTATTTAAATGGCAAGAACGAGCGTGAACTTCTATCAGCTGTTACGTATGACGTGCACTATCAGCTCGCTAATTGAATTTCGATAATTATCAATTGCGCAATTCGGTCCATTATCGAGGGAAAATAAGTTACTTTGCTTTAGGCCAGAAGGAAACCGCACGAGTTTCTCGTGATTATCGATTCCACTGTCGCATGAGTTGCATCAAGGTTTATAGGTATATGCGTAGGTGTTCTGACCTGTATCTGTTCCAATTTAAAAAGTATGCACACCCTTTCTCGCGAGCGTGTGGTGGTGTGCCGGGTCTTTGCACCTTTCAGTCATGTCGAATTATTTCCAATTGGCCCATTTGAACTGACCGGTTCGAAAAATTGTATCTAATTAACGGCAATCTTGCGTTCCATTTCCGAAGCAATATTTTACAATTATATTTCTAAACTTTTTAACAGTTCTGTTCCGTTGTGTTGGTGCTTGGCTTGATTGATAATTTCAAGGTGCCAATTGACAACATTTTTCTACTGTCGAAATGATTATTTTATTATCAGCTAACCTAATCTTGGGGGGCGGTTACATCGATCATTAGAAGTACGGAATGAGGATCGTTCCGGAAGTTAAGTTTTTTCTATTTTGTAAGATTGCTGTAAATATGTATGAGTTTGCATGTGTGTCCATCGATACACAGAGTACGACGCGCATGCGCGATAAACGTAGACGTAATTCAAATTTTGAAAGCAGCTGCTTAAATATTAATGCCAATGAAAGTCTGGGAAAATATTAATTTTCTTATAGTTTTATTTCAACAAGTCAAGATTGAATATTACCATCTGTAATAATAGAATTAATGGTTCCTCTATTCGGATACGTTGTACCACCTGTTCGAACCAACGCCTGGCGACGAAAGGCCGTAACATTTAGTTAACAGTTTGTTTCCGTTTTAGAGAAACGGAAACGTCTTTTTTCTCGCTTGTTACGTTAGAGAGTGAAATGAATTCCAGTCAATGAGGCCTACAGTGTACCATAAGAAACCTGTACACAAAACCCTATTGTTCAAAGAAAGAAAAGGTGTACACATAATGCCAATTTTCTTGTCTTCATATTTCCTTTTTATTACGGTCGACCGAAGAATGCAGCGTCCTCGCTTGAGAATCTCTCGCGGTCAATTAGAAATATCGTTATGTCGACCCGATATTTATCTAAACTCGCGATCTACGTCCACGCAGAGACCAGTTTATACAAGTATGACTGGCATGAATCACCGTAATTCCTCGGCCCTCGATCTCTGAATCCCTATAGAATTACTGGTAATTGATATCGAACCACGAGGATTCCTCTAAACGAGATCTCTTCGTCTCGTTCGAATTACGCGTAACCGACTCGCGCGGCTCGGCCACGCTATTTCACTAGAAAGTTCGTTAACGGATTGCATAAAGCGTGACGCAACATTTAAGATCCCCCTTTCTCCCTAGGAAAAGACCGGTCTGGTCTTCGATAATCGACATTCCCCGGAGAAAATTCCCTCGTCTGTTATGATTGAAAAATTATGCCGTTAATTCCGTTACGCTGTACAGTACGGAACAGAAAGTTAGATTCTTTATGCATTTCTTTGAGCCTATACATCATAATTCGTTTCTTGCGATGGTTCGAGGGACCAGACGGTGGAACTCTGTCGGTAAGATCGCTACAGGACGAGCTAGGAATTTTTATTTCGGGTCACGGTCGGTTTCCACAGTTGTTGGAAGCATATTCTTCGTTTTTTATTCCTCCAGACATCGAGGTTCGAAACAATTGCATAATTGCCTGCAGGTTAATGACTGCGAACGTTAAACGAGGATCCGAAAGGAGTAAGGTCGATCGCGAGAGCGAGAATTATCGACCAGACCCGCGTGTTTCGCACATGCCCACTAGCAATGCATCCTAGTTATCTTTTGTCCGAGATTCCGCCAATCGATCGGCCGTACACTTGATTTTCTGCCGATGACCTCGCGGTCGTTTTGATTGCCTGCTCATTCGGATGACACGGATGATCGCTTGTCTCGTTAAAAATAGCACGATGCACGTCTATGAATTTCGCGAACAAAAGTCATGTGGCTGTTCTGCTTTATCGACATACATTTGATATTCTCGTTTTTTCGGTCTCGTGACCTAATTTTTCCTTCTCTAGGTTAGTCGCCCATATTAAAATCGGTCGATATCACGAGCCGAAATTGTACGCCGTCTTTCTGACCGTCGAGAACGAGTTTTCCTTTTCCTCCGTTTCCCCTTTATTCCGTCGTTCGATGACTTCGGGTAAACGCATTCATTATAGAGAGACGTTTACGTAATTGGTCGTTTTAATATGTGAATGAGCAGCGTGGAAAACACCTGGGATAATCTATTCCGAGGCTCGTTGTATTGTGCAATTCATCTACCGGTGTAATTGAGCGCGGCTATTGTACTGTAGCCTCCACGAGGATTCTACTATCGATATTTCTCCCGTTTCTTCACACGTTTCTTTTTATTCTGCGACGATAATGCTTGTCCTTCGCCCCGTTCCATTTAGTGGCCCCTGCAATTACTCGGTCGGTAATCTTGGTTGCAATTCTCTGTGTCTTTAACATTTGCCAATTGTAAAGGACCAACCGAATCATTGCAACAATCTTTCTCGTTAGTACAATTCGCGAAGCTTTATTACAAAGGCCGATTTTTGCAATAATAATAGGAGGGAAATTTTAAGGATCCCTTGAAAATTGGGATTACAATGTTTTCTGAAATTTCTCTGACATAACGCGGCGTCCACGCAGGAATAGATACAGAATTAGAATGAAATTCATATTTTTGATACAATCAATGCTTTTTCAGCTATCGTCTTACCAAAACACGCTATCGGTGACGCCCCCATTCGGGAGAAACATCTCAGCGTGCACACCCCTTCGCTTTCAGATAATTCTGATAACCGATTGTGTTCCTCGACGCATTTAAAACTTCCTATGTATGTATTCCCCGTTTGTTCGGCGTGATTCGTCGATTCCCATCGGCTTTAAAACCCGCGTTGTTTATCCCTGTCGCGTTATTTATTTATAAGAACGCGTTAGAAAACAGAGAGGCCTCTTTTCATCGATTTTCACTAACGCACCTGCGTTTAGTTGCAAAAAAGACAAACTTTCCTCGCTGCAGACTGAAAGTTATCGATAGCAATGAAAAGTTTCTTTGCCGATGGATGTTGTACAACTTTTTTAACTGACGCTTGTTTGGATAACAACGGGAACGAGTAAACACCTGCTTTCTCGGTCGCATGTATGGAGGCTGTGTTAAATCTGACACCGATATTTAGACGGCGTTTGGGAAATTTTTATTCAAATATCGAATAATGAATAAAGTCACGATTCACGTGGCAAATAATATTTCGTAATTGTCTACCAATATGTTTACCAATTAACGACCTATCCATTACAATTCGTATCTCAAGCGAGGACGAGCCCAATGTCCCGTGGGCTTCAATTTCAAAATTGAACAGAAGGAAGCACCGAATCATTGATTTATAAAACCGAACGATCCAAGCAGAGTGACCAGGGCCTCTTAATGGCACTCGTTACAACACTGCTTACAAAGTGCGTGCTTTCTGCCCTTTATAAATAGTATTGTAGTACTGAATGAGCCACGACTTCTGGGTTCGTGTTCGAGAGTACATTATTAGAAGAGAGGAAGCACGACAAGGTCGAGCGCATCGACGATTTTTTGGCACCAGTCGAATGGACTTTCTTGTTTTGAAAATAAACGTGCCATCAACGTCGACCTGTCTGTTAATATCGAGATTGCACCGGGCACCGCGTAACGGTGATAAAAGGTTGCAGGACATTAATTGGACGAACATTGTACACGTGGGGAAACAATTTTGCTTCGGTAGAATTCTATGTTTGATAGAGCATGCGTGGAATGGTAGATATTCTTAGAAGTCGATTGCAAAATTAGTTGGCGGTATTCTGCCCTTTTTCGGCCATGTTGTTATTGAAAAATCCGATTTGTTACTAGGAACCGGCTATGTAATAGTGGAATCTACCGCTGTGAATAGATATCGCCATTCTTCCCGAAGCAATCTGATTTATTTCTCATTGCAATTGCATCGCGGAACAATTCTCTAGATCGTTGTATCCGTGACGGTAACATTCTCCTAAGGATATTTCCATTGTTATCGGCGGAGCTGACTAAAGATCGTGAATCGTCTGTTGGTAAAGTGGTTCTTCCTTGTACATTCCTACAGGCAGATTCGCACTTGTACGACACGCAAGTTTCTAGATTGGCAGCATGGAATCGAATTGTTGTCGCTTTGCTCTTTCAATTAGGCCTTATTACAGCTTTTCTCATTCTGGGGTCGACCAGACGTGTCTTTGGTGGACAGAAAACAACCGTTCAATCAATAGTTGGCTCTGCTGGCAGGAAAAAGAAACGATCATGCCCCTTCCAGATGTTAGATAGCTTACGACGGTTCTCGTGGAAATGGCACGAGCATGATAATGGATAATCTTGGTCTTTCTCCTTTTTTCCTTGTTTGCTTGCCACTCCCAAGAACAATGGGAGGTGGATACTTTTCGAATATTCCTTATCCGTAGTACTGATAGAGAGGGATTAATATTAAATTACACGGAATCACTGGTGCAGCAATATCACGATAATAATAATTAAATAGAGTATTCTCGTAATAATACTGTACTAAATATTAAATTAATACATTTAATGTTAAACACAGATCACGTAATAATTCTTCGACAAATATTAATTTAATACAGGTGCTACAGTATTTGCACGATACGTTGCTAACAAATATGAAATTAATGCAGCCCGTAGAGAGTAGCAATATAATTAACAACTCTACCATAAAATAGAGTATTAACTCTCCGTTCATTTTCAATATATCTCGAAATTGTTTCTGAATTCGAGATTCAGCCGAAATCAAACAAACACGGGTTAATGTAACAAGCAAAGTGCTCAGTAAAGCATACAATAAACAAACACTCGGCATAGACGTATAAAAAATCAACTCTTACAAAAAAAATTCCACTTGCTCACTTAACAATAATTTATCTTTCGCATTCCCTTTCAGATCTGGTACGGTGCACGAACGAGCCGAACGTGTCGATACCGCAGCTGGCGAATCTGCTGATAGAACGGTCCCAAAACACGAACTGGACGGTGGTCTTCAAGGCCCTCATCACGGTGCAGCATATGCTTTGTTACGGCAATGAGGTAAAGACCAACGGCAATGCAGAACAGGATCCAGAAGTGATACGAGTGGCTCTGCCCGATAAGTGGCTCCTTAAAGGCAATCAGACGAAACCTTCCTTGCCTCGAAGAACGCTGCCTTGGAAACGATAGGACAACCACGATTCTATATATATATATACAATTTAATTGGCAAAAATATGTGCCCAACTTAATCGCATATTCCTTCCAAAGCACTCCTGGTTACCATGCTCGGTTTCTATGAATTGGTAATATTCCAGTCGCGGGGTATTATTAGTAAAATGAGAAACAGTTATACAGTTGCTCGCCGTGAAGATCGTACAGGTTGTATGCTGGCAATGCTGCAATTTGCTGCAAAATAACTTAGACTTCATTCGGTTGAAATAGCTCGCAATTGTATTCGATCGTAATTCCTTCCATTTTAATTTACAGAGGCACGGTCAGCTGTGAATATGACAAATCTCTGCCACCTGCATACCCAACCTGTTCGATACTCGCTGCAGGCGACACTGTACATACATTGCAGCAGAAGCAAATGCCATTAAGTATTCACTGCACGGCCCATTAAATTCGTCTGCTTATCTGTTAAATGCTCTGGCGTTTGGATCGCAGAGAATAATATCACTGCCAAGAGTAATCGCACTAGTCCCCAGAGAGGTTGTCCAACTCATTTAGGTTCGGCGAACGTGCCGAACAATGTGGCAGTGTCGTCGCCCTTGCCAGGGCGGCCTGCGCGTGAACACAAGGATCGAATGGCACGGGTCCGTGACCAGAGTCTCACGTTTACGGTTTGCACACGCGATTCTATATGTATCATGGTTGTGGCCACGGGCAGAGTCGCGAACCGGCCACTCTGTTGTTTTTCAATTCAATAATTAACGAACGCAACCGCGGCAGTCTTTCGCATTTGGAAGGCGCCGCGGTTAGAAAAACCGTCCCCATTACGAACGTAACTGCGAGGCGTCAATGACCGTTCCTCCATTTTTGTTGCAGAGGTTTACACAGTATCTGGCGTCCAGCAACAGCACGTTTCAGCTCAGTAATTTTCTTGACAAAAGCGGCGTGCAAGGTGAACACATAGTTTGAGAAAGGATCCGACTTGCGTCGACGTTTGTCGAGTGGTTCAATTAGACGCTCCGTTCGTCGATGTTCACGCTTTTCCACCGGGAATACCGTGTTTGAGATTGAATGAACGGTTGGTCCACGTCGACGGCGGGGTCTCTTCGCGACGAATTATTGTACGGAAATTGCAACGAAGTCATTGTCGGGGGAACGCGGGCAGTCTAATTGGACCACCGTCGTGGTAGCATGAATTTCGAGACTTCACTGTTCGTTGTTTGCTTCTGTTTCCTTACGAATTATTAACCGTGCTACTAAGAAGCGTAATAACAAGTTCTACTCCAAACGCAGCACGCACGCCAGCGCAAACGCAAATCGCACTAGATTCACGGCCTTTTTCACGCCGGGTTCGACGCTCTAATTGCGACTCCGGTCGCAATTAAACCGCCAGAGCAATTAAATAAATAACGCAGTCGCTGCGAAGAAGTGTAAGCAATCGCGGCGCGGTCGAATGCACCAATTCGAACCTGGTACCCTCTTTGTCGCAAATGTATAATCATTTCTTGCCGGCTGTACTTCCCAGCGTCGTGCAGCTATCTGTATCTGGCCTCTGTCTATGATTTACTAACATGGAACTAATTTTCTCTCTATTTGGGCGCAGCAGGAGCTCGTATAGGTGAGTTTCAACATCCACTGTTCAGCCCATTTATCGATTAATATCCGAGCGTTCTTCGCGCATTGATCATCGAGACTCTCGATCCGTCTTCAAATGAATTTCCAATCGAATTGATGACCGCCCCCCCTCGGCTTCAGTTTTCGTGGAGGTGGTCGAGATGGAGGGCCTCACGCTGTTCACGCTGGGCCTGACGGTGTGTCAGCATAGGCATAGTCCTCGCTTGCACGCAGACGTTCACCTGCACCTGCACCGGTGAATCTATCAGTTCACCTCGAGCACCTCCACGAAACGAAACCGAGTCCCCTCTCGTTTATCAGAACTCTCTGTTTCTCTCGATATTATGATATTTTGCCCAGCCAAGGAAGCCGTTTATTACCCCCCTGATAACTTTGCTCCCCAGGCTACGACATGTCACCATTCATCAGGAGATACGCGAAGTACCTCAACGAGAAGGCCCTTTCGTACAGGACAGTGGCCTTCGATTTTTGCAAGGTCAAGAGGGGGTGAGCAACCATTTTAATACAGTTTTTTCGAGTAATGCTCTCTATAGATTTTTAAGGATGTAATCGCTTAGCGAGCCGCTTAAGTGCTGCTGCATTTTATCCGACATTTTCATTCAGCAAGGACGACCAAACTCTGCGCACAATGAACGCCGAGAAATTGCTGAAAACTCTGCCAGTATTGCAGTCCCAGTTGGACGCGTTGCTGGAGTTCGACTGTACCGCCAATGATCTCACAAACGGCGTGATAAACATGGCGTTTATGCTCCTCTTTCGGGATCTGATCCGACTGTTCGCCTGTTACAGCGATGGCATAATCAATCTGCTAGGTAAAACGCAACCCTCGATTGCAAAGGGTTGCTCGGGTCCCTGACCCGGATGAATTTCTTGTTTCGTTGCTCGAATTCGAGCAATTCGACTCGAGCAACCCTGTATGTTTAATTTCGCCATTATTCCAGCCACGTATTAATTCTCCAATTTTCCCTGGTTCTCCAGAGAAGTATTTCGATATGAACAAGAAGCAATGTCGCGAGGCCCTCGACTTGTACAAGAAGTTTCTCATACGAATGGATCGGGTCGGTGAATTTCTCAAAGTTGCCGAGGTAAATTTCACCCTGGAAATCTTTCGGATTGATTAATTATGAGAGACCGTGGAGCCGCGATACAGCATTGTATTATTATTATATGCGTATTCGAAAGATTTTTCCTAATTTTTATATTTATTAATTCATTTCTGTCCAGAACGTCGGCATCGACAAAGTTGACATACCTGATTTAACGAAGGTAACAGTTCGCCACACTTTCACGCATTTCTAATCCAATTACCGATCGAATCTAATAAACGAACTTTTCTCTAGGCACCCAGCAGTCTGTTGGACGCACTGGAGCAACACCTGGCTTCCCTCGAAGGGAAGAAGGCCTCCGCAGCGAACACACCCACGCAGTCAGCCAGGTATGCCGAGTATCATTTCTTTCACACAACTTTGAGAAAAACAATGCTCACCCGCAGAGTAGCATTAGGCAATACTAATTCTGAGGAATATTTTGCGACTCGTCTGGTAAGAAAGAAACGTTCAGGTAAAACGACAGACGAATCATTATGTATCTACCATACTTGTTTCTATCTGAAACGGGATATCCCTGTTCAACAGACAGGCGTAAACACTGAATAGAATTATCCGTCATGAATTTAAGCATCGAATCCCATCAGACTTTTTCCTTTGCTACTATTCTACTGCAAATTCAGCGACATACAAAAATACAAAATCCCATTTAATCATCCGACCGATTTAATCACACTGTTCTCCTTCGCAAAATGTTTTGTAAATCGTAGGGCAAAAAAGGTAATGTTGGTGTTCCTTTGGTTTATTTTTATTTGCTGCTTGGGAACGTCTGCTTATTTCTTATTTCTCGCTGGACTCTATTTTTTCTTTCGTCCTCCACCCTCATCCGAACCTTGAAAATCTTTCTTTCTTTCTTTTTTTGTTTGTTTTCTTTGCTTCTTCTTCTCTGCATCGTATTTCGTTCGACGGATTATCGTAGCAATTATTCTATTGGTAACGTACGAAAAATTGGCCATCTCGCTTTCTGTTCGTTTCTAGAAATTCTGTTCGTCGTCTTTCGCAGTAAATTTCACTCGGCTTCGTGGCAGATATTATTTTCTCTTCCTTCTGACACTGCATGCGGCCTGTACTCTCTTTTGCCCGCCACAATTCACTTGGTTACTTAGTTATCGGCAAATTCTTGCAGATCCGAGTCTGATCTCTTCCTTGGTTTTGGCAACGACACAAACGTGATTGACAATAACGATCAGCCAGTAGCAATCGAATATTTCACGTATGCCAGTGCGATGTTAATAACGATTGATAATTCTACACGTTAGATGTAAAGCCAGGCGATGTTTATCTTGCGCGTCTAATCAATAATCTGTACATAAAAGCGTGTGCGTACCGTAGCAGTAGCAAACGAGAAAGCGGCGTGTCTTTTTTTTCTCTTTTCTTTCGTTTCCACTGTAAGACACAATTAGGTAGTACCATTTCGATTGATTGCTTGTGGTTAGTGAAATATCTATATTGAAACAAAAAAAAGAAAGGAAGAATAGCGTTTGTGAAAAAGAAGGAAGCTAGCATGTATCGTACTTTGGGTTATATATACATACATATATATATTATATATATATATATATATGTAGTATGTATACATGGTGTGTGCGTGTGTGCGTACGTTTGTATAGCGAGAGAGGGCACTCTGTTTGTTGAATAGCTGAATTTTTACACGTCGTTATATCTTTATACGTACTACACTGTTTCTTTGTTTTTTTGTTTGTCTTCTCCTTTGTTTTCAATGATCAACGTTCCTTTTCGCTCCTACGGCCAAAACACTTGTCTCTAACTACTGAAAAAACGGCTTCTCCTCTTGTCTCCTCCTTCTCCAACGGCACACGAAATCTTATCCTCCATTCGCCCGAAATCATTGCCCACCCGAGCAGCAATAGAACGAATCTAAAGTCGGGAGTGTCCGCCCTGTCTTCCACCAGTACTGCGTTTGGAACAGCAGCCAGCAACAACCGTCTCGACCATGCCGGAAACGGACACATCGACGAGGCGCTTCGGCAGCAAGTCGTCGCCGAAGAGGAGGCTGCCATGAATCAGTACAAGGTAACCAGCGGGCCGGTTCATTTCAATGTTTATTAGTATTTGTTTCATCGATCGCTAAGGAGAGGATAATTTACAGGCAAAGGTGCAATCCGGTCCAAGCGGTCCCAGCACCAATCCATTCTTCAGTTCCCTGGCGAACAACTCGAACCAGCCAATAGTGGATCTGTTTGGGGCCCCGTCGCAAGGGTCGACGATCGAGGGCCAGGTAAAACCGGAGTTATCGTACAGCTCTATTATATTGTTTTCTGTTTTGGTAAATTAACTGGCCGCGTTTTCAGCCGCAGAAAGCGTCCGACGATCTGCTCCAATTGGCCGGCAATCCTTTCGCGGATATGTTTGGAACCGGGCAGCCCGCTGCCGCCCCTGCGACTGCGCAGGCGCAGAACAATATGTGGATGACTAACGGTAACGGTAAATACAAGTATTTGAATTTTATTAATTTATTTATCTATTCGTTTGCTCAGTTATATCTGTTTAATTATCCACCTATCTATTTGTTTGATCGTTGATTAAATCGTTTATGTTGGTCTCATGATTTTATTCGGTCAGCCCTCTGACCACCTTTTGGGCCGTATCATTTTATCGTTCTTTTTCTTTTCTTTTTTGGTTTGTAGGTTTCGCCGCAGTGCCCCCAGCAAATAATAACTTTGTTACAGATAACAGTTTCTCCTCCGTGTTCGGTAACCAAGACGCCCAATCCGGTAAGTGTTCAATCACGCTGGATTTATTCCAGCTCTTCTTTTACGAGACATTCTATACAGATTTTATTCTCTCGCACTGTTTCTTCGTTTCTTCTATTACTTCACGTCCACGTGTACATATTTACCTCGTATCAGTCGACGGTGAAGGAACTCACGCTTTACGATTTTGTATCATACCTTATATGCATCTCAATAAATCATCTAGACTCGTGGACGATGCCTGTGCAAGTTACTCCTGTACATAATAACAATTCACCCTTGACCAATTCGCTGGTTACCTTGTCGAGTACGAACGCATCACAGTGGCGAGGGATTGGAGCAAGCAGAATTAACGAATCGCCGTTGCACATCGTCGTTCTATCATCTCTGCGAGCTTGACTGAAATATTGCAACGTCTGTCGCTACCTTGCACGCGTCCCTCGCCACGCCACCGCACACATTCTCATCCTCGTCTAACAAGCCTCGGCCTCAGAGCACGCAATTAGCGAGACAGAGAGGGCAGACGGATGAAAAAAGACTTAGAGGCAATGCCCCGCAAACTAACCGAGCGATTCCAAACGAACGTTAGCTAATAATCGATGCACCTTGATTTCTGCGCAAGCTGGTGCTCCAGGAACAGCCGGATCCGTACCGAATCCCTTCATGTCCGATTTCCCATCCCTCGGTCCCCAGGCATCGCAGCCGAACGCGGCCGCCTTCGGCATGTTCGAGCAGGGTGCCGCGAGTGTCGACGGCCAGCAACAGGCCCAGACAGGAGATCTGTTCAGTGCCGCCGGTCAGGCAGATCTCTTTGGGAGCGACTCTGCAGTGATCAAACCCACGGAGATGGTCGCCGGGGACGCCGCCGCCGAGGCAGCATCCTCTGCGACTGTTCCCACCGGTAAGTCCACTGCCACGCCGCCTTCCAGACCGCCGCCTCCCGCGACAGCCATGAACGGACAGCCTAGACCATCATCGCCAACGGTCCCCGGAGCGGCGGCCGCTAAACAATCGTCCGGGTCGCCTGTGACGACCGCCGCCGCTCCAAGTAAAAGCGCATTCGACGATCTGAACGATAGTATTCGCATGGCACTGGGCGGGTCTCCTTCTAGACCGGCACCTATCGCTCAGCAATTACCAGCGGTGCAACAAGCACAGCAACCGATGCAACAGGCCGGCTTCGGTATGTTCGATATGGCCGGCAATATGGCCGCCACTGGGCAGCAGGTTATGCCTGGAGGGCCCATGGCCGGATACGGTATGCCCGCACAAGTCCCAACGGGGTACGGGTCCCCGGCTAAGCAGCCCATCTCAGGTGACGGGAATGGATGGATGGTTATGGTGTTGCATGTACACAGGGGATCGATGGGGCTTTTTGTGAGGGGATTCGCTGGCTGGTGGATGCGAAGACTACTGGTGCTTTGGGGTTGTCGTAGTGTTGCTTGCTGGTTATGTTTCAAGCTTTATCTGTTGTTTCTTTTCTCTTTTTTTGTCGTCGTTGTGCGTCCTAATGTCGCGCCGTTTTATTAGTTTCGTGAGATGAGAATTGCTGTTTAGTAAAAGGGTTCAATGAGTAATCAGCCCAGACTGGGACGCAGTAGCATCAGTGATAAGCATATCCGTTTCTAAGATTGATTTTGTTGTCCAATCTTTTTGCCATGCTTGCATACCGAACTGTTTTGACTATTATTAGTACATTTATTCTACGAAACAAGGCTTTGATTCACAAATTTTGTTTGCACACACGATTGGAGAACGTTCACCTAACTGAATGTAGTATTGATTTATTTAGTCGCACTAAGTGGGCCTTACTTCAGCCTGCCCCTTTACCTTGTTGCACTCTGCGTACAGTAGTTCGATACGACAAAAAATTAGAAGCCACTATGCTTCTCGCTAGCGTCGCCGAATGTACCTTTTATTCCTCTATCGCCGAAATTATGGGCCTTGCTATGTGGGGCTTCGGTTGACGTAGACGTTGCTTAGGTGTTTTCGCGGTTTTTGGGCCCCCGATGATACCTACCACTGTAGCTGGAGATACTATACATTTCAGCAGCCGGACAGCAGCAGAACGCGGCCACCACCGGCAAAGTTCTCACCGGAGATTTGGACAGTAGTCTCGCTAGTCTGGCCCAGAATTTGACTATCAGCAAGAGCGCCCAGCAGCAAGTCAAGTAAGCGTGAAAGTTGATCGACAAATAAGTAGATAAGTTACGAAATTGTTAATCATAGATTAACCTATCATTCCCCCTCCCCCAGGGGTATGCAATGGAATTCGCCCAAGAACGCCGCGAAAACTGGAGGCCTAGCTGGTGGATGGACACCCCAACCAATGGCGGCCACAACAGGCGCCGGTTACCGTCCAATGGTGAGTCCCACGTGTGCTGACCACCTCCCTAGCACTAGACCATCAGCAAGTTGTTCCACGAGAACACTATCTATGGACCGCAGTATACAGTAACTCCAATACGATATACATATGTTGATAGCTCCTATCTACCCACTCGCCATGCGACACTGAATCACTGTATCAGCATGCTATTGTTAATCGTTATCGAAACCACTATGTTTACTATACAACGCTCGTCTCCGTACACCAAACACGATAGACAGTCCTCCGTCGATTCTCCCATCTTTACCAATCCGGAGACTTGAAACGATAAGCAAGTTCACGGACGACGATGTAGTATCGCATGGAGTTCACGGAGACACCCACGACCCCTAGATCAGCACGTCTGCTTCATCGCTCATTTAGCTTACACAGAAACAAACCGATTGTACCGATTCGTACCGACGCACACTTGGCTTTATCGTGTTGCACCCTCTATTTCCATCGCTGGTCACCGCGCCATTTAACGACCGGAGGTCTATCGTTTCGTCGACATTGTCGTTTTACAGAGTTGAATGTTGGTCGAACGTTAACGCATAGACCGTCATCCGCGCGACTGTTCCCGGACAGATAAGTGACCGTTCAGTTTTCCCGCTAGATAAGTTTGGAATTTAGTTGTTTAGGGTGTAGAACAAACATGAGACTTAGCCATACACTTAGCTGTACAATGCATGCATGGCATACGGCATGCTACCTGCTGTTACAGGGACAAGGAATGACGCAACTTCCCTCGGCGACCCTGGTCTTCCCTCCCCACAACGCACCGCTGGTAAGTTCCTCCATTTTCTGAAGTGTTCTGAAATTAGACGATCAAGTGAACGCGCCGCCTGACCACAGGTTTGACCACTACACTTTGCTGTGTACATAACAAGTGTCACTAACTAGTGCCCCGGTGAAAAACGAACTAGCTCTAAAAGTCCTGCTCTATATATGTGTATGTACATAGATAGATAGATCAATTGCGGCAACGCCGCCAATATATTCGGCCGCGAAACAACAGCTATCTTTATTAACACTGTCGCTGTTCTGACCGTACTCTCTGCTGAAGAAGCAATAATTTCGCGATGGTCACTGTTCGGACCGAATTTCAGAACTTTATTGAACAGCCAGAGGGTTAATGCAACCCCGTGTCCCTCGTATTCCCTGCTTCGCATCTTCATATTACATGTGACGCACCAGGTCCGTCCGGTACACTTATTGTACATTTATTCGATTGACATTAGAGCAAGTTGTGCAGTAGAGGCTCCTGTAAATAGACACTTTGAGCTACTTTGTATATAAGCGTGCCTGCAAATACACGGCGATCCAATGGGAAGGGGGGAAATATTTGCTACCGGGCCCAATACTTGGGCCAGTCGATGGAGACTTAAATAAGAGAAAAGAGGAAGATACGGAAACGGTTGGACAAGCGGTAAAACCATTCCAGAAGTACAGGCTGGATCTGATCGGAGGGCTTTGTGGTGTCCCTAGGGAATGCAAGGTGTGCCGATGGGCATGCAGGGCATGAGGCCCATGATGAGCGCGATACCCGGCGGCCCTGGCGGTATGATGGTACAAGGAGGTGCCCCGTCGATGATGATGGCCAACACGAATCCCATGATCGGCGGTAATCTTCAGCAGCAGCCGCAGCAACAACAGCAACAACCGCAGGCTGCTGCGCAGCCGCAAAATAATCAAGTCCAACTCGATCCGTTCGGTGCACTGTGAAGAGATTAGGTATCTATTCGTTTCCCAAATTTAAAATTGCTAGGGAATTTTGTGCCCGCGCAGAGTGTTTCCCCTAGAGGTTTCCGACGTCCTGACCGGGCGATATGTTATTGTAACCTTATTCTCCGTTCGCTGTAATTACTCGCGATTAATATGGACAGCCTGAACCGGGCGGTGTGAGGAAAGTCGAAAGTGGAGTCGACTGTTAATCGCAGGATTTGTGTCTAACAATGCACAGTTTTCGATTGAGAGCACGGTTTCATTGTTAACTTTGAATTCGGCTGGGCTAAATAATCAGATTGCTTTCGAAGCTTTTTAATTTTAATGGGATACTCTTCTAGCCCCCTTATGGGGGTATTTGTGTTTTGTATTTGGAAAAAATCGCCATTTCTTGACTTAGATACCTTCGAAAATATCCACTGTCTGCGGAATTCGTAAAAATTAACGGAGTCGCAGATATTAAATGTATCGCACACATAACTTTCATGCTTTCTGATATGGCTGACATGACATCTCAAGATCTAGTTGTTCAACCATAATATTTCCAAACTTTGTGTTATGCTAAAGGCAAAAAATGAAGCCGAACAATCGACTTGCGCTTTAAAGCGTCGCCATTTTGTTGAACAATGAGATTTTTCATCGCTTTTGGTAGGGACCATAACCACTTTCACGCTGAAGAAAATGGCGGCCTCCCATTTTTACTTGGGTCCGTTGCAAAGGCCCCGGGACCATGTCAGCCATCTTGATATGTTCCTAAGAAACGAAAATTCCCAAAGAAGGCCCAAAGATGACGTACCAAGCACAAATACCCCCCCAAGAAACTAAGCGTATTTATTCAGACGATCGATTGACTAAATGTCTTTCTCCCGCTTTTTCTTTTTTTAGGACAACTGATCTGGGACAGACGAAGCATCAATTTGTAAATATCGTGTAATATGCCTAGAAAATGTGCCCCGCTTGCTCTCGTTATTCCACGTTATCCGTAACGAGCCTGTCCGTCTCCTGTACACGTAGAAGAGGAGGAACAATTCAAGCCCGTTGCTGCTGCAGCGGATCGTTCTACGAGAAACGCGACGGCGCCGACGGATTACCATTCTATATATATATATATACATATATATATTTCTACTGCTGATGGAGTATAATCACACATACGGGTTTACTCAGTTTACGGCGGTTGCCTTACAAAAGATACGCGTAGCCCTCAGTGTACACACACACACGCGCACACGTACACACATAAATACATACAACAGTCCTCGCGCGAGTAAAGAGAAAAATCTAGAGAGCTTAGTTTACACAGAGTTGCAAAACGAAAAGATAAAAATATATATACATATATATATATATTGTATATATGTCCGTATTGCGTTTAGAATTCCATGAGAACCATTATTGGATGCAACTGTTCCGTAAGAGTTGACTGTGATAGTACTGCATCGACATTGTAGCTGCTGGGGAAAAATCAGGATTGCCTGTGGAGCAGCGTGTCTCTTTGTGTGCATGAGAGAGAGGGAGAGAGCGAGATGGGTTGAATGAGAACGGACGACAAAGTGTTATCGCAGAGAGTAATTTAGGGAGTGATTAAACGTGGCTCCGGTTTGCAAGCTTTTGTGCGTGATTGGAGGGTCGATTTATCGTCGGGTTGATCCTAAACGTAAATACGTCGTGGAAATTATACATAGTTGGCCGACGCATGATGTATTTCATAGCGATTGCGAAGAGTTTATACGTATACACGTGCACGCGCAGAGTTGATTGGTGCAGGTGCCAGGTGCGGGTGCATACGTTGTTGCGAAATTGCATGTCGGAATTCGCGTGTGAAACTATAACGTTGAGAATATAAATAATTATCTAAAGAAAACGAAAAATGAATTATATATATATATAATATATATATGTATATGGCGTAATCCTAACAAACGGCGCACCCGTGTCTTCTGTCTCTCCGTTTCATTTCTTTTCTTTTCCCCCCACTCCGTACTATCTATTCTTGGTTTTTTTTTTATTTCGACTCAGGGCGCTGAAGCAGTTTTACGACGTATCCTCTGTTAAAGTATTAAAGTACTAAACCATAAATATATGTATATATTTATATACACTTCCGATGATTATCATTATACACAGGCATGCATATAAAATATAATATATGTATATACATATATATATATATATAGATATATATAGGGAATGAACGACGATGAATGGGAACACGTGTGCGTGCGAAAGAAAATCGTTAGAATGTTAGGTGGTCTCGTTAATGTTCTATTATCCGTATACCGTTCCGAAACTTAATTAGATAATTAAAAACGAACTATGTACACAGGTTAAGATCATGATACTCATACGATAAATTATGATGAATGTAACACGCGGATTCAGTATGGTACTATTAATATAGTCAATAATTCCTGTTCTAAGGTCTAATACGCGATTCATTTTGCCCACCCGTTGCGTGCAGCTACATCCACGAACAATATTCGTTGAAATATTATCCAGGTATATACGAACCCCTCGGTTGGCAAGTTAAGTGTTCTTTTTTTCCTTAGTTTTGCGAGAATTCAGCCATGGTTTAACCCTTCGCACGTATACAGAGAGGTTTTAAAACGAAATTTACTATTATTTTTCGTTAAGAGCTAGTGGTACTCGGGACTATTTCTGTAATACACTGTGCTTTCGTAATTTGGGACTTACGCCACTCGGCAATTTAGGGGCTCGTATGTATATACATATATAAATATTATTTATATAATATATATAATATAAACGCTATACAATATTATATATAAATTATTCACACTCGTGGAATTCGCGACTCGAGAGCGCTGCACGTGAACCAAAATGGCGGACATCGCGAAGCGTAGCTACTTTCGTTTCACTTCACACACCTCCGTGCTGTTGTATCCGTATGATAGACTTTCTCGTGGCGGTGAAAGAAAATGTACAGAAATATTTGTGGGCAGAGCCCAGAGAGGCAGCGAGGCGAGAGGAGAGAATAGCTTCTGTGGTCACCGGAAACTCTTCGATGGTCGACTCTGGCCGTCGCTGGACTTTGCTTGACTTTGAAAAGATCGCAAAAAAAAGACGAGAGAAAAAGAAAATCAATGAAAAAAAAAATGTATTTACGCTATTGAAAATAGTGCTGGTAAGTGATTGGAATACATGGAAGATAGAACGAAACTTATGCCCGTTGTTTTTTCTTTTGGTATCGTCAGGTGTCCCGTTGGAAGAGGGATTTCTTTTCACGAAGATTGCTGTTGTGGTTGTGACTGCGGAAGAAACGGGACAGACATGCGAGAGAGAGAGAGAGAGAAGCTCGTCGAAGACGTGGGACTTTCAAATGTCAGTGGTGCGCGCGAAGAGGTTCAGAAATCATTTTAACATCAACAAAATTGTTCGAGTGTACGCACATCTTCGTTCGACAGCCGCTGGAAGATTTCTGGGCCCATTTCCATGGGCCCCCGAGCGTGATTTTTGTAGGAATCTGTGCACCCCTGGCGAGGAAAGGTCTGCGTCTGCGCTTCACTTAGCTTAGCCTGTCCCTTTGTATAAAATCGGACGTTCGGCGAGAGTAACGGCCATAGGAGAGTAGATCGTAAAGTACATGTTCAATTAACGAAATACGGATCACGTGAGAAACTGGTCACCATTAAGTTTAAGAGAGTGGTCCTCGACCTGCGTCTAGCTATTTTACGCTTCTTTTCTTTCCAACAGTAGGATCTTGTTAATTCAAATTACCAGCAGGCAAAGATGAAGGAAAAAATACAGTATAATTCGAGGGTAATGACATTTGATTGTTCACTTTGAATCAGGGTGGTTTCATTTATCAAACGAACAAAGGGTTCTGTCGGTCTCTTAGTTGCAAAGAAAACAGATCACTGTGTGTCACTGTACAGTTCAAAACGGATGATTCGGGCCCATTGAAATTGAAAAATTGGGCCTCGCAACAGAACGGGGCCCAGTGGTAAAGTAGAACCTCGTTGATTCAAACTCGTCCGGGGTGACTACACGCGTCAATGAACGACGAAGAAAAGGAAAAAAGATAAATTGTATTTCTCTTCAGGCTAGGGAACTTTGCGTACTTCGTTGGGCGAACGATGGTCGACTACGCGAGACACAAATGATTCATTCGTGTAAACTTACTGGTGATCAAGTGTAACAGGACAATATTGCATATACATATATATAAAACACATATTTTATCGAGAATTCTAGGGCCATAGCAATCTATGTAAATCTGCCCATGTAAGCTAGCAAACGCACGATATTCAGAGAGAGAGAGAGAGAGAGGGTATAACGAGAAACGAATTCTGTATGAAATATCTCATCGACCAGTCTCTAACACATTCAGTGCCAAGGAGCTACTCGAGAACAATATCATGGCTTCCCCGTTTCTTTTTATATTTTATTCTTAACTGGTCTTATCGCGTCGTTAGTGATCACTGGTTGACTGAAAAAGGGTCCACTAGTATTCCGATTTGCACTTGATAGAATGTAACCCATGTTATACGCTCCAATACCCAATTCTGTTCCTTCGCGTCCACAATTAGCTTACTAGCGTCTCGATTACTTTGAGCAACGTACCGATATCAGTCCCGAAGTTTTCTGACTCTCCATTCAGTCTGTACAAGATGGTTCTTAACTTCCTCGAAATTCGGTAACAGTTTCGACTGTTGGCCAATGCGCAAGGAAGATATGTCCACGAACGACACACGTTTGAAACGAAAAACATCAGATCTGGAGCAACGGTTAAGAGCCATCGGCGTGGATGTTACTAGAACCGTTCTTCAGCCGTTTCCTTAGTTCTGTCTTTAGTGCACAACCGATTCCTCGAATAGAGTAAGAGTTAATCGTTATTGTAAATACAGTTAGATACTTAGTTAGACAAAGTGTACATATCATTAATTTCTTGGATAAGGCCCCGCATTCTATCAATTGTAAGGCAACGGTAATCGTCGATGTCTTTGGAAGTAAATTGAGTAACGGCACGAGGCAGCGCTGAATGTGTTAAGGGCGTCGCTACTTAAGAGGAACCTATGTAAAGTCGCTAGCCTTTGGCGGGAATATTTTGTTTAACGAGAAAGCATAACCGCAGAGAGATTGGACGAGCTCGACCGAATCGCTATATCGGTAGACGACTAGAATATCTTGTAGAGACACGGAGAAGAACTGCTATTTTTTCTGATCACACGAGAAGATCCTATATATAGTATGCCATATATATATATTACAATCTCGTTTTCCGTTCCATCTTCTGTCAGGGCGTATTCTTTCTATTGTTTTTACCCTTCTGTTTGTATTTTTATTAGCTAGGCGTGTTCACGCTTGTGAACGCTGTGTCAAAACGGAGGATGTACACCGAGTAAAAGTATATATATATATACATATATATATGTATATATATTAGTTGAGGCGCTATATGATTTACGATTACTTTGTACTAATCGTCATTGATATCATTGCGCGCTACGAATATGTTGTAACGATTATTATGTACCACATGAATGGCGTTTAATAGAGTATTTATTGAAATTAAGCCCGACGGTTTTTGTCACTTTTATGATCGCGTTTCGTCGGTCAGGCTTCAAGGTCCCATAGCAATGTTTATGACGTTTTGCAGCACCTTGTTACCTCTGTTGAATTCCCTGTTTCTTTATCTTTCAATAAGCTTCCTCCCTTTTTGCATTAGCTATTGTAATGTTAAGAAGTTCATTTCGCACGAAGTCATTCGTATTTTCGCGCCAGTTCTGCGCGTTGTTAACGCCATCTGTAAACAAGTGCTTGAAACTACTCGGGTCCCTGCCTTACCTACAAGCAAAAGTGGGATTCTTACCGCCATCTGTACACAATTGTCTGAAACTACTCGTGTCCGTACCTTACCTGCACTGAATTTCGCGTGTATACTTTCGCCATCTATGCAGGTGGGCTCGAAACTACCCGTGCTCCTGCCTTACCTTAAATCTTGATAAGGCAGAAGCACTAGCAATTTCAAAGCACTTCCTTATAGATGGCGATACTATAATCACTTACCAGCAGTTTTCCACAATCGGTTGGTATCGTTGCGAGTGACACCGAAATGTTATGGGGTTCTGGGATCCCCGGGAATTCGAGCCGATAAAACACACTGGCCGATTTGTCTATTCGTACATATCGTCGGTGCCCTTGCCATGAACTAACCTGCGCAATCAATTGTTGCGTGTCCCGTCATGGCGGAATGCGAAGCAACGTTTACATAAGGTGCAATAAAACCATGGTGGCGATTTCGACAACACCACCGGGGTGCGTGTTGGGGGCAAACAAAGGAAGTACAGGTATTCCCCGTATAACACGATATATATGTATAGTTACAATTACCAGATCCTAAACAATGCTGACTTATACGAGTGATTCTCTATATCGAAACCGTGTTGTAGGGATAACACGCTATAGCACGGTATGTTACCGCGCTATAGACCCGCCGTGTTATACGGTGGTCCGTGAATTATTTAAACCTGCCAGATCGAAATCGCGTTGCAAACGTGCCGTGTCGGATCTGCGCCGTGCTGTAAGGTGAGTCCATGTAAGTCGTATCACCTGCCGTCGCGCACTTTTTGTCTAACGCTAATCCGTTGCTTCGTATTGCTTTTCTCCTTATCGACAGAATTGCGACCACTTTCGAAGATATCGCTGGACTGACACCTGTGCATCACCAGGTGTCACCAGAAAAATATTTCGAAATTTTCACGTGTCGTACGCTTGTACGGCGAGACATCGATCGATCGATCGATCGAACAATCACCGACGTCTAACGCTTTCATTAATGCGCGGCAATCATTACAAGACAATACGCAATTGCAATGTCGTAACGTTGAAATAGAATTCAATTTTCAGGAGTTCTGAAGGTGTGCCAGCACCTGTCGTGGGACCTCTGTCACTCGTGCATAAATATATACAGTAATTTCTCGAAGAGGGATCGCAGGTCGAAACAGATACCTACGTATCGGTGAGACAACACTAATGCAACTATAAAACTTCTTTATTGTTAATTATTTCGTACTGCAAATTTTATTAAAATATTTCTGAGGCTGTTGTGATTAGAGTAACACCAAACGCGATATAATTTGGATCATATTTGCCTTGATAAATTAGAAAAACGGGTTGCTAATCTCTCAAGGGTTACGTGTCGGCTAGAACCTGTGGGGGACCCCCCCGGTGGTGGGGATGAAACGCGATCTCTCTCGCCGTAGGACTCGCGCGGCAATGTTCGAGAAATTACTGTACCTCTACTTACACGCGCGTGCACTATTTTCTATGTGCACAGGATAATGCCTTTAGAATTGTCGACGAGTCGTTCAATTCCTGTGACTGTCTTTGCCGGCGAAACGATCTGTATTAACCTTGGCTGTGACTAATGATACCGCAGTTACCGATTAAGCTCCCCGTATTCTGTACCTATCAATTATACATAATTATGGTAACACGATCTTACTTGAACGATTTCATACGTGCGCACGAGTAATTCGAGATCAGGGAGCGGTATTTTAAAGAGACATTTTTTTAAGAAGAGATTTTAAGATTTAAGAAGATGTTAATAATACAACGATATAAAATAACGCAGTTCCGACGATAGATAATATTATCAATGCTTCCGTTTTCAAGGAGATCAAAGAACGGTCGTAAAACGAAGACACCAGGTTAGCAATGCGTTCCACCGATCGAACATCGCTCTTCTAAGCATATAATTAGACGGGTCGATAATTTCTATGATAAGAACCAGTATTCGCACCAATCCATCACCCGCGAGTCATGGGAGGTAAATTTAATGACTCGAAGAAGCACCGAAACTAAGTGCAGGGGAATAAAGAATATTTTTTCTTCGAAACCAACGACGTTCCGTTTTTCATCCCATCAGCTTCAAAAGCGATGAAATCTATTAGGCAACACGCCGCAGTCAATTCCCGTATTGCACTTGTAAGATAATAATGTAATGACACGGTAGTCACTCTATCTCGATTAGGTATTACTTATTACAATGATTCTGTAGGCGTTTATATGTTAAAAGGTGTTCTGTGTTCACAAGAATGCCTTTCCTTGCCAAAAGCGTCGGTCGTAAGGACGCCTACGTCACCATGGCTCTTTTTAACCATTTTAGGGTTCGTCCGAATGAAAGCTACGCTAGACAAAGACATGCATCTTCAAAATGCACATAGCCCGCCTCGGCCGTTCCCGTACCTCGAATATTCTAACACACTGATCATCGATCTCCTGCATTACGAGAGCAACGTTTGGAGCGTTGTGTGACTAACGAACGATGCCGATTCGAGTCTCTCCTGAAACGATGGTTGAACGTCTCTGGGACGTTCAACCTAAATACAGAAGCGTGCCAGTTATCGCGCTGACAATTACACCGACCCACAGAACCATGGCATTGACCGTCCAGCTCGTTCCTGTCGCAGCCAGCGCAACCAGATTACGAACAGAGTGAGTGATTTCACACGCGACGGGTCTGTTAGGACACGGCCGTCGTGCAGGCTGGGAACAATGTTTCATTTGTGCAATTACGTTTCCCGCAGATGGTGGGAGAACCGCGGCGCAGGAGAGGAGCGACGAAGAATTTGGAATAAGTACAAGTCGTGCAATCGTACGTAGCAGTTGCCGTCCGAACGACGTCCCAGAAATCTCGCCTTCAAACCCGAGGAACAGTAACCATTTCGCACCATGGACACCGTGAAAACTATTGGGTGAGCGCCATTGAAGTCCGCCTCTGTTTACGTTCGCCGTAGAATAAGTCGAGCTGAATTAGGCAAAATAGAAGATCGACCACCACACGTGTTTCTCGACCGGCCAGATCTCCCCCGAACTTCGACCTCTTCTAATTCTTTGTTTCTTCGCCTCTATTCGATTTGCACTCCCGTGGACGAACTTGTAGGCAAGCGGCGCAGACCTCGCCACGCGACGAAAAGGTGAAAGTCTGACAAAGAATTTCCGGCAAAAAAGTGAACGTACTCCGACTGAACCTAAAATGGAATTAAACCGACTTGTCCGTGGGCAGCGGAGCATTGGTCGTGTTCGATAGCTGGTCGAGAAACTGCGATTCGAGGGAAGAACTCGTAGGAAATTAATCGCAAGCGCCAAATAATAACAAAGCCACTACTACTATTTAAAAGAAAAATCGTCGATCGTATCCGTATCGCGATCAATTGTTCCAATAAAAATATAATTCCGACGAGTTGCGTGGCTCGGTAAATACAGGAAGAGATAAGTCTGTTTGCTATGCAGTGATTGGAATAGAAAAAGTTGCATTCACCGGGTAGATAACAGAGTTTTATTAATCCAGATAACAAACTTCCGATTCATTTTTCTCGCAGTAAAGCAGAGTCGGCATACCGATTTTTTATTTAATATAGATAATTCTGTCACGGGAACAATTGCTGACAGGGACTCGCATTGCCACCGATTATTATACCGACAAATTACCCGGAACGTACGAGGAGCTCTCTATAATTTTTTCTTCCTTTTTTTTCTTCTGTCACGTCCGTCGACGTGCAACGTTCTATTAGCGTCGCTAACGAGAATCGTCGATGAAACCGTCACGTCGACACGCTGTTCTAACGAGCAACGTGTCGTCGGATTGCGCAATGATCTTTAATGCGTATACACTGTGATCAGGACGAAGCCTCTATTTTCACGAGCACGAAATTGTTTGATTGCCGATCATTTTCTCGTCGTCCGTCGTGACTAGGCTGTCATTTCAACGATTTATCAACGGCGGTAGCGAAATAATCTATGCCCCGCAGAATTATCAGAGGCCAGACGGTTACATGAATTGCCATTTACAGACGAAATCTGTTATCGGATTAGCCGATCGAATATTTCGCCTGATTGCACGTTCGCGAGAAGAAAACTCGTTACAGTAAAGTCTCCATATAAGCGCGAGCCTCGGGACTGAACGCGCGCTTATATCGTATACTTGCTACATTATTTGAAATTTGCCGACAGCGTCGAACGTAGAAAAGGACAGCGAGTAAAGATAAGCGGCCGAGCAGCCACGATCGCAGCTTCTCTTTTCTTCTCACTACATATCCTTTTCTGCGGTCGAAACTTATTACCGTTAATTAAGCCACTAAATATAGTCCAAATTATATCGTGTTTGGTATCATTTTAATCGGAAAAATGTCAGCTATGTTGTGTAAAAGTTTCATAAGCAAAGGATGAGAAATAGCAAAGTTTCATCGTTGAATTAGTATTACCTCACCGATATACCCGAACCCGGATCGCGTTAAGGGGAATACCCCTCAGTGGTGGGGATAAACTCCGCGCTTATATCGCATACCACTTTTGCGCTTATATAGAGACTTCACTGTACATAAATCTCGCGTTAGGTATTTCGCATGGAATTGTCATCAATTGCGTTACCAACACGGCTGCGGCAACTGTGTAACCGCCGAAAGATTCTAAATATACTTTATCCAGCTGCACTGAACGTTGCAACGTAACTTTGGGCATAAGTATGTAGCCGTAACGAGAGCCAGTATTGTTTGTCTGCTTTCGTGAAATGGCAGAAAAGAGTCGAACGTTTATTGAACATCGAATAATAACGATTGCTAAGCATCCATTGACCGTGTGTGATCACCGCGGGGCAACTATTGCACAACCGCCAGCCGGCTAGTATTTCAAATTGAACGAGTCGATTAGAGCGAGCTATTGATAGTGGTGTTCACGGTGTGACGGTCATTGCCGATTATCTCGCCGGCCACAGTAGTGTTTCGGACTGCGTGCCACTAGCGATCATTGGTTGGTTTCCCTAGGGTCCATCGGGCTATTATGTAAGGCACTAATTGTAGTGGTCTTTCTGTAACACTTACGTTGGATTCCGGGGTTAAACGAAATCGTGTTTCAACAAATCATTTTGCAATGAGAGTTTTTAATATATTAGGAGTACCGTGGCGAGTGTGCGCGACAGAGTAACGGTGTGTGTCGCGTCCCAAACTATTCTAGTTACAGTAGCAATTCCGCTACTATATATATTGCAGTTTTTAGGGGGGGAAGGGCTGACCTTAGCCCTTGTTGTTGTCGCCTTAGCCGATGCGGAGTCTGGCCCTTGGCATTAGTCGTATCGCTGACTACTGCCCTAGTGCATAATATTTACTTTGACTAGGCCAGAATCCGCGGGCCTTACACTCATAGGTGACTCAAGGGCTGGGCATCCAACACTTATTTGGACGTCTGACTTTCACCGGTGGGCATTGTTTTCATCGCGTCCTCCGTATTTTGAAACTTTGTTTCGTTAATCAGATTTAATGAGCGCCGTGGGAAGTGTGTCTCCGTTGGGGAAGCACAGGTGTGCAATTTAATGATTTCGATGGGTCACAGTAAATGTCGGGAACTTGTTCCAATGGCGTATGCGATACGACGATGTATTTAATCAAATAGATATCCAGGTGTGACAAGTAATTAAACGCGTTTGTTCCAGGGCAAACAGGAACACTGTGCAGTTCACTATCAATGGGCAGCCGTATGCTGGTATGTGACTCGATTCGAAAATAGACTTGGCTATTCTAAATTCAGTTGCATGAAAGCTTAATTGTTGTACCACCGAATCCCGTTGCCCCATACATCCAGTCTTCGATTTCCCTGCTATTGGCATCAACTCTATTCGTTTCAGTCACGGAAGATGTCGCACCCTGCACATCCCTGAACGTCTTCATTCGGGACCATGCGAAGCTGCGAGGAACAAAGGCCATGTGCCACGAGGGTGGCTGTGGTGTGTGCATCGTGTCCGCGGAGGTCAAAGGTGAAACCATGTCTGTGAACTCTTGCCTGGTGCCAGTTCTAATCTGCAATGGGTAAATGAGCTTGACGACGAGGTCCCGCGGTTCCCAAAAAATCGTTTACCAATGCCTGTTCCTTGCTTCCTACAGTTGGGCCGTGAAGACTATCGAGGGATTGGGCAACAAGAAGGACGGCTACCACACGCTGCAGGCGGGCCTGGCTGGGAAAAACGGCTCCCAGTGCGGCTATTGTTCACCGGGAATGATAATGAACATGTACAGGTACGTGCGCAGGCTCATCCTTCCGATGAGTCGTGACGAAGTGGTTTAACTGCATGGGCGAGTCATTGTTTTCCAGCCTTATGCAAGGCAAACGTCTGACCATGAAGGAAATCGAGAACTCGTTCGGCAGCAACATATGCCGTTGCACGGGTTATCGACCGATTCTGGAGACGTTCAAGAGCTACGCCTGCGACGCCCCCCAAGATCTTGTTAAAGGCATTCAAGATATCGAGGTGAGTGGAGGAGTAGCAATTAAGCCATCGAGTCTTAGTCTCTGTACGGATCTGGCGATCCACATCTTATCGCAACGGGCACGCTTATCGTACGTGTAATGGATTGCCTCTGGCTGTTTAGGAGTTGTTCAAGATAAAGGACTGCAAGAGGTCGGGCGGGTCTTGCGAGAATGGCTGCAACGGGTGTCCCAGATTCGCGGAGACCGTTGACGGCAAGATCGACATGCAACTGGACGGCACGAAGTTCCACAAGGTTACGTCGGTGGACGATTTGTTCCATGTCTTCCAAAACAATCCCAGCGCGAGTTACGTGCTGCACGGGGGGAACACCGCTCATGGTAATTAGCGTGGACAGTAGCAATAGCGATGCCGTAACGACGGCAACAATGTGACGCAGTATCATTATTGTCGATTCATCGGGCCGTTTGTGCCCGCCCGTAGGCGTGTACCGTTCGCAGAGGAAGGATATGATGATTGACATTAACGACATCCCCGATCTTCGGAAAATAATCAAGGACGCCAATGCGCTAACTATAGGGGGCAACGTTTCCCTCACGGTGGCGATGGAGACCTTCGAAAAGTATTCGAAAGACGCCAACTACGAATACCTTCGTCACCTGGCCCAGCATGTCGACCTAATCGCCAGTGTCCCTGTTAGAAATGTAAATGCAATGCACTATATGTATAACAGACTGACACGGAATGTAGAACGTATACAGGGTGCCTCTTAACCATGGAAAATCCTGGAAATGGGGAGTTGCTGGGGTGACTCTGAACAACTTTTCCCTTTACCAAAATCTTGGCTGAAGCTTCGTTTTTGAATTATAGCCGAAAAACGCTGGCCAATCAGAACGCTCGCGCACGTGTCTCTGAACCGCGCTCTACGCGCGCGCCCCTGATTGGCCAGCGTTTTTCGCGCATAATTCAAAAACGAAGCTTTAACCAACATTTTGGTAAAGGAGAAAGTTGTTCAGGGTGACCCCAGGGTTCAGTAGACCCCAAGAGACACCCTGTATATTAATGTCACGAACGATTTTCAATCACAGATCGGCTCACTGGCCGGAAATCTGATGATCAAACACGAGCACAGAGAGTTCCCCTCTGATCTCTTCTTGATGCTGGAAACTGCTGGTGCTCAGCTTCATATAGGTAACCACGGGCGAATGTCAATGTAATTATTTCGCCGCTACGAGGAGTTTATACAAGGTGCATGTATTTCCAGTGGAAGCCGGGGGGAAGAAGAGTAGCGTGAGCCTGTTGGAGTTCCTCAGCATCGATATGGGACACAAAATTATATACAGCATAGTGCTTTCGCCTCTTGGAAAGGAATACGAGTACAGATCATACAAGGTACGCATTTTCTCAACGAATTCAAACATGGCTTTCATCGCACGAAATTGTTCCAATCGCAGATAATGCCGCGGGCCCAGAATGCGCACGCACACGTGAACGCCGGGTTCCTGTTCAAACTAGGGGGATCTGGGAAGGTTCTGACGAAGCCAAATATCATACTTGGCGGAATAAACGCGAACTTCGTGAGCGATATCATTGTTTGCGTATTTCCTCTGGTATTTACACACCGACTGACAGTTGTGTTTCGCTGATTTTCGCAGCTGCACGCGTCGGAGACCGAAAACTTCCTCGTTGGAAAGTCGATCTTCGATAAGGACGTAGTTGAAGAGGCGCTCGTGAAATTGGACGGTGAAATGAAGCCGGACCACGTGTTGCCCGATTATTCTCCGCAGTTCAGGAAGACGCTCGCGGAGGGTCTTCTCTTCAAGGTTCTTGTCGTCGTGTTGTTTAACCATGTCGACCAATCGAATGATTGTTACTATTTCTAAGAGACACCGTTCGTTGCGTAGTTCATCTTGAGCATCAACCCGGAGAATATAGAGCCGAGATTCCGCAGCGGTGGGACCCTTCTGGAACGCGGCGTGTCCTCGGGGACCCACGATTTCCAAACGGACAAGAATTTATGGCCCCTGAGCCAACCTCTGCCAAAGGTCGAGTCTATACATCAAACGTCCGGCGAGGCGCAGTACGTGAACGATATCCCGCCATTGTCCAACGAAGTTTTCTGCGCCTTTGTCCTGACCACCGTCTCCAATGGAAAAATCGAGAGCATCGATGCTTCGAAAGCCTTGGTACAGTCTTTAACCGTTTGTACTCGAAGGGCGGCTCTTATTCTTTTACCTGGTGGAAATTATCGAAAAGACATGCCCTGGCCCCTTTGGGGAGGGCACCTTCGAAGATACCAACCGTTGCTTCCCCGCGTTGTCTCTGGGCCCATTCCTCGGGGGCCCAACGTGGCCGCCTGGTTCCACCACAAGAACTGGAATGTCGAAGAAATAACATTTCCATCGGCAGACAATTTATTTTAATTACCAAGTCGCAGAGCAACGCGGTTCTTAATGTTATCGTCTTAAATTTATCCCTATCTCCAGTTGCCTAATTCATAGTTAATGTTACAGGAATTGAAGGGAGTGGTTGCGTTTTATACTGCCAAAGATATTCCTGGGAGGAATTCGTTCGCGCCCGCGGATGCCAAGGTGCCGTTGCTCGACTACGACGAAATCGTACGTTCAATTACAAACAGGTATACTGTATTTAACGAAGTCCAGTTCGTGACGTCGTTTGCTTTAGTTGTTGGCAGATGGTGAGGTGCTGTGCGCCGCTCAAGCGGTTGGTATAGTCGTCGCGACGAATCAGGTGTTGGCCAACATGGCGGCCGATTTGGTTCAGGTCACGTACACGGACTTCGCGCCGGAGAAAGGGTTGGTGACGATCGAGGACGTCCTGGCGTCGAACGATAAATCTCGATTCCTGCCGACAGCAAAGGTCGAGGCCCAAAGCAAAGGTGTGCGGTGAACGGCGTACGAATCGAACCGACGAAATCTTTACACCGATTTGGGCCTTACAGGGCACGACGTGAAGCACGTGGTAAAGGGGACATTTAGATGCGGGGGTCAGTATCATTTCACCATGGAGCCCCAGACTTGCGTTTGTATACCTGTTGAAGATGGGATGGATGTGTTCTCGGCGACGCAATGGATCGATCTCACACAAATAGCCGTAGCTAGCTGTCTGAACGTAAAGAATAACAGGTGAAGCGTGCGTAATATTTACAGGGGGTCTAAAAATCGGTCCCCAAAAAAATGTTTCTAAATGGGACTCTTCGGCAAACTAAAATAATGATCTTATAATTAACGTGCACAGGTTTTCGTACGTTTAATTTATTGCAATATCTGCTGTTCTTTTCAGTATTAATATAAAAGTGAGGAGACTCGGCGGTGCTTACGGGGCGAAGATATCCCGGGCGACGCAGATCGCCTGCGCTTGTGCATTGGTCTGTTATAAATTGAACCGACCAGCAAGATTTATAATGACGATAGAGAGTAATATGCGGGCTGTTGGAAAGCGATACGACACTCGGCAGGAGTACGAAGCCGGCGTGGATGCGAACGGACGCATTCAGTATTTGGATTCTCAATATTGGGGGAATAGCGGGTGTAACTTTAACGAGTACCAGGCGCCTTTCATCACTGAACACATGAAAAGGTACATTGATGATGATAATAATAATAATTATGGTAACTCGAAAGGCGGCTCTTATTTCTTTACTTGGTGGAAATTTTCGAAAAGACGCCCCCTGGGGAGGGCACCTCCGCGTTGTCTATGGGCCCATTCCTTGGGAGCCCAACGTGGCCGCCACAAAAACTGAAATGTCGACGAAATAACATTTCGATCGGCAGACATTTTATTTTAGTTACCAAGTCGCAGACTAACGCGGTTCTTAATGTTATTGGCTTAAATTTACCTCTATCTCCAGTTGTCTAGTTCATAGTTAATGTTAGAGGAATTGAAGAGAGTGGTTGCGTTTTATTTAGTAAAATAGTAATGACAATTTATCTGCTGCAGCTGTTACGATACCTCGTCTTGGAGTTTCGTGGGCCTCGAAACCAAAACTAACATACCTTCGAACACCTACTGCAGAGCTCCAGGTGCGTAACCCTGATTGCAATTCGGAAGGGGGCCCGTTTCACTTGATTTCTGAGATTTTTCTTGCCCCGGGACTAGCATCCACGGAAGCTGTTGCCATGACCGAGAACTTGATGGAGCACATCGCCCAGGCGACTGGGAAAGACATCATGGCAGTTAGGTTGGCCAACATGACCGACGCCCACAAGGAAGCATTGTTACCAATGATAGAAGAGTTGTCCAAGAATGCGGACTTTGAGATGAGAAAACGAGCCGTGGACACGTTCAACAACGTACGAAGCTCATTGCACTTAATTGTCCCTTACGAGAGCAGCTAATTCGATCTTTATTTCTATCAGGAGAATCGATGGAAGAAGAAAGGAATAGCGCTGATCCCGCTGATGTATCCATTGGGATTGTTCGGACAGTTCAACGCACTGGTTTCTATTTATGCCCGCGATGGCACAGTGTCTGTCACTCACGGTGGAATCGAATGTGGCCAAGGAATTCACACCAAGGTTCAGTCAGGCTGAATTTGCCGAGATGCATTAGCAACTCGCACACGTTTCCTTTCCGTCTCATTTCTTACACTTACCTTCGTCACAGGTGGCCCAGGTAGTCGCGCATACACTCGGCATCGATTTGTCGTTAGTCACGGTGAAACCATCGGACAATCTGACGTCGCCAAATAATGCTGTCACCGGTGGCAGCCTTACCAGCGAAACTTGTGCATACGTGAGTGGTATCATTTACTAATGGACGAATGATTGTACAGTGAAATAATGATTTGTGGATTTCAGGCCGCCATGACGGCTTGCAAAGAGTTGCTGAAAAGGTTGGAGCCTGTTAGAGAAGAATTGAAAGATCCTACGTGGCTTGAACTAGTAATGGCGGCATATCTAAAAGATGTCGACCTGTGCGCTCGTTACTTGTACGTTTCGTTTATACATTGTAATACACATTGGCTGGGCCAGACATCGACGAGAATATTTTGTCCCAGGTTCACCACGAAGGACGACATCAAAAATTATCCGATATACGGC
Source organism: Nomada fabriciana (assembly GCA_907165295.1). Taxonomy (NCBI): domain Eukaryota; kingdom Metazoa; phylum Arthropoda; class Insecta; order Hymenoptera; family Apidae; genus Nomada; species Nomada fabriciana. The sequence continues at coordinate 7,730,442 of OU015699.1, read as the reverse complement.
TGCACGATAGCGGAAGTCGAATTGGACTTGTTGACAGGACAACACGTTGTGCACAGGGTGGATATAATGGAGGACGTTGGTAGAAGTATGAACCCTGAGCTGGATTTGGGGCAGGTAGAGGGCGCCTTTGTAATGGGCCTTGGATATTGGACCTCCGAGGACTTGATTTACGACCCGAAAACTGGCGAATTGACAAATCATAGGACTTGGGTTGGTCGCCACGTTTCATTGATTATATATGAATGCTTTTTGCGATGAGAAATCGATGGAATGGGTACATTTCTTTTCAGAATTATAAACCGCCGGGGGCGAAGGATGTGCCCGTCGATTTTCGAGTTTATTTCCTGCGAAACGCTTCTAATCCTTTGAGTGTGCTCCGTTCGAAGGGTAAGAGTTACGAAGGAGACTAAATTGTAGGTAATTATTGGTTCGATTAATTGCTCAACAATTGTTTGTTGTAGCAACTGGTGAACCGCCGCTGTGTATGAGCTATGTGATACTCCTCGCAATTCGTCACGCTCTAAATTCTGCAAGAAAAGACGCAGGACAGGAAAATCATTGGTACCAGTTGGGTCGGTATCGAGCAATATCTCGAGAAGCATTTCGTTTGTAATTTGATTCGGTTTGTTAGACATTGCGTTTCGTTTGCAGATGGGCCCATGACTACTGAGAAGATCTTGTTGAATAGCTTGACTGGAAAGGAGCAAATGGTATTTTAAGATAATCAGGTCTTTTTATAATAAAATATGGTTGTTGCCGAATCGTTATCCTGATGCCCTCTGTCTATTGTCAAGATACTGCACTTACGATTCCTTATTTTACGACTGTAATAAATCAGTTCCACTTTTACAAGAATCAAGGGATCGTATATCTGTCTCAAACTCTTCTACCCTTATATCATATATTATATTTTGTATGTACTTTCTTGCATAACATGTACAGGTAACATGTATAGGTAGATCAGGGACGAGGCATTTTATTTCAGCTTTAATTACTATTTAATTACGACAGCTAATTTACTTTTGCACGTAATTTATTAACGCAGAGCATTTTGCTATATTCTCAAAGTTGCCGCGTCTTTTCGCAGATAAAGATTTAGCAAGAAATTACCCAGAAGCCCATCCGCCAATGCGTTTTATTTAACTGAATTTCCCAAGTGTCCGCTGTACTCTGATCGATATTTAATTACAAGAAAAACGATTGGAACACATGCGTATGTACTAAAAAGCCAAACCCAACCCGAACCATTAAGAATCGTTCGCGTAACCGCAAACAAAATTTATATTTCCCTCGCCTTTCACATTTCTGCTAAAGGAAAGATCGACTATCTAATTCGACCAAACTTGCCCAATGTAAACGGCGTTTAACGGAGCTCGAAAGTAATAACGTTCCATTTATTCTTTCGACCGTGCTTCGTTACCGTTGCGACATTATGTTTTTCAACTCTGTTTCCAAAACTTCTACCGTTTTATTCCATTATCCCTCATCTTCTGTCCCAGGACGATCGACTCGGACGTTCGCCGAAAGCTTGCCTCATGTGAACGGGGTCTTACGTCGCAGTCGGCCGAGTTCAGTCCGCGCGCGTCACCACACCACTGTGCGTCCCAACTCATTCGCCTGTTGTGCCCGTGATAAATTAGGGCCGCTCTTATGCCGATAAACCGGTGTTCAGTGACAGTTCCTGGTCCCGTGGCGTAGACAGAACTGTGGAAGCTGTCGCGCGAATACCGGCAAAGTGCATGTTGTGGCCATGGAAAGAAGCGACGAACGTGATCGGTAAGTGACGCTTCTTCGTCTCGCTTCTAACGTAGTTCTCATGTAATTCGTATCTCGACCTCACCAATCTTACCACGTAGAACGGTATCTGTATTCTTGGAACAGTTCTATTGTATTCGTTCGCAGTTTCGTGCAAGCCGGCCAGGAATTCCGTTTCGTTTTGACGGACGTCTTTCGTCGGAACCGGAACAGGGCTCGTTCAAAGTGGTGCACCGTCCGCCATTTTTCATCCGCGCGGTCTTTTTGGCGGTTAAAAATTGTCGCCGATATTCGCGTATTACGGACACGCGAATTGATTGATTCTTGCTGGTTTTCTGAAGACACGTTTATTACTTGAACTTCAAATGGCGAATTCTATTTCCCATCGAATGTTTTTAATGGCGAATTTGTGTATGGTGTTTGTACATATAATCTGCGGAGTCATAAATGCAGAGTAGTTCCGAGTCGTTCGTTCCATTCGACAAGCCGTATTTCGAATCTTATCTTAAATGGTAATATCGCCGGAACTCAGATTAGTAATTGGGCCTTTTTAAAGGCTGGTTATTTATAGCGAATGTGGTTACCGCTGTTAGTTGGTCCCTCGTTACGAATCGCATGTGAAACACCAAAGTGAAACGGGATTCGTCGGACTGCGATTGTCATGTAAAATCGTAATAAGGTACGAATTACAGTGAAACTTAATTATTGCGTCAGGCCGTAATCGGTAGATGTGTGCACTACATTTTAACTGAACAGATACTAGATTTTCGTTGGATATTTTTAGTCTTAAAGAATCGATGGAAAACTGAAATGTCCAATATAAATCTACAGAGTACAAAGAAAAACTTTTTTCTTAATAATAATACATTTTCTAATTTTCGTGAGGTCTTTTTGCCGATATTGAACAGTAATAATTTACCATCAGTGGCATCTGGTCGTTGCTCTTGTTCTTGCTTCTCAATAACAATGATGCATCGAAGATTAAACAGGCTGGAAGCGATTTTCGATTTATTTTCGCCCTATAGTTCACGCCTTTTGCGGGTGACCTACTATTCGTCTCCGAATTATGCGTGTCGATGTATTATAACAGTAACCTAATTTTTCGTACAATTTCATCGTGTGTTAAGTAAATTAACCCTTTGCGGACGAGTGTCGGCAAATAGCCGCCGAAGTCTGTTCACTGTTGCGGGCGCGAATTATACAGCGGTTCGCGATTTTTTTAGGGCTTCGATAAATCAACAATAAATTCGTACCTATTATATAAAATAAACCAGCAGAGGCAGAATAAAAACACAACGACGCATTTGAAATTCGTTCGTCGCCGGGCAGACCAATTAGTTGGAGATTTCCGTGACAGTCGTGCCAAAAGTAATCCATCAATTTTTGGAACAGCAGAAAGACTGAACGGCCTTCTGCACATCATTCTGCGACATGATACGGAAAAGAGTAATGACTGTGTGGTATGTTGCGAACGTAAAGTCAAAGGTGGAAGAAGAGAATCGGGGTTCGGTTAAACCGGGCATGCATATAGGTTGCTATTAAAACTATTAGTAATGCATAAGTACAGTGCAAATTACCCATATTATCTGGGACTCCGACCAACAGTTTTGTTGAATCTAGATAAAGTTTTAGTTTTCACAACGCAAACGTTCGACGTGTATATTTTCCCAGCTGCGTGTTCCATTACCTGTCGTTGACAGCGAGGCTCGCCCAATTACCCGAATACCTATAAAATTATTCATTCCTATGAGCAAAGAAACCAACCGCATGGTGTTTGGTTTCTAAGGCTTCGTTTACCCTTCGGATAATGGGAACCCTCACTCAGGACATTCGTTCTTCGTTTTTTTCTGCTCTTCAGGTGTCCCATTGTTTGTATGTATTCGTTCATCACGCACCTGGTCTTTGATCCGACAGTTACAGGGCTTCGCCAAAGCGATTTTCCTGCAGGTGTTATGTTCTGTCGAAATGTCAGTGACCCTTATCCCACATTGTCCATATTATCTATGATATAATAGTGTATTAAATATTAAATTGTATTAAATATGTAGAAGATAATTATATCGTTGAAAGAGATACAGTCGCGTCGGTAAGTAAGTTACCGCGTTGCATAAAAATATGTATCATGTTAAAAATAATGAGAGCCATCTATTGATTATTCAAGAGGAACAAATTTCATCGTCGGAAAGTAAGTTAACGGCTGAATAATTCTTGGGTTTCTATTAAATAATCCATTGCAATATGCATTGTTATATTTGATTTTGATGCCATTGAGATATTCACGAAACATTTGTCGGTATTTGTCAATTTATCAAAACTACTACCGATTAATATTTTCTTAAGCATGGTAAAAAGTGGAGAACGATCTGTTGAAGAAAGATTGAGGTTCAGCGAGCTTAGGAAGGAGGGATATTCTTTGTCCTCGATTGCAAATCTGAAACGCCTGAAATTCGCAAGGGACCATTTAGAAAAGCCAACTGGGTTTTGGGAATCGGTTATTTCGAGTGATGAGTCAAAATTTGAAATTCTTAATAATAATAGGCGACAGTATGTCTGGACCAACGAAAGTATTAAAAGGGGAGATGTAAAAACAGTAATTATGGGGGTGTTTTAGTATACACGGCGTTGGAAACATGGTGATCATAGACGGCAAATTAACAGCAACTAAATATATTAAAATATTGCAAACTAATTTGTTTATTTCTGGACAAAAAATGGGATTAGAAAATGGATATGTCTTTCAACAGGATAATGATCCGAAGAGCATCGTCTGATAGAGCTTTCGATATCTTTGTCCAATAACCGAGGAATCTTCTGTACCGACAGCGAGCAAACGCTGCGTACGAAGTGCAGCGTTCGCCCGCTGGATGTCGCGATCCGTCTGACGCAGAACGGCCCACTCTACTAGTAGAAACTCCGCGTATGTAACTTTTACAATCGCATCAGAGAAACGTGGTATTAAGTAGGTTATGTCATTGAACAGAGCGAGTGCTCGTGACATTTGATTATCGTTGATTACAGAGGCAACGGAAAAAAGAGAGAGAGAGAGAACCGGATTGTTATGTTTCGTAAAAAAGAAGAAAGAATGGCCTTATATTCCATACTACGGAAATTAGTAAAACGTAACTGCAGCGTCAGTGTTTGACGTCAATTGTTACTCATCGCCGACACGACAGAGCAAAATTAATTGTATTAATTCCCCGCAATAAAATTAATCCCTCGTTTATTACCGTGAGCGCGTGAAAATTGGCGGTAGGAATTATTTTAATGTCTGTATACGTTGCTCTTTCGAGTGACACGCGTGACGTCAGAACACATCGTTTCGATGGAAACCTGTTCGAACTGGTATCACGCGATAGCGTATCGTAACATTTTTTTTTCTCTCTCTCTTTGAAGCTCGTCTCGCGCGAGAATTCTTTTCATTTCATCGGAAAAATCAACAGACATTGAGTAATTCCCTATACGTGTCTTTTCCAACCGGATTGCTGAAATGATCAGGTTGCTTTTTGGTGTTCGTCGCATTCAATACGTGGACGAAATATGGCCGAGGAAGGGGATTTGGTGAATTTTTCTTGGCAGAAAGTATTTTGAGGTTTTGGAAGCTTCCTTGGACATGCGCGTTACGCATTCTGCAGAGGCAATCAAAGATCACCGCTCTTAATGCGGCGAACCAGCCGATTCCCTCGGATAAATAGGAAACCTTAGCACGAATTTAGGATACTGCCCTCTCTGGGTTCAAACTATGTCTCTCATCAAATGTACATTTATAATCGGTCAAACACAATATTATCTCAGTGTTTACTTGTCGTTGAAAGAGAAACGAGGCTACAAATATATATTGAAAAGTCGATGAATAACAGCAAAGAAAAAGAAGAAGACAGAACTCGTACACGCAGGTCAGGGACTGCGAGAAATTAATTGCTTGCGATCTCCGTGGTATTTTCTCGGTCGACGTTAAAATTCGACGAATCTGGTTGTCCTAGAAGCATCAAGAGTTATTAAGAAATATCTCGGCGCTGAATCGCGCGATCTTCCTTACGCCGGAAGGTTTTTAATGTTTTTGACGTTCGCTCGAGTATGCGCGTTCGATTGTTCGACAGACAGTTTAGGGTGGGGATCAGATGTGCTCAAAAAGCGCCCTGCAGGAGTCAACGAGCCGAGCATCGACTTGATCGCACCACGATTACTGTTTACTTATTTATCTATTTTCCGTTTCAATATAAATCCACGAAAGCTAGATAGATTGGGGAAAATGAATTACCGTAAACGACGAATAAATGGGAAAAGAATGGGAATGGTACCGTGGAGGAAGTGGTAAGGGGATGACGATGGGAAACGCGGGTTAGTAGTGTGTCGGAGGGTTGGGCGCGCCGGTGCGCATGCGCGTGTAGACTCGCGAAATGTGGAGTAGTAGAGGCACGACAGTATAACGGAGACCGCAGTACTGTAGAGGTCGGGCGCAGTGACTTGCACCGAATTCGTGCGCACGAAGGACCTTCAGCCTCCCTGTCTCTCGCGCGCACTCTATATCCGTGTCTCTCTTCTCTCCCTGTACTATCTTTCTCTCTGCCTCTCTCTCTCTCTCTCTCTGACACGCAACACACAGACACACGTATGCACGTTCACCGTCTGGAAGAGAAGGAAACGTAATGTTGTGTAGTTGCGACCTAAGCTTAAGTCCGTCGGGGCACTGAACAGGTACACATATTACACGTACATACACATATCTATAGACAGGATAATTCAATCTCGTTGAACGCCGATGTAAAACGTGTATAAATATATGTATACATTGTAATAGTAATAGAACACGGCGGGAGGACGAGAGAGAGAGGTAAAGAGGAATTTATCTCGCGAAAGACACGAGGCCAGCGACATAGTCGCGGATCGGAAGACACGCTCGCGTGCGCGCGCACGCAACCGAGCCTCGTCGATGCGCGGACGTCGTGTGATAACACGCGATCCGTCTGACCCGGCCAGCTTGTATGAGAAGCGGCACAAGGGGAAAAACTGATCTCGCAGGTGGATCTCTGTAATTTCACGCCGGTCGACCTTATATTTTTTTGTTTCCTCCCTCCTCTTTCTCTCTCTCTGTCTTTCCCCCTGTCTGTCACGATACGAAGGAAGGAGGAGCCGCACGTGCACTTCTAAATGGAAAAGATGCATGCATGCCTGTAATGGGCGGTCAAGAGTTACACCGTTAGCGGCACAGTGGCGACGCGATAAATAGAGTGTGCCCGGGGGTTATAGGTGTTCCGCTGCGTGTCACCGCTGAGACACACATCGTTGAACGGGGTTGCCTGGCGGGTGGGTGGGGGTTGTGACGGAGGGAGAAGTGATTTTCCAACGGTCGCCGGCATAGTAGTGCATGCGCGGCGCGTCGCGACGCGGCGCCTCGCGGAGAAAGAGTAAGAAGTAGCGATTTCGTCCTCTCCTCGGTTTCTTCCCGTGCATTTCTCCTCATAGACGTCGCTCGGTGGACCATTCTTACGCGTTCCCTTGTTCTCACTCGTTTCTCAAACAGTGAATCTCTCCCTCTCTTTCTGTCTGTATCTAGTATCCCTATACTTCTCCACGAGACCGTTACTTTTCTCTTTCCTCACGTTGTACAAAATAATACACGCAGCGCACGCACGCATTTCATCCCCGATCCTTGGATCCTACGTTGTCCCATGTGTGCTAGTGTGCGAGGGATTATCACCGGTGTGGATTATTCGGTACGCGTTTTCTCGCGCTACGGCCAGCCGACGGAAGGGAAGCTATCCGGGGGCTGCGCGTGTATTTTCGTGCATCGCGCGGGGTCTCGCGTTCCGTTGGGTCACGCGCGCGAAAGCAACGAGAGGCTGCTCCACCTCGAGATCTCTCTGTTATATACATTCGGTTCCTTCGCTACTCGTTCACTCTCGTTTCTCTCGCCCCGTCTGTGAAAACGATTTGTACATGTGTCGTCTGTGAGAAAAAAAGAAAGAAAGAAAGAAAGAAAAGGAGAGACTCGAGGATCGCCCTTTTTTTCTGGTCTTTTCGGCAGTCTCTCGGCGTGCAGCAGCGGCGACGACAAGCGGCGGCAGCCGGCAACACACGTCGGCGGCGAACGGGCGTCCGTGACACGATCCAGGGGAATCGAGCGGTCCGTTTGTTCGTGGTTGCAAGTATAACGAGTGGTCCGAAACGCGCGAATAAATGTGTCGGTCACGGTACAAGACGTGAAGCGGGGGCATACACGGCAAGTGAGTATATTTTTAGTAGCAAGCGCCAAGCGCTAAAGGCAGAGTGGTATAAACGGCGCGCAGTGGCCTGATGAAGCGGCGTATGTGACATCAAATTTCTCTCTCTTGCCACCTCGACGAGACACCGAGACATCTTGCAGACCATCGGCGCGCGGTGAGTATCGCCCCGAACCCTGAACCGATTGATTCGCCATTCCGCAAACAGCCGCTCCCCTGGCTCGCCTCCCCTTCCCAGTGTCCTCATCTGTGTATGGTCATGTGTATATATATGTGTGAGCGCGCGCGTGCACATACCCACCCAGCCAACCCAAATCCCCAACGTCTGACTACACGTCGCTTGTATCTCTGCTTCTCATACACGTGTGTAGGAATCTTTCGATCGTACATGTGTATATATATACACATTTCTACTTGATATAAGATCAGCCGCCCCTCCCCTATCCCCCTATCTCATGTATATACACAAGGGTTCTACGATTTCTAACCTTTATTTCTATGTCGAGTAGGATTCTCTACCCCCTCTAACCCCAATTATAGACCGATACTTCCATGTATCCGCGAGAGATCACCAGGGTATATGCATGCATATGTATGTGTGCATGTAGTTCCCTCTCCTGTTGTGTGGTCCGTCGGATGGCATGTGCACCGATCGCACACACGATAGTGACATTACGAAAATTATGTAACCGTCCTTCGTTTCTTCCTCTTCTCGTTCTTCCTCGACCTACCTACCCCGGTGCGTGGCTGGCCTCCCTCCCCTCATCCTGCCTACCCCTACGGCGCTCCTCTCACCCCTCCCACTTTGCACCGGTCGTGGATGAACATTATTTCGGGAGTGCCAGCCAGACCTGCCAAAGTCAGACAGAGACGGATAGAACCACTATCCTTGTAACATGTTCTCTCTCTCCTGCACCTCGTGTGTCCCGGGATCGGGCAGGCGCATTATCGCGCGCAGCTATTGCTCGCGCCGCGCTCCAACTCCTGCATTCCTTCCTGATTTTTCGTTTTCTCCTCTCCTCTTCCTCGGCGGCTTCTTTTTTGCCACACGAAAACAAGCCCTTCGCAACGTTTGAATGGCGTGTCAACGCGTGCACGTACTACCTCGCAGGATCGAGTTCGTTATTCTCTGTTTACGCGAAATCGTTTAATACCGTGTGTGTGTTGTGTGTGCGCACGCATACGCACATATGTACACACACCATTCATCGTATCGTTCGTGCATATTCCATGTTGAATTTCGGGCGAACGATTTGTAGGTTAGTTAGACGACACAGAAGTGGAGGGGCGGAGGGTTAACATTGTTACACGAAGCTGGCTCGAATTACACGCCGGGTGAGCCGGCGCGGTAATTCCGTCTGTGTATAACCGGTAGTTTGTCGTTTTTCTCCGTTACGCGACGACGTTTCACCCGTGCCGCTCTGCCGCCGCTGGAAATATTTATTTTCTCTGAACACGGTCTCGAATTACCACGAAACCTTCGCACCGAAATGCATGCGTACATACCATACGTACGTGCGCGCGTTATCATCGCACAAACCCCTGTACCATGTGCTCCGCGAGAGGGAGAGAGAGATCGCACATAGTTCATCTGCGATTTAATAGCGTACTCGATGAATCAGGGTTGATAACGGTTTTATAGTCGGTTGCTTTGGTCTCTCCGTTGCCCAGTAGAAAGGGTCGCAGATTGGTCAGGCTGATTCTCGTCGGAATAGTCGTGTATAAAATTCCTAGATTCCCTGGTCCCCCCCTCGCAGCAGCGTTCTACCATCATCAGCCCTTGGCTTCTCCCACCCGAGTGTGTTCCACGGGCGCACGCCTTTGCTCCTCGATTCGCTTTGTCCTGAAATACATCGAAGGCTCTCTCTCTCTCCGTCTCCCTGGTTGCCTCTCTTGAACGCCAGTTTTCCGTCCTCGTCTTTGTCCTGCTTTCATAGTATCGACCCAATACGGGCTGACCTAGACTCACTTGCAAGGAAGTGTACTCAACCTTTGACACTTATACTCGCGGCGCTGACGAAACCGACCGACGATCGATAACCCGTCGAAACTAATTACGCACGTGGTGGGACGAAACGTTTCGCTGTGGCTGACCCCTTCGCCTCGTTTTCGCACTTTTTACGCTCTGTTTATATTATATGGGCTCGCTCTATCGTGGCTGGGGGAAGGAGGGAGATTGATCGCGCGTTACCATCGGCGACAAATTGTCTCGAGTACCCTTTTACCATCGCGATACGCTGCCACGCGCGTTCCCCTTTGAGATGCGATTTTTTTTTTTCTTCCATTTCTGTTATTGGTAACACGAACCGCGTACATATGTACTGCTGCATGGGTGAATCGCGTTACACACGGAGCGGTGTTTAGTTATGTAGGTTTCTTCTCGCGATGTTTGATATGGTTGGAGGCGAGTATATTCGTTGGAGGATTGTTTATAGGATAAATAGGGAAGCAGACGGTTCAACCATGGGGCCGTGCGAGGTCCATACGTGTGACGCATATATATAATTCGTTTTCGCAGTATTTACTCGATTAGGAACGTTGTCGAGCACGTGATGGAAAAAAAAATGCTGCATATTTTTTTCCCTTCGCTCCGCGCGAGCGACTGACCGATATACGTTCCTCTTACCTACTCGATGAAAGGTTAAACGGTAGCCATAAGTATAATATCGACCTATCGACCTATATATTGAGGAATGGAGCCATACATGGTTGGGGAATCTAGGGAAAAATGGCTGGGAGGGTGTGCAACCGGCAGCGGGAATGAAATTAAACCGACGCGGAAAATGTTATTAACCGCCACTTTGTCGGCTTTATATTTTTATTGCCCTGGGATGCAAATGGAGGATCAAAATGTCGTCGTATTTTCGGTGCAATTTATGGCTTCCTGGGAGTGGAGCTTTTCTTTCTGGGTGGATTTTTAAGCGGTCGACTTTTAACACGATGTTAGCAGTGATTCACGGTTTTTCCCCCTAACAGCTTTATTCTTCGAGGAATTGATTTTTGTTCCCCCACCGAACAGGGAGAGGGGGCTAGAGAACGCTTCTTCGTAAATAGCATACGGCATCTTATCTTCCCCGCCCTTGTAGATTTTTTTTCCTTCCTCCTCCCTGTATTCTTCGACAAGCAATTTCGTTACGAACGGGGAACGACCCTCTGGGGGGAAAAACTTGCCCGATTCTGATGCAACTTTTCCTCCATCGACTTGCTTTCTATATATACACATATATATACATGCGTTAGCGTGGCGAAAAAAATATGAGAGCCAAGTTACACTTTTTTTTTTCTTCTTACGCGATACCTCTTGATACGAATCTCTTATTTCTAATTCACCGCGGAGGCAATTCGTCATGCTTATCGAGGGTTAATCCCCCACCCCCTTTTTTTTCTTGAAGTGGTCGAATGAATCGATAGCATGACAAATAGTAACCCGACAAATTACACTAGACTTAATGGGGTTCAGGCCGCGTGCCGCTAACGGATGATATAGCGACGCTCTAGTAACATTCAGCCTCCCAGTTCCCTCTTCCCATTGTATGATTAAAATTACGAATCTTTCCTCGCACAGTAAGGAAGGGGATAGAAATGGTTGTATGTACGATTGGCGGTGCGTGTCTGAGCTAACGATTTCAATCGGGACGTCTGAACACCGCCACGTGCCTTGGATTTATCGACCCGCGATATGTACTCGAAAATTTGAACAGGAAGTAGAGGCTGTGCGGTGGTTCCCCGCGTACACCAGCCTGTCGCTGTCTTCGTCAGACCCGCGCGGCTGGTACGCATCATGGTGGATTAAAAATAACTAGACACGTGTGTGAAAACTGGTCGAGCGTGCGGCGGCGGCCAGAAATAAAGCAGCGGCCCGTCGATTAACTCTTTCGAGGCGAAACTTTACCGTTAGCCAATATGCATCGTTAGTAGCCGACCGCAGAGGGGCGATGCTTCTTTTCTTCCGTGGAACGTTGACGGATATATCGTTGTCTTCCTGTTAACGCCGTAGTTATTTTCACGCTTCCTGGTAACGCTTTTTCGGACACCGTGTGCATCGTGCCGCGTGCATGCGTGTACTGAAATCGGCTCGGTTAAAAAGCTTACTGCAAGCGGACGGAACGTGCAGCGTTAGTGACAACGGCCTAGGGTTTTTCTCTCTCGCGCGGACGGGGTATTTTCGTTGCGGTCGTTTATCCCTAACTTTGCCAACTGGTACATTCGCTAAGCCAATCATGTATACGCAATTATCCTTTAGCTCGTCGAATTTAATTAATTGTTTAGAAGCAAACAACTTGAAGTACGCTTTTCGGCCGCGTTTACGGGTGGATCGTGCCGCAGCCTGGTAAATATATGGCCCACGGATACCGTCGTGTCTCAGAATCTTTCGGGGCAAATGGTTCGAAAAGTTTCGAGTTTCTAACGGAATGAAATATCGTTCTCGCTTTGGCTGTAAGCCACGTACGCACGTATGTACATATATCGTACGTGTGTGTACACGTATGTATATTATATGGACCGTTTATTTTGAAAGTGGTGTATGTCCGTTTCTTAACAAAATTGAGATATCACAATAATTTCTGATCAATTTAGTGTATACTTTTCGTTTATAACTAGTAAAAAGAACAACAACAAAAATGGACCTACACCACTTTCAAAATAAATGGTCCATATATTGGCGAGCAGAGTGGAGAGTCTTTTGCTCCTCGTCCGAAACTTTTCTTAACAGCTATCCCATTGTTCTGCAAAATTCTTTGGTTAGATCCAGCTTTGGCTCAGTTAATTCCAACACGATTCGTTAGATCTCTTATCTCGGGCGAATAGTTTGTTCTAAGCGGACCACGGAAATGAATTCCGGTATATTCTATTAATGGAAAAATATTGTCCGATCGTTGCCAAAAGGATTGATGCACGTCGACTCGACGTCTAGTCTGTCGGTGCTTTGGCACTCCACGCTGACGCGGACACTTAACGTGACCGTCTGCCAAGTCTCCTTGATTGCTGTAAATCATCAGGAATCCCTCTGTTTAATGTTTGGACACGTCGTTCCCCTGGAATACATTGTCCAGGCTATGGACGCTGATCTACTCCCTAACGTACACAAGTTTTTATGCTCCGTTGCTTTCCCCCGGTGTCTGGCAACAGAAACGTACCGCGCCGCCTTTAATTATATTTCTGGAACTATGTTAGCGAACCCCACCCATGTCGGGCCACCTTTAAAAAATAAAAAAACCTATCTTTGGCCAGTTTCACTTTATTCTCTATCTGTTCGAACGCGATTTGGGTGAATCGTTGATGGAACGAAACAGAGTTGGCTGTTAATGTTCAATATTCATTGGGTCATAATGGTTGCCTTTGCCATGGATGAAAAGTTAATCGAGCTTGCACGTGAGTGGCTCGTGAAACGCGCTTTAGTGGTCGCGAAGATGCTTGACGAAGCCGTGCCACGCGATAGCTAGACTCATACTACTGAAACTGTGCAGCCCTTTACACCAGCGCTGTGTTCCGGCTCGGTCGCGTCTGGTTAGACCCGTGGATCGCGTTCTGCACAGTAATTCTTCGCTTGACACTCGCTATGTACTCGGAACCGGCTGCGAGCGTCTATTAATTTTTGATGAACTTTATTAAAAGATTTTAATGCCTTCGCATCGGTGAGACGATACTAATGCAACGGCGAAACTTTTTTATTGTTACTTATATCGCTATAGTTTTTTTGTTTTTTTTTAAATGGTGAGATTGTGGTGATTAAAATGAGACCAAACACGATACAATTTGGATCATATTTGCGGTTGATAATTTACAAAAACGAGTTGCAGTATAAAGCAAATATGATCCAAATTATGTCGTGTTTGGTCTCATTTTAATCGCCACAATCTCGGCAATATTTAAAAAGAAAAACTATAGCGATATAAGTAACGATAAAAAAGTTTCAATGTTGTATTAGTGTTGTCTCATCCATTCGAAGGCATTTAATCTTTCGCAAATGGTGTCGGTTTGCTCCTTCCACTTCAGAACTAGGGGGGCCCCCCCCAGTGGTGGGGATGACTCGCGAGAGTCCTCGCCACAGATCGTGGCGAACGTCAGGCGAAGAATTACTGTACATATATCGTTTCTACTTAATGTTTCACGCTCTAGCTGTTACCTGCTAGCCGAGGTACAGGTTGCAGTACTGGATTATATTTCATCCCCCACCACACTTCAAAAATGCACATCGGACGAAATGATAAAATTTCGAACAAATCCTGCGGAAGTATCTAGGGTATTATTTTGTCCAACGAAAATATTATACTAAATATTATGTGATTCGAAATTCCACTGAAATACTGTTGGTATTGGCATGATTTTGTTTCAATGATACATCGCGACCCAGTTATAACGGGCCACTGCGTGTATACACGTATAGCCGACCTTCGTTCCCTCATTTACTTATTGGGAAGGGTATTTTAAACGCGATGTCAATGAATGATCAATACCCAAGCGAAATGTTGGTTGTTGTAATCGACCGTCGAGCAGAATTTCCAATACAAGAAGCCGTGGAATTACCTGACTCGGATGTTTTCAAGGTTTCCCCCAGTTCCCCTAGAAATAGATCGGCCGCGTGAGTTTCGAAGATACCCGGCTTATTCACCGAACTTCTTTCTCGCTTCTTTTTCCTTTTCTTCGTCCGACAGTCGATTTCTACTTTACCGCCGAGAAGGTCAATGTCTCCTCGGCATTCTCTTGGAAAACTAAGCGAGAGAAAAAAAATTGCGTCTATTTAGCCACGATAGGAGGAGTAAGAGCACAACAGGGTTACCCTAGTTCGATAAATTCCGCTCGAGTGGGCGGGGCAATTAGATGCCCGCTCGATAAAACGTTAAAACGATTGCTTTTTCTATTCTCCTCGTCGCGTTTCTATAGAACTCGACGGATGCTCCGTCGGTAAACATGCTTTGAATATTTTTCGTTATCCCCGCTGCACTCTCGTTTTAAGTGATCCCGCACAGATGAAACAATGGGGCAGGACGGGACGCGCGGTTTACAATTTGCACACCAGAGGCGTGCAAAAGAGACAGGCCAGGCACTAAAGTGCAATTTCCAATACATCTCGAGCCCCCTTCAGGCTGCACTAGTGCCCTTAGCACCACGTGCACGTAGTTGATAGGAATCGATAGCTGGAATTATTTTTGCACTGTCTTTCGTGACCCATTTTTCACAGGTGTCATGTGTGCTCTAGTTTGGTAATTCCTGTGATCCGTGCGTCACGTGATCCATCGAGGCCTCTGACTTCGAGTGGTTCGGTTGATATGCATAATGACGGTGTCCCCACGGTTATCCATGAGTGATGGATAATTCTGGGGTTCCCTTCTCGGCGTTTTTTACATCTGGATCCGTGGCTCGTTCCATGGAAGACTAACAAAGCGAAATCAAGGACGTCGCTTATTATTACTAAGGGCTTCGATACCGGCCGATCAATACGCTGTAATCCAGTGGCGTACGTTTTATTTGCTTTTAACAGGGACTGCAAGTGCTCTTTAAAAAGTTTTCCCGCAACGAACAGTGTGTGGTGGTCGCGTTCCTTTATTCTTCGACTGTCTGGTAACTTTGGAACAGTTCCCAAGAAAATATCCAATGAAAGGATAATAAATTAATTTCTTCTTTTTTTTTTTTTACATTGGCTTTATTTTATAGAAGAATTGTCGCGTTGCTGAACGTTTTTAAATCGGAACATTAGATTTTCTTTTCCTTCGAATTTCTTTGGTCTAGGGGGTGGGTTATAGGCTTCTCTGGGAGGGAAGACAATCCATGCCGGGTGGTTCAGTATTTATTACTAAGAGGGTATTTTAGGACACAATGTTCGATGGTGTAATTGCAGGCCAAAGGCGCGTCAAATTATTTATTGCGTTCGTTGCAGTGATACAACGGCCATATGGGGCGGCTGTCCGCGCATGTCCCTATATGCACTTGCTTGGAAAATAAAGTGGAACTTCGGGGCTAGTTGCCGAGTGAACACCTGCCTTTTCAACTGTTATTCTTCTTTGTTTACTTAGTACTTCTTAATTGCTTTTTAATTTAACGAGACACGGGGGGTCGTTTCAATTTAGTCTGAAATTCTTGCCACGTCGGAGGAATATTGTGACGAGAGGCACAGGCGCATAGAAAACTACATCAGGATATTCACTAAATTCTCGGGAATCTAGGGAATATTTTCCTCCGCATGAATGCCACCGAGTTCTTGCCGAATTCCACGTCGCACAGCAGCCGACTTGCTTAACACGCTCGAAGATTTATGGAAACAATTATTGACAGATTACGTTGGCATCGTTGAAAGGAAGATGCTTTTATTGTGTACCGAGATAACGAAATCTGTAATCATCAGGCCTGTCAGATATCGCGGAACAACGGCACTAATTTACGTCACAATCGCCACGAGATCACTCGACGGATAAATCTCTTGAACATTTCAAAGTAATAAGTTCTTATCATGTTTCCACACTATTCCATATCGATACCGTTGCCACTATCTCTGACCGTTGCATCGTCGCGATTCTACTGCCAACCCAATGAACTGTACACGTACCATTCTCAATTCCCCAATCCCCCGTTTCAGTAAATTTTCTTTCCCCCATTCCTAGTTTCCTAAATTACTAAGATAATGGTGTCCACTTAATTTTATCGATAGAGCACCGCGGCGGAGAGCATGTTAATTCATCGCGACGTAATTAGATGGCAATACCGTTTATGGGGGAACTCGGCCCATTGGGAATCGTTGGTCGATCTTGCAGGACGCCGAATCGTTCTGCTTTATCCTCCGATCGACGCGTACTTCTGCACGATCTGAAAAAAAAGGGACAAAGGAAGACGCGGTTGGCGGAGAGGGCCCGCCGCTAGTCGGACGCTTTTAATTTCCTGTTCATTGACGTCTGATGTGAATTAACCTTATTGGCGTTTAACGGTTTATTTAGCTTTCTGGTCTAATCTTAACCGGCGCATTAAATCGCGCATAATGGTGTCACGATTGTTACGTTCGTTGTAACACTTTCGCTGCGCGATGTCCGGTACACTTCTCGCGGCTCTGAGTATTTATACACAGGGCAGAAGAGAGAACGAGATAGGGTAGGCGACAGAGTGGGATAGAGAGAGAGAGAGTGAGAGAGGAGGATGGCTTCAATAGGATGCGTTCCATCGAGTCCGATATTAAATTAATATTATCCATTAGCGTAGTGACGCAGTAGATTCTTGTTAACCCTGGACTACTTAACTGGGTTATAACAAACAACTAATTGTCTCTGTATCGCTCGTTGCCGCTTTAATTAAATTCGCGAAAGTATGTGTATAATAATGACGCGAGCATGGAAATTGTGAATGTGAATGGTGGTTGGGAGGGTTGTCAGCCTGATTACGAATATCTTCGTCGTTCAATTGGCCGTGGAAAGGAAGAGGCAAAAAAAACCGGGGCAGACTTGGAGGTCCGAGTTTTTGTCGTAGATGATAATACGAGCTACGTATCGATCGTCCATCCAGCCCAAGATTCGTGACGTAATAACACTGTGTGTGCGTCACGATTCAGGAGTACGCGGTGTCCTGGCTCGTTTCAGCTGTGCTTCTAGTGAGAAACTAAATATTCCCCGATCCGACTTTTCGAGCCTGTGACCACGTTCAGCAAATGATTCACTGCTATTGTCATTGATAGGAATTTGTACCGGATAATATTGACACGGAATAAAAATTGTCCGTCGGGCAACGATAAGCGTTACGATTCCCTACATTAATGGTAACTGGGAAGTTAGATAATATTTGAACATCTTGTTTCTTTCATTTATCGCAGGGATTTCTATAAGTTTGTCGCCTCGTTCATTTAACAATTAAACAACCGTGCAACGAGGGGCCGGTTAGGAATGGTTAATTTCGCAACAACTGACCGAGACGAGAATGTTTTTTAACCAACGGTCATAAGCAGAAGCGATTTTGGGCGTGGACGACGTGGGCGACGGCCCAAACGTTAGGGCGGCCGGGTAAAAATAAACAGTCTGTCCAATCTATAGAAATTTTCGAATTCCGTCCGACGTGCCTTTGCCAAAAATTTGTTTCAATTAAGAGAGGATGAAAAGAATGCACGGAAACGTATCCCAAACGGTGTTCGCAATATTCTCTTCCTCACTTCGTTCGAACAGTGACGATAAATATATATATATATTTTTTAAATCATGTTAAAGCTTGATCTTATTCCATAAAAAGGGATCATTCTTTTAATTCATTTCTCCTTTAATCGATTTTCGTTCAGCTGACTTGAAACATTCAATCGAGGATAATTGAAATCACTAAAGGTTTACGCGCCCGCTTAATTAGATGCACGATCGTGCAGTTTGTAACTCGTTAAAAAAGGGGGGGGGGGGGGGTCGGCAGTAGGATTCCCTGAAACATGTACGGAATCGGCTGCCATCTTGGTGCAGGGTTTTCGCGCGACTTCGTACGAAATCGTGGAACTTCGTTGGCTCGTGTCGTGCCAAGCCCGTACACAGCGATCCATTCCAATAGGTAATACACGATTCCGTGTCACAGATTCCGGGCTTCCAGTCGTCCCTTTCGAACGGCTATTAGATATCCCGGGAGATCGAGAATTGTAACGGCGAATGAAGGAACTTATTTGGCAAAAGGGCGTGCAGGAAAGAAAGAAAGAAAGACAGACAGACAGACAGAGAGATTGAGGGAGAGGGACAAGCAGAGGTTATTGTTCACAGGTCCAAACATTCGGAGGAGTGGGGGTTCGATGCGATAAAGTTTCGTGCCGTGGATGCCGGACTTCCGATCGTTTCTTTGAAATAGGATCGAGGGACGTCGAAGCGGAATAATTTGATTAAAATGCCCGGATACACGCGAGCGAATTCGCGTTTGGCACATACCTGTGTGTATACCGGGCAAACGTGTTTATTCGTCGCCGGGTATATACACGCTGAATGCCCATCGAAATATACGCAACCTCCGGACAGGGAAAAGAAGGAGATACGTTTTATTGAATTTCATTTGTATTTCCTTCGTTTCCCATTGACCCACGCGCGTATGTGCACGATCAGGCGTAAGAATTCCATGGAGTCCACGCCCTAAGGCGAGTTAAAAAAACAATGGCGCGATGGTAGTCGGCCAAGCCTGTTAGATCCTGCGATAGGAATTTCCTTTTGTTGTGTATACCGCGGCTCTTTTCTTTTTTCCCTCGTCGCGTCGGACACGATCGTACATTGTGAATCATAAATGTCGGCTGCCCGTTTCCTATGCATACCGTCGGGGCGCATGTCCCTGCCGTCTCTTTTTACTCCGAGCTCCTTTCAACCTTCCCCAAATGTGTTGCTTCCTTATCTGTACAAACGCGAGTCAATATTTGCTGTGCATTTAAGTGGCCTGTGGCGGGGACCTTCTAACCTCCTCAACGGGTTTTAATAGCGCATGCTAATGAGAGACATGTATACGTACACGAGCCATGCTATGTAGAGGATTAATGGGCGGGCGCGTTTTTAATGGGATGGGACTTGGAAAGACGAATGCCATAGGTGTTTTGTTATTTTTGGTTTTATTTGTTTCGTTTTGAAACGACGGCACAATTTGTAAGACACAACCTATTACCCCGGGGGTGTACGTAAAATACATCGGGGCAAATAAACATAGCGGTGGAACAGTGGAGGCATCTAGCAATCGCGGAGGCTATATATAATGCTCGGTCACGAGTACCGTTTCCATGAAGGCGTCGCGTTTGGCGTGACGAATACTGATTAGCAAGTTAATATCACAATGTCTCTCTGGGAAGATCAACCTTCTCTTTTCAATTATGACGCTTGCCGCGAGGAATCTATCGCGTTATCCGCCGTTCACGGTAAATAAGACAGATAGCGCTGTATGAATATTTATACGAGTGGAAACGCGGGCGATTTTGTTCGTTTTTTAATCTCTTTATATACGAGGCGTTAAAGTATCGAACGAAAGTTTACGCGTCTTTATATCGCACACCTCGTTCCTGCGGGCCTCTGTATTCTACGGAAGCCAGATCACGATTTAGCGAGGAGGCACTGAGCTAAAATTGCTGCAATTTAATGATACCGGTTTCCACGAATTGTTATTTCAATCGTTCGTGTTGTAATCATTTTAGTTTCTTTTTCCTCGAATATTCGCGGCAGTAGTAAATGCTAGAGTCTTTTTTCTCTTTCAATAATGATCATGGAGTTTTATCGTGGGTGGATCGAATGTACTGCAAATGAGATCTTTCAGTTTTAACGTACGAGAGATAAAACGAGGTTCCCAAGTAATCGAACGTTTCCAGCGCGCCTACTTTTCCAAAAATATGCGTGGCAATAAAGAGGCGAGGCTTATAATTCCTTTTTATCTTACATTTTATTGCTTTGTTTTCACGTACACCGACGTAACTCCGAATAGTACCAGCTACCTAAACTTTATGGTAGCGACTGCTTAAAAAAATTGCCCAGTCACCGAATCTGCCATTTTATGGGAGAAAAGGTCTAAAATCGATGTGCAATATATAAAATATTGTCATACATTATTTGCACGGCGCAGCAATTCTTTTATTCCGATTTCTTGCGAAAACACAATCTTATTAATTTGTCACTCTAAAATAATGCAAGGAAAGAGAATTCCAGGTACAGTGTATACGTGCACAATTGTACACGGTAATTCCATTGCCATTAAATCTCTCCTACCTTAACCGAATAAAGAAATCAATGTCCTATTGCCGAAGTATATTGGGATGTTTGTCTCATATTTTTAGTAACTTCTTGAAACGGTAGTTCAGCCACGTGGCTGGCTAGGGAAATAAGATCAATACATTGGTTCAAGTCGCGCGGGGTTGGAACCACTAATCTTCCCCATAGAGAGGGCACTACTGTTCCTTTCCCCATGACATAACTCCGAATTCGAGTAGAACTCGTCGATGCCAGACGTTTTCTCCTGCCGGTGCGTGCATGCGTGCTCGCCACAATCCCCTCGCCCTGTCACTCCGCGTACAAATATATCCGGGGTACCTTTTGCCCGCCGCCACGATTGACGTCATAATACGACACCGTAGAGCCGTATTATCGTCATGAAACGTTTACACGATACTTTACTTCGCCACCTTATCAATTCTCTCGTTTTACAGCAGCCTATCTTGAAATCTGTCAGGCCTATTATCGGTGGCTGGGCGAGAAGGCCGCGTAGAGTCAGTTGTGCCGCACAGTTGTCCACCCTCCCCACTATGCCTCCGTGGCGGCGCCACCGTCGACGAGCGCGCACCACGGATGCCTGTGAAATTTTGTTTCATAGTCGGTTTCGCGAATTCGTTCACCCGGGGCTGGCCGTGACGCGCGACCCGCTCTTTTACGGGATACGATTTTCCTTTAGGCCGCCGGCTGTGTGTCTCTATCGCCCTCTGTCGGCCTTGGATTTATAAATATTCGATTGTGTGCTTGCTCTCTCCTCGCTGTGTGCCTGTGCGTGTCATCATCGCAAATACGTGTTCCTCGATGATACGAAACTCCTTCCTGCCTTCAGCAAGTACCACCTTCGATCTCGACGCTGCCGGGAGCCCGTTTCTAGTGGAACGTTTCATTAAACGGCTAAGCTAGGATAGTGATGAAAATTGTAGGCCGCTGCTCTGACCGTTTTAGGGTGAGTAATCGCGCTCGATCGCGTGCGAATAAATCGCAGCACGGAGTGGTCAATAGCCATATCCAGGGATATCGGCTACTCCGAATGTACGTCTATCGAAGTCGATTGTGACTCGCCGAGCAACAACAGAATTGGGATCACGGGCGTTTTGTGTTCTTGTGATTAGTTCCGGGGCGAATTTCGCGGTGGAATTTTTCTGCTCTGTGCACTTTATATTTGTCGCACGGCCCGTCTGTCAGGGAGGAGCGAGTAATGAAAAGGTGGAACAGTGAATGGATTGTATGGCACTCGGCGGCGGCGCGCGCGCGCGCACGCGCACACCAGTAATTGCATACGAATGCATACAAATGCTTATGCGCGGTAAATCTTGCGTGCTCCGCGGCTTAATTGTCACTCCTCGCTCCGACTAAGGTCATCCCACTCAATTTTCACGCCACGAGCCTCGAATCTTTGGTTGTTTCTTTATTTTTTTTTTTGCTTTCGCGGTAAACAAGATAGTCGTCGATATATATGTACTTTTTATTTGTTACAGTATTCAGGTTAGAATCGATAACACTATAGATATTTATCACGATATATTAGCCCGTCGTTAGATCTCAACGACTTTACAGTTATCTGTCATTAACATACATACTTTTATCAACGAGAACTTCAAAGATACACGCGTGGTATTGATCTTTCCAGTAGATATGTCAGTCTGTGTCGATTGGGACAGCTCTTTAATGGATTTAAATGCGGCCGGTGATTTCTTTTTATCTGCCAATACGATATCAACGAAATCGTGACACGGGTTACAAGCAACGTGCACTTATAGCAAATTAGATCAGTGGTAAAGGGAACTTCGATAGATTACAATTCGTCGGCCAACTACTGTACGATGTATTACAATAATATACACCTGCTAGTTAAAGTTTTCCCTTTTAATCATCAGAACACGATATATGTACATATAGCAGGTAGCACTGTGCATTATCTGTTTATCAATGAGCGAATGCAGCAGAACATTGATAAACTACGTTCCAATTAAACTCTGCCGATGAAAGAACACGGAAATAGACATGCGAAATCACACTTGATTTGCCGACGCGTGAACGAATTGCCCGATATACGTACATAGCGAATTCTTTAAGGGGTCCAGAAATATGTGTATAACACATACGTTTACGCAAGTGTGGCGCTGTAGTTCGAACACGTGAAACACTAATTATACACGGGGGTTGCCCGTGCGGCAAGTTTCACATCGAAATAGACCGATTTTATCCGATTCAATGAAAACTCCCGTGTGGCATTATAATTAGAGGCAGAGGAGTTATTGTTGGATTGATGGATCGATTGTCGTTAACGTTTCACTGGCCACAGAGTTATAGACGGCGATGCTTCGCGTAGAAAGGAAGAAAAAAAAAATTCGTATCGGAAAAAGCGCATTTTGCATGCATTTTCAAAACCGTTCACCGTACAACGTATCGTTATTGGCGGATTATGTCATGGGTCCGGGTGCCCGTGGGTTGGCAGCCCTGCGTCCAGAGGGCTGGCGGCACTAGGGCGCGAAATGAAACGTAAAATGACTCTAACCTAAAAATAAGGGCAATTTAGCACCTTTGCGCATAGTAAAGCAGTAGTTAGTCTTCCCATCAAATCAGCTTCTAATTAAGGAAGCCCTCCCCTGGACAACTCTGCACGCATTGTATCTACATATATACCCCAGAGAGCGAGACAGGGAGAGAGATTACTCGATTTCTCCGTAGGCTCGGTTTTCATTAGCGCTCCGGTGCGAGTTAAAAGATTTTTATCGCGTAGAACATTGCCAGACGTAATTAGAAAGCGAACGGAACGATGGTTCGCATCGAGAGAGAGAGAAAAAAAAACGGCTAGGATATTTTTGTGTTAGTTAGAATTTCAGGGTTATTTTAGTAATATTAGTCGGGCAACGTTGATCCTGTTTTATCGATTGAAACTGTTGGACAATGAGAACGATAGAACTAGTGTAAACAATGGAAGGGAATCTGCGTGAAAATACGAAAATAGTTGCAGCTGCTAAAAGGATTCCGTTTCTCCACTCTCTCTCTCTCTCCGTCGCTCTCTCTGTGTCTCATTCTATCTGGTAAACTCCCTCATGTCTTGCTTTGCCGCTCTGTTTGCTCCGTATCGACTGTGGCTCTTCAGCTCAATCAACAATATCGACTTGTTACTCTCGAAATATATAGCGCACAGAGAAAATATCTCTTCTCTCCACCCCGGCCAAAGAAATGGCCTCTGACCGCTTGAAACAATTACTTTCTGTTAGAGGGCACGCTTTTCAACACGAGTGGCTACTGGGTAAAGTTGAAAGGCGGCCTGTAGATTATTCAAGAACGATAACCCTCTTCAAGTTTTACTGCCAGCTGAAAAGGAAGGGTCTTTGCATTTGTATTGACGGAAATTACATTTCTTTTTTTTTTCCCTTCTTGGAATCGGTTAGATCAAGATCGTCCCGATTAGATCAGCACGAATTCTCGTCCTAGTCGTTAAAACGAACTTATGCCCGTGGATGACTGGTTGGTCAGCGGGGCGGGGATTCGTCGTGTGATAATGCGTTGAAAATAGTTGTGAGTAAAAATTACGTAAACGATGAATGAATCAGGTTGAACTTTCCAGTAAAGAATGTGGCTCAGTCGATCGCAAGACATCGCCGTGTACGATGTGTCGAGTGCGTTTCCATGATATCATAAATCACATATTGCGAAACTACGCGCGTGTTTGCTTCTATCGGACGCATTAATACCGGGATTATACACCTGACAACGATTAATTACTTTATATACAAAAGGTGGTCGAATAGAAATATTAGAAAAAAAAGTTTAACATCTTTGCAAATTATTCTTACACAACTGTAATTACTTTTTAATCTAACGTAATATACAATTTACCCCTTGTGTGGGCAGCCAAAATGGTCAACAAGTTTGAAGCTTAGTTACTTCAAATATTGCGCGTGAATTCTTGCCACAAAACGCGAATCGACGTTAAAGTGTCCATAGAATCGAGATCCGGAGTGGTTTAGCGATGTCTTGTCAAGAATATACAAAAACTGTTGAAGGAAATATAAACATTAATGCTTTTCCCGCGAAACTAATCCGAATCTAACTCAACCTGAGATTGTCCAGCTACCAAGGCCCAATTACATTACCCACCAAAGTTACTCGGAAAGAGAGATTAAAAGTACGATACCAGCCCCGCAATGAAACGCAAATAGATTAACCAACATTACAGATCGTAATTTCCTTTCAATCGAACGTAACGGTGAACATTTCATCAAACATCGATACCTTTCCCGCTGCGTTTATCGCTTTTACCCAGCGCGCGTACGTCCCACCAAGCGAAATAGTGCGCCCCCTTAGTACACACACTCCCGTCCAGATGGCGACACCAATCGACTTACCACTTTGCTAATGGCCCGTCTAACTCAACACGCCTTTCCGTCGCGAGCTGGCTCGCAGCTGTACCCGATCGGCCGTCCCGTTATTGACAGGGGAATAATGAAGCTTCTCGTCCCTTACCAGTGAGGATTAAGTCCGTTCGCATGCCGGATACGAAGCTCGTCCAATTCGTCCCGGTCAGACTGTCGCCAGAAGGTAAACGGGCGTTCTCTACCACATCTGTGCCGATGCATGCGTGCGCTCCGACGACGACGTCGTCGTCGTCGTTCTGTCTCGCTTCCCCGCGGTCGCTTCTTTATTTTTAGACAGGCTTAACCATCAGCGACACGTCGGATCGTCTGTCCCGTTACGCCGTTCCTTCGCCGGTGACATCATTACTCTTATCCGCTGCCCGCCGCCCTTATCGCCGTCGATCGTCCCGCGGCAATGATTCACTCGCGCAACGGTACATAACCTCGAAATCGCGTCGGCATACGATGACAGCGGCGATTAATCGCCGCTCCCTCTGTTCCGCCGCTTTATCCGCGACTTGCGATTATTCTTTTCGATCGCCACCCACGCGAGATCGACTACTGTCTTCCTTGCTGTTATTTCGCTTTGGGATTCCCCGGCTCCTCGACGCAGGGCTTCCCGTCGTGCCGGGAATGTTTCTGTTTCGTCCCCGAAAAGCTAGTTTCCTGGGTGGTCCCCCGCAGTTTTCTAACCTCTCTTTTAGACGTAGTTGTACGACCGTTGGTATGGACCATAGAGGCGTTGGTTGTAGGGCCTGGATTCTGGAGGTCTTGTCGCAGAGTGACGCGTCTGTTTAAACAACTGTGACTGTGCGCACCATTTTGGTACGCCGGACTGATTGACCTGTGAACGATCAACGGGCTCGCGTGGCCATGCGTTTGGGAATGGCGATCGTCGATGCGGCGCAGAGATATGCTACGTGTGGGTGATGGACCGTTCGTTGTATGTTTCAGCTGTTGGCCCTCCGATTTCCTGGAGGCCGGTGGTGTCAGTGACACCAGAGAATAATACGACCTGCTAGCGTGAAGATTTGCTGTAAGAGTTGGCTTAGGCCAACGTCGGCGGACGAGGCAAAATGGCAACGATAGATGGCCGGCCGGCCCAGTATGGTATCAGTCTTAAGCAACTTCGCGAGCTCATGGAGCTGCGGGGACGCGAAGGTGTCAACAAAGTCAATAGCTATGGTGGTGTGCAGGAGATTTGTAAAAAGTTATACACCTCGCCTAGCGAAGGTACGTACCCTGCACCTGAGGCTTGTAACATTAACGGCGTGGACACGGCGGGTCTCATCGAGCGAGGAAACTTCTCACGACGCTTTCAGGTCTCAGCGGATCGGCAGCGGACATCCAACATAGACGAGACACATTTGGCTCCAATATGATACCACCAAAACCTCCCAAAACGTTTCTACAGTTAGTGTGGGAAGCCCTGCAGGATGTTACGTTGATCATCCTGGAGGTAGCAGCGTTGGTTTCGTTGGGTCTTAGCTTTTATCAGCCGGCGGATGACGAGGAAAAACGTGAGTAGTGTTGTGTCCTGCGATCATCTGCTACAATGCTGTTCGTGTAACCATTCGGTGCGCTTTTCTTTTCGCAGCTCTGATAGACGAGGATGAAGCGAAGTACGGTTGGATCGAAGGGGCTGCTATATTTATTTCTGTGATCCTGGTGGTAATAGTAACAGCTTCCAATGATTACTCTAAGGAAAAACAGTTTAGGGGCCTCCAGAATCGGATAGAGGGGGAACATAAATTCTCTGTTATCCGGCAAGGCGAGGTGAAACAGATCTCTGTGTCTGACATTGTGGTCGGCGACATTTGTCAGGTACGTGTGCAAATAAATCTGTTCCATAGAAATGAACATTCCAAGGTACCTCTGATTAAAATGGGGTTATTTCTGCTTTAAACTTTGAAGGAATCGATTACAGAAATGAATTGAATCGCTTGTACATTTTCTCGTACGGGCGGCACAGAAACTGCAACTCGTTTTCCTTGAAACTAAATTACACATTATTAAATACACGTGTTTGCCTCGCAGTATAGTTTTATAATTCTGTATTACAATTTCTATCGTTGTCTGCTTTCTTTCTCGCGTCACGAAAAGTCTATCTAAGATCGATTAATCCACGATTCAGATAAAGTACGGAGACCTGCTGCCAGCAGACGGCACCCTTATACAAAGCAACGATCTCAAAGTGGATGAGTCCAGTTTAACTGGCGAGTCAGACCACGTGAAAAAAGGAGAATCGTTCGACCCCATGGTACTCTCAGGTGAGTCGTGCCGTTTCGTACATCGATCCACGATATTCCAACAGAATTCTCCTCTCGTTCGCGCGTTAATTGCAACTCTTTCCGTTCCCCGGTTAAGGTACCCACGTTATGGAGGGTTCCGGGAAGATGTTGGTTACAGCGGTGGGCGTGAACTCGCAGGCTGGCATCATCTTCACTTTATTGGGTGCTGCTGTTGACCAGCAGGAGCAAGAGATCAAGAAGATGAAGAAAGGTACGTAAGGATGGATTGCGATGGAGAACAATCGATGTCAGGTGCCCCTTGATTGCTCTTGAGCATTTGGATGATCTCGAAAGTAGCGTGTTGGTTTAGAGAGTTGCCATTTTGAAAATCAATTGGGCACAGACGAAAATAATTAGTACTACGCGTGGCATGTTCGAAGAGTCATTTATCATTCTGCAATGATGCTGGCAATGTTTTCAAAATGGTTCACCGATTTCTTCCCACCACGGTACATTCTGTACGTGCATCAAAGTAATTGGTACATAGCTAGCTCTTCGCACCCCGGTGATAGATAATGCTAGAAAACTTGGTCGATAGAGTGCAATCACTGCTAGTCGTTTGATGCAAGAGCAGTAGCGGGTATTACGAAAAGCATGGCACAGAATCATTCGAAATGGAACGTAGAGAATCGGACAATTGACGCATGGTGTTCACTTGAGGAATTGCTGTGTGAGATGTCGTTTTATTTCCGGTCGCCCGTTTCGTTCACCCTGGCATGTGTTTGCAGTACTCTCAAAAGTGGCCCATCCAATTACTAATTACACCCACGAGATTAATTCCGAGATTGATGTCAATGGAAAGAAATGTTTTTGTTCCCGTTCTTAATCACACGAGAAAATTCGATTATCCTTTGGAACGTTCAAGTACCCGATATTGTCGCACATTAATAATCGCACTGTTTTTCATGATACTAGCTCATAAAGTCATGCGTGTAATAGCCTGCATTTGATTGTAAATGTATTGTACCTTTGTCTTACATGTTCCTGTACCGAGAACACCCCCCTCGTTGAATGGTCTTTAGAGTATCGTCATTTAGTGCCACCACAACGTTCAGATCGATTCTTGCTATCTATCAGAAACGTCACCGGCCTGACACGTCGAGGAATAAGTGTGACAACGAATTCAGAACTGTTCTTGAAAGTATTCAGTAGCACGAATTGACTTTACGTAACTTACAAATGGTTAATTAGTACATAAACCCATTATGCTTCCTTGTGATTTACGCTGTTGTGTATTGTATGTTGTTGCACAACCTGGAAGGCCCATCCAAGTGCCGTACAATTTTTCGTTCCTCTCACGCCTGTTGAACAACGCAATTAACAAAATCAAAAAACACCAAAGAAAAAGAGTCAAAAAAGACGAGCATTGACGAACGAAACGAAAAGAGAACAAAATTATTAACACACCTTCTGGGCTGTCTGTAACCACTCGGAATAATGAAAAAGAAATAATAATCACTGCAATACGCATATATGTATACACGTTGTTTCACGAATTCGAGCGAGAAAAAGAAATACGAGAACGGAACGCAATAGAACGAAAGAGAAAATTACGAATATGGCGTAACTTACGACTGGCATATTACATTTTTTTTAGATAGACTGCTAATCAATTTTGTTTTGCATGCGTTTTTTTATCTAGAGGCTAAGAAGCAGCGGAAGAAGAAGTCATTAACAGGTGAATAAAGTACTATCCATAAATCATAACTGTTCATCATTTCGGTGTACACTTTAATGAGCACGCGCGCGTACCTGTACATTTCTTTATTTATTCTTCTCACGTCGGTTTTGTTTGCAATGCAATTTTTTTCTCTTTCATTGAAGTTCTCGAAGAGAAGCGTGTTTAATATATTCAACGACACCTTTCATTTCGATTCTCGTCTTCTTTTTTTTTTATATATGCTTATATATCACTCTGTCTGTTTCGTTATTGCACACTCTATCTCTCGCTCTCTCTCTCTATATATATGTATATATTTATATTATACAATAGCCTCTGTATGTTGAAACTTGTGTCTCACGTTCGCCAAAGTGACTCCGTTTAGTTTCCTTCGTTTCTTTGTCGTCTCTCTATCTGCCTCTGTCTCTTGTCTACCTTTTTGCTTCATTTGTTCTCGTTACAAAGCAACTGGGAAGATTGATAAATCAATTGCCTCGTCCGTGCTTCTCTGTACCTTCTACTATGATTTCTAACATTTTTTTTACGAATGCCCTTTTAATTGCAGCAATGGTGTATCGTGCATATTTGAGAAGGACTATCTTTTTAGCGGCTACTAAATTCTCTGTACAGCTTCGAAATATCTCACCGCATCTCTCCCGTAGCAACGATTTTCTTTACACCTGCTGGTTCCCTGGCGTGCATTCTTGATAACACCCCTTAACTATGCTTTAACGTAACCACAGTATACATATCGTTTCTTTTCCTCGATAGACTCGTTTTGTTACTAACGGCGATCAATAACACCACGGCGTAGAAAATAGGTGGATAGATTAAGGAGTAGACGGAAATGTAAATAGGAAGCTCGATTCCTCTAAATTACACCGCACCCCTGAGATTAGTACGGTAGACTATATTTTTCATGGAAACATTGTTCAACTCCAAGCCCCATCGGCACAAGGACCAGAGAACATATTCTTTTCAAAGTTCCTCCCGGGGATTTTTGAAATTGAAGCTATCGTAGAAATAGCAGGCAATATCCTCTGCAAAATTAATTAAATTCACAGCGAACATTCCTTGCATAATAATACATTTAGGTAATTATTTATATAATTACCAAAAAATAAAAAACCCCACCCTCTGTAAGTTAATAAGAAATATTTGTATCCATGCAAAGTCCTTATGTCAATGGACACCGCTCTAACGGGGTGATCCACGAAGCCTGAAAAATTCATCAGTCAACGCCCTAAATTTTGTCTGCAAAAAAACCTGGAACTTCGAAAGCATCCAAACAGATTTCTCTCCAGCCCAGCTATTAACAGACAATCCGAGCCAATCACGTTTCGTGGATCACCCTTGCAAACAACTCTGCCTGCAATACAATGTACACACATGTACTCCGTGCCTGAAAATACGTACGACGGATCAGTTGAGAAAATAGGAGTCGAGCTTCGGGCGGTTTACGTCTCGCGTGCGAGGTTGAATAAAGTTTGAATTGTGTTCGAATCGAAGGGGACGAGGGTGGAGAGATAACCGGGAACAGCCATGTGAGCGGTGGCAAACACGAGGCAGCGGGGGAGCACCATCCACCACCCAGCCACAGCGGTTCAGAGGGGAAGAAGGAGAAGAGTGTTCTTCAAGCCAAGCTAACTAAACTCGCCATACAAATCGGTTATGCCGGCTCGACCATAGCAGTGCTTACCGTTGTCATTCTAGTCATTCAGTTCTGCGTATCGATGTTCGTCATACAGGGGAAGCCCTGGAAAAATACGTACGCTGGTGATCTGGTGCGGCATTTGATCATTGGTGTGACGGTGCTCGTCGTGGCCGTACCCGAGGGTCTTCCCCTTGCCGTCACCCTGTCCCTGGCTTACTCCGTTAAGGTGATTACGATGATAATTATTCTGAGCACTGTTCACGCACAGCTGACGGGCTCTAGGAATCTGGTTGACAATGATGATTAATGATCCCCGTTTCCTTTGGCCGCAGAAAATGATGAAGGACAACAATTTGGTGCGGCATTTGGATGCCTGTGAGACCATGGGCAACGCCACAGCGATCTGCTCGGACAAGACTGGCACACTGACAACCAACCGGATGACCGTCGTTCAGTCGTACATCTGCGAGAAGATGAGCAAGACGATCCCGCAGTTCGCGGACATACCGTCGCACGTTGGAAACTTAATGATACAAGCTATCTCTATTAATTCGGCGTACACATCCAGAACAATGCCCACGCAGGACCCTACAGAGTTGCCGCTTCAAGTCGGCAATAAAACCGAATGTGCCTTACTTGGATTCGTAGTAGCCCTGGGCATGAACTATCAGACGATACGGGACGATCAGCCTGAGGAAACCTTCACGCGGGTGTACACGTTCAATAGCGTTAGGAAGAGCATGTCCACCGTCGTCCCCAGGAAAGGTGGTGGTTACAGGCTCTTCACGAAGGGCGCTTCCGAGATCATCATGAAGAAGTACGTCCTACTTAGATAGATAGATCTTTTCGTCTGTATTTCAATCGCTGGTCACGTGGAGGCTCTGTCCTCGCAGATCCCCGCCGATCCAACTGCGCAGAATCCCCTCCCCTATAATTTCGTTCCTCTCGCCTGAATTGCAGATGTGCCTTTATATACGGTCGCGATGGTCATTTGGAGAAATTTACCAAGGATATGCAGGACCGTCTGGTGAAGAACGTGATCGAGCCGATGGCGTGTGACGGTCTTCGTACGATCAGCGTCGCGTTCCGCGACTTCGTTCCCGGCAAGGCAGAGATCAATCAGGTTCACATCGACAACGAGCCGAATTGGGAGGACGAGGAGAACGTGGTGAACAATCTCACCTGTCTGGGCGTCGTGGGCATCGAGGACCCGGTTCGCCCGGAGGTGCCGGACGCCATCAGGAAGTGCCAGAAGGCTGGCATCACTGTGAGAATGGTGACCGGTGACAATGTAAACACTGCGCGTTCCATCGCCGTGAAATGCGGCATAGTGAAACCGAACGAGGACTTCCTGATCCTCGAGGGTAAGGAGTTCAACAGGAGGATCCGTGACAGTAACGGGGAGGTGCAGCAAAATTTGTTGGACAAAGTGTGGCCGAAGTTGAGGGTGTTGGCCAGGTCGTCGCCTACAGACAAGTACACATTGGTGAAGGGAATGATCGATAGCACGTCTAGCGTGGGTCGCGAGGTCGTCGCCGTCACCGGCGACGGAACGAACGACGGGCCGGCATTGAAGAAGGCGGACGTCGGCTTCGCCATGGGCATCGCCGGCACCGACGTCGCCAAGGAGGCGTCCGATATCATACTTACGGACGATAATTTCTCGTCGATCGTGAAGGCAGTTATGTGGGGTAGAAACGTCTACGATAGTATAGCGAAGTTCTTGCAGTTTCAGCTGACCGTCAATATCGTCGCTGTTATAGTTGCTTTTATCGGGGCATGTGCCGTGCAGGATTCGCCACTTAAAGCGGTGCAGATGTTGTGGGTGAACTTGATCATGGACACGTTAGCCTCTCTCGCATTGGCCACCGAAATGCCTACGCCAGATCTCCTTCTTCGTCGGCCCTACGGCCGCACGAAGCCACTCATCTCCAGGACAATGATGAAGAACATTCTCGGTCAAGCTGTCTATCAGTTAACTGTAATTTTTATGCTTCTTTTCGTTGGTAATTATCGAACCCAATCTTACTCTAGTCTTCACATTTTTGCGTCACTCCTTGGTCGTCCCGAATAAAATTACACCTTCGATCACTTGGACCTGTTGAGAACTGCAGAAATCTGGTTGTCTTTAATATTTCCATTCTTTTATTGTCCCCACATTTGAAGAAGTAGCAAGCCAACTCGGGGCTTGACAGGTTAACGAGTTTTGCCCGGCATTTTTGGGACGACCAAGGTTATCGCAGAGGACCGTGCCGTTTCAAACGAGAAATCCCGTGCTTTATAGGTGATAAGATGCTCGACATAGATACTGGCCGAGGAGTAGCACAGGCTGGCGGTGGTCCAACGCAGCACTTCACCGTCATCTTCAACACGTTCGTTATGATGACTCTTTTCAACGAATTCAACGCCAGGAAAATCCATGGTCAGCGTAATGTCTTCCAAGGAATATTCACCAACCCCATCTTTTATTCAATCTGGATCGCCACATGCTTGTCGCAGGTAAGTGGTCCAGAAAGCTCCCACCACGATATATCCAAACAGTAACGGCCGAGAGTAATTTGCAAACGAGAGAAAAAAGTGAAGAGACCTCTACGAACAATTCTATGCAGCTTTTTCAATATTTCCAACAATAGAACGCACAACAGATATGCATAAATAGTATAATAGTTTACCGTATAAGTGCAGAAATTATTTCGCGAAGAAATTATTGTGAAAATGTAATTACAACGAAGGATTGCTAGAGTTGCAGGCAAAAGCAGAAACGGATACGAGGGGTGTTCCATGTTTGCACACTTGGACGAGACACAATGCTCTTCCAATTATTTCCCGCCCCCAGATTGTCCTCCGTTTTAACCGAATTTCTGTGTCTGTTTTTCTAGATAGTTATCATACAGTACGGTAAAATGGCGTTCAGCACGAAAGCTCTCACATTAGAACAATGGATGTGGTGCCTGTTCTTCGGACTCGGTACTCTATTGTGGGGCCAAGTAGTTAC
Organism: Nomada fabriciana; assembly: GCA_907165295.1. NCBI lineage: Eukaryota > Metazoa > Arthropoda > Insecta > Hymenoptera > Apidae > Nomada > Nomada fabriciana. Next base: position 7,696,828 of record OU015699.1, on the reverse strand, counting down.
GACTATTCCTACGCGCAAGATTCCTAAAATCCTTTCGTAAGTTATGAACAATATTCACGTAAAAAAAAAAAAGAAAGAAAAGAAAGATATGCAGAAAAACTACCATTTCTCTTATATGTAACAGTGTGTTGTCTAGATGATGAGAGATACTTCTGTTCAGTTTAGCCCCCTGGCACAACGAATAACGAGAACGAAAAGAAAGAACGTTTTGTGTCGTTTCACTCCAACGATATTTCAGGATGATGTTTATTTCTGGGATTTTTTTTTCTTCTTCTATTACATTTCTCTTTCTGTTTCCTTTGCTGTATCGTTTCTCTTTCTTAGAACGTATTCTCTGTTTTCCGTTCTCTTGGCCCGAAACTCAGCGCCTTTCAACGACTCTCTCTGAGGCATCTTGGGTGCTATATTAATAATTAAGCAAAAGAAAAGAAAAACAGCCATTTTGCATGCCGAAATACTAAAGAGCAACATTGAAAGAGAGAATGTAAGATGGGGGAGAGAAAAGTGTACGAATTTTTCTTGCTTTCTTGCAAAACCAAATGGATATTCGGGTTTGTTACACCCATACACATACGCACGCATTAACACACACACATAGCTTCTATAATTATGTTTTTGTATAGACTCGCTTTTGCATGAACCTCTATCAATAAAGATACGATACATACATATATATATATATACGTGGAAGTTGTTCCATAAATTGAGCACGATTTCGTTACACAATCGAGCACAGCATTGAACTCTCAATTGTCTACTCGAATACATGGCTGTTAATTATTATTGGGAAAAATATTGTACCAATGTTATCGCAACGCGTAACTTACCGGTACGATATTTTCGTTCGCATATAAAATTACCACCGTCACACTATAAATAATTATACGAGACACGAGTTGTAGCAGCGTCGATAAGACAAGTACCATTCGAAAGATAAGTATCATGCTAATCGGTATATCGTGTAAAGGTGTAATAGAAGAGAGGCATGCATCGTGGAGCTCATAATATTATTATCATCATTATTATTATTGTTATCGTTGTTATTATTATTATTATTATTGGTAGTTGTATAACAGTAGCGCTTCTATTTGGTTCGTGTCATCTCCCTCTCTCTAATTGCTTTTTTCATTCTGTCACGTGTCTCTCACTTACGCCCTGCTTAGCGTGTGTCGCTTATTCGTGGCATGCTACATGAGATAGACGGCTCCAGATTTCATGAAAATTGTGATATATACGTATATGGAGAACACTGATCTTTTTCTATGAATTGGGCACACTTAGAGTATAATCTCGCGTGCTTAGCTGTACCCTCGCTCCCTTCTTTCTTAGCGCTGGCCAAAAAGAAAAGAAAAGGAAAGAAAGAATCTTGCAACGTTCAAGGTTTCCTTTCGAAAGGCGAGAAACAGGAAGGAAAGTTTGAACGCTCTTAGAATTCATTTGGTAGAACTCTGTAAACCATAGTATTCGAACTTCATCGCAATTTTCTTCCAGACTCGATATTGTTGCCTGTAGGGTTGTTGGATGGATTTGGAGGAACGGCAGTAGGTTCGAAAAACTCCCTAGATCCTAGGGCGTAATCTGAACAACGCGTATACGTGCATCCAGAGCGTTGGATATTTATATATCGAATTGTTTCTGAATACTAGGGTGTACAGAGGATAATTCTAGACTCAGTGAGACATATGTATATATTTATAGGCTCAGCCTATTTGTTGCATGACTGAAGATCCTTGTCGAGTGTACTACGTACTTGTTTGTGGTGAAAATGTACTAACACAAAATGGCGTCGACGATAATTCGATGTGTATAAAATACTGGTGTACGAAATACCAATTGACCAGTACACGTGTTATATAAGCGTACATGTGTTATTGTATTTTATTATTATTATTATCATTATTATTCTGTATATATATATATAGCGTTTTCTGTTTTTTGGTGCAAAGGGTACTTCAGTGGCGCCCTCGAACCGAGTTTCAACTTTGGAACTAGCGGTTCCGGGTGACGCAAATACAGGGCTGCCAATATTCTGTAACAAAGTTTGCGCTTAAGCAAGGTTTGCCGCTGCAAATCACTCTGCTCTCTCGCTGGAGCTATTTTAGACGAATTTGTTAATCCCTTCTCGGCAACATTAACTTTTCACACTGTTCGTCTATTTATCTATCCTTTCTATGTTTCGTTCTTTCTGTCTGTCTGTCACACTCACACCGTATTCTGTACATATCTCTGTACATCCGTTCCTAACCCTTTTAATCGTCTGTCTAAGCCTGTTTCTTTTTTCTTGCCACCCTTCTGTCTATCACTCCATCCCCGTTACAAGCACGAAGCCAAGAAGACTGTGATCTCTTTCTGAATCGATCGATCTCTTCTTTCCTTCTTTTTGTTTCTTTCAATTATTTTCCACTCTATGCATCTGTCTCTCTCTCTGCCCGCTTAGGTTGCACAGACCAATTCGCAAAGGTAGCCGAGTGCACCGTTGCCAATTGGGATTAGCCATTTTGTTCTCTGCTCTCGCGTCGAGCGTGCTAACAATAATTTGGAGAAACAGAAAGAAATGAAAAGAGAAACGTGAAATTTCTGTACGTATAATAATATGGTGGTCCATGCAGGGTGGTATCATTGATATTAACATGGGGTGCTTCTGTGTGGTCGCGCATGGTCGCCATACACGCACACATGGGGCTCTCACATACTTTTATTAACATTAATCTTTCGCATTCGCTTGTTAAAGCTTTTTTATCAAGCCACTTTGTCGTACGACATATATTTATGTACATGTCGGTAGTTGCGGTTTTTTCTTCAAGCCTTTACTTGGAGAAAAATCGCCCCTCCTGGATGCAGGTAAGGGAGAGACACGCCAAAGTATCTTGTTCTGGCTGATTAAATGTTTACTTGCCGCTGGAGATAACCGGAAGTGTGAACGATGGTCAGGCCCGTTTTGCAATGAACTATACACGTGTATATTTAAATAATGGAACCCGTCCAGAGAAGAAGAGAAAGAACGATAAAATGTTCTATACATATTTATCTATGTACGAAACGGTACACGAAATTCGCACCTGGTCCCGTGAAATTTAACGACCGGATGTTGCCACGCGTGTTGCATCGTCCCCTATCACCCCCCTATGAACGTTCGAACTCACTTCCCATTCCTCCACATCGTCACTGTGTTTTTTCTCTTTTCTTTTCTTTTTTTTTTCTATTCAGTTTGTGCTTTTTGTTCCTATCTTTTCTTCTTCAATCTCGTTCATACGACGAAGCACTGCAAAAGTATCTCTTTCGTCATCATACACATTTACCATGGGGCTCATGGACCGTGTACTTTTACCGTCGTCCTCTATCTTTGTCCGCGTTGCATCTCACATCTCGCATCCCCTCGTTCGTTGGCTCTCATTATTTTATACACGTCGTTACATCTCTCTTGTTATATGTGTATCTCTGGCAGGCTGTTTCACAGGTCTCAAGTACCGACAATTCGTAAAATTCATTTATACATATGTAATTCAATCGAGGGTGAAAGCAAGCCGCTTAAACTTTCTCGAACTTTTTATTGCTTAGAAATAAATATAAATCAATATTCGTGTATGTTATATTAAACGAGAATCGTCCGCAGTAAAAATCACTAGAACTAGTTATGCTCTCTGAAACAGCCAGCAGTTCACTGTCCGTCTGCTTCCTTTCTCGGCCACTTCCGTTCACCGTTGCCGCACCGTTGATCAAAAAAGCGAAAGAAAAAAAACTCCCCATGAAAAAGAGACTAGAGAGTTGCCACTAGTCAGCGTCGTCGACACCGTTTCACAGTGACAGCGTGGTTAGGTTCAAGCTAAGGAGCGAGGGGAATAACCGTAGAGAATGAGAGAGAAAAAAAACGATTTTTTGTTCGGGGTGCAGTGCGTCGAGGAGGCCGGCACTACGCGTCATCGAGTCGGCTGACAAAATTCGACCACTAAAAAAAACAATCAAAGACTCCCATTTGAAAATCTAAAAAAAAAAGCCCACTTTGATTATAGACCATGTGTTGTAACAGGGATCGAGTGATGAAGAATTGGTTTCATGTTTTTTAAAAACAGATGGGGCCGCGGCCAGCCGGATGATATCGGTGCGATCAATCTCGGAGATGAGAAATTCGACCCTGACTCGGATAAAAAGCCGCGCGCAGGACAAATTCTATGGATCCGTGGTCTAACACGACTACAGACACAGGTAACTATCCCTATCTCTCACTCTCATGATGCCATCACTCGAAAAGTCACGGCGTTCTTCTATCGGGTCTCCCAAACCTAACCCCCTTACCACCGCCCCCCCTCCAACAGTCCCTGGGACAAATTTAGAGGATATATATATATATTATTATATATAAAAGTAACAACGGAGGAACAATTATTCGCCGATAATTAACGGAGAAGAAATCCGCGAGGCTGCGAATTTATTTCACCTTTTTTTTTTCATTATTTTTCCTCTCTCTTTGGCCTTAAGGCCCAAAGCCGCCAGCGGTGAGAATTGTTCTCTTCCCCGGGCCACGAGTAACCATCCGCCACCTGGTGGCCGGACCTACGTTCGACTGTGTCCCGTACGTGAACCACGTGGTTCATGGTTACATTGCGTATCATACGTGTGCGATACCCCATGAACATTTTTTTTTTGCAGAGACACGAGTTGTTCTCGACTTCGAATTGCGATCAGGTTTGCGCAGAATGGACACGGTATTTTGCGGTATTCTATTGCAATACGTTCCTTGGGGTCGACGTTCGTGGACGAAGGAGTTTGGGGAAGTTTGATGAAGGCCAAACTCTGTCTTTGCTTAACATATCCTGGACCGTTTATAGTTCCTTTTCGTTGATTTTTGTTGGTATCGAAGATGGTGATTTATAGTATTGGGTAATATATTGAAATGTACGATACATTGTTAGTATATTTTAATATGTTATTACTATTAATTTTAATGCATTAATTAATGGACGATATCGATTAATCAATAGTGCATACTTTGAAGGGATGATTAAGCGAGACACGTGTTTTCACAAACTTCTCAATATTCCCGCACGTCTCAGCTCGATCTGAAGGAGTATAGTGATACGAGAGCACGTTGTCCACTGCGCAGACAGGAAGTGTATACATATATGCACATACGTCGTATACTTCATTCCATATGTGCACATATATGTACATATACATATACACGTTCCTTGGTTTCTCTCATTTAGTTACATTGTTATTTTGATTTTTTTTTTACATTCTAGATCGTTGTTTACCTTGGTTTGCATTTTCATTTGAGTTCTTTCCGGTGTTAACCTCGACGATGCGTACCTTTAGCAACATATATATATATTTATTATATATACATAACATATTCCTGCGTTGACCACAGAAAGAAAGAAAGCTCGACGATATTTAACAACCGAACCGTGTAATACCCCTTTATATTAAGGAGCTGGAGAGACATTAATTCTGTTTCGTCTTTTGGGTCGTTTCCCTCCGTTCCTTCTGGGTCCTATGTGAGGGCCCCCCACGGAGCGCCTTTTTCTTTCATTTGATTTCCTTCATTTATTCATTTACTTCTCGTACACCCCTTAACCCTTTATACAGTCTTTCGCGTGTTAATTAATTTCGAATTTGCTTCTTCTCTCTCGTCATTCGTTCCTAGACTTATATGAAGGGTTAACTATTATGTTCACCGCCAGTGTCAGTCCGTTCCAATTATTCTTCCGACAGAAATTCGATTACCAAGGGAGCTGTTAATAATCGTCTCATTTGACCTCTTCGACTTCGTTATCCGCCTCTTTAGTTCCAGTCATCGTTGCACCTTCCACAGAACGTTCCAAATCACGCCTACCAACGGCACTTCAAATTGAATCGGAGGGGTTAATTGAGCCGCGGGACGAACAACGACTTAATTCAACTAACAGGAGTGATATTGATCTTTGCCCATCAAAATTGAATTGTCACGTCTATTAACGCGGAATCATTGAACCGCGGTGCTTTGTCGGACCCATTTCAATGGGGGGGACCATTAATTCGTCGAGCAAAGCGAGCCAGTGAACTTTTAATTGAGAATTATGGCCACGAGTGGGTAAAGGTCCACGAACAAGACGCTCTTAGAGGCTTTAGAGAACATAGCTTATTGGTAGACCCCACCGGCTTGTGTCAGCTTTCATAGTTATTGCCTGTGATAGTTATTTTTTTTTCCTTTTTGTTTCTTTCTTGGGACCCCATATAATAGAGCACATTTAGTCGTCGGCTTGCTCGAAGTGTAGAGGCACGGTACGATTATTTGAAGAAAAGGACCAAGTTAGAATTGGTCCACAAGCAGTCATCAACAACCCTATACATATATAAATATATACGCACCTCTTGACCTCGGAAGTTGAGATTAAAGTTGTATTTCCGTTCAATTCCAATTGAGGAATAGGACTTTCGAGTTCCTTTGATAGGTTACAAACGTGCACCGGCACTGAAGTGTAAACGAATCATTTCGATGGATTATTTCAGATAATTCTGATCGATGACTATATTGTTACTATAACAATAGGGATATTAGTACTTTATGTTGGTAACAACGGAGCCTCCCCTGGGTAATGGGTTTTATTGGTTAGAATTCATCGACGATATTTCGAATTAATCGAGGAATTAGAAATCGATGCTCGAGCGAGAGTCGTACATGGACGAAACCTCTCTCGTATTATTTCCTTTGTTGTTTTCATTTTTTCGTTTCTCACAGTGGGAATGGGTTAAGGCAATAATACGTAAGTCTGATGAAGCCAGCGCAAATATTTGACGAAACCGCAGCTCGCGATGCTGTAAATTGTTGGCGATTTTTTTTCTCGCACCATTACGATGCCGCCGATAGTTAATTAATTAATCGACGGATTAATTAATTAAAGAGACACGAGCACGCCTCTTGGGGTGGTGCGATTAATCAATTGGACACGACGTATAATTGAATTGTTCAGGGCGAATGCTTTTGATCGCAAGATCCGAAAATGTGGAAAAAAGGAAAAAGAGATATGTATCTCGTACTTTCTTTATTCTGTTTAACTTTTATACCTCGCTTTCTCTCTTATTTCCTTTCTTCTTACTCTAATAACACCATTCTCGATCGTGGCACCGGTCATTCAATGGATCACACTTTCGTGATGAAAAAGACCAAAAAAAAAGACAAAACATACACACGCAGAATATAATTCTGTCTGAGTAATATTATTTAAAAAACAAAAATGTAAAATTGACACAGACACCCAGTTAAGCTAATTATGTAAATTGAATGTGTAACCTACGTTTCAGACGAGCAATAGAACTCTGGTGCAGAATGTATCTGTGACAGGCAGATCCCCCTCTCAGGATTACTATATGGTTAGTCCGCAAGTCCAATCTCCGCACTGTTTGACCGTTCTTAAATATTAATTATTATATCATTTTAATTTGTACTTCACACTGATTTATTTACTTATTTTCGATGGTTTTGTTTTCTCACAATTAACCAAGTTTGACTACTCCTTCTTTTACTGGCCCATTCTCTTCTTTTTCTCTTAATCTATCTCTCTTTTAACAATAATTACTCTATGCTCTAACTTTATCTGCCTCTGTTACCTTTCCATTTGACTTTACGTTTAATTTTCTCTCCTTTTCTATTTTTACTCCTTTGAGTTTTTTCTTGTCATTATCGTTATCATTACTTTTTGTTATTATTATGATGATGATTGTCTGCCTCTCTGACGTGTTATTTCTCGCCTGTCTCTATTTTTCTTTGTTTCGTTTCGAACGCAGCTCTGCTTTTGCGAGTCGCGAGCTTCTAACTCGCTTCTTTCGCTAAAAAAACAAAAACAAACGTGCTGTATTTTTTCTTTTCTTTTAAACCGTTTTGTTTTTTCCCCACGGATCGATAGAACAATGAGAGTGCACACGCACCGTGTGCTGTTTGGGTATCTTTTTTTTGTGGGCTTCTATCATTTTTTGTTTTACTGTTCTTTGTATCGGATTAAAGCCTGACATTTTGTTTCAGTCAAGATCATCGACGGCTGTGGCTTGAAGGGAAAGAAATCCAACCAATCCTGCTCCCCTTCATCCTTTGTTCCAGTGTCAAGCTTTTTATGCAGGTTAAGGAAGCGATATAGAAAGTATCTGTCTAGGGATTTTAGAGTTTTTAGGGTTTTTACCGGTATCTCAGTAATACGGGGAAGTACTCGTTAGATATTAATTCGAGCCTTTATCGGACATTGAATACGGTGCAAGCGTGAATTTATCATTACAGTGAATAGTATCCTTTTTAATCATCAATACTTACATTAATCTTTATAATGGGGAAATAGAAACAATAGTATAGATGTCCATTTATTTCTCGCTTCAATAATACATTTGAGCAGAGTATTTATGATCGCACAAATAATTAATCGCAGTAACAGAGTATTTTCAAGTAAAATTCCCAGCTATATCGAAGCTGGAATTTCTTTTTTTTTTACAGAAAGTATGAATTTCTTTTACATTTTGATATTTAGTGAAACATTTAAGCCTGCACATTTCCGTATCCCAACTCGAACGATCTCTTCTCTTCAAGTACAGATAAGCCAGTATTCTCGTACCGTTAATATAAACAAATTGCAGTTTTTTCTACTTGTTTCATACGGAAAAATTCAGAATTACATTCATATATATATTCATTACATTCTTACGGGAATAATTGAGAATTTTCTTCGATTTTTCCATCATTTTTTTTGTACCCTTTCTTATTATTATTATTATTTCTATCGATTCTAAGGTGTTGCATGCACGTCTGTGCGTATGTATGTATGTACGTAATACAAGTTGCCCGTATATACCTGTATATACATAGGTGTACGTGTAACATGTACACACACGTGTATGTGAAACACATGCGCGTCTGTGTTCACGCGTATACGTATGTGTACGCGTATATATGTGTGCAGGACACACATACACGCGCGGCAAGGTACGCTTTTGCAATTCTATTACCCCTTTTTTATTTCACCCCGTTCATTTACCACATTTTATACTCGTTTCGATTCGTCGATGGTAATTTATATCGGGGGATGTTCATTATTAACGGTGCATCGGTACTTATTCTTGTTTCTTTCACCTTTGTTTCATCTCAATGATTCCCCTCACGGTACAAGAGTTTTACCGAGCATTGCGAATGAATTTATACATGTTTTCGCTGTCTGCTTCTGAATTATCATTTCGAATTATTTTCGTTTCTATGGCTCTGTTCATCGGACAAAGATATATACAGAGGATCTATATAATACGTCACACGATAAATATGTATTCCACTTAACAATATGTCCTGAAGGTGAACGTTTCTCCATCCGTTCGTTTACTTCTTTACCCATTTTTCATTTCAACATTCCGCCGTGGAAGTTGATTTTAATCGATATACATATGTATGCATATATACAGGGCGTTCCATTTTAAAGTTTCGCAATTATTTCCCGAAGTATAGATCGTTTGAAAAAATGTTTCGGATAAAATGTACCCTGTTTCGAAGGGGGCATCTTATGGTTGTCGCAGATCTTCTGCAAGTGGACGTGCTCGCGAGATTTCAAGGTCACCTTTCGCGCGCACGTCCGCTTTCGAAAAATTTGCGGCACCACAGGATGTCCACCATGAAGCAGAGTAAGTTTCACTCGAAGTATTTTTTCGTTCGACCTATAGGTCGAGAAATAATTGCGACCGAAGCTTCGACTGAAACACCCTGTACATACAAGCTCCCCCTTTCTGTTCTCACGCTTCAAGTATATATCTTCTAGTCAGCCGTGAACGGTCAGTGTATCAAGAACATATTCTTCGCAATTACTCTGCTCGCTGCCACTTCCAGAACATTTCTAGACCGACGCCCCTTGATTATCACAGGGGCCGCAAGAAAACACCATTGTTAAACCTGACAAACACGCCTTCAGCTTTCGCTTTTAAAAAACAAAACGAGGAAAACTATCTCGCCAATCATCGTCATTGCATCATAGTACAATCACCAATCTCGTCATTGTACATCGCGTCCAAGACAGAACAGAGTTCGAGCGAAAAAGCAGCCGCAAATGATAATCGAGAACAGACCGAGAGGAAAGCTTTGCCGAAACGAAAATGATGCACCTGCGGAATAGAGGAGTCCCATAGTACCTTGTACGTGGCGTGCTATGCGTGTGAGAACTGCATGCAGAACTGCTAGGAAGCGCCTGTGGAGCGACGATAACGCGGGCAGGAACGAGTGTGAACACAATTAACGAAAAGCACCGAAACGAAAGGAGCAAACAACGAAGAAACACTGTTGCCCTGCTTGCATTCTGTACCTGTTTCTCGTTATAAGAAACGGGTGTTTCGAATTAACGTGTCCGGCAAATGGACACCAGCGACACCCTCGTTGGCTGGGACAATGTGTGCTCCTTTTACATATTATACATGTACATGTACTTCGTTAATCGTTGCGGTGTGTGCGTTGCGGCCTTGCTGTGAATATATACCATACGCCATTAACACTTCTGTCCAATGGATGATACGTGGCAAACATGCATCGTGTGTCTCTTTCGATGTGCGTGTGCTCTGTTGCGTTTTATATTTATATAAATATATATATATGTTTATATAAATATAAACAAACGTGCACAGTCTGTCTGTGTGTTTATCTGTTTCTTCTGTTTGTCTCTCTGTCCGCCGTGTGCACACGACAAAAACGAAGCATCCGAAGGGAAACTCTGCTCTGGGTGGCCGAGTAATCACACACGCGAACACATACACGCGCAAACAAGAGAGCCACAGAAACTGAAAGGGAGAACCTCCAGTAAAATAGTTTTCTCTTGCGAAGCTTTTGTCTGTTTTTTGAGGCTGACGTGCAGTTTAATTTGTTCTTTAATTGAAACGTTTCAGTCAATGGAAGGGAAGAATCGGTGCACCTTTTTCAGGTCGCCATTGTTGCTAATATTATTGTTATCAAGATTGGACTCTTTCGTACGGTTAATCTCGATCCCATTTCAAGTCTGAAACAACGCTTGCATGCAGCAATTGGCCTTACGACACTCGTCCCAGCAGCTTCCAGCTATGTTCTATCAATTCAGTCACACACCAATGCTCGGCGGGTTTTACTTGCCATATTGTTTCCGGATCAATCGGGGTCAGTATTGCAAGTAACGTCCGGAGCACACTAACAGCAAGGAAAGAAACCCGGGAGCACTGAGCCTCGAAGGTCCTCCAGGACCGTAGCTTCCTTTCACTTACATACACACTTATACACACACATATATACAACAATAAATAAAATCGAAACTACTTTTGGGAAGGCCTTTGACTAACAACAAGAACAACAAGGAGTGCCCAGAAACAGAACCAATTAAAAAAAAAAGAATATTAACAACAAAGACACAGTCACGCCAGTGTGTGCAGCAGTTAAATACTGACGCCAACAACAACAACAACAACAAAAAAACAATAAATTATACAACGATAACATGAAGAGAATAGAGATTAAGACTCATGGTATGATTTGTGGTTTGTTAGCCAGCGGAACCCATTCGGGAGACTGAGGTATAACGGGGCGGCAGTCTTGCCAGCCGCCACACTTATCCTGTCGGAGTACAAACAAGTACGTAGCTCATGTAGATCGCCTGCCGTTAATAATACGTTGTATCGTCGACTATGCCATACGTACCCGTACAGAGGACGGATCGTCAACGTCATGTACGACGTGTCTAATGAAACGTCGCCATTGGGCCAAACCTGCGCGATCCAGGATCATAATTATCGAACTCGCTCTCTGTAATCATACTTCAAACGTAGCAAGAGAAGATAATTACAGAAGGGTCCGACGAAGGTGACGGGCAAAGTAATTAACGGTGGTCACAGTGATCAGCTGGTAGTGGGATCCAATTGTTTCGTGCATTTGTTTGGAGAGTATGGTTCAATGGTAAATTGGTCAGGGGCCAAGGCGACGATTCTGTGACACGGATACAGCGAACGATATGTTACGTCACACCACTGTGTTTTTGTGTAGTGGGCTTGGACTGGCCGGTGGGAATCCCCGGAAGCTACCACCGTCCATCCACCAGTTCTTTTTTCAGTAGTCTTATAGCTGTCTGACATGATTGTGTGCTGCGTGTATTCCGTGCCCATATTCCCAATTGTTCACACGCCGTTAGAGCAAGAAAAAGAAAGAGCAAGCATTTTCATTTCATTCGTTCAAACTTTTTTGTTTTAACAAGGAACTCGAGTCCTGTCTCTTTCCTTTGTCGTCTTCCTCGTTTCTCAGCGATCTGCTGCTTGCTTTCTGTTCATCTTCTTTTTCTTTCTGTGCTGCTCCTCTATTTTCCCTGCATTTCCTTTTTTCCAACGAGGATCCACGATACAGACTGTGATACTGTTTTTGAGGATTAATCTTGCAGTGCAGTTCTTGCGCCTGTGGACCAAGTCCGATGAAACGTGTCACGGTGTGTTCGAATCGATGCTTGTTTCCTGTCAGAAGAAGAGATATCGAAGACCCTCTTGTGAACGAGTGTGTCTCTGTCTTCTGGCGTCTCGTTTAATATCCTTGATCACTTGCCGAATCATGGTGGATCGTTTTGTTTGGTTATGGCTGGAGTTTGCTTCCTTCACGAATCCTAGGGGATTTGGTCCGAGGACCAGGCACTGTACAGCACTGCTAAGAAATAAATATGGATATTGAAGAAGACAAAAACTGCACGAAGTTGAAGAAATATATTTTATTCCTCAGCTTTGAACAGTCTATTGATAGTCTGATCTTTGGACGAAGTTACACTTGATTCGTGTAAGGGGGATCCCCTATCCATAACCTAGCGTGATAACCCACCACTACTTCAACACTCATTTAATCTGTTTCTTTGGTGCAGTGTGCGAGTGTGCGTGTGCACGATTACTCACGTTTGCAGCAAGTTTGTGTTTGCCCGATTTCTAACACGGCATTTGAGCGCGAGTGGCATAGAAAAGGTTGACGTATTGTTGCAGTGGTTTTGTGTGTGTGTCGTTTGAAAAATTAAAGTAAGACCAATAATGGGGTGTCGTCTTAAGCAGAAGCTTCTAGCGGCTACGATTACTATTCACTATTGTCATTAGTATTATTATGTGTGATAACTGTTCAACGCCGGCATGTAATCGGTCCAAATCAGTGTCCACGTTCTCCGACGAAAAATTTCGATAATATTGGACAGGATCCAGATATCCTTTGAACCAATTTTTTGTCGCAATTGAATGTAGAGCACACCATGTGCCTAGGGATTTTTTCTGGCTAGGGAGGAACTGGGATCCCAAAGGATTCGTCTGGTTATAAATAATTCAAACAAGATCGTACTGACAAGTTGTGAGTTATGCTTAAGTATCTGAGTTTGTTTGATGAGTATCTTGTGTTTTAAGTCTGAAGACTAACATTTAGGATCGATGGAATTTCCATGCGACTCTGGTTATTATTAAAGAGCTCGGATGGAACAGAAAATAACACAGGATTGAAAGAAAAAAGAAAAACCACTTGGTCCAATTTTGAAGCCGAGGTTTTTCAGCATTTCATTGTCACGAATGTGGACGGGAAATTAATTCTAATAGCATAACGATTGGAAAAAGAAACTAGTATAAAATTACCATATAACGGTATCACCGAAATGCTCTCTTGATCTGTTCACTATCTCTCCACTTTTATCTTTCTCTCTATCTCTGCCCACACAATGTACACTCTATATTTCTCTGACTCTGTCACCGTGCTCACCATGACCTTTTCATTTCCTACGCTCTGACTTGTCACGCTGTCTTCTTCTTCTACTTCTATCTCTTTTCTTCTAGTCGAGATCCGACTTGATACATATTGGGGATATTCGCGGTACAAGCAAGCGTGCGCTTCATCAAATTCCCTAGACCGGTTCAAGACTGTTTAGGACCATTTCTAATTGGTCACATTTGGTAATCCAAACTCGAATTAACCCCAGACCGATCTTCGACCTTCCTGGTCCTGACGTTGAAATCAAATAATCCCAAACGACTCCAACTGGAGCACGTATGGTGTCCCAAACTGGCTAGTCCCAAACTGGTCCACAGTGGACCCAGTCTGTCCTCGATCCAGGTATCGTCTTTGAATTTCAATCGATCAGTATCTCCTTTCAAGACAGGCTCTTTCAGTGTCAAATAGATGAGAATCAATCTCGAGGATGCTCTGAACAATAACCGTTTAGGTTCACCAGGCTCTACTGTTAACCTATCCTCGAATACATAGTCTCGGTTTTAATTCGTCTTCTGAAACTGGTAGGCAGGTACGCACTGTAAACGGTAGAAACGCGCATGCCTGCCTGGCAAACAACATCGCCACGTCCCCCGAAAAAACAAAACGCAGTCATATAAATAATTAGCGAAAAATGAACTCTGATGAATTGCAACCACAGGTCCACAGCGAGAAGAGAGAAAACAGCCCTTCCAAAACTGTGCGTGTGTCTACACACCGCGTACAACCATAGCCGTACTCAAAGCACCTTCACACACACATAGACACAACACTGAACCCCGTAAGAGAACCGGGAGTCTCCCCCAGACCCTAACGGGGAAAGCATAGAAAAGCAGCGCAGATATGACCACAGATCACACACCTAATGGGACAAGCAATAATTCAAGAAAATTTCCCTATGTATATTATATATATACATATAATATTATCAATGTATATATATAATATATAGATCTATAAAGCACACACACGAATATAGAGATATAAATACAAGTATGACAGTGCTTGTGTGTCGCTGGCTTGCCTCCTCGCTTCCTGATAGAACATCCTCTTCCCTATTTTTGCAGCTTCGAGTAATCAGAGCGTTCAAGTCGACTCTGGAAGATCTGGAGGAGCGTCGCTCTGTCCATAGTTTACACAGCTTACACAGTATGCGCAGCTCACGCAGCCACACCGGGCTCCGGCCACTCTCTGACTTCACATACATTGACGAAGACCCGACAAACACATCGTTGAACGTCAGCAAGGGTTTATCTAACAAGAGCGCGGACCAGGATCACGGAACGTCAAGGATGAACAGCTCCACGTCGCCGTTGTTGCTCACCGTCACGGGGCCGTCGAACCATCATCATAATACCACCATGAACAACACCAATGACAATAGATCCTCGTCCAATAGCGCCCTAAACCAGGCCCAACAACCCAACCACACGCAGATGCAGAGTAGCAACAACACCACTGGAAACTCCCTGCTTCTCAGCTCCAATAATTTGGCCCTCCCGGAATTGACGAAGCTCGTGCATGAGACCAGCATCTAAGCGAACAAAATTAATTAGAAAGGCAGCTTTGTATTTTTTTTTCTCTTTTTTTTTTTTTTGTTGCGTGTGTCGCCACTGTATACACATCCCAAGCGCCACCTATGACACCGACTCTCCCCTTTCTTTTCGTTTCTTCACCCGCGTCAGCGAAACGATCAACTCTGTCCATTTACAGGTCCGCATTTGCGGACGTTAGTTTAGTTTACTGTTCTATGTGTTTCCGATCCCTGTCTCTTCTTTGTGTCACCGCTGTCCAAACACCTCTGTCGCGTGTCTCCATTCGTCTGACCCGTGGGTTCAGTCCCAATCTCTTTCTATCGTCACAAGATATATATACATATGTGTGGTCGTCTTACGTCCTCTGTTACATGATACTCAATTTCCTTTGTGGATTTTCGATGGTTGATCGTTGTTCAACCTTTTTATTTCCCCGATTATATCGTTCGGTACAACTGTTTCGTCCCTTGTTCTGTTCTTTCTGTTTTTTTTACTCCTGCAGTTGTTAATGCATCAAATGACCCCCCCCCCCCCCCCTTCTTGTCATCTTGGTATTTTAACCGTTTCTCCGTAGCAGTTGCCTTACTCATTATTGCCTCTCTGGTTGAAAGAAAGGAGGTTGGTTTTATCCGTTGATTGATGTCACAAACGTCATCTTCTTTTCATTCTCGCCGGGGTTTGCCAATAACTTTGCGACACTCGCAAACGATACAGCAGGTGTTCTTTCAACGCCGGGAGAAAGAGAGAGGGAGCGAGAGCTACAAGTACTTAAAAGGCCCGTTTGGAAGACAGAGGCGCCCTCTTCTTAGCCTGACCGTCCAAACTTTTCTTCCCATGGCTGCCCTGCTTCTGCCATTGTCCTCAACGCGTGTGCTCCTGCTCTGGGAACCGGGCCCAGAAATCGATCGGCAGAATTTTCTTCGCCTCTGCCAACTATGGGTTAGAAGCTCGTCGAGAATTCAACGTTCCGCCATCTTGTGTCGCGGCGGGCGGCCATTACGCGTACCCTTTCTCCAGGAATTCGTTCCCCGTGGCGCCATCTTAATTACAATCACACCGTAGTCCGAGGCCCTGACTGTGCCGATTACTGCACCGCGTACATTGCACCGATATTCTCGTCGGGCTGACGTGTCTCCAGGTGTACAGGGCAGCAGGAACGTTGAACTTCCATCGATCAAGAATTAACGCGACCACATCCTTCTTCTCTATCATTCCCCATTCTCATTTCAATTCCATTATTTTATACGTGGAACCCGTTGGATTTGCTTCATTCTTTTCTCTCCTTTGTTTAAAAGCACGTTTACGTTCAATGTGCAACAGACGACGCCTATTCTCCAGTCCGCCAAAAGAAGGAAAAAGAAAAGAAACTTAGACTGACCGCCTATTGTCTGCTCGCTCATCGGTCCAGCTTAAGTGCTTGCTTGCCTGACTGATTTTTATTCACTCCCCACTGTAGCCTGCTTTTCTATCACGAAAACGATTCCGGTCGTCAACAGAAAGAAAAAGCTCCTTGGATGGGACGATATTTTGTACCAAGTGTTGGAAAATGGATACACGAAGCTGTCACATTTCTAGAATCTTCCCGGGTCCTTGTCGTTTCGTCAGGGGATGTACTTACTTCTTTGTTTCCTCTGAACCTCTCGAGGGAAGCCTCTTTCCGTCGTTCGTCGACGTGGAATTATTGTCGTGACTTAACGTGTCGTTGCCCGTCAAAGGAAGACCATCGTGAGCTGATTACGCTCACTCTGGAGTATCGTACAGGGTGTTTTGTAAAGTATGTGTTCTCTTGTACGTTGAAACCTTGTCCTCGTCTCTGCCTATCGGACACCAAGATCATTCCGTCGAGCACCGAATGGCCTAACGGATTATACCACCACGCCGTGCTGGACGGAATATGTTGGAAAACGAAATTGGACGTGCCCCAATTTTAGGGGGGAAATTGAATAGTATATTAAATCTTCGAATGTATTTTAAGAGTGAAGAGCCTCAAGTGTGAACATACCTGTATATATATACATATATGATAAAAAGAACAGAAATATGTTGAGCGAATTAAATTTGGATTTTAAACTGACAAATATATACTCATGATTCTGTTGTTATGAAATAAACGACGACACTTGTTTGCCGATTAATCCAGCGAAATGAGAGACATCGTGGACACCCTGTATGGTCTCCATCTTTCACTCTTCAAAGCGAAGTATTCTAGGGAATTTTTCTGTGGCTCGGTTTCTACTAGACCCTCGTCTGGGTCGATGTGATTGAAAATAATGGAAACGATCTAGCGACGGAGCACAGAGGAGGATTGAGCAAGAACCAGGGCTAGCTAGTCACGAGACAATCGACTTATGGGCCACCATGGCCGCCCCACGAATAGAGCACCATTTATTCGTCTCTTTTCGTGGGGATTAAATTAGAAAAAGAAAGTTGGGCGAAACGAAAGAAGTACTTAATTGTGAGGCAAGATCTCGTCGCTAATCTCTTCTCCCTAGTGATATTCATCTTTCATTCTGGGGACACGATTGGACCTTGGTCCGCCATTTTGGAATCGTAGAAACCAGGCATAAGTAGAACAGAACGGAGGAGTTCTGGACTCGATATTCTTAAAGGTATTTCATTTATACTTCCTAGATAAACAAAGTATCGATTAAAAGAAAAGAAAAGAAATAACAAAAAAAGTACCAGTTATCAAATAATCAGCTAACATAATTGAAATAATTCTCGACAGTTTTCAGACCTCGTTATACCTGATTAGAAGGTGTTCTATAAACAATCCGATTGTTCGTAACGATACAGTTGCTCTTTTCTCTCTTTGTTTATTTGAAAAGGCAGACAAATTGTATATCGGAGGAAAAGCATGGACTCTGGGATCAAGATTTTCATTGTAGCAACTGTGTGCGAGGGATCATCGTCAGGTTCCATCGTGGACAATCCATCAGGGTTACGAAAGCGAACGGGTAACGCGGCGAAAATATTTAATCTGGACAGAGAAAACAAGTGGAAGGCTGCAGTCAGCTTTCCCTTCTGTTCGGAACTTCTTTTTAAACGTGGTTTTATCCACGGCACACCAAGTGTGTGCGTGCGTGTGTGTCGTGAACCACGTCGACTTAAATACCCCCATTACATATAGTATACATATATAATATCCACTGCCAGGGTTTTGCACTCGGGGGAAATTAAATAGCAAGGGATAAAACTAAGACACCGCCATTTTATGACGGAACTCCGTTGAACACGACGAAAGCAAAACCATTTCTCTTGTCAGGGTCTTCTCTCTGAATCGTGCGTTGGGCCGGGTCAGTCATTTTGAGATTACACATCCCCCCCAGAGTCCAGATGCTTTCATGGGAATGAGACTTTCGTGGCACTGCTGGACTTTGTGTATACTTACAATTAATCGACGATTCTGGTAATCATATTTTTCTGATGTCTGTTTCACTTAGTATAACCGAGCCTCTCACATTGGGATAAATCGAACTGCAACACCCTGTTTTTGTTCGTTTCTTTTCTTTTAATGGATTTAAGTCCCGCAGGAACTTTTCAACCGCATTGGAACATGAAATTTCAATGAATTGCAGTTCATTCCAGTGACAAACGAGATTTCTTTTGCACGAAGAACCAATCTATTTTAAACATAGCCGACTTTGGGGTCCTTTGTTTTCATATATCAATTACAACCTGGTGGAAATTCCACCTGGTTGGCTGCAATGCATGGGAATATCATGATACAACTGTTGTACATCAAATCTGCATCACCCTCTTCGCATTTAATTGCACATTTTTACAACTCGAGGAATATATATTATTGAATTAACGCGTTGCATTATTCGAGTTCTTTGGAATTCAAATGGTCTCGTACCCTCTGGTTAGGTTCTATACTAGGGATTTTTCGTGGGGATTCCCCCCCGTATTGTGGTTAGAATTCCTCACGTTACATACCCGTCATTGATACACGTTGTAATCGAGAGAAGACGGCAGGGTATTTTAATTTTATTTTCTTTTTAAACATTGACGCATTTATAGTGGTGTGTTACATTGGAACCATGAAATCGACTAATACTATACACGTAGGGAGTATATAATAAATATATAAATAAATATATATATATACTGTGCGTTCGCCGAGAGTTGGCGAGTGACAGAATATTGCTTTCTCACTCTGTTCCACCTCTCCACGTGCTCCGTGGACCACGTGATCAGTGGAATAGAGTGAGAAAGCAATATTCTGTCACTCGCCAACTCTCGGCGAACGCACAGTACATATGGTTGAAAAGGATATATGTATACATATATATTATTAATTTCTAATTAATTATTATCAGCGACTATTATTATTATTGTTATTCTATAAAATAAAGTTTAAGACACGTTATCCGAATGTTATATTTGATCAATGCCGATCAGCAGAGGGCGTACAGAAACGTTCCTATGTATTTCTTCTTTTTCTTCTTGCTTTTTTTCCTCGTTTTCCTGGAAGACAGACAAATTTATTTGTTTCTTTTCACGGCTGTTTATCGATCACGTAATTAATCCTCTGCACTCGTATACTTTGTACAAAGTGGATGAAACTGGGATTACTTTCGATTCAAAATGGAAGAGGCTTAATTCATTGGTTCAGGCTCCTGTAAATATTATATGCTGAAGTTTCATTCGATTTTGTAGCGTTGTAAATACTCGAGTGTTACGTACATTAGGTCTATTTCATTTAAGGCGGTGTTCTTCTTACGAACGGAATTACTTTGAGGTTCGGTATTCATTGTAGAATAAGCGTGGCACAAATGAAAGTTGCGAGATTTTCTCTTCGGTTCTACGAACTTACGAATACGGTACTCACTAGTGCCACAAGTTTCCACTAAATATATATATTTAACATGTTTCTATGTATTTAAGATGAAAAGGGAAGCTTTCCAAAGTTCCAAGTAAAAGTTACAAAAAAAAATATATACATAAACACATGGTACGACAAACATAGAACGTTAAGTAAGACAATCTATTATATCTAATAGATATTGTTATTATCATTATTATTATTATTATATTATGATTAACAGATTAACGTGTTCAAATGATCGATGTGTAATTGTAAATATCGTGAAACTAACTTAATTGACTCGTTGGAACTAGTGCAGAGGGTTAATCGTTCTGCTCTTTCATTTCATCGGTCCCTCTACTGAACGGGCGAGACGAGGATCCGCGTGGCGGAAGTCCGTTTCTCGATTCGCGTCCTCGCAATGATAAGAAAATGAAGACGGAAACGAAACATTAATCTGCACAATGACTCGGTGAATAAAAGAAATTAATGATTCTTAACAGGAAACTGCGTTGCTGGTACCATATTTTGCACTAAAAATATTCCCCAGCCCCCACAGAACACTTCTATTCGTTTTACACTGTCTAAAAGAATTAGGGTCATTTCTAATAATACTCCGGAAGTGGTACTACTAATTCCATGTTTACAAGAATGCTAATGCTGGACGAAATTAAAAGTCGCGAGCTCGTTGTTAGTATTAATACAAATCTCTGTTTCCATCTTTCACCTGCCATTGATACTTGCATTACGAAGCGGTGTCAGGTAAAGGTTTGGAACGATACACCGGCACCTCGTGGCTTCCGTTTCTCACCTTTCTCTCACGCTCGCCTTACATGTGATTCTCTTTTATTTAACTCGCCGCTCTCGCTCGAAAATCGATTTCATCCCTTTACCAGTGAAATACAAAAAAAGATAAGAGAACGACGTGGAATTCGATGGTTGATTAATATACAGCACTGAGGCTTTAAACTCGAGTACATTCATTTCATTTCATTTGGATACACCTGTTTCAAGAAATGGCGTTTGTAACAGCTGACTGCTCTAATGTCGCCATATTTAAAACTTCCCATTTCGTGGTGAGAAGTAGGAATTCCCTATACAGGTTTTCATGGTATCGGAATAATGCTTTAGTTACTTTCTGGGATTTCATTGCACGCCTTGTTCTATCACACAGCATGCGGCATAAAAAGCTTGTTTCCTAGATGGGGTTCATACCGTGATGTGGCCTTACTCTATGATACATTGTATAACCTTTTTTTTCACTGATCAATCGTCCAACAATATTGGTTATTTGTCAACATTCCGGAGACGTTCGAACGCAGCGCTGTATATTATGATACAATCGCACCGCAGCTTTTCTGCACATTATGAATATGCGTTACGAAAATCCACCTGTAGAATTCTGCGTGTGGCTAAACGTGAAAGCGCGTGTCCCACTTGTTGCCCGTCGACGTGTATCAAATGATACGGGGGCACGCAACAAGTGGATACGGGCCTGCATACATCTGGGTCTGACACGTCAGTCGGATACTCTACTTAAGTCTGTCTGACCGTACGTAGCGTGTACTACGCGATAACTTCCGGTCAGTCTAGTCGTGCCGAGTGTTTCACTGGGTCGTTTCTGACCAGTCACCCGGCTATTCTACTAGCTCGGGGCTGAGCCTCCACGGAACGTTCCATTGAACTTGAATTGGTAATCATTGTACGTACGCTTTCTGTCAGTGTTTCTCAGTGCGTATGTCAAGTGACACTGTTCGCAGAGTACTCTCTTAATTACTCCACGCAATGAAGGGGTAATTATTCGGAAAGCCGACGCCCGGATACTTTGGGCGGACACGGGTTATACGTGCAACAATACTTACTTGGAACAATAATCAATCGTTTGATTAATAGGAACTGCCGGGGGTCTTTAGTGGGACTATTTTGCCACCGTTTAACGGAGCAGTGGCTCTCATTTCGTGGCGACAGGACATTTTTGTACGAGGGTGTAACTGGAAATATGTTATATCTTGCGTTGCATGTACAAGCTATCTTCGGTTTCCGCTTATCGATCTCTGTTATCTTCTTCTTAAGTTGTCTTTTCGTTCGTTTCTTTTATTTTTTTTTCTCTCTCTCCATACACTTCATGCGATCGTATTGTCACGGGTTTACGAGGCATCCAACTCTCACACCAGCGAACAATATAAAAATACATACTAGCAGGGTGCTACTTTCAAATTTACAGTCTCCTCTTTCGGTGCTGTTACGGTACGATCAGGCACTTTTTAGCTCTGCGATCGAAAATTCCTATTCCACTTTGAATACTTCTTCGTATACACACATGTATGCGTGCGTGCGTGGTTGGGTGTACATTATGCGTGTGTGTGTATGGTGTGTGTATACCAAGCTAGGAAAAAAAAATACTAGACAAAATTGATACGCCGTGAGAAAGCAGTTAATGGCGCGAAATATGAACGAATTTCACTAGGGAACGGTAACAGTTAAAAGGTGCCTAAAGGTAGAGCAGTTTTGTTTGAAAATCGGGCCAGAGGTGAAGCGACCTTACGAGAGACAATTTTTTTTTAAACGATTTTCACGAAAAGTGGTGTACTGCTAAGCGCGTAACTGCTCGTTGCACCCAGTTATAACCATGATATTATCCTTTGCTCTTGAAGGTAATAGGTGGCGAGTTGCAGGAACGTTTGATACCAGTACCCTACAGCAAGAGTTCGACAGACCAAGCTGTAAGCGCTCCTCTCTGCTCTATCTTTCTCACTTTCGCTAAATCTTTATCGGTTCTTTTTTTTTTTTTCAATTTTTGTTTATCTATCTGTCTGTCTGTCTGTCTGTCTAACTGTATCTGTATCTTTATTCTATGTACACACAATTATACTTACACGCAAAACACGTTTTTATTGCAGACACACAGCCTATCTCTGCCTCTCTGTTTCCGTCTCTCTTCTCTGTCTTTCTACTTGTTCTCTATTTCTTACAATTCACTGTTTATTCAGCGTTTAAAAGAATCGCTGCTGCGTGCCACCTGTTTTGTCGCTGCAATATGATCTCCGCTCTTGCTCTCTCTGTCTCTCTTTCTCCTTCGCTTCTGAACGCTTCCTTCTCTTTCTATACTGTACAGTGGGGTGTCCTGTAACGGACGAATACTATAAAGAACAGTTTCTCTGATTAAATCAGAATGAACGGACAGTTCGCCAAAAGATGTCGTATTGATAGCTCTTCACCTCGCTCTTTTTTACAATTTTTTTTTATAAATTTTGCACATGTCTACAGTGTATAATATTTAGACAGAATAGATTGTCAAGCTATTGTCTTTTATCATAGAGGTTTTCAAGTTATGGACGATCTATTATACATATATGTTATAGAACACCCCACGGTATATATTTTCTCATTTGGTTTTGTAGGTTATAACGGTGCTAATACCCTCTAGCCTTTACATTCTTTTGTTCGTCACGTGTCTGAAAATAGATCAGATTGTTTGATTGTAATTTCTTGTACGAATGTGCTGCAGATTTCCCAGGTGTTAAAATAGTATGGAACGTATAGAAGTTATTAGAAGGAAAATGCTTGGTTTCAAGTTTACGTGAAATGCAAGGGCTAGGGACATTCTTGGGTCTACTAGTTGGTACACACTCAGGGGTAGTTCCCCTTTTCTGTTTGATTTGCAGCATTTGAATAGGCCCGCGCTAGCTTTTCTTCGTTCGCTTCTAGATTTTTTTTCTCTATCGTTCTCGACAACTGGTGATATTCGATTGCAAGTCTCTCATAGAAATTTTGTTCAAACGCCGTACATGTATTTGGGAATGCACAGAATGGCAATAACGATTTCATTACAGTCTTGGGAAATGACTGATGCCTGACTTGCACAGTTTTAGGTTATAATTTGAAATGATCTGCGTGCATGGACACTAAACTGGCGCACCGGTAGACCATCAGTTATTCACTAGATTAGATACATTCACTCTTCTTAGTCTTTGCAATTAAACGATTAGCTCGAAAATCACCAGCAATGTCGAAACTACGCAGTCATGACTTTTTCAGCGGCACGCTGCACTTTTATGCCCTGTTACTTCTCCCCATGTGTTTCTTGGTCTCTATGAAAGCGACGAGAATGGCGGCAAGTTACTAGACTCCTTCTCGTTTAAAAAAAAGCAAACCTTCAAAATTGTGAACCGTATGAATTTTTGATTATCGTCCTATTTCCACTTTGAGAAGTACTTACTAACTATTTCGAATAATTGATACTCTTTCATCGAAACGAGATGAAACTTCTCATTGAGAGATCCATTGAAAAGGGACACGGGGTATAGCTGAAATGGAACAGGGCTATTCTTTTCTCGTTTGAGGGGAACAATAATTCCCCTATTTCCACGTGGAATTCTCCACCTTAAGTCTGCTGTTGTCATGTTAATGAACTTTCCTGCTAGCCCTTCGGCTAACTATGCTTACGTGCAAGCAAGTAGTAACTTTTGAATGCATTTACGATACGATGTGGTTCGTGAAATTATTACTATAACACTAAAAGTCTTGCTGACAGAAATATGTATCTGTATGAAAATAACTAGATGATTATTTACAAATAGTTTGCGAAATGGTCATTAAACAAGTTGATCACGATCCACGTCGTATTTAACAGGCACGTTACTATTGTTCCATGCATTACGGTTATATCACACTTTCTTAGTAATTATAATCACAATTTTACTAACGTGTTTCCGGTTCATGGGTTTAAAAAAGACACACGGGATTTATACCGATTCAAATGACAGTTTCTGTAACACCGCGGTATTCGTGTGGCCGCGTTTACTCTGTAAAGACGTGTTTCAAATCGTATGAAAAATTCTAGTGACAATATTTCACCACTTTAAGTTGGTACACGGACAAAGACTTCGGTGACAATTACTTTTCTTTTCGCAAGAGTAACTAAAGACCTGAACAATATATTTAGCTTAAGTTACAATTTTACAGTCGAATTGTGTACAAAGAGGAAGTTACTTTTGTCCCTCGACTTTCGACACTCGATTAGTCCAGCACTTTTATTACTAGAGAGCAAAGAAAAAAAAGAATGATTTACCGACATCTCGCGGATAAAGAACAAAGCGTTCGTTCGATTAACAAGTTCTGCCTTTTTTTACATATCAGAATAATCGAAACGTGGTGAAGTGTCACGTGACGTACCCTAGTAACCTTTTCGTACAATATCGACCGACGGTTCAAGATCCTTCTTTTCTTCTCCTCGCCGCTGTTCACCTTCTTTTCTCTCTGTTCTCTAACAAATCTACATATTCTGGCTGATTCTCGTGGCACGATCGACACGACTTTTCTCTAGAACCTTTAACGCCGATCTTTTTTTTTACCGACCGTCGATAGCCTTGCAAACGACGTTATCGATTTAACTATATTTTTCTGTATGAATTTTTTCTTTGCCAAGTCCATGAAGGAAGCAGCTGGTGCGAGTACCAGGCTCAAGAGGAAGTCCCTAGGATATATTCTATAATTATTCTAGTGCCTGTGTTTTTTTTGTGTTTCCCAATGTATCGTGCAGAGGGCAGGCGTGTCGTTCGTGATGCGGGGAATCCCCAGACCACATGTGTCGATCTGTCAGCTGCTTAAGAGCGAAACGAAAGAAAGAAATGGGACAAACCGGCAAATATTACGAACGATTATCCGTGGGACGATCGTTGCCTCCTAGTGGTGTGCAGAATCGTTGATCAGCAGAGCGTATTGCGCGGTGTAGCGTGCATGTTTAATGTACCAAGAGTGATGCATTATCTAAACCGGATATTCGGCCATGTTAAAGAGTCTGACTGTCAGCCTGGTTAGGGGACTGCTCTCCACGGCGCCACGTGTAAGTATTCCCTACATGTTTTCTGTCAAACAACAACAACAACAACAACATCATCATCAACAACAAGAACAACAAAAATCAGATGTTCATAATCAGTTGAAAAATGAAAGATACCAGTGAATTATTTCCTGCTACCTCCATGAAAATGCAAGAAAGGAAGGAAGAAAAAAAAATGAGAGAGAGATATTACATACATGTATATTTGTCAATCATTTTTTACGCATAGCTATTTCTACCTGCCATATATACATATACATATATGTGTGTGTATATATAGTATATCTTATTTACCTGTCTGTGCAATATATATATACGTAAGTGTGGAGAAAATTGATAGGAAGAAAATGGTCGATCTTTATCGCAGGTGTTATTTATTTATTTATTTTTTTCTCGTCGACATTTTGTTGGCTGATATTCGACAGCGATGCCCGTCGGTTTACGTGATGCTACGCCAATGCATGCCAAGTTCTCGCCATCCGCAATTGTCACGCTGGATTACCAGACGGTTCACCGGACGATGCAAGTGTATATGCGTGGAGATTTTGTTTCTTTCCTATTTTTATTCACTTGTTGTACAGTGAACAGTACGGTTATTTGCAAAGAGGTTATTTTTGCTGGCTTATTCTGCCACGACGATTTTTCCTTCTCACTTATTTCTGTTATTTCTTTTTTTTTATTATTTCTTTTTTTACCCGTTTAAATGGAGGTAAACCTTGTTTAGGGTAAGTTGAAGGAACTGTGGGAAGCTTTAGTGCCTCGCATATTCGCTTCCTGCATCGATGATCGTTTCAGAATTGTGCACGATCTCGTTACCATAGAAAATGGCAGATGGGAACGAGATCCACCATGGAAGATTCCGACGATCGGCGGTTGCATGTGGTGTTGCGTGACATTGCAAGCATTATTTGAAGCGGTGACGTCTATGGATCATGAAGTTAATCCTTATCGGTCGCAATCTTACCTCTGACGTAACTTTGCAAACGAATATTGTTTAAAAAAAGAAAGAAGAAATGTTGCAGTATATATACATATAATTTTTGATTGACACCTCGAGTATTAAAGGGTATAATAAATTTTAGGCAACAAGATCTTTTTCACACTGTTATGGACGTCGCTCCTTCATGTTCTTTGTCTAACTATTGCCTTGCTGTGCAGGGTATCGAAGCCCCGCTAGTTCTTGTAGTAATTCGTGTGGCCGCTGCTTTCTGTCTTCTCTATACATACACATAATTATATCTATATATATATAATTACATGACTGTCCCCTAATCTATTTTGCAGAGGTTGATCGCCGTATCCCCGTGAAAAAATAATTTACCAGAAGAAACCGAAATGAATCCCCTCGACGCTCTTCTACCCTGTTGAGAAAAACAGAATTGTGCTTTCCAGCGCTGGACACTTAATGTTGCTTCCAAGCTTTCCTTGTAACACCATCGACATTCGTATCCCAACCGTCTAGGGAATTTTTCAAAATTACCATGTCGTCTAGCCGCGGGTGGTTCCCCGGATCCGGGGGAAAATAAAAGTACCCAGAACGGAACAGGCTTATATCCTCCCATTTTTAATACCGTGTAATACCTTTAAGTAATACCTTTCAATGCAATTATTTCTATATAGAAATATATATATGAACGGTGGTATTAAATTGCAAATATTCGAACAGAACAAGATGGATGTCGATGGAATTGAATAGGATAGAGGATCAACCTCGGTTCAAATGCCTAAATGGATTTATCTAACGGTGTATCTCTCCCGCGTCTCGCGGCACAGCCAACCGGTCCATGGGATCCGTATTGATAAAAAGGTTTCCGGTTACAGATCCGCGTAGTGAACGCATTTCGGCAGGGCCTAGACGCGCGCTACACGAGCGAGCACAGCAGCACTACATTGGCGGAGGTACTGAGGAAGCAGTCGTCCTTAAGCAAACGGCTCTCGCAGACGAGCAGCATCGAATACGCCGACAACAACCCAGACGAGCTGACCATACCCGAGATAGACGTGGAAAGGCTGTCGAGTCACAGTCACACTGAGACCGCCGTTTAAAATTTAGAAGAGGAACAACGGTGTCCACATCTATAAAACAGCAGCAGCAGCAGCAGCAACGGCAACCATGACATATACGGTCATCATCAAAGCTGTGTGTTTAACATTCGATCCTCTCTGGCGATGTGTAAAGCACGACAAAAATATCCTCATCCTTGTTTTTCTCGTGGCCAGCGCGTTCGGAGGACAGAGATATTTAAATAACGAACCGTGTGCAAACGTTTGATCCTCTTTGGACGAGACGGATATATATATATACATGTATATAGCTGTTATATATGTGTATGTATATATATACATGTAAGGGAAAAAAGAAATGAGGATCATATTCCTAACCTAGTCAAAACGAAGAAAGGAAAATGCAGAAAAGAAACAGGAATTAATGATCGTGACGCGAGTTAGGTCCTCGTCATTTTCTCTCTCTCTGTGCTTTGTTACCGACGGTCGAATATTGTAGAACGGACGGTCAGCGATTTTGGTTTCGCTGGTGAACAAGATGGAGGAACTAGTAACGATACGATAATGATGACGATGACGACGACCTTCTGCCCACGAGATAACGTCGACGCGGACACCTCAGTTGATCCGTGCGAAACACCAATTATAAAATACCAAAGTAACGCACCACTGCCTTCCCTCTGTTTAGTTGTTACTTACGTTTTTCTTTTTCTTCCTTTCGTATTCTATCCTTGTGCCCTTCGCTCTCCGCGCATCTGTATGTCTCTTTCTATCGCTAACGATACTTTCCAACCTTGAATTCTATTATACACGTTTATTTGTCCCCCATGTCGTTGCCGACTCACCCTGCCTCACGATATTCCGTGGTACTTTCTCCTTCTTTCTCCTTCGTAGAATTGCACCGCATGGAATTGTAACGGGGGCGGAAAGAGTAAGGGAAGAACGGATTCTTAACGATAAGTTAATGTAACTAGGGGACTTGTTCCATTGTCGCGATACGGGACTAGTTTTAATTCGCGTTTGCATGCGTATATTGTGAGAACGGAATTTTGGTTTTCGTTTTCCTTTTTTTCTTCGGAGCCCCGATGTTGCCATCGGAGACTCAGGACATTCTTCTCTTGACTTTTCCTCACGCTCGTCTAACCGTCATTTTGTTCGTCAGCGTCCAGCGGCTTTTTACGCGCCATTTTTTACTGCCATCTGTCGACCCCCCCGCCCAAGCTCACTATTTATTGTTTCCTTTTTACCTCGCACAATACTCGGTGCAGTATTTTTCTTTGCTTCTTCCCCTTTCTTGTATTCTCTATCTATTTCTAATACTATCTCTATCTCTACCTCTTTTCCTCGCTCTTTCTCGCGTGACTTAAAAATGATCTAGTCACTAGTTTGTATTGCTAAATACTTCCGTGAATATACTCAGCACTGGGGGTGCCTTACCGAAAAAACAAAGTTAAAACAAAAAAAATGAAAAAAAAAAAAGAATTGCGCATTGTTTTTTAGCCTTACTTCGCGTGTAAAACGAGGTGTGACGAAGGTGAAACGAATATGCCGCAGAAAAGTAAAGAAAACATAAAATGGAAAAAAAAGAGAGCGACGAGGTGAAAGAACATTTCGCACCGATTCTTCTTTGCTACCTCCGCGTAATTAGAATTGTGGGGGAAATTAAAACAGAGAATATTAAAATAACGAAAGTAGGGTGAATATATAAATATATATATATATGGGAAAATGGATGCCACGACATTGCCATTATTACGCTTAAATCGATATAAAGATCCTGATAGTAAAGACGTTGATCACGCCACGGTACGAAACCCGCATGTACTTTTTAGTAATAAATATATAGCTACGATCTACCGAAGGGAAAAGAGAAACAACCAAACGTTAAACAAGTTTTTTCGACGAGACACCTTTTTCTTTCATTCTCTAATCGCCGAAAAGCTTTCGCATTGAAAGAAACAAACGTGTCTGGCCATCGATTCTAACCTATATGTACATATATACATACGTAGATATATGTTACGTAAGTATGTACATACATATATGTATGTATATATGAATATATATTTATTTTTGTTCACGTGGCTATACTGTAATTATTCTCAGGACCTATCGATTTCGATCGAGAAAAAAGACGCGCGTGTCGAATGTACGATCGATGTACGACTCGGTGTATCGATACACACATCCGCTGATCGATTGCATTCACGATCTTCGAGAGCTCGAATCGGTTAATCTCGTAATGCTGCTGAGGGCCTTTTTCGTTTGAAGGAACCAGTATTCATGTCTCCGGACCCTGATTATTATTATATTGCCGGCAATATAGGTGTTACTTCTTCGAACCGTGTAATATGTTGTATGTTTTTAACTAAAATAGTGAAAAGAGAAAAACTACATGAGACCCGCTGCCAAATAAAAGAGAAACAACTAAGGAACGTGACGCGTGTTTACCAAGTCTCCATGAAGTCAGTAGCCGACCTATATATATGTGTATATATACACATGTGTGTATATACATATATATGTATAATATTCGTTCAAGTTGTGTGTATGTAGCTTTCTAAAATTTGTTCGATGTGTGTGTGCTGAATTTAAATAATTACGTTAGAAGGTAATGGGGGAATCTGGGGGAAAATATAATAGATGGACTATCGGTTCTATCGGTAAAACAGGGGCTGCGACGGATAGGTGGTTTCTTTTTCGCGCGCGCTCGTGTCACGGGAGCTCGTTAATTCGGCGTTGTTGCGTTCACGCGGACATATTTGTTCGTAGGTTCGTTGGAAAACTTAGGACTTACAATTAGTTTCGAAAGAGAGAAAACAAAAAGAGAATATATACATATATATATACATAAATAAATATATATATATGTATACATATTAAAAGGGCTTCAACAGGCCTATTTACTGCACCGTATTCTAGTCTTAAGCACTCTATATGCCTTACACTGCCAGTTATAAAGACGCGCTGTTCTTATGGATACCTATAAACTGTACACAACACATACAGACACACACGCATACAAGAAACAAAACACACATTTCCATACAACGATGCCATTGCGGTGTACTATGTTCGCATCACTGATTGATC
Organism: Nomada fabriciana; assembly: GCA_907165295.1. Taxonomy (NCBI): domain Eukaryota; kingdom Metazoa; phylum Arthropoda; class Insecta; order Hymenoptera; family Apidae; genus Nomada; species Nomada fabriciana. The sequence continues at coordinate 7,665,827 of OU015699.1, read as the reverse complement.
CATCGTTCGTCATTTATTGAAAAACATTATTTCTTTTTTTTTATTCATTATTTTTCTTAGATTATTTCTACTTGCACCGTTTGCCGCATATCATTGCTTTCATTTCTGTATGCCGCCATGTTTAAGTCCCATTCGCCCACCCCCTATATTCCACCTATTCTACCGCCACCCTTGTCAGCAATGGATACTAATTATTACATACACACGTGTATGTATCACTCACTCTCTTTCTCTCTCTGTCTCTTTATCTCGCTCTTCCCTCTGTCTCTCTCTTTCTCGCTCTCCCTCACTTTCTGCCTTGGTTACCTTAGGAAAGCACAATGAAACGACAATGTTCAAATAATGATACTAATCGGCTGCTACTAATTTCACGCAGGCTTTGATATACACGGTCGCGATTGATGGTCCGGATTAATTGGGGGAAAGATATTTTAGAGAAGGAAATCTAAGGATAGCACGTGCACACGACACCCACACGCAGGCAGGTTATCGATATCTTGCTCTAATCGAAGTTTCTGCATGCTCGGTACCACTGTTCTCGTTATTACCGCAATTCTCTCGCCCCATTGTCATCCTCGTTGTAATACCTTTTTACGTTTTTCTTTCTTTATTCTTTTGTTTTCTTCAACCCGCCGTCGAGATCGCACTGATCATCGGAGTGAACAGAACAAAGGAGTGAGAAGCAGAAAATTTGAAGAAGAGAAAAAAACGGTGAAAAAAAAGACAAGAAAAGAAAATGAAAATCGACTCGTCACACTCGTCCCGTCCCTAAACTGCATTAAGCATCTTTTTACTCTCCGATTGTTCTTACTCTGTACTCTATATTTAAACGCATTTCGCGACTACTTAAGATTGTGTAGAGTATAATAAACTAATATCGTGCGGAATGCAGCAGCGGCAAGCAGAAGGGAATGCTGGAAATAAATTATCGATAGTTTCGACAGCTGTGGCACAGAATGAAAAGACAGTTGACTTATAGTAGAAATGAGTATACATAATAAAAGAAAAGAAAGAGAAACAGAGATAGAGCGTGGTCCTCCCTCGATGAAACGATGTTATCGACGGAGTCACGTGTTACGAGAAAAATGGCGGGAAAATAGAAAGAAAAAGGAGCGATTAATAAATTTGGGGAAGATGGAGGTTCGTGACGAAAAGAGAAATTCGATAGCCACCGCCCGCGGTTGGCTGTTGTTACATAATTACTTCCGGCGGATAAGTCTGCTCGTGTGTCAGCTTGAAAAATAATCGAGTTCTCGTAGCATCGAAGCCGGAGAAAGAAACTGTCCTTGTATATACCTCGCGACGATTGTCAGCCGTACCCCTTTATTGAGTACGGACATATTATACCCTTCGTTTCCTTTCGACGTTGCTACGAGCAAGAACAAAGAAGATGGTGGAAAGGAGGGGCGAAGAAGATTGGCTAGAAAGTGAAATGGTTTCAACGATGAAAGTGATAAAATATAGGATTCGTGCAGCGGTACGATATTGCATCGGTGCGTAAAAACATCGTTTCACGATCTCGTGCGTGAAATTGAATATCGATCCCGTTACGAGATCGAGCCGTCTTCACCCGACAATGTAAATATATATATTATATATGTAATATATACATATATATAATTTAAGCCTCGAGCCTTCGATCGATGGTAGATCGTTGGGGCCTTTTTTGCGCCACAGGTTTTGCATTTCACGAACAGACAAGCCGTTTACCCAAGATTTAAGATTTCAATGGTTTTTCATAGTATTCAGTTGTTGGCTTTTTCGCGATATCCTTTTCGCCGGGACATAAATGACACGTTCGAGGTTAGGCCCAGGGAAAAGGTCCCAAATGATCGATTGAGCTGCCAGACGATTGTGTTTCTTTCTTTTATTATTATTGTTAAAAGAAGCTCGACGAAGGCGAGTAATTGCAAGAAAGAAAAAACAGATGTATATCCTTGTAAAGTAAATCTAATCGCTGTATCAGAGAGTTATGAAAGATGGCGCCAGGGGCGCGATTTCCAGGGCCCGCGCGATCCACGTACTTCCTTCCTGTTTGAAAAATTCGCGGGATCGCGCCCCGGGCGCCGTATCGAGATTATCTTCGTCGGTATTTCCAGATTGCAAGGTTAATCCTTTTGCGGCATTTAAATATTCTTATGCAGAATTTATTGTTAACCGTTGTCTTCTGTCCTTGTTGAATCAATGATAATATTAATAATAATGATAACGATAATAATAATGAATAATAACGACGATTGACTCGGTACGGACATCGCAGCCAGATATCGATGGGCACATTGCGAAAGAATTAATCTTGTCAGGGATAGATTTGTGGCGCATGCGCGGGCGAGAATTTCAAATTATAAAAGTTCAAGCTGCCTGGTAATATAATATTGTACAATTTATTCGTTCCAATATATAAAGTTGCAAAACGAGATGCTGGGATATTTTTAACCGTGGCCGTGAGTCTCCGTCAGCCTCGTAACAATGCATGCCCACAAAATGGTTCTGTTTACAATCTGGTATTTCCGGTCTATCGCGGATATAGAAACGTGCCACTGCCTGGCGGCATCGATACGCCGCACGTTGACACGTTCGTGCCGGCATTTAACGTACGCTGCAATTTCTCCTTGTTTTACGCTCCGTCATTGTTCGATAATTGCGTCGCGCATCTCGGTGCTTCGTGCATCGAAGTTACTTAACCCCCTCGACGGCTGGCATTCGCTTCTTCTTTTTCTCCTTCGAGCTCTGTCGATAAATCGATTCGTTGGAAAGATAAAAAAGAAAGGAAAAGAAAGAGAAGAATCAGCATCGGGGGATGAGAAAACTCGATTCACGTTGCCGACGAGATCGACTTCGCGTCTAACGACGAAAAGTTGAATTAGCGTTAATCGCGTCCTTGTACCATAAGCAATAAAAGAGGGGAAGAAAAAGAGAGAGAGAGAAAGAGAACGATGCAACACGATTCACGTAGATCGATGCCAGTCTCGATCGATAAAACGCTGCAATATCTTACTGCTGGATCGATCGTCATCGCTCGAAACATGGGCGAATTTATTTTCGCGGAGGGGCAAAGGGGGGGGGGGTGGTAGGGGCTGGAATTCTTTTCACAGGGCCGTGACAAAAACTTTACTTGGACGAAAATTCGATTTGGGCGAAGGAAAAGAAAGCGAGAGAAATAATATGGAGCTAGCTTAGACGCGTCGATACTTGTATCTAAAAAAGAAAAAGGGAAAAAAAAGGAAAAAAAAAAAAACACAACAAACTATGCGGATCTATCAAATAATTATATTTTACACACCTAGCGACGTTTATTCTCGCCCCGTTGTTTAGAATAACTTGTCGTTTATTTCAGTAATTAAAGTGCAAGATTAATTACGAGATATAAAGAAAGATAACACCACTCTGAACGTTCAATCTCGCCGACACCGTCGCGCGCCTACGTCATTATCCTTGCAGCCATTTTGGCAATCACCGTTCTCTGCATCCTTTCCCGCCGTTTTTTCGCCCGCCATTGTCGATCTTCGATCAACGATTATCGATCCCAGCTGTGCTCTTTTGGTCGAACAATCGCAACGATACGCAAACGATCTCTCTGGATCACCGTAGGTTCGACAAACTGGAGACGAGAAGATGTATATACATAAATATAAATACATGCATATATATGTGTATATATAATATATATGTAATTTATTTGTAACAATTTCAGTCCTTATTCGTCGAACGCAACGGAACGAAAAACGGAACGAGAAGAGTCCAAATTTTATACGTATATCAATGTTTAAATTCCAAAACCGCTTTTCTAACTCTCTGTACCCAGATTTATTTTCACTTGTTACACCAAAATTTGTAACGGGCGATAGAATGCAACAAATACATTGCCTGTAGTAAAATAATACAGTTGCATAATGTTTTGGCAAAGCTATTATAAAAAAAAAAAAGGAAAAAAGTGGAAGAGAAAGAAAAATCAATAATTTTCCAATTAACACGTTGTCATTAATCAAAAGAGCGCAGCTTTCGTCACAGGACTGAAACACGGCCGGGATTTCGAGTTGATGATCGATCTTTATTAGTGGAGCCAGAGTGACACGAGAGAACTCACCATTGCGGTTGGGACCAAGTCTCGACGATCGTCAAGAGTAATTAGAAAGGCAAGAACAAAAAAAGAAAACGAACAAAAAAATAATAATGATAACACACGAGTCAGCGGGAGAGACGATTTTCTTTCGACAGCTTAGTTGTGTCTCGTCGTTTATAAGTAAGACGTAAAATGAAATCCTAGCTATGTCGTAAACGCGATCAGAGCCGAGAGGTGTAAGGTAAAACGTGAAAAAAGTAACAGTGAGAAAACGTAGAAAAAAGAACAAAAAAATTAAATATATAACGTACGTTTAATTATATTTTCGTCGATCGCTGGACTTCCGGGGCGATATATCGGTCGACGCTTCCGTCGATCACAGATACCGATCGCAGATAAACGGCAGCGCGTCCCGGAGTGCAAGTTCTGTTTGCGTATAAGTGTCCTCTCGTTGCGTGCATGCCTCCTCGTCACGTGCGAACAAAGTAAGAGCTGTGTGTACGTCGGTGAACGAAACGGGAACGGAAGGAGTAGAGAAACGGAGGACAAGTGGCGCGGGGACGTTTTCGTTGGACGCTGCGTCACTAACATTGATTCGCTTATTATACAACGGTGTAAGAAATTGTCTAAGGAGGAGACGCGATAGTGGCGAACGGGAATCAAAGAACTGAATCGTCGGTGAACGAGCCTTTGTTTCCGTATGAGAGTCCTAGGAGTTACGCTGATTGTTTTTTGCAAACCTATCGAGCGCAAACACTTGGCAAACACTATTATATATATTAAGCTAGTTATTTATAGCGAGTTTCACCCAAATGTTTTTGGGGGCATTCGAGTTTATTCCATTGTCGATGGTTTTACGACAGTACTGACGATGCCGGGATGCAGTGAGAGCGTGCGTTTTAATTCTCACGAGTTTTGCATCGAAGACATGCCGAGCGGCGAAATGGAATAATTGGGCAGAGACAAACGGAAAGATATGACGCGTATAAATAATATAAACGATGGTATATATATATATATATATACGCTCGGAATACGTACGCGATTCGTTTCACGGTATATTCGGAATGTATATACATATATATCTATATGTTGTATATGCAGCAGTAATAAAACTGGAGAGTTGTACTGTGCCAGAATATGTAATATCCTGTGTTACGATTGGGGCTTGTTGTAATTCAGAAGTATTTTGAGAGAAGCATCCTTTCTAGCGACGGGTCGGAACTGTAACTGGTTAAAATTAAGCAGGTAATATATTTATTGAAGTTAAAGTGTGGTAAATTTTAGAAACGTTGGAATTATGTTTCATTATAACGAGTTATTGGTTTGTTTCACATGTGCAATCATATAATGTGAAAACGATATATTGTGAACACTAAAATAGATAATGAGAAATTATATTATGAATTTGAATTTACAAAAGTTTAATTGAACGTTATAAATAAAGAGAAATACACAATTATACAAAGTCGAGGCAGAACGCAAATTCTTGCTACTCGCAGAGGTATGTTTTTTTTTTGTTCTTCTTTTTGTTTTATAAACGAACGCCCCTCGATTCTGCGGCTTGTAAAATTGTTAGCCGAGCTACATTAATTATAAGGGGAACTTTCATTAAACGGTATCTCGAACTTTTTACATTTCTAACATTTTTTTTCCATGTCTCTTTACGATTTATCATGAAGAAAGGAATCATCGCCAAGCTAATATAACTACACTGTACAGCACGTCCATGGCGACACGATATTCAACACGTCGTGGAGACACGTTAGAAAACTCGACATACCATAGAGTTGCAGACACTCTTCGCAATGAAACTGATCACTGTTCGACAGCCTGCTCTTTCTGGAGCAACCCGTACCTCCTTTGAAGCTCCTCCTCCATGGCTTCCAATTGTTCCCTACTTTGCTCTTGAGTCATTTGCTCCATCAACTCGTGATTGTAAGTGGAATGGAGCATCAGTGCCAATACGCCAGCACGTGTAGCCATATTGGCCCTAATCTGCCTCTCCTGTTCCACCAGTTCGTCTATCTTCAGCCACTGCCTTACCCTCTCCATATCGATCTCGGCTCTCCTCAGTTTCTCCCACACGTAATGCTTCACGCAACTCTTCTTCGGCGCTCGACAGAATTCGCCAGTGCTGTCGAACACGTTCGTCACCAAGGGGCAACCGCACACCTCGGTCTCGATGATCTTTGGATCTTTGCAGTGCTCGGGGCACAGTACCCTCAATCTCTTGCAGTACGTTCGATTCACAGGGTTGTAAAAGTCGCAGAACATCACCTGTCCCTCGATACGTGTTTTAAAGATCGATCCGAAAGATGCTTGAGACTCGTACTGGAAAATAAATCGGGGATTAACGAGACGAAGGGTAACGAAAGAACGCGCGAAGCCGGACAGGGATTATTACCTTGTTGAAGCATTTTTCCATGTGCTTGATCGCGGCCCTGGAATGGATCTCGTGGCCGCAGGTGATGCAGTACATGCTCATCTCTGTGTCGTCGTTATCGTCCACCTCCGTCTGCGGGTCTATCGTCGCGTGCTTCGCCCTCTCGATGATTCTGTCCAACTCCGCGTGTCTTTTGTCCAGTTCCTGGAGTATCCGTCGAACGTCTTGCTGCTGTTTCCTAACGGTCTCCAATTGTCTCCTGTTGTTCTGCTCCGCGATGCACGACGTCAGGGACCATTCCTGTATCCTCTGCGGCAGCACTTGGTAAATTCTGTTCGTCGCTAATTTCAGTCCGCACTCGTCGGAGCAGTACTTGCTGCCTGGTCTGGAGTGTTTCGTGCACGCTGGACCGTAGCAGTGCCTCGGGGTGTCCAGGTGCTCGTTCCTTTCGTTACTGGAGTCCCTTCTACGTTTCTTGACCAACTTGGAGCTCTTGTTGAAGCTCTTCGACGGTTTCAAAGGGTCGCCCAGCACTCTGCATGTCCTCTGCACGCATCTGAGTTTCAATCGCACGGAGGGGCCGAATTTCTTCAGGTGCCTAACGACGGTGGGAGATGTTCGATGTTTAATAGAGGGCACTTCGTCTTTTTAATTGATTTCGAGTCGATGGTTACCTGCAGGCGTCGCATTTCCCGCAGTTTTCTGTCCTCAAGCAGCCTGTGCATTCCCCGCATCGTTTCGACGATTTCTTCACCAATGTGGGGTCCCACGGTGCATCGTACTCATAACGATGCGCTCGCTCTTCTGTGCGCTTCTCCTTGTGTTTCTTGTACTTGCGGTCCTCTTGATCCGTTCGTCGGGGCTTGTAACGAGTTATCAAGGTGGGGTCTTCTTCTCTGCAACGCTGGGAATGTGTTCGGTTAATGGGCGACTCGTGGTTTAAGGAATCGTTGCAAGCCCTCGAAGTATACTTACCACGCAGAAGAATTGCTTTATGTGCTTGGCTTCCTTCTCTGTTATATTTATACAGTCGCCGTGATACCATTCTTCGCACGCGTCGCATCCTCTATAATTAACGTACCATTCATGTCCAATAAACCCAAGATAAATAAACAAACGAACGATTTGATAATCAATTTCTGTCTCACATCATGAATCGGGAACTGTCCGAGCTTCTACAAATACAATAGGCTTGTCCGTCCTGCTTCAGCAGCGTGGCAATCTTACTTTTCCTCTCCGGCAGCATAAATTGCTTCGCTATTTCCTCCTTCTGCGAAACGAACAATAATTACGTGAAATGGAACGTTGGGGAAATAAATTTGGGCAAGATCTGCAAGCTACTTGGGATCGTTTTATCGTTCTGGGCGAACATTAAATTGACGATTCGCAGCTGAGTAAATAATTTATTTGGCATAGGAAGATTATTCGTGAAAAGGTCGTTGTTTGGGTATTATTCGTAAAATATCTGATGATATGGTACGAACAATAAAATGGTCGAACTGAGATACGCACCGATAAATTCTGCTGCCTCTTGTCACCCATGGCTGTGAATTATTATTTAACAAATTTCTCACAAAATATACTTCGAAAGGTATTTATTTCCTATAGAAATCGTAGAAAATTCAGTCGCGAAACGACACACTAAAACATCCCTCCGCCATCATAGATTGACCGCTGCAGTAGGGATGGCCACGATAAATCGATATTTTAAAAACAGCGATACGATATATCGATATTTTAAAAACGGCGATACGATATATCGATATTTTAAAAACAGCGATACGATATATCGATATTTTAAAAACAGCGATACGATATATCGATATTTTAAAAACAGCGATACGATATATCGATATTTTAAAAACAGCGATACAATATATCGATGATTTTGCCATCGATATTTAGAGTTTGATAAATCGAAACCATTAAAAGACAGAGCTTCAGTGAACACATACATGTAGCTCGTGTATAATATTAAATTTGTTTACGCGATATGTATAATTTGCGCGTATAAAAATTATTAACTATAATTCGGGCGACAGCGATACCAGAAATGTAGGGCGACGTGTACGCCGCTGAGCTGCCCCAACGCGCATGCGTTATCAAGCCGCCCCAACGCGCATGCGCCACTTGCCCGCCACAGCCCGCGTACGCGGGCAGGCACGCGCCGACGTCACTGGTCATCGAGCCACGGTGCGGTAAGGACGTTCCGCGTCACTCTGATAGCAACATGCCCGCAACTTTAGCACTTTAAATACACCGCCACTCTACCTTGCAGCGAGTGCGAAGCATCGCAAAGAGGGCACGCATGTCCGTCTCCCAATAACACCCTCGTTAAGTAATATCTACAGAATCGCACAGTCGAAGTCGTTGAAAGGTCTAAGAAAAAAAAAATCATGTTTGTACAATAGAACGTGCGATTATTCCGTTGGAACATTGGATTCCGCCGATTGATGGAACAGCGGCGTACTCATCGTTCATCGCAATTCACAACGTGCAAGTAATATGGGCGTCTCGAAGGATTTCAAATTCCCCTCTGACGAGGAGTTGTCCACGCAGGAATTGGATATCAGCTGGCCGTATATCCAGGCAGCCGCTGTATTCCTGGGAAAGAGATGCGAATGGTTCAACAACGTGAGACTATTCTTCTCTCCTTTCTCCCTTTATATTCTTTAACTAATCCTCGTCAACCTGTTCGATTTAGTATTCGCAGCTCGGTATAAACAGCCGCCATAGGTTACATAACTAAGCTTATACACGAACTCGCGTAGAGTGTAATTTTTATCATTATCGCGGAAGAATTGTTGTATTTCCGAAAGAAAACCGGTAAATGTTGCGAGGCAATTGATGGACAGACCGGACATAATCGTCACACTTTCAGGAGTTCATGCTCTGTCGAGACGAGCTACAGGACCCACGCAAGTGCCTGAAGGAGGGGAAACAAGTAACTAAATGTGCTATAGAAGGCCTCCAGGATATTAAGAAACATTGCCGACCCCAATTCGAGACCTACGTCGAATGCATTCTAGATACGTCTCAGACTCTCGAGGACAATAAGTATGTCGAGCCGAGAATTCCCACATTTCTTTACACGTTCCACTATTAACGCGTCTTGGCCGGCCAGACTTCTGTCCCGGGATGTACTATTCGATTAAGCTTGTTTTTGTTAACGACCAGGTGCCGGAAGCTAAGAGACGAATTCGACGAATGCATGTACAAGAAATTGAACCTGCAACGGCCGCCGTTTGGATACTTTTGCGAGGCCAAGGTGCACAATACTGCCAGGCCGAAGCCGCCGCCGGTTAAACCGCAGGAATACCCGGATCGTGTGCCAGAACCGGCCCCTCCACCGTACGCCCCGCCGAAGCATGGTATGCGAGGATCTTTCGCCGATTAATTTCTGTTAGTATCGCTGTAAGTTCTATAGTTGGGGAAATACTACGAGCTTGAGAGAACAAGTGTTGTATTGTTGTTTGTACTCGTTCCACATGAGACTGCGAATAAATGCTGGTAATCATGGTGTACGCATAACGAAAGGTAGATATACTTGTTCCTCCGTTGGAGAGAAATTGTACGTGTTGTTTTTTCCTTTTTTTCTTTGTTTACAATCGTTGGTTTAAAATTCTGCCGAGAGGCAAGGATGGGAATGATGAGAAGCGTCGTGTTTCGCGTGTCTTTATTTCTTTTAATTCACAATATCGCTTATTTATCGTTACACGATAAAATAACCGAAGGGAAGTAACGTTAACTTATTTCGGCGCTTTTGAAACGATATAAGGGAACAGAATAAAAAGGAATCGAACGAAGTTGCACCTCTCGCTTTTCCCAATTTCCCATTAACTGCTCGAATGTACAATGAAAATGCGAACAGAAAAAAATCAATCTGAATACTTTAGTACGATTTTCTCTCTATCTCTCGCTGCGTATTTCGAAAAAGGTAACAATCGAATCGAATAAATACCGTACACGAAACAAGAACCTCCGTTCTAATTGTACACACGTGCTATAATACAAACATTATGTACACAATGACGAAGACTTTAGATTGCTCGTACAATACATCGTGTAGACGACTATAGCAAAACGTATGTACTGAAAACGTCCGTGAATATTAAAAGCATAATATCTGGAAGAGATTGAAAATCATCGAACCTATTTAATCGAGCTATTTTATACATCGTTAAAGTAAAATACACTGGAAGAGGCGGATAAGAAATAGTAACACAATTACTAAATCGAATTGCACGAATAATCTAAGCCCCTATTCTTTCCATCAGTCGTCTTACGTTTCAATAGATATAGCGCCATGGGCGTACGATATCCTGCGCTGCCGCGTTCCCTTCTCACTTCTTCCATTCAAAAACGACGAAAGATCGTAATTGGGCGGCCCCTTAGAATATAACGTCGACGCCCCACAGCACAGCGCGTACAAACGGTGGGTTTTGAGTATCGAGGCACTATGCAAAATATCTCTTATCGTATAACAATTATCTTAATCGAATTTCGCGGTGAAACTTTTCTACGAGAAATATTACAAGCGTCCGGTTGCCCTCGATTTTGTCCGCCGATCGACAATGTCCCGCGAATACTTAGAATTAATGAACGTTCGTATCTGCCACGTACTCGTGCGCCTGTGTTACGTGTACTCCTCTGTTCAGTAATAACGTGGTTAAAAAATATTCATCCGATCATTAACGAACGTCGTTGGAAGCAATTGGTCGTTTCGATTCGTGGAAACGAAACGGATGGCCATCGGATTTTCTGTTAGCTCCATGTTATATCGTAGCCGTTCCAGTTCGCACTGGGCGCCAGGTGCACCCTACGCCCCTTGTAGAAGAACGTCACCACCCCACGGTACCCTGTTCTTGGTACACCGCTCTACAAAAATGAGTTCACGGTGTCATTGATAATGTTCCCATCAATTCGATCTGTTATGTCGTTGAATCATTTTCGTTTCTTAGTTACCCTGAAGTCGTCCATCAAACCGAACTGCTTGGCAGTGTTTTTGTACGCCTGTCTGGAATAATATGGGATCCTTACGGCCCCTGGCGCCAACACCTTTCCGGTCTTCAATTCCGAGAAGCTGACCACCATCGACTGGTACACGTCGTTCACAAAATTGATATCATAATTGTCCTGAAAACCATACGCGATTCAATTACGATCAGTTACGATTAGTTTTATCACCTGAGGTAATCTTATTTCGAGTTTATCTCACTTTCAGCAAGTAGGTTAGATTCATGTCTGTGAAATGCACGAAGTCGGTGTTGAGCTTGATGTATTTTAGATGCCTCTCGTAGAACATTCCACTGCGAAAATCGTTAATCGCAGTCGTTATTAATTTATTGAATTACTATAGATGAAGTTATATCAATTTTACGTTGAAACAGAGAAGGAAAGATTTAATTAATTAATTCTTGTTACGCACTTGCTGACTCCAATTTTGCCGAACGTTCGGGTTCTCGATATTTCCGGGCGAATACAGGCCCTATTTCGGCGTTGCTCAGGTTGTCTTATCCAGTCGTCCCAATATCTGCATTTACGGGAAGAGAAAAGAATTACTTTTTCGCTATCTTTCTCGTCGTTCTCTGATCGTTTGAAATTGCAATTGGCTACGCACGACTTGGGCCACTTGGGTGATAGTTCTGTCCATAATTGACGCGTTAACATCCATCCTAATCCGGGGAAAAAATCTGTCCTATATAATACATCTGCCCCGTTCTCGTCGACTAAACCGGCTTTACCGTTATCGTTCCACGCAGACACGCACCATAACGAATCGTCAGCCACTAGCAGAGGATATGTACCCAGAAAGTACTCGAAAAAATCTGGGGCTATGTCCAAGTCATCTAAACAGGCGTTAAAACGATGGTTCAATTAACTGAAATTTCAATCGTAGTTAGGAGATCTACCTTCAACTATTATCACAGTGTCGTATCTAAGTTGAAAGAATACATGATTAAGTGCCCATCCGTAGTGGCGTGCAATTTTGAAATATCCTTTGAATTTCTTCTCCTTCGGAGGCACCTCGATATCCGATTGATCCGGTTGCTGAAACAAACGTGCCACGTCGTTATTTCGCTTTCCTTCCGTCGAATTTCGAACGATCTTTCGATAATAATTATGTTTTTAAGCAGTTTTAAGCAGTACTTGTATGTGCATTATCTGATTTCCATATCGTGCGATGATCTCGGCAGTCTGACGGTGCTGGCAATCCTCCGACACGATAATTGGAAATTGTTCTAGACTGGGCCTATACTTAATCAATTGATCGAGGCATCTTTGTACAGTAACACGGTTGCAAGAAAACACCAAAATTGCTATTATCGGAGATCCATCTGGTAGCTTTCCATTTGTAGGAACATTTCGTGAAGTTTCACTCTAGACAAAATAGAACGATGCATAAGTTCACGCTTATATTGTCGATCGATGTAAATATTGTAATACTTACTGAATGCGCAACATTCATCTGTGGCTCCTGTACATTTTCATTATTATTAATATTATTATTATTATTAGTATTCTCTATATTCTTTTCCTCTTTTTCGGGGGAAATCTTCTCCTGGTAGTCGTTATTCCTATTCCCCTGGTCTCTATCATGTTCGTTTGCACTTGCGCTATCTAACTTTTCTGTCCGAGGGGAAAAGAAATCGATACATTAAGCAGTTAAACAGTCAGCCCCCTGTCATCGCCAGTTTTAACTTAGCATACTTTGACGTTCCTTATCTTCTTTAATGTCCCGAAGCAGTTCCTGGTTCGACGCTATTTCTTGCTTCACTCTTCGCTCCAATTTGCTAATCTGCCCGGACACTCTGGCCTACGCACGAAACGCATTGTTTAACCGACGACCCCGATCGAAGGGGCCGCTTTTCGAAGCTCGCTAACTTACCGTATCCCTTTCCTTGTCCGCTGGTTCGTCGGAGATCAAGAAGTACGTAATCAAACCCCACAGAACAAGAGAGCCGAAAATAACAGTGACTGACCTGTTCCGCATGGCAGAACCAGGTGTCACCTCATCTGAAACGTAACGAACACTGTCAAAACCTTCGGCACAGCACAGGCGCAGGCAACGAGAAGTGGTCGCAGCTGTTCTGCGAGGCGGTCAGGATAATATTTGGCAGTAACTAATAGATATCGTCGTTACCATCGTAACGAACGGTGAACGTGTATCAAAGAACCTTCGGTGTTCCGTGCAAATCTGCCGCACAAGGTTACATACCATTACGATACGTCCACGTAACCGCTTATCAACTGCCGCTATACGAGGGCCAGCATTTTCTCGTGCGTGTACGTGACAGGACCTATTATCTGAAAGTCATCAATTGTTTTCAACAGGATAAACACGTACAGTTAAGCACGGTCGCTCGATCGTTCGGACTTATTCGAGCACGTCGAATTTCACACGCTGACACTCCGCCGTGGGCCCCATCGTCGAGTTGCGCTGTGGACGCGGAGAAAACTCGACTCGGTTGGGAAACTTATCGCTTTCCCTTGGGAAAAACTATGTGCATATGTGTATGTATCGTGGAACCGTGATCCCGACCGTGCGATGGAGCCACGTAGAAACTCGTCGTGGCGCCCCCCGATGAATCCTTCGAACTTACGGCTATTAATCTAAACATTCGCTATACAGGGTGGCCCAGGACTCGCGCCAAATTTTAAATATTTGGATAGCCGAGGTGATTGTGAACAACTTTTTCCTTGGCGAAAATATCTTTGGACGTTTCGTTTTTGAGTTATTAACGAAAAACACTGGCCAATGAGAGCGGCCGTATAGCGCGGGCTCAGTCACAATTGCGCGCGCAACATACGGCAACATACGGCAAATATTACAATCGTCTTACATTAACAATAGTGTGTAATTCTTCATTATTCATCAATAACAGTTTAATTAACAAGTTGTTTAATAACTGTTCTATACTTTTATTCGTTTTCCGAAACGGATAAAGTGTTTTATTAATTATGAGAAAAGTGTTTGGATGATTAATGTCAGAAAAGGGTAGTTAATTAAATTTACCTTTTCGTTCACGAATTTGCCTGCTTCGACGGTGTCTTGGCACTTGGTCATTGACCTATCCCCTTTATGCCATGTCCCGGCGATCGATACAGAATTGATTCGCACTTGTTTCCACACGCACCGGACACGCACTGACGAACATTACGAAAGTTAATGTGTGTGCCATGTGCGTGTAGAAACAAGTGCGAATCAGATCTGTATCGATCGCTGGGACGTGGCATAAAATTGTTGAGATAGGTCAGGATCGGTACAATGACCGAGTCCCAAGAACCCATTTCCGTCGTTGCAAATAAATTCGTGAACGAATGTGTACGTTTATTTAGCTACCCTTTTCTAACATTGATTATTCAAACACCTTTTTCATTATTAATAAAACATTTTATTCGATTCGGATAACGAATAAAAGTATGGAACGGTTATTAAATAACTTGTTATAAATGAATAACGAATAATTACACATTATTATTAATTTAAGACGATGTAGTAACGTTGCCCCCCGAGGCGCCCGATCCCGATAGCGCGCAATGGTGACTGAGCGCCGGCGTTTCGGGCGCTCTCATTGGCCAGTGTTTTTCGTTAATAACTCAAAAACGAAACGTCCAAAGATATTTTCGTCAAGGAAAAAGTTGTTCAGAATCATCTCGGCTATCCAAATATTTAAAATTTGGCGTGAGTCCTGGGCCACCCTGTATTGGCAATTTTTACTGCTATCTCGGTCAATAGAGGTTCGATCGTTGAGTGAAGCAGAAATAACTCAACCTCGAAAGGAAATGGTACAATTTCATTTGATGAAACGTATCGATTGGAGTGTCGTTTGAATAAATAGGAGATTGTGGGAAAGATTGGGATTAATAGGATGTTGACGTAACTTTCACGTCGTTGTTAGATGGCAGTGATTCATGTTCGTAATTATTCATCGACCTTAAATCAATTTAAGTTGGAGTTGTTTTATTTAGTCATGGAAACCGTCACGTCGATACAGTAGCGAACTACATATGTACTTAAATCTTCGGTGTACCGTAACCTCTAACAACAGTTTCATAACCTCTTCGTAATCGTTATTTAAATTCATGCGAAACGGTGGACTGAGAATGGTTGTGATTTGTATTTCAAGGGATTAGTGTGGGAAGTATAAGTACATCGGCGAGAGAGGAAACTGTTACGTGTGGCGTCTCGTAGAGGTTATATTTCGTTCGCTACTTTTGCGCGCGGAAACTAACCTACAAAATGTCGGACAACGAAGAGGAGGAATTTAGAGTTTACAGGGAGGACAAACGCATTCCTTGTCGGTTCGGGGTTAAATGTTATCAGAAGAACGCGGTGCACCAGGAGAAATACAAACATCCACCAGCGAAAGATACGGTATATATTTCTCGTGTACTGTACTTGTTGAATTTCCAACTTCCAATTGCTCAATCGTTCGTTCTGCCGTTCGAATAATTGTCCATTTCGTTCGAATGTAATCCCGACAATTTTCAGAAAAAGGGGAAAACCACGAAACACACGACTGCGGGTACGAAGAGGAAGAATAAGGATGACGACCAGTCGAATGATGCGCCGATGAACAAAGCACAGAAAACGGAGGACCGTATCTCTAGCGATGAGGATTTAGACAATGCTCTGGCGCGTGTCGATGTTAATACAGCAGACAGTAAAGACGATTCTAGCAAAGATGCCGTTGAATCAATGAGTTCCGATGTCCAAGAACCCACTGGCGATTCTGATAAGCTAGTTACCGTTAAATCATTATTGGTCGAAGAGGAAATTACGATTGATAACGATCAAATAAGTTCAGATAACACTCAGGCAGTAATTTCTTGTTTATTTTTCACCGTAATGCCGGAAGACTTCTTTGAGTTCTATGAATTCTGCAGGACTGTTTCGAAGGATGATCCTTTCAATGCGTTGAGGGATCTTCGTTTGGAATTAGTCGGTCCCTTCGATGTATTCAGAGATACATTTTTAACTGCTAGAGTGGAGGATAAGCAGGCGCTGTTAAGACATTGGAGATATTACTACGATCCTCCGGAGTTTCAAGTAAAGAGCAATAATCGTTAATTCTTTAAGATATTTTATCGCGCCTACTAATCGCACGATTACTTTCAAGACCATCCTCAGAGGTATTGGAAAGGACGGTTTACATTATGGTTATTGGAGGGACGATATCTCGGAGAAACCTGTGTTCGTCGCGAAAAATAAAGCAGCCGTGGACTGTTTGATAGAGCCTGTCGCGGAAAATCTGTTCGGCGCACTGGAGTAAATATTTCGTCGATTTCCGAGGATCTAAAGAGTTATAATTTCAATTCTGATTGTTCATTAATGTTGCAGTGCGCATATTGCGGAGAAATTGAAATTGGCTTTCCCGTTCGAGAGGTCTAAAATAGCCCAGCTGCATCAGAAGTTAAAGAGCTTTGCCAAGGAGAAGAACATTACTTTGAAGAAAGATACAGCTAATATGCAAGCGAGGGAGAAGCAGGTCGTTACAAGAACCTTCCACAAAGCTGGAATCGTCGTGCCTTATAATAAGAAATCTCAATTGGGATACAGGGACTTGGCGGTAACAGACAGTAAGTTAACAAAGGGGAGGAATTACCCAAATTACGATGAGCAGGTTCAATTGAACGGCAATGTAAAATATTTGATTAAATTCGTATTACAGGCGAGTTACGAAAAGTATTAAAACAAATTGAAAATCCTCCTGAACCGGATGCCAGGAAAACGCCTCTGTCCAAGCTAGAGGAAGTAATTAGACTGGCAACAATCGCTGCAGATGAATGTGATTTCGGTACCGTTCTAGAATTGGGCCACGATCTTTTTTCCAGCGGTGTTTCCTACGTACAAAACAAGACGCTAAACTTACTGTCCCTGGCGTACACCCTTCTACAGAGGACACCGTTTCTGGAGATACTTCAGGCCCACTTGAAAGACAGGAGGAGAAGTCTGAGGCTAAGTGTTCTCGAGGCAAAAATGAACGAATGAAAACACATCTCGGCGCCGAATAATAAATTGTATTTACGTAGCGAAGCGAAACGAGTCGAGCGGGTCTATTTAAAATTATTTTGCAAAGCGAATTGAACCATAAATATTTATTACTCTCACTACCTATAAATGTATATACTTTAATTTAAGATCCCTTTATTCCAATTCAAATGCGTCTCGACGTGACCTAGTGGTGGAGAAATATCGATGGTTACTACTATCGAAAGCTATCGACAGTTATCGAGAACGTGGGTTGATATCCGTGATGCCGCGAATTTACAAATGTTGGTGTTCTTTAGATATCAAATCGTCCGTGTCCTAACCTAACAATAAGTCATTTGCGCCAAGTGCGTGCATCATATTACACATTCCATCACTATCGATGGTTCAACTATGGATAACTATCGATAGTGCTGACTATCGATACTTTCCATGGCCCAAATATCGATACTATCGATGGTCCAAATATCGATACTATCGAGGTCCCAAATATCGATACTATCGAGGTCCCAAATATCGATACTATCGATGTCCCAAATATCGATACTATCGATGTCCCAAATATCGATACTATCGATGTCCCAAATATCGATACTATCGATGTCCCAAATATCGATACTATCGATGCCCCAAATATCGATACTATCGATGCCCCAAATATCGATACTATCGATGCCCCAACTATCGATATTTCTCCACCGCTACTCAGACTAGCATTGCAAACTCGGCTTATTGAAAATCTTAATAATATATGCAAAGCACGCGTTACACGATGACAAAACATTACGTAGCGCTTCACGGCGGTGACAAACGCAATCGAGGCTACACCGATGTACACACACACGGAACGCTAATGCGGCCGACGAAGCGGAAGAGAACGTGAAGAAGAATTCTACACGATGATTCGAACAGGGAATTCCAATTCGATATTCTTTCGTACGAGGAAGTGAACAAATCTCCCCCGACCTGTGCAGAAGTACAAAGGAACGATAGAAATAGGGAACCATAGAATGATCCGCCTTCGATTCACCATGACAATGTCTAACGTGGTCGCGCGAGAATGAAACCAAGGGGAGACTAATGAAATCGTGGATCGAACGCCGAGCGGACTTTAATTTCTATGGTTCTGGCTCGTGTCAATCAGCGGCAACCCTTCAAACGTTCACGATGGAAAGCAAAAGCTGCAACAATTTTATTAGTTACGTCGGCCTGGAGGAGCACGAAATGCAGGTAATTGTCAGATACCTTCCTTATGTAAACATTCGAACATAACCTCAACCAGTAGCCAGTGCTGGGCATCGATCCATTGAAAATCTTGCTGGGATTGCCGATCGACTTAATATCGATCGATGACGTTGATCGTTAACCAATAATCGCCGATTAAATGAACGAATCTGTTAATCGTCGATTTGTTCCTCTGCAATTGTGTTTCAATTACAATGTTTACTTCCCCTTGCTACTTCTTATTTGACTACGAAGCGACGACACGCTCGCAAAATTATCTAATTTTCATTGAACACTTCAACAGCCGCTGGGTTCTAGTCGCCGAAATTCCTTGTCCGAGAGCAATATTAAATTGCTGCCCGGCGAGATCATGATCACGAAAGCTGAGAGCGTCCTCATGTTCTCCCCCGCCAGTGATTTGAAGCAGGGCACGTCCGGCATTCTATGCGTTACCAACTTCAAATTAACATTCATCACCACCGACGAGACGAACGGCGATGTAAGTACATTGACGGATATAACGAAACGGCGGCTTTCGCACATGGATATAGTAATTAACGGGCGGGCATTTGGTTCGCAGGATGTGGCGCGTCAACAGAATCACCTGTACGGATATATGGATACCTGTTTAACGAACATAGACGATATTTACGTAACGGTAGGCGATAAGAAAAGGAAATTGCTACCTGGGAACACTGTGCCGTCTAAAGTAAAAGGGATATTTATTATTTGCAAAGTAAATATCTCGCATTGTCGCATATCCGAACCGTTCCATTCTCTGTCCGTCGTCAACATTGAAAGATACATTACACTGGTTCCAGAATTTACGAACGTGGTCCTTCTCGTTCAAGTTCTCCCCCATCGGCGATGGGAAAAATCTACTGCAAGCTCTGCTGCACCACGCTTTCCCCAGCAGGCATCAGCTGTTGTTCGCCTACGATTATCGGTTCGTAATCCAAACCTACATTCGTATGTATCGAAAGTTAATTCAATTCGTCCCTCTTCTTTATTTTAGAGAAGCTTATTACAGTAGCCTTGACAAGGGTGTCCGTTTATTCCGGAATATTTCAGACTGGCGCAACGAGTTAGATCGTACGATACGTAACGAAAAGCACCGGAAATTCTGGAGATTGTCCACCGTTAACATAGATTTCAAGCTCTGTCGTAGGTGCGTGCCACACGATTGCGAAATGTTCGTTCGATACGCAATCTTAACAGTACGATATTTGTTCGCAGCCTGTCTCGATACGTAATAGTACCGGCGTCTATCACCGATAGTCAATTAATGGACGCCGCCAAGCACTTCCAGGGCAACCGTCCACCGATCTGGTCTTGGTCGAGTGTCCACGGTGCAGCGTTAGTAAAAATGTCCGAGCTTTCCCCGTTGGCTACGAACAGGATGCAGGAGAACATTCTGTTCGAGAACGTGCGGAAGAGCCATCCGCAGAAGATGCCGCCGGTTGTTTTAGAATTGAATAAGGACATTAACGTAAAGTTAATAGCGGCGACGTTCTCGAAATTCGCAAGTCTGTGCTCGCCAGGTGGAGTTTCGTTTGTCGTTTACGTTACATTCGTGCAATTCCATTCGTAAAATCAGAGTAAGGTTTGTTCGTTACAGAAAACATTCGGCAATTCTGGCTGCAGGATAATAATTTCTATTCGTTAATGGAGAACACGAAATGGTTGAAATGCGTGTCGTATTGTCTGCAAAAGGCTGTCGAGGCCTGCGAGCATCTTCATCTGGGTTCCTCTGTTATATTGCAAGGTAAACCACGGTGAACACTGCGAATCGTTTCTATGGTTCTCTCCGCTATTCGAATTATGGGTGAATTTTTGTTTTTAGAAGGTGCTGGCACAGATCTTTGTTGCATCGTATCGAGCTTAGTCCAATTGCTGCTTGACCCGTACTTTCGAACGATAAATGGCTTTCAGTCGCTTCTGCAGAAGGAATGGGTCGCCGGTGGACACCCGTTTTGTGATAGATTAGGTCATATCTTGAAGAAGACTTCGGAGAAAGTTCGTTGAACCAAGAATCTCAGTGTTATTCCTTTTTTATCCCTTACTAATATTAATTCATTCAACCGGTACATCACGCATTCTTCGTTTCAGCAGTCTCCGTTATTCCTTTTATATCTCGACTGTGTCTGGCAACTGGGTCAACAGTTCCCCGCGGAATTCGAATTCACGGAAACGTATCTGACGACGCTGTGGGATGCCGCTCACATCTCCGTCTTCGACACGTTCATTTTCGACTGCGAAAAAGACCGCGTTGCGGCAGCTACGGTATACCGATTGAAACATTGACCCTTTAACATGCAAATAAAATAGTACTCGTATGCCAAGGGGTATGACGATAAAATCGAACGTTTGCCAAGAGTACGACGTTTCAAAGTGAATATATTTCAGGATCCAGAGAAACCTTTGGTCCTACGAAGCGTCTGGGATTGGAGGGAACAATTCAGCGACCAGGACATTCTGTTGTTCCACAGCCCCTTCTATAATCCACGAGAGGCGGACTCCACGGACAAGGGCGCGATAAAACCGCTGCACAGCGTCGTGAGCCTAGAGCTTTGGACGCAGTGTTACTTTCGCTGGATACCAACGTTGGAGATCCGCAATGGTGGACAGAATCACGTCGAGCTGTACGCGAGGTTGCTGCGCAACGAAGTGAACCAGCTGAAGATGAACGCAAACGGCAACTGCGGATCGCCTGTGTCCAAATCGAACAGCTACTCCGTTCAGATGAACATAGACAGCTTTTATCCGTTCTCGAATAAGAAATCGGGGAACACAGTGACCACCCCCATCATGAACAGCTCCATTCTCGCTACGGAGAGCTTGCTAGAAGCGCAGTCATTAATCACTGCGTCCGACTGATGTACATATCTCTCGCCAACAATTGTTCCCGTTTCTTCTTTTTAATATCACACGATGGACAGAAGAACGTGCGTTCCTACTGTCGGTTCGCAAACAATCGCCAAGGAATATTAGGACAATTCTCTTAATCCTTTCAGTGCCAAGTTTCGCGTACCGTTTGAGAAAGAACTGCCGATCATTGTTGCTATTGCCTCTTCGTTTTCTCAACGTATTTATGCTGTAAATACACTTTCGGTCTTTTCTCCGTTTTCTTTCCATCGGGCAAATGCGTCGCGACCTGGACAAATCGTCGACGACCTCGGTTGATCCTTCCCGAATTTGGTACTCAAAGGATTCGGAACCCCCTTAGAAGTGTTCCCCGTTTTTTGTATTGTACGTTGCATTGTAAAGTAGGATACTTAAGAGAAATTGATATTTAATAACACGCCGATGTTATAAGTTAAACAACAATAAAAACTATTTTTTGTAGAAAAAATCGTAAATCGTCGAAAAAATCGAGGAATTTGTTTTCCTCCCGTCACATCTCCCGCAGTTAAATAAATCGGGGTGAAAGAACTTTCGTTCGAAAGGGTTCGAGGGGCGACGTCGAATCCGTCCACGGCAGTCACGTTGGCAGCACTGGCCGTCAAACACTTTTTCGAACGATGCCACGTGAAATATCTTTCTTATTCGCACGATGAACAGTGTCGCGGATAAGAAAAATATTTCAGGAACGAGGAGGAGACCGAAGAAGGTCGTTTTCGCAACGGAGAAATGGAATACGACCGGAATCGTTCTGAAAATCTTTCTTCTGGTCACGTGCCTGAAAATTCTACTAATTCCCACATAGTACGTTTCTGCATATATATATACATATTCGACCAAATTTCCGCAGCATTCCAATCAAACGTTTCCTCGTGATGCAAGGTTATGTCCGTTCCATTTATTTCCAGTCGTTCCATTTATTTCCAGCCGTTCCACAGACTTTGAAGTACACCGCAACTGGCTCGCCATAACTCACAGCCTACCGATTGAAGAATGGTACACGAACGCCAAGTCGCAGTGGACGCTGGACTATCCACCGCTGTTCGCTTGGTTCGAGTACCTGCTAGGTCAAGCCGCAAGGTTCGCGGACCCAGAGATGCTCAGAGTGGAGAACCTGGATTACGCCTCGTCGAACACTATCCTCTTCCAGAGAGGCTCGGTTATCTTTCTAGACGTGATCTTCGCTTACGGCGTTAAAAAGTACAACATCGGTTGATTTCTACCGAAGAACCGAACGCTTGCAATATCGCGGGCCTAACTCTGTCTCCGATTTCAGAGTAGGAGAAGTGTTCTGTAGCTCGCTGGACGATTACGCTATCTTCGTAACTCTGTCGCTGTGCAACGTAGGGCTGCTGGTGGTGGATCATATACACTTTCAATACAACGGATTCCTGCTCGGTATATTTTTACTGGCCGTCGCCAACGTTTCCAAGATAAACAGAGAGGTAAACGAAGAGGACGATAGAATGTTCGATGGATAAGAATCGATGGAATACTTTCTAGGTGTCCGTTCTGCAAGGGGCGCTGTGGTTCGCGTTGCTGTTGAATATGAAGCACATTTATTTGTACGTCGCACCGGCGTTTGCAATCTGGCTGCTTCGATCTTATTGCATGAACAGTGGTTCCTTCGTTAAACGTCTGCTCATGCTGGCGAGCATAGTTATCGCTGTGGTGACGATCTCTTTTGGACCGTTCGCTTCGCAGATGCCACAGGTGATTGATAAACTGTAAAAAGTGGTGTATAAATTGCTTCTTATAACTAATTAGCTTCTTATAACTAACTATTCAGGTGCTGTCCAGATTGTTTCCATTTAAACGAGGTTTGGTGCACGCATATTGGGCGGCGAACGCCTGGGCGCTGTATATAGGCGTCGATAAAATGTTATCGATGATTTTTAAGTATTTGGGATGGATAGAAATGAACAAATCGGCAGTGATGACTGGCGGGCTAGTGCAAGAACAGTCTTTTCTACTTCTGCCGACTCCAACTCCATTGGTCACGTTTCTGTTGACCCTTCTATCGATAATGGTAAGTACTTGGCGCGTAGTTAATCGATTGGTGCTTAATATTTATCGTATCGCGTGTCTAAATTATTTTATACGCTTGCAGCCTGCGTTGTACTGTTTATTATTCAGGAAAGACTGCAATAGGAATCCCAAGCAGTTTGCAAGGTGTTTAATTCTGTGCGCACTGAGTTCCTTTATATTTGGCTGGCATGTACACGAAAAAGCTATTTTAACTGCTGTTGTACCGCTATGGTAAGTTCATTCCCAGTACATAGTACGAATTGAAATACGAATACGTATTCCGTGTTGAAAATCGCGAATAGATGAGTGTCTGTTGTTATGTTTCAGTGCCTTGGCTGTGACCGACAAAGAGGACGCGAGGATCTTTTTAATCTTAAGCAACGCTGGACACACTGCTCTTCTGCCGTTGCTTCATCCAAGCAATCTAGCTCCCTTAAAGATATTATTACTCTTGGTTTACATGATCGCGTCTGCTATTGCTTTGTCTCGTAAATTCCAGCAGCAGTTGCTCTATTGTCACGAGTATGTCTACGTGATTAGCCTGCCACTGTTAACAGTGTATGAAACAACATTACATAAGTTAATTTTTGGAGGACAATTGCCATTTCTACCCCTTGCCGCCACTTCTATATATTGTGCGATAGGAGTACTTTATTGTTGGCTATTCTATTATTACATTTTCTGGCGATTACCAAGTGATGTAAAAGATAAGAAAAGAAAAAGGGAATAACATATTGTTATGTTGCTACGTATTGCGAATTGTGTTAATTTTCTAAATAAATGGTGCTGTCATCTATGCACGAGTGCTTGAAACTATTCGTGCCTCTGCCATATCTGCGGTCGAAAACTGTGTAAAAAGATTAATTGTTTCCTGCTCATTTCAACGCCACATTACAATTACTCAAACTAGTTTATGTTCTGATAATTAGTTTTGTAGGAAACAAAATTCAGTTTTTTATCAATAGTGCCGCCACCTGTACGCAAGTACAGGAAACTACGGCTGTATTTCCGAATCCTAGTCGAGCCTGATCAGGCTCTAATGGTAAATAAATGTTTTACCATTTTGGTGTTATTCTCTGTAATTCTGAAGTGCTTGGATTTGGCTGAAATTCTGAAAATTGGTTCCTGTCAGATATGAACAATATTTGCGAGAAGGATTCTTGGTGCCTCGAACGTAAAGGTACAAAATTTGGCGAAAAGAGTTTCTGCAACTGTAATGTCACTCCCTGCACACTACCCCTTTACATTATAATTAAAACGTTTTCTGTGTGGTGTTATACAATACATATTCATATATTTTTTGTGTGCACAGGTTTTCTGGGCACAGGAGGAAGACGGGCAATTCTCATCCTGCGTGAGCGCAAGAAAGAAGAAAGAATAGCTTTTGCAATATACTTTAGTTATCTTTTAGTTATATATTAAATTGGTTTATAAAATAGATTTAAAGGAGTAAGCTTGTAAGTTTAAATTGTAAAACATTTGTGTAACTTGTATCTTCATTGATTAGTTTAAATAAATGAATGAAATGAAAAGAATTCCACTGCTCTTTTTATTTTCACACCTTAACAATCCTTGAAAGAACCTAATTCCAATTCCTTATGCAAGAAGTACCGTGGATGAACTTTAAATGCAAAGTCCTGAAGCGAGAAACTTGTCAAAATTGCCCTATACGTTATTAAAGACAGCAGATCAAGGTTTCTTGCAGAATTTGTTGGCAGAAACTTGGAAATTTAAACGCTTGGAAATTCCTGGAACGTGACGTCATTTCCAAGAACTGCTGCGATGAAAGACCTCCTCGTATATCATATTCTCCTGATACAAATTCCCGATTTTCAGCGAGTTATTTTTTCCAGAATCTCAGAAATTTTGCGCTCGGAAATTCTTGGAACGTGACGTCATTTCCAAGAACTGCTGCGGCGAAAGACCTCCTCGCACATCATATTCTCCTGATACAAATCCACGATTTTCAACACTTAAATTTCTGATTTTCGGGAAAAAATTTCTGCTGAAAATCGTGGATTTGTATCAGGAGAATATGATATGCGAGGAGGTATTCATTCGCAGAAATTCTTGGAAATGACGTCACGTTCCAGGAATTTCCGAGCGCAAAGTTTCTGAGATTCTGCAAAAATTAACTCGCTGAAAATCGTGGATTTGTATCAGGAGAATATGATGTGCGAGGAGGTATTCGATCGCAGAAATTCTTGGAAATGACGTCACGTTCCAAGAATTTCTGAGCGCAAAATTTTCGAGTTTCTGGCAAAAATAACTCGCTGAAAATCGTGGATTTGTATCAGGAGAATATGATGTGCGAGGAGGTATTCGATTGCAGAAATTCTTGGAAATGACGTCACGTTCCAGGAATTTCCGCGCGCAAAATTTCTGAGATTCTGGAAGAAATAACTCGCTGAAAATCGTGGATTTGTATCAGGAGAATATGATATGCGAGGAGGTATCCGATCCTGGCAGTTCTTAGAAATGACGTCACGTTCCAGGAATTTCCGAGCGCGAAATTTCTGATATTCTGGCAAAAATAACTCGCTGAAAATCGTGGATTTGTATCAGGAGAATATAATGTGAGAGGAGGTATTCGAGCCTTTAATTCTAAGAAATTACGTCACGTTCCTGGAATTTTCGATCACTTAAATTTCGATTGCTCCCATCAAGACGTCGTATTCAATTCAGGATAATTACCGCTATATTTAGTAATGTTCAGGACTATTTTTACAAGTTCTCCGCTTGTGAACTTTGCATTTAAAGTTCTCGCACGGTAGTTCTTGTGTAAGGAATTGGAATTAGGTTATTTCAAGGATTGATAAGGTGTGAAAATAAAGAGAGCAGTGGAATTGTTTTCATTGAAGATTTATTTAAACTAATCAATGAAGATACAAGTTACAAAAATGTTGCAGTTCAAATCTACAAGCTAACAGTTGATGAATTATTCTTTAAAATCTATTTACATTACGTCTTACAACTAAATCGGGTTACTAACTATTTTTATAAACTAATTCACTATAACTAAAGGATAACTAAATTATGTGGCAAAAGTACTTCTATCTTCCTCTTGCTCTGATGTGCAATTAGAAGGCCCCGTCAATGCTCTTCCTTCTGTGCCCAGCAAACCTGTGCACACAAAAATTATATGAATACGTATTTAACAGTAAAGAGAAAAGTTTTTAAGGGATGGTATAATGCATTTTAATTATAATGTAAAGGGTTACCCTGTATCGGTAACGCAGGGAGTGACATTACTCAGAAACCAACTTTCTGGATTACATCGTTAATATAATCAATTGCGTTCTTCTCGGCTAGCTATGAGTATGTTTTATCCGGATTGGTCTCAGATTGAAGATACGAACCACAGCTATCTTCTTCAGAAATTTCAAGCATAAGGCATTTGTGGTTTAAAAGTTATAAGCAATTAAAGGTTCTGCGAAAATGGACTTCGTGTCATTGCAATTATCTCGTATTCTACAGACGTTACACTAATGATCGAGTACTTAAAAAAAATGAAGGAAAAAGACATGTTACGAGGAGAAATAAAAACATATCATTGATTTCGACACGACGAATACAACCAAATATAAAAAACAACAGAGAAAACAATTTTTCAGGCCACAAAGTATATATAGCCGAGTACAATATATGTATATGTATACACATATAAAATGTCACTTGCTAGAAATAAAAGGTTCATTTGTTACAGATAATATGGTATATTTTGTCCAGGTCCTACTGGTATCATTGCATACAATTGTTTCCTATACGGCTCTTTCAGTAACTTAATCGCCTTCGTCGCCTTATATACTCTTCGTTAATATAAAACACGTATATAAACATAGATTGAGTACATTGGTGTTTACAGTAATGTATGGTTTAAAAAAAGTCGCACGCAGTTTGTTCGTTATTACGGTACACGCTAATTCGGAATACATCATTCTTAAAAACTTTTTTGTTCTGTGCTCTGCTACGTACAAACTTTGCAGTGTAACCATACCCCGTCCTCAGCTACGTGGAAAGCAATTAAACATGGTTCACGAAGGATCGTTCGAACATATTCAAAAAGAAAAACGATGCCTCAAAATTGTGCGAAACCTATACGCATCATACGCGCGAACGTCTAAGAAGAAATAGAAAATCTCGAATTTAATTCAACAGCAGTGATAAGTAAATATTTTGCCATGAATGGCGATCTCGGTGCAGAAAAATACGCTCGTCGGTAATAAAACGCATGCGTCGTTTACCGACAGAGCCGAGCGAACGTTTTCTACACTCCGAGTAAAAAGTGACTCGCGACAGCTCGTATACGAATTATTTGGGTCGCGAATGCAGTCAAAAAATTGAACACGGTCATAGTAAGATTATGTGATAATATTTCTGTTCAAAATACGAACATGTCACGGTTGAATGAATGAATTCCGGGATGAAACGATCGAGTTTGATTCGCGAGGACAGCAGATCGAATTATGATCCAACGATAAATTTCAAATATTCGCGCCGTTCACGGTCAGCCATTGTAGAGAAAGAGCGGGAAGGGGGTGAAGGATATAAACGGGGGAACCCCTTAATATCATAAAATAGAGGAGATCGTACACCGCCGTTTCACAAACGGTGTACAAAGCATTCTCGTTTACAACTTGAACCGGTGTAAAATTAAAAAATTGGCACACCTCACGGTACATCCCCCTTCTTCAATCGCACATTATGTATATGTATAGTATGTATATTTATCTTAGGTATACGTACACGTATATACGAACGCAAATTAATAATCATGTTTGTGTGCGTAATTTTCTTGGCATACTTTAATCACGAAACTGTACAGGGCTACGCGCAAAATTTCGGACCTTGTTTCCTACTCGGTCGGTAATATCATCGTTCACGTTATCTGTCGAACGTGGAATTTTTATAAACAAATTTTTACCGAATTATTCGTTCTTTTCAGTCATTTACTATATTCCATTTTATATTTACAGCGAGGACGTTTAAAACGACATTGCTGATCAGACTTTTCTGTACAGAAAATCGTACGCACCATTTTACGCAATAATCTCCCGCTGATTTGAACATTTGCATAGCCTGTACATAGCCTGCTTGTATTCAACGGTCGCGTCACGGAACGTATAGTTTAGAACAATTTTGTACATGAACTGTATATTCTCCGTCCCCTCAACCGTTCACCTATCCGAATAACTAAATCGTTTTTAAACGTAACATCGAACAGCTTCTCGTATACGTATTTACAAATTTACATGCTCTAAGTATAACAAGTATATACGAGACAAATGAGGTTAACGTTAAACCTATGCCGAATACTTAATATATTCATGACGTTTACAAAATACATGTGCGTCGTACCGCCAGGATAACTAGGAAACGATACGTTTTTCGTGCGCACGTGACCGTTGAAATGCTGACCGTTGGCTAGCATTAATAAATGTGCACTTTCGACAATTCCGACCAAACAATTGAGAGTACACGTGTTAGCGAAAAATTGAATCTGCGATTGAACATAAATGTAAATGGAATGGAGTTTTGTTGAATTATTGTTGGCTAGAATGATATCTGGACTCTGTATCAAGGTTTCGAGTCAATAGTTAAGTATATGTGAAACAGTTTAGTTGTTTTCTTTATCTCGTAACTTGAGAAACTTGTGCGCAACACGAAATTCAATACTTGGCAAGTTCGACAATAGGAACCAATCCGCGTTTGGTAGAAATAGGTAAAGAAGTATCGCTGCACGAATCACAGTACGTTGGCGAAAACATTTTTTCGAGGCACACACAAATTACTGATCACTGTAATAAACATATGCAATTGCATTTCTTTGTCGTCGTTAATATTATTTTTTATTATTATTATTATATTACATCAATAATATGAACCGATCACTGTTGAGCTACACGTAATATGTATATAAACCATATTTTGGAAATAAACTTATTCGCTACACGTTGAGGAAAAGAGGAAATGAAAACTTCGACTTACGATATTTAAACCCCTCTCTACCAACCAAATGTTCCAACGTACATATAAATTTACGTAAAAATTACTCTACGTTGAAAAAGTTGGCTTTTTAATATTTGTAAAAGGTGAATAAAACGTTTCTCCATTTCATTCCGATTCGTATAAAACGATCGAATATAAACCCGATACAAAATTATCTAATTGCAATAAAATTAGATTCGTAGTAAAATTTCATTGGTAAAAAGGAAACACATACAAGTCCCGCGGAACGTTCGTTTACCTATTGGAAATACATGGGCACACCATACGAAAGGACACATTTATTAAATTACCGCTCTAGTTTATCGATACCTTAAAGCTTCGTTTGGCACGTGTGATTAGAATGTTATTTAATACGAAAACGTTAGAACGTTACTTAATACGAAAGAATCGATGTAGCGCTGTCTCATTCGCATTGTTGCCGCTCAAGTCGTGACCCACACTCTATATTTATAATAGCGCTTTTCCTTTGGTTCTCCGTGACTAGTTACACTTAAAACATTCATTTACAACTGGACTACCATTTAAAATGTACATCAAGTGCGTCGCACCATGAACAGAACGCACAAGAGATGCCTGTTTTACCGACGTTCCCTTAGGATTCGACTAGCATTCGTTTTCGTTTCTTTTGTGCGGTGTAGCTTTGTAAGAGGTTCGCGAAATTCAGTCAGTTCTCCGAGGTTTTGTATCCTAAGAAGTCATCGTCGAGGAAATGTCGAAGGCTACGAAAATTGGAAAAGAAATTACCGACTCGACTATCTTCCCCAGCCGTGTCGCGTTAGTATGCACGACAATTTTTTAAACTGTCCCAAGCAGCTTTTCTGTAATACAACATTCAATTTGCTCGGTAAAAAGATTCGAACGAATCAGCTAGGTTACACACGCAAAACAATTAAATCGCACATTTAGTTCCTTTGATTAATCTATCTTCGGATGTGTATATACATACGTATATGCATATACGACAGTAGATATACAATATGTATATACATATATCTGGTCGAAATTAGACAGCTTCCTATTTACACAGCATCGTCGATCATAGAAACTGACCTTGTTCCGCGAACTGTAGAAAAGAACTCGAATCGCGGCATAGCCGACGCCATTTTGTTCGATCGCCGCTAAAGTCCAGCCGCAAAGTTAGCACTGTCGAGTAAGTGCTGGGTATGTATCCTCCCACCCGTTTCATTTGTCATTTCTTTGTACGGTTCAGAAATATATTTATAAAGTTTTATTTTTCATGGCAGTATTCACGTAGCGTTGCCTCAAATACGGGAACCCGAGTCCTTTATTCGTGAGCATTTTGAAACTTCGCTCGATTTCCGACGATTTAGAATTAAATTTCCTCTCTGTAGCTATATACATATGTATATGTATAATTTCGGTCTGTTCTACGTTATCGATTCAACGTTGTGAATGCAACTCACGATTCCTCTTTAACCGACAGAAATTCGAGACAAGCCAGGTGAGAATAAAAGCGGTAATAAAATTCAATTCAAAACGATATACGCGTATTGAATGTAAATGCTGCGCAGAAAATGTATTTCATTACGTTTATCGACTAGTATCGAGATCACCCTGTTTACCTCAACGTAATAACCCCCGAAAGAACTATTTTTTCAAATGCATTTTACAAACAAATCGTATTTGCTCGCATATGCAAGGCCCGGCAGAGTCTGTGCCCCCGCTTTTAATGGGGGGTTACTGGGGTGATTCTGAACAATTTCTTCCTTTACCAAAATGTTGGTTGAAGCTTCGTTTTTGAGTTATTAACGAAAAACACTGGCCAATCAGAACGCTCGGTCGTGGTCACGAAGAGACGCGTTGGCTCACGCCACGACCGCGCGCGCTGTACGGGCGTCCTGATTGGCCAGTGTTTTCCCTTAATAACTCAAAAACGATGCTTCAACCAACATTTTGGTAAAGGAAAAAATTATTCATAATCACCCCAGGAACCCGCCATTAAAAGCAGGGTCACAGCCTCTGGTGGACCATGTATATGCGATGAAACGTATATCACTGTGAACCCTCCAATATAAGAGTAATAATAAAGATCGTGAACGGCAAATACATAAATTAGCAATCGAGGCAGTATGAAAAGAGGAATCGCACACACTTTCTACGGAAACGGTTTACACGAAAACGTTGGGCCATTTCGCTAGAAATCGAAGCAACCCAGATCCCTTATTATCGGCAGAGCACGTTCGGAGGAATATGCTTAAAAAGGATAAAAGAGAAAACGATAGAGAAAGAGGAGAAGGTACGCCACGCGCCATGCAAATGTCGCATGCGAGGCGTTTCTACTGATGTCATCCCCTGTCAACGCCTGTCCTGTTTCTGTTATGCCACTTGCACTTGAGAATTCTCACGTAGGTTCGTCGAAACGCCGCGTTGCACAATGCGTAGCACATTGGATTCACAGTACTGTTTATATAACAAAGATAATAGAAAAAGTCCCAAAGCGCCTGCGGTATATGCCACGAGCAGTCTGTGATGGATTTTATTAGAACGAGAATATTGTACGGCGTCCAGGTGAAGATGAACGCCAACAAGATGGCCGACAATGTTTTCGCGGCCTTACGGTCCGCCTTTTTCTCTTGCAATTTCTTTTTCTTCTTGTTCGCCGGTTTATGGGGGGGAGCTTTTCCCGTCAACGCCTTCGGAATGTTCTTCGTGTTCAATGGGATCCTTATGTCGGGCATGTGCGACGGCCTCCTGGTGATCGGCGACGGGCTCGATA
This sequence comes from Nomada fabriciana, assembly GCA_907165295.1. Classification (NCBI taxonomy): domain Eukaryota; kingdom Metazoa; phylum Arthropoda; class Insecta; order Hymenoptera; family Apidae; genus Nomada; species Nomada fabriciana. Next base: position 7,633,483 of record OU015699.1, on the reverse strand, counting down.
TCGTGCTACCGAGACGAAATATCTTTCCGTTTTCTTCCTTCACCTCCTCCATCATGCTGTGCAATTGGAACGTCACGGCCTCGTCGTGGTACATCTTTATGCTTGGGCCCTCCGCGTGCTTCCCCATACCGTTGGTATCCCTTGTTGGAAGCCGGATCAGGATTGTGTATACCTGCGTACAATATTTCCCGTATATATTAAATAAATGCAGTTAAACGAGAAATCTGTAATTCCGTCGGTCGATAAGGAAGTGATTGGTTACATACAAGGAACAAATTGTTCGTTTCCTTGTTCCGACGAGTGTTTTAAAAAAGCTGACTTGAAATAAGAAATTATAGAATTCTACAGTGGTCGCAAGAAAATCGTTCCATATTTACCGTTGACGTACGCAGGGGAAGTTGTATCACTAAAAATATGTCCCTAGGCTTACATTCAACAATCCGCAAGGAAAGCTTTAGAAAAGTTTAGCTTGAAAGTAATTGCAAATGGAGATTAAAACCTATGCACAGCTCAAGGATTTACCGAAGAATGACTTTAAAAGTTTTTTCCATGAACATCGCTCGATGGCAACCTAAGACGATATTTGTAGTGGTACACCTGGTGGTCGTATGTGTATCACTAGTAGCCCAGAACGATATCCTTGCGCATGCGTAGTGCTAAGCTTTTCGTGGCGGTCAGAGAACCTACTTAGCGTTCAAATGCAAATTAAAAAGCGTGTGCGGAATTGGACAAGCGTGCATCAAGCATTAGTTGGTTAATTAATGGCGGACATACAGAATCGCTGGAGATGCTTTGCGTCGACAGTTCACCGGGTTTCCCCCATTTTTTGTATTCGTGATTGTCAGCGATGCTGACACTTTTCTCGGCGGATATAGAGCCGGGATGAATGCCGCTTAGGGAAGCAGATCGAGAAACAGTACCGGTAAGGGGAGTTTCAGCTGACAATGGCGTTATAGCTTCGTCATAGCCGTGTCCTGTGCGACTACTCTCAGCCCCTTCAATGTCCTCGTCGTCCTCGTCGTCGTCGCGACCACTGTGCCACCACGCGATGCACCACATCTTGAGCCACATCCATGAAAATGGCCTGTACTTCTGAAAATACACACAGATGTTTACGTTGAACTTTGAAAACAGCTACGAGTAGTATTGTCTTCTAATTTCTAATCAATTCGACTATTATTGTTATTATTATGTGATATACTTACAGTTTTATACTGAGGATAATGTTTCTCAAGATAGGAGACCGCGACATGTGTCGCATTCATGTCTTCTCCCGTACTGGACTCGCTTCTACCTCTCCTACAGTCCTCCATGTCCAACGCTTCGTCACTAGTTACAGATAAATGAAGGTATTTGTTTGTGGTTGACATTAAACAAACTGAGATGTATTTAAAGGTGTTACGCTACGCGTTTAGCAGACCTTAATATCTAGTGATATCGAATCAACGATCGACAATATAACTATAACAATCGACAGCGATAATAAATTAGGAGCGCTATTCGAAACCGGATGAGCATACGCGCGATAAGTAAAGCTGTACATTATTCAAGTACCAGCCTTAGGTTCTCGAACAATAGGAAACTCGGAGCATTCGAATCTTAGAACACTTCACTTGGAAGATTCTAAAGGTTATTTATTACGGAGCGTAAAGAATTAGCTAAAGTCTATTGAGACACGTACGACCTCCGGAGGTTGTCAGACCCCACGATATCCTGTTCTGGCCGCCACATGTTCTACCGTTGAACAAAAGGACATCCCAAGAGCCACTTGACTCTTCAGCGCGCTTTCTCCGACCTTCGCGCGTTTTTCCTTAGCTTTCCCGCGTTTTCCCCAAATACGCGCGTACCCTGACGCCCTTACCGAGAAGCGTAGCACTGCCACCCCCACGCGCCCAAGGACGAATAGAAACCCACCAAGCACCAACCCCATTGGACAAGGACGATTTCGAAGGAGGACCAAGGAACCCAGGAAGAGGAAACAGAGCTGTAATGGGAAGAAGAAGAAGCCCTGCACATCATATAGAATCGAGACCTGAACTGGAGATTAACTTAAGTCGTGAAAGAAAGATCAATCTAAACATTTGAGCAGAGATCAACTTAGCGAAATACTTGTACAAATAAATACTATCTCTTGGAATAAAACAGTGAATCTTTACAAAAGTCTTTATAAAAGTTAGTGTTCTTTGAATATTCCGCGCCTTTCCACAAGCAGAGCGGTTCAGCGCTCCACGGGCAACCGAACCAACTCCAAGTCCCCATATCCCACCAATCGCGGCGCAACAAAATTGGTGACAGCGGTGGGATAAATTCAAAATAAAGAGGACAATTTGGAAAATTCATCCTCTGCAGCCGGCTTGTGGAAGGCGTTTTATCAACGGTGCAATCTCTCTCTCCTGGGTTTTACACGGTTTCCCCAGGAGCAAGGATAAATATCGGAGAGAAGCGGTGAACTACGGCCGTGCCGAGTATGTATCCTGGTTTATCGCACGCACATCCAAGACGACCTGAAGGATGAACGACGAGAATTCCACCCATGACATCGAGGCAGAAACGACGACCGACGGATACCTGTTGCTGACCTGCAATTCACCAATCAAGGAGACGACGAAGGAACATTGGATCATCAAAAGACGCAGTTGGAGTGGCAACGCAGTGACCCTAAAAGACAAGTAAATTAAATGAACGTCGCGTTCACGGTGTTTAGTTACAAACGAGAACCCCCCGAATCCAGAAAATCGTAAGTCTGTAGTTCCGGAAATTATATTTGATTTAATTACGAAATAGAACCGTAGTTAGGATATATTCGCGATCGCGTCTCGGAATCGTAGGACGATCCGCAGTGGTGGTAGAAGCCCCTTTTTGATTGAATTCACCCGTATATCAGGCCGACGGAACCCTTTCCCTCGAGCGCCTCAGATAAGCAACCCGTCATACACAATTTTAATATCACACCCTGTTCGCGAAATTGATTCGCTTATCTTCCCCAATGTGAGTAGTTTCCTAGCAATAATAATCTTGCTAGCGTTAAAATGTTTCCCGCCAAACCCGTAGGAAAATCTTTGACCCTACTAAAACTTATTTTCGACATTATTCCACGTTTCGATGAAAGCCCTTACCCGCTTGCGCGTTCTTATAAATTTTCCCAACACATTAATGACTGCTTCTCAGTCATATCCAGAGAAAGATCAAAATACCCCGCACACATGTGCAAGTAGATTTAAAATTTAATTTCCCAAAAGAGAGTATCGTAAACGGAAGTACCCCAAGAAGTACTGATGTTCTTTATAGCCCCAGGGATCAGAAAGTGATTACCTTCCCTGTCGTCGTCTTTCATTTGATTTTTCCCTCACACCGTTCTGCTCCTGTGTTGATATTGGGTCCCGTCGAGTATTCGTGCAGTGTATAACGTGTTTCGAATTTGCGTATGCATGTACGAGTAAGACATTTTTCCGACGTTCGGTACCCTTGTATGTATCTACCATTGGAGATCGAACGAGAACGTTGTGTCGAGGAGGAAAAGACGTACAGACGAATGTGTTCAACCACCAGATAGAACCTCTTTGGCGAGGCTCGAGCTAAAGTCGATAGTAGGCAAAACCCTAACCGATACTTTACCCTTATACCCAGCATCCACAAAATCCAAAACACTCGAATTCTCTGGACTCCAATCCTACCCAGACAGAACGAAAAAACGTAGCCTAACGCGTGGGAAGGCGGTAAGAAAAAGCGAAACCGGAAATTAACCCTGATAAAGGCCCAGAAATTGACGATACAAATCCTGACAAACACCATACCCCAGACAAAAGAGGAGGTTCCTGCTTCTTTCCCTGAAGCCACCTTTGAGAAAATTAGAATCATCCCATTACGCGACCGCGAATAGCTACGCAAAGGACGTAGATTGTGCAAGGATTGCGTTCACCCACATCGGAGCTGTTGTCCGAAACCGCTGGCTGGTAAACCGGATAGGTCACATAACCAGCGACTCCGGCCCGCCCCGGCTAGCGCACACTCGATGTTGGGATATGGTGCTGTTCTGGACGTAACGCCGTCAGCACCTGACAGAAAGAGAGATAGTGCTGGACCATGGTTTCATGACGGAGCACGAGAGGAAAAGAGAGCCCTCCCCGCCCCCTGAAGTGTATGCTGTCGGAACGCAATCCAAGCTACGAACGAAACAGAGCGAGACACCTGCGAAAAAAGAAACGTTAACCAAAATGTGCCCCAGATTTTACCCTTTTGAAATGACAGACGATGAACCTACCCTTATCCGTTACCTACATCAAAGGAAGTAACAGAAACCCGTTCACGTTCCATGGTAACTTTACCAGAAACCCTTATACCATATCCTTACCCCTTATAAATTTGGAAACTGTAGCCAATGTACCCACACAATCAATTCATCGATTGATATGGATGCCCCAGGAGAATCCAAATGGATTACTAATTATACTTCACCAATCCGATAACAAAAGCATTTTGTAAAACCATGGCACCCAGACAATTACGTCCACCACATTTCAACTTCAACCATTAGGTTCCCTCGTTCATATACGTATAGTCTCCACAGATTATCTAAAAATTATTATCCTGCCAGAACAAACATTACTGTACTGAGTTCGCCCCTCATGAATTGCCCCATAAACTCAATTTCTACACTACCTGAACTCTCCAAGGAAAAGATACCTTGTATACTTGCCCATTACCTTGATTGATTGTTCACAAAAATCTCCAATACCACAGCTGCGATCACCGGAACCAAGCTAGAGAAAGACCAGAACGTTATACGAAACAAATATCGAACCGCGTAAAACCCATATAAATAATCATACGACCCATTGAGAGACCCAAAGATGTTACAATTCGACTCCGTTGAATAGGGCCATACCATGTAACAAGTCCACAGAACGACTTGATTGATTTAAAAATAGGAAAGAACAAATTAGGAAGGCTCGCACAAATAATATAAAATCAGCTTCCCTGATTCCTAACCGTAAACAATAACAATGCGACTAATGTGAACCGAAATTTAGTCTTGCGACTCATCATGTACTCCATGTTCTGCATACATATGCAATTGATAAAATTGGAAAATTCGTCGATCGTCGCGTAGGAAACATGCACTCATGTATAAAAGTATGTAATCCGAAAGCTGTCACCTTTAGGTAACACCTTTTTGTTAAGGGGGGAGGTGTTACGCTACGCGTTTAGCAGACCTTAATATCTAGTGATATCGAATCAACGATCGACAATATAACTATAACAATCGACAGCGATAATAAATTAGGAGCGCTATTCGAAACCGGATGAGCATACGCGCGATAAGTAAAGCTGTACATTATTCAAGTACCAGCCTTAGGTTCTCGAACAATAGGAAACTCGGAGCATTCGAATCTTAGAACACTTCACTTGGAAGATTCTAAAGGTTATTTATTACGGAGCGTAAAGAATTAGCTAAAGTCTATTGAGACACGTACGACCTCCGGAGGTTGTCAGACCCCACGATATCCTGTTCTGGCCGCCACATGTTCTACCGTTGAACAAAAGGACATCCCAAGAGCCACTTGACTCTTCAGCGCGCTTTCTCCGACCTTCGCGCGTTTTTCCTTAGCTTTCCCGCGTTTTCCCCAAATACGCGCGTACCCTGACGCCCTTACCGAGAAGCGTAGCACTGCCACCCCCACGCGCCCAAGGACGAATAGAAACCCACCAAGCACCAACCCCATTGGACAAGGACGATTTCGAAGGAGGACCAAGGAACCCAGGAAGAGGAAACAGAGCTGTAATGGGAAGAAGAAGAAGCCCTGCACATCATATAGAATCGAGACCTGAACTGGAGATTAACTTAAGTCGTGAAAGAAAGATCAATCTAAACATTTGAGCAGAGATCAACTTAGCGAAATACTTGTACAAATAAATACTATCTCTTGGAATAAAACAGTGAATCTTTACAAAAGTCTTTATAAAAGTTAGTGTTCTTTGAATATTCCGCGCCTTTCCACAAGCAGAGCGGTTCAGCGCTCCACGGGCAACCGAACCAACTCCAAGTCCCCATATCCCACCAATCGCGGCGCAACAAAGGAATATATTTTTCCCTATATTTAATAACATCCCCAAGCAATAGTAAGTCTAGTGTTGAAACTTCGTATTACTGGAAGTCTTTTAATAGGGGGACACGACCCTAGAATCGTAAGTTCAACTAAAAGTTGGTCCGGAAGCGTAGAAGTACGGTAGGACCGACCCTAGAGTCGTAGGTCTGGTTAAAAGTTGGTCACCCTGGGTCACGGATTCGATAAGGTCAATGGTCTATTCATATATCTGGTCTGTGACCCATACTGGTTATCGACCGGTAGCCTATTTATCGACATTCTTTCTCCTACGGTTATCGACCGGTAGCCTATTAATCGACATTCCCCCTACTGGTTATCGACCGCTAGCCTATTAATCGACATTTCTCCCTAGTGGTTATCGACCGGTAGCCAATTAATCGACATTCTTCCCCCTACGGTTATCGATCGGGGGTTAATTAATTGACTTTTAGGTTTCTTACTGCAGCAAATGCACGCTGAGTCAGGTGTACAACTGCAAATATGTCCCTAGAATAATGGTACTATTGAATTAGAACAGAAAATTGATTTATTTACCTAGAGTTACTCCGTTTACTGGCGTCCTGTTTTCCGGCTTGCAAGTACGGAAGATCTTTTTGTCGCTTCTTGGTCTCCTTCCATATCCGCCAGTATAGTATGATCATCACAGAAACAGGCACGTAAAACGCGGCGATTGCGGTACCGAATGTGATGTAATGATTTGTCTCGATAAATTGAATGTAGCAGGCGTTCATGGGTACTGTTCTTTTTCCCTCAATATACGGCCAAGCGTAGATCCAGGGTGGCCACAACAACAACGAAATTCCCCATGCACACGCTGAAAAATATAACACCTTTTTTCATTAGTATTTTGAGTTATTCCAAATTGTTAAACGTTGTAAATGAATTTAATTTCTTATATACGTATGCTAGTAAATATTATAGTAAATAGTACATATTTTGATCTTTAAATAATGTTTTAGAGGCTGACCACTTTACCGACCGTTCGCGAATGAAATCGTTAAAAGCCAATTAACTGACGGCCTAAAATGCCTACTAATACCTCCGTCGGTAACGGAAATATGCAACCAACACAAATTACGTTGAAAATAAATCCTATTTCCCATTCGTCTCTTAAAACATTATTTCATCCAGCACTGATTTCTTCTCTACGATCTACTATACCAGACGAGTTAAATGCAACTTACCGATCATGAAGGCCGCCTTCGAAGTAGTTCTCTTGGCGCGGTATGTCAGTGGCCTCGTCACAGAGAAGTATCTGTCGAAGCTGATTATAAGAAGATTCAAAACCGATGCGTTGCTGGCCAAATAGTCTAACGCTAGCCACGTGTCGCAGATATGCGGTCCTAACGGCCAATAGCCGAGCACAGTGTACAGAGTGAACAGAGGCATGGAAATTAGACCGATCGCGAAGTCAGCAACCGCCAGACTGAACAAGAAATAATTGGAAATGGTTTGCAGCTGTTTGTCGATCTTGAACGAGATCATCACCATGATATTGCCAAGAACGGTGGTCAGACTGAGGAAAACGGCAATGATCACTATCATCGAACGTTCCCATATCGTGTACGAGTGTGGTTCCCCGCCACAATCAAGACCTATGCTCACATTGTAACTCTCGTCATCGGAAAAGTCCACGGCTATAGTCACATTCATGTCTGTTGTCTGTATTCGCTATTGGCAAAAAAGAAATGAAACAAAAATATATATATATGTATATATATTGTGCGTTCTGAACGTGTGTTTCGTATCCTTTACGGCAATAGATCAATTTTCTTCTCTCTTCTTTTTACATACGTGTCCTCATCTACCGTGCTACATTTAAGTACAAAGTCTCCTTTCGGTATCTGGTAATTTGTATTTCGAATGTACGTATAGATATATGTCTATATATATTCTTTCCGTGTCGTCAGAATCGCCGTTCAATCTCACCCTTCCATCCGCACAAACCGTTCCACCCTTCGGTAAATCCTCCGTCCTGTTTTAAGCAATTTATCTCGCATATATAAAATTTCCCTATGTACCAGCTAGTTTTTTTGTTTCCTTTAGAATTCTTGCGGGGTATCCCCGGTCCTTGCGGACACGCCCGTTTCTCTCGCCACGGTGGTCGTTTTTATCGCGCCAGTTCCGAAGGAACCAATACCTTTTGGCTTCGTCTCCTCATTTGCGTTTCCGTTTCCGATTATTTCTCCACCTATGTGCTCCCCACTCCTCGGCGTTCCGTCGAGAATAATACCTGTTCCTGTTCTGTTTCACGCTCCTCCGGCAGTTCAGCCTTCTCTATCGCTCCTTCTCCCTCTCTCCCCCACTCGCGACCTCTTCAACCCCCTCTCACTCTGTTACAGCTTCGCTAGCTACTGTTCCACCTCCTTGTCGATTCGAAGATGGACGTTTCTCTAGCCCGTACGCGCTTCACATGTCACGTGACCGGCCGAAACATCTCCGTTACGTGAAGTCCGAACCCACCGCTAGGTCTCCCCACCCCCCACTCCCGACGCATGCAAGCGACCCTAGGGAAATACGCGCTACGCACGCACGCACGCAACTGGTGTGAATCCGTGGCTACTTGAAAATGTCGGACAATTTATTTCCAGGTTTTATGAAGTCGGGGGATGCGTCAACTGCATAACCTCCTCAGCGTCCGCGTTGATGGCGCGCGATCTGCAAACAGACGTTCGTCTCGTTCAATCTAATCGTTCTGCGAATGATATATGGGGGGGGGATAGATGGAGAGCGGTAGTGCGGTATATGTTGGCATTATTGCTGTGCGGGCGGATACGAAATGCTTCCTGAAATGAAGCTCTGAACGATGCGTTTTATTAAATGAATTTCGTTGCGACGTCGCGTCGCTGCGGCGGTATTAAATGGTGTATGATTATTCGAAATTAACGAAACATCAAGCGGGTGTCGAGTGTGTCTCAATTGTACCTGGAAGTATTGTATCGCTTATCGTGTTCTACCTGAACTGTATATAATTTTGGCGGGAAATGAACGTAATGTTAAACTGGGGTATAGTATGTTCATTTATCCGGAGATTACTGTATCATATATATGCGTCAAATCAATTCTGTATATAAGTCTGTATAAATGTATGAAAAATTCTCTCTTTATACGTAGCCATAAGAAATATCAATGAATTTTGTTGGATATTGACAAAATTTATTACCAATCGTTTTTTACTATTAAAAGCAATAAAAACGAGATGATAACTTTGAATTAAAAAAAACATCCTGTTTACTTTGTCGATGGACTAAAGACTACATGAAAGGAATTAATTAATATTTATTACCGGCTAAATGATCCATACCAGTATCCAGGCTGTCGTTGCCACCATCGATACCAATGTATTCTGGGATGCACAAGCAAGCATACTTAGACACGCCGCAATGTACAGCCAAACGGAGGGAAATCATTTTGAAAATTTATTGTGACCCTGGAAAAAAAGCGACAAATGGGTTATTATGCATACTATCCCTCTTGTTCCTTATCTTTTCAGTGAAAAATACCCAGTGCAGAATAACAGACAACGTGTTTTCAATTTTTATCAAATGATGCGTGTATAATAGAAAAAAGAACAAAGAATAATAATAATAGTACGGAAGGAATGAAAGATATTGAAGATTTAACAGTATTTTTGTTAAAAGATTCATTGCCCACCCTGTATGCATTATAGGTTTCATTTAAACCCAAGAGAACGGCAACCAGATTTACACATTATTTCAACCGGTACAACAGGGTTTATTATTAAGTGGCACGGCTGCACGTCGATAACTTTGCATTAGTTCTCCTTATTCAGGCTATAAATAATTTTATCCGATATTGTTTCATCCTCGCACGCGTGCACGTCCATAATCCATGCCGAGCGATAGTTCTCGACGTACACATTAAAAATATAATCTTGGGAAAGGAGCATCCGTGGCTAATGGAATACTGTTCCATATAATAATATCTTCCGCGGCCTCGTTGCAACCCCCTTTAAATACGAATGAATATTGAGGGTATGGCGTACTGTCAATGGCAATACTAACTGTTCTACATTTTTAATTGAAGGCTTCCCTAATATCTAATACCGCATTGGAAACGTGGCATTGGAAATTGACAATGTCAAAGTATAACCTTAATAAAGTAAACGGGGCTGTAAAAAAAAAACAAAAAAGGGGTTGGTTATGGACAGTTTTGTCTTTCTCGTTTATTCATGAAAAATATATAAATGGAGATGGTTACGATATTTTTAACATTGAGTATACGGGGACACAAGAATCAGAATTCAATAGAAATTCGCCTTGCTAACAAAGTTTCGTCCTGCGAGCATAGGACAAGTTTAGCCACACCTCTTTTCTGAGAGAAGGCTTAATAAGGAGCCAATAGCAAAGTGATCGCGATGCCATTAGGCATACTAATTGATCATCAGGGCTTTTAGTAAAGACTACGCCAATGTTTCATCGAAAATGGCTGGAAATGTTTCAGGTTAATTAGAACGAATAGTAATGAGGTTAGTAACAAAGTCACTAGTAATTAACAGATTGGAATTCATTACAACTAAGAAGTTAGTTTATACTTTGACTACGAATTTAGATTGGGTTAGTCAGACTGTGCTGATTATTAGGGACATATGTTACTTATTGTTAGTACTGTAACTTCGTTTCGCGGGTGGTAATCCTGGGATCAAGGATCATTCGTTTTTTAATAAATCTGAATGATGTTTGAATGTAACAAGGCCGCAGCAAATAATCAAAATTAGATTACTAATTTTCAAAATGTTTTATTTTATTTTGTAAAAAATCATTTCGAAAATATATACAGGTTCTAATACATATGTACTAGAATTATCATGGAATAATGTTTGATTTTAAAATGCGCTAATAAATTTGAATCGTGCAAATAAAATCAACTAGTTCAATAAACCATTTTGATCCCTACATTTGTTCCTTTTTGTAACAATCGATTTTAGTAATCGATAGGTGTCGATGTATAATTAGTAAATATTATAAATACTCTAACATGACGAACTTAATGGCCTTGTGTCCGTTTAATCTAGTTTTTTTCTGCAATAGAACTATAAAAAGACTGTGATAAGTGTGCAAAATTAGCTTTTCCTCATTAATTAAGGTTGTAGACCGTGCAAAGAATATGGAAGATGTTTCATGTAACAGCACTATTCTACAATAAATGTCTCCGTTGTTAATTTATTAACAACGTTATCGCAATTAAAATTTCTATATAATTTAGAAAACATTTAGCATAACTTTTCAAAAAATAGGTATATAATATTTATATGTATTCTGTGTCGAGTAAGGGGATGCCCAGGAATAGATAAGTGTTACCAACACAATATAATTATTCTTTTTTCTTCTGTACTGCGTGCGTTTCGTTAAGCGAACTAACTTTTATAACAATCTTTTAATAAGTTTCTGTAATATCGAGGGTTCCAGAATATGGAAGTCTCTTTGTATTTAATACAAATTTATAGTATTTTCAATTTGTGCGATTTTCTTCCACATCACACTTGTTAGTCAGGTACATAGGTACTATACTGTGATATAACCTATTGGCGACAATCTCGAACCGTTTCACTGCCGAATAATAATGCGTTTCAGCACGAGTCAACTATCATACAGAGACAATTTCAGGGGTACACTGCCCGAGGAAATAGAGACTATTGACCTGTGATGAAGCATTGGTTCCTGTGGATCCATTACATTCCGTACAGCGCCCCCGACCACCTTAGCAGTAACTGCAGTAAATACATACATATAGTATGTACAGTCCGATCGAGCGATCGTGGGACCTATTTTCACGCGAAACATTTTGAGTCGACATGTTTTTGCTATATATAATAGTGTCCTTATTTAAGATATTATTTATAATATGTCTGCTGGCGAAATACAACTGATTAGGTCCCGTTTTCAAACTAAACACTTGTCGACACTTATATTGTCGCCATCTAGCGAAGCAGACAGTGTATTATCCTTTCAAAACAAAAGCACAAAGAAAAATAGTCTGCGAAATCCCTAAAAGTAGTAACAGCTTGAACCTCTTATCGTTAAATTGCAGTAGCAAGTACTTAAAGTTACAATTCAGTGGGACGAATTCTACAGGCCCCTTTACTATTAGTTAGGGAGTCGGTTTGTTCACGACAGTTACGCGCCTCATTCGGCTCACTGCCAACAGGCTTACAAAGAGTTCCCGCCAATTCATGGAGACAGTCCTGGGACACTTGACACTAGGTTCTTTTTCATTGACACTGGACGCTTCTTTGAAAATGCAGCTTACTTGACACTATTGTCTTTTGTCTTTTCTATTTTCATATTTTATGCAAGTCAAATCAATAGAAAAACCTATAATACCGTTAACGTGACGAATTATTCATGGAGGGATCTTGTCGCCCTTTATTTATTGATGGATATCAATTTTTGTGTTCGAACTATCTTGGTCATATTGTAATGGCTGCCAGACCCTAGGGTATTTGAGACGTCTTAATATTACAGTAGCCGGGAGTTCCATGAAATATGAGAATTGAGTGATAGTCGGTATTCCTCTTAGCTTGATTAAATGTCAATACCGTCAGCTAAAAACAATTTCATAGGGGGATACAACTGGGATTGATTAATAGTTAGATCTGTATACTCTTCAGTATTAGTTATCGTAAACATGTCCCATTCGACCATTCTTTTATTTTCGTTACGACTTCTGTTGACTGAATGCAACGATTAAATAGGACCTGCAGCTTGCATGAAAAATTCGAAGCAGTGTTAACTTAAATTTCATATAATTGTAGCGATTATCCGTATTTAAATGCATCGTCCTAAAATGAATTGTGAACCATAAATCTAAACATCTGGCCCCGTTTTCATTAAACTGCAAATTCGTAATAAGTATCGACGCGGTCGAAAACTTTTCGCCCACATTGTACAGAGAAATCAACAGTGCCACGCGGAGAGCAATCATGTTCGCGAACACATATTTCTTGCATACATAGAGACATTGGTCAGCGCTTGTGTAGTATGATAATGGAGAGAAAATGGGGAAAGCACTCTAACTAAGCTCTGGAGATTAGCTTGGACAGTATTGCTGTACCATGTGACTTCGAACACACTGGTCGCGATAACCAAGTGCGTTGCTTCATTGCTACGTTTAAACTAGGTTATGGAAAGTCAGCTTTATAATATCGATTGTTAAGCGGCTTGGTTCTCAATCGTGCATTATTAAAAGAAATTGTTATGCAGTCAGCTTCGCAGATTCAGATTTGATTATGTTACTTCTGTTACTAATACAAAAATACGACATTTTTGAGTAAAGCAATTTTTCCCCTTGAACACTGGCAACCCTCATTACGAGTTAATTCGTTCTTCCTAATTTACAGGAGAAATGAATTGGTTTTTGTTGTGGAACTCGTTTTATATATTGTTTAAAAGAATTCTGAATATTTTTATCGATTTATTATAGAAATTATAATTACTAATATATTTTACGGTATAAAGTATTGAATTGATACTTATTGTTAGAACACCTTTTGTACGCCTTGGAGAGAATATAAACTGGATTAAGTATTTTTAAAATAGAAAATCGTTTGTGTCTCTGAAAGTATTGATTTTTCGTCCAACGTTTACTAGAAATGTGTTCTTCCCGAGTTTCATTAGTAATATGATCTAAAAACTGGGTAAACCCTTTTCTCGAACAATCTACACAAATATCATTTATTTATATATGTACTATTTCATGTTCCTAGGTTTTATCAAATTTCCTATGAAATTTTTTACAAGATTATGAACACCATTAAATATTGAAACGGTATGAAGCCGTCCTTCTAAATAAATATATGGTACACCTGAACATTTCTTCCCAATAATATCAATTCATACTCTATTAATTCTTTTTTGGGAAAACTGTATAATAATGCAATTGCAAATGCGTCGAAAATTTCGTTTCACTTTGCTGTCACGTTTACGTATCCCACGAGAATTAGGTACTATAATTTGTAGCGAAAGGTGTACACAGCAAGATAATTGCTCACAAAGTTAGAACACACTAATTAGATTAGAAGCAGGGACGAAAAAATTATTCTCGATTCATGAAACGAAGTTCTTCTTTTTCCACTTTTTCTTACTAATTAAACGGTTTAAAATTTTGCATACAGATGCCCGAGTGGGTGTGCACGAAATCTACCTCGATTAAAATGCAAGGGGCGTAGGTGACTGCGATATGCCCCGAGGTGCAAAGACCGTTATAAATAGGAAATTGTTAGGACGACGCTCAGAAACTGTTTAAGAATTTCTCACAAAGTGAAGCAGGTTTTTGAGTAGTAGGTACGCTTAAACGATATTTAAAGACCGTAATTTAACAATTATTTAAGTTATAAAATTTATATTTTTCCTTCCCTTAATTCGCCTTTAATAACGTTATTACAATGGCAAAATTTGCATAATTGTTTATAATGTACGAGATAATATTTATCGAGCCAGTTTCAATAAACATCCCTTGGTTTGAATACTTAATTCACACAAACGTGATGTAATTTAACATGACTATTAATATACACGTGTGCGTGTTTTTGCTGGAAGTGTATTGCATAACATTAATCCTGTATCGGGAACGTGACAATTAATTGATCGATTAATTATTATTTCATTGTACGTGTCAGCTGATATACTAAAATATGTTAATAAAAAAAGATACAACAAAAGAATTCGGCTTGGTTTCGGCTGAACCTACACATTTAATTCATAACAATTGTATCTTGGAACTTATAATTCAATTATAAATTGTATTCGAATGATTGCACGTCGTTTCAAACGAAGTCTGGACAATATTAATCGAAGTAGCAAGTAAGCACGGTAAATAAAATAAATTTATTTACGCCCAATGCATTTTGATCGTTTGCAAAACCATGGAAACGTTTATCGATTCTGGCACTGTTACGCTTTTCACGATAATGTAACAGCTTGCAAACTTTCGTTCCTCTCGCCTGATCAAATACTGCCCTATACTACTTAACCCGCTGCGCCCATGGTCTGGTTTTGCCTTATTTTACCTGTACTACTGTCAGATTATTCGCGAAGCATAGTAACGAATTAATAGAATTAAATACAATAGGACAAATTTATTTGCGCAATTTAAATATAGGGAGAAATACTGTCTAGTAACCAGAAGTCGATAAAACTTTCAACTAGGCAGATGAACTCGGTAAAGAAAGGCGAAAACATAATACCATTTAATTGCGTCTGTTCAAAACGCAAGCCGGAGCTTAACTGTCGTGCAATACTGTCGCTTCTGTAAACATGGCAAAAAATATGAAACTGCGTGTGGGGAAATGGAAGAAGGACACACGGAACACGTTTCGTAAACATCGGAGAAGAGATTACGCAACGCGAATTTTTATGCGCACATCTCATTCGTTCAAGGACACGGGTGAACCGATTGCGTTGCCAAACAAGATTGGTCACTGTCATTTCTGACAAATATTGACTTCCTTTTCTACATTTCTAAGCGTCTGTCACACGGTCCTGTGTGTGCTACGCTATTCGAAAGTTTTGTGAGGCGTGTGTTCTATTTAAATGTTTGCATAGACGTAGGATTCCCCGCGTAGAACGATGGTCGATGCGCGATCGATAAAGTAGAACTGACGCGCTGAGTGGTTTACTGATTTACTTTACAGATGGCGCGTGAATCGATGACGCCCTTTTCGCAAGGGTGCAATATAGCCACTCTTGAAAGCTTCCTTGTATATGACTGTATGTATATGATTGTATTTCCGGGTAAAAGTACTGATCGAATTTTTCAGTTGCATCGTTGCACTTAGGAAGAAAGCTAGTCCACTCAAAATGTAACTTTGTTATACCGTCCAATGTTTTCTCCCTCCGCCATTGCCCCTTGAACGAAATAAAAGCTACGGTCATCACGATTATATTAAACAACATCCTTAGCTGTCGTAACAGTCCTATCTAGTGGGTTGCCTATTCGAAGCTTGACTAGCTTTTGAGCGCCTGTAAATTATGAATTCTGTTTTTACTTGTCTCCGGAATAGTAGAATTTTGAATACAATGGAAATATTGACTTCCTTTTACGGCGATGTCACCGGGCCCTTTTCAATCTACTAGAAACATTGAAAATTTGGCGGAAGTATCACGAACACGCGTGTGATAAGAAATAATATTATAAATGTTCGTATCGATTGTTTTTGTTATGCAAGAAACGTCTCTTAGATCATGTTCCTTTATCCAAGTAAACTATAACGCAGCAACTGTTGTTGTTGTAAGTTATTCGAGAGGTTTCGTGCCGCAAACATAAACATTTTACAATGTTTCTCCCAGAAATTGATATTTATGCCCGAATTTGTTCGCCAAACATTACCGCACGAATATCAAACAAACGTGTTTAACAAAGGATCGCGACAAGCGTGCCGCACTCCAGGAATGCGAACGAGATATTCAGCGATTGCGCAATCAGAATTCGACACTCGTCCAATGCCAATCAGCGAAGTTCCTACCTGCGAGCAACCGTTTACACAAGTGAAACAATTTATCGATGCGTGTATCGCCCTCCCACGAAGATCTATTAATTCTCGCCATTTGAGAGTCGAAATAAATCGACGAAAATTACGCTTTTTCTCGGACTGTGCGAGACAAAGAAACATAACCCTTCGCCGTTTACTTCGTTCGTCCATATTTGAATAAGAATCGTCCTAGACCAATATTGGGCATAAACGATGAAATTTCATTTTGCACTGAAAGAAATAGGGTTCGACGATTCATTCATTTCTCAGCATATAACGATCCTGACCTTACGACGACAAAATCGAAGCAATTGCAACGACCGCAATAATTAATAATTATTGTATAATAGTAATAATGTAGTGATTATCGAAGAAAATGGTTTAACCACTAATTATTAATTACAGTTAAACCCGTTACGAATCTGTAAACCGAACTAGTGCAAAACGTAAATCAGTAAAGTTGATTACAATTAATCTTGATTCAAATTTCCATATTTTGTGTGTATGTACGTAGTTGTATGTATATAGGAATCTATATAAAAAGATACTCTGGAGAAATACATTGGCGTATTTTTTCTATGGTAGATATTTAGAAGAAAATATCAATAAATTGAAATTAATCAAATCTCGAAAATTCCTTCCTTATCACTATCCTACTTTGCCATTTGAAATAATAAATTATTTCAATACGTTGCATCTCCTAATAAAAAATCATAATATTCGTGGCGACGTGGTCGTTCTACGTATCGCCACAATATTAATAAGTTAAAATTTTTTTTTTAAAAAAAAATACTTTTCTTGTCATAATTCTACTTGTAAGTAAAAAGCCAGCCACAAGCATCTCTCAATGATTTAAGAATACGACCGCCCGGTACTTAAAAAAAAAGGGAAAAAAACGACAAAATAACTATATGAAACAGCGAAAAATACGCGCGGCTGGAAACGTTCCATGTACATACATACATACTTCCCTAAACCTCTTCGATCAAGAGAAATCTTTCTGGTTTATGGTAAAAGAAAAAAAATCACAAACACGGCTGTCGCTAATTAAAACAACCGAGCCCCGATATCACGTTAAGTATTAATGACACGCACGAAGCGATACATGTTCATATCAACGAATCGCATGATAAACCAAAAACTGGACACGGTCAACGTCGACGCATGTTTAGGCTACGCGCACGATCCTCGAGCCAAACGTGCCTGGGCGGAAATCAGACGCCCGTGTGGATCCCTTTAAAAGCCGAACCCGCCGCCGAAAAGTCATCAGTTCGACTTGCAACAAACGATCCAATAAACGATCCAACGAACCAAATCGAGCAATCGAAAATGAAGCTGAACGCTGCATTAGCTCTTCTACTCTTAGGCCTGGCTGTATCTCAAGCCAGTGTCATCAAGAAAATCGAGAAGACATTGGAGGAGTCCGATGTTCCCTTAGAAGAAACTGACGAGGACAATTTGAGGTCCAAGAAATCGGCTTACTATGGATCGTCATCTGGCACTTCCTCAGCGAACTCTGCCCAGGCCTCCGCCACCAGCTATGCATCTGCTGGTCAAAGCTCTGCTGGACAGGCCCAAAGCTACAGCTCAGGGAATCAGGCTCAAATCTACAGACCATCCAGTCACGTCTCGAGCTACAAACCCGGTCAGAGCTACAGCTCAGGGGGTCAGGTCCAGAGCTACAACTCAGGTGGTCATGCCCAGAGCTATAGCTCAGGTGGTCATGCCCAGAGCTACAGCTCAGGTGGTCATGCCCAGAGCTACCAACAGCCAGGATACGTGAACACCCCATACAGCCAACCATCAGCTAGTAGCTACGAGACTGGAAACGCCGTCTACAGTTACAGCGCTGACGCAGGTCAAGCTACTGCTGTAGCCGAGATTCTGGAACCTCTTGAGATCATCCAATCGGCAGGCGCCTTGGAGGTGATCCAATCGCCAGCGACTATGGAACTGGTTCAGTCACCAACGACCATGGAGGTCATCCAGCCAGCTAAGACTTTAGAACTTGTCCAGGCTCCCATGACCGTGGAGATCTATCAGCCTGCCAAGACTCTGGAGATCCTTCAGCCAGCCATCAGCATGGAGATCGTTCAACCAGCCAAAACTCTAGAGGTCGTCCAACCGCAAATGGCCGTGGAGGTCGTTCAACCCGCCAAGACTATCGAGTTCACACAGCCAGCCATATCCATGGAGGTCGTCCAACCGGCCAAGAGCTACGAATTGGTCCAACCTCCACTTACCATGGAGTTCGTGCACCCCGGTAAGACCATGGAGATCGTCCAACCATCAGTGACCATGGAAGTAGTCCAACCAGGCAAGACCTACGAGATCGTTCAGCCACCCTCCACTCTGGAAATCATTCAGCCAGCCAAGACCCTCGAGCTCATCACCCCACCGGTAACTTTGGAGATCATTCAACAATCCAAGACCCTGGAACTCGTCCAACCTCCCACGACCTTCGAGATCCTCCAACCGCCCAAGACTCTTGAGCTCATTCAACCCCCAATGACCTTGGAGATCGTTCAGCCCGCTAAGACCGTGGAGATCACTCAGCCATCTCTATCGTTCGAGATCGTCCAACCATCTAAGACTCTGGAGTTCACCCAGCCATCAATGGCCCTAGAGTTCGTTCAACCGGCCAAGACTCTCGAATTCACTCAGCCGCCATTGTCTATGGAGATCGTCCAGCCTGGCAAAACTTACGAGCTCGTCCAGCCGCCAGTGTCTTTGGAAATCATTCAGCCCGGTAAGAGCGTAGAATTCGTTCAACCACCAATGTCCATGGAGGTCGTTCAGCCAGGTACGGCAGTGGAGATCGTTCAACCGTCCGCGGCACTAGAGATCATACAGACTGCTGCGCCTGCACAGTACGCCCAGACAGCTTATGCCTCCAGCTACGGGCTCCCTAGTAACGTACATAACCACTACTCGTCGAACACCGTAGAATACGTTCAACCTAGAACCGTGGAAACGGTTCAACCAATCATGGCCCAGGCGTACGCCTCTAACGCGCACCCGCACGTGCACTCGTACGGGCACTCGCACGGACACACGCACGGACACACGCACGGACACACGCACGGTACTGTCGGGCACTCGTACGGTTCTATCGGGCACTCGCACGGCCCTATCGGGTATGCGCTCGGTACAAGCGGGCAGTCGTACGGTTCAGGCGGGCACTCAAGTTCCGCTTATTAAATGGTCCGTCGTGTCTAGGGATATTTAAAGGGGCTTTCCCCTATTCTATGCTAGTAGAAATTAAACTGTTCTGGACTATTAGAAAAGAACTTTAGGTACTCGAAATGAAACAGTTTGCAAGATTGGAAGCTGATCCGATTTTGTCCCGGGCGTAGCGAAATACGATTCCTCTAGTTTCTCGGTTTGTCTTTACGGAGAAATCGATGGGCTTGTGGTATCGTGATCTGTAAACGTAGTGTTTTTGTCCAATTATATTATACCGTTAAGCTTTATGTATCTTGTGTGTATGAACTTATAGTAACATGTTCGACTATTTTTTGTGGGATAACTGTACGATTGCATGGGAACGAAATAAGGTGCAGCATACGCATATGAGTGTAGAACAACATAACTTTTTTTTTGCTTTTCAGTTTGGCTTCGTTTGTTCGACTATCGCTTACATTTCTTATTCTGTAATAGTATTATTACGGAATAAGAATATTAGCTCCCTTTTAGCTTGTCAACAGATTTTACCAATATTTACATCGCTGTCAAATTTGTTTCATTATTATGATGTATTGTGCTTGTTCTTTGCGATTTTGTGGGGCTGTATCTTGAAGAGTTAATAAATTAACAATACCAAAACAAAAGTATATTTTATCGGCTTTCCATCTTATGGCATCATCCAATCCTTTTGTAAACTAATTCCTACCCTTCCGTTTATGCGAAGACGGTCAAATATGTATCTACCGGCAAATTCACACACCCTCTATTATAATTCTACTACAATTCATATTTCCTAGATCTCCCTATATAAAAGTACCAACCTCGAATTCTCCATTACTATTTAATACGAAAAACCGTATAATTTACATCAATACACTATTACATCCATTCCTACAATACACTGGCTAAGTTCGTACATAAAATATTTAAACTATGCTCTATAATGCAGCAAAGAAGCATGCGAATGGAAACCAGTTGAGCAATTGTATAAGTACAGAAATTTGAATGCATGCAAAACTTTTCTGCAGAAAAAGAACAGAACCTTGCCGTTATATTCTGGGGAAAACGCATATATTCGAATGGGATGAAAACGGGGGCAAGAAAAACGTAAAGTGAGAGAAACGAATTCGTGGGAATATGTGTCACGCATTGAAAGTTAACACACTTTAATCATTCCTGCCTTTCCTGTCGATAGATATTGAAACGAATACACGGAAACGCGGACCGCGTTAATAGTGACAAGTGTCCCCCTCTATGACCGCGTATTTTTCTTACAATAACATTTCCAACCGAACTACCGCACCGCGGTTCATTTACCATTCGGTTTTTCCACGTATATACGTGGCAACTCGAGTCTTGTTCAAATTACCCAAAATTCGTAATGCACACGTTTCGATATATTTCGAATTGTAACCGTTCGTCTCTGTCACATTCGTGAATTATTTAATACTTATCTGCACGAACGTGTAACTAAAAAAATGACTCGAAACGAGTAATGTAATATTGAGTGCATAAATACTTAATTTGATTTATTTGTAGACAATTATATTGATACTAGATTAATAAGGAATTTTCAATACAGCTAATTGTCATATCAAAACGTAACGAAAAGTTAAATGTGTACATATAACATATTGAAGTTTAATATAGTAATCTTTTTTTACACGTTACATTTTCGTTCAAAGTGTAAAATTAACATTTCACTAGGGGGAGGTTAGGTCAGATGTATCGACGATGGTAATAGAAATGAAACGAAACGTAGTATGCATGTAATAAAATACTGTGACGGGAATACGAGTATGTAACTAGATAATGAAAACAAATGAACGATTAGCCAGATTTAAAGTAATTTTATTTCATTGTAATGTAATGATACAAATAGAACGCCACTGTTTGGAAATGCAAACGATCAAAGTTGTATTAATTTTAATTAATTACCGATATTCATTTGATCAAATTTACCATCTGTGGTGCAAAATTTGTTATTACGTTTATTAATTAATCATACAATTCTATTTCTCCGATATTATCATTGGACGTATTTGCAAATATTGAAATCGTTAATTCATACTCATAGAACTAATTATGTTGAATTGTAGAAGCATTCTGGAAAAATATCAATGTGTTTGTCCTGATAAAAATGGAACTGTTCGAAACGTTCCGACACACCGATTCGATTTAAAGCCATACAACTTTGATCGGTCAGAGTACATTGAAAACAATAGAACGAGAAAATAACGTAAGAATAACAAAGGAAGGCGGTAACAACGGGCCGCAGGAAAATGTAGTACATATATACTTACAAAAGCTACCGACGCAAAAACAGCCTACGTTGAGGGGCACAAAAAAGAAACCATACAGACAATAGCGTCAGTCAAGTTAAAATTTGCAAACCGTGAAATTGCACGAATCTAATAATTAAAGAACGGAGGAAATAATTGACTCGATACACGATGTATATTGCATTGAAAATATTAATTGAAAAGAACATTTCCACCAAATTGAAATGAGCGTAAATGTAACGAATTACCGTGTATTAATGTACAAAGAATATATTAGGAACAAACTTAGATGATAACAGACACAGTTTTATCTATTATGAAAAATAATAATGGCAATACTATGAACATCAACGTTTAGAACATCGACAACAAAAATAGCCACACATACAGGTAATTACTATTGCGAATCTAACGTTAATATCGATTCGCTAATATCGTGACAAACAACAAAGCTGAAACACTCTAGCCTTATAATATACCATTTAACGAGCCACGCCATAAAACACACAACAGCAACAAATTACACCATGAACAAACGAGCAACAATTATTGTTACTATCTTTTTCGTAAGCTGTTTACCTTCTTCAGCGTGTTCGCGCATAACGGTCGCCCGCTTCGACAAAACTCATCGGTCCCATAATCGTACAACACACCTCTGACTTTTGTTCATTTTTTCTGTTCATCCTGTTCATCGTTCTCTCGATTAACGGTGTTCAACCGATCGAGCCAAGGGGACGGGAGAGTTCGAACATAGCGTCGAGTATTCGCACTGAACCTAACGTCAGAATTTGAATGGAGAACCGTTAGGCGTGGTAGGGAAGTCCGATGATACAGGTTGGGCCAAAGAAAAAAAACAAAAAGACACCAATCGACGGAATTTTCGGTTACGCTGACTGAGAGACTGGGTCGGCTAAAAAGAATATCCAGGACCGAGAAAATAACAGAAGAAAAATGGTCGAAATTATACGAGACGGGCAACCGTGGAATAAATCTGATGTTTCGATCGATAAGTGCGGGGCAAATCGTTTATCGACCGACTGGAATGATTTTTGCAGGGGAACATCGGCGACGCAGTGTCGGGTATCAACCGGGCAACATTGACAGGAGACGAGGGATGAGACGGTCGTGGAAAATTCGTCGACAGGTTCGAATACGTCGTCGAGGATATCGTAAACTTCACTGGCACAACAAACTCGAGGGCATAATGGAACAGCCACGAACCGATGCGTCTCCGTTGGTCGGCTCGCACATAATACAAATCACTGGTATCCAGGCATCGGTGTGAAAAGAGGCGGGACGAGTACTGTCGCGTGCATTGGTAGTATATACCCACATAAACTGTGTAATATATAATTCCGGACCGATAATCGAGCACCAGCGGGTTATCCGGCGATGTTTTAACAAGTACCACCACCCTTTCCCTTCTATTTCCCTTCTTTTCCCTCTGGTCTTCCACCGATCATCAAACGGGTACACATCTCTCTTCGTTATTTTGATTCACTCGATGCCGAACCTAAACCCGAGGGAGATAGACAACACACAACAAGCGGCCGCGCACACAGATCAAAGGGAGGACAGACCGCGTGTATGTTATATAATGTACCCGTGTACGTGTAGATGCGTGAGAAAGAGAGCAAGCGAGCGAATAAGTGAGAAAGAGAGAGCCAGAGGTTAGGTAGATAGGACAGAGCGAGAGAGACAGAGGCGGAGTGGGCGAGCGAGAAAAGTGGTGGGGATAGGGTGGAGAGCGAACGATCGAGCGGCGGGGAGGGGGAACGTAGTGACAGAGAGAGATAGAAACAGAGCCGCGAGAACGTGAGACAAAGGTAGAGAAAGATAGAAAGAGAGAGAGAGAGAAGGAGCAGAGAGTGAGGGAGAGAGGAGGACGCAAAGACGACGATGATTGCACGAGGGATACGTCCGCGACGGAAGTACGAGGCACACTAAGGGCGTGGGCAATCGGAGCAAGGCCGGTGTGGAGTTCTGAGGGGTGGACCACATTGATTTTGATTTTCGAAGCGCGCGCATGAGTCTCCGCGTTCAGCTCTGCCCATTCATACGTACGGGACGTTGGTCCTTAGCTAGTATACATACTACGGTCCCTCGATCGTTCCAACTTTTTTCTCCTTTCTTTCTTTCTTTCTTTTTTCCTTTCCACCCCTCAGTATGTACGCCGACAGATTTTCGCTGGTTCGATTAAACGAACGCACCCCGCGCAAACTAACCTCTCGGCCGCGGACACGATTTCCCTAGTTACGGGCGACGCGGTCCTGCCAGCCGCGAGATCCGCCTCGCCGATCTGTGGACGGATGTCGTGGCGAAAATCATCCCCTTTTGGTGCTCTTGATTTTTATTTTCAAACGTAGATCGTTCGTATTAACGGTATTATAGGGGACGAGGCAGAGGAAACTGTAATATTGGGGGCGAATTGTAATAAACAAATTGTATTTTATAGAAATTAAGTATATTGTTAATCAGATATTTTCTAGCTTCGAAAAAAAAGGGGACTTTCGTTCGTGCTCGATTATTCTCTCGCGTCGTAAGTCCGCTAAATTGCGAAACAGCAGAGATAGATAGTAATGAAACAGGCGT
Source organism: Nomada fabriciana (assembly GCA_907165295.1). Lineage (NCBI taxonomy): Eukaryota > Metazoa > Arthropoda > Insecta > Hymenoptera > Apidae > Nomada > Nomada fabriciana. Next base: position 7,608,827 of record OU015699.1, on the reverse strand, counting down.
ACTATCTCTTTGTTATGTGAGATGAAGACAGGGGTGGGACAGCGTTACTCGACAAACAAAGAACCCCTACGAGTGATATTACATGGCGCGGCACGGAGGAATACAGTAGCGACAATTAATAAGACGAACTGCTGAAAGTTTGTAAAATAGTAATTAAAAGCGGAGGGACAGATATACACACAGGACGTCGCACGCGACGGGGCAAGTTGTTGCTTTAAAACAATCAGAGATGGAGAAACAATGTTATAAGAGAAAATTAAATGGTTCACAGGAAATAACGATATTCTCGAATTAATTTCGGTGATACAATCTGTACCTCTATATTGTTCTCCAATTTTTCGTCGTTTCAACACTCTTTTTTAACGACCAAAGAATTCCGCGTCGAAATTTATATTTACTTCAACTCGAAACATAATATTCCCATCGATAATTCGTTGTTTTGAAATAGATTCTAACACGGACAATGTATAGAATAGACCTATCATCTTACGGACTTGTGTGGCTCACATTCGACTGCCATACCGACCGAGAAAATTGAAGTCGATTTGAGAACCCCTGATGATGAAATGAGATGAATTATTAGAGACGAGATATAAGAATACCTATATCTGATCCGTCTGCCCTAACAGTTTATAAATTAATATCTCCTTAACTAATATAACAATACCAGCTGCTGTAATCTTTTCAAACATGTTTCTAACTCTATTGAACTTTTCTATTTTCGTCGTTTTCCTCCCTCTGGTAACCCTGATTCTAACTAAAAACCCTATGCAGTTACCATCGCCGATAAACACGCACAGCTGTTGTTCCACTTCGCCACGAGAGTTACGGCATGTTTTTCCCGATAGAAAAATATCTATGAGTGAACGTTTCGTCATTGGAATCGTTTAAGGTTGAAGTTGGACGATTTCAAAATCGGAGGAGCGACGTTAAACCAAATGAAATTCTTCGGACGAACGTATAACTATACATAGGGACTTAATATTATAACAGAATCAATTGAACAGTCGTTACACTCGAACTGTGCACGCGTTGTTTGTAAATATTTTTATTTTAGTTTGATTTTTATCACCCCGGTGTAAGATGAATATTGTCTGCGTGATATGCAGCGATTTGTTACTGCCGTCTGACGATGTTTTTTACACACCCTGTGGACATACTTTCCATTTCGTTTGCCTGACCCAGTGGCTAGAGAGGTATAGCGATATCTGATATTTTGCTTCTTCCATTCTCTGCATGGAACTGTTCATTTCCCGGCCCCCATATTTGTGTATTACGACGGATGCTCTTTGCATTTCGTTCTAGCGCAGAAACTCTCGATTCACTTGCCGCTTTCTTTTCTTTCTTTAGATCCAAGAGCTGTCCGCAATGCAGAGAGAAGACGACGCAGCAGAAAATCCATAGACTGTATTTCAATTTCTCTAACAACGACACCATCGCAGAGGACCCGTGCTCGTTGCAGGATAAAGTGGACAAACTGAACTTTCAGCTCACGTTGAAAGAGAAAGACATTAAGCATTACACGGAGAAGACCGAGACATTGGGGAACCAAAATAAACAGCTGAAGAAGGAGGTACACAAAGTTGAATGCGAGCTGAACGAGAAGTCCAGCACCATCTACGCCCTCAAGGAGCAAATGAAATATTTCAAGCAACAGCACGCGGAGGCGGAGAGTAGGAGCAAGGAGATCGAACAGCTGCAGAAGAAGCTCGACACCTGTAGAAAGTATGTCGAAGGTTCGAAGAGCCGAAATTAGAATTAACGATAATCTAGCGAACGATTCTTTTTGTTAAGCGTACAAACATTGATCGAAGCTTCCACGGAAGATGTGGAGGAGATGATTGCGAGGACGTCCGATCCAAACACGCTCATCACGTACATATCTGTGATGAAGAGGTAAACAGTCGTCGCTTATTGTCACAATATCATCGGACGCATGATTCGAAGTACATATAATTCCGAAGTTCTATGTTACAATTAGGGAAATGACGATTAGTTTGAATAAGAGAAGGGAGTTAAGGTCGAAGGTGAAAAGCTTGCAGCAGGAACTGACCAAAGTATCAATGGAGCGGAATTTCTTGTTAGACGAACGTGACAAAGGAAAGTATGTAGTACTTCACGATAAATCGTAGAAATATTTCGACCAGCTACCGGAACGTGTTTACCATTGTACGTTGCCTTCCAGAAAATTGGAGGAATGTTTAAGGCTCTGCGAAGGTGAGAAAATGTCATTGCAAAACAGAGTCAAAGAACTCGAGAGGCATGTCTCGCTAATGAGAAAATCGATGAACTACGATGGGAAAGTAACGGAGCCGACGAATAGCAATTCGAATTATAGTCCAAAACGAACTAACATAAAGAAACTGCTGAATAATGCTAAAATCGAGGAGCAGGACATAGATCAGGATGACGGAGGCCTGAACGCTGCCAGTGTAATGACAATTATTTATCTAATTATGCAACGTAACAGCCCTGTACTATTTCACATGATTTCACATGATTTCTTTAATCGTTTCTCCACAGAACGAACAATCTGATTCCCCGTATCTCCCGGTGAAATCTGGAGGCGTATTTGTTCTAAAGCCACAATCGTGCCAGAAACGTTCCACCATGATAATAAGCGGATCGATTCTAACGAAGAAGCCAAGAATTGAGCAAGCCAACCCACGAAATGTAAGATCATGCTATAACCGTTATAAAAGAAGAGATTGATTCTATTGTCGAATTATTTCTAATGGCAAATTATTTATTTAGGAACAAGCAGGAACTAATGCGATAGTGTATAATGGTTTCGGTGGTCATTCAAAATTTGATCAATTTCCTACTACCTCTGTTATGAGAATAAGGCGACCAAAGGATGATACGAGCAAACAGAAAAAGGCCAAACTCGAAGTGGACGGCAATCAGAAATTAATTAACTTCGTCACGAACTTAACATGACGTTTTCTTTTACATACGTTACTAGCATTTACAAGCGTTGCTTGGGTATTCTAGTGCCCAAGCATCGATTGAGCCAGGTATTTAAATCGCGCTGGATTCCCTAAAATACAATGCCAGCTACAAAGTATCTGAAACGTTTGGGGCCACAATACTGGATCGAAATCCGTGATCTTGGATGCAGGCACATTCCTAACGATTATCGTATAAGGCGAATTATATATAGAACAAAAGAAGAACAAGTCATTGTACCCGCGACATATTTATTGAACAATTCGACATATATTTTCGTACTGTAAATAGGATCTACGTACGCATCGAAGTAGTAAATTATTAGAAAGTCATGGCCCATTTACGTATTACGCTATCGTGCGCAATCAATTGTATATTATTAAATTTTCTTATCAAGCTCTCGTTCCTCGTTTAAACGCGAGTTTCTTTAACCGAGGACCAAAATAAAGTTTTGAGAAAATGCAATTCGCCAAATTTTATTTAATAACATAAGACCTTCTCAAGTACCGCGGCAAAGAATTTTTCCATAAAAAAAAAAAACTTACATACATCGCAAAGCCGAACGACGAACCTGAATTATCGGCAATGGTAACTGCATAGGGTTTTAATTTAGAATTAATCGTCGCGAAGACAATTCCCTATCTCGATTAATCTTCTAGCCGTGTGTTGGTGAAATTTCTAGATACTTCTGTGCAATCTCGGTTCGGTGGCGTGTCCAGTTCCCCCACTCTTGACCGCGTTACCATGGCGACGCGGGATGCCACGCGAGCCAACGATCCTCGTTCGTCAAGAAATGTCGCCGCCTACGCGTGTGGCGCTGCGCATGCGCACTGCGTTCAATGACCGAGTGGTCGGGGAAAACCAGCGCGCAAGGGGCCCCACCGTTCTAGAACAATTCTATATTCCCCCACGCTTCTGCAGAACATTTGTTTCCTTAGTAATTTCGAGTCTAGCGTGGAGCTGCGCTATCTTCGCGTTATTTATATGCACGCGGGGTATATTGACGTTCAACGTGCTACGAATTTTCCAGAAACAGTACGTTTTCCACACTTTTAACGATGTATTGAGTGGTCGAGTGAATTCTCGTCGAATGGTTCGTTCGCACTCTTAAATAAATAGAAAGTGATTGGAAAGATCCTTTTCTGGTCGGGAGAATTGTTGAGAATTCGGTAAGGGAAACTCTACGCGATATTACGTAAAACTGCGTTGCCTATGTATCGCATGCTTCTTTTTTACCATCGAAGGACATCCACTGGACGAATATAATTTCTAGGTTATGGAATAGAACAGAAAGATCCTCGATTTATTTCTGTTTAACGATTTCGTTTGTTTCTCGATTAATTGTATCCCCGATTTTTCATTTATTGCCGTCATCGTCGCGTTAATTTTTAGAGGAGTAAATTCGACGGATGTACATACGTATGCAAGACGTTTTGAAACTGAATCGACTTCGTTCGTCAATATTTAATTTACGTTTCGCTTTATTTACGTTTCGTATTAAACCGAATTGAACAATCACGTGTTTTACATCATTCTTATAACAATTGAAAGGTAGGGCTAATAATGTTGTGATTCTTGTCACAGTATTACAGTTCGATGAAATATTTAAACAATTCCGGTGTTTTTATTTCTTTACAATTATTCCTTTGCAAATCATACGTATCGTTCTATCAACGATACGTAATTATCGTAATATTATTATTAACGTTATCAACGATTTACAATACGCTTCTTGTTTCAGAAGCAGCTATTTATTTCGATTAATATATTTCGACGATATATTTATAAGCTTCTAATTTGTAAGAAATAATGGCCAAGTGGGGCGAAGGTGACCCAAGGTGGATCGTCGAGGAAAGGCCCGACGCCACTAATGTCAATAACTGGCACTGGTATGGTAAAACAATATTCATAGATTCGCATTAATTCAAGAATCGCTTGCCTCGTTCCACGATTTTCAATCAAATCACTCCAAACACAATCTAACGGCAATGTCTTTCAAGGACGGAGAAAAATGCCTGCGCCTGGTCCCAGGAAAAGTTGAAGGAATTATTTACCGATATGAGGATCGAAAATGATGAAGGTATCAATTTCCTGTTTCCTGTAACATTCGTCTGGCTTCGATTCGTACGACAACGGAACGAACGCTACGAACGTAACAGCCGTTCAATGATTTTACGTGCCTATAGAATTTGTGTTCGACGAACCTTTGTATTGCTTGCAGTTACCTGCACAGTATCGGAAGTAGAGAAATGTGAAGGTGAGGCGATGGCGAATAATCGAAAAGGTAAATTAATTTTCTTCTATGAATGGAATATTGTATTAAAATGGGTAACCGATGGGAAATCCGGCAAGAAGATCGAGGGTAAAATAAACATTCCGAATCTCTCTGAGGAAAATGAAATTTCCGAAGTAGACGTAAGTAACAACAACAATATTATCAATAGTACGATATAAATCAGTTGCAACTTTAAAGTCGCGAACGTTTCATTCGTAGATGAATGTATTATGATCAAACCAAGAGCGATAACGATTTTACGAGTTTAATAGTTCAGTAATACTTATATGAATGCTCACATTGCTTCGAATTCACAATACAGATACGATTTTTGTTCAGCAAACTGTTCTTCTTTTGTATATAACTTTCGAAAGTGATAAGCAGAATATGGTTTTAATTAATTTCAGATCGAAATTACATTGAAAGATAGCACAGACGAGGGTGAAGCAGTGAAACATTTTCTACACACGAAGGGGAAAGCAGCGCTTAGGGAAAAGATGAAGAAATACGTTTCTTCTTTGAAAGACGGTAAATGTCTGTCAAGAACTTCTATTAATCCCTACTGTTAAAAAATTGTTGACGTTAATAACATCGCGTTATGTTGTGGGATATTAATCGTGTCAACTTAACTTTTTGCTTCACTCTTAGAATTTACCGTTGGCATGATTTTGCCAAAGAAGGATATTGTGAAAGAGAATATCTCGAATATCACATCTGGGTTTAACGCAAAAGTGAGTAAAGTAATGAATATGTATTGTTCGTTTAAATATTTATAAAAGTGCCTCTCAATCATCGTCAGTTTTTCGTCGTCGATTAATTTATGATTCGTCGTCGCAGATGCAGATGAACTCTACTGTAGCACCATCGAGCAACAAAAAGCAATTGGAACGTAAGATTTCGACGACGACAATTAAACAGCAACAGAAGTTTCAGTGTCGAGCCGAAGAATTTTACAACGCTTTCACGACAGTCGAGGTAGGAAGAATAACATCAGTCAAACTTAGTTTCACGAATATTAGGCTCGAAAAAAGTCGGTACTCATTGGAATAGTAGTACAGTTTAGTTTAGTTTTGTTTTGGTCTATAAGCTGTATTCAACGTCAACGTTCAATCGAAAGAGTATAGTCAGTCCAACAATTCCACGCGAATTGTTATTCGGTTAATTGTTCGTCCCCATTACTCGCGAGAGGAATTTTTATTCTAGCAGCTTGTAGGGTCGCTGATTCTTTTGTGTCTGCTTGTATTCCGGTGTAGGTGGAGTGAAATGAAATTCTGGAGGGCTGACAGAGAGAGCAAGTTTTATTTTGTAGAGCGTTCTCTAGTCTCGAAATTGTCTGTATCACCTGCGTGATAGGACAGTGATTCACCTATTGCTATGAAATTAGATACAACTCGCTTAAAAACCGAAGAGATATTTCGAAAAAGGTTAGTGCACAGAAGCGAACACTTATTCGTTCATCTTTCATTTGTGCCTCCGGCTGGTGACTATTGAAAACGTGTAACAATTGAATTCTAAATCAGAATGGCAGGATAGGCAGAAATCGGATTGAAACTCGAAAGGTGGCCCTGGTTTTTCTTTCTCGACACTAGGATAGGATAGAATAGGTCAAGGCGTTTGGAATAAATTCCCATATCTGAGGAGTAGTCACATTTCTTTCAGATCTCACCAGAGAATTCTTCAACAAACGATTGGACTTTCGTTATGGTTTTTGTTGAGCCTCTGATAGTTTAATTTATTTTCATCTGGCCCATAAAACCCATCAAAATTGGCCAAACCATTCCACAAAACAAAACGAGCCTCATTCAAATTTTCAATATGTACCTCACAGAAATTCTAACAAACTTTGCAATACTCGATATTCTCGTTTTTTAGGTACTACTATTCGGTATTAAGAATTTTAAAAGTCTACTTTGTTCGATCAATTTTCTATAAAAGTTATCATTAAACGATTCTCGAAGGAGTCAATGAAACTACGTTTAATTCAATCATCTTGTTTCAGATGGTCCAAGCTTTCACGAAAGGACCAGTGAAACTCGAACGAAAGAACGGTGGGAAATTCGAGTTGTTCGGTGGTAATATACACGGTGAATTCGTGGAAGTCTCTCCTACAAGGATCGTTCAGAAATGGCGTTGTAAACAGTGGCCCGACGGACATTTCAGCAATCTTACCATTGATATTTCCGAAAAGAATGACCACACCGAAGTTAATTTGACGCAAGTTGGAGTACCAGTTAGGTGAGACAGTTGATTCCGTTATTAAAGCATAATTTCCTCGAAATGTACGACCCGATTTGTGTTCACTATTAAGCTATACTTTGGGGCACCAACGTGCATGAAAACGATATCTTTAACGATACAATAATAATCCGACGCGTTTCTTTGCAGCGAGGAGGATTCCACGAAAGAGAATTGGGAGAGGTATTACTGGGACGCTATAAAACGTACATTCGGATTCGGTTATTTCATGTGATCCATGTATGTTTTATATTTCGCTTACTTATCGATAAGTAGAAAGACAATTAAAATGTGTGTCGTCGTAATTCACCTCGCATACCTTCTATGAACTAGCCACAGAATGATCAGTTACATACCAAACTTTTGTGTTCCCCTCTACGCTAGTTACAACGATCCCCTTAGTACACTGCATTATTCAATGCAGGGACATTCAATCATTGCTTACATGTAAACGAATTATTGTCGACAGGACGCATTCAACGTTATAACATGACCGATCGTGTATTAATACTTCTATGTATCGAATAAATCATCTCAGCTAATTAAGTCTTGCCTTCTTCACTTGCCATCTAATTTAACGATATGCTTGTAAGACCGCTGTATGTATACATATATTTCGTAATAAACCTAACTTGAACGTATATTCCTCTGCGCAAAGAATTCAACGGATTAATATTCTGTATTCAATAACTATACATCGAAAGTTTTGCTATCGATTCAGAAAAACTAAGCAAATTGCACAAAATTATTCACGCCGCTATGTTGCCTACAAACAAAGCCCCATCCTATCCAGCAATAAAATATAATGACGCATAATAAACGATACGCCATAATGCGTAAATATTACGGATAAATTCTAACCTAGAAAAATCAAAGTGTACTTCGAACTCGCAGCAATTCGGCTTAAATGGTTTATAACATAAGTTTGCAGTCATTAAATATAAATATAAGTAATATAATTAATTGGTTATGCTACTTTGAAGTAATACGCAACAATTGTTCCAAGCTAACCTCAAATTTACAATAGTTCGTCGTTCAATATTACGTGCCAGGTCATTGTCGCCACGATGAACTAGTCTTTGACTGCGTCACAACTCCAGAAGAAGGTTACTAATAGCGTAGAAAGAGGTAAAGGAAAGAATTCATTTTCTTCAGGAACAGGAAACTATTATGCGCTCGACAAGGACCTCCATCTTCGAAGCGGTTGCACAGACTGTCGTGCTGGTCGCTGCGTGGGCATCTGCGCAGACTATTGCGCACGTGCTTGTAGTGGCACTGTCTAATCGCAGTAGCGCAAATGGCGGGAGTTTGAAACGGAATTGCAGTCGTCTCGTGATTTAGAATTAAGAGCATGGCAATTTCCGGAAAATCTATTATTATGATTACTTCTGTACTTTAATAAAAAGTTCTAGTTCTAGAGCCTCAGTTTGTTCATTTATACAAATTTGAATGGTTATTGGTTAAAAAGGACGAAAATATAATAAAATAAATGATTTTGTAATAGGTACATGTGTGTAGCTCTGCTAGATCAATTCATTTACTTAAAAGTCAAGATCACAGCTCGCCAAAGACTTCTCGCACCAAAATATGGCATTCATGATTTATAAAATATATTCAAACATGAAATATAGGGGAATCATATTTAATCGAGAAATAAATCTTCCCTAAATAATGAAGAAAATTCTTCAGGTATTAATAATTCATTTCATCATTTCATTTCTATATTTTAATACCTATCATGTGGCCTAATTGAAAAAAATAATTTAAGCTCATCTGCATTCAGTTTGAAAATTGTAAAAACCAATGAAACATCTTTTCTCATATATTTCAATGTATAAAGAAAAAAATGAAAAATTATACAAGATGACAGAAAAAAAACTTTACGTTTTTCAAATACAAATTGCGGTTTTCCAATAGAAAATTGGGACAAACAGTCAATTTACTATAATCACAGTCAACCGAGTACTATAATAATCACCCTTTTAAGTGATCCGAAAATAAAACTACTAGTCCCCTACAAAAATTGAAATTTAATAAATTAGGGCACCCTGTTATTTTTCGTTCTAATGAAAATCCAGCATATCAAACATTCAAAAAAGATTTGTCACTTCAGACAATTCTCACTATGTATACATTCACTTCCAGCCAATCCGAGCGCTGCGGATTCTTCTTAGAAACGACGTGCACCGTTTCCCGATACAAAATCTGACAATGTCAGCGACGTCCCGTGTTTTCATTACGTGCACGATTCTGTAATCAAACGTGCCGTCACGATCATGACGATTCCTTTAAAAGACAGCCACACTGTCCATCTATCATCACTGGCAGATCGAACAGCGATACAAAGAACCCTCCAAGACAAGGACCATTCACAAAGAAGATGCATCTGAGAACTACATTTATCCTGCTACTACTGGGTTTGGCGATCTCCAACGCTGTGCCAGTAGAAAAGAATGAAGAGCTATTGGAAGAAAGCATTCATCACTTAGAAGAGGAAGCTGGAGACGACAAGGAGAGATCTAAGAAGGCAGTACTGTACGCAGCGCCATCTCTGGTGGGCTCAATTTTACCTTATGGTACCATCTCTCAACCCCCTAGCGGCCAACCATCTGCACCAGGAATCATCTGCTTCCAGATATCCCAATCACCTCCTGATCATCCTATCCAACCCTTGCCCTTTTATCCGTTTCATCCGCATCGACCTCATCATCCCATTCAACCTTTACCTCAGCAGCCAATCGGTCCTCTACCTAATCAACCCATACCTCCTTTACCTCAGCAGCCAATCGTTCCTCTACCTGATCAACCCATTCAACCTCTACCTCAACAGCCTATCAGTCCTCTACCTCAACAACCCATTCAACCTCTACCTCAGCAGCCAATCAGTCCTCTACCTTATCAGCCCATTCATACTCTACCTATCGCGCCACAAACTCAACCTATCCAGCCTCTGCAGAACCTACCCCACCCTATCCAAGCTCTCAGCCTTCAGTCAGCCCCTCAGCAGATCCCAGGTCTCAGCATCCAGCAGCCTCTCCAGGCTGTGAATCTCATTCAGGCCCAACCTGTACTTCTCTCTCCAGCTGCGATGATACCGGAGCCAGTACAAGCATACAGTTCATACGATATAGTCCAGTACGCCATTCCCAGAGACCACGCCCAATCTTCATTTGCTGCGGACTATCTGCATCCAGCCAGTGCTGCAGACAACGCCCAGTACGCCGTTGCGTATGCCCATCCAACCGTTGCTACAGACTACGCCCACTACGCAGTTGAGTACGCCCATCCAACGGCCGCTTCTGACTACGCCCACGTCAACTACGGCGTGGACCACGCCCACTCTAACACGGCTGCAGAGTATACTCATCCTACTATCACTGTAGAGTACGCCCAACCTACCTTTGCCAGAGAATACGCACAGCCTGCTCCAGCTGTTGATATTAAACCCATCGTTACTGCTGAGTACATTCAGACCGCTACTGGCAAGGAATTCGCTCAGCCTACCCATACAATGGAGCCATCTCAACCTGCCGTCTTTAGAGAATACGGCCAACCTTCCGCGACCAGCTACGCTCAGCATGCTCAGGCTAGGGACCATGTTCAAATTCAAGAGTACGCGCAGCCTACAAACTCTAGAGACTACGTCCAAACCCCCTATTCTCTACCCAACCCAAGGACTGTTCAAGGAGGGTCCGATGTAGGTGGCGCTAGTCATGGTACTCAAGCTCAAGGTAGTTACCAACCACATCCTACTCCTGGGACTGGAGTAATATGTTGAGATGGATACTGTGTAGGTTTGATGCAGGCTGAAGGAGGATCTTTCTAATCGATTGTTATAAATGACGCGACCCATATTTGATATTAAGCATACGTGTGTGCAACAATGATATTATTCCTTTTTTTGTTACTATCTTTTAGACACGTTTAGTTGTAAGTTACATACATGCATAAAAGGATACAAGTTTCTGTAACTGATAACCACATAAGAAAAATATAGAAAATATATAAATATTCTAAATGAATTGTTTTAAACATACATACTTGTCCTAGTACTTAAGTCCTTTAAGTCCTAGAACTTAAGGTTCTATTTCCAAAAGTGATCCAAGAATTTACCACCATCCTCTAATATCCACGCAACAATACCAACCACTTCAAGCACGTATACACACAAACCCACAAGCAAATGGAAACAAAATTGAAAGAACTGAGAGCCCCCAATCAATGTTATTAGATTTGACACGAGATTGTTCCCGCCATAGTATCTCAATGGCCTCGAGAACTGCACCGAAAATCGTGCCTGAAGCGGGCAACAACAATTACAGTTTATGCAGAAACGTGCTATAAGCAGTACCTCATTGTCATGCACAACGGAATGAATTTTGGCGTGGGGAAAGGCAGTGATGTATCATTAAGGCGTAGTAGAATGGGAACAGTCTATGCAATAACCGATTTTCATAAAATTGTCGAAAAATATAACAAAGACGTGAACAATAGTAACTCTGACGTTAGTACGCAGATATTGCATGAAATAAACAATTATTGCATATCAATTTTCCATTCTCCTCCAATTAACGCTAAACGAGATTGAAGGTTATGCAAGCTCTAGCAATACCATACCCATAAATACAAAAGCAGGGAAAAAATAGTATTACACACCTGTCTAGTGACTTTGTGCTTAGTGCAACACTGTCTCGGGTTATCGCCATGTTCTCGCAACAATACATTTAGAAATAGTGCAGCACGGAACCACCGAAGGGGAATTATGTACTGTAGTCTAATATGCGTGGTCCTTTTATACTGAGAAATTAAACCAAACACAGGTGGGGAAACAATTGTACTCAAACAAAAGGAGATATTACTGGATAACCTGCCCACATAATACCACTCGCGTGATAAACATTTTTATCTTAAACGTGTTCAACAAGTGTTTCCCATTTCCCTTAAAAGGAAGATATTTTTGTACTGCGTACACAAGTACGTAAATAACTAAATAACAGGATCTTTGCCGATTCTGCACAGTGGTTTTTATATTTCGAATGTAACAGTATTATCGCTTGATCGAGGAATATAGATTAACAAGATAATCGCCAATGATATATAGAATAGACCTATTCAAGGATCCTTTACGGTCATAATAGGGGACATTTAAAAAATCGCAGCCAATTTGCTCGACACACTTATCATATAATTAACAATTGTATCGCAAAAGAGTATGTGATACAATTGGTAAATGTATGATAAGTGGCATCGATTGCCCAGGTCTTACCACGAGGAGGTTGCTGCGAATGAAGACCCGCTGGGCCCTATATGCGTCCCACTTACCGACCGTTCACGAAAAGGATCGATAGGTAGGTAACGTTGCGAGTGACGTGGAAATGGTAATGGGCTTGTAGGGCCCCTCACAACAGGCGACAATACCTTTCTATATATATTTTTATATGTTTGTTTTATTTCTCATGTTTGATATTATTCTAATAGAACAGTACTTTATATACAGTCACCAGAATCGATACTTGCTGCAAAGACTACATGGTTTTAAATACTTTAATTTAGAGTTCACTTTACAATACAAACTTCGAACGTAATACTCCAACATTTTCGTGACCCATTGAATGCAAACGTACATTATACATATTAGCTTCTTTGAATTGTGTACTTCATAAATCGTTAACCTCGCAGCAGTAACGGTCATACCTTTAATGACCATCAACATGTTTCGGGAACAATGTTCATAGAGATAAAAGAAATGTATGTTGTTGCAATAAATGACAAATTCTGTATAATAGCGATATGTGAACTTTGACGTAACAATCTGTATATAATTTGTCAGTTCGTGCATGTTTGCAAGTCATAACATCATCCAGGAGGACACGCCGATTAAAACGTATTGTAACACGTATAGCTGATAAGAATTAACAATAGCAAAATTAAATAACATAAATATTTGAAGTAGTCTACATATCATGAACATGTAGATTAATGCAGCCCATGTATCGAGCTTATTAATTCTGATTACATGTAATTTTTAACCGTCAAGCGCGCGCTCTAGTACTGATTATAGAAACTATATACAACGGGAAGTCTGTACCTATCGGTAAAGTCACTGGATTAAGTTAGACACTAACACAGACGAGATATAAGAATTCTTATACCTCGTCGGTGACACTAATCTAACTTCTTCAACAGCAAAACATTATTTTCATTCCGATAGGAACTTTATGCAACTTATAGAAGCTTAATATTATAGTAATTAATATTTAGTTTGATGTTCAACTATTTTTGCGTGAATCTCTTGTTTTTTCGAGACGTGTACTCAAATAATCTATGAACAAACTTTCCTACTGCAACGTACAAAACTGCAAAATGTAATAAATCATTACTTCTAGCAATAATCCCGCGCATCAAAAATCGAACCACAAAAAAATCACGATCATCGTTATCACAAATGAAAACAATCGCACCAGCTATCGAGGCACGTATCCGAACCTCGCACGCACCAGGTTCACGGCTTCCCTAATTCTCACGGAACGATGGTGAAATTTGATGCGGCTTAAGATAACCGTCTGTTTTGTCAACATGCACGTTCCGTCGATTAAACACGTGCCGCAAGGATCGTGGCAATTCCTTTAAAAGCCAGCCACGCCGTCGAAAAGTCATCATTCGCAAATTCGAACAACCATACGGACAACGGATCAGAAATGAAGAACATGAAACTCAGCGCTGCGTTTGTCCTGCTATTGCTGGGTCTGGCAATTACCCACGCAGTGCCAGTGGAGAAGAGTGAGGAAACTGTGGACGCCAGTGCAGAACAAGTGCAAGAAGCAGTCAGCGGCGAGAAGGAACGATCTAAAAAGGAAGCGTATTACGGAGGATCATCTGGAGCTACCTCAGGGGTAGTCTCCAACTCAAATAGTTACAGCGTCCTGGGCTCTCAGTCCCACCCTCGCGGCTTGAACTACCAATCAGCGGGCCCAGCAGTCCAAATGCACAGCCACCAAGCCACGCCCAGACAATACGCCCAGCATGCCATCTCACGGGACTACGTCAAACCTGTCATCTCAAGGGACTACGCTCAACCCGCCATCTCTAGAGAATACAGTCAACCCGCTGTCTCAAGGGAATATGCCCAACCGGCAGTTGCTGTGGAAGTTCGCCAGCCGGCAGTTTCTAGGGAATACGTCCAACCTGCCGTCTCTAGGGAATACGTCCAACCTGCTGTCTCTAGGGAATACGTCCAACCTGTAGTCTCTCGCGACTACGTTCAACCTGTAGTCTCTCGCGACTACGTTCAACCTGTAGTCTCTCGCGACTACGTCCAACCTGCTGTCTCTAGGGATCAGTCTGTCGTTGCTGTGGAAGTTTCTAGGGATTATGCTCAGCCTGCCGTCTCCAGGAGCTACGCCCAGCCTGCTGTCTCTAGGGACTATGCTCAGTCTGCCGTTGCTGTAGAGGTTCTTCAGCCGGCCGTCTCTAGGGACTATGTCCACTCGTCTTCATCCAACAGCTACAGCAGACCCGCCCATTACAGCAGCAACTCGCAACCTATCGTTGCCGTCGAGGTCAGCCAATCTGCCCCAATCAGAGACTACCAACCAGTCTATTCTAGGGACTATACCTCGTCTGCCGTATCTAGAGACTACGTCCAGCCTCTTACCATGGAAATTCTGCAACCTGCTGTTTCCAACGATTACGTCCAGACTGCCCATGTTAGGGACTACGTTCAACCTGCCGTTTCTAGGAGCTACATACAACCCGCCATTGAATACTCCCAGGTTGATTTTGATTATATCCAACCTCTCTCTATTGCGGATTACCCTGACTACACCTATCCCGTAGGCAACCCTAGGGTTATACATTCCATGCCATATTCCGATGACATAATCATCGACGATCCTCCTTACTATGCGTGTTAAAGAACACGCAGTGTGAACATGGCAGTTGCCCGGAATGATTTTGGTCCTCAGTTTTTGCTCAAAATGTACAAACTAGGTGTAACATAGTGCCGTAAAGATTATTTATTATGTATTTTGAATGTAGCAATATTATTAAATACACAGCATATATATACATATATATCTATTGTTGCGTACCGATTGGTGGGATATGGGGATTATTTATTAAAAAGAACTATCAAACAAAAGACGTGTTTGACATCATCGTTTCTGCATCATCATACGCGCTTAGGTTATACTGCGCATTTTTATTAAGTACGATTCGATACAACGATTTGCTCAAATCTGCGACAAAATGAATATGAAATTGTATTCGCAATTTGACAAATTCAAACCATCCAGCACTGAGGTATACTAATACTTAATCACTTTTTACACGGTTTTCATATTCCGCGTTATGGCGTAATTCGATAACGTCATTTGACAGTGAAATTAATAATTCCTTACTTACCTTTAAACCTCTAGCTACTACATTATTTTTGCTGCCGTTTCACTTGTCTCGCCTACTACTCTCTTTCCAAGTCACTTTTGCACTTCCTCTTCTAGCTGCCCCAGTTTCCGTTGTATAGGTTAAGTCCGGGTTTAATATCGACAATTGTCAACTACAGTTAAACCTAAAATTCCCCTTAGTCAACTAGTTCGATCGTCATGGTGCAAGAGAGCTTTAGGGCCAAGCACGTTCCAGAATCTCTTGAAGTACTACCGAGCACGATACAGGACGCTGTCCAATTCAGTCCCAATTTTGTGGTGTTTGATGAAGCTAGCGAGGGCCTGGCGTGCCATCAACGTATTACTATTAAGAACACGGGGGCGAAACCAGCCTTCATTAGAATCTATCAGGCCAAGTCCATAGTAAGTTAAAATAGATGGTGAACGTTTTCACAGTAAAAAACCACGCGACATACCAATGCGACTCGATGAAACTTAAAATGATACTAAATAACAATAGAGACTCTATTTATCATTTACTAATTTCATTGACGGTTCACTGCTTTACCGACCCACGGTAACCGTCCTCTACTCCCCAGTATAGGGACTAGGGAGTTTCTACTATTTCATGCCACTATCAATCGGCTATATATTTCTCAACTCTGCCAACCCTGATTAGTAGCGAAACTTTACGACGCAGCATCGCATCGGGAATTTTGTTTTGTGTTAATCTAGGGACATATCTTTTTCGTCAATTTCTCCATTTTATTTTTCAGGCATTTCAAGTGAAATCTATGAAGAAAGGTTTAATGCTTAATCCGGGACTCAGTATATCGACGACAGTCACGTATAATTTCAAACGGCCATCATTCTTACGCGCAGTAATCCCAGTTGAAATTAACGGGAAGATATTCGATTATCAAGTAGCATGCAGGTTGTTGATCGAAGGAATTAGTGTGGAACCACATTCCATTGATTTCGGATTCGTCGATATGGGTTACTCTTCCGGCGTTAAAGTTATAACGCTTAAGAACGAAGGTGGCAAAAGTACCAGGTAAAATAATGTTGCATAAATTGTGCTGTTTTATACAATTGAATATGCCAGTGGTGAACATTTGTCATCGAAAGGTGACAAAAAATGAATAAATAATTCATTTTTATATAATAAACATAGAGATCATAGTTTTTAATTTGAAACGATCGACGAATTGTAGGAATTGTTGTTTGTTGACGGTGCAAAAGTTGGTCATCGTTTGCAGCAGGCCGGCCACTAGAAATATGTCCCTAGATTGGCGTCGGGCGATTGGCAAGGAAACTTTCTTGCCAACCGCTGGACGTTATTTCTACGCGCACGCGCAGTGAAATAACTTGCTATTATTACTATTACTATTATGAAATTAACAGATTTTCGATTGATCTTGGTACAAACGATTTACAAATCACAGTAAAACCCATGCGTGGCATCGTTAGGCCACACAGGCCAGTGCAACTAACAATTGAATTAATTGGCATGCAGGAAGGTGTATTTTTCAGCGAGTTTTGGTAAATTTAATTATTTCTATTAACTCAATAATTCCATTAATTATATGAATTAGGAGATATAGAGATTCCTTTTGTTTCCAAGTTCTTTCGAATTACTTGAAACAAAATATTTCAAATAAAACTTGAATGCAAGTATGCAAATTTCAAAGTCAGTTTTCATTTTCAGGATCAAGTCAATTCCAAATATCCGCGTTCCATTTAAAGTCAACGTAATTGTTCCGCGATTGGTGATCTATCACCCGAACGCCACTGGCGATTTCACACTCCTCGATTTCTCGACAGCCGTTGCCAACACTCGGAAATACGATTCCTTTGTCCTGCGAAATGTTTCTTCCCAAGTAGCGAGTTACGTGGTCCTGGCTGAAATTAAGAACGAAGTGACATTCATTCGGGTAACACGACGTTCAATTATCACTTACAGCTTCGGATACAGGGTGTCCCGTAACTGTGGGACTTCCCGGAAATGGAGGGTAGCTGGGCTGATTTCGAACCACTTTTTCCTTGACCAAAATATTGTTTGAAACCTCGTTTCTGAGTTATTAACGAAAAACACTGGCCAATGAGAGCGGCCGCTGTGTCACTGCGTTGCTTCGCGACCACGACAGAGGGCAATTGAGAGTCACGTGCTTGAGCGCGCTCTGTACGGGCGCTCTGATTGGCCAGTGTTTTCCGCCAATAACTCAAAAACGAAGCTTCAAACAACATTTTCGTAAAGGAAAAAGTTGTTCAAAATCACCCCACCTACCCCCCATTTCCTGGAAGTTCCCCAGTTATGGGACACGCTGCATATATGTATACGTATATCCTTATACGTGTTCTGCAGGACATTGACCGAACAAAGTATCCCGTGTACAGTGTATTCGATATTCGACCAATTCAAGGTCGTATCGGGCCATTTGAAGGTATTATATTCGATGTAGGGTAAGTTAAATGTCTCCTATCATTTCATATATTTTACAATTTCATTACACTGGTAAACATAGTAAGCTCAATTCATTAAACCAAAAAAGAAAAGAAATAGAAAACTGTGATAAAATTTAGATTTAAACCAACGACCAGCTTAATGAAAAGGCAAAGAGTATTGAACGACGCGTTGGTTAAAGGAGAGAACGATTTCATGGCTTTTCTAAGGATCATTAGAGTGCACGTCACTGAGACTCAAAACTTCACGAGTATATTTCTACCTTGCATATTCTGCACGCGTTTACTTTAGTCAAGATGAAATCACGAATTTCTGTTCCTCAAAAAAATTTAGGGACTCACATGGACCCGCACAGTCACTTCCCAGAGCTCCATGGAGTTCACCACAGCAAGAGTTCGTATATACACACCTTTTAACACTGTCCCTAAAAAACATTATCAAGGACGCGTTCTACATACGTGACATCCCACAGTATGGGTAAACAGACCAATACTTTATATTTCAGAGGATGACGTGCCAATAATGGACACTTCGTCCTCCTCTTCCTCGTCTAAATCCAGCAAGGTATCTCAGGCGTCGGACCTGGTAAGGTTATGTCTTCACGGTGACTTTGCAGAGGGTCGTTTAAAATTCGAACCGGACGTTTTGCATTTTGGGGAAGTTAACGTTGGCGAGACGTCACAGCGAGTGCTTCGCATATCGAATCCACTAAAGTTCGCCCCCCTTCGCTGTCGTTACGTGCAAGCCACGTCCGTTCGTTGCTTTCCCCATTCGATGGTATTGAAACCGGAAGGAGCCATAGAAGTGGTGTTGAAACTCACGGGGAGGGAAAGCGGTTGGTATCGATATTTACGATTTTCTTGTTTCCCTTTTCTAGGGCCACAGATTACCGCGTGGTAATCTTTTTTCTCGTTCTTTTCTTGACAGTCTATCCGACGTTCAAGGTTTACTTCGACGTCGAAGCAGACTCTTGCGAATCGACGACAAGTAGACGCCACACGAAGGTAAAAGTGGGGAGTTACGCTGTTCAGTGTACAGCGACAGTGAAGGTATTGGTAACTAAAAAGCAATCCTGTAAACCGATAGTGCTAAGTATTTCTGGAAATGATTACAAAGGTAGTTGCAGTTTGAGCACTGCGAAATTTTGTTAAGAGATTCTGATTCAAACAGTATCGCGTGAAAATATTTATTCGGTCCTCTGTAGATGCGCCAATGGTTCCAAGGAAAACCCCAGACACATCAGCGCCACGATTTCTAGTAAGTTATTAGAAATTGCCGACCGTTGGTAATGGTAATCAATAATAATCAGGATGAAAAGTTTAGTTCTTTCATTATACTTTTCTTTGCTTGCAACGTTGCAAAGTTATAGAACCGTGGCGGGATGAGATTAAATATAATACACCTGAGACAAGCTTATCTAAATATTCGTTTTTAGACGAGGCCAAAGAAAGACGTTACGATGGAAAGCATCGACGAGGAAATTCAACAAAAAATTTTACGAACCCCCACAATGAAATGTCAAAGTTTGTTCGAAACATTGGACTGCGATTTTGCCACGGACAAAAAGTCACGAAGTCTGACAACTAGCACCGAAGTGTTAATACCTTTGACCCCCCTGCAAATATGTAACGTCCGCATGTACCCTACTCTATTCTCCTTTGGAATGGTACATTCTTTATTTTCTTACCGAAAGTGCGAAATAAAAAGATTTCTATTATAATAATCCTTACATAAATATAATATTATTATTATTATTCTACCACTGCTCGTGAAGAATACAAAATAATAATTACTTACAGGTGGTACCAAGAAGTCGCAATTACCGACAGTTGATAATCGAAAACTCGAACGAATTTCCTGTAATGATACGACTCACTAATCAATCGTCCAAATGCGTCCACTTCCCTCAGGGTAATCTAATGATATTACCACCTGGCACGTTGGCCACGCGATTAGTCGAATTTCGTGCCCACCAGATCGGCAAGTTTAACGGCTACATCGATTACATTATCAACGACAATCACTCGTTCGAGCTTGCCATTATTGCCAACATCGTCGAGAAACAATTGTCCCTGGACACACGCGAGGTTGTGTTCAGTAAAAATTGGCTCAAAGAAGAGATCTATCAGCCAATGGATTTCGCAGTTCGGATACGAAACAAATTGGGCGCAAAGACAAGCTTCAGGTTAGGACTGGGTCGTTATATATTCTCAATAGGAAACTTCGTATGGCTATTAAATAATTCAATTAAAAGATAAAGAAATAAATGAATACTAAGGTGGGAGGTGCCTGAAACCTGTTGCTTCTTTGTTGAGCCAATGTCAGGTGTCGTTCGAGGGAACTCTTCGTTATACACGTACATCTGTTACAATCCCGACGTCACGAGGGTAAATTGCACGGAAATGATAATGAAGTGCGGGAATAACAGTTACATCACCGTACGTTTGTACATGCCGACGCAGGTACCGAAAGTCAGTTTCCTCAAAGACACCATAGATGTCGGTGAAATATCGTTGAACTTACCGACGAAAACAACGGCGCTTCTGCGAAACTTCGAGCACTTCGAGGTTGAATACGTAATAGACACCACGTCGTTGGTTCACGGGTGTACCGTTGAACCTCTGAACGGGGTGATGCCGCCCCGAGGGGTAGCTGCTCTCGAAGTAGGTGTAACTTTTACATTTTCCGCGATTGTTCCAATCACCGAATGCTACTTGGAAGAATAACGCGGTAATCCGATGAAATGGATTCAATTATAAAATGTTGTGTTATATAATATTGCAGATTTGTCTGACGTTTAGTTTGTGCTGCCATTTCGTTATGTTGATGCGGGTGACCGTGCAGAAGGCTACGCCCCTGCAGTTGAAGGTAATGGGCACTGTATCGTTCCCAGCGTTACGATTGGTTCCGCGCACTATACACCTACGAGGAGTTGGCGCGTTTACATATCAACATTATCTAATTACCGCAACAAATGCTGGAACGACTAGACTGAAGCTGAACTTTTTATTGGAAGAGTACCCAGAATTTCGAATTTCTCGATCGACACAGGGACACGAGCCGGATGCAGGTATACATACACGCCAATTGCACTTACTTACTGTAGCACTTACTCACTTATAATGGCCTGTTTCGTGGACGAACAGGACACGAGGCCGTATTTATCGCACCGGGTGCCAGCCAAGAATTTCATCTACACTTCCTACCCACGGACTTAGCCAGCCACGAATTTTATTTACCGCTGGTAATCAATGACATACTCGGCCCGCCTTTGACAGAGGACCCAAAGACGCTCAGGCCCATGGAATACCTGAGGCAATTCCGTGAAATTTACATCGGACTGCACAACTTTACGATACTGGACATGCCGCCCAAGTTCGCGACGATATACATCGATTGTACCGTAGCGCGATACGTCATCTTCTTCAATAAATTAAAGTTCCGCTTTAACATGTCGACGAACGATGTAAGTGTGCAGACGCGTGAATCAAGGACTAATTGGCCTGCGCACACGTGACACCCGTATGACGTAGCAGTGACTGGCACGGGAATACCACGAACCGTCACTCCCGGATTTGAATGAAACTTTGTAGGTTTATAGAGTGATCCAAGACAAGAATAACGGTATGCTTCATTCGTGCCCAATCGCCCTTTAAGGGTGTGAAAACTAACCTCAAAGTCAAATCGGCGTTTCCACTTTTTCGCGTATATCTCTTACAATACATGAGATAGAAAAAAATGTTTTAGGTCAAAATTTAATGGTACAATGAGCGCTATAAATATACATTAAGGACATTTTAAAAAAGGAAAAAGAAAATTATAATTTCAAGAATTTTTTTTTTTTTTAAATTTTCTTAATGTATATTTATAGCGCTCATTGTACCATTAAATTTGTATCTAAAACATTTTTTTCTATCTCATGTATTGAAAGAGATATACGCGAAAAAGTGGAAACGCCGATTTGTCTTTGAGGTTAGTTTTCACACCCTCAAAGGGCGATTGGGCACGAATGAAGCATACCGTTATTCTTGTCTTGAATCACTCTATAAACCTACAAAGTTTCATTCAAATCCGGGAGTGACGGTTCGCGGTGTTCCCTTGTGAGCGATGGACCAATAGTGAACCGCGCGTCATCAGTGTTACCAATCGCCCTCTCTACTCCCTAGTGGGGACTAGACACTCACCGCTACGCCGTATGCGTTCCACTTCTGGCAACTATCAACTTTTTCGTTCACTGCTACTGTATGGTTACAGGTGTCAGACAAGTTCATTATAGAGAATCGCGATCCAACGTGCGAGAAATCCATTCTAATAGACATCAGCAACTTCGCCGCAGCTGACTGTCCATTTTCCATACGTTGGTCGAACGGCGTCGAACCGAATGTAACAGCTGACTCTATTCGGTGCACGCTAGTGCATAGGCAACCATGCGCATTTCTCTTGGAATTTCGACCAAAATCGCCCGGGAGCTTCAACCTCGAGGCGCCGATATACGTTCGCGACGAAATGGACGACGAATTGTTCAACAAATTGTGCATTGTAGGGGAGTACCATGCCCAGACGATTCATTCGGAACATTCGGAGATATATCTGAAACCGGTACCGTTGAACACGCCCGCCGAAAGGACGTTCCGTTTGAACACTAAATACTTCGAAAAGGACACCGAAATCCAGCTGAAGATATTGCCCCCTGATCGTCACAACGGCACTTACAACAACGATGTACTTTCCGTTCATTTCGTGGATAAAAATATCGCCGCTGCCGTTAAGTGAGTGATCGCATAGAAATTCATTTGTTTCTTTTCAACGACAATCAGCTGTAATTAGCAACGGATTTGTTTCGCAAGGCACACAGAATTGGAGGTTAGGGCAGTGTTCATGAGCAAATTGCCGGTCTCGTTTCGCACGATCGTTGAATTTTTCGTTGATGGCGGGGTCACCGTTTCCTCCGTACGAATTCACGCCACGGCTGACAATAGTTTGTTCACGGTATACGGCTTCGTGAGGAACCGAATGAGTACCTTCGAGTGTCCGCCAGATGGCGACAAACGGCAGTCTCGTAGTTCTAAAATGTCCGGCAGCTTTTCCGACGAAGATGACGATACATACGCTTCTAAAAATGTAAGCCAACCTGTCCCCGTTTCATTTCAGTGTAATAAAGGCTCGGTACTAAGGATCAGGCACGAAAGAAGTAGGAGGAAATCCCACTACGTCATACGAGTACCAGCGGCCATTTTGCTCCTACTTCTGGCAACCCTGCTTGGAACACCCTATACGTATATCTACAAATATTCGTTACGGAATACAAGGATAATTTAATACAAAGCTGACACAGTAAACAGCACAATTATCTGGATTATTCCAGAGGCAATACTCCGCGCCAAAAATAAGTATTCTCTCATATTTCGGGCGGAAGAGTAGGGCTTCGTTTGAAAAGTTTGTCGAGTACAAATTCAAACTAGCGGGTGGCGACGGCGACTATTCCCAAGAAACGGATCCGAGTAGCAATAACACAGAGGAGGATACAAAGAAGTCCGGATCAGCAAAAGTTGAGTCGGAATATAGCTCTGAGACGTCGACAGGCTCATTCGAAGGGACACATGAACAAGTGCAGTACCCATTCTTTCCCATTGGCGAACAAACCGAGTACGTTTCTTTGATTATAAGTACCGTGCTGGCTCTCGAAAATAGAGTCGACAAGTTTGTACGAATATATTCGAGTTAATTGCATCCTAACGGCAGAGAATTCGAGATATACATGAACCAAGCGGCGAAGGCAGCCGAGGAATGGTTATACACCGGTCCCTTTAAATTCAACTATTACCCAGAAATTCCGGCCGGCATTACAACGGCGTTGACGGAATTTTTCTTAAAAAAACAGTCGCTGTTTAAAAGCGAATTTCGAAAAAGTCCGGAATTAGGAAGGTCCTTCATGGACGCTTTGGAGTCACTGTTGGGACCAAAAATTTACGATCACATTACATTGCCGTAAGTAGATATGATCTACTTATTCAAACCTCCAAGCAACTATCGAGATTTTTTGTTTAATTGATTATTTACTAATTCGAAATAGTTGTATAATATAGTATCCATCAAATATTTTTTTAATAAAATCTTCAAATCTATTCTTGCAATATTGCGAATAGCTAATGTAAACACTGCGACGCACAGAGCAGGCTTCCAATGGACAAAAATCCAAAAAGCCATGTTTGAATTTTGAACTTTTTATTCGAAATAATCATTAATCGGTAGGTAAGGAATACGAATGTAACAATTATTACTGTAAAAATCAGTAGGGGCCCGACAATAGTTATCGGTTTATAATAACCGAAATCTTGAAAATTAGATAACTCGTGCATCACTCGTTCCTTTTTGTCCGTATTTTGTAACATCGATTGTTGCACCTTAAATATGGGGAATTTCATGAACGGTATGCAAAGTTTCAATTTCCAATGTAAAATTCTTAATGTTTTCTTAGAATTCAATTTGCAAAAGAGCGGCTCAAAACGTCCTGTAATATTTGTTGTTTTGTATCGACAAGGTGTTGTACTACATTGCTATATCATTTTTATCTGCAACTACCTGCAACACTCCAAGTTATTGAATTTCTTGGTGCGAACAAAACGAAGTTTCGGCTCGCCGACGACGCACAGGGGTAACAGTACGTTAACTATGTGCCGTTCATTACACTATATATTTTTTTTATTACAATATTCATGTTTTGCTTATATTTCGCTGTGTAATAATTATTTCTTATTATTTGTTACGGTTTCTTATTAATTGTTATTGTTATGACGATGTTTGACCTTTCTCGCTATAAAAATATTGATTATTTCTACATTGTATGCATTTTTGATTTTTGTCCCGAACGCCCATTGAAAGGCCGCACTGTGCGACGGTCTAATGTACATTATATGTATATATGTATAGTGTCTTCCGTTATAACAGCAAAAGTATACCACAGAAGGATGTCGAGAAAGTACATTGCATATATAACCTATATGACAGTATTCTAACCTTTCTGACGAAACATGGTGCTCACATGTCCCACGTTGCAGCACAATTTTTATTAAACTACGACGAATACCTCGTGTTCATCCATAGCACGCAGCGAAGAGTAAGTACAGCAACTCTGTTCAATGGTGGACTTCGGTGCACACTTACTTCCCCCTACAGTAGTTCCTTGCACGCGATACACTTCATTACTACCACTAACGATGCGTAAATAATATGTCACTAATGATACACGAGCATACGGAAATAACATATTGCTAATAACGCATTTGCTTGCGTTAATTTTGTAATGCACAAGGATGCTGGTCTGTCGTGGCCGCCATCTTGCTAATATTTTCCCCCACTTTTGGTAACACTGCGCTACCCGTGCGCCATCTTCGAAAAGCGCCGACCTATGCCAACTAGAATAAGTTATTGAAATATCTACTTACATTGTAGTCCTTTTTCTTAACACTGGAACTACCGATAGATTTTGGTATTATTCAGATAGCATACGTTAGACATACGTTTACATTATAAATTGCTACAACGTCACCTATATACATGTTAATAATTCTAAAGCAAGAAAACTGAAACAAGTCATCTGGACCCCCTTGGTAGTTCTAGTGTTGATAAAGGAGTTTTTCTTTCGCAATTAGTGCACTTTAATAGTGCACGCTAACAAATGTAATAGATATTTTAATCAAAATTTTAGACCTCCGCACGAAGAACGCGGATATTTCCAGCGCAAAAGAAATTGTCCCAGGCAAAATTTATATCTCGAAGTAAACAATGCTGGCTAGATGTGATATTACAGACATACAAATGTTTCGTGCTGCTTGATATTAGCGATATTGTGTCTAATCCAGAATCTGCGTCACTCTCTGTACAAACTGGCAGACGTTCCACTGTTAACAGAACGTCTATCACCGCATCTGCGTTAAGGTTATTATTGCAATAATTATATAAAAAATAATTAAAACATGCGAATGAGAATAATTGGTTAATGGTTCAAATCAATAAAAATTGTGCTTCTATTTTACCCAAGCGAAATCGTAAAAAACGTGGTAAAATGCAGTCGCAGAAAAGAGAATAAGAAAATAATTAGATCATTAGCATCAAAAATTCATGGACAATTTATTTTACAGTTTACGAAAATTTCAAAACAGTTACGACGTGGCAATTCAAAATATTCGAGACCGTACGGCACCCAGCAATGCTTACTCGTTCAACGAAATGTTATTATTGGGATGGTTGAGTCATTATTACGAAGAACAGCGACATCTGAACTGGATGTCCGATCGTCGAGCAGCGTTAAGTCCCGCTGAGACAAAAGACGTGGCAGAGGCACGTGAAATACAGAACTTCGACATAGACTTGGCCGATTCACTTGTTTTGTGTGCAGTTACAGCTGCTTATTGCCCTTTCGTAGTTGAAGAGAGCTTCCATAACCTCTATATAAGCCCTCGAAATTACGAAGAAGTACGTTGAACTTGTTAAATAATCTTTCTATCTTTGCTTTAAATATTAAATAATTTCTATGTAAGTTGCATAATTTATTATAAAATGAATTAATTGTTGAACGTACTTAAGCATAACATGGGTGACAAATTTTGTTCCGAATATGGGGGTTGGTATCCCTTCGAAATCTCCCTAGAACCCGACGACTCGCGTATGGCGGGTTGCTCGTCGTTGGGCGCTACACTCCCAAGTTTCATAATCTGTACAGTTCGGAAATAAATTTACATTGTACATATGCTTGTCGGGCAAAAAATGTTTTTTTTTACAATATCCTACCATTGTATCGTCAATTCTAATTACATTGTTAAAGATGTTACACAACGCCGTATGCGTGGTGAAGGCTTGGACAAAAATACGACTCGGTTTTGTAATCACGCCAATGGAGATTGTCTATCCGAATTGTGTGAAAATGTTGATGTTGGTTGCGTATTTGTTTCAAAGTCTTCCAACGTATATAACAAGGGCTAAGGTTAGTGAATGCCCTATTCAGCATCGACTTTGAAAGAAAAAGTTCAATTATCAAAAAAATCGAATGCTTGCAGGTGATATTTAGCTGCCCGCTGACAGAGACCGCGATGAAGCAAATAAGTTTCACGAATCCGAGCGGTTATAACGTCGGATTTTTAATAGTGTTTTTCGGGAACAATCATGAATTTTTTCGAACAGTTCCGCCGCAGCCAATCGTACGCTTGAATGGTCACGAGACCATCGTAGTAAACGTAGAATACTATGCTAGGAAAATTAAGAAGACTAGAGGTAATTGTCTGACGTATATAAAATATAAAGGGTGCCAAATATATGTACATATATGCATCGAACAAAACGAAAAGTAACCTAACCTCTTTGTTTCATCTACCCTTCGCGAGAATAGGCTATAATAATTTTCGTCGAACCATTCGGTGTCTAATCATCGTTTAGAAATGTTTCTATCAGTACGTCCTACTTTCTGTGCCAGCCTACCTATTGTTTTGTGGGTCCACGATTGGCCCTTATTTTGGCAGAAACCAAACATTCATTTTGGAAGGCCAGGCTGACGAGTTGGCGATTTCAAGCGAATACACAATAAGCAGTGGACTGTATCAGACAGTTGATAAAACTTTAACCATTACTGTGCCTTACCGAAATGCCGCTGAATACGAGATATGGATGTCAGAGCAACGACCGAATCAAGCACGTAAGTTTTCACACGTGATACAGGCTGTCCAACTTAAAACGCTCCACCCAAATGTCCCTTTTAGCTTATATTTTTTGTACGATCTTAATGTAACAATTGCAACGAATTTGTCCTTGTCTTTAAAATAGTAAGTTTCGATCGTCTTATTTATGCGAATAATTTCATTTTTCATAAATGTTTAAACTATTTAAAATTATTAACTTGCTACGTCTCATAAAAGAAAACAGAATTTTGCAAATGGATTGTTCGTATCTTATAGGAACATTGAAACAAACGCGATGGTCCGAGTTATGTTCGAGGAAAATACCACGAAGACTGTTTTTAAATCAGAAAACCATCGTGATGAACGAAAATAACAGTGGAGCTTCTTTATTGGTCACAGTTGCATGCATCACGCCGTTCGATCGAAGCTTTTGGATTATATTTCAATCGAAGATGGGCGATTTCATTATTCAGGTATGTACATGCGATGTACTATTGTAATTCGAATGAGATTTCGCAGGTTACCCCTTTATCGACGGATCGCGAATGACGTCACACTAGAGTTACCTGCAGTAGGAACAAATTCGCTGCTAATATCCATAGAGATAATAACAACTAACAGTAACAACAACAGACTGCACACTTACAGTTAATTCATTAAATATTACTCAATTAATTTTCGACCGAGACAGAGTTAGATTTTTCGAAACTTTGTTGATTTATATAAGCAACATGAATATATGTGTCGGACAATTTTTGTTGTTTATAGCGTTGTCTAAAAATAATAATTTGCTGGTATTGTTTAATTTGCGATGAAGATAAATTCCCGATGGCAAGCATCTTTGACCGATAACATCGTGGTCGAGTGGGACGCCGAGGTTGAAAAGTGCATTTGCACCGAGGGCGATTATACAGAAATATGTCCCTTAAGTTTAAGCGTCCCTGTACCATCTAGGAACAAGCAATTATGGAGCTGCGTGGCCCACATGTTTCAAAAGACTCTCGAACCGAAGGAACGATTGTTTTGGTCTCGATACCTGGGTACGCATGCGCGCAACACGCGCAAATAAATCGGTCTACGTTACCATTTAAAACAATCCACTGCTAGAAATATATCCCTAAATGTGCATCGGGGAATCCCGGCATCGAAGAAACATTTCAGATCAGCTGAAAACTAAATGTCAGCGAATGCCACGAACTTATGCATAGCTGAACACGAGCATATCTTTAGTGGTGGATCTGTATTGTCTTTTTCGGAATAACCTGTATATTTCACGGTTGCGATATCACGCAGATACTCACATTGGACTACGTTTAATTCGCTGGTTGATGGGGGACAGCGCGGACGCTGCGTCTAGGGAATTCAGCCATATATTCCATTTGACGGTCAAGTATAATGTAACAATGGATGAATCGCCTAATATTCTCAGCATTCCGAAGACATTTATTATAGATGGCTAGTACAGCTTATAAGAATTACAGTGCTGCCCGCTTAACTTTCAAAATGGCGGAGAAAGAACTAGTGCGAGTGAGATCTAGTTCTAAGAATTGTTGGAGACAGTGGCGGACCCTAAAGTGGGCAGCACTGCATACATCTTCGAAAAGTTAATAGTTGTAAAACTTACGACTCGATATTATTTCAGATGTTAGGCCTTCTACGAAGAATATCCCCCTGAAAATGCATATCTCGCCAATGACGGGGAAGTTATGCGAAATTCAATTGAAGTTAACCTCTGTAGACGGTAACGAACGAAGAACATATATGATCAGTATCTTGCATTCGTGAAATTCTATTACTTTTGTCCCAATCATTCACTTGTACGCTTCCACATTTTTACATTCGAAAATCTCCATTGCTGCAAATTTCTACGTTTATTGTTAGTAATATACAATTCGTAATGTACAATTAGCCTCTTCAAAGTCTGCACCCACGTTCCCCGTATTCGGAATCCAACAGATTGAAAACGAAATGTTATAATTAATTACATAATTTCTTGGTCACCGTTACACTTTTATGTACACATAAACATATACAATTCTTGGCCATTTTCTGTCCGAAATGCCTACTTCTTGTGGATTTGCCTGGAACGAAATTTCATTTAAAACACAACCAATTAATTATCTCCCAAGATCACTCTCGACTGAAAACATAATTCAGCCCGTCCTGTATGTGTGTGGATTATGCGTTCAATTATATACAATGAATATCCCCATATACAGCGTCAAGCGGTGAACTCCGGGAATAAATTAATCAGAATCTGGTCCAAAAGAACGTACGCTAAATGCTTATTGAGCGGCGCGTTTTGCAACGAATC
The DNA here is from genome assembly GCA_907165295.1 of Nomada fabriciana. Lineage (NCBI taxonomy): Eukaryota > Metazoa > Arthropoda > Insecta > Hymenoptera > Apidae > Nomada > Nomada fabriciana. The sequence goes on along the minus strand of OU015699.1, from coordinate 7,578,538 downwards.
CAAGATGGAGTCCATCAGTTCGGTCCACGGCTTGTAAAGTCCTATCAGCCAGTAAGGCAACAAACCGTACAGTCCTTTCTTCGCTGCTTCGTTATAATTCCGACGACTCGTTAACGGGGCTCCATCTTTCGCGCGTATTTTATCGCCCAGCACTCTCGCGTGCAACAGTTTCACAACGGTCGCTGCTCGACCACCGCTCAACAGTTTCGCCAAAGCGTTATACAGAAGAACGTTGACGTACGGGTCAACTTTGGCACGGGACGACGACGCGAACATCCAAAGGGTGCGTGCAATTATCGGCGGCACGCTCAACAATCTGTCCACTGAAACGAGAAATCATTTAATTACGTTTGTTTCGAAGAACAAAAAACTACATCAATTAAGGAAGAACACCGTACCAGCATCCGCGATGCAGAAGCAGGCGCCCTTAACGTGAGACCGTTCCAAGGAACACGAAGGCAGGGTACGAAAGTTGAGGTCCAAGTTCAGGTTGTCGCCGAACACCCCGTACAAAAGATCACGGCGTCCCTTTCTCTCCTGCTCGTTCGCACCTGTCTCAGCGGTTGGCTCAACCCCGAGGACCGCGTACTCGTTTTTAATGTTTGTCGAGGTCAGAAAGACGGACATGAACTTGTCCAGATTCTGGCCCCGCTCCTTTCGCAGTTTATACGCCACGTTTTGATACAGTATCCCGATGTCCGGTGTGTTGTAATTCGCGAAGTACGGCTTCAAGTTCGGCATGGTGAGGAAGTTGTAGAGGAGCTCGCTGCTCCTTAGCACCGGCTTCGACAGCAGCTTCTCCAAGAAGTCCTCGTATCGCTGTCTGTTGACGGCGCACGACGCGTGGGGATTCTTCCTCGACGGCAACGGCGAGTCGCTCAGCTCCTTGTCGCCGTGGAACTCCGTCAATCGCGTACGCAGGACGTAAAAGTCTTGATCCCTGCGCAGCACCGTCCAGGACTTCCCTTCGGCAACGTTGTGCACGGCGATCACGTACAGCACTTGGTTGTCGGCCGTTTCTATGTGCGGGATGCTGACCCGCCACGTCGTCAGATCCCTGTGGAAGTTATCGTCCGCGCACTTCATCTCGTTGTAGGAACGTGAAGGATAATCCATCCCTGCGCCGTGATACAGGTCTTGATAGGGCATGCCGTCAATCGCAGCCGTCCTCAGAACGCCGTCGATCTTGGGGAAATGATTGCCGATCTTCACAGGTGCATTCGCGGATGCGGCGGCGACGCTTTGAAAGAAATTGCACACGTGTGGAGAAGTGTCTTGCGTTTGAAAGAAACGTATAGAATGTTTTGTAGCCTTCTCGTGGCTCGTCTTTCTTAAACATAGCGTAGGCAATAGGTACTCACCTTGTACGCGGTGACTGTTTGGAGCGACTGGGTACTGGCTGTCCGCAGAGCAGGTCGTACAGCTGTTAGAATAAACAGGGATTACTAGCAAGTCGGTAAATGCGCGACAGCGGGTAATTAATCGTGAATTGTCTTTACTGGGTAACTGTGATGGAAGGATGGTAGACAGGTGGATTCTAGAAGCGCGTGAGCTTCTTGGTGAGCTTGGTAGAATGGCCGCGAGGTCCTCATCTCCTGAATGTTCTTCGCGCCCTTTTCGAGGACTGAAAATTGAATGCGACTCGTGTTTGCAATTGACAGAATCGCTGATCGATTTGTTGGAATGTTTTGTACCTACTTTGTCGTATACCTTTGGATATATCTTCTGGTAAGTTTAGATACTCCGGACCGTCGGGGTCCAGGTACGTTGCATACATATTTTGAATATCCGTGTACAAACTGGTTTCGGCGTTCGGGCTCATTTCGGGGTTCAGCATACGCTTGCTCAGATCGTCTGGAAATAAACCAAGCGAAATATTATATACGCTGTCGTACGAAATAAGTTTGCAATAGAAAAACGATAGGAATCTGAATGAAACCGACGGAAACCCACGGTACTACTTATTTGAAAATCTGATAAGACTTTACTCTGAATAGTTTTTGTTTATTTACCAATATCTAAACAGAATTGAAAGAGATTCATAGGTCCGGTCTCTTTGATATGTTGCATAAACATGTATAGCAGGCGAGGATCATTCAGGACTTTGTCCAACGATGGCTTCAAATGATTCGGTGTATTCTTTGGCATTAATGGCGTGGTCATCCAGCGCTGCAACATTGGAACGTTAACCGTGTCCACGTGACTAGAAACGGACCCGTCTCGATGGGTCGACAGCATTACTAATGCATTAATGTTCTCTGGATCAGCGATAGCATCGATCGCAGGCAGCAGGATCCAATTTGCCAGAATTTCACGAAGTATAACCTGGAAATCAAATATATGTTGCACCTTAACTAAAGAGACATTGGTCAATTATTTACTGTAAAAAAACATGCATCCACTCTACGACAAATGGACAGTCTATATTTCTACTGTTAATTATTACCGCGAATCAGAATGTTTTAATTTTTATTAAACATTTTCCCAATGCAAAAGTTCTTTTATTGTACGATAACGCAGACGTGACTCTTGGTTTATTTCATTTCTGTAATAATAGATCTGTAATCATAGATGTAAGGATGGCAGAGAATTATGAAATAAACATTTTTCGTTTAATAACAACATGTCCAATCTCGCCGTATCGTTTGGTAATATAGTTTATAAATACAGATTGTTGGCGCCTAGCGGCGAGCAACCCGATTTACACCCGTCCATTCAGGCAACCCGAATTATGCCGAAATATACCGAACGGTGTACAGATACGAAGTAATCACGATTGCATGTATTAAACAATTTAATTAGTTCGTGCATTATTAAGGAAACTATTAAAATACCCATTCCTTACCTTATTATTAGTAGAGACGTGTATAGCGGGTAATAAATGAGGTGTAACAGCTGTGACTACGCCTCTAAGATAATTCAACTCGGCTTTCCTCGTAAAACTGGCCGGATGAATCTCGCGGCCAAAATAATCGACCAATTGGTTACCGAAGCGAGACTGATCGCTCGATTCTTTCACTGTCGTACGCAGGGCCTTCCAATCTTGAGCGTGTTGCAGAATCAACGGGATTAAACGGTAAAATATTACGTTAGTCACATCCGTACGAAGCAGACGGATCGCGATGTTTTTGCTCGCTGTGGCTGCGGCGAAACGAAGCTGCTGTACGAACGTTTCGTTCGCTGAAAAGTCCGAGTACCATTCGCAAACATACTTTTGCAGCAGATCCTCGAGAAGCTGTGGAAAAAAAAGTGTACACGTTCGTCCCTTTATGTATACTCTTGTGCTTAAACTCGTGAGATAAATAGAAACAATGTGCGGTCGGTAAAACAGCGAGTGGATGCACGGGGAGTCCCAGCAGATGTTCTCCCGTCGTTATTTACATGTATTTAAATCAATATTAAAACATTTAATGTCATACAAAAATTGAACTTTTATGCAACAAATGATTACGTTTAAATAATATTAAGCTGTGTTTAGAGTGTTCGGTTAGACGGATATATTATGTGCAACTCTTTTTGTCCCCGATTGCATACATTACATGCAGTAGACTCTTTTTTATTTAAAACAATAGTTCAAGTATTTCTTCGTATAGTCTCGTCGACTATCATATGGCCAAGTGTATTTTCAAGGTGAGAAAAAGGCTTCGACAAAACGAAGCTAGAAATAAAATCGAAAACAATCTCTACCAAGCATGCTGTGTTTCGTGCAAGTTAATATTAGCCGCACTTAAGAAATTTCTACAAGTGTTCTATAATCATGAGAATATAATTACTTGCTCCAACGCATGGTCAAAGTCCTTCGGTATTTTCACTTTAGTCGAATGTGGTAATAATTTATGCCTTTTACAGCTATTATTGCTGCAAACGCTGCACGGATCTTTAGTTTCGTAGGTTGGGCTAAATGTGCCGCCTATGGCGTTCAAATTTACTAAAGCCACGCTGAGATATTGTAGTATAACGAGTCCGTAGAAGATGGCCGTTACATAGAGACAACACACGATAAGTACCCAGACGATGCTGAAATATTCACGAACAACTGTATTATTTACTTAATAATATTTCATTCAATTAACGGGTTATTTTATTGTCCTCGTGGATAAAGAAGTATGTAATATTGTATTGGCAAAAGTATTGTTGGGCGATTAATTTTGTATTATTACAGGAAGGGAGGATTGTGTGTAAGAAACATTGAATTAATCTCTTCGATCGATGGAAACGGTAGTTGTCTTTTTTAATCGTACAATTCACAAAGGTACAGAACAATTTTTGAAAAGTTCTCGTTTTAAACTGCTAGTGTATGCGTTTTGTTCGCATCTCTAAATCTCTTCTGGGGATATTAGGGAAACAAATCCACAGTAACCAGGGAGGGGATTTCGTTCAGTACTAATCCACGTCGGGGAATTCCCCTCTGGGAATATTTCCCTAGATTAAATCGCAAACTCAGCGGTACGAGTCAGAACACCTGTGGCAATTGGTAGAGATGATTAATTTAATCATACGCTAATTGTTGTTGCCCAGAGATGTTCCAACGTTCTTCTTTTGCTGGCCTTGAAAAAGGCCGAAATTTACCACTGAGAACGTACGGTGATTAAATATAGATCGAATGTTGCATTACATTGGACGCCTGTACTGTACTATTACTGCACAAATCGCTTAAATATACACAACTCGATGACTTGATTTAAATTATGCATTATACGCATGTGTCGTATGAAAACGGCCATATAACCTCACATTTTGCTTTCTGTAATTACTTGCGACAAGGAAAGTACGTTTACAGGAAACAAAATTGCCGAAACGATATTTCTAATGAACGTATAAAATTCAGCTGCACTCTACAGAACGTAAAAGGTTCAATCTATCCTGAATGTCGGCAAATAAGATAAAATAATCGGGTAACCTAATTAAAAAACAATATCGAAAACTGAATGTAAGAGAATCATATTGTTCAGAGGAATTTCGAGATCATCGCACAACGTGTGAATAACCTGTGTGTCGCTTACCTTTTGAACACAATCGAAATGAAAGCAACTAGTGTAAACACGGCCACCGGAACGATTATATTACATACATAAAAGTCCTGTACTTTATCGGTGGGTGAAAATGCCATGACTCCATTAAGAATTCTTTGTACCGTGATTCACGCGAACATCATCAATCACACCGCCACAGCAATAAAACAAATCGTTCAGAAAGCAAACAGCAGCAACTGCGGGACGACGTTCAACACACGTTAGTTCGTTGACCGACGTGATACTAACACCAATTCGACGGATCGTATAGATCAGCGCCGCCAAACGTAGCCCCTGGCGCGTTTCCTACCCCCACCACTCGTTTCTTGCGCGCAGTGCGCATGTGCAGCCGCCGCTGACCGTTCGTCGCGAGTAGGCGTGAGGCTTCTTGGCCAATGGAAATGCTAGCTTGTCGTAGCGTCTCGCGTTCCCATGGCGACGCGGTCTGGACTTGGGGAACCCTGCCACCCCGACTGCATCGAATATGCGTATGCACAAATAAACGCATGCATGCATTTGCTGACTTTCCAAATACATACCACACTGAGTCGTTGCGATCTTTGCCTTCGAATATCACGATCCCGAGGGTAGGGGGAGAACTTGACAGGAAGCATTATGTAAAATCTTAAAATCAGATCTCAGTTAACAAACTAAGAACCGATGGTCACCGATTAATACTTATAATCGCCAATGAACGACCGACTTCAACAATCGATTAATCTTCCTCAATCGGATTGCATTAAATCAATGCTGTTATCGATCGATAACCAACACTGCCGCACATGCACGCACACTTCCGATGCACTATTCGTAAAGTTCCGCGAAACATGACAAGTTCGCAACCACTCGAACCGTAACGTCAGTTCATGTTTCGTAGAACGCCCGTTTCAGCTTACGTAATGTGACTTATGAACGAAATCATGAGTAAAATGTTGACATAAACGCGATTCGATAACCGCGAACGATAAAAACGAAAAGAAAAAAAAAAAACAGAAGGAAGAGAGAAAGAGAGAATTTACGCGATTGAACGCACATTTGAAAACGGGACAGAATCGTTCGAGGTGCATCGCGGTTGTCCAATGGAACGGCAGGTTTGAGGTTATGTTGTAGCCAGATGAGGGAATGATCAGAGAAAATGAACACCGACGAGAATTGGCAGAATTCTGCCGACAAGAAATACATCAGGTTCAAATCGTCGGGGCGGTCTGCCACGCGTAACAGTAAAATCCAGGACGTGAAGGACCAATTGAACGATGGGAAAGGCGGGCAGAAGGGATCGGGTAAATTCTTCTCTCAGCTTGTCAGTTCGACGTTGCACGTGGCATTGTTCCATGTACCTCACCCTCGTTTACGTCACGGTTGCAGGTGTGTCCCTTATACAATTCTTACGAACCGAGCTGACCAGAGGCTACCAACTGGAGAACGACGAGGAGAGGTTCTCAGCGAGAAGGGAGAAGATATACTCCTTCATGAAAATACCGCGGGAAGTTGAGAAGTTTATGATTTACGGGTTCCTGCAGGTACGCGTTGACCCTTCGTTCATATGCGTTACATTCGCCCAGCGTGACGAGACGAATCCTTTCCGTTGCAGTGCGCGGATTCCTTCCTGTTCGTCTATACGTTTCTGCCGTTGAGGTTTATGATGGCACTGTGGACGGTGATCACCAGACCCCTTTGGCATTGCCTGAGGTAAGCCTGCGGTCGCTGCGACACATCTCTTTACTGACCTTCGTCCGGTAACGCGTATTCATTCTTGATCAAGCAAGGAGAAGGGCAATTCGAGAACGAACGAACGGCATCTGAGGCCGGCGGAGATCTGCGATCTCCTGAAGGGCATCATGGTGATCAGCTGCTGGGCAGCTACGTGGAAAGTGGACACCTCTATGATGTATCATGTGGTAAAAAGCCAGTCGGTAATAAAGTTGTACATATTTTATAATATGCTGGAAGTCGGCGATAGATTATTTAGCGCCTTCGGCCAAGATACGATAGACGCCCTTTTGTGGACAGCTACAGAGCCTAGATCGAAGACACAACCAGGATCCCAGCATTTCGGTACACTACCTCATCTGCTGTTCGCTGTTATTTATGTCTGTATCCTTTACACACGTGAACGTGGCCCAGTCGAACGTCCATAGCTCCCGGAAACCCCTGCGAGATGCAGAGCTTTGTTCGGTCCCCTCACTGCTCCCCGATTCGAATTATAAACCTGCCGATAACTCGACCCTGTGATCCCATGGGACGGTGTAACTTGTACAGAGCTATATTTTCCGATGCGATAATTGCATTTAAAGTTTTACATAGTATACTGGTGCTTTTCCAAGCAACGACTTTGAACGTGGCGATGAACAGCAGTAACAAGGCTCTACTCACTATAATGATGTCCAATAATGTAAGTCCCCCCCCCCTCGTTACGTAAACGTATTTGCAACAAATCCGCGTCGCATTTAATACTAGTGAAACGTGTACGTATGTCGCGGAGGTAACGATAAGACGAGCACAACGCGTCGACGAAACATCGACACTAATAACGGCGGCGTGAACTTCTGTTTCAGTTCGTAGAATTGAAAGGTTCCGTATTTAAGAAATTTGATAAGAACAATCTCTTTCAACTGTCTTGTGCAGACGTGAGGGAGCGTTTCCATTTATTGATGCTCCTCCTAGCCGTGAACCTTCAAACGATGAAGGAATACGCGTGGAAGGCAGACCGTCTCGCGGTGCTTCTGCCAGATTGCATATTCCTGCTCCTAGCGGAAGTCCTGGTCGACTGGGTGAGCCGATGAACAAACCAGAAGATAACGAATGCGATCCATTCATCCGTTTCTTTCCGTCAGGTGAAGCACGCGTTCATAACGCGTTTCAACGGGCTTCGTTCCACGGTGTACAGGGACTACACGAGAAGTTTAGCGTACGACATGGCCCAAACGCGTCAGGAGAGGGCCTTCTCGGATCCCTCGGACCTGGTGGCCCGCAGGATGGGCTTCATTCCTCTTCCTCTGAGCGTGGCGATAGGGAGGGTGCTCTGCACGACGGTCACGCCGTCCGCCAAGCCGGCGAACATAATTTTACTCCTGCTGGCCTATCTAATTTTAATAGCCCTGAGGATCCTGAACAGCTTGGTGATCCTTGGCAAGGCGTGCGACCTGATTTTATCGCCTGCCGAGGAGCCCGACGACGACCCCGTGGCGTCCGTCGTGCATTCGTCGACCCCCAGCGACATAAAGAACCCGAATCTAGCCACGGCTATGTTCTCAAACAGTGCCGTCAGCTTGAACAACGTCTGCCTGAACGACGCTGTTTTGAAAGATGAGGAGGACAACGAGAAAGTTGGTGCCGAAAGAGCCCAGTGATCGAGGTACACGTGTACGGGGTGTGCCGACGAGGAGTGCTGACTGAGATCACTTGGCAATTATTCACGTTGGCAACGAATGCTTCGAACAAAGTATGTTGTACTCGAAGGGGCCGATAGGATGCGTGCATTTCTGTCTTTTCTGTTTCATTTGAGGCGACGTTGAGCTCCTTGTTCCAGTCTAGAAATGGTTGCCTAATTTTGAGGCTCGGGGTCCACTGATGGTCGTTGAATTCGTCGTTTTATGAAACCATGCACAGACGTTTTAAAAAATTCAGGGTCGCCTTGGTATCCCGGTGAATAAGAAATACAAGAATATAAAAATGCGTGGATCTAGTTAGCTCCCGCTAGTGCGGCATATTTTATTTGAAACATTCACTGGTAACGTCAATAAGAATCGAGTTAATTTAGTTATCGGTTCTTATCGACTCGCCCCGTATATGTGTACACGTTCGCTTCTTTTTTGTTAATGTGCATATATACGACGGAAATTTTATTCAAACAGTGGCAATTTTATGCCATGAAATTCTGGTAATCGGGTAAAAATGTTTTTACTAATCGTTGTTTTTTCTCTCTTTTTTTTTTTGTTTTTTTTTTAGCAAAAAGCGCAGGCAAATCTTGTCTTATATATGGAAACTGTGATAATAAATATTTATTCAGCGATTATTTCTGTGAAGAAGTAATCTCTATCGTGCATAGAAAATGGTTCTAATAAATGTTTATCGTTTTTGGGTTGGAAAAGCATGGTGATTATACGATTATGGTTCATGGTACTCGTATATTAACGCAGTAGTAAATGTTTCATTCAGTACCGAGGACAATGATCATTCTAGACGCCAATAATATTTTAAGCATTCGCGAAATCGTTGCAATGAATTTCTATTTTATTACTATATTATTATTCCTGAACTGAAGAAACGAGATGAATCGAAGAAAATGGGCAACTATGGTACTAACTTTTAATAAGGCTGAATAGCTGTAACGAGAAGAAAAATTTGAATTACACAATTGCGTATTGTTACACACCTGTACACCCTATGATCTAATATGTATTATAAAATATGCAAATTTCCGTAATTACAGCGATTGTTGTTATTTATTGCTGATTGCCACACGAGTCGAACGGATTTACACGCGAACGAAATACTGTTATTCCGTGGCGTGATTTACAGCTTATCGACATGCGAAACCAAATGTAATAAAATAGCATTAGAGTATATTTTTAAATAAATAAACGTGAAACATCAGTTTTGTCGCACCTTTATTGCGCAATAATTATGTATGTTACTGGGTGAACCCCACCTGAGTGAACAAATTTGATTTCCACGACTACTGTGTTGATTTGGAAAAAATAATATATCGGGTGCCTCGTTTAATCTAGGACAATGGATTATCTCGCGAGCTGTGTTACCCTAAACTGTATGATTTGCTGTTACAAAGTTACCCAATTATCTGTTACTGCAACACGTTCATATTACCCGTTATTATTTATATTAAGCGCGTTTCCAGCATTTCTTATCTGCATACATTAATTTCGTTAAAATTCTTATTCGAACACCTTTTCCGCGCACCAATTCTCGGCTTCTGTGACGAACGGTTCAATTGATTTTCTTTGCTCTGTGGAAACGTAATGTTGCGTACTGGTATTCTGTATCGTGGCTCGTTCATTCTGACTATCGGTGGTCGTGCAGTGTGCAAGTAGCTGCTCATCTCGAAGAAGATCCTCAATGTGGTGGTCTAATTATATTGTTAACGAGACATTAATGGAAACAATTTCTCGAACCAAAATTGAATTGGTGTTCAAATTATTTCATTCTTGTACGATATATTATTTGCATATATGCATTTCAGTGATAGAAGTAAAGAAGGAGGCCTTGATCTTTTGAGTGATAAATGATCAAGGCAGCAAATCATTTGGAGAGATTCAGTGCTCAACTTACTCTGCCATAAAATTCAAATTGATGCAAATGCTGTTTCAAATCACTTAACCATAGCTCGGTCGGGTCGTCGAGGTTTGTAGACGACAGAAGTGTATTCTTGCTTAAATGGTCGACAATGTCCTGTGCATTCTGTCTCATATCATTTTCGAGCCTCCTCACGCACAATTTAGCCACTGTGATCATAGTGGCATAATTGGAGGATGTTAAAACAAAATCTTTTGCCGAAACTGGCAGGTCCATTCTTCGGGATCTTTAATTTGTCACCTTCAAACAGGAGGAGCTTTCTTTCATTGAAGTAAATAATATTTCGTGCAACGTATTATATGTATGCAATGTTACTAAAAAATTGAATAAGGTTTGGTTAGGTCTATATGTACCAATTATAATTAACAAAGTTGGTTATTAATTACAGTATTAAAAGTCTTTAATTTCAACCACTTTGGAGTACCATGCCTTCTACTTTTATATTCCTTCCATGTATCCTATGATAAAATACAAATTTCGCAGTGCAATTTCGCGATAGATAAATCCGATTTAATTGATCCTGATGCATAGAGGTGTCAATTGCATTTATTATTATCCAATTTCGTAATAAACAAACGGAACCCTGTTGCGAGAGGAGTGATCCAATGCATCGCAAATCGACCTCTCGAATTTAGAGATAGATAGGCCCGAAATAAAGAAAAAGACTGGAAGCGATAAATTGCTATTATCGTATCTCCCGGATTGAATAATTAAAGAGTAAACAGAGTCACAAAAAATTAATCTGTTGTGCGATTTTTTTTCCCTGGTATTACTGTACTGTCATTAGATTCCACGTAACGTGGATAAGAGATACGTACATGCATTATGTGAAAACAATATAACTTCAATAACACTTGATAGATCATGCATCGTTAAACATTGAATGGATGACATAATAGTCTGTAAAATGTATAACGACAGGAACGAGATGGAATTACTTATTGCACATTTTCAACGATAAAGCGAGTTTATACAGTTAAAAAAAAAATAATCAGATTAACAAATAAACAGTTTCTTGTCAGTATTTGAGTTTGCAATAAATAGACAAAACAATAGGGAAAATTCGATGACGAATTACAGCACCCACCTGTACAATTTGCGTACAATTTCCTTAACCCTTTCGGCCATGGCCTCCTCGTATGAGGACGTACTATATAAATACTATATAAATTCGGTAAATAATTCGTCATCGAAAGGGTTAACCTTGGATTAATGTGAAGAACTTAATTAACGATTAACGCAAGCAAAGAGATTTGCCATACTTTGTTACGACTGAGAATTTATCAAGCCTGTGATAACGGGGAACAAAATATTTAAATAATCAGTTTTATTTTGTTTGCTGTTTTTGCTAAGGATTATTGGGCGTGTTGATAATACAATGAAATCGGGAATATTTTGTTGACGACAAGTGTAGGCGGGGCGCAAATAAATAGAAAGTATAATAAAATAGCAAGCATTAGATAGGATTGATCTAAGAAAATTAATATATTCGATATGAAAATGGTCATTATGATATAGAATTATTTATAGCAGCACATTATTAGTACAAACTGGAACCTACTGTAAAAAAAAACTGTATACATAGTACTAGCATTACACCTACTGATCCTACTATGACTACTAGCCGCCGTTGTAACTGCTGGTACAATTGCTGCTACTGCTGGTACTATTGCTGCTACTACTACTGCAACTACCAGTGCAACTGTTGCTACAACTACTGCTGCAACTGCTACTGCTAGTACAATTGCTGCTGCTACTGCTAGTACTATTGCTGCTACTACTACTGCAACTGCTAGTACAGTTACTGCTCGTGCTAGTACTATTGCTGCTACTACTACTGCTAGTATTACTGCTGCTACTACTGCAACTACCAGTACAATTGCTGCTACTATTATTACTGCATCTGCCAGTACAATTGCTGCCACTACTACTGCTCCAACTGCCAGTACAGTAGCTGCTACCGCTAGCACTATTGCTGCTACTACTACTGCTGCAACTGCTAGTACAGTTACTGCTCGTGCTAGTACTATTGCTGCTGCTACCGCTAGTACTATTGCGGCTACTACTACTGCAACTACCAGTACAATTGCTGGTACTACTACTGCTGCAACTGCTAGTACAGTTACTGCTCGTGCTAGTACTATTGCTGCTGCAACTGCCAATACAGTTGCCGCTACTACTACTGCTAGTATTACGACTACTACTACTGCAACTACCAGTACAATTGCTGCTGCTACTACTATTACTGCAACTGCCAGTACAATTGCTGCCACTACTACTGCTCCAACTGCCAGTACAATTGCTGCTACTGCTACTGCTAGTACTACAGCTAATACTACTGCAACTGTCAGTAGAACTGGTGCTCCAACTACTACCACTACTATCGTTACTTTCTACAAAACTACTCTACACTAGCATTTGCAGAAAGTAGCGTGGTTAGCTAATTAAATTGCAAAATACCGCGACACGCTGATCGAATCAGCCTTACTTCACCCTGCACTATCACCGCCGAAAATTGCGAAACATGAGCGAACGTATGATAGACCGATTACATCCGTCGCCCCTGTGACCTCATCCTGTATCGACCCCCGATACACATTATCGAATGGTTTTTTTTGTCAAAAACCTGACCACTCGATCATGTATAAAAGCGGCTGGACCGATTGATTCCATCAGTGCTTCAGCGTTACCGAAGATGATGAAGCTAGCGTTCGTAGCATTGGCAGCCTTCTGCCTGGTGGGCCAGGTACTCTGTCGCCAGCCTGACGATGATATCACGGCTGACCAGACTTACCTGAACAAGCAGATGAAACTCTACCAACTGTTCTTTCACGCCGACCAACCCAACCATTACTTCGAGGAGCTCTACGAGATAGCACGCAACTTCGACTTGGAGAATAACGTGAACAACTACAACGACAAGGTACGTTGACTTACAATTAGCGGTACATGCAATTTGGTCGTAGCGAAACCCTTGGCGAGTCGTGTGGGGAAGATGCTGAAACTGGGGAGCTATGGCAAATAGTGTCACCGAAGAATGGTAGTCTTCCCTAGGCTGTCTGAAAAATTGTTAATCTAGCGGGAAATGAATGAGTTGGCTCATAATTTTTGTCATTCACAGGAAGCAGTGAACGCGATCATCAAGTACAAGCAGAATGGATTACTTCTTCCACGTGGTGAAGTGTTCCCCCTGTTGGACCCCATAGCGGCGCACCAAGCCGTGATGCTGTACCGGCTCCTGGTCAGCGCAAAGACCTACGATATGTTCTACACCACGTCCGTCTATACTAGATTCTACATGAACGAGCAAATGCACATGTACGCCTTGGTCGTGGCCATGCTCCATCGTCCCGACACCAAATTGATTAAGGTGCCGCCACTATACGAAGTCCTGCCACACTTGTTCTTCAACGAAGATGTTATACACGAAGCTTACAGAATCGCCATGGGTGATACAAGTCAGTCATAATAATTAAATCTGTTTTTCGCGGTGAAATTTCGTAGATTCCAATACTCAAGCCTAACCGACCTTTGCAGCTGAAGCACACCAGCCTACGAGTGGAACGACCACGTACATAATTCCGGCAAACTACAGTGGTCGCTATGTGCCCAGAGATAGCGTGGACGAACAGGCAGTGAACTACTTCACCGAGGATATTGGCTTGAACTATTTCTACTTCATGATCAACCAGCACTTCCCGCAATACGTGCCCTCTGATGAAACGTCCCTGCAACCCAAAATCCGTGGGGAATACTACTTCTTCATGCACAAACAACTGCTGGCAAGGTACAATAGTATTGCAAGTGTCTCAATGTAAAGTAGAAGGTTGATAGGCAGTCTAGAAGGCAGCGTTCGGATCTCCTGCATTCTGCTCTATTTCCACCTGGGCGAGAAAACAATGTAGTTCATGTTGAGTCAATGGTTCTAGATAGTATGCACGAACAATTTTTCCCAGTCCAGCGCGATATAGAGAAACAAGCCGAAGCGGAACCTCAGCATAACTCAATCGGCCAATTTGACTAGCAATGTAGTATTGCTAATCACGCGTTTGATTTGCAGACACTACCTCGAGAGACTGTGCAACGGCCTGGGCGAAGTTAAACCCGTGAGCGTGGACAAGCCTATCGAAGTTGGATACTACCCTACCATGCACCACCCCAACGGCCTTCGTTTCCCACACAGAGACATCAACGCTCTCTTACCAGTTGAAGTAGAAGCCCACACCCAGGTGAGCATATCAATGGATTTCGGATAAGTAAGCAGTGCACGGGTCTAGAATAATCAAGTATAAGAAAAGGCTTGGGTTAGGTTTAGATTAGTATTGGTAAGGGGGGACCCTGGGCCGGGCTGAGTCCCCTCCTCTTACGTGTGTCCTTAGGGGCGTAGCGTCCCCTTGTACCCGAGCTGGCCGGCCCAGGAACCGAGGCTGCAAGGACCTCAAGTGTAGGTAGTGTCGCTCGTTGAGAGGCGATGGGTAGGATCAGTATAGTCCTAGCACTGGTACCGCGGGTCGATGTTAAGGCCCCGAGGCCCGGTGCCCCCGCGCACCTCTTCGGGGGGCGATGGGTCCCCATCAGACCTGCGAACATGTGTCTTGGCTCGACGTGTGAGTTGCGTTTCAACTCGCGCACTGTCCTGCAGAGACGGTAGAGATTTAGAAAGGTCTCGGCGATGCCTGAGGTGATACGAGGCTTGCAACTCGGATTAACAGGTAGTACCCTTGGAGGCGTCTCCTTGAGTGCGCGCTGCTTGGGCGTATCTCAATCCTTCGCCCATGGGGGCCGTGTTGGTAAGGGCTTCGTGCCAGGTACAGCACGTTAAATCAGGATCGGCTTACTTATTGCTTAAGACTGGAGCTAGAGCTTAGGATTGCTTAAGACTATTTAGGTTTGCAAGAATGAAATTGTAAAGAAAGGTTCCTTGGCAACAAATTACAGAGAATCAGGGATCTTCACTCAAGAATCGCAAGCGCCATCGACGACGGCTACGTCATAGACAGCACGGGCAAGCAGATTAACATTTACACCGAGAATGGATTGAACATTCTTGGTAACATCGTCCAGGGTAACGCTGACAGCTTAAACGCACAGGCCTACGGACATCTTGACTTACTTGTCAGGAAAGTCTTTGGATTCAGTTTGACGACAGACAACCGATACCACTTAATCCCATCAGCCCTCGAGCTCTACTCCACCAGCCTTAGGGACCCGATCTTCTTCGGCATCTACAAGAACATTCTAGCCTACTACCACAGGTTTGTCGTCCTGTACTTTTAGACTTTTTAATTCGCTATTCAGCTGTCCTCCTTGCCTCCGGTTCTATTCTCAAATGAATGCAGTCATGCAAACAATGACGTCTTCTTTTCAGATACAAGGAGAATTTGCCAACATACAGAGCAGAAGATCTGCTCTTCACCGGTGTCCGCCTCGAATCCGTGACCGTAGACAAACTGACCACGTACTTCGACACGTTCGACTCCATGCTGAACAACGGAATGTCCATTCGCAACCAGAACGATGCTGACAGCAGCATAACCAAGGCTCGCCAACATCGTCTGAACCACAAACCCTTCACCTACCACATATCGATCAGGAGTGACAAGAACACTAAGGCAGTTATTCGTATCTTCCTTGGACCGAAACACGACGAATTCGGAAACGAGTACGTCCTGAAGGACAACTTCATGAACTTCGTCGAACTGGACCAATTCGTTGTCGACTGTGAGTGCCCCTTTTCCTTATCTCGATAAATTTTTATGTGAAAGTATTTGAATCCTAATGAATTACAAAGTTAGGCGTATACAGTTCCGCCAGTCAATCTCATGGAGTTTTACATGTGCAATTGTTCCTGTTACAGTGAAAATCGGCGGAAACACCATCAAGAGACCCAGCCAAAGCTCCGTGTACACTGTACCCGATGAAATGCCCAGTGACGTTCTGTACAAGAAAGTCGTTGAAAGCATGAACGGCAACGGCATCTTCAAATACTTCAAACACCCGTACGGTTACCCTGACAGACTCATCCTGCCAAGGGGTACACCAGAAGGAATGGAATACAAGCTGTTCGTCGTTGTATCTCACTTCGATGAGAAGAAAGCCGTGGTTGTCGACTCACCAGTTTGGGGCACTCTTATTTTCGATGGCCGCCCCATGGGATTCCCCTTGGACAGGCCTGCCAACATGCCGGAGTTCACGCCGTTCAACATGTTATTCAAGGATGTCGTCATCTACCACAAGGATGCGCACCATAACTGAACGACGTCGCTTTAAATCATCCCTTTAAGCAGTCGGTAAACTCGAATTCGTTAGCGAAGAAGCTGAAACGAATAAAATGTAAAAGTGATTAAATAAAATAATTAATGAATTATACTTTGGTTTTATAGTGTTTTTCCCTTAAATTCCGCGAAACAACTACTGTGCTACTTTTATTCCATCTTTCCCGCCAAGTCACTCGTATTTTCGCGACCACTCATTCAGTAACTCATTCGGTAATATAAGAAAATTCCTGCGATAAAAGGGCACGATAGAACAAAGAAACATCAGAATGATGTAAACACGTAAAGAAAGAGAAGAATAAATCCTAGAGGTTCTTCTATCTGTTTTCTGAGAAAGTTGAATATTGCTAAAGGGGACAAAGGGTTTCAATGTATACTCTATAATTGGGGGTCCGTGGTAACTAACAGGATCGTGGCTTCAAGATGCGTTAAAATATTATAAAATAAGCAAGAATACACGATTAGTGCAATTAAAAAGTAATGTTCACAGGAACAGTTCAAGAGTATGTATCATATTTGTATAACCACAATTTTTTTTACAAATAACTCTGCATCTATATTTAACAGCCGAATTGTCTCATTAAATGGATATGCATATTTTTTACATAAATCGAATCTCTCATAATTCTGCGCAACTATAGCGCGCAAGTATAGAGGTAAAGTGGTCGAAAAATGATGTATTACACATACGTAGTTTTTATGCATAATTATACATATACATATGTATAAGGCATACGCAAAAGATTCATGAATAAATATTTAAAAAAATGAAATTTTTTGCACATAGCAGTATGCAAAAATGATAGGTGAACACTGAATGGTTTTTGAATATTTATGTTCTTACGAAATTTTCTAAAGATATTCCAACGACGAGCATATTACTTTAATTCTATTTGTATATACTTTTCACATGAATTCAGTCTTTCGAATATTTTGTGTTCATTATGTAGGTATGTTAATATTTAACAGGATATGTCAAACTCTCTATTTGAAATTTAACTTATTCGGGACAATTAAAAGAATTGATTTATGGACTAATAAATAAATCATGCAATGACTAAAAAAGCGCGCCACACGCGACGCACGCATCTCATTGTCAAATTTATCGCCCCGATGTGATTTCGATTCAACTCGAGCCGACCGAAATAGTATCGCGGGCCGAGGGACCGTAACTCAATTTTCCTACCGAAACGTTGACCGAGAAATGAGCTGCTCATTAGCCAAATCGATTAACTCCATTTCTCGAAGCTCTTTAAATTGTATTGCCAAAGCGATTAATCGACTCTAAACTTTCTACATTTAAAATAAATTTCCATATTTTTGTTTTGTGGAGTTAATCGATTTGGCAAGTGAAGCATTTAAACGGCTTTCCTGACCCCCCCCCCCCCCAAAACATTCACATATATTCACACAATCGCATGAATACTGTCCCCGACATTACTTCAGTAAATAATAGTTCTTCAAGTGATCACGGTCCATGAGCAGAGGACGTTCAAATCAGCGTGGGATTTCTGAATCGATATGGCAGGCAGGTTGGGCCACGATAGTCCGTAAGATGACTTGTTTAATCTTATATCTCGTCGGTGTACGTCATTTGTACGTACGAATTCCATTATCATGCAATATAATCTACAGTTTCCAGCAATATTATCATAATATTGTTGATCCTTAATACGTTTATCTCAAATTTCAGTTGGATTCTGTTCCACGGCGTCTCTCCCGCTTGCTTCGAGAATCGATTCTGAATTGGCGGGAACGCGAGGCTGACAGGCGGGAATGCGCAGTAACATAATAGCGCCCAGCCTTGCCGAAGTGTCAAACGATCTGGTTGACAGGTAAGGATTTCTCAAATCTCTTTGTAAATAGAATTGTACGAATGCTAGTAACGTATCTCGATTAGATTCTCATTCGTACCGCGTGTAAATATCGCACGTAATACAATTCTGTCGATTTTAATGAAAGGGGGATGGTGCACCGCGAATTATCCGTTCCCCCTTTCTTTATACCCCATCACATTGGATGGAAGAACGACGACGAAAAATTACGTATTATTACGTATTAAATATTTATTCAATGTCCTAGAAAATTAAATGTAAAAGGGGTATCTTCGTAAAGCGATTATATTAACGTGTCTTCAGAGCGAATATATTCTCCTATGTCCGCTTGATGGAAGCAAACCGTCGCCATGGGATCTGCGTATTTGCAATCCGCCGTACTCTTGGCTGCGACACCGAAGCCCTAAAAATAACAATAAACAAATTTTTAAATTGACAATTCCCCCGAATTTGGCTCAGTCCGACCCGAAGTTTCTAATCAGTTTCTATCTTTCGCAATTATATTCGATCTATCGTGAATTCTGAAATGAAGTCCTTAATTGAATAAAATTATTCTATCGACGAGCTTAGTTCCGTTTCGATCGATGCTTCCGCAAGGAAATTACCAGTGGTATGTCGTTCATGGAGTAAATAACCACGCCTTGATACTGTGGCGTGTTCTCTGTAATTCTGCTTAAGCCGGATTTTGAAACGTGGTGTCCGTATAAAAACTGCTGCTCGGCCGAATGTTTCAGCCAAATTTTATGCTGAAAGAAAATATCGAAATATTTGTTAGCTCGACAAAGAGATGCAGCAGTCCTATCGATCGATTATTTTATTTTAGAGCGATGCTCCAGGGAATAGTCGAATTACTTGGGCGTAAGGAGCTAAATGGTACAGCGCAGTGATGTGCAGCCTGAACTTTCCGGACTTTGTAAATTTCCCGAAGCACGTTCCGACGCTGGCCAATCGGTCTGGGTTCACCATGCTCGCCAATGGTAAGATCTTTTCAGAAATGTAGTATACTCTAGCTTTTCTCTCTCGAAAACAGTAAGCACCGTCCGGTCTGTCGATTAATAACTTCACGTTGCTTCCAATGCTGAACAAAAGACAAAAACATAAACGTTAATAACAGGAAGAACGGCGAAGCGTAATTTTCAATCGACGATCAGGTTCCGTCGATTGCATTGTTAAAAAATTGGAAGATAATCAAACACTTACTATTTCGTCAGCTTCTCGAGAACAAGCTTCGTCTTTTCCTCGGTCAAGCGTTTCATTTTCGCTCCTTTATTATTTATTTAGCTGACAAGTAATGCTTGTATACACAATACGTGCACGAAGCGAAAACAGATTGTAGAATGTACAAATTTCACGGAAAATCCAACGCAATATATTTAGTATTATTATTTACAAGCTTTCCCTTAATTTCTCACTCGTAATTACATTGCAAATTGGAATGTTTCGAGCACGGTGAAGAGGTTATGTCATCCCGAGAAGCATGTGTTTATCCTACATTGCCCGAGGTTGGTAGAGTCTCAAGTTAGAAAACTCGTACTTAAATTTTCGTGAAATTCCATCAACGTTACTTTTTTATCGCATTATATTTAAAACACGAAAATCTAATTGGTTAATATACAAATATGTTTAATACATATAGCATAATGGTTAATATAAATTTTTCATAAATTCGTAATTCGATATGAATAAAGTTACACGCGTCGTCATAGCTTATAATTGAATGCTTCACTTTTAAATCGATTAACTCCGCAAAACAAAAATATGGAAATTTATTTGAAATGTAGAAAGTTAAGAGTCAATCAAGCGCTTTGGCAATAAAATTTAAAAAGCTTCAGGAAGTGCAGTTAATCGATTTGGCTAATGAGCAGCTCAATTATCCTGTTACGCTGACGCGTTAGCAGGCCCTAATATCTAGTGATATCAGTGATATCGAATCAACGATCTTCAATATGACCATAACTATCGATAGCGATAATAACTTAGGAGAGAATTTCGAAGCCGGATGAGCATACGCGCGATAAATAAAGCTGTACATTATTTAAGTAACAGCCGTAGGTTCTCGAACAATAGGAAACTCGTGAAAACTTAGTTTTCACGAGTTCGCTAAGGTATTCCTTAACCATTTGGATCGTAGAACACTTCACTTGGAAGATACGAATGGTTATTTATTACGGAGCATAAAGAATTGACTAAAGTCTATTGAAACATGAACGACGGAACTCAGGAAGAGAAACCAGAGCCGTAATGGGAAGAAGAAGAAGCCTCGCACAACAGATCAACTTAAGTCGTGAATAGATCCACGTTAGCCTTGAACAGACCTACTTCGGCGAATTACTTGAACAAAATCGACACTATTTCTTGGAATAAACAGTAAGTCTTTATAAAAAGTCTTTACAAAAGTTAGTTGCCTTTGAATATTCCGCGGTTCTCCACAAGCAGAGTGGTTGACCGGTCCACGGGCAACGAACCTACACAAAGTCCCCATATCCCACCAATAGCTACGCAACAATCCCATAGTCTGCCCCCACCCCCGCAGCGCTCTCTCTCTATGACGTCACTCGGTCTCATTCCCCCCTCATTGGCTACTCTGCCAGCACGCCATAGTGTACATATTCCCGTGTATCTAGGCGCCGACGTCTACCGTGTTTCACGCTCGACAGCACGATGGCGCTGCAAACGGCGCCTGCGTGCCATGTAACTGAAGATGGCGCCTTGCGGTGTTCTCCCATTTGCATCTAGTTGGGCCGGCGGCGTGCGTGAAATCCACTAGCACTGAAAGTCAGCCGTTTTGTCGCGTCCAGCAATTATGCCCACTTAAAGCAGGCAGCCGCGACTGCCAGCTTATTAGTGCGAGTCTCTGTCTTTACGTGTGCACAAACCAAGTGAAGACCAACGAGTACCCCTGTGTTCCACCTTGTGTCTTCTTCCTCCATCGACTTGTTCACACAAGCCAACTAGTTCCTCAGCCTACTTCGAGGTACGTATCCCCGATATTCTCGTTACGTACGATTTCGCCACGCTCCGTTCCGAGTTTCTACGATTTTCGACAGTGATATACGTGTGTACATCTGTCATGCTTCCTGACAAATTACTGGGCGAATTAACACGGGCGATTTGAAACTTTCGTGAATCGGAATTTATCGTGAAAGTTTACACCCGACGATTAACGCGTGGCCGGGCGTTTACTACGAAATGTTTTTATTAGTTCATTCTCTGGTGGGCTTCGTTTCGAAACCGCTAAACAGTACGGTTCGATATTACCGTTCGAATACCGTATAGATTTTAAATGGCACTCTGGCACATCACCTTACTTCTATCGGCTGTTTTATCTTATCTCGACGGTTCACTTTTACCTGATACATTTTTTTGGAGCAATTTTGTGTTTAGCCATTTTCTCCAATTAAGTTTACTAGCGAACGAGACCGCGTTATTTCGTAAATGTACGAAGTAATATTTATCGCCGACCGGTTGAAATGAATAATTCGTATATTATACTGCATCATTTAGTTCGTTTTCTTCAAATAATTCATTTACACTGCCATGAAATGTTGAATTTCTTTTACCGGAGACATTTGCCTGCGCTTATTGTTCAGTGTTACTTAGGCGTCTCGTTCGAATCCACTTTTCTGAATGAAATTCTTCGAGATTTCAATGGAAAAGTTGTTCACCTCAAATTTTCATGCTGACGATAATTATGGATTTTAGTGGCAGTCGTTTATTAGACTAATCGTAATATTTAAATAAAATATTGAACGTGATCATGTATGCACATAGATAGAGTGTACGAGAAAAATGTGAAAGGAAGCGAAATGAATGGTTCACCTTGGTCATAAATTGCAATTGTTTGTAATAACACCAGGCGTACCGGATAAAGTATTTATCGACGTAAATCTGTTTTTCGGCCAAATGTTTCCCCCGTGACCGGCGAATATCTTAATTACCAAAAGGTAGAGAGCTCAATACCTTGCAACCTTGGAACGAAACGAACTATATATGTAGTACGTAATATTTGCGAATTATTTTTTCCTCGTACCAGTGAATCTCTTAATTAATATTCCCTCTTTAGTTTGAACATCCACGAAAGTACTGCTGAATCGAAATTTAAGGCGATCGCCAAATATTATTACTATAAATATCCCGTCATTATTCTTTACAGGAGTACAGCTATCGTTTTCAGCATTCTTTTTTGAGATCCTAAGTATATTTTAGTGGTAGCAAGGAGATTTTGTCGTCTATGTTACGTAGTGCCCCGTTGTCCATCTGTATTATTCTTAACACAAGTTATTTATGTGTGTCTGTAACGCACGTGGCGAAGATTAATCGTCCGAGTTGCCGAAATTTAGAGTTGCCGATAAATTCGCAATTATGAACTTGATAAAGTACGACCTGCCTATTTCGTTTGTCTAAATCAAATGTAATTCGTGAAATAATGAATATTCATGAAATGTAATTTGATTGAAAAATTGATTTTCCGTTTGTTGATTTGGTAATTAAATTTTGCAAAACATTGTCAGGCGGTATTCGAACAAGCGTCATAAGAAATTCAATGCTCGTACTGAAATAACGTATTCGAAAGTTGCGTAATATAATGGACTTATACATAAGTGTGTCGAATATAATAAAATAAATTTCCGTCGGCCCCTATAAATGCAATCTGTCTTACACACTTTTGTTATCGCGCGTTTAATAAAATCATGCAGATTACCATGGAGCAGATTATAGCGTGCGCAATTGAATTCCAAAGTGGGGCGAACTAAATAAACAATAAATAGCCCAGCGATAGGATTCGATTAGTCGAATTATTTAAAAATAACACGTACTACTGATAGCTCAATCCGAATTCGCGTTACAATTCGTTCAGGATAATTGAAATCCGCTGGAATGCGGTTTCAATAATATTCTTATTTACGATTTTATTCCCCGAAATCAGCCAGTTTTCTCGTATTTTGCCCATCATCTTTCCTCCCCGGTTTATTCCTTTGCGTCAGAAAAAATTGTATCCGCGTATCTTGATACAGTTTTTTCAATTTCTTTTTTCGGTCTTGGCCACGCGCGAAAGAAATGATCATAGAGAAAGTTGTCGCGTATTATGATAGCACACATGGGACGTGCGCGCATACACAGAAACATCATGCCATGCGCGGAACGGGTGCGCGTTGGAATTCGAATTCGAAACTCCATGCGTAATCTAGATAAACGGCTGTTAAAAATCGTATGACCATCGACCCGCGGTGTATAAACATTCAATTTCTCTTATTAACAGTTGATCCGATCCATTGCGGAAAATTCCCGTGTTTATACGTTTTAACGTTCGTCGACATCGATTACCCGTCGTTTCTGTTACCATTGATGTCCGGCGGTCGTTAACGCGGGAGAATGCCGAGCGTTATTTTTCAAACATCGCCTATTCTTACGGCGGAATGCCCGGAAATAATTCCAGCGTGCAAGGTTATGTTGTTGGCGCAATTGCGTGGGAAATTTAAACAGCGCGGACAAAGCGATCGCGGCATTAACGATTATAAAGTTCTTTTCTGCTTTCAAGCTGTTCGTCCTCGTTCATTATTGATATTCGATGTTTATTTGGCATTATATGCCGAAGTTCAAACTTTTCGCCAGCGAATCCCCGGCAACAGGATAGTGCGATATATTTGCAAGCCGTTTTAATTGTAATCTTTGCCCTTTTCTGGTAACCTGAGCATTATTACGCCGATCGAAAGACGCGTGACGCAATGTTCACGGAAAAGTCGGCTTAATAGATGCTAATTTATTAGTACATCATCGGTCATGTTAGATATTGTTATGTCAAGATTATTCAGCTGGAAGCTGTAAACAATGTTCCAAGGTTCTGGGGTAAGTGCCACGGGGTTGGCAATGGGGAAAGGCATTGCCCTCCCCACTCCGTGGCCAAATCCTCCAGAAACAGAGTCCCTAATTCCTTAGCAATACATACTCTTCTATTTCTCATGAACAATCCTTCGACACTCGATAGTTGGAAGAACCAGAGTCTGCCGACAGGATGCTTGGGAAATTAGTAAATCCTGGGACATTCGATAACTGAATGGCGTCGGGCCACCAGCCATCGTTTCTCACCTTGACGATTCCCAAAACACTATTCGACCACGCGTAGGACTGCGTGTCCCCATCATAAATTGTACACAGGGTGCATAGTATATACACACGTCCCACAATCTACGCGAACATCCGTTCCACGTGGATTTGATTTACGCGAATAAAAATCGTGCAAGTTGAATCTGTTCGTATAAAAGGAAAAATATTGGAATTAAAAGCTGGTAAAGGTTTTAGAAATACATGTGTACATATTTACTTCATATAACTTACCGAAAAAATAAGTAAGACGTTTCAGAAAACAGAAGTATGTAAGTTTTATTCGCTGCCACTATCGGTACTGTAGTTCAAAACAATAAGCCTTTCCTTATTATGTAATTCGCATAAACTCGTCATCTCCATCGCTCGAAATATTTGGAGGTTCGTCTTCATTTTCATTGTAAATGTACATTTTTTCGGACGACTTCTTCTCAATATTTTCTTCTACTAAGTTTTCATAAATTTGCTGATATTCGCTGCAACGTTTCATTAAATTTCGCCGAAATTTGAAGGCTCGCTGAATGTTTGGATCAATGTCTATAATGGCGTATTCCAATTTTCTGGCCAACTCAAGAGCGTTACAAAGATTTTCCGCAGTGAATGAATCTGCTTCTTCGTTGCCACTGCTACATGCATCACGAGGTTGGTTGCAGATACGATATTTATTAATTCAGTATCGGTTAATTCATGAGCTGCTACTAAATCATTAATGTCACACTGGATATAAAACTGACAATTTTAAAACCTATAAGAAAATACGTACATACGACCGCGTATAAAAAGTATCTCGTAAATTGAGGTAAATTTTCCGCGTAAAAAAGTTCCGCGCAAAGTGAGGGACGAGTGTACTTCCCGATCCTATTTCTTCCATTAAAAATACGCTAACGCTAACAAACACGATTACTAATACAAAATTAAATAAGCGGCCTCATAGTTGAATCACAGAGACAAGTATGTAATTACTATTCCATTGCTGGACGTATTTTGAAATACGTTTTAAGCACAGAAAATCGACATTTTGTTCTAAGATCCACCCAAGCGACCATGTCTGGAAGGTTCCAACAAAGATAGACTTACTTTCTTTATTAAAACTACGCGAGAAGTAAATTCGCGGAACAGTACGGTAAATTCTGGCAAAAATGATCGTAATCTTTTTTCAAAGTATAAACATATTTCTCTTCGCGTTTCGCGGTATTTTAATTTCACGGTAACGGTAATTGCTGTTCGTATAAGGTTAGCTTGCACCATGAAACAATCATGTTCAAATACTGTCCATAACGGTCGACCGGTTCCTGTGTGCATTTGTTTTCTTTAGCAGACCACACAAATAAAAGCTCTGCTCATCCGTTACACGCCGTCAAACCATGAGACGCCGGAACTCGCGTTTATCTACCATATATGCATATATGTATATGTACTTTGGTTTTTTGGATTAGCAAGTTTTGCTCGACACGTGCCGCCGTGCAAAATCCGTTTATTCATTAGTCATTACAAACCGTCGACTCAAAGATGACTGCGTGTCGCAATAAAAGTGAAATTGACTTTCGATTCAATTCTCTGTCCCCTTAAAATTATTATTCAAATACTTTCTACATATACGCACAGTTTCTCACGAAACTATATTACACATCCGACCGACCAACGCGATTTAAAATTCAGTTATTCGGTAATAAATATCCATAACGACGATTAAATTGTCAATTATTTTCTATTTTACTGGCGCATATAATTCATTGGAAAAATCATTAAGCACAATTGTACATTATACGTAGTCCAATGGTGTTGGTTTCGTCAGGTAGAAATAAGTAGGTGCACATTTGGGAATCTCTTTCGAAACATATCTTTCACGAAAGTGTATTCCGAAGGAAATTGTTACCGAGTTATAGCCTCCACACGAAAACAGTTCAATACTAATAAGGATCTACAGTTTGGTATATAGTAATATTGTCCGCAGGTAGCGTGCGATTGCGCCATAAGCATCAGATGTTAAATTTTAAGTACGGTTCTAAACAATCCAACGTCATCTCTATATAGAATTTAATTTGCCGAATAATTTACATTGTTAATGTAAGATAAATGAGTTGAGTATGTCTCCGTCCCGATTAGGTATTACAATGATTTTGTAGGCGTGTATACGTTAAAAAGCTGTTCTGTTTACTAGAACAGTGCTCCCTCGACCGTAGTCTACACGAGAATGCCCTTCCTTGGTCAACGCGTGCGTCGTTAGTACACCTACGCTACGTCACCATGGCCCTTTTTAAAGCTTTTAGGATTCGCCCTAAGGGAAAGCTACCCTAGACAAAGACAGCGTGCATGGGCAAAATGCACATGGCCCGCCTAAGCTGTTCCTGTACCCCGAATATTCTAACACTAAATAGTTTCTTACTAAAGAAAACGTATAAATAGTTTTTTTTCCCCAAATCTTACACTATCCGCGCTTGATTAGTTATCTTCTGTATGCATAACATCCCACTAAAGGTCATGTGAAGCTCATTGTATCGTAGGTTATTGGATTGGTTTTGACCTCGGTTATTACATAATAACGATAAAAATGTAGAGCTCCATTTAATAAAGCACCGATAACGTTGGTATCTCGAGAAATATGATGTTTACAAAAATTTGCGTTCTACCATAATATTTATCCCCTCGAATGGAACAACCTTTTCCTCTGACATTTTTTTCTATCGTTACAAAGAAGCGAGATATTCGACGCGTCCATGCTAATTGGAATTATCCCGTATTGTATTTAGTAATGCATGCAGTCAGCGCAGAAATGTATGGCTCTTTAAGCGTTTAAGTCGTTAATGTGTCGCGTAATTGCGAAGTACAATCGTTCACAAAAAGGAAAATGTGAAATTAAGATAATCGGTACCGATGTAGTTATCGGGGAAAATATTTTTGCATTAACATTATATGAGCCGTTCATTTTGAAAGTGACCTAAGTCCATATAGATATATAAATTGAGATATTTAAGAGTTTGCGTTTCAGAAAAAAATTAAAAATATATATGTATATGATACCAATGTGTCAAACTGCTTAAGTGTATCTAAGAGAGTTAAATGTACAAATCCTATTAAAATGATAGCAATTATTAAGTGAATAATATGTTTTTCTTAAGCCATTCTCAAAATTAACAACTAGATTTGTTATCAAATTTGAAGGGGCCCAAGTTCACTCGACATGATTTAAAATGCCTCAAATTGAAAAAACAATACTGAATTTATTTTATACTTCTTTGCAACACTGCAGAAACACAATCTGTACAATTCGGGAGATCTTCTAACTATATAAATGGCCACTTGTTTTGAAGGCGATATATTTGAGGGGCCGCCTTTAAATCATATTAAAAACTTGGATTACTAATTACATGATAGTATAATGTTTTTCTTTTTCCGAAAATGTGTAATGCACTAGCCCAAACAGCTTAATAAAGCCACCATCAAAATACAATTTTTTATCATTTCGTCAGTTAGCTAATCTTCTGTTAACAAAATTTCAGTGAATTTGAACATACTGGCTACAAAATTTCACGCGGAATTGCAACTATCATAAATGCTAACTGGATTTCTTTGAAAAATGGACTTGGGCCACTTTCAAAGTAAACGGCTCATATAGTTCGTTATAGTTTATCGTTCGACTCGTTCGATTTCTCGGACGTCTCTCGGACGTTTGCTTTGATTCGCGAAGAATCGAATGTTATGCCGTCATTATGAAGACGCAAATGCAAACGACCTGTTTCCCGGGTATCGTACGTTCATGAATTCCAGTGGAAGCGTGAATTTGCGTAGGCCCGTGTTTGTCATACATCACAGGTCCGATGTAATGCATAAATATACACTTGTGTACTTCCATAGAAACGGCCGTCACGGAAATGTTTGCCCTTCGCTTATGGTTGAAGGATCAGTTCCGTCCTTTTCGCTTCTTTTGCACTATTTCTTTCGCGACGCGATATACAGTAAAACTCGGATATATGCACGAAGATTGGGACCCAAGCCGTGGCTATAGCCAACCAGGGTGTCGAATCTGTTCGCAGAAGCAGCTCGAGCCGAGCGTGAACGTAGAAAAGGACAGACAGTGAAGGCGAGAGAGAGGTCCAGAGAATCAAAGGGAAGCGCCGAAACGTATCGGTGAGACAATACTAATGCAACAATAAAACTTTCTTGTTTATTAATTTTTCTAAATGCAACTTTTACCAATGTATTTGCGAGATTTTCCTGATTAAAATGAGACCAAACACGATATAGTTCGAATTATATTTACTTGTTCATACTCATTAAATACGTACCAGAAAGTGCAAAACGCGTTGCTCGTATTAAACTAATAATAACTGGACAATGTACAATAATAAAGTACATTACAATAAATACTGTAATACATTAAAATAAATCATAATAGAGCGTGACCTTAGATTGTGACCGAGGTGTCGATTCACGCTCAGCTCGAGCCGCGTGTAAACATAGATTCGACACCCGTCCTCGTTATATGCCACAGAGTTGCGGCATATAACGAGGACGGGTGTCGAATCTGTCGCATGCGATTCCAGGCGTGCTTGAACTGTAGACTGTAGACTTGCGTTATTTTGCAAAACCTGTGTTACATGTTATTATTAGTTTAATACGAGCAACGCGTTTTGCACTTTCTGGTACGTATTTAATGAGTATGAACAAGTAAATATAATTCGAACTACAGTAATTCTTCGGTTAGCGCGTGCTACTCGGGACCGGCTGCGCGCACTAATCGAATTTAGGTGAACTTTGGGTTCTTGGAAATTTCGGCCGAGATATTGTGCAGCTGCCGACATCGACGGCCACAAAAAAGGACAGCGCGCGAAAGAAAGAGAGGAAAGAGAAGTCGGGCGTCTGTAGAGGATTTAAATGCCTTCTCATCGGTGAGACAACACTAATGCAACTATAAAACTTCTTTATTGTTAATTATTTCGTTCTGCAAATTTTATGAAAATATAGCTGAGGCTGTTGTGATTAAAATAACACCAAACACGATATAATTTGGATCATATTTGCGTTGATAAATTGCAAAAACGGATCCCTCCGAGCCGAGCATGAAATGCTTCCGTACGATCCCCCCGGCCGAGGAGAAACATGTTGCGATCGCTCAGGGTCACGCGGAGACACGCTTTGTGCGCAGTAGAGTGGACGAGACACGCTTTGTGCGCAGTTAGAGTGGACGAGACACGCTTTTCGCGCAGTCAGAGTGGACGAGACACGCTTTGTGCGCAGTCAGAGTCGACGAGACACGGTTTTCGGTCGCTCAGAGTCGGCGAGACACGCTTTCGTTCTTGTTACCCAAGCATTAGCATAAATTGTAGATAGTAATTAGCATAAAAATTTATTAATTAATAGTGAAAATTCTAAGTGCATAATTAATAGTGAAAATTCTAAGTGTATAATTAATAGTGAATCAATGGGTAAGAGTTTTATTACGTAAACATATAAGTCAATATGATCCAAATTATATCGTGTTTAGTCTCATTTTAATCACAGCAGCTTCACGAATTATTTAATATAATTTTCATAGCGCAATTCGTAACAATAACAAAAATTCACAATTGCATTAGTGTGTTCTCACAGACACGAAGGCATTTAATCTTTCGAGAAATACCGCAAGCATTAACCGCCGGGACGGTCGGCCGGCCCGGGGGGATTCCCCCTAGTGGTGGGGATGAAACGCGCTCGCTAACGCTGTAGGACTCGCGCGGCACTCATCGAGAAATTACTGTATATCGTGTTTGGTCTCATTTTAATCAGGAAAATCTCGCAAATACGTTAGTAAAATTTTTATTGAGAAAAAGTCAAAAATAAAAAAGTTTCATGGTCGAATTAGTTTAGTCACACCGATATTCTAGCTAGGATCATATTACGCGGCTCGGTCGTCGAGCGTCGCTATCGCGAAGGGAGATCCCCCCAAGTGGTGGGGATAGTCAACGTGACTATATCCAACCAATGTTTTGTGCATATATCCGAGTTTTACTGTACATATTTTCTTCTGCGGGACACGCGCGTATGTAAACGTGCATATCATGAATTACACATTTTACTTCTCCTGTCGCATAAATTCTATGTCGTTAATCTGGGCAGCGTCATCGATGGAGTAATACTGGCCTGTTTAGAATATGCTTGGGGATTATCATTGCGCTATTAGGAAGTAATTGAAGTGAAATAAAAATGAAAATAAAAGTCATCGCGCGGGTTTCGTATAATAGTGTCGTAAGGAAAGTTTTCTTGTTCCGCGACGATTAATTCTGTATGCACGGTGCTAGTACTTTTTCCTATTTTAGTATGTTTTGATAGATTTTCTTATGGACATAATGTTCCAAGGCTAGTACTTTTTTCCTATTTTAGTATTTTTTGATAGCTTTCCTTATGGACATAATGTTCCAAGGATGTCCGAATTCCCTACCAAGCCAGACAACGAGTTATTACTCGTCTGGTTATTGCCTAACCTGTACCGATCCAATCGTATTCGGTTAACAGGTTGAAAGATCCATTATCGGTTCACAAAGAAATCGTTTCCATACAACTATAGCATGACTAATGCCCGCCCTCCGTGTATCGTGCATCGTAACTATGACACTTACTCATTCATACGTCATTAGCCAGATGACGTTAGAGTGGCAGTAGCGATACGTATGTGCATACTATGTACTATCAGACAGGGAGAAATTATATACGACACTTGCAACTACTCTACTATTTGTATACGCTTAAGCACGTTCATAATGCGACGGCCTTCGCCGAGGTCTATATTTTCTTTCGTTATTGTTAACTCCTATGCCGATAAGAATCTTTAATTCGCGTCACGTGGCGAAATAGCGTAGAGTGCTACGAATATGCTGCCCCCAGTGGTCTCGCGAAAACCTTACGTTGCTAATGGTTTGGAGGTTTTGGCGGAAATTGCGCGAGCAGAATATTCATGTCCCCTTCGTCGATTCAGCTTTACGGATACGCGTGAATTATAATTAAAATCGTTCGTACTGTCGGGGTCGTACTATGTGTGTATCGTATTTTTTTCCACGGCTTTGAAAACAGCCCGGCAGGGCCATTATTTACAGGCACCAAAGAGAGCCCCGGTGTTTTGCATAATCTTTGGAAAGGAAGCTCGCAAAAATTTCTGTTGCGCATAGAGGCGGCAAATTTTTTTGGCGAACAGCTTCGATTGTGGAAACGGGTCCCCCTTGAATCGGGTGTCGACTCTGCGGAGAGGTCATCGTGCTCGTGTTTTTTCCTTCTTCGACGAAACATTGCTGTGAGTTTCCTACGACACCGGGACGAGTCCGTTAAATTTTTGACACAGGCCATCACGTTCGCGAAAACATTCCGACGGATCGTATTTCCTAAACGGTAGCGTGACGCTGGAAAGATTGAAGATTAATCCGTTCGTGCTGTTTTAATTAACGCGGCTGCCAATATTCTTCGTTAATATTCGCCCGGGACGGCTGTTCATTTATTGCTATCGGCATTTTTTCTTATGCTTTTTTACTACAGTAATTTTACTGCGGCTTGGTGCGTAAAATGCTTGATGTTTATTCATTTGCGATTTGCTGCTTCCGTATGCTTTTTATGGGATCGTTGATTGATGGCATTTTGAGTTCGGCGATAAGTGGTTACTTAACCGTATTTATTCCGACTCAATTAGGTTCAATTAATTAATTGATTTACTTCCTTCCGCGATGTTTCTTCTGTTTCCCTCGAGTCGCGCGAAAATATCGGAAGTTAAATCGGGAATAATGTAAAACAGGATCATGTAACAAAGTACATACATCCTTCGTTACATAATTAATATATGGAGGTCAGTGAACTGAATTGTAAAACGGAAGCAAGTATTTAACATATGTACATATGTACGGCGTATTGCGGTTTTAAGGCGACCTAGTCAGCAAGAAAAAACCGTTTATGTCATGATCATTAGTATCGTCGGGTTAATAGTAGCCATCGTGCAGGGTGAGATGGCTGTTTCGATCATCTCTTGATCTCTTCCGTGGGGATATCGAAATGCTCGATGGTTGAATTGAAAAGAGAAGAAAATTATGCAGGACCACCGATTGCCGTAAATTGATGATTTCCCCAGGTCAAAGTGGGGAATGCACCCAACTAGGGGGAAATATATTGGATATTAGTATCAGTGGCACCAATTTATTTCAAGCATTCCGATCACGAGCCTCTGAAACTTCTGTCCACGTGGAGGATAGGGGGCATTTTTCCTTCGCAAAATTTGTTGGGTTCCGGGGTTAAACGGAATCGTGTTCAACAATTAATCTTGAGGTGAGAGTTTTAATATACTAGGAATACCGTGACGAGTGTGCGCGACAATAACGACGTGCGTCGCGTCCAAAACTATTCTTCTTACAATAGCTATTCCGCTACTATATATATTATGATATTTAGGGGGGAAAGGCTGACCTTAGCCCTTGTTGTTGTCGCCTTAGCCGACGCAGAGTCTGGCCCTTGCCAGTCGTTATATCGCTGACTACTGCCTTAGTGCATAATATTGACTTTGACTAGGCCAGGATTCGCGGGCCTTACACTCATCGGTGACTCAAGGCCACTCATCCAACAAATTAGTAACGTTTTCAATGTTAAAACACAGTTTTATTTGACGAGGCACGTGTGACGATGGAGTGATCATTATGCGAGGTATAATTCAATCAAAAGTTAATTAAAAAGAAAGAGCGAAGGGAACAATGTACAATAAGTAAGATTCCTACCATCAGATATAGTGAAGAAATGTCACGGAGGCGTGAAAAGAAAGCAACCCCGCGATATTACTTTAAAAGAAAGTGAGAAATTCAGCAGCGCAGAAAGATTGGGAAAGTAAACTGAAAGGTGAAGAGAAATGATTGGAACAACGCAAGTGTGCCGTGACACGTAACAGGTTGCATAAGAAACAAAAATTTTGTCTCCTTTCGCAGAATTTAATCGCAACGCGAAAATTCCATTTCGGAGAATCCAAACTCCGACTGTGATTTCACGTTCAATCGCAACTACCTGGTCTCTGTCATTATTACGCGTAACGAGCGTCGTCAGTTTTTCTGCCATTCAATTTGTGTTTTTCGACGTTAAGTTAGTTACATCGGACGCCAATGTTAAATTACACCGTCGATGATTTATTCACGAAGTTCATTTTTCTTCCCTGTGAAAATCTGCCCCACAAGTATGTTACTTCTGTTCTCAATTCAATTCAAATTGAAAGCTCTGCCCACTTATCCAGCTGATTCTGCAAACTGAGATTGGCCAGTCTAGGCCGGTGTATTGCTTTCAAGAATGGCGTGCACGCGATCAGGGATCGAGCAGTATTATTTATGGCACACTGGGACTTAAATTGCCTCGCATCCGGCGTGTCATATTCGACATCATATTTTATTAACCCGCCAACTATATTTCGTACCCCACGTTGTTTCTCGAACAGGCGATTCCTCAAACTCCTCATTGTTCAGGCGAGAACATACATATGTAGCTGGCGTTAAAAAAGATCTAGCCAATCAAATAAATACATCTTCTTATGCAGTCTGCTTATTCTATTTCGCCTCAATCAAGACTATTTATCCTGTTTCTCATCACGCTACTTTATATGGTCTCCAGAAAAAAAGGAGGAAACGCATCTGTGAATCATCGCGTTAACAAAAAGTCCCTAGTATGAATACTGATTTTCCAGGTGATTTTGACGTGTTCCCAAGCTGCTCTCTATCGATTGTCACTTTGCGATTTGGACCTCTGTGATCGTATCGTTTCAAATCGTTTGAAAAAAGCGTTTGAAATAATGAAAGGGTTCTCGCCGTGTTTCCACGAAACGACGCACAGTGGTCCGAAACCGTAAAAACACGAACTAAATTCAATTTTTCGACCTCGTTCGAATTGCATGAAATTTTAGGTATAGTTTCTTATATGTATAGACTAAATTTTGGCAAAAAATGGATTGCCTCAGAGCACTGGTAATTGCCTGGGCCACCTTCAAAGGGGAGGAAAATATGTCCACTTTGGAACGATCCCATTTCTTTCTGAATTTGCTATACTTTGCGGTACTATATTTTTTTACAGAGTGGAGCTAACTCAAATCTGTTTATATATTTTTAAAGAGTGTTCTTCCAGCTACAAGTACATGTAACATGAAAGGTATCTAAGTATTTATACTCTTTGAAAAATACCTTTTCGCGAATCCCTATTTCCCCTCCCGTTTTTCCACTTTAATGTGGTTTATGAAGGTGATGGATATTCGCGGAATCGATAAAATTTATATAAAAGTATTCGTTAGAACCTACTTAAGATGCCTGCACAAAAATTTCTTGCAACTATTTGCAACTCCGAAAGTTATAACAATATTTATGCAATCAGAACGCCGCTTTTCCACTTTAATGTGGTTTATGAGGGTGATGGATATTTGCGGAATCGATAAAATTTATATAAAAGTATTCGTTAGAACCTACTTAAGATGCCTGCACAAAAATTTCTTGCAACTATTTGCAACTCCGAAAGTTATAACAATATATATGCAACCGGAACGCCATTTTTCCACTTTAATGTGGTTTATGAGGGTGATGGATAATCGCGGAATCGATAAAATTTATATAAAAGTATTCGTTAGAACCTACTTAAGATGCCTGCACAAAAATTTCTTGCAACTATTTGCAACTCCGAAAGTTATAACAATATATATGCAACCGGAACGCCATTTTTCCACTTTAATGTGGTTTATGAGGGTGATGGATATTTGCGGAATCGATAAAATTTATATAAAAGTATTCGTTAGAACCTACTTAAGATGCCTGCACAAAAATTTCTTGCAACTATTTGCAACTCCGAAAGTTATAACAATATATATGCAACCGGAACGCCATTTTTCCACTTTAATGTGGTTTATGAGGGTGATGGATAATCGCGGAATCGATAAAATTTATATAAAAGTATTCGTTAGAACCTACTTAAGATGCCTGCACAAAAATTTCTTGCAACTATTTGCAACTCCGAAAGTTATAACAATATATATGCAACCGGAACGCCATTTTTCCACTTTAATGTGGTTTATGAGGGTGATGGATAATCGCGGAATCGATAAAATTTATATAAAAGTATTCGTTAGAACCTACTTAAGATGCCTGCATAAAAATTTCTTGCAACTATTTGCAACTCCGAAAGTTATAACAATATATGTGCGCTCAGAACGCCGCACAACGTTTTTTTGGGGAAAAACGTCAATTAGGCGATTGCCCTAAAAACGCCAAAGTGCCCTACATAGATGTAAATCCATTATTGAATAACTATGCTTGTATTGACTAAATTCTTTTTGTTTAGTCATAAACTTTTTTCTTTTTATCAATTTTTTTATATTTAATTTAATTTTTTTAAATAATTTTATATATATTGTTACTAACACGTTAGTTCGTTTAAATCACATCATAAATACGCATTGGATGTGTAGATTGTACATTCCATCTA
Organism: Nomada fabriciana; assembly: GCA_907165295.1. NCBI lineage: Eukaryota > Metazoa > Arthropoda > Insecta > Hymenoptera > Apidae > Nomada > Nomada fabriciana. Next base: position 7,542,553 of record OU015699.1, on the reverse strand, counting down.
CCTGAGAGATAACTACACACCACAGAAAATATCAGAACCATTGTGACAAAACAACATTTTATCAAATATTATTACTAAATTAATTAAAATATGAGAATTTTTCATTGCAATTATATTCTATAAGTCAAGAACTATCTAAAATCTTTCTATTCATAATGAATAATGTGCAAATAACAGTGCTATGAATTTAGTTCGTGTTTTTACGGTTTCGGACCACTGTGCGACGTTTGCAAGAAGTATACACTTTTTTTTCTTCTGCTTGAGGACACTGGTCCCTTTAACACCACGGCTTGGCTAACATTTCGCTGCATCATTTTATGAACAGGACACGTGCCCATTGTTGTATTTGTTCTCGTTATGGCTCTTTTTCTGGTGCGACGAGTAGGACACATTTGTCGATGCTAGTGAATTTTAGCTTCGATTACGGGAAGCTTGGTTTGTTATAATTCTTAACCAAGGGTAACAACGTCCCGTTATTTTCCTCGACAATTAGGTTTACAGCATTCCTCTGTAGCATTAACTTGCCTCTGAAGAAATTGAAAGAATCAGGAATTCCGTGGTCCAGGTAAAAAGTAGCAACTTCCACCTGTACCTCTTTCAGACTTACACATTACACTTACAGTTACAGACAGGTCCTGCGATCCAAAAGTACCCTTCCTTTTTTACAAACCAAACGTAACCCAAGCCTGAAAGCTTGCTCAAGTTCTGCACTTGCCTGCGTGTATTATCTTCGTTTTCTAGAAAGATGGAATGTTTAATTATTGTCCTTGGCGATGTTCCTTCTTCGTCATCACTTGTAGCCTGGTGGATAATTTTCAGAGTGCACTATTCGTGTTTTTTTCCAGCGGTAAAACAGGAAGAAGAGGGGGAGGTACAGTTCTCTAGTTGCTTTGGTCTCTTTGTCTAAAATATTATTCAGTCTTGGACCAGGTCCAATCTGTGGACTAATAGTGACGCATTCTTTCAATATTTCCTCTCATTTAGCAGTATCCTCTTCATTTCGCGCAGGTGTTTAAAAATCACGGTTGTTTTAATCTGTAATACCATACAATTATGTTATATACCTCCGCACGGCTTTCATTATTTTCTTGCACACTTTACAACGTGATTATGTCCCACTGCGAGATTAATAAGTGCTATTAACTACCATAAAAAAAACCTAATACATTTGTAAACTTATCCAATGTCAATTATAGTTATCTTTACAAACAGAGGACTGTGGAATTATTTTTACAATACAATTTGTTTAACAAGAAACCTCGACAACGCAACATATCTTTAATACAGAAATATAAACATCGATCGTCGGAATTACTCTGCAAATTGTATACTTTTCTTCCTTCGTCTAAAAAAAAAAATACAAATTGCATGACGTCCGTTAACGTGGCCGCGAGGAAGTTGACCGGTTGGACTTTGTATGTACATACATCTTCGTTACTCTCGCGAGAACAAATTTCGCGTTGGTGTGTGTGTGTGTGTGTGTTTAGTAATTAGTGTAACCTAAGGTGACTATCCTTCAATATGTCCCCCGTCATTAAGAATAAATTTCTGTAACCTGTTTTGGAATTTGCTGCTCCACTGCTGACTTCGTAATTGTTGGGGGAGGGTTGCTTCATCTCGTTGGAAGAACATATAACATCTTTCGCCGGTTTTCATGGTGTCCAAAGTGTCAAGTGCGTTTGGCAAAAATCCCGACGGCGCACACTGGTGCAAAATCCCCAAGACGTGGCAAAAAATCGTTTTTCATGGAAACGACATTTCAAATTTTTTTTACAGCAATATTAAACTACATGGTTTTTTGTCGTTTTTGAGTATAATCCTTGACTTTTTAAACTTTTATAATATAGATGTTTTTTCACGCGATAAGTACTTTACCTTAAATTAAAAAATTAAAACGAAATATAAAGTTGAAAGCCAATTATTAATTTTGTTATTTATAACTAATGCCCTTCGAGTCCCACCAAAATTGTTGTTGTTGTTTAGAACTAGACGTAATCACGAACATTCTAGTCTAAAAAGCTATTAGTTATAAACGAAAAGAATTATTAATTGGTTTTCAACTTTATATTTTGTTTTAATTTTTTAATTTAAAGTAAAGTACTTATCGCGTTGAAAAATATCTATACGATAAAAGCTTCAAAAAATCAAGGATTATACTCGAAAACAACAAAAAATGAAAAAAACATTTTTCTTAAATAACACATATCGCAGTTGTTTTTAACGTTAGTTTCTCGTTTCAAGTTATATTATGATCTACGATTGATGTATTTTAATATTGCCGCAAAAAAAATTGTAAAATGTCTATTGCGAGGTCAAACACTTATCATCTTGACGCCCTTGAATAATTACAGATCTAATTACTCATGGGCAATTGTAACGAGAATAACGATAAATTATTTATTATAATGCCAACATTTTCTAACAAAAATCATTAACTATTCTTTTCCAGACAACAACGGAGGCAGGAGGAAGAGTGCTCTCTCTCCCCCCCTTTTTTCTGTGGACATCGGCTAGAACGGAAAATATTCCAAGATGAACAAAGTGGATTACATGGATGTAACTGTGCCCAACTACTCGTACGTCTTCAACTTCGAGGAGACCTTTAGACACCTGGACACGAAAATATGGATGACGAACAACTGGACTAACTGCTTCTACTACTGTGGCATTTACATGATCCTGATTTTTGGCGGGCAGCATTACATGTCGAACAGATCGAAGTTCGAGCTGAGAGGCATACTTACACTGTGGAACACAGTCCTCGCAGCGTTCTCCATCATTGGATTCACCAGAACCGCGCCAGAATTGATCCACGTGATGAAGAATTATGGATTCCACTATAGTATCTGTATACCGAGGTAATGCAAAAACGATACGCCCATGATACATCGGAAATATTGTTTAAACTCAAACATCATGCCCTGGATCAGGCCTCGGATTTACGTGGTCTTTCGGGCCGATTTTCGGAGGCAACGCCCCCTTTCAAGCGGTCGTCAAGCGTCTCGAAGCTCCTCAGGCGCGTAGCATACAAACCGCGTGGTCCAGGGGACATGGGACGATGTGGAATCCCATTGATACGATTGTCGCCCAAATGCGACCCGCGCGTTTCTTATGCCACGGGCCTGAGGAGCTTCGAGGCGATTGGCGGGGGCGGGGCCAAGTCGCGCGGAGGGAGAAAGGGGGCGTTGCCCCTGAAAATCGCCCCGAAATGTCAATTAAATCCGAGGCCAGCCCTGGATAATCGAATTCAACAATATTAAAATCGATTAAATTTGAAATATCCCTCTACCTAATTTACCTACTCGGCTGACATTTATTTAGAGCTGTCGATTAACCAGCGATATTCGATTTGTACCGGTACAGTATATGGAGTCAGAACAAAAGTCCCTAGCGTTTCTCAAGCGACATTCGAAGTCAATGTTCACACATTTGTCATCGTCCCAGGTGGTTCCCTATGGCAGAAGATCTTCTCCCTTCTGTTTCCCTGTGTAACGGGCCCCGTAATTGTACTTAAACACGACTTGTACCTTTCCAGCTTCATCGAGCAAGACTGCGTGTCGGGCTTCTGGACGTGGATGTTCGTCCTGTCGAAGCTTCCGGAACTCGGTGACACCATCTTCATCGTGCTACGAAAGCAGCCGCTGATCTTCTTGCATTGGTACCACCACATAACAGTCCTCCTCTACTCGTGGTTCTCCTACACAGAGTACACAGCGTCCGCCAGGTGGTTCGTCGTGATGAACTACTTCGTTCACTCCATAATGTACACGTACTACGCCCTGAAGGCGATGCGTTACAGGCCACCAAAGTCGATCGCGATGCTGATCACCACGTTACAGCTGACCCAAATGGTCATCGGCTGTTTCATAAACGTCACGGCTTACCAGTACCTGCAAACTGGTAAGATCGAGTGCCATATCTCGCGCTTCAACGTGACTCTCAGCCTGGTCATGTACTTCAGTTACTTCGTCCTGTTCGCGAGATTCTTCCAGAAGTCTTATCTGAACCGCAAGGTTGCCGGCAAGGCCGGCAAGAAGCATTACACCAATGGCACGGCCGAGTACGAAAAGCTGAAGGCCAATTAAAAAGCGCAGCAACAACTTTTTTCTTCTTTTTTTTTTTTACACGTTTTTTCCCCAGACACGCTTTTTCCAGCGGCATTTATTGAAAACACGACAATCCCAGGCGGCGCTTCCCCTAGGCGGCCGTTCGGGGATGAAATTCTCCACAAATGCTACGTGGGAATTGGTTCTTTTTTTTTTATATATTTAGAAGTCTCTTTGTTGACTCGAAGTCGTGAAAAGAAAGGAAACGGGGGAACGTTGTTATTTTTAGGGTGGGAAGTGGTGATGCGTTATTTCAGCACACTGACTTTTATGATAATATTTAATGTTGCACACATGAATTTAGTAAGGAATTTCACATGGGTAACCGATTCATATGTTATCACCGAGTATAGGGAGCTTCATCGAGGTACTTTTTGAGGGAGAAAGAGGGAAAGAATAGTTCGGTTTTTTCTTTGTTATTTTCTAGAAGCGATTCGAAATTAATTTGCCAACTATTCCCGTACGAGACTCCCTCGTAAAGTTGAAACGTACGTATTTACAATGGCTTTGGTAGAACGAGGATATGGTGACATTTAATTGGCAAGTAGTTACGTTGCGTGAAACGTAATATTTATTTGAAGTTAGGAAGAGAAAAGAAAGAAAAGTAAAAAAATGTTAAAAGCGTAGCAGAATTAGACAGCAAGCACGATATTTTTTTATTAAATTGATAAAATATGTTCTACATATTTATTGTTACGCCTATGGGAATGTATAAATACGATAAGGTATAGGAACGAAATATAATAATAATAATTTGTGTGAATGTGTAATCGCAAATATGCACAGTGATTGGTTCATTCGGCTTCAGTAAATTACATCCGGAAACATGGTGAGTAATTTCTTGTGATAAATTACCATGTAACGGATAGGAATGGAGAAAAGACGAAAAAGTTCCCAGATCTCGTTCTACCGGTAAAATAATTAAAACAAAAAAAAACAAAAAAAAAACAGGAAAACTTGCTTTTTAAAGGAACCAAAAGGGTGGAAAAAATTCAAGGACGTAACTTTATTGGGCCTACCTCCAAGCTAATAAAAAATATTCCTAGTAGAAAATAGTCTAAAAGGGGGAAAAAACGAGGAAAGAAAGATACGTGAAAATTGTGCATTTGTGTTTTACCATTTTCTATCACGATTATTTTGTGCTATTACGTATAATACAAAAAATGGGCATCTTACCGACGTCCCATAACTTTCACAGTGCCGTCAACCGTGCAGAGATGTGCTTCCGTACAAATTGTATTATTATTATTATTATTTATATTTATTTTATAGAACCGTAAAGTTAGCTTTAAGTCTCAACGAGGAACAGATAAATGTAGTTACTTTTTTTCCCCTAACATCCAGACAAATTTTTCTGCCGACGAATCAGATGATCTTTGCATGGTTGGCAGCTCTTGGAAGCGTGTACTGGCCGATTCTAGTCGTATGGTCAGGTTGAGTGCATTTGTTCCGACGGGATTCCCCGTGTGCGTCCGACGCAGATCAGATTTTCCGCAGGCGTTAGACGCGAAAGAAAACCATTTTGCCGTGGATTCTGTCAGTTAAGTGCGTCGGACGCGTATAGAAAATCGCGTCTTTTGGCTGGAATGGAAACGTATTTAAACGCGATCGAAATAATTCACGCCGCTGATCGACGCGCACTTTTTTTATATCCGAATATGAATTTCCAAGATTTTATACACCATTTGTTACTTCTATTCCCCCCCCCCCCCCCCCCGCCGTGTGTTTCTTTTATCATCAACGAATTGCCAATAATCCTTCCAGCTCTCGCACAAATATTTCCAAAAGAACGTTTTCGAACCTCACGTCTCATATACAGTCGCGTGCTTACGGAAAGCTTGTGTATAAATCGTTTTATTCGTTATCTCATTTGGAGTAGGGCCTGACGGGCAGCCCCGTACCAATTGTACAACGTTTGCATTTCATTTTGTACGATACGACAGTGGCAGCCTGCGCGCTGGATTTCATTCTGTCCATTTAATCGATGGTTCCGTCTCAGTGCGAAGGGATCATATAGGGTGTTCGACTTTCAGCAGCGAAATATAGCCAGTGCGTTCATCGCTACTTCGAATTGAAGTTTCATTCATACCGGCTTGCCTATTTATTGCGTCGTAGTAATATTAAACGCAAAGAGAGGAGAGTAACTGTTGGACCAGGCGCGTGTGGCATTTAGGTTGATACGGGGGATTGTATTAATTGTTCGTATGAATTATTTATATGAATTGTAAGCGACGAGAAGAAGCGTTGTGCATGAATGTATAGAGAGAAAGAAAGAAACGGAAATGCGGCTGAAGAATAAGCGAACCTTACAGGGAAATCTAGGGAAAAGAGGAGAAAGAAAAATTACTAGCTTGTTCCTTCGCGAAGGCCCAGCGTAAAGGGTTAAACGAAGCGAGAGAAACGTGCAGAAAAGGGAAAGCGGTATGTTGTGTGTATGTGTGTGAGGGACACCAAAAAAAAAAAACGAGCGCGAGACGCAGCAGAAAAAATGGAACAAAATAATTGTGTAATCTGTTAGTATGATTTCTTTTGTTATTACCTAATGCTTTTTCTTTATTATATATACATGAATATTGTATATTGATAGTAATAATAATTTATGACGGGAGGTATGAAACATACCGGAGGTCTCTTTAATTAGTGGTTACCTATATACTAATTATATTGTTATCCGCAGTTCCAATTATCCGTTCACCTCTTTTTACCATTTAGCTCGCTTTTTTTTCAAAGCCGCATATAATTCCTGCAAATAGGAAGTTTGCATCCTACATGTTTGCAGAGACATGAATATTAACTTCTGTTTCAATAGTTTTTATTCGCACAAAACATACCGAATATATTTTTCGTTTTACAGTAAAATGGATTTTCTTTAGCAGTGCACTGCGAACGATGTGAATTGGTCTACTATTTTGAATGATTGATCAATTATTCTACAATAAAACATGCCGTGGGAAACTATTCTATTATCTGCTGCGAGTTTTTCTATTCTGAATAGGTAACATTGTTATCTAATTAACATCAAGCAGCACTGCTTCATTTCCATTTCTAACTCTTTCCGCTCGAGGCCTTTTCCGCTCGGGCGAACCAGCAGTTTGAGACGTTTTGCGGCATATTTGGTGAATTTAGAATGATTACAACTTAGAATGATTACACATACAAATTAATATATAAAACTTTTATATTTGTAATATTTCATATATCTTTACATCTCAAATGTAAGAGATCTCGAACTGCGTGCGCTCTAGCGGGGCATATGGGTAACGTCAGCGCGGGCCCCGAAAGCGCACACCATGGGCCACAGGACCCACGTGGCCAAGGCCCATGAGGGCATGGCGCCGTTGGCGATAAGGATGCAGCGAAGGGCATTCTTGCATCGATCGCTGTTCGGAGAAGTCCTGACAATAGTTATTGCGGAATACAAATAAAGAATAGTTTGAATTAAGCGTCTAATATAGATCACCGTTCTTTATTTAGGATTAGTACCTTTCCGGGTGTTAAAAGCCTTACTCTTACGCAAGGAAGAAAATTTCTTAAATATTAGTCTTTGTGCTGTTGTTTAGCATGATATTTTATAAAGCAATTGCCAAGATGCATCCTCGGTTTGTCGGGGAAAGTATTCCTGTTGGATGACCAACCCTTGGGTCACCGATAAGATATAAGGCCGCGGAGTCTGCCCTGGTAACAATAAACACTACACACCAAGGTAGAGGTCATCGATACCAAGGGCCAGACTCCGCGTTGGCTAAGGTGACTTAAAACAAGGGCTAAGGTCGGCCTTCCCCCTTAAACATCATAATATATGTATAGTAGTGGAATGTCAATCGCAATAGTTTTTGGATGCGACGCATACCATCACTCTGTCGCGCAAATTGGTAACGGTATTCTTATATAAAACCCCTTTACAGAAGTTAGTTGTTGCACACGGTTTCGTTTACCCCGGAAATCAACATTACAATTGAAGATCTACGACATTGACTACTGGGTACTTGTTACTTGGTACTTAGTATAGAAAGTTTAACAGGGGCTAATGTTTCTTTCATAATTGCGGACTTTAAACTTTCCGATTATTCGAATAATTTATTCATGTTTTCCAGTTCCGTTTTATGACCTAAAGAAGGACTGGTCGTGACATTCGAGACTAGAAAGTATTACAAACACCTTTACTTCCCACGAAATTGTCGAACAATGTTACGATCGTATTGAATACGTTGCGTTCGATCAACAGAAATATTACCTTTTATTTTTCGATATTACATTACTGCATTTGCTTTAAACTATCTTCTTTTATCAAATAATTAAAAATATTTATCGCTGCAACTCTCGTGTCTATTCCAGCATTCAAGTTCTCAGAGTAAAATTACATTTAATTCCTACAAATTCAGACTTCTGTGCGCTGCGACATTATTTCTCTTGGCCCCAGTCCTCAGAGATGTACTTCAGTAAATCTGTAAGATTCTCGAATTCGGTTCTACTTTGGGGTGGATCGTTCTTAGGTATCCTTGGTAAGATGTTCCCGGCTTTCATTCGAAACTCCTCCGCAGTTTTAGCACCCGAAAGCTTCCAAATACTGTAAAAAAGTACGCCGCAACCGCCGACTGCCCATACGGTACCCCAAAACAAAGCTCTGGTCGCCAGCGCTGCACCAGATTCATGCAGACCTTTTCCTCCCACGAGGCCTATGTCGAAACTTTTGGTATCTTTTTTCTTAGCCACTGCTAGAGCATTGAAGAAACCAACAATGCCAGAAATTCCTGCGATACCCCCCAGAAACAATGTTCCTGAAACATAAACAAATAACGATAAGTAATCGCAATTAAATCGTAACCAAATAAAATCATTTCCGATTTCCATTGAATCAACAAAACGACACATCGTTAAATAATTATCGCGTTTTGTGAATTTAAATTACGCGTATAGGTTATGCTTCCCTCAGAATTTCGAGAGAATAAAATTAATTTATTTAATTAGAGAAAAATATTTTGTCGCGATAAAAGACAATTATTTACTGGACTTGATGTAATGTTCAATTCGAAATGACACTTTCAATAATTCTTAACAATTATATCGTTAACCGTGTTCGAACATATACGAACCATATAACCTCTCTTTCTTCTTTTTTGCCTCTATGTCCGTCATTTTTTATTGTCTTACGCTATTTTACTATTTACTTATTATTATTATTGTTATTATTAAGAGTCATGTTAGTATGGTCGAAATAGATTCGGAATTCTCCGAAAAAATTCGAAGAAAATTTTAATGAAAACAGGTTATGAAGCTTTCGCCATGTTTTCGCTTCGTGTGTACTAATTGAAAATCACAAAATCATTAATAAATGCATTTGTAAGCCTTCGTCGAGACTTTCTAGCTACTATTCTTAATAATATTCAGAAATTTGTAAAAACTTCCAATTTAACAATCATTTAAACATTTTCAATAATGGAATACTTTTTGAATTTTTCCCGCCTCTTTTCGATTTTGTTAAGAAATGTTTGACTCGATTTCACGGTTGTATTTTTAAACGAGAAACAAAATACATCCACGCGATTCCGAATAAAAAGATACAACGAACGAAATAATAGAAACCAAGATCATATTTTGTACATGAAAACGATATCTTCTTACCGACTTTATTCAATATCACTAGAATATTAAAGCCCGGTTCACGCGATGGCGTAACACCGGATATAGAGATTCTGGGCACTTATGTTGCGAATTTGTCCTTAGGGAAATTCTTTAAAGCGCTCTGGTTGAAAATTATTAATAAGATGAAAATGAAACTCTGACCAATTAAAGCAGGAATGAACATTGAATAATTGATCAACAAAACTTTAGAAACTTTATGAGAACTTTTATTAAACGTACGTGTTATCGCCTTTGTAGCTTAGGATAAAAGTGAGAGTCCAAAGGGGGCTCTTTCAACTCTTAACATTAAAACATTTTAAGACTTTGTTTCTCGCCAATGAAAATTAACGTTAGTTTAACAAATTAATTAAATTAATTCTATTGGCTGATATTTTAGATTGACAGCTAATCAATAAATTACGAGTATTTAACGCCAAAGCAATGCAATTAATGACATTTAATCAATTAAACAATTTCCATCCGCATTGCTTTCACTTCACGCGTTCCAATTTGAATTCCGCGCGCATTGGTTCGCACAACGCTCGGTAGAGGGAGAATCTAGCAATTTAAGGGCAAAACATCGTATCCTTTATGAAGGATCCTTCAAAGATGTTTCGCTCGTGTTGAAAAATAATTTTTCTCGTCAACTATTTCGGCCGTAATTTTGTTTGTTCAAAATTCGGAATCCAACGAAAGCATGATGGAAGGTACTGTACTGCAACAATACATAATCACATAAACAATACATTGTTTATGTTTCACGATAAAAACAATTGACGTCACAACATTGTCAGAACATAAATGTTTATACGAAACGCATCTTCCGAACGAGATACGTACAATTTGAATTGTTTAAAAGAAAATCATGGGAAATGACGAAATATTTTATCTTGCGTATATTTCGCGGTTGCGTAAAATAAATCGCATTTTAAAATAACAAATGTGCTTCTTTCAGGGGAACTGAAACATAACATTGATAAATTAGTGGAAGAGCTGCGGTTCGTCGTGAAGTCGGAGAAAGAGATCGACGATATTATCCAAGTATTAGATTCCATCGTTAACATCAGTAAAACTTCCATCGGAGGTATTCGTGGCGCTTAAATAATCTATTATATCGAATACGACGTGGCGCGCATAATATAATCTACTAGAATCTAAACGCTCCGGAAATAATGATGAACATAGATCGAGAGACTAATGAACAGATGGCCTTGACTATAGTTGCCTCAATTTTTCCAGTAAGAATTGTTTGTACGGCTGGGGACGAGCGTTAATCTTATTCATTTCCAGATGCGACGGAGTTTACGATAGACGACGTATTCCTGACGCTATTACGCCATGAATCGAAAGAGATTATCGCGAAGACTGCGAAGGCGATCGCGGAGATCGCGAAAAGCGAAAGGGGCAGGGAGAAGTGCACCAGTACGCATCTGGTCGACGCACTGATCGATCTTTTAAAGGACGACCGCGTCGACGTACTGACGCAGACCTCCAGGGCTTTGGGGAATATCTGTTACGAGAATGGTAGGGAGCTTTAGTCCCTAATGATCGAAATTTTCTTCATGTATGTAGCTAACATAAGTGCAACCATTACTATAATACAATATTCAATAGCAATGCCGGGGCGAGCCACTTTTTCGTTTCGCTAACTCGTCTGTTTTATGTTAACTTTGATGGCCGATGTATGATCGAAGCATAGTATTTCATAACAATATACATTTAATGACGTTTAATAATAATATGCAGGGTGTTATACATTGGCCACAATAATCCGACAATGAAAATATATCGATCCATTTGAAAAATCAAGTCTGTCATCTTGAAGTGGTGCAAAGAAATTTCTGCCTCCGAGATATTTTCACTGCTCAAGTTAAATGGAACACCCTGTGTAAGGAGAAATTAAACTCGTATATTGTCGAAGGTTCGAAATAGTAACGTTGGAAAATTAAATTTGAATTCGTCGAGACAGTAATTTTTAACACAACTTCGAACGATATCGAAGCAATAGTTAAACGAACGAGTGCTTTACTTATATTTTACGCTTAATCTTGCTTTTAGTAAATATAAAAATCTATTGCAGAAAATGGGAGGAAGTTTGTTGAGGATAAAAATGGATTAACGTCAATTCTACCTGTATTGGAGAAAAGTGTCGCGTTGAAAGACGTAGAAGGTGCGCCGTTCCTTCGCAATGTTGCCGCAGGTCTCTTATTGAACTTCCTCATTGATCGATCGTCCCTTCATACAGAGGTACAGATTCTTCACGTGTTTCCCTAATAATCATTGCAGGTGTATTGACCGAAACTAGATGCTCAGAACATTGACACTCTGTATTACTACGTGCTACGAACCATTTGACCGACTGACTAATTCTAATTGGCTGATTTTACAAATTTAACTGCACGTACGACATAAAATTTGTTATAAAATCGACGAAATTCAACATGCATAATTGCGGCGAAATATTAACTGAGGCTTGAATACACATTAATCGATGACTGAATGTATCAATACGCAGGAATATTTTCGTAGGCGTTGCAGCAGGAAATAGTGCCGGTCATCTGCAGTATTTTGGAGCTGGATGGAAGCAAAGGCGGGGAGGCTGCCATGCACTCCCTTTTAATATTGGGGATACTAAACGACGCGAATATAATATTTCTAGACGAGAGGCTTACCAAAATCCTGGTCGATATATTGCAAACCGACACGTCGTCGGAACTTTCTGAAATGTGCCTGGAGCTTCTTCATGGTCAAGCGGAGGATGGTACTGCGTCTGATTATTCAGACTCGATATCGGTACAAATCTCTTACTCGTACGAATTTCAGAGAGTGTAAAATCGTTGCTTGCAAAAACGGGCGTCTGTGAACTGCTGCTGCAGCTTCTGGAGAAGCACAGTCCCTACTGCACAGACGAGGAGGCCAGGTCCGTTTTGAAAATCGCCTGCAACCTAATTGTCCTCGTGCTAACTGGAGGTACGTCCGTCGGGGAGAAAGATCAGAAGCAATAACAATTAATCAATAATAACAGGACACCTGCGAATAATACATTGTAGACGATCCGCGTGGACAGCCCACAAGATCGAAACTAACACGTATCATTGTCCACGTTGCTTGCAAGTTGTCGCGAAGAAGAAGAATTGTGTGATGCGATGTTTCAGATGACAGCATGAATAATCTGTACGACAACAGCAACGGTGCGGTGTACAAAAGGTTGGTCGACTGGCTGGAAAGCGAGGACAGAGACCTGCAAATCACAGCGGTGTTGGCGATGGGGAACTTTGCACGAAGCGACGGGCACTGCAAGCTCATGGCGGCGCATGGGGTACACCGTAATCTACTGGGAATACTCGAGAAGAACAACACGGATGCCGGTGACATAAGATTCCAGCACGCTTTGCTCAGCGCCTTGAGAAACCTTGTCATCCCACCCGACAACAAGCTGGTGATATTGAAAGACGGGCTGATAGATATTTTATATTCGATGCTTGACATCTCGTCGTATCCCGTGGTGTTCAAACTGCTCGGCACTTTGAGAATAGTCATCGACGGACAGAGTAAGACCCCGAACTGAAATTTCCTTCGTGATAATTGTGAAATTCTGGCGAGAGCTTATTAATGAAACGAACAGGCGAAGCGGCTGTGGAGTTGGCGAAAAAGGACGGTTTGATAAGCAAAGCTGTGGAGTGGTGCGAAGTGGAAGATCATCCCGGAGTGCAAGGCGAGGCGAATCGTTTGATTGCCTGGTTGATCAATAATAGCAGGTGCATTTTGGGTGGTTCATTCGTTGACAATCTCGGCTTTGAATTATCGTGTTACAACCGCGATAGGGCCGACAACATTGACCCTGTTAACATTGATATTTACGTGCGTCAGGAATTCCGAGATCTCTGTTCTGATGGTGCGACACGGAGCAGTGAAACATTTGGCTGCGATGTTAACAGCGCAGCATGTTCTGATGCAGAACGAAGCTTTAATTAGTTTGATGATATTAACCACTACCTCGTTGACCGACTGCGAGAGCATCCTTCTCGAAGCCGACATTGGAGGAAAGCTGTGTAAACTTTTCACCGCTGCGACCTCACTGGAAGTACCGATTTTGCACAATGCTCTGTCCCTGATGGATAACATTGTCAATTCAGGTATTTGACGTATTTCGAATTCGGTTTATGGCGTTTTAATGTGCAAAGTTCAGTTACATTTAGCTGCACGATTATGTTAAATTGTTGAATGATTTCGGCGTATAAATCGTAACTACAGTGTGCAATTGCTTGTGAAATTGCAGACCCACTGAGGGAACATCTGATGAAAACTGATTTGGTAAAGATGTGCCGGCAAACGAGTGAAATCAAAGAGAATCCAAGGCTTAACGAAAAGTTGGGTAAAATTCTGGAGAGAATTGAGCCATTAGATGAGAAAGAAAAGTCAATTGATTAAAAGCGTTCCGATCGTTTCACCGTGGTACGATAATCGAAAGTTCAGAAACATTTTCTGATCGAACGTGACTAATTCTTCCTTCTCTTGTTTAATAATCTGTCGACGAAATGAAGCATGCCCATCGATTTCTCATTTATATTAAATGATATTTCAAGAAATGTGTTACGTTTCATTTTATTTTCATTGTTTTACACTGAAAGTAACATTTTCCATCGACAATGTCTTCCTTCGAATATATAATAATATATATTATATAGCATGGATTAATGTTAAATATCCTTCAGTTTTAGACCATTTAACAATTACGTGGCAAGGCTTGTCCCTTTTCAAAATTACAAATAACATTTACTTGAGTCGATCGATGCGCATGATTGTGAGCTGAAAAATCGCGGGCAAAAGTATTTAAACAGTTAGATTTACGATTCAATTGTGCCCGTAAGAGGTATTCGCCCGTATTAAATTGATTTATTGAATTACTAATACGAATGCTACTGGTCAATTGGTATTCGCGCACAATCGTGGCGAGCTGTTCGCTGTTCAATTAAAATCCGAACGATCAACACGTTAATCGGAGAGGGAGGCAATTCGGCGATGTACATAGATTTAAGAAATCGACCAAACAGTATATTTTGTGTGACCAATTGTAAGATTAATAGAAAAATAAATCTGCGGATGGTGATTTTGCGAAATCTCCCATTTCATGGTATTCGCCTATTTATTTTTTTACTCGAGAGCCGCGCAGCCGACGTCACGATCGAATCCAGCCCGTGACGGATATTAACGAGATCTTCAAACGAGATTATCGGCGTATTAACCCGTTAACGCCGCCATCCGTGACTGGCCGTCGACATTAAGAACCTTTAATCGAATGTAGAATGGCAGAGGTACTGACGCACATCTTTCATCCCTTTACAATGTTTCGTAGTTTAGAAAGAAAAGAGATGCAGAAATAAGATCGAAGGTCTTTAATGGATAATACTATTTACATAAACGAGCTGCTCATTAGCCAAATCGATTAACTCCACTTCTCGAAGCTTTTTCAATTTCATCGCCAAAGCGCTTGATAGACCCATAACTTTCTACATTTAAAATAAATTTCATCGATTTAATCGATTTGCCAAGTGAAGCACTCGAATAAAAATGCATCGGTCTCGCGCCGCAGTAATCAATAAACAATGTAACTTCGAACAATCGTTACAAGCGCCCAATTGTACTCGTTTAACATTCCCCCGTGCCCTATACTTCGCTACAATTTGACTGGGATTTAAATTTAAACAGTGCACACGTACACTGTACACTTGCACATTTGCAGTGCATGCAGCGCGTTTATTCGCGTACACCGTGTATATCGCGCAGTACGCGCTCGGCCCGCCAATGGAAAAATGGCGCGTCGATCGACTGGGCTGCCACGTAATGTTGTGTGTCGCGTCAACGAGGTATCATCTCCGCCAATTAACAGCGAATTACACCTTAAAAAGTGCAATGCACGTCTCGCGGTGCAGCGAGGTCTGAGCACACGTTTCACGCTCGCCGCGGTATAGAGCCTCGTCCAATTGGTGAGCAACGATCCACGCTATTTCCGGCAAAAAAAAAAGAAGAAGAACCTTCCGAAAATTCTCCCCGAGAGTCACGGTTACCGCCTCCGCTTCAACATGACGTTTTAACCTTCTCGACGTATCCACCGTTATCCCCGGATCTTCGTCAATCCCGATCAACTTTCCATTCCCCACTTTCGTCAGTTTGCCAATCCTCGAATTATTCGCGATTTTTCCAACGAAATTCCAACCTGCATGGGTAACCCTATATCTATATACGTATATATATGTATATCATTCGCGAAACAACGGTGCAAAACTTGTTTCGTCTCTCGGTTAAGCGTTTCATTTGTTGCTCGTTTTTTTCTTTCCTGTTGATCTTTGTATCGCGTTATTTTCCTTTGTTTTTTTCTCCTTTCGTTCGCTGCGCGATTTGTCGTAACGCCTTCGTGTGTTGGGCTTGTTGTTTTCTCGATCGTGCGAGTTCGTTCACGGTGTTACAGAGCCTTTATTGTGGGAATAATATGTTTCCCGGTTTTAACGAGACACTTGCTTCTAGAGTTTCGCCGTTTGGTAATTTCTGCGCTTAACTGGTGGCTCTCGTTTCTTTGCAGTGGATGGTCCTTTTTTTTTTGGCACGGGGTAACAATTCCGGCTACCACAGATGTTTTCGCAGCAGCTAGAACAGAGTGGCGCGCCGCCCGGTTCCGCGCAACCGTTGGTCGGGCAAAATATGTACCAGCAGAGCTTCACGGGCCAGCGAGTTTATCCTAAGAATGCGTACAGCGCGCCGCACCCCTCGACCGTTCCAAGCGCGGCGCCGTACGGCTCGCCCGGAGGCGGACCGGTCCAGGCGAGTGCTCCAGTTCAGGCGACGGGATATCCTGCGCAGAGGATGGTTCGTTGTTGGCGTTTGGTTTCGCGACGAGACGCTGTAATTTTGGAACAGGCCTTTCTGAATTGTTTTTTCCTCATTCGCTTCAGTATCCGGGCCAGCCGTCTAACCCGATGAACACGTCGCCGATGAACACGTCGCCAGGATCGATGAATAAACGATACCCGCAGTCGTATCCAGACCAAATGAATCAGTTGAACAGTCAGATGAATACGATGTCCGTTGCGCAGAACGGTTACAATAAATTGTGGGTGAGTAACGGCGGTGATGCTTGTAAGGCAATTGCAAAATTGTATTCCTTCCCGTTTATTTCCTTCGGATAACATGTATTACTTTATCGCAGGGCATGGGGACCGTTAACCTGTTGCAATGTAGAAACGTTTTACCCGCAGAGAAAGTGGAGCCGCCAAAGATAAAACTCCAGCAAGAGTTTCTGGACAGTGTTAACTGTAGCCCGGAGTAAGTAATGAAAAAGAGTTGGTTACGATATTATGCGCGCGTAAGAAATATTCATTCGATGCTCGAAAACGTTTCAGTATTTTTCGCTGCACCGTCACGAAGATTCCAGAGTCGAATTCTTTGCTGCAGAAGTCTAGGCTGCCTCTAGGAGTTTTGATACATCCCTTTAAAGACTTAAACGTGAGTGGAAACGAGTTTTAATCCCTTCTCGATCGAAACATTTCACGAGCTCCATATTAAAACTGGGATGAAACAGTGCGAATATTATTTTATTCGAATTATTTCATCGCCAACGCTGTCTGCTATTCGTTGTTCATTTAACTTCAAAGATTGTTGTATCCCCAGCATTTACCAGTGATACAGTGCAGCACGATAGTCAGATGTCGTGCTTGTAGAACTTACATTAATCCATTTGTATACTTCAACGACTCGAAACGATGGAAATGCAATCTTTGCTACAGAGTGAACGAATGTAAGTAATGATAATCATCTGACGGAGTACGGTGCTTTTACTTACTCTTCCCTTTCGCGAAAATTACTTTTACAGTGCCAGAAGAATTCCAGTTCGATCCCGTGACTAAATCGTATGGCGATCCGTCAAGGAGACCGGAAGTAAAAACTAGTACAATTGAGTTCATCGCACCTAGCGAATACATGGTAAGTTATTCATTCCCCCCATTATTTCCATTCGACGTAAAAGCTACAGGTTCACAATGGATCTCTACGAACGTAGATGAAATCAAGCAATAAAGTCACGCAGGCTGCACGAATCTAATTGAATATATGTAATAATTTTCAAGCTGCGTCCACCACAGCCAGCTGTATACCTATTCGTTCTGGACGTATCAAGACTGGCGGTGGAGAGCGGTTACCTGAGCATAGTGTGCAACGTAATTTCAGAGGAATTGTCGAGGCTGCCAGGCGACGGTAGAACACAAATTGGATTCCTGGCAGTGGACTCTGCGATACACTTTTTCAGTATACCGGACAATGTATCGCAGCCGCAGGAAATGGTTATGCTCGACATAGACGGTAAATTAAATAATCCTCGGCTGAAAAATAAACGTGCAACACCTCTCGTCCTGTCTTATAAACAGATAAAACGTTTTCCTTTACTTCAGACGTGTTTCTTCCTTGTCCGGAGAACTTGATCGTCAATTTGAAAGAGCGAGAAGAATTAGTGAGAGATTTATTGACGCAGCTACCGACGAAATTCCAGGGAACACACGACACGAACAACGCTTTGGGCGCAGCGTTGCAAGCTGCGTACAAACTAATGGTACGTGAGCAATGATTAAATACGTAGCCGGTGTGTTGCAGATAATGCGATACCGAGCGTGGAAATAATTTAAATCGAAATGAACAGATTCATCGCGTTGCTCTGTCGAGTGTAAAACATTTGCTGAATCATTGTATTTATTTCAGTCGCCAACTGGCGGGAGGGTGACCGTTTTTCAAACCTGCTTGCCAAATGTGGGTCCAGGTGTGTTACAAGCCAGAGAAGATCCAAATAACAGAGCCAGCAAAGACGTGCCACACTTGAACCCAGTTACAGACTTTTATAAAAGATTGGCGTTGGACTGCAGTGGCCAGCAAATCGCGGTCGATTTATTCCTATTGAACAGTCAATATTGTGATCTAGCTACCCTTTGTACGTAACACTTTGCCAATAGTTTCACTGTTATACAATTATCCGTTTGGTCGATGATTCAATTTGGAAAGGGGGGTGGGAGTGAAGGCTGATCGGTATTGCTTTTGCAGCGGGAATGTGCAAATTCTCTGGAGGTTGTATATACCATCTTCCTTTATTCCGATGCTCGAAATCGCAACAGGCAGAGTCTCTAGATAGAATATTGCGGCGCTATCTGACGAGGAAGATCGGCTTCGAAGCTGTGATGAGAATACGGTGCACACGTGGACTGAGCATTCACACTTTCCATGGGAACTTCTTCGTCAGATCAACCGACCTCCTCAGTTTGCCCAACGTCAATCCAGACGCCGGTTTTGGTATGCAGATCTCGATAGAGGAGAACCTCTCGGACGTTCAGAATGTTTGCTTCCAAGCAGCTTTACTTTACACGTCGAGCAAAGGTAAATATATCGTGGTGTTTGAACGAAAATTCGCTTACTGTAAAAGTATATACCTGAAAATGTTACGAAATGTTGAGAGGTCCAGCCCAAATCAGTTGATTATCCTTTTATATAGCTTCGTAATTATTAATAAAACAGAGGAGTTGCAAGTAGGGTAACGAATGGAATTTCAGGTGAAAGGAGAATCAGGGTACACACATTGTGCCTACCAGTAGTGTCTACTCTATCCGACGTCCTTTATTCCGCCGACCAGCAATGTATAGTAGGCCTACTTTCCAAAATGGGTAAGAGTTTCGTCTTTTATAAACAAGCATACTCGTAATCAATATTGCTAATAAGTTTTCCATCGAGTAACATTCATATTCAAGTTCGATTAATATCTTTATCCGCCTCGATACGATGGCATACCTGTATTTTCTAATTCTTCAACAATTCTGTACGTTAAAAATTCTCTTTTGCAGCCGTAGACCGATCGCAGCAGTCCTCTTTGTCGGACGCGAGAGACGCCCTAATAAATGTGTCCATAGACGTATTATCAGCCTACAAATTATCTCAGTCAGCGGCCTCTGGAGAACTTCTGGCCCCAGAAAGCTTGAAACTACTGCCCGTTTATATTGTTGCCTTGCTCAAATGCGTAAGTCTCGTTATAGAAAAAACAAAAAAAGAAAAATCGATTGCGTGTATCTCTGAATCTACAGAGTACCAATTGAAATTGCATTCGCATTCAAGCTTAATTTAATGCGACAGAAGATACGTGAAAATTCGCCTTTTTGATACCCACAAGTGGCACAGCTTGTTAATTACCGGCAATATAATTGCACTTAAGAGGGAAACTAAGTGAAATTCGTGTTTCAGCTTGCCTTCAGGTCCGGAACGAACACGAGACTCGACGACCGAGTGTTCGCGATGTGCCAGCTGAAAAGTCTGCCGCTGTTCCAATTGATCCAGATGATTTACCCCGACCTCTATTCGGTTCACGCGCTCGAGGATCGTAACTCGAAGGACATCGACGGCAAACTGTGCCCGCAGCCACCCAGGCAACACCTGTCCGCAGAGAAATTGGACTCCAGAGGCGCCTTCTTGATGGACACCGGCGACCGAATATATATTCTCATCGGCAAGAACATTCATCCTTCGTTTTGTTGCAACGTGCTTGGTGTCTCTGCTTTCTCGTCGATACCGGAGGAACTCGTAAGTATCCGTTGCTGTAATTCACGAAGGAAGCACTCGCGGAACAAATTGCCCACCCTGTAATCAGGGCAATCATGTACACCCAAGAGTTGCTTTATTTCAAATGAACTCGATATTTTTGTAATTGGGCGTTCAACAAGTGCAACGGATTAATCGAAACGAATCGCTTTCGGTTTCCAGTACGACTTGCCGGAGATCGACACGCCGGAGAGCGAAAGGTTACGCAATTTTGTGTTCAGCCTGCAGGAAGACAAACCGTATCCAGCTTCTGTACAAATTATTCGGTGAGCTGTGTTCTTGTTGCGTTTGAAATCCGACGTTGGGGCCGAGGCCGTTCAATTAGAGACACAGCAGAAACTCTGCTCTATCTGCGAGCTGAAGTTCCCTGCTACCGTGAACTAAACTTCAGAGTATCGTGGCTGTCGTTCAATTACAATGCTAATTCAACGTTGGCCACCTGCTGCTATTCGTGGCGCACCTTAATATTGAGTTACCCTTTACTAGTGCGCGCACGCAAAGTTTGGAAACTGTTTGCCACCAGTTTCGATGCGCCAACCCAAACCTCGCGCAAACAGACGTCGAACACCGCGGCGCAATCTAATTTTAATATCGAACTCTATAGGATATCTTGCTCTTTCTTCACAGGGACGACAGTCACTTCAGGACACTGTTCATCGAGCGGCTGGTGGAGGATCGTTTCGAGAATTCTTTGAGCTATTACGAATTCCTGCAACACCTGAAGAGCCAAGTGAAATAATAACGAAACGAATACGTGTGGTATACATAACGAAAACGAGAAAGGGAAATGCAAGAAAAATACGAATTGACATTTTGACAGGCAGAGACCCATTTGCTGATCACGGTGAAAGTGTCCGGCAATCGTAATTACGAACTGTGTTAAAAAATTAACGAACCTTCGAGACGAAAGGAAGAAAAGAAAAAAGGGAAAAAAAAGAGAACGATTGATCGATCGGTCGGTTTAGAACGAGCCACTTAGGAATACGCGAAGGAACAGCAACCATATATATGTGTATATACGTGTGCGATATGCATATACATATAGAAATATGTAAAGTATACACACATTTATATGTATATCTACGTATATATGTATGTATACCGACCATTATATACATGCATACATATGTATATGTACGTTATACGCATGCAAGAATGAATGTTACGTTTGTTTTAAGGAAATGTTAAAGCATTTAAATATAATTCGATTGTAATTATTATTATTATTATTATTATTTCATTGCTATTAATAATGATTATTGTAATAATTATTGTTATTCTTATCAGTTGCAGTATCTCTTCGAGCTAATGGGTATACAACGTGTCTTCTTTTTTTCTTAACTTTTTTCTTTCTTTTTTGCGCACGAGGGAAACTTTTAAATTGCAAGATTTTTTGCAGCAACTCGCCGCCATTTTGAATTTCAAATGCTCCTCTTATTATGTACGTATTCGCGGTATAAATATTTATCACAAGGATTTATCCGAATACTCTTTCAAATTTTGTTTCCGCTTCGAAGATCGGAGTGCCCCACGAAATTTGTTTTTAAGGTTTATATAATTTATATGTATTTAGTGTAATATATATAACGTCTCCATTTGGCCGGATTAATTTTGTAAATAATCGACGAATTTTCTCCTGCATCACGAACAGTAATTTTACGAATAAATTATTAATTAGGCTCGGCATCTCTATAATACAAAGCAATATATATATATATAGATACACATACCGCTCACTCACTCACATAAACACAGAGAGGGAGAGTAATTTCATTAGGTACCTGTGTATCCAAGGAAGAAGAAATTCGTACGGCCGAAATAAGCTGAGTATTAATCATTATTTTTCACCCATCGGTATTGGAGTTTGCGGGAGCAAAATTTTGAAGTAACATAATAATTGTGTGTTTATATTTATATTTTACGAAAAACAGCACAGTTTTGCGTCGATCATTCCAACTTTATTTTCATCCTTTTGTTCTAATATTGTTTGAAACGAAAAGAAAGAAATTAATGTTCTAGTCGATATATATATATATATTGAAAAAGAGGTGTTACAGTTGCTCATCATATTTAACAAGACGTACTGTGTTATGTACGTACGTATGTATACATGTGTGTATGAATGTACGTGTATATATGTATATGTATAGGCTGATCTCGAATTAATTAATCGAGATGGGTCTGTGCAGGGAAACACAAAACTCCAGGAATTCGGTTTCTCTTAACACCAATGCTGCCAAACGAACGAGACAAATACTCGAATCGTTTCTTTTTTTCGTCGATTCCATCGAATCGCGACTCTTGGAGAGGGGCGCAAGAGGTAGGGGGATGACGTACGCCGTTTAGAATTATAAATTGCGTCAGAAAGGGCGCAGAAAATAAAAATCTTAATATTGTAAGTTGTTTGTCGTTGAATTTTCTTCATTTAATAAATACAGTGTCTCTTGGATTTGTGTCAGTCGGGAAAATTTAATTCGGTTTAAATAAATGATATGTTTGCTTCGTATTCGAGAAATAATTTTCTTACGTAGAAACTCGTTTAATTCTCGTTTATACTTATTTAACAGGAAATTAATGCTTATTGATTTAAAGTGGAATATTGTGACATTACTATATGCAATTAAGTATTTGATCGTTCCATTTAATTTTGCAAGTGACATGGTTTTTAGATTGAATTTTATTGATAATTATTTATACAATATTATTATTGCTACTGGATAAATAAATCTTCGAGGCACTTGTATATTATACGAATAACCTGAAGGAACTTTAGTATTCCAACATAAAACCAAAATTAATGAAATATTTATCAAAATTGAAGAAATCTTGCAAAAAAAATAAAGTTCCCTTTGTTGGAACTTTTTACAGTGGACCATTGCAAAACAATCTTCTATATGCTGTTTTTCACGTTTTCAATGTGTTCACAGAACTAATACCGTTGGAAACATTGGAAAATAGTTTAAATATTTTGCTGAAATCATTTATAATTAAAAACTATACATTTTCAAGGCCTATAGTACTAGTGCAAAATTTGTGGAATTTCTGAAGCAAACGAGCAGTTCAATATTTAAGACCTATTATGGAAAGAAATGTAAAAAGAAAGACAAATTAAATCGCGAAGAAAATTTGTTTAATTGGCTTAATTTATAATTAAGTATACTAACTCTGTTAATTCAATAAACAAACAGAAACGCGCATGCGCGATTTCAATATCGTTCTGCATATATCTACATTCAAAGTTTAAAAGCCATCGTCGGTTAAAACTTCGTTTAAACATCGTTTAAACCATTTTCAGTTCCAAATACCATTCAAACGAAGTTAAACCAAAATAGAACGCTTCAAAACCCTTGCTCTTAAAAGAGCAAGGCAAATATCATAAAACAATGTTCCCACTACCAAAACGATTCCCTGAACGTTCCCTCAACCATAACATTGACATTACCTAACATATTCTCGCGTCGTTCAACCTCAAGCATTTCATTCAAGTTGTTCGTAAAGTTTCTTATTTCACGATTCACATTTCCCCCCCCCCCATTCCAAATTAATATACATATGCGAATTTTCATAACGTTGCAGGCATGATGAAGCGCGAACCATAGTGCCATAAACCCCTCGTCAGATGGTGCTGCGTCGACTTGTTTCCCAGGCGCGCGCGGTTGCAACGCGCATGCGCCTCGACCTATCGCTCCGCTCGAACGGTAGTCAGACGTCAGTAGTGGTGCGGCGCCCACAGCGAGGGGTTGGTGCTTTTCTTCGGCAGCGGAGGCGACAAACCGGTAAGCGGTCTTTTCTTCTTTCAAATTATCCTATTAGATCTGCAACGTAGTCTTTATCTCCCGTACTGCCATGTGTTCCAAGCTTTTATTCTACTCCACTTCTTGTT
This sequence comes from Nomada fabriciana, assembly GCA_907165295.1. Classification (NCBI taxonomy): domain Eukaryota; kingdom Metazoa; phylum Arthropoda; class Insecta; order Hymenoptera; family Apidae; genus Nomada; species Nomada fabriciana. The sequence goes on along the minus strand of OU015699.1, from coordinate 7,518,322 downwards.
GCTTCTCTTTCTTATTTATCGATTTTACGTAAAATCGTTTGCAAAGAGAGTTTGGCGGGACTGGGGATGCTGCACGCGCCACGATTGTTGTCACCGTGCAGTGGAGGAATTCCTGATTGCTCTCTTCCGTTTTTTTTTTGCGCCACCCTCTCGGTTCGATAAACACCCCCCCTCCGCCATTTTGACTCGTCCTTACCGATCGATAGGACGGGGATAATTGGCGGCATTACCGACGCGGTGATTGTTTCCCGAAACGACGTATTAAAAAATATATATAATTACCGTCGCTTATCGATGGACAGGTGGCGCTTCGGGTTTTCTACTTTTCTCGCCGGATCGTTTGGCTTATTTCTGTTACGGCCAACTCCTGTATGCATGCGTGATCGTATATGTGTACACACTTGCCTCCAATTGTTTAAGCATACAATCATTTTCTCTTTTTACGATGTATACGCATGGGTGGCCGATGGTTTGTTTATAGGAGGCGTCAAATATTCACGGGGCTGTGAATTTTAGGAGCAGTTTTAGGGATAGTTCAGCGAGTTTTAATGGAACTGAATTAAATTGGCATTAATTCCGCGATATTACTGTAAGGTCTGCGAACACGTACAAACTTAACGGCTCATCGGTTTGTAGGTAGCAGTAGTTATGGAGTCGTTTGCAATTCATGATTAATTATTTAATTATTTGTACGGAAATAGATAATGTTAGAGGAAATTTTTATTCCATTTTCTGAATTTGGATAAATAAATGTGGGTTACATATCGGGTATCTGTTTTTTGGTAACGGCGAATGTATGATGTCAGTGATTTTGGTCCGTGCATTATTGCTATCGATTTTAGTATAATCGTGTAATATTGGTTGATAATGTTTGATTATTTGTAAACATCTTGTTCGGCAAACTTTTGATAATATAACACCCTACGTAGACAGAATAAATATTAATTTAGTTTTACACGTAACAACGCCATTGTCAACAGATGGAGTTTACAAATATTCTCTGGATTATTTTTAAACTCTCGTTTGTTTGCCCAAACTGTTTTTGAAAAAAAGGAAGAAACGGAATCCACCTTGTTTTATTTTTATTTCATTTTCTTCTCACCTTCTCTCTAAACAAGTTTTCAATGCATTGTTTTTGATTGAATTTGTTTTGAAATAAAATATCGGTATCGTTAAAGAAAATTCTTTAAAGTATCCAATTATATCTTTCCTACTTTGCGATGTTAAAGTATTCTAAAATAGAAACGAAATTCCTTAACGTTCGAAAACATTTTTACATTATTGTTATTTATTAAAATAATATCTTCAATTCAATATTTACGAATGCACGTATCCAGTATTGCCAACGCGGTTCGTATTTCATTAAAAGATGAAAGCAAGATGTATCGTTCAATACACTTTCTATAGATTTATGGGATTCGGTGGAATTTCGTAGAGATTTATGTACATTGTACGAGATATCTGTGTGCTTAATTTTTTGTATGGATGTCATGTTATTCCACGTGTAATATGTTCCATCCATATCCATTTTCATTATACTGGGCAATATTATTCTGTAGTATTTACTTTTCTTCCGTCGATACTATTTGTTTTTACCAACTGCCCACGATTAGCAATTTCTACAATTTATTTTTGGCGACAACAAAGAGATAATTTAGGAAGATTCAACTTCACACACTTATAGTAACAGTTAATAAACGATATCAATGTTATAATTTTCAATCCAGATGTTCTAAAGAAAAATCGCGTAAAAATTCTACATTGTCGATTCATTTTCCTTATTCTCGCGACAGTCGCCTATCTCACTCACATTATGTACATATACTTACGTACTTCTTTCTCTTAATCGAGTCCCCATAAGCGTCCGGATAAACTCTTGGCCGCGGACACTTAAGTGGGTAGTACTGTGGTAACGTGTACACGTGTTTTGATTAGTCGAGATAAACGGTTTTGTTTAGTATGTACCACCAATCCTCCGATGATGAGCATTAGTCGTATAAATATATACAGGTCTATATGACGTCATATAGTACCACACCGGAGGGAATATACCGGCAGGTCTGGTACTGACGAAGGATGGCGAAGGAATTTGGTTAACGACCAGCCCGTGCGGAGCAATTATCCAGATTGAATCGATCCGTGATAATCAGATCCATCGGCTTGCGTCATTATCTGGTAGCAACGAGGTAAAAAGGAAGGAGATGTCACGTTTCAATGGTTCATTAAAGGAAAACGCCGAGTGCTCTCGGAATTGCACACGCTAGGGAATCTTTGTTGTTTTAGGGACATTCAATCGGAGGATTGATTGTTTGGAAAATCGTTTGTCCGATTGGTTGCGCAACGTTCGCCCTTGCATTAAATTGAATCGTTTTCTAATTGGACGCTCGCTTCTTTTTCTATCTGGGAGTAAACATTGACATTTTTTTAAACTGAACCAACTCGGTTCCGATGTCCCCTGATCGGACACAGTCTTCATCGGTGCACACAGATATAAAAATGTGAGACATTGAAGTGACTGGCTTTGTTTGTTTATATTACTGGTGTCGTTTTTCGAACGCGTTACTTAATTCCTACCTTGCCCGCGATCGATTATTTAAAATCGTGAATTTCGCGTTCCACGAACGCGACGCCGTTCTCAGCGTGGAATAAAATTGGCCGAGAGGTTCATTAAAAATTCCATTTCGTCGGTACACCCTTATCGTGTTTCAAAATGTTCTGCATTAAAACGCGACGGGAATTCCCTGGGAAGCCAATGCATGGGAGTTTCGACGACGCTCCAATTACATAATTTTTCGATTCCACGCCACAATCGCAGAGTTCGTTTATTTGCTCGGAAGGAATAATTGGAATCGTGTGGTTTCGCCTCAGCCCCGTTACACCAGGTGGATATCGATGCACGCGGCATGGACACATCGAAGGCGAATCTAGGGATATATTTTTAGCAGTGGTCCATCACATTTGTGCATTCGTCGTAGGGAGGAACGACATTCTCGCGCATGCTGCACTTGTGCATCTTAGCCAGGGTAGTTGGGTCAAAAGTTCAGAGGTTCACCTGGAACGAGTTGTGCTGCAACCGGTGAATTAGTTGCAGTTGTTTCAACTATAAATACATCTGGAAAGACAGATGCTTCGCTCCATTTACTCTGCTCTACTTCCTGAACTTTTTTTTGTTCGTTTTTGTAGGTTAATTGGCTTTTCAGAAAATTACCGATCTTTAGGGTCATCGGGTGAACGGGATTTTTTTAAAAATTAAAGTCGACGTCACTGTTATAGGGGATTATAATGGGATTTAGTTGGATAACTAATATAATGATCATTTAATTGGTGAATTAGATCGTTTATATTTTCGAAGGGGCGAGAAATTGATTTCTTTGTAAAACAATTTGGATCGAAGTACGAAATTTGTTGAAATTCGTAATATTAAGTATTGAGGCAAAGTGTGGTGTACTTATAAAAATTATTATTATTCATTGATAGAAGAGTTGTTTCGGTTCTTTCATTATCTTTTATGCTTGGTCTTGGATCTGTCGCCCAATTGTTTATAAAAGTTTCAGAAATTCCAGTGCACTGTTTAGAGAGGGTGCAGGTTAGTTTACAGAACTGCATAATGAGGTATTCTGCGGTTTTGAGTTACAACCGAGGAATAGCTGTGGCATCGAAGGATGTCAGTTTATAAAGTTTGGTTATCGGAGTTTAAAACGCGTCCAAGCTTTGAAAACTGATTTCAAAACTATTCAGGAGTTCGGATTTCAGCGCTTGATGGTATTCATGTAGAGTCTGGCAGGGCCATTATCGAGGTATCACGGGTGACTTCCACAAAAGGGGAATTTTGCTTTCACAAATTTTCCCCGGCGGAGAATTTCGAACGGGGGAAAAGTCAAATAACATTAAAGTATTAAGGTTATCTAGGAATTAGAGTTGATAAGCACGTTACAATTATTTTAGTTTTAACTCCGACAGACTAGCAGCAGAAAAGTCTCTCAATTTAAAACGTAAATTAAAGTATTATCGCCATCGTTGAAAAAGGATATTTAAAGTCAGTTCTTATTCTGGGCCTTCATAACCTCTACGTTATTACTTCTGTGTTGAGTACTCGTGTCAATGGTGTTTTTTTAATGGACAAAGGTTTCCCCATAAAAAATGTCGCCGTGCAGGAACATAGTTTTAACTGGTCGCATATCACGGCTCCAGTTATCCGAGGGTAAAAAGATTCGTTCTGAGAATTCTTTAACTGGAAGTTTAAATACCCCGACTTCCGTTTCCCCACTAGAAACACAGCTTAAAATATTCCAAGCATGCAAACCAGTGTGAACGTACAGAAATGTGGAAGTTCTTTTTTACCCAGTTTACTTATGTAAAATATTCATGCTATGCTATGCTATGTATATGTGAAGAAGAACCATCGGTAGAATTAACTAAAGTAAGGTAGACACATTATTAAGACATGTTCAATTTATATTGTCTAATTGTTAGTGTAAAATATTATGTAATTTCCAAAAATATTTTGGATGGAATATTTCATTTCGCACAAGGTTGCAGTGAACATATTTTCCTTCAACATTTTTCTGTGATTTACATACGAAGTTAACTACGCAGCGCGTGGCGGGTTGCCTACTGTAGGGCGCCTACATTTCAAACTTTTCGACCTTTACTACAAACAAATAGTGCAACATCGAACCTATGTTCATTACAAGAAAAATGTTCTATTTATCGTTCTCTGCCTTTTGCAATTTAATTCTTTGGTGCAGAGTAAAATTTCTTTTCACAAAATCGAAGGAGAAAAGTGATACGGCAGGAATTAATGCTTCTCAGATATAAGGAACAGTTTTTTAATCAAACCGAGGGTACTGTTCCTTACCAACTAAGAATACTTGGACAGATTAATAATGATCAATAACGCAAGATCGATCGGTAGTCCACTCGAACTTTCCCCTAGTCGAATTCCCCAAATGCAACGCAAAGAAATCTCTCCTCAAGATCAACGAGTCCCCAGATACCATTCAAATTCGATGTTTCCCCCGCAAATAATTTGCCGTCGGATGAAATTCGTTCCGCGATTTTAAGAGCTTTCGTTCCCGTCCCTATTTCTCTTTCAAGATCCATTTCTATCGATTCCACGTTACCCTGAAAGCATTGGTAGCCGGTTTCCTTTCACCATTCGGCTTGATTCTCATTTCACGTGGCTCAGTTTTATCCCCCTTCAATTTTAATGGATCTCCAGACCCGTGGAACGACATGTACGACCCGTTTAACGGAGCGTTTCGCCATCTTGGAACATGGCTCTTGCCTGTGACGTCGAGAGGTCGCTATCGTCGCGCGTGCTGACCTGTTCTTTTGCGGCGTAATTTACAGACAAATATTAGTGTCCTGATCGTTGGGTTGCTTAGGATTTCTATATAATTACTGGTCGTCAGAGCGAAGGCGAACAAACAGGAGTAGAATATAAAGTTTAAATATAGGGATTTTTGGTTGGCACGCATGGTTATGCTGTTGGGATTCCCCAACAGAAGCAGGATACACAGCTTCTGCTTTCAATTCGATACATCAATCACCTCTGCTGCTTTAATAAATAATGGAGTTCTATTTAGTAGGGACAGTACAGTAATATTAATAAATGAATAATCAAGTGACTCAGAAGCAATAATTTATTTTGCTGAAGAAATATTTTATTGATCGTGTTATTAATATATTGTACACCCCGCTTCCAACGAATCGTTTGGTTTGTCAGGATTTCTCGATACTTGTAGAATCGTTGGTCTTTCTGGAGAATAAAGGGCGAAGAAAAGGGTCTGTTCGACGTTGGTGGATGAAACGCCAGGGAATTGCGACTCGAGTGTGTGAGAAGCACTCAACCTGCAGGAGTATGATCAATCCTCTGTCGATAAATGAAACCAGCTGACCGCTGTTGGAGTGGTTGATTGTCGATTGCCTTTTTGTACTTTTTATGGTTGGTGTAGAGTAGAAGACAGAGCAAGTCTTAGAGTAGAAGAGAATGTTGTATTAGGCTATTTAAGCAATCTTTTAATATTAGACGATAGGTTAGGTATTTGAAATAAAATAAAATGCAAGATTAGTTTTTTCTTCTTTTTGAAGACACTAGAGGAGAAGAGTTTTATTCTATGGCGTTACGTTATTGAGATTGTTTTTGTTACGTTGCGGTGGTTGTTTATTTGTTTATTGATTTTTTATATTCCACTATGAATATGTATTCCTGGTTCACTATCGATTTTATATGAATAATAAAATTCGTCTCGCTCTTCTTCTGCGTTAATATGTTCTCTGTGACAAATAATTTGTTAATACTTAATGTTAGTGTTAATGTGTCGAAGTATAAGGTTTTCCTGAAAGAACTATATAGTAATAGATTTTATGTGGTAGTTTTATAGTATATAAATAATGTAAAAGTGAATTTGATGTTGCACTACGTATCATCGATATGATTGCACGTAGTATACGAGACTCGAATAGTGCAACCATATATCACAGAGGGCTTACGTAGCAAACGCAGATATCGATCTAATTTCCATTTAACGAGTGTAGTGAAAAATACGCTATCATTATTCAGTGATTAAAGAACGCTTTGAAGTTTTCACCGTTGTATACGTTGAAAGCAGTTGATATACTGCCTTCGCAAAGGAAACGCGACCTGGATAAATGTTCTTCCCAGCTCTTCGTCAAAATTAATCTCCAGGCTGACCTGCTATTGTCCCTAGGGAAATATAGGATTCTTGGGTCACTGGTTCCGCGCACACTTGAAGGACTCTTACCGTTGTACACAGAGTGCTGGTGCATTTAATATTTCGAATAAACACGAGGGATTGAAAGTTTGCTATATAGTTTCATGGCGAATTTTTATAATGAATGAAAGCGTTGATTTTTGTAACTACGAATTAACCTAAATTAACGTAAATTGTATTATCGGATAGTTACAAGGGTGTTGTAATTTACAGAGATAATAAATTGTAAATGAGTGAAAAGGGGGAATTCCCCTTTGTCAGTGTTCATATGTGAAAGCCATTACTAAAATTTAATGGAAAAATGAAATTCCCTCGAAATTCGACGTCAGAGGAAATTTTACGCCGCCCTGCTCAGCACGATAATGTGCCAGTGGAGTCGCTTTATTGCCGTTAAGTGCACTGCATGCAAGTTGGATGCAGACAACGCTCTTCCCCCTGGCAACGAATTTCCCTGGTTATCGACTGAGCCTTGAAGTTACGCTTTTGTCCCGTTCCATTGTAGGGGGGCCAAGCCATAACTAACAATAAGTGAAATCGCAGACGAACAGTCGTGTTACAGTTGGCAGTAACTGGTAGTGCACAATGGCGCAGGTGTGCCGCCACAAATATGTCCCCAGATACAGAAGGCAATAAATTTTCTGGAATAATGTTTGCTTGCAATGCAACTTTCTTTAAATTATTATAGTCTTTGCTCGCGTGTATGCCGCATTCCAGTGAGTACATTGTGAGAACATTTGTTGCGTTCGAGTATTTATTGTTCTTGCCAGGGGCACGGTTCTTTCGATTCGCAGGAATTCTCAAAGAAAATTCGTAATTTCTCTGTTGCAGTGTCACAGGTGTACAATGAAGATGGATTCATAGTAGCCAACGAGGAAAAATAAAATTGGGGCAGGTCGGAAGAAGGGAGGGGGAAATGAGTGTAATGTTCGTCATTTGACCAGGACCACCAATCAGCAATACGAATTCAGTACAAAAGAAAATAGAGAAAAACGAAAAACGAAAAAAAAGAAACAAACGAAACCCAAAAAACGAAGAAGGAAAAGCAAATATGAATTAATTAACGCAGAAGTTAGATCGATTAACATAAACCTCCAAAAGGAAAGTACAAGGAACAATTAAAGAATGGAATGAAAATTCAAACAAAGAACAAGAAACAAAGATAAAGCGAGGACAATCTAGAACAAAGTTACCTAATTAATGAAATCAACCTACATTGATTAACTATAATTATATTAGATCGAATCGATTCTACCTATTTCTATTGACGACTGAAGAGAAAAAAAAAACAAAAAATATATATATATATTCATCTATATATTATAAATTATATATTGAAGGTTAACACGAGAAGTTATTAATTAATAATCGCTGTTAATGTTACGAGATATTCGATGTTTTAAAATATTAACAAAGTGACGAAAGAAACTCCGACAAACGAATATTTGAATCTTATTATATACATATATATAAAAAATAAGTTATTCGACAAAATATAAAAAAACGAATTAAATATCGATAAACGGAATTTCTGTACGAAAAGTATGAGAATATTATTATTCTTTAGTTATATGAAACGTTTCATGTCTACTTGGGTCCACAATTAATAAGGAGGCTACGTTCGATAATTATTTTGGAGGTTAGAGACGAAGTTATTTTGAGTGAAGAATAAGAGGAAGTGGCGAAAGGGGGTGGATATATCGAAGCTAGAGGTGATTATACAGTGGAACAATTTTTTCACGCATTGTAAAGTTCTTTTGTTTATTCATCAATAGCAACAGAACATAATATCGAACATTCGTTATGGGTCTTAAGTTGTCACACCTGTATGTATACGTATACAACGGCTTTTCCCTCAAATAAAAGATAATATATTTATTAATAATTATTGTATTACATCGAACATCGGTCGAAAATAAATTATACTTGCTTGAACAAACATTCTACATCTCTATTGTGCACAAACTTATCGCCACAAAAACTGAATGAAGCAAACCGTGGAAAATGATAAATCGTTAATTTTAGTCACCTCGAATATTAAGGAACATTCAACCTACGCACCATCAAAGATATAATTGTGCGATCGTTTTGAATCAGTGGAGGCACCAAGATATTGCCTCGAAGCGGGGAATGTCGTTCTGAATCGCGTCGCCAGGTGGCCACAGCATGAATCTCGAAGTGGAACTTATCGCCGGGGTGATCAAGGGCGGGGCACCCCCGAAAAATTTGCCCGCGCCAAGGTTGATTAAAATCTTCATCGCTGGAGAACGGAATGGTCTTATACTAATCACATTTTTCTTATCTGTACTTAGATCTCTGTGTATCTGGTGTTCATTAAGTGACGCATTTTTTTATTTAAACAAATCGTTGTTACGACGCAGAGAAATTATTTTTCCTATTATGTTTTGAGAATCTTAAGAATTATTATACAGGGTGCCCCGTAACTGGGGAACTTCCCGGAAATGGGGGGTAGCTGGGGTGATTTTGAACAACTTTTTCCTTGACCAAAATATTGTTTGAAGCTTCGTTTTTGAGTTATTAACGAAAAACACTGGCCAATCAGTGCGTTGGTTCGCGACCACGACAGCGCGCAATTGAGAGTCACGTGTTGGAGCGCGCGCTCTACGGGCGCTCTGATTGGCCAGTGTTTTTTGTTAATAATTCAAAAACGAAGCTGCAAACCACATTTTGGTAAAGGAAAAAGTTGTTTAGAATCAGCCCAGCTACGCCCCGTTTCCCGCTGTTCCCTGAGTTAGCGACCACCCTGTATAGTAGAATACTATTATTTGGAACGATAGTAAATTAACTACTATTAAAGAAATATAGGTAAGATACATTTTTTCCTTGATTCGTAAGGAGTGAAGGAAAATGCGTTATTTATGAATCGTCCTGTATTCTTAATAGTTGAATTGCCATTTAACCCATTGTTCACCAACATACCTTTTAATTCCTCTTCTTATTTTTTCATATGAAACAAATAATAACTTTGGGTTGTAAAAAGGAGAAAATAATTCTGACGTTTAATAAGCACAATGGGTTAAATTAATTCCAACGCTTCGTTTGTTTGTTCATTATTTCGGAGGGAATTAAATGTGTTAATATACAGAGCTGTTCAAATATAAATAAAACGTCTGTGATTTTTCGTTAGAAAAATATCGGACGACTTTTTAATCTGCAAAAACACTTCTCCCCATTGTTGTTTATTCTACAAAATCAATTAATTTAATCGTGAATTATGGAGAAGACAATATACAAAATATTATTTGCACATCTCTGTATTCTTTTCTACTCGCTTTTGTTTGTACGCCTGACTAGCTGTTTATTTTCTGTTAATTGTCATTATTGTTTAAGGTACGCTTGTTTGTTTAATTAGTACTAATTTATATTTGTGTGCGTGTGGTACATGTTGCTTGTGTTCGTATGTAGTTGTCGCCGATGTTTGTATTATATTATTTATTAATTTAATAATTCGATCTTTGATTAATAAAGCACCTTCAATTCCCTAGACACCTGAGATTTTTCTCCCAACAATTTCTTCGCTTATATTTTCTATTATACAACTTTTCCTTCTTGGATCACGTTGCGTCACAGAGGAATATAGCAGTCAAAACTTAACTTGATATCGAGATGCACCAATAAACGTGTGCTTAAGGATCCCCCTATAAAGGGGCTATTGTCAGAGAGTATCCGGTTTAACGAGATCGTGAAACTTTATATGTTCCGAGAGAACTAAGGAATAATGCCCGCCAGTAACAACAGGATAAGTAGAGAATTTTATCTTTCATAAAGAACAATATGAATTTTATCATCGTTATCTTCAACAGAGTGGCAAATGTCCAAAGTAGTCGTTGGAATTTTTGATTTCCAATAATATACATATGTATACTCAAATATTTCGTTTACGTGAAAACTCAGACCATCTCTGAGAAATTGAATTATTAATCAAATTAATAAACTCAGTGTTAATTATATTCGTTACTGTGTATTTTAATGCATTGTTGTTTAGTGTCCATTGTTATTAATTTACGCTTGTGCAGTAGTTACATTATGTATTTCGCTCGTTGTTAGAGCTTTTTCCTTATTTCCATTCATTTTCAGAATTCCTAGAGGAGAGGAAACAGTTATTGGAACTCGTCGGGCCTGAATTGCAATCGATTTATGACGACATGGGAATTGAGGTGAGAAAAAAAGTAGAATGAAGTTTTATTATATATTTTCCAGTCAAATAGAAACATATTTCCTCCGGGGATATGTATGAGAATTTTTGCTGCTTCATGAAAGTTTATTAAAGTTAACAAATTGTTGAAAGTAAAATGTTTTGCTATCGAAATCGTAAGCAATTTAAATTTATATCAGTCCCCTTCTATCGTCAAATCCTAATTCATTTAAAACGCAGATTTATCATACTTTCATTATTATCCTAAAATATTCTGTCCTTTTGTTTATAATTAGGTTCTGCTGGTGGATATGCAATATGCAACGAACGCGAATCCTGATAGAAATCCATTCTTGGCTGAACACTTTTTCGACGAAATACACGCCGGTTATCAACACTCAAGGGGTTGTTTCCTACTTGTGAGTTTTCCATTGCAATACACACTATAAGAAATATTAAAATTCGAAGTAAAATTTCACTCTCCCAATGAATGCTATCAAAGTCAAGTAGAACACCCCTTTAATACAAATTTAATATAAATATATCGATACGCAAGAAGCGATTAATTAATATTTCTCTCCATTCGTTTAAATGTCCCGCCATTGGCCCGCCATTGGTCCCGCCATTGGTCCCGCCATTGGTCCCGCCATTGATCCCACAAGGGTATTCCCCTACGCCTATAAAGACGTACGAAAATGTTCGAAATTCCAAATCCGTTTCCCCCAGTTGCTAATCGGTGACGAGTACAATACCGGATGGCTGCCGTCGAAGCTCACTTCCGGGACGTACGAGGCCCTTTCACCTCGATGCTCGAGTATGGCGCATTATTACGAGCACGACAGCAATTGCTACGTCTTAAAGGCTGGAAGGTAGTCCCGTTTTATTATGTCGTTGCATGAAAGCGAAATGGAAATGGCGTGGGCGTGGACGAGGGGCGATAAAACGGGGGATGGTTTTATTACTCCAATCTGTGCCTCGCCTTCCTTTCCATTCCCCGTCTCCCCCTCCTCTTAATTTGCTGTATCAAGTTTGCCATCCACCTTTCTTCCTTTCCTCCTTGAATAAATATTAGCGGATCCACTTGGCGACGATGCTCTATTGTCTGCGACCCGGTTCTCCGGGACGATTTTTTTTATCCCTATGTGGAACAGTTGGCAGACCTGCGTGCATAGCGTTTGGAGTTTATTGGGAATTGAGGGAATCGGGGAATTCGGATTTTATAGGTGAATGTGTTGTTTTTTCGTTGTTTGCCAATTGGCTTTGATTTTGTTATTTACATGTTTAATCCCTTGGTTAAAAATGTTTTTATCGCATGGGACGCATTGTTTAAAAACTGATACAGGTAAATCACAGCCTAGTGAAATTTGTGTTGCAATTGATTAACAGGCTGGGAACTGTAAAGGACAGTTGGCATAGTTCCGAGCCAACGATAAGGGAGGCAGTGAAGAAGGCTGCAGAGTCTGCTATTTCAGAAAATTGTGATAACGAAGAAATTAGGAATATACTGAAGAGCACTGCGGAAAGGCAGCTCGAATATGCTTTAAGTAAGTAATTAATAAATATGTTTTTACCAGGATAATAATTAAAGGGCCAATTTTCTTAGAAACAAATACCTATTATTTCCTTTACTATGATCAAAAATAAATAGAATGGAAAATTAATTTTATATTCAGCATTAATTAACACATGTATAAATGTGATTTTATGAATTAAAAAAAAACATTTTCGTTCTGAAATAATTTTCCACAGAGCTGGACGAAAAGGGCGAGGGCATCATAGCAGTGACGCGCTCCTGGAAGGGGAAAAAGGGCGCCAGGGCGGATACATCGTTAAAATCCCTAGTAAACAGCCGCCTACCGGCCGACAATATAATTAACGTCGAGGTAGACCAGAAAACAGGCGGGATTAATCCGGAGAACAGGGCCCACAAGGGATACCTGCTGCACCTTTGCCGACTGGTGGTCAATCGTGTACAAAACCTGGTGAATTCTTCCATCGAGGTGGACCCCGAGATCAAGAGCAAGAAGAAAATGGTGCAAGAGATTTATGCGGAGAGCTTGATGCATTTGGCACTCCTGCGAGAAGTTGAACCGTGCGTGGACAACGAATACATCGAAAGGGTCAAGGAAATGCTGATAGCAGGTAATTATTATAAATAAGGAGGTAAGGATATTTTAAATTGTGGGCCGCGTGAGAACGTTTAGCAGTAATGCAATTGTTTCAATGTGACAGGTAAATCGCAGAAACACGGGCCGATCTTGATAAAGGGCGGCAAGTATTCGGGGAAAACGTCCTTATTGGCGAGGATCTACGCAGACGCCTCCGATTGGCTGGACTGCCCAACTTACAGAATCGTCCGTCATTGCGCCTCCACTCCACGGTCAGCCTACAGCCTCGAGTTACTTCGAGTTCTCTGTCAGCACGTCGGTTTCCTTTCCGGTTTATTGGACGGAAGCCTTCCGAAGGATGCGTCGTTCGATCCGCTGTACCTGAACAATTGGCTGGGTCAGATTATGAGGAAGATCGAGGAGGAACCGATGAAGGAGCAACTGTTGATACTCATCGACGATCTGCATCGATTGCATCCGTTGGATTGCGACATCGTTGCTGCCCTCTCGTGGCTGCCGCTGAACTTACCGCCAGGTTAATACGAGACGTATTTATCGCCACAGGGTATATTGGTCAGGGCTGACAATGAAACAGTCTCGTCTGTTGCGAACGTTCTATGTAGGAAGTATATTGGGTTGTCCCAATAGTTTCTTCTGCTGTTTGACTGCTCAAACACACTGACCAATCCATTTTTCGTTGATGTTAGGGCACTCTGTTGTTTTCTGGCTTTCCAATAGTGCTATGTCGTTTGAATTGATAGGTTCAGTTGCCGTCCTGCGTGTATCGAAAGATGGAAAAGCAGGGATGGCGTTATGGGTCTGATTTGGAATATTCTAGCCCCCCCCCTTGCTCTTCAAATCTTGCCTTTCTAATTATTAATTATTTATTTCCTCAAAAAGTTCTATTCCTTGTAAAAAATTGAACTCTGCAAATAGGATAAATATCATGTTGATCAATATTTTGCAACAACATGAAAAAAATGCTAAAACATGATATCGTGATGCATTCGAACGGATCAAGGAGAATGATGAAGAAGAACGTATCGTGAATCATTTGAAAATATTGTACTCTTGGTGAAACTGTTTGCAGTGCATATTTAGTAGGAAGCTTTTGCGACAACCCAATAGATTAAAGTACGCAGGTCCTGCACTGGCATAGGCACACCCCTGGCCAACGGCAAGTCGTTAGTAGAATAGGTTAGTGTGGTCAGGCCCAAAGATCTGTTACCTACGGGACCTGTATCTTCCTAACGCGTGAACTTCGGAGGCTGGCGCCACTGTCCCATTCTATGACACCCGCCCAAATTTCGTCAGAATTTTTATAAATATGTTTACAATAAAATATTAAATTCCATCGGAAAATTAGATGCTCTGTTGAAAGGCCGAGGAATTACTATATTTTTATAGTATATTATTGTTCGTTTCAGGAGTCCATTTAATAGTAACGACGGCTCTTCCTCCAGAATTATTACGGCTTACCCCGGTGCAGAAAGAAAGATTACGTAGCAACGAAATATTAATCGAGCTCCAAGATACTAGTTCAGATTCCCAGGAGGCAGGAAATGTGTTCGACACTTTAGAGAAATTGATCGGTGAGCGGGCAGCGAACAGAATTGGCGCCATCTTGGCTTCGACTGAGTACGGTCTATCCGAAACGGAGATCCTTGAGGTAATTATGCCCACTGGAGGTGATGGACCACTGTTCTTGGACGAAGGACAGTTCAATTTTGCCACCTGGTGCTTGTTTAGAAGAACGTTCAACGAATTTTTAAAGGTGATTCTTATTATACAATTATTTATTTCTTTGGAATTTGGATATTTTTCCTGGAAGAGGATAAATCAATTAGTGAATACCTAGATAAAAATTGCCTTTGCTAGTTTAAGCAATAAATATCAGTTTCTCTATTTCATCGTCAGGCTCGAGTGATGAGCGGACGGTTGCTGTTCTCCTGGCGCCATCCAATCCGTGACCTGGCTCGAAAGAGATACTTCCCCACCCAAGAGATCCTGAAGAGTTACCACGGGGAACTGGCGAACCTCTTCTTCTCCGATGACTTCGAGGACAAAGAGGACAAATCCTCGCCTGAAGAAGAGACCCCCAAAAAGGAAACACCGTTCCAAAGCAGACCAAGGTCTCAGGACACAACGTATAATATAAGACACGTGGAGGAAGCCTGGCTGCATCTGTTGCGTGCTGGTGACGTGGAGAAGCTGAAGAAGCTGGCGGTTTGCGCTTTCGATTTTCTTCTGGCTGCTGTGCAAATGGTTTCTGTCAGCTACTTGAGGTGTGCCCTCGAACACTCGAGGAAATACTTGCTGGAAAGGGACTTGGAGTTGGTGTACTACACCGTGAGGAAGTCCAGCGACATCTTGACCAGGGATCCCCTCCAGCTTGGTGCGCAGCTGATATGTTGGTTGAGGCCTGTGGCTGAAGATGGCGGCGATCTGGTGAGCAATGTAGCGGTAAAGCTTATGGGCGAAGGTAACGAATTAAGAATAACTAAATTGCCGACACCAGTATGCAGTTTATTATAAGAAAGCTCAGTTTATCTTTGCTGCTTATTCGTTCACGACTAAACTAGGCGCTACTCGACTAGACCCGTTTTAACTTAAAATGCAGTGTCATAACCTAAAGGAACTTAAAGAACTAGAACTAAGAACTAGCCTTAAAATTAACTATAATAACACTAGCCTAGTTTAATCTAATCACGCCTGTCGTCGGTAAAGCTGGAAGCTACTTCGCGACCAACGGGAACGCTTTTAATTTCGTGGACGAAATATCTAAATTAATTGTATGGATATATTAATAATTATTTGGTATTAATATAATCTTTCGATCGAAGGTCAGCAGAATGGTGACGGCAGCAATGGCATGGTGCGACGGCTATACGGCGCCATTGTTGGTACCACTGAACGGATGGCTGCAACCCCCTCTACCTCTTCAAATTCGCACTTTGTCCTGTCCCCAAGGTGTGAAACTAGTCGAGGCTGCTCCTTCAGGGCAGCACGTTATCGTTGTTCCTTTCCAGGGGGATGCTCAGCTCTGGCATGTGATGTCTGGCCAATTGGTCCATTCGTTCAAAGGCAAATATCAATGATATTAATAATAATAATAAATTCACTTTAACTCTGTCTATAACTTATCCAATAACATGTGGAAATTATTATAATTCGTTTCATTCAGTATTTAATAACTTTGAATCTCCACCCTTCAGCTTTTCGATTTAATTCATTTTTCTGTGCCCGTTGTAAATAATTCGTTTCGCATATTACGATATATTGTTAAATGATGTTTCTGTTTATATCGATTGCATTTCAGGACACTCGAATCCAATTTCGTGTTTGGCCGTGACCCAACACTCGCAGTACCTGTTAACAGGCTCCGAGGACACTTCGATTATAGTCTGGGATATGAAAGAATTGACGCTGAAGCTAAGAATTCAAGAGCACATCGCCCCAGTTCTGTGCTTGACTTCGGCGCTGAAGAATTCTGTGATTGTCAGGTTCATGGCTTTATTTCTTATAAAAAAAATTCATAAATATCAGTGGCCAATTTTCTTACAATTTGATAGCAGTCCGAAACATTTGGGGAAAAACGAAAGATGGTCCCCAAAAATTAGAAGAAAGAAAACAAGAACGGTCCCCCTTCATCCCCAAATTAACACCAAATCCTTGTCTTCTCTTTCAGTGGCGGCGAGGACTCGAGAATTATCGTCACGAGCCTCCTCAACGGCGACGTTTTGATAAAGGTGGACCACCACAGGGGCCCAGTGAATTCCATTCGAGTAGATTCTGCTGGCGAGATCCTCGTTTCCGGCTCTTCCGACTGTACAGTCTGCCTCTGGTGTCTAGTGAGATTCACGTTACTAAAATGCATCGTGCTTCCCTCTGCCGTGACAATGCTCGACGTTTCGGCGGACTCCGTGTTCCTATTGGCCGCATGCGAGGACCAGAAACTGTACCTGAGATCTCTGGCCACTGGGACCGAGATCCACACATTGAGGGGCCATCAAGGCGATGTGAAGAGCATCTGCTTGGCCAGAGACTGTAGAAGGGCCATCGCCGGAGGGGCCAAGGGCAAGGTTTCCGTTTTCGACATGCACAGTGGGCGATTGACGAGGACCCTGCCAGCGAACCCCTCGTCAGACATCACCGCTGTTAAAGTAAACAATTCGAAATTGAAATAGTCGCTTCTGGGTGTGTGCATTTGGGCCACTGAAGATTTGCTTGTAGTGGGCAAGGCTAGTATAATTGTCGCCACCTAGCGGAGAAACGATTGAACTGAAAATACCCATCTGTCGTAGAATCCTTCTTCGGCAATTGAACAGTACCCAAGTACTAAGCACCCGATAATTCAATTAAATTTCTAATTCGAGTGCCATTTAAATTGAATGGTTTTTCAAAAGGTAACTGAGAAGGACGATTTCCTGATAACTGCTTCCGGTGATCGAGTGACCTATTGGAGTTTTCGCGGCGAAGAGGCGCACATTAAACCCCAGAAATCGAGCAAACAGGAATCCTTGCACCCTCACACGGCTCCTATTTCTTGCTTGGATATATCCAGAGATGGAGCAATGGCGGTCACTGGTGGAGTCGACTCTCTTGTGAATCTCTGGCAGTTGAACACCCATGAACTGCTCTCGACTTTCGAGGGACATATCGCTAGCGTCACCTGCATTGCGTTTTCGGCATCCGGTTTGTTCGTTGCCTCTGGTAGGTATATTAGTTACAGAGACTATAAGAGGCTAATTGAAATTGAATTACATATTGTTTATTATCTTTCTTTTATTGTTATATTGAATTAGAGTTCCTTTTCTTTATTTTTATTTTTTCTCCTATAGTTTAGCTTATTTATTTTTTACACCCTTTAAGTAGAGTGTTTTTAATATTAGAGATCACGCATGCTTTAGTACGTTAGGCATGAAGATTTTTTATTGTTGGTCCGACGTTAATTTCTCGAGACTTACCACAGTCGTTTTAATTACGATTGTCGTCCTGTTGATACAATAGGACAGGAACATTTTGTTCTCAGAGGTATCGAAATTAATTGTTACCAACTATGCGTGTACAGTACACCGATAATACTATTTCAAATACGTCGAATTTCTTCAATCGATTTAATTAACAAATTTCGTATAACTGGCTAAATTTACGAATACATCAGACATTTGCGATAACTTTAACGAACGAATTGAATAATACAGTAATATTACAAAAATGATGAATGAAAAGCAAATTAGCCGCTGTTTTCTTTACATTATCGAGATTCGGGTGCATAACCTAATAATGAAATTTAATTGAAAACAGGTTCTGAGGACAAGACAGTTCGCGTTTGGGGCTTGACGTTAGGTTTAGTAGTAGCAACCTTTAAGCATCAGGCACCGGTCACAGCGGTGACCGCCATGTTCGATGGCCGAAGAATTGTCAGTTCTGATAGGGCTGGTGCAATTCGAGTTTGGGCAGCTGATACTGGCATTCTAATTCAGTCAGTATGCGGGCCTGGTCGATGTTTTACAGTTTCCTCTGACATGAGGTACATATGATCAAAGTTAATAAAATTTCGTCAAAAAATACTCTTTATGAAAGAGGACATAGAACAGAATGAAAACTATTGCTTTAAACATTTATTTATATATCGAAGAAGGTATTTAACGGCAATTTAATTTTTCAATACTAGTAGTAGTCTTTGAATTCCCATTTGAGAAAGATATTAGTTGCTTTAGATCAGCGTTGTCCAAGCGCGGCTCGCGAGTTGTTTGGGATTCCCCGACTCTTGAATACGTTACCAGGGAAACACGCGACGCCAAGATGGCGGCTACGGTTGGCCAGTACCTCTGAGTGCTTGGGCATCTCAAATACTGCATATAATATCTTAAATATCTCTGCTAGAATTTGAAGTTAAGCAAACATGTTTCAGACAAAAGTTGTGCCTTGAACAGTACAACGTTTGTCTTGGATATATTTGCTTAACTTCAATATCCATAAAGATATTAATGGCACTGATGCAAGCATACCACGTGCAAAGACCGATTGGAAGGGCAAGCCACTGGACAGCGTTGTTTTAGAGAATTTCTAGAGGTTTATAGTTTTCTTGGTAAAATTAGTTTCTTACAATCTATAGATATATACGTAGGACTACGTATTTTAATTCCTTGCTTCGTATTCTGGATAAAGTTGTTCGTTGACAAAACTAAATATATACGAGGGTTTCCTGCTTTAATTTTTAGGTACGCAGTATGCGGCACAGGTGACAATCAGTTAAGAATAGTAAGTTTAGGTGCCGGGCCCGAAGAAAAGTATCAGGTGTCTCATTCTCAGGAGATCACCTGTCTTGTTGTCACTCCAGATGCTCGGCTGTTGATTACGGGTTCTAGGGACATGAGTCTGAAAGTGTGGCAGCTCGCTGGCGGTAAATTGTCGCAGGTTTGTTAACCTAACTAAGCGATCCTTCGAGCACAAGCGATTTAGAATGACAACCTTTATTCGTGCGTTGCTTTGGTACAGAACAAAGTTTGCATTTCTGTTCAGGCCCTGGTTGGACACACGGACCACGTGACCTGTGTAGCTGTTTCCGTTCTGGACAAGTCCATCGTGGTCTCCGGTTCCAGGGATGCCAACCTAATTGTCTGGGACATTAACACTGGCAGCGATCTTCATACCCTGAAGGGTCATCTAGGTTACATAACGTGCGTCAAGCTATCGGGAGACGGGACACTGGCAGCCTCCGGCAGCGAGGACAAGAGCCTCATAATATGGGACACGAAGAAGGGCTGCTCCCTCAGCACCATTATGCTTCACGTTCCTCTGCTAGGCCTAGAAGTGGCGACAGACTTGTCCAGGCTTGCGTTGCATTTGCTTGAACACAAATGCATGCCGATTCTTTGCCTGCACAATACACCGGCGCAGTATGTCAAGCTGCCCGATTACGTGGCCCCCTGGTGCGACGCCAGAGAGTTGCGACCACCTGGTCCGAAGAGACCCAATAAAAGGCTGCTGAAGAAGGAGGTGTCGCTGGACAGCGACACCTGGCACAGAAAGTACGGACACCTCACTTCGGGTAAGACAATCCCAATCTTTCGACTCCACTCTTTGAGGCCCTCCAAAGGACACGAACGCTTAACGGATAATAATATTCGTTTTTATTTAGGGATGCTGACGTCGTCGGTGGAGAACGGGTTACAGAGACGATTCAGCGTGAGCGCATCGATGGACGAGATCAGTAAAGTTGGATTAACCAGCAGCCCCTCAGGATTGGGGCCTGAACAGGCTGCCCTGGCCCAGTCGCAGCACTTCGACCAACTCGAAGCACTCTGGAACAAACAATCACCGCCGGCTAGACCGCGTGCCCATGGCAGAACTCTGTCGAAGCAAAGCTCGTTGCAGGCCACGCGAATATCTGATTCCGAGGAGGAGGGTGAGCTTCTTCGATAGTCTTTCACGACTTGCGCTTCATTTTATCGCTTAATGCTAGAATCGGAATTTTCGAAGACAGCTTTCTTTCGTTATTTGTGAACATTCGATTTTCCAACGAAGATGTTATATGGAATGTGAGAATCGAAATGTTCCTTGGAGTTGAAGGTAAGCTTTGTATTAATTTCATTCTAGGTCTGCCAGACTAGAGGAACATCTGGTTAAAGAATGAACGGACTAATTCCTAATTATTGTACCTATTTCATTTCCGTCGTCTTTCGGAAGAGCAAGGGGAACAATACGAAAGAGGGGAAGAGAATTAAGCACGTCCCTGGGTAAAGCTTTAAATTACAAATATCTCGTGTCTGATGCAATAAACGTAACTAAACATAAATATAAATGAATGCACGTACGCATAATGTATATCGATATTAGAGATGAAATAAATTAGAGGTTATTTATTTTCATCCCCCCATCCCACCTTTGAAGATAATCATTTTTATTATAGCGAAAGGTGCCAGTAAGTTATTATTACTTCGATGTACCTTATTTGTATTTCGTGGGAATGCATTGTCTTTTATAAAAGAGGAAAATTCAGCCATTTGTTGTGCAGAACGAACTTGTTTGTTTATTATTTCAAGTGGCATTAATAATTACATAAATATATTTGAACAGAAGATATTTACTACGGTGCTCGTAAACGTGACCCCTCGCATTATAATAATCGTGCCTGATAGAACTTAGAATCCATTTTTTAATTGCTTTTTATAATAATCTGCGACAATTCGCCAGGCCTTTGGCGCCATAAATCCCTCCGGAGGATTTCCCCCAGATTTTGCTAGCGCTGCAAAAACATCGAATAGAAGGTTTCAATATTTATCATGAGTTACTTCAAAATTACAAGCTTTTGTTTGGCTAAGTTTTATCAGCATTTTCGTTGCGCAAATTCATGAAACAATTTTGGTGTTTTAAGTATAATTTGCTGTTTAATAAGTTGCAAATGAAAATGTTGATGACTTACTTCGCATTTTGGTCCCGGAGATAAAAGTGAAATCCTGTGATCGTTCTGGCTCGAAGAACGCCATTCTTTTCGCCCTATTATCGTAAGCAGCTACTCTAAACGGTATTATCTCAAGTTGCTGAAGGCCTGGCGCCATCGAGAGTACTCTCGATCCATGCGTGCCGTCGTAAAGATTGCCTAATTGAATTATTACGAGTTATTAACCGTTTGAGTGCGGAAGAATTTTTTTACGTATATGCTAAAAGTGCGGAATGAAATGCGTAATTATTTTTTTTGGAAAATAATAAAAATAGTTTTAATTATTATAAAACAAGTAATTTTTACTAACAAAAATGTTTTTTATTCTCACTTATTACATGAGTGTTTTGCTGCACAAACGCCATGAATTCCTTTTTTACAAACAGCGCAAATTTGGCATAGTGCTTTTTGTAATTATCAGTATAACACTTGTTAAAAAAAAGAAAACAATTTTTAATGCAATAAATATAAATACAACTGTTCTCAATTAATACGAAAAGTATACTAACAAACAGCGGTGTGGTCACGCGTCTCCGCATTCTTGGCTGGACAAGAGAAGCGCGATCGCGCTCCTCCGCATTTTTAGCATATAACAAGCGAAGCGCGATAGCGCTTCGCCGCACTCAAACGGTTAAGAGAAAAATTAACGAGAGAAATGTAGAATAAAACAAGATGCAAAGAATATCTTAATTGTAATCCCAATTGATTATACGCGTATATTACCATCTGGGGTTTTACATTTGTCTGGGTGTGGCAAGCCTGCGGGATCACGACCAACTATGTAAAAATTAGCCCCTGCGATCATTCTTGCTTTAGCGTGCCATTGTACCTAAAACGTCAGAACAATTCGTGCTGAGCTTCAATTGCAATCCCTTGTGCTCGAATTTTCAATTATTCGAATACGTTTTACACAATGTTGCAATTCGTAGTTATATCAAAATTCTACAGCACGTTGGGAAAGTATAGTACTGCGCTTGCGCAAACGTGCAGGTGCGGTACTAAAAATATGTCCCTAGATTGACATCGCGCGATGTTGACATTTGTTTTCTAGTAACATTGCAATATTTTACCTCGGTAGGTCCGGCATACAGCATCGGGCTTGGAAAGATGGCAAGAATGGTATCTTTGTGCAATACGTTCTCCTCCAGAACACTCTGGTGTTGATTTATTCTGACAGTTAGTGGTACATCGTCTTCTTTCGTCCACCCTCCAAGTGGATGCAATAAGAGAACCGGTTTCTTGTATCCACGCTCCTCCGCCAGATGTCTCCTGGTGTCCTGAGGTTAATTTCGAACAGAAAGCAACGCGTTAGAAAAGAGATACGCGCCAGTGATATTATTCAAACAGTTAACACTTGTTAGTACGATGAAAGTTCAGTTTTAGGTTAACTTCGTTTTAGTTTTTCCTTCGAAATAATCGTCACAGCCAATCACAAACCTGCATTAAGAGTGCGTGGCCATTGTGAATAGGATTTCTCAATTGAAAAGCGAATACAGCATCGGCGCCCATTTCTCTGCACCTGTCCCTAATTTCATTGGGAGTGAGTCTGTACCTGTCGAGGCCATCGTTCCATTTAACCCTTTCTAGTACCTCTAGTTCCCCACCGACAAGCCAATCGCCAGACTCGTGGATCATTTTGATATAAGGATGGCCTGGATCATTCGTCCCGAATTCTCTGCAACACCTGTTACGATTCTCTCTTAATTCCAATTTAAATAAATATGGGAAATAATTGAACTTATTGTAGGGCACAAAATTATGGAAAATATAATCGAAGGGCCGTTTTATAAATAATTATAACTATGATCGATAATTTCGAATATTTTGGGGAGAAAATGGAAAAGTTGCCATACCTCTCTTCTTTTCGGTGCGCGAAAAATTCGGGCCTCCTTAAAATTGCGATGGCGCGACCTTGATACTTCAAGGTCAGCGCTGGTACGTCGGTATACCTCTCTTTCTCGGCTTCGCTAACCGGAAGTACAATGGGTATGGACTGGTTGATGATATTACCATCCTGTCCAATGGTTTTGAAATGCTGGCACTGAGGAAAGTATAGTTTATTTATTTAAACAAAAAAATCGATTACATTGTTAGATAATATAAGTGTTTTATTAATATTATTAATTTTATTTCTGCATTATTGATCAAGAATACTTGCTTGCAAGTATTGGTCCTCCCTCATGAATCCTCTGAGTGGGCTAGCCCATCCTTCAGCCAGCACTTGTACCCATTGTAAATCGATATCAGTGATTTCGATACCTGAAATTAATCATCGACTTAGAATACAACATTTGTTCGTTTAACCAAATTTGAAATCGTTATTTTAATTTAATTTAATTTTGAAGAGTCACGAAATTAAAGCGTCAGTAATCTCTCTTAAAAATTAAATTCGAACGCAGTTAGTCCCAATTAATTAATCACACAACTACCACTCTATCAACAAAAGATCCCTAGATCCTCAGTAGCACTGCATTACAAAATAAATAACGTTTAAAAAAGCAAACATTTCCACGGCTCGTAACGCCGCGTTAAAATAAACCAAAGAAACGTACTGAAAAGATTTTCTGCCTCCCGTCCAGCCTCTTCAACCCTTTCTTCCCCAACGAATAATTCTTCCACTTTCTCGCAAACCTCCGGGAGTATTCCTTCCCGCCTCAGCAACTCTATCGCCATCTGCGTGGACACCTCCAAACTATGACTTTCCGTGTCGATAACAAGGTTTGCATTTTTAGGCGGCTCGTATTCCTGTCCAATGCCGGTGAAACTTTTAATCATGCCTTTCCTCGCCTTCTCGTAGAGCCCTTTCACATCCCTAGCCTCGCAGGTCTGTACGGATGCCTTGACGAATATTTCGAAAAATTTCAAGTCGAAATCCTCTAGGATCTTCCTGGCCAGCTGTCGGTCAGCCTCGAACGGCGATACGAAACTGCAGATGGTTATTATTCCGCAGTCTGAGAATAATTTCGCCACTTCTGCTGCCCTTCGTACGTTCTCCTCGCGATCTTCTTTGCTGAAGCCTAAATTCCGATTCAGTCCACGGCGAACGTTGTCACCGTCGATACTGTAGGCTGGGATTCCCTGGAGAATGGGCCGATGTTGATTAGAAATATTCGAATAACTTCCACAACGCAGTGTTTTATGAATGAGTGTTTATGTGTTCTGCTTCAAGTGCAGTGACATACGCTTAATGAAGTATTAGGGGAAGCTTATATTTTCGTGGGAAATGAACTTTCCATAGACTGAATTTAGAGTCCTCTTTCCATACATAATGGTCAGGTTAGGCGGACCTACGACTCTGTTGCTTCAATTTACGTAAATAAATAGATGTAACTGTTACCTGAGATATTAGGTAATTTTCTAGCTGAAATGATATGGAAGTCTTTCCGGCACCAGAAAGTCCTGTCAGCCAAATGGTGCATCCACGAAAGCCTTTGTATTTTCCGAAAGAGTTTCCTCGTCTTTCCCTGGATACATGGTGGATCTGTTGCACCACATTTGACGACAGGATCTGCGAACATTCAAATTAAATATAATTAAACTATGAAGAAGGTTGGAAATGAAATTGAAATGGTAAAATCTTAATGGTTTATTATAATTATTTAATTTTGTTCGTATGAGATCAAAATTTAATTATTCAAATTAAATATAAATAAACTATGAAGAAGGTTGGAAATGAAATTGAAATGGTAAAATCTTAATGGTTTATTATAATTATTTATTATTGTTCGTATGAGGTCAGAGGTATTTAAACAGATGCAATATTTAAATGAAACAAATGGTCACAATTACTTAAGAATGTTCAGATATGTTTAAAGCAGCACGTTTAAATTAAAGTTTTGCTCGAATAATTTTTCTCTGACCAGAAACATGCACATCAGTTGAAATATACACAAACAACATTTTCCATTGCAAATTATTACGTAATTTGAACTATCCTTATGTAACGATAAAAACCATGTCAACAATAATTATAATAAACCGTGTTGTATAAGTATACATTCCATCACTTTCACAATATTAATGCACGAATAATTAAATTAACAAATTGTATTCATCAGATTACGAATTGCCCCTCCTTTTACATTTTACTATACGAATAATAAATAAAAATAATTAAACAAAATCTCGACGTACCTGATCCGCTTTTCTTTGCGTATTTCGATTTTCCGAAGTCTTCATGTACATTCCCATTATTCAAAATAATTACAATCTGTTTTCTCAATATTTACAACTATAACAATTTATATATCTTTAATTATATACTTTCTCCAACGAGCAAATTAAGTTAATTATTCACGCTTTGTACAATTCTGATCGGAAGAAAGTATTCGGAGGGATAGCTTCGGTTCGACTGTCGAAGATTGAAATTCTCTCAAGCGAGAAAGTGAAAAGGAAAGTACATAACTCGGTTCCGTGGTGGGGTCGAAGAATTTCACGGAGCACCTCGATTAAATAAAACTAGGAAGATTGTAAAAGGAAGCTGAGCATCGTGTCACCCATAGCTTTCTTGTTTGTAATAATCAGTTGTTGAAAATGTTGCTATTGTTATATCAAAATTATTGCTACGTTACTGTTTTACTATTGCAGTATTAATATTCATGCTATTGGAAAGTATATCAAGTGCAATGCAAGTGGCATCGTTGAATCTTATCAATGTAAACTTCTTCCTTTTTATAATCTCTCGTATTATTCATAGCGACGTGGAGTTTGTTAAAACCAGACATCGATTAGATATGACAAATTTTTAACATTGAAATAGGAAAGTCGTATCACGTAATGAATATAATAGCAACGATGAATAATGATAGTAATAATAGTGATAGTAGTTGCTATTAATATAGAATCGTTTATATTTAATTAGAGAATGGGTCGGATAATTAAAAGCTGAAACCGTATCGTGTTCTGACCATAATTATTAACCCCGATGATAACACAGTTAGACATTGTAATTACGGACCGATATTCTTTGCATACAATATTTTAATCTTTAACACGTTGACTGACACTAGACCTTCCGTTCAGGCCGCGTCAGTCATCGGTGACTGACACTATACTTTTCGTTCAGGCCGCGTCAGTCATCGGTGACTGACACTATACTTTTCGTTCAGGCCGCGTCAGTCATCGGTGACTGACATTATACTTTTCGTCCA
The DNA here is from genome assembly GCA_907165295.1 of Nomada fabriciana. Taxonomy (NCBI): domain Eukaryota; kingdom Metazoa; phylum Arthropoda; class Insecta; order Hymenoptera; family Apidae; genus Nomada; species Nomada fabriciana. The sequence goes on along the minus strand of OU015699.1, from coordinate 7,491,725 downwards.
GGCGCCGGTGTTTCACAATATTAAGCTAGGCTTCAGTGCGCCGTCGCGTATGTCGCGTCGTGCGGCCTAAACGGAAAGCATGGCAAAACCGGCGTGGCGCTCAAGGTGTTAACATGACCGATAATAATTTATTTACAGTATAATACCTCCTGTAGAAGGAAATCAATTAATTATACAGAACAATAAATATTTGAAAAAAAAATTGAACATTATTTGTTATGTACAGTACAATGAAAAAAAAAAAGAAATTGCAGTAGATTCTTGATTGTACCATAGCGTTGTTTACGAACGAAAGGCGTGATGTCTAGTTATACCACAAACCAGGTATCCTATATCCTGTATAGTGTGGTCACACGGAGAGAAAGAGAAGTGAACGAAGCTGTACGAGATGTCACTGACTTTCAATCTCATGCCAAGCATATTTCAAAATTGAATTCTAACTATCTAGCAAATGTGTTCCACTATCTTTTGTGTATACAATTTGTATGATTAACATTATGCAGTATTGTGGTTACCAGAGAGTTCAGAATGTAAAAGAAATTTGTGCAAATTGATAACAGAATACTGTGTTCCCACTTTCTTATTTTTATTTTATTCTTTAGTCCAATCCTCGTCTGTTCGATGAATCGAATGATTTATGCATGTGTGATACACGCGAACGCTTTTCTGAACAAACAGAAAAACAAAGAGAACGCGTGGCGAACGATAATCTGTGACCCAGTTTCGCCATACTGCAATCGTTGTATTTTTGCGAAGTTCAAAAAAAAAAACTCGGCGAAGAAAATCGGGTAAAATATGACTAATGGCTGGGATAAAAACGTGGCGGTAATTGTAATTTTAAAGTTACATTTACGATTGAAATTGAAAATAAAGCAATAAGTGATGGTTGTGTATTTAAAAAATTAAGCTCCACCAGGTGTGCATACAATTACTATTATTATTATAGGTGTTACTTGTAATACAAACATTGTTGCATTACTGTTCAATGATCACGTATTGCAGAATAATAGATTTCGTACAGATATAACAAGATTCTAATATGTTTAATAATTGCACAAAATTTCTTTGCAAAATTAAAATTAGTCTAACACGATTGCAGTGAAAGTAAATGAAAATTATCATTGGTCTTTGTTTAATATATTCTCTGTTTAATTTAATTATTATTAATAATAATAACCTTGTGATTGCAAAATTAAGTATTCTACTACGTGCTACATGTACGTCAGGTATTGACATATCTATAATCATTCAAATATAGTTTAAACATAAATCAACACCAAAATGAAACACCAGTACAAACCATGACAGCAACAAAACAGAAAAATCATTCAAAATAAAACAACTCACGCAACTTACTTTTCCGTTGGAGAACTTCGCTACATCCTCCCCGTGGGTTCTTCCCCGACAACCTTCCCCTAACCGCCCGTTCTGCGCCGGCCCGTCCATCGATCACGATCCAAGCGTCAAAATATAGATATACAAACGCCGAGACCCCACGTCTATCTAAACGCGTGTCAATGATGACCCGCGTGGGTGTTACCGAAGTGGCTGGCGATTCTTACACGTGTTCTTTGATATATCATCTGGGAAGTGTCAAGAAGGCGTGCAAACGCTTGCAGGAGGGGGTAGAAATTACACGCTCTCCCTCTCTCTGTCTTTCTCATTCTGTGTCTTTCTGTCTATCCATTTTTTGGGTAGTCTTGATTTATTTGCATTTCTGTCTATCTATCTATATATCGATCCATCTATCTATTTATCTATTTATCTATATATCGATCTATCTATCTATTTATCTATATATCGATCTATCTATCTATTTATCTATATATCGATCCATCTATCTATTTATTTATTTATCTGTATATCGAACTATCTATCTATCTAACTATCTATCTATCTATCTATCTATCTATCTATCTATCTATCTATCTATCTACCTATCTATTTATTTATATATCGATCTATCTTTCTATTTATCTATTTATCTATATATCGATCTATCCCTTTATTTATTTATTTATATATCGATCTATCCCTTTATTTATTTATTTATATATTGATCTATCTTTCTATTTATCTATTTATCTATATATCGATCTATCCCTTTATTTATTTATTTATCTGCATATCGAACTATCTATCTATCTATTTATCTATTTATCTATATACCGATCTATCTATCTATCTACCTATCTATATATCTATCTATCTATCTATCTATCTATCTATCTACCTATCTATTTATTTATATATCGATCTATCTTTCTATTTATCTATTTATCTATATATCGATCTATCCCTTTATTTATTTATTTATATATCGATCTATCTTTCTATTTATCTATTTATCTATACATATATCGATCTATCCCTTTATTTATTTATTTATCTGCATATCGAACTATCTATCTATCTATTTATCTATATACCGATCTATCTATCTATCTATCTATCTACCTATCTATATATCTATCTATCTATCTATCTTTCTATCTACCTATTTATCTATTCACGTGCCCTATCTATCTATCTATCTTTCTATCTACCTATTTATCTATTCACCTGCCCTCTCTCTCTCACTGTCGTTCTCGCTGTTTGTCGGTAATTTATCTTCCACTTTTTCGCCGGTTTTTTTCCCTGCCCTAACTCCTTTGTTCTTTTTCGTTTTTGCGCCAGCGAACGCGACCCTGGACACGACGGAAAAACGCTCGTCGAAGCGTGGAAAAACTCGAGGACGAACGAAATTTCGCGTCGTTCCGGCGTTTCAGTCGAACGATGTCGGTGTCCTTCTTTTCGGTGGAAATTTCTTGGCTACTCGTTTTTGCCTGACATATCGTTGGATTTTTGATTGGAACCATTATATATTCGTCGGGTATTGAAATTTCTATTGCATGCAACACCGCATACTGTTTGCACCGCAAATATTTAACTCACCTGTACGGTTCTCAAGGCACCTGCCTCATTGGAAACGTTCTCGGTAGCGCGGAATTTATTAATTCGCCTGATAATTATTTTTAACGCGAGTTTTACGTATGTCTGTGGGCGTCGTGGAGTGACTGCAATTCGATTTTATGTTTCTTCGGGGAATTTTGTTATAGCGTTCGTCGATGGCCTGTACTTTGCGTCGGATGTTCTTTTTTGTTTCATCGAAAATCGCGAGTAAAGAATAGAGTAATATAATACAACAATCGATTGTTATTTAATTATACACCGAAGCGATTGTACGTTTCTTAATAACATACTAATTACTTTTCCATCGTCTGCACCTTGGAGTTCCATTGCCATTGATCCTACGAAACCAGTTACCCAATTATTAAGAACCGTAGAATTGTCGTGATATCAGTAATTATTGATTTCAGCAACTACTTCGTAATCTTACTAATTCAAATATTCGCGGCACTAGCGCGTCATCGATGTTTGCATTCAGACTTCACGCGGCGGCAACTTCAGGCCGAGCCCCGAGAAGTTTTCGTGTTATTGAAAGAAAATAAAGCTGCTATATTTGTCGTGCTTAACTGGGATAAAAGTTCAATCTGTTGTGGTTATTGTGTCGATTTATTTAACTACGTAATGTCGACGAAGTCGTCCGTCGATTTGCGAGCAGAACTCGCTGAATTAGTGAAACGAAAGGCAGAAATAGCCGTGAGTACCCTGGCAACTGTCAGACTGCGTCCCTATTTCCTACCATATTCTCGTTCCTCTATCGACCATCTATACAATACGTGCAATATAATCGTAATAATCACGAATCCGACCGATCATATTAACCAATAAACAACGTGCAGGACATTCCTTAAGGAGGATACGTTGTTTGTTTTTTTAAGTTCGCCTATTCGAGGTTAGGACAGTCTAACCTCCAAACTTTTCCCAATTGATAACTCACTCCTTCGTTTTTCGTTTATTCAACTTTACAAATTGCCAATTATCATTGCTGCTGTCTACGTTACTTTGCTGGTCGTTTCACGTTATAAATCGCGATTTATTATTGCTATTCTGCACCGCAGGCAGCAATTTTTCCATGCGAGTAACACACGAGTCTTTGCGACTTGAAAAACGATTCACTGTTGTTAAGCGAGCGATACATCTTAACGATTAACAATCGGTCGCAATCGGTGGAACGCGTGTATCGTTAAAACCACAAACATTAGTTCTCGTTGACAACATTTATGTATCAACTTTGCAGGATACACTTGCGAACTTAGAACGCCAGATCTATGCGTTTGAAGGTAGCTATTTGGAAGACACACAGCTGTACGGTAACATAATACGCGGCTGGGACAGATACTTGGCCAGCAATAAGAATACGAATAGTAAAGCGGACAAGAGGAATAGGAAATTCAAGGAAGCCGAACGGTTGTTCTCGAAATCGTCGATCACATCTATGGCTGTTAGTAATCGAAGCTTGATATTCCTCGGACGATAGACCGTAACAAACGATACATACTTACCTTCAATTTAAACAACTTAATTGTAATGCACGATCTAAGATCTTGGATAGTTGAAAATTTTGCCGCGTCTTTGTATTCTTCGAGGAGAAGCGACGTACGTGGTGTTATTTCAATTGGCGTTGTGAAATGTTTGCAGGCTGTCAGCGGGCTGGTCGAGAACACCCAGGAAAAAAGTAAGGACCTCAATGGATATTCCTGAGATAGTTAGTTCTTTAATGAAAGAAACGAGTACAACTTGTATATTTCAATCCTATCGTCCGCTCCAATTTTATCTTCTTGTCCCCACCCCCCGGCTATAATTCTACTATCTTCTCTTTTTAGTTTTTAAGTTTAACTCCGATTGTATTTCTTTTTCTTTTCATTGTATCGATCTGGACTGTCTTCCGAAAGAACGTAATAAAATGCACATTGTTTGCGAAGCACAGCTGATTGAGTATTAACGGGAGAAATTGAAGGAAAAAATTCGAAGATATATATTCACTGGCGCTTCGAATTTTTTGCTCGGTAATATTTATTTTTTTCTGTATTCAATTTACAAATAAACTTTCATTTATTCTTTCAGCCTATATTTACGTAAATTTATTCTCATCTTTCGATAGCATCTTGCACATACATTACCCTCGTCGGTTCACGCCCGCGTTTGAACCTCAAGATGTTCGTGTTTCTCGTCTATCCGCAGTTTTATCGGGAGCTTACTCTATCTACCATGCTGCTTTCTTCTGCGCATAGGACAGTAGTGAACGAGCACTTCGTTTGCCTTCCACTGCGTCCAAAGCATAGACATCATTAGCTCGCCATCGTTACTTTACGTTCCACATTCATCAACTCTCTGCATCCAAGCCTCGCCATTCGGTTAATTCATATGTATACTACTGTGGTTTATTGATTTCTGCAACGTTTAGAAATATTCAGTACGGTGCGTCTTGTCGAGCCATGGCTGGGTAAATGCCTCGTGTCGACCGAAGAGCGCGGTTCTCCCATTCTAAACTTGCTTCTAGTTGACCGGTACAGCGAATCGGAGTCGCAGATTGGCAACAGCGGCAGCGAGGACAACTGCAGCATCGTTAACTCCCACGGGGCTACCGGCAACAGCGGCAGCAGCAATGGCAACAAGGAGACCACTGGGAAGAACCACTCCGTCACTGGCCAGTACAGCCAGAACGGATCTCTGGCGTCGTCCACGGAGATACCTGGGCAGTTTTCCAACGGCCACGCGAGCAACGGCAGCCTGGAGCACGTCTCCCTGAAGGAGAACACCGGGAAAGAGCCGTCGAAGAATAAGTCTGGGAACAGCGCGAAGAAGAACAGCAACAAGAGGTCAAGGAACAGGTAGAAGAGCATCGCGCAGATGGTTCTACTGTTCGGTTCGACCAGAGACTACGTTTGGAGCCGTGTTCATTTCCTCGATTATCATTCGTGTCCGTAGGCTGTACAAGCTATCACCGTTTTATACAACAAGTGCACCAGGAACCGTTGAACTGCATACGTACTTTGGAAGTGTGAATAAGTTGCTGGTTGCTCCGATAGATGTAGTATTTTACAAAAGTATACTTGCGGTTTGGTGTTAGGGGGGTGCAGAATTATCGAGAAGCAATAGTTTCTCCAAGATGGAACAGTGTGTGGTAGGTTTACGAGTGTAATTGCAAACAGAGTTATTCCTTGCGCTTTCACCTCGCGGACATCAGGCATACGCAATCTGTTACCAACGATTAGGACGATTTCCTTCATTTTTCGTTTCTCACGACCCCATTGATCGAGCATTGCATATTGTTGCAAGTTTTCAACTTTGACGACGCGATAGGTTTGCGTCGCGAGAAAACATGTGTTACACACAGGAAGCATTCCATTGTTTTACCGTTAGTGTACATATTTAAGACGTAGGGGTTGTAGTTGTAGCAGCAAACGAACGTTAATAATTGCACAGGGAAATGAAGTTGGATGATTTCAGTATTTCTTTCTTTTTAAATTTTAATTATTTTGTATAGATCTGTTGATTTCAATAGCTATGTAAGTTAGACAGTGAATAAGGTAAATTAAGTGCCTTATATTGTATTCTTTTTATGAGTCATTTATATTTTTAACCCTTTCAACTGTATTCGATACGTTCGGATATCTTTTCTTCTGCTGCTTGAAACAAAAATCGCTGCATCGCGACAAAGGGTTGAGGGTAATTCTCGCAATCTTTCGCAAGCTATATTACATACGATTATCCACACATGTGAAGCAGACATTTTAAGGTGTAAAGCGTATTAAGAAAAATTGGGGACATATTTTTTGTAATCAACGTATTTGAATAAAGCGTTGTTAATAATGGATCCATAAATGATCGTATTGCGAGCATTGTAAGGTTTTTATGTCACAGCTTTCTTCATGTATGGATACGTTATCTTTCCCCACTGTTTCGAGGAACAAATAATGCAGCGACGTATGTATTTTAAGTTAAGGATTAATTAAACGAGATTTCATTATTTTATAATGGACTTATTATTAATTGCTATTTGTAACAGTACAAACTTCTCTTATCGATATTCGACAATGAAATATTTATATCTTAAGATAGAGATTTCTACGTTTGCCCTTATATATAACACAGATAATAAAAATGAAGTGTAAAACGAATTGTCTTTGCTGCTTTTTATTAATTTTCTTTGCAACTCTGTTGCGTTTCAGAATCGTGTCCGATTCGGAGCAAATTTCGGTGCAACTTGGTTGCGTTTTCGCGAGGTGCAATTCGCAACTTTGTTACATCGCAGGTAATAATGAAGACAGGAAGAATAGAAGTAGAAAGGAGAAAAAATTATTAGTCACGTCTACAGTGCAGTAATTTTATTAACAATTCTTGCAAATACATCTACGCACGTAAAGGTTCTATTAACTAATAAGTTAAACAAAAACACTGTCCTCCAAATTGTCGTCTCCAATAAAAATTCGTATGCGCCAATGGATAGAAGCAAATCTCTTTTTCACTGATAAATTCGTTTATCTCGAGTGAGGATTAGGGATAACGGCTGCTGGTAAGAAAGCCTTCAAGTTGCCATCCTGTTTCACGTTCTTAGGTGGTTCATTCCTAGTGACAATGGCGTTGAAGCCGTTGTGGTCGTCAGCAGTGTAGGTAACTGTACGAATCGAACCATCTGCCTCGACTACGGAATATTCACCCTTCACAGTGTCGCCATCCCTTTCCTCCCACGCAGACTTGGAATCGCCAGTATATCCGTCCAGGACGCCATAATTGAACGAGTATCTCGGGTACGCCTGCGAGAAAATATTGTCTATGAATTGTACAGCTCAGTACAACCGAAAAGAAAGTTATTTCAGACATTCGTCTGATATTACCGTGAATTCTGCCTCTTTTTCATTCTCCGTGTCACTCGCAACGACGGCGGACGCCGTTTTAAAAATCGCCGGAGCAATGTAGACCAAAGACGACGCCCTCGGCAGTGGCCTGTACGAAATTGGCGGGGCGACTTTCACGTAAGTCGGAAACGCCGGTTCAAGTTGACTTCCGATTGACTTAAGGGCGCACGCAACCGGCACTGCGGCGCCACCTGCGGAGATCGCGGCAATTGGGGCGCAGGGGAATCTCCTAAAAATGAAATATAAAATTAGCATTATCGGGTAGAATGATGTAATTGAAGTATCCCTGTATTATTGTAAAAGTTGAGGTGAGTTGTTTGAGAGGTATAAGAATTAATATGCAATTCGTAGTCTTACTGTTGAAGAACGCCAGCAACAGTCAGCTTTAGAAAGCAGCACAACATCACGATCTGTGAAACATTCATAAAACATATTTAGAGCAATATGTACAATACAGTTACTTAAAAATGTAAATGAAAAACGCAATCAAGTCCCATAGTGAATCTTTATATGCTACATATACATATATGGATATATTATTATTATCTACTTATAAAACAAATCTTTCATTCGAATCACAAGTAATTCTAACTTTTCATTCGTATCATTATTATTTTCCCCTAATCTCACTAATAGATCCAATCCCTATAATCTTTAAACTTCCAATTAAACTTCCAAAGTACAACTACAATATCGATCAATCAATTAATATCGTACAATTTTCAAATTGTTATAATTAAGATTCTAGTTACGCAATGGTCCTTAAAATTCTAATTATCCTTTCGAATTGTGGGCAAAGCTGTGTACCGCAATAATAGAAGATCTACAGCGCATCCACACGGCAAGCTATGCATCACAATAATAGAAGATCTACTGCGCATGCGTGCTTACACCAGATTCCCATTGCGCAACGCGATTACTGCAGCCCAAGGAGTGCCACCGTACATCTACATATACAACTTTTAAACCAACATGCATGTATGCGTAGGTTTTCCGTTCAGCGGTTCTCGAGCATGAATTTCTATGAAAAAAGCAACCTAAATCTCTAACCTTCGACACGATTGACACGCTTAATGGTCGATAAATCGAAAAGAAAGAACCTATGCGTTTCACCATCGTGGGAAAAGGTTAAAGCATGCCGTTGGAACACCAGGGATATTTATTGCACGTTTCTTGTTGGTTGCGAACCGCCACGTTAAGCAACCGTACTTTCAACTAGCAACCGCAGATGGGGAAATAAAAAGTGATCGTAAGATCATTTATTAGATCTTGGAACGGTCGTTCCGATCTTTTGCAACGTAAAGGATTTCTTTGGCTACATAAATAGTAGTAATTGACACAATTGAGAGGAGAAAAAGCTTACGTTTACGACGCTGGTTTCTTTTCACGCGGGAACATTTTTAACTGACGTCTGACTGATCTCTGCCAATTAACACGCTTCGGAAATTTTTCATTTCTTTGCATTTGGCCTGGCCAATAACTATGGCAAAGATTAATTTAAACAATTTTTTAAACTTTCGCATGTATATTCTCGAGTGTTCGTTCGAATACCTTTGCCCATCTTGTTGGGCGAATTGATATCAATTTAAATTTCAAATTTTAATTCCTTTCTAAATGGACAATAGTGTAATTCATATTGCATAGAAATTGGAAAATTTGTGTTTTACGTTTCGTCGTTTCACCAACCTTGTCACTAACCCCTCTAGAAAACTGCGCCTTCATGTTTGTAGCACTAGAAAAATCACACCGAATCAAATCTCTACCTGACATACACTTTTTTCAATGACCTTCCTGTTTTACCAGTCACTTCATGTTCTTGTCGATAACAAATCACATTTTTTTCTCGATGGATACGATACACCCCTATCAATCAGTTAAATATAAATATATGAAATACAAATATATCTTTCGCAAGAATTGGTATCGGTGTATGCGTTGCACGAAATTCGAAGATCCAATGAAAGTTTCACGACGGTCCTTTACAGTAGAATAGGACATCAGCATCCAGCTCATCCTTATATACGACTTATACAGGGTGATCTTTATTACATTTCAAATATTTTTCGCTGAATAAATCACACATATATTATTATTTGATTATTATTATATATTATTTGAAAGCCCCAAAAACAATTATTTCGCGACTATTTACTTTTTAATTGGTAAATCAAAACGTTCAGTCGCTACATCGAACATTTCAGTGAACAAGAACTGTGACTAGTGTTATGTGTATTTTATACATTGTTATCAATAAAGAAAATGCAAATAATTCTGTAAGCAAATTTAAATATTGCACAGTATATTCGCAGACGAGATATGGGATAAGACAAATCTCCTTATGGACTTTCGTGGCCCAACGTGACTGCCATACCGACTCAGAAATTCGTCACTGATTTCAGCGCCCTCTGATAAGCTTGTAAATTTAAATTGCACCTTGTATCTTCATTGATCAGTTCAAATAAATTCCCAATGAAAAGAATTCCACTGCTCTTTTTATTTTCACACCTTAACAATCCTTCAAAGAACCTAATTCCAATTCCTTACACAAGAAGTACCGTGGACGAACTTTAAATGCAAAGTACTGAAGCGAGAAACTTGTAAAAATGGTCCTACACGTTATTAAATTTGACACTCAGGAAATTGTTGGAAATAACATCATTTGCAAAGGCTTCATTTCTTGCAACATTTGTTGCCAGATGTGCAGCATATTAAGCGCTCGGAAATTCCTGGAACGTGACGTCATTTCCAAGAATTTCTGCGATCGAATACCTCCTCGCACGTCATGTTCTCCTGATACAAATCCACGATTTTCAGCGAGTTATTTTTGCCAGAATCTCAGAAATTTCGCGCCGGAAATTCTTGGAACGTGACGTCATTTCCAAGAATTTCTGCGATCGAATACCTCCTCGCACATCATATTCTCCTGATACAAATCCACGATTTTCAGCGAGTTATTTTTGCCAGAATCTCAGAAATTTCGCGCTCGGAAATTCTTGGAACGTGACGTCATTTCCAAGAATTGCTGCGATGAAAGACCTCCTCGCATATCATATTCTCCTAATACAAATCCACGATTTTCAGCGAGATATTTTTGTCAGAATCTCAGAAATTTCGCGCTCGGAAATTCTTGGAACGTGACGTCATTTCCAAGAATTTCTGCGATGAAAGACCTCCTCGCACATTATATTCTCCTGATACAAAGTCCAGATTTTCGACAAAAATTTCTGCCGAAAAATCGTGGATTTGTATCAGGAGAATATGATATGCGAGGAGGTATTCGAAACTCGGAGTTCTTGGAAATGACGTCACGGTCCAGGAATTTCCGAGTGCAAAATTTCCGAGTTTCTGGCAAAAATATCTCGCTCAAAATCGTGAATTTGTATTAGGAGAATATGATATGCGAGGAGGTATTCGATCGCAGAAATTCTTGGAAATGACGTCACGTTCCAAGAATTTCCGAGCGCTAAATTTCCGTGTTTCTGGCAAAAATATCTCGCTGAAAATCGTGGATTTGTATCAGGAGAATATGATATGCGAGGAGGTATTCGATGTCAGCAATTCTTGGAAATGACGTCACGTTCCAGGAATTTTCTCGCACTTAAATTTCGACGCCGTTGTATTAATTCTTGGATAATTAGCGCTAATTTTAATAATGTTCAGGTCTATTTTTACAAGTTCTCCGCTTGCGAACTTTGCATTTAAAGTTCCCGCACGGTAGTTCTTGTGTAAGGAATTGGAATTAGGTCTTTTCAAGGAATGATAAGGTGTGAAAATAAAGAGAGCAGTAGAATTCCTTTCATTGAAGATTTATTTCAATTAATTAATGGAGATACAAATCGCAACTAAGTGTTTATCAATCGTAAATTATCATTCATTTAATATAATAAGTACAATAAATATAAATAATCTAATACATATAAACTATTCTTACAAATTAATTAACAACACGTCTTATAGATAAAAGCTATAACACTAAAATTTGCATATTACATATGTAAAAGTTTATAAATTTAAATTACAGCACTTGTGCAACTTATGAACACGTAAATTATTTATATACTCTTCAATTTATATTTCGAATATCGAATAGAACTTGTAATAAAGGTAACATTAAAATTTATACATAAAATCTACCGAATAAACTGAATATAAAATAAAATATATGATGGATATACATAAAAATTGGTTACACAAGTCCTCTAAATTAAATTTACGCGCTAATATACGAACATATAGTTACAAACTATGCAATTAAAGTACTGTAACTAAAGGACAACTAACGTATGTGGCAAAAGTTATCATTCTTACTTCTTGCTCTTATGCGGGATGAAGGGTGCTACTCGATGCTATACACTTCTTTGCCCAGAAAATATATTAAATATAAAATATATCAAAAATAAAATATATATTAGTAAGTATATGTAACACAAAAGAGAAATCAGCGAAGGAGTAAGGAGGGAAGAGATTCAACAATAAATAGCGCAGATAAGATATATGTAGAAGCACTGAAAAGTCGAATAGATAATGGGAGAAGGTTTTCTGTTGGTAACGTAGAGAGTGACCAGGAGATGGTAACGTGGCTCTAGAGTACCACAATCAGCAGAAATCTATCTCTCGTTCGGTGCAGGTCAGAATATGTATATCAAAGAACCTAATTTCAATGATGTACCGCGTGCTTTCTACTGTTCCTACTGGGTGTGCGGCTAAAAGTTGGTAAAATCGCAAAAGTCCAGTAGGTACGACCCTAGAGTCGTATCTTCAACTAAAAGTGGGTCAGAAATCGTAGGGGTACAGTAGGCACGATCTTAGAGTCATAGTTTCAACTAAAAGTTGGTAAAAAATCGCAAAAGTCCAGTAGGTACGACCCTAGATTCGTAGGTTCTACTATAAATAGGCACGACCCTAAACTAGTGCTTATACCTACTGGACATCTACGATATCTCCCAACAAAGTATTTACGATTCTACAATTGATTAAACTCGCCCTGAAATTAATACTTAATACCTAACATTCATCGTTATCTAATACCGAAAGTACTTCAAAAATTCTTCTTGTATCATTTCATTAAAGTCAAATTTGATTTTCTAACGGTAATAAAAGAGAGGATATATATGTACAAGGGCCACTACGAATAGCCGTTCCTGCTCTATTCATTTCTTTCCTTACGTAACAACTCTTTAAAAAAGAATTCGACAATCGGAGTGCCTTTTCGCAACGTTTCATTCGACTATTGCCCGTCATTGATAAAACAGTACACATAATAAATCTTTCCGGGACGTATCTATAAAGTAGAACACAATTTAATCATAAAGTAACAATAACTTAGTACCACGGAAAAGAAAGTACCGCCTGAAACGGGACACAGGAAAATAGATTGCAAGAGTATCAACGAATACAGAAACGAATTTATTTACACATCTGCTGGGGCCAGTAGTTCTTTCAATTTCTTCCGCGCGACTTCAATGTCCTCTTCGGTTACTGTCGGCGTCACGCCACATTCTTTCTCCTCTTTCAAAATGAACTCCAGTTTCTTTATTTTATCCGTGTAAAACAGCTTTTGCTGTTCCCTCAGCTCTGCTTTGTACGCATCCAATTTCTTCTGAACGATATCGTCGCAGAGAGTCTGCGTCATATTCCGTATCGAGTCTTTCTTCGAGACCATGCCCACTTTCCTACGAACAATTAAAAGACAAATAATTGCACAGGAATGTATCATTTCAGAAGTAAGAAATTAATTTATGCATTCATCGATGCATAAACTGGAACGTTTCCGTATCGATCTATCTGTCTTGTCTTCGACTGAAGAAGAAGTTAACGTACAGCGGTTGGGGTATGTAAATCAGATTCAGACGTTCCAGGATCCACTCGAATCGACTGTAATCCCATTTGCGTAGCAGTTTAAGGTACTTCTTCCTCTTCTCGACTAATTCTTTCAGAAATATTTTAGCCTTTCTGTTTCTCGGGTGTTCCTGTATATACTGTTGCAGGTCGGTGATCTCGCTGGTCATCGCAGCGACTGAAACAGTGTATTGTAACTTTTAGCACAGTCATTTCTTTATTTACAGGAATATTAATAAGCCCGCGTCCGCGGTGTCCAATCTTAAGTTTCCTGTAAGTAGTTATCCCGTTTAACTTCCAATTTTAAAGGTACGTTTGAGCGAAGCGAACGATCCTTCGATGTTATCGAATTGCAAGTGTAACGCTCGGTTTTATTATCCCCGACAAAAACGAACTTACTTTGCGATTCCGTGGAACCGCGATCGCAAATGTGCCTCTTCACCAGCGCCATTATCCTCTCCCTCTTCAGATTTCTACTCTCCCTCCGCGGTTGAAACTCCAAACTGAACATTCTCTTGACAATATCGCTGGCGCTGGATCAATTGAATACCAAATCAGATCTGCGTACAGCTTTCGATGCGTTTGAAAACTATTCTCGCACGAAATATACTCGAGGCTAAACGAATGCAGAGCATTTTGCCCGGCAAATTAGGAAAGCACAGTGGTTCGTACTCACTCTTGTAACTCCTTCGAGTTCTGGTAATAAAGTTTCGTTTCGGTCTGCGATACTTTAATGTCGAGTCCTAGATCGCCGCTCTGTCTTGGATCTGTCAGGGGAATTGCTTCTGGTCGTTTCCATTTAATTTTGTAGTCCTCAACCGATGCCATACCGCGGCCGACATAACCTCCAAACTTGTAAACATTGTTCGTTCTCGCGGTGAATAGTTTGTAACAGTTCATGGCTAGGCTCATTTTTGATCGATTGATGAATTATGCGCTGGAAGTGATGGACATTGGACTTGAAACGTCGATGGTATTGATTGATGGGTTAACTTTGGTTAGGAAAACAATTTGACGTGGTTAGTGTCGGGCAGTAGTGGAGAAATATCGATCGCACCATCGATAAGATCGATGGTTACTAATATCGAAAACGTGGGTTGATATATTCGTAATGCCGCGAATTTAAAAACTATCAAAACTATATTTTCACTATCGATAGTTATCGAAAACGTGGGTTGATATATTGGTAATGCCGCGAATTTAAAAATTATCAATAGTACATTTTTACTATCGATAGTTATCGAAAACGTGGGTGGATATATTGGTAATGCCGCGAATTTAAAAACTTTCAATAGTAGATTTTTACTATCGATAGTTATCGAATACGTGGGTTGATATATTGGTAATGCCGCGAATTTAAAAACTATCAAAAGTATATTTTTACTATCGATAGTTATCGAATACGTGGGTTGATATATTCGTAATGCCGCGAATTTAAAAACAATCAAAAGTATATTTTTACTATCGATAGTTATCGAATACGTGGGTTGATATATTGATAATGCCGCGAATTTATAAACTATCAATAGTACATTTTTACTGTCGATAGTTATCGAATACGTGGGTTGATATATTGATAATGCCGCGAATTTAAAAATTATCAATAGTACATTTTTACTATCGATAGTTATCGAAAACGTGGGTTGATATATTCGTAACGCCGCGAATTTAAAAATTATCAATAGGTCATTTTTAATATCGATAGTTATCGAATACGTGGGTTGATATATTGGTAATGCCGCGAATTTAAAAACTATCAAAAGTATATTTTTTACTATCGATAGTTATCGAATACGTGGGTTGATATATTCGTAATGCCGCGAATTTAAAAACAATCAAAAGTATATTTTTACTATCGATAGTTATCGAATACGTGGGTTGATATATTGATAATGCCGCGAATTTATAAACTATCAATAGTACATTTTTACTGTCGATAGTTATCGAATACGTGGGTTGATATATTGATAATGCCGCGAATTTAAAAATTATCAATAGTACATTTTTACTATCTATAGTTATCGAAAACGTGGGTTGATATATTCGTAACGCCGCGAATTTAAAAATTATCAATAGTACATTTTTACAATCGATAGTTATCGAAAACCTGGGTTGGTATATTGGTAATGCCGCGAATTTAAAAACAATCAAAAGTATATTTTTACTATCGATAGTTATCGAATACGTGGGTTGATATATTCGTAACGCCGCGAATTTAAAAATTATCAATAGGTCATTTTTAATATCGATAGTTATCGAATACGTGGGTTGATATATTGGTAATGCCGCGAATTTAAAAATTATCAAAAGTATATTTTTACTATCGATAGTTATCGAAAACGTGGGTTGATATATTCGCAATGTCGCGAATTTAAAAACTTTCAATAGGACATTTTTACTGTCGATAGTTATCGGGGGAAGCACGGGTAAGAGAAGTTTCTGCGCATGCGCGGTTATTTATCCAGATGTATGCAGATAATACAAGGATTCCCCGATTTTAGTTTTTTCAGCCGTTTAATTATCTAATTCGCGACCTGTGGAAATTATTACAATTGTAACTTACATTATTTCCATTCCGTAAGACTTTACCATTCGCTACGAATAAAGGAATATACATTATTATTCATCGAACACAGAAAAATTAGATTATTAAGAACGGAAAATTTGGTGGATTTAATTTCCCTGTTTATTTTACAACCATTGTTTTACAAGATATGTTCACTTGTATGTACAGTATGGAACAAGGGGCAGGTATAGAGAAATATATAACGGTAAATATTTCTTATATTTACAGCAGCATAGTGTAATCAAAGTATAAAATATAATTACAGAACAGGATAATTATACAAACGGGGAACTATTTTTACGTATCAATTCGGCCTACGATTTCAAACCATTGCCTTAACGCATCACTTAGCACTACAGGCAGAGTGTCCAAATCTCTAAGGATAATATAAAATGGGAATGGAAAGTTGTCCATATAGGAACGTATACCTAATAGTTTTCCACCTTCGAAAATTGGCATTCGTATGTCGAGTATTGAATCCTAAAAGCAGACAATAATCGAACTGATAAAACTGAACGAACGATAGTCGATACAAGCTTCTAGATTCTAGCGTATTTAAATATTACACATGCATATCTATAGTTTGTCAATTGCATTAATAACTTACCTTGTTAAGAGGATTATCGACTACTACGAAAACAAGGAAAATGTTCAATAATTTGGCGCGTCTCACTGCTGCAGTTACATCCTCTATTCCCTCGGAAAATATTCCTCTGCCGTCTGACAAAATGGTTACCAACTTTGCATTGTCAGAGGAACTGCTTTGATTTGAGAACATGTCTATCGTAAAATTAAGCAGCTGCCCGATCATTGTCTTCTTTTGTTCGAATTTCATATTTTGAATTAATCTAAAATAAAAAATCCAATCATTACTTAACAATCTAAAACATAAATTAAATGCAGTTTGCAATACTATCTAGGGATTTTTAGTAGGGACGTTTGAAAGCCTGGCTTCCTTTTATCACAATAATTCAGAAATTTAAATAATTTCATTTTTGACTAATATTTTAATAGATAAACCCCAATCGATTTTCCTCTTGAAAAAGAAAAAAAAAGAAAGGTACACTTACCTAGCGCCACTTTCTTCCGTGAAGTTTTCCCCGAAAGGATGCAGGACGTTTACCTGCTCCCCGAAATTAATCACGGCAAGCTGGCCAACCTCCAAATAAGTCATAGCCTTTCCAATCAACGACAAAGATTCAAACGCCAGCTCCTTCGAATGACTGTCGGCCATGCTACTGGAATCGTCGATCGCTAAAACAATCTGATAATCCCTTTTCGACGGTTTCGTGCGCCTTAGCCAAATTTTATCCTTCCTAAACTCGCTGGCGATATAGGGGATTACTTTTCTCATGTTTATACGCCTGCCAGTTCTGTAATCCCCTTTCAATCTAGAGGTTAAGGTCGGTTCCAATACCAACCGTAATTTCTCCGATAATTCCCTAGCAGCTGACTCCGTCAGTGCACTTATAGAACTCCAAGCATTCGCAGCCTCGATCGAGGACGGCCCTTGTGACCATTGACCCAACATATTTTCGATTTCCGATCTCTTTTGGGCGACATCTTCAGTGGTTAAATCGATAGTCTCTGTTTCCAATTTCGTGTGGATACTAGATTCATTTCCACGCAGAACACGAGTCGTTTCTACTGCCTCGCCTTCGATTTCTCCTCCAACCTCAATTTTCTCAGCGTCGTCCGATCGTTCACCTTTGGCATTTGTCGTTCTCTCTTTTTTACCGTCCGGTACCTTTTGGGACTGTTCTTTTTTCGTTTCTTCTTTTTCATCTTCCTCCGTTGGGTCTTCGTGCATCTCGACGTCGTCGTCTTCCACTTTCTTGTCCGTTTCGTCCTTTTTATCTGGAAACAGGTAAACCCATAATCGAATTATCTTCAGAGTCGAGTAAACTATTTTTGAGACAGTATTTGTCTAACTGGTTAACAACAGAATTGTGGAACATTTATCAAGCATTTTAAAGCAAGTACATGTCGTTTATAGTACTGACAACCCTCTTATGACACGACACCTCTACGTCTACCTTGATATTTTGCATAATTTGAAAATTTACCTTCTTCAGGGTTCGACGCTTGCTGCTTTATTTGCTCTTCCGTAGCTGCATCGAACACATAGTCGTCGAACTTCTCGGTGTTCTTAATATGTTCATAAGTCTCGCTTCGACAACCAGCCTCTTCATTTTGTCTCTCCTCTGGACTGTCTGGGTCGTGCTGCATTTCAGTAGTCTTCAATTTTTTCGCTGAAGGCCGAACGTCATCCCGGACCAAACTTCGGTTTTCATCGCTCTGTCCTGGTTTTCTTCGTTTTGGAATCGGCTTGGAAGATTTCTCCTCGCCAGAAGTGGGGGCGTTCTCCTCCTGCTTAGACCCTGAATGTCCTTCGCGTTCCTCGGTTTGCGACTGACCAGTCCCTTCAATCATTAAAATAAAAGCGTTATTGAAAAACCATCGACAATATGTTTGCTCGCTTTGCACGAGCAAAAATAGCAAAGATGTCACGGTGTTCGTCATAAATGAAATACTCTGTATGATAAAACTACCTTTATCTTTCTTGTCGTCACTGCTATTCTCCGTGGGGCTAACTTCCATCTGTTCTTCCTTCGACTGACTCTCCACCGCATCCCTAGAACCATCCTTCCTAGAGTCAACTTCTTCAGACGCATCAACCTCCTTGGTACCTGGGTCAAAGCTGGTCGGTGCTTTGTCTTCTTCCATCTGATTCTCTTCTTCTGCCTTTTCCTTTTCCGCATCGTCCTCCTTCTCCTCTTCAGGGTTTTCCACCTTTTCATCTTTCCTCTTGTTGCTCTCCGTATTTGGGTCTTCCTGTTCCTCGTCGTCCTCTTCGCTACCGGAATCCTGTCGTTTCTCATCCTCTTCGGGGCCGTCCTTTTCCTCGGCTTCCTCGTCTTCTTTCTCCTCAGGGATCTCGGTCTCCTTCATCCGATCAATGTCGAATGGATCTTCCTCCTCGCCTCCAGGGTTGTCTTCCTTCGTTTCGTCGTCCAGGTTAATATCTTCGGGCAGGTCGAAGGATTCTGGCTCTATCTCGGGCTGATGCTTTCCATGGTAAGGATCTATTTGATCGTCGTTCACTTCAGGCTCGTCAAATTCGTTTATTTCTTTCTTCTCCTCCTCCTTCCTTTCGCCATCTCCTTTTTCGTCCTTGTCTGACGTTTTACTCTCCTCGTTGTCCTTGGCGCCGAGTTCTTCTTGCCCAGTCTTCTCACCGGCCCAACTTTCTTCCTTTTCGTCCTGCTCACCTTGCTTCTCAGTTTCCTCCTCTTCCTCTTCCTCGTCCTTCCACATCTCTTCGTCAAGCTTCTCAGCAGTCTCGTCTGTCTCGCCCATTTCCTTGTCGAGATCATCGTCTTCTTCCTTCTCCTCCTCATCTTCGCGCTCCTCGAGGTCTTGCATGTGACCCTCGAAGTTCTCTGACATCTCTATACCTTTCTCCTCCTCCTCCATGTCCTTGTTTTCGTTGTCCTTATCTTCGTCGTGCGGGCCCCTCGTCTCTTCCAGCTGGTCTTCGGTTTCTATGCTCTCCGAGATGTCTTTCTTGCCCTCGCCTTCGGCCAATCCCATGCCACCCTCAGCTGTGCCACCTTCTTGCTCGTCCGTCGGGGCGTCTGCGTTGTCCGGTTGACAGAAACCGTTCGTTGCCAGGTCAAGGAAGACGTTCAACTGCAGGTAGAGGAACTTGCAGGTCAGGCGGAAGGACGCCACTTGCTCGTGTAGGTAATAGTGCAGAAGGAGGGAGTATTGCTCTAGAAGAGGTAGGTGTTCCAGAAGCGAGCTGAAGAGAAAAGCAAATTTAGGGCAGATTAGGTGGGGATTCTTGTGTTAACCCTAGGGCAATGGAAGGTTCGACTAATCGCATAGAAGATAAGAATGGAAATATATCTTACCTCGCGCAATCGTTGGCAGTGTTCGCGTCGCATTCATAAATAATCTTCAGCAATTCGGCAAACATCCGGGACACTGTTTTCACCTTTAAGTCCGGTACATCCTTGCGCAATGACTCTACCAAACCCTCTGTCATCAGATTGTCCTGGAAGTCTTCCTCGACAGACTCTTTCTCGGGGTCTCCTTTCTCTTCGACAGCTTTCTGGCTGTCTTGAAGCTTCTTTTGAATCACAAGAAGGACCTGCGTAATTAATTGGTCCAATTTTCTCTGGTACTCCACTGAATTCCCAGGTTCACCAGATTCGTCATTCATCGACGATTCGACTGTCGACCTGAATAACTCGTTACTTTCATCGATCTTGTTCACCAAGAAACTCAGATTGTCCGCGATAGGATGGTCCAATGTAAAGGAGAGCTTCAGGTCGACCAATTTCCCTTTCACCTCGTTTATTCTCAGGTAACTGGACTGGAGGAAGTCAAGGTGTCTTCTATGCAGCAGGAGGACCTGTCCTGACCTCTTCATCCTCTTCGAAATCGCCAGCCAGGAGTTCAACTCATTAGCCATACTTTTCATTACATTCAGCGAATCCTTCATCGAGATGATCGAGTCCCTAGTAATATTCTGCTCCTTCAAGACGGGCACAGCAATTTCGTTCAGATCGAGAATGCTTTCATCTGACAGGGACTCCCCAGGACAGCTCTCCAGGAACACGACAATCTGTTTCACAGACAGCTGCAAAATTTCCAACAGATCCTGCAAATTGTTCGCGACGAGCTGCAGCTTTCCTTGCCTAGGGACTTTTGTCGATTCTCTGATCGCCATTCCTTCGACATCGTCTTCCGTCATTGACGCCAAATTCGCAATGTGAATTCTGAGCGGAAGGAAATACTTGAAGAAGTTAGCGATGGTCTCTTTCTGACGATGGGCCAACGAGACAAGGTGCACGGAGAGTCCTCGACAGCGTTCGATGTTTTGAATACCCAGGTCGCTTTTACCTGAGTTCAAAATACCATCGAGGAAATTCAGTTTGATCAGAGATTCGTAATAATATTTATCGCAGCCAGACCACTGTTCGACCAGTCCGTTTTCCACAGTTTCGTTCGTCTTCATTTTCCAACCGAGGCTCTGAATCTCACCCAGATCCAACGGTGTGCACGTGAAATTGGTGATCTCGTTCTTCCGGTTCCGCCAGGTCAGTATACCGATTCTGTAAGAGATCCCTAGTCTGCTCAGCGCTCTGAAATAATTAACCAACGCCATCTTCTTCAGCTGGAGCATGCTCTTCAGTTGGGACCGTTGCTTGGCCTTCGTCAACGTTTTGTCGACGTCCATATTCTTCAAGGTTCTGCTCTCCTCGAGGCTGTCCTCTATGAAGACTTCGATGTCCTGTCGAATCTGTGAATAATTGCTAGCCGCAACAATACTCTCGCAGAACTTACAGGCCTTGCTGGCGAGCCTTTCGATCTTCCTCGACTTCTTCGACGCCACGTCGATCAGAAAGTCCGAAGGGTTGAGCTCTCGTCTAGGACTAGCTTCCGGCGCCTCTGCTTTCGTCTTCAGGGTCAAATAGGACGAGGCATGTTCCCTCAGACCCTTTTGAAACTCCTTCACATACTTGTGCAACGTTCTGCGTGTCTTCTCAGCAGTATTCTTCACGGACCAGTAGCTGATGTCGTTCCACCTGGTTATTTTAATAGTGTCCTTTACTTTCTTAGCGATGGGCTCCTTCAAGGCTTTGATCTTGCTTCGAACATCGTTCGTGAATTGGCTGTAGTAGAAATAAATATTCCAGAGGATGGCTGACAGTTCTTTTCGCTTTGCCGTTTCTTCCAAATGGCTGACATGTCGATAGAAAAGATAGATCAGCTTCAGCCTGGTCTCGAACTCGATCAAGGATGACGTCATCAGAAAACGTTCCAAACTTTCGACCACTTTCTCCCTCGAAACGTCATCAGTCTTATTTTCTGTGCTCTCCGATTTGCCAGTCTGCTTTGTCTCGTCAACATCCATGGGCCTGTCGCCTTGTTCGTCAGAGACTACCTCAGCGTCTTCTGAAATATATTGGTCTACTAAATTAAACAAGAAGAACCACCACATCGAGGCCTTGGTCTTCGAGTCGTCCTCGAGCACCTCCAACGAGTCCTTCCACCTTGAAATCTCAAGCTTCCTCCAACGAAGGATCTTCTCGCCAAAGGACTCTATGAATCCCGCTAAACTGACCGTGGACCGAGCGTTCTCCTCCCATTGTTGGATCTTGGTTAGCAGCAACTCCACGCCGACCAGGAATCTGGACAGCGAAGAGTCCACTGAGAAGCTGAACAGCCTGTCGATTATCAGCCTGATGGAGATCAAAATGGGATTCTCGGGCCATTCGATGAGAAACTCGTTGATTCTTCCGCAAAGTCTCTCGAACAGCGGCTGACACTCCTCGATCTCTGGAATATTTGGATCCCTGTAGAAGTCGTACACCCCTTGGTCCCGCTTTCTGTCATCGAAGCTGGACTTCTGCGAGACCAATACGTTCAAACTGCAGACCAGCTGCGAGGAAAGGTCCTCGGGCCAAGTCTTCACCAACGGGCCAAGCATCTCGAACCTCTGGATCAAGGGCTCGACGAAGTTGGGTTCAGAATCACTTTCAGGAGGCTCTACATTATTCCTAGCCTTCCTGGAGCTTTTAACTTCAAGGGATCTCAAGTTTCTGTCCTTCGGGCAACAGTTGCGCAAGATATTCCAGTGCGTTTCCTGAATTCTTCGAGCATCCTCTAAGGATATCAGCTCAGAGAATGATTCCTTCTCGTTTGAGCCATCTTCCGGAATTCTTTGCAGGTCTGCCAGATCTTGGTAGCCCGGGAACATTTCTGCCAGCTCCAGGAAGTCCTCTTGGTACCCAGGGAACATCTTCCTGAAATCTTCCTCGTCTTCCTTCGACTCGGACTTGGTCTTGAACAGACTCTGCTTCTCCTCCGCTTCTGCTTCCCTCTGCTTCTCCTGCTCCTTCCAGAGGATTCTGATCTTCAGGAAAACCTTGTTCAGCTCCACCCACAACGAGTCCAGGTCTTTCCCAGCCACCAATGACAAATTCTCCATCTCTTTCAACGCGATCTTCGCCATCGCCAGCCTGTCCCTCTGAACAGACCTCGACTTGGACTGGTTCGTCAGGTGGAACAACAACTTCTCCGAGGAGCACAGCCTTGCCAATTTGATGTAATGTTCCTGGCATGGACCAACCACTGGGAAACGCAGCAGGCTGTAACAGATGTCGCTGTCACGATTGTGGGGCTGCCTGTTGACGAGTTCGTGGACCAGGATCGATACACCGCGATGCAAACCCGAGATCCCAGAGATCATTGGCGTCACTAGATCCGGGAATCCAACCAGGAAGTTCCTTTCCAGCTTGCCAGAGAATCTTTCCAGCGACTTCTTCCAGATCGTGGCTTCGTGCAGCTTTTCCCTCAGGTGCTCCTGGGATCCTGTTCGTTCCAGTTGCTCCCCCAATTCCCTCAGCTGTCTCATTTGCCTGAAAATGGAGTCGAAGGAACCAATGTTCGCCGTGAAGTTCTCGATCTCCTCACGGAGACTTTGGTAGCTCGTGGTTGGTCTGGCTGCCTGGGAATCCTCGAAGCTTCTCACCTCGTTAGAGCACTCCCTCAAGTGATTCGTTCTAGATAATTTTCTGTCGACCGGTAGAGACGTTCCAAGTATGGCGGATTGTAAATCCTCCACGCACATTAAATGCTGGAGCTCGGACATATCTTCGCGAATGTATTTGGACTTCAGCGCGATCTTTCGGACCGGGTCGATGGGACCCAGGTCGTAGAACAGGAAAATCTGAACGTAACCAAGAACCAACCAGCCGATACCTCTCTCGATTTCGCTGTTTTCATTCTTCAAGTTCGCCTCGGTGTCCTGCAACAATTTTACCGGTTCCAGGAAACGATTCTTCAGGTCGTCTTGCTGCTCGTCGTTGAAATTTGAACTGAAGGTAATTATCGTCTTGTTTATCGCCGATAAATAGTAGTTTATGTAAAATTGCAGCAGCACAGAGTCGTTTGTGGACATGTTGAATTCGTCGGAATTTAGAATCAACGAGTTTTTCCATATTAATGCTTGGATCGTCTGCAAGAGTTTCTTTTGCTGCTTGTAATTTCCAAAATTGATGATTTCCCGCCGAATCCCGGATTTGGTCAGGAACAGCTCGAAGATCAGGTTGCAGAGGGCCGACTTGCTGATGAAGCTTGCCTGGAAATTACGTACGAAATATTGTTAAATGATTGGTAATGGAGGAATTCGGAATTCAATACTTCCTATTCGAAACTGAATAAAAATTCGTTGTCTTAATAAAAAGAAAATATATATACCTCGAGGATGTCGTCATTTTCTTCGTCCTCGTTTTCCTTACGGTCGTGCCAGTGCAAAAGAACGTTCGAGTTCTTAACGGCGAAAGAAAGACCGGAAAACTCTTCGAAGAAGAATAGAAATTCATGGAACAGAGACATCCTTCGGTGTGAAAACGTTTCATCCGAGTTCAAAGCCTTCATCAAGCTAATTAAACGAGCTGGGATCGTTGGAATCTCTTCGAATTTTTTAAACACATTTTCCTCGTAAATTTTTCCAAATTTTCTAACATTCTCGTCGTTAAAACTTTCATTGCATCCCTCCCAGTCCATGAAACTATTCGAAGTTTCATTCGGAAGACTCTCATTGAATTTCAACGTGATTTCTTGATCGTAGTCGCTGGAAAATTCCTCGCAGAATTTCCTTTGGAAGCGATACGCGAAAAGCATGAAGAAAAATTCGTAGATCGGCCATATCGAGATTTCCCTGAAATTTTCCGCAATTTTCATGCTGTTGTCGTTGATCTCCCTCGGCTCTATCATTTTCGACGCAATTTCATCGATTTCTATTAAATCGTCTGCTCTGCTTGGACACTCTCGATTGTCCATGAAACTTTTCAAACAAATGCCCATCAGTTTTTCTCTGGCCACGAGATTTTCAGTCTGACCGACGGTCACGATTTTTAATCTCGTTTTCGATAAAGCGATCGAGTCTTCGACTGTGATCTCGAGTTTTCTTAGCAGGGATCGCAATTTCTCGTGGAAAACCATCGACTCCTCGGAAAAGTGGGGCGACGGAACAGACAATAGTTTCTTTACTTTCTTTCGAAATTTTCGAAATTTGTCAGCATCGACTACTATATTCATGTATTTGTTTGAAAAGTCCATCAATTCTTGTTGCGTTCGATTGCACGATTGCGCGTTGCAAAGTGATGTTAGGTTTTTGAAAAATTTTGCCAGCCATTTGTAATGGACCTTCAGGATCGAGGATATTTCTCGTAGGTCAAAAAAGGTACCACGTGACTTGTCGATCAATTCTGTCGCGCCTAGTTTCTGGAATCGTTGATACCATTTCAAACCGTCGCGTAGTTCGATGTACGTTTTATCATCTATCGGTAAACTAGCATTGCGAAGAATTGTATCGATTATTTTTCCGAATTCGTCGACCAGTTGTACGAATTTTGCTATCAGTGGCTCGTTCTTCAGATTACTGGATAGCCTTCCTGAAAATATATAATTATCGTAGACTTTCATGGAGTTATCATGAACTTTTTATTATTCTAATTTTATCCACTCGGTCGGTAAAGGAGAACACGCGAAGTGAGAATCCCCTAACTGTAAGGATTCGCCACCTGGTGGGAGTTTTTGTAAACCAAAATACTGTTTTAAGTAATAATAACTGTTGTTAAGAAATGATCAAAGTAGTAATTATCGCGATAGAAATCGAATTTCCAGTAATTTCCCATCAACTTTCTAACAATACAGTTGCGCTGTAATTATATAAATATATTTTCGAAAATTGCCATCACTTTCTACGAACTATATTTTAATAAATATTTATTAAGACATTCAAATAATTCTTCGCACAACTTACCTGAACAAAGAGCTGACGAATATTCCCTCAAACACATAATATCTCTATTTTCCACAACTCGTCCATCCAATTCACACTGGAGGATGATTAATCGAAAATATAATACGATAACTAAATTATTAGACAACAACGAAGGTTCCATAAGATTCAACGGCATTTCCAAGGTAGGTTTATTTTCAAATAGAGATCCCAGGCTCTCGACCTCCTTTCCAAGATACTCGTTTATTTTTCCCAATTCGATTAATCCATTTCTGGTGAAAATCTTCGAGGCCCACAACCGTCGAATCTCCAGGTCGTCAATCGACGATCGCTCGTAAAAGTCGAGTAAAAGGTGCTTCATAAACGTCATCGTGTCTGTAATAGGAGATTGGTGGAAAAGATCTTGGAAATCAATTTCCCCCGGGTCGTTCCTGAAAACAACGAAACGAACAGACTTACACGGGACGTTCGATGTTCGTCCAATTCTCTCGCAGCGAAATAACATGAAATATCTCGAATGTTTCCACATGAATAATTAATAACATCATTTATTCCCTTCTCCATACCTCAGCTTCTCCGCAGCAGATTTGAATAGAAATCCCTGTTGCTTGACTGATGTCAATCTGGCGTTCTTCCGTAGATCACTGACTCTGAACGTCACTGCGTTCAGATCATAAACGAACTCATCATCCACGTCCGCAGACTCCGCTGACAAAATGTCATGAATTTTTCTCAAAGCGTCCCTCCTCGATCTCCAATCGAACGTGCCGCAGAGTTCGCGATAGGAATTTTCCAAAGATCTATCAAACGTGAATCCCTTCGACATCTGTTGACTGGTGAAGGATGCCACTTGCAGCATCTCGTTAAGCTTGTACTGGCTCTCGTACAGGCTTTCGTGGATTTTTAAGAGTGCCTCCTGATGGCTCAATCTCCGTATGCCACAGTTGTTCAACAGTGATATCAGGTCTAGACGATTGTTTGGCAGAACTTGTCGTGGTGTTGGTATGCTGATCTCCACGCCTCGGTTTCGCATGGCTCTGAAATATGAGGAAATCGGAAAAGTCAATACAGTAGTCGCAGACTACCACCTAATCGACGATAAGGTAAAAAAGATCGTTCGAATAAAATTTATTTATTTAAAATATTGAGGGAAGTTTTACATAAAAGGATCAGATGATGACAAATTTATTTCACGTTTTATTATTACGTACCTGGATATCTCCCCGTGACGTGGGTCCATGGTGAGGAACAACCGGAAATTCTCGTGAGCTTTCACAGTGAACACATTTCCTGCTTTATCGACGCCTTTCTCGCCTATCGTTAAAGATCCATTTGGTTCAAGCAGGCCATTCAATCGGTCCAAAATTGCCGGGCTGCAGAGATTTACCTGGTCTAAAAGCAGCCACGTGCCATTTTGTAGACACTGAAAAAGAAGGTGCCACTCTTTTGTCAATTTCCATTAAAATATAACACACGGAACCGCGAATAGAAATTGATTATCTGTTTCAATTATCCGATTTCCAGTCAATCAAGTGCTTAATAAAAGTAATATCTACGTAAATATGATTTAAATAATTTTTTGACATTTCGATAATCAATATTTACTATCACGTACTCACTAAAAATGAACGTGAAGTTGAAAACAATATCTAAGTGCACCATTAATAAAATAATTAATAAAAAATTATAAATTATATATATAGCTTGTTGCATTGCATTTGATTTGTATTTGAAGATAACATTATTCCTTTTAATATTCTTCATTTAGAACCAAAAGCTATTCTCACCAGTCATTAAACTCCTGAACAATATTAAAACGAAATTTGAGTGACACCGAGTGTAATTTCACGCATGACAGCCCTTAAGTGTTAAATAAATGAGGGAAGAATATTTTATCCCAGATTTTCTATCAAATTGACCCAGTTTCTGTATAAGCGTTTAAGTACCAAGGATATATCAGAATCGAATTATTTTCCTTTTTTCATTCACTCTTAACGGAAAAACGACAGAGAACAGAATAGTTCGAATAGTTGTCCGACGTAGTTAGGTACGTTGATTTGAAATGACTTATAAATGAATTAAGTCGCGTACAAATGTGTTAATAATAATAGCAGCAAAGAACAAACAATATACAGACGAACTTCTTCAACCAACACCCGCCAACGAACAAGATAAATTGCATTTTCCCTTTCTCGACGTCATTAATCTGCTTCCGTTGCGTCAGATAAAGAGTCCATTGTGTCGCCACTGTGCGATTCCAGCGTCATTAAGCGAAATAATAAATAGAAACGCTCACCTTCACCAACACACTGTCCACCCATTCGAACTTTCCGCCAGCGTTCAGACATTTATCTTTCTCAACGGCGATCGATAGATCCTTCAGTTTCTCTTCGATCTCCAGCAAACCGGAAGCACAGCCAGTTTCCAACACTTTCATCGCGGACACCAGTTTCGACAATTCCACGGTTTTACGCAGAAATAGTTTCGTCTCCGTCGACATGGTGGTGTCCATTGTCCCGTCGTTCTCTGGAATTTCGTGAAACGAACGTTACGTCGGCAAGTACGCCTGCTTTCTTCCTCTCTCAGTCGAATTCTCAGAACACAAACAAGCAGGTGATGTCCCGGTCGCGGACGCTTAACTGGACAGTGCAGCATTTCGCATCCACGGTGTGGTAAACAACAGTTCGAACATTAAACATATTCTTGACGGAACGACGCGAAATTAATCACGAATGATATCTCGTTTTTCGAGGAGAATGAATGTTCGAGGGCACAGAGGAAGAAGGACGTCGGTACCTGAATCGGCAGATAAATGTCGAACATTCTCCAGGAGAGCATGGTAACGGGCCAGCTGATCCAAATTCTCTTTGGCCAGGTTCTTCCTCAGGATCCCGATCAGCAATGTTTCCACGCGATCCAACAATTCCTCCAAGTGCCGATCGTAATCCGTCTGCAAGAAAAATGGGGAACACATACAATGTACATTCGTTTGGATCACGCGGAAATGGAGGGGGGGTCCCCCACCATGTTTTCTCTACTCGCGTTACATAGTTGGCAGCACTGGTGTCTAGCGGTGAATTACAATGCCACACTGTTGCATAAAAATGACAACGGTGTACTATTTTATTTGACGATTGCTCGCTAATGGTTGTGTAAAATTGATAACAGAAAAAAGTGCACGGTAGTTCGAAGTGATACGAAGTAACCATTATCTTCGAGGATAAGGAATACTTAAAATAAAATGGTTTCTTCCTCCCTTCGTTCTGCTAAAATTGAAAAATGCCCCCTCGCTTCCTTCATTAATTTTCTACTCTTTCACCCTAAGTGCTGCTCCTCCATAACTGTTTTCTTCCTTTTTCGCCCAGCCACTCGGCTGCCGCGGACAAAGGAAACGGGAAATTTAACTTTCCATTGGCATTACTGTTCCTTGCCACGCGAAACACTCTGCACGGCGCAATTATCTTCATATCCGTTTCAATTGGCGGCAATCTTTTAAGGTGAATTGTGAAACGTTCATAAATATCACAGAGGGCGGAATAGATGTTTGGCGAAAAGTATTGCGATCGGTTGTTTTTATAATTGGCGAGCAAATTGGACCCGATTGTTTCATTTTTGCAAATGGTTAGTAAATAAAGCGTATTTGCAAACAAAGTGATATAAATACGGAAAGAAGGCACGGGGATAATAAATAATAATTAAAATAACGACAAACCACCGGCCCTCCAGTGCAGGAGTAATAAATTTAAATTAAGCAGCGACAAAACGTGAACGTAAACTGTTGGGAACAACCGCTGAAACGGAAAACTGGACGCCACGCATTTTAAATTCTAATGTTGTTTTCCTTGCACTCATTTCGCTCGTGCCCCGTGAAAATGAGGCGGAAAAAAAAGAGGCAACAGTGGAGGGAAAATACCAGCGGTTATGCCGCGAATAACCGTCGCAAAAGAGTTATGGAAATACAGCACAATGCAAACAATAATTCAACAATTTACGACGAATACATTTTTATAACGATGTATCCCATCCAATATATCCGATCGCGTGGCTCAACGTATTTTCACAATAAGAGTATCGTGCTACGGGGATTGTTATGCGGGACAGAAGATGTTTCTTCCTGCCAAGATGGCCGAAAATCCATAGTACAGGAAACACGGTCGACGAAGAAGCATCAATCACTTTGATTCGACCCACCAAGTATAATGCTGACGAACACTCCCACGAAAAGGAAGTTTCTCGTCTTCCTTATTCTTTTTTTTACAACTCGCCCTCGTGGAGTTTCTGAACATCGAACAGACTTGGTAATTCAATTGACGACCAATGTTGTGCAACTTGACACCGCGCTGAGAATTTATTCCCCCCCTGTGTATTTTCAGAGATCTGGCGATAAAAACTCAAGGGCAGTTGTATTTTGGTCGAATTCTGAATATGTACTCCTTGCGGTTGGCACGACATGTTTAATTGGGATAGCATTTGTCGAATCGAATCTGTTAATTGAAATTATTTCACGAATTATTTCATTCGCATTAGTGATCAGTGAACCATTCAAGGTGGTGGAAGCAATCTTATTTATTATTCGACACGTGTTCCCGGCGAGACCTTTTTCGGCCACGTCACAGATTTTACGAAAATTGCTTTCGAGGGTATTTTCCAAGGTACGAAAGTTTCAACTACGTCGAATCCCACGGGAACGAGCTATGAATCAGAAATCACGAGACAAAGTAAACACCGTATAGAAGCGTACGAACGGAACTGTTGAACTCTCGTGGATACACCGGCGAAAACTATATCGAGATATTTTTCCTTCGTTCTTGAAAATTGTTACAGAATTCCTGGGATATGCGAATACGAGCTAGAAAGATATGCTCTTTAAGAGGCGTAGGTCAGCTGCGTGGTTGTACGTTACGTTTGCTGAATGTTGGTGACGGTAACGAGCAGGCTTGCCAACGTTTCAATGGGAGATCGCATTAACCGAGCCATCTCGAATTACTGTAACGGCGAATTCTTTATTTTCGTTTCACCGCCGCGGCATTCAGAGGCCTTTTAAGATTTAACGAGAACGGTGCGGCTTTTCAACTTTACCGGCGCGGGAAAGGCGAATTGAAAGGAACGAAATGTCCTATATACCCTTTTCTTTGATGGTTACGCGCTGACCATAATTCTGTTTCACTGTTTTTTCTTTTATTATTGTCAGCCCTTAATGGGAAATAAAAATCGTGATATCAGTGGAGTCGAAAAATTGTGATTCCTTCGCATTTTTGAAGTGAATATGTATCTGTCCACGCGGGGCGATATACAATTAGCATTTTGTTCTAAAAAAAAAAGAAAAAGGGTCTCGCCTGAAATTTGGGGAAAAAAGCGGACGGGAACTTCCGTTGCGTGAAATTGAAACGAATAAACGGAAATGAACGCTCGAAAACTTGATTTCCCTCGAAGTGAAAATTAATTAATTCCTGGCTGGCACGTTCACAGGACGATATCACTTTTTCTAACCAAAAATCACTAGCGTTTACTGTTCATTTTCGGATCTTCTTTCTACTACGTTTCAGCCTATTACGATACGATACAAATTCCCATATTTCACCAAATTCTTTATAAATTAGTGAATAATTTTACAGTTGCATCACAATTGATAACTTTTTCTTAAAATTTGTTCATGATATATTTATAAAGTTGAATCGCTTCCGCGAAAAAATATAGGGGATTACGCGGCATTGCGGGGATTTTCGTCCGCATTTGAAACGGTTACTGCAATCGTCCTTAAATCACGCTGTTTAACATTATTTTTTGGTTTCAGCCAAACCATGGGAGAATATATGGATGCCACTCTTATCGTAGTCTGCAGTTGTCTAGAAAGTTTGGTCTACTTCGGTTAAGTCCCCATTTGCTTCGGCAGATCCAATAAAACGACGTATCAAATAAACGTGTTCTAAAGCATATCCGCCCTAGTAATAATTTATTTATTTCTTTCAAAGAGCGAATCGTTCCAAACGCGTATAAACGTACGTATACGTATACGTAGTAATAAATAAAAATATACGATCTATCATGAAACGTGACGAATGTAAGTAACCCGTGTTACATGTTCTTCATTAAACGGGGATTTTTCGCGGTTCGTAAAAGTTTATGACGTCGAATCGCCGAAATAAAAAGGACAGAACTGGTCAAGATGGGGGCGAGGATCTTAGCGACTAGCGCCATCTGACGGGCGCGTCAGTGTATCGACTGCTCTATCGATTAGGGAATTTTCTCGATCCTACTGTCGATTTCTCTTTTTTCCTACAGTTGCACAGATAAGTTATGCCTGCGAATTACGGTTGGTAACTGTACTTGTTGGCCAGAGAAGAGGATAAATAAGATTTTAATGTAAGATTAGAGCCAAGTCTCGGGTTTCGATGCTCGCAGAAAAAAGTTGATGGCAAATGGGCGAGCACAGATACGCAAGAACGTATAAACTTCGACGTCTGAAACAGATGGCTGGCGTGAAATTTGCGTTTCAGCGCATAAACTTGTACCCTGGAATTCTTTATTCATCTAATATCCGTTGGTGGTAATTTCCCTGTGAATATCGAACTCCAAATGCTCTGTATATATTCCCACTTTAATTACTAAAATTGATTGAGCGAACGATCCTTTTTTTTGCCAAATTTGGAAATGCATTTGTATTAAAGATGTATGTAATTGAATGGTGATCGATAAATAATAAACAGTTTTTATCGACCAGTGATTTTTCTTTTTAGAATTATTACATTTGGAACTTTAAAACTTTTAAAAACTTTTTAAAATTATTTTATTAATTCTTCTTTGCGGAGAAGTGTAGAGGAAAGGTCATGGAGGATGTTGAATTTTATTTATAACAGTATCTAGATTTCAAAGCCCTTTTCTTCTTCCTTCTTTTTATTATTAAGAGCAACAGGGATATTTAAAGCGCACACGCGAATTGGGACACCCGGTACACATGAGGCGTGCAATTTTAATCAGTGCACTCAAATATCCCCGAAACTAAGCGAGACACGATACTTTTCCTTTTCTCTGCGTTTTATCGTTTCAAGTGGAATCGATATCGAGGCTGCATACAATTGTTTATTTTGCAAAAACAAATTGAAAAGAAAATATGTTCTCTCTATTTCGTAAATTCTGGATTATTTAGTCTAATTTGACAAATAACTTAAAATTGAATTCCACTTTCCGGTAAAACCGTTTTTTAATTATTATTTAATTCGAAGCAAATTGTTAATAGAACTTCAGTCAACATTTTTCGAATCGTCGTTCATAAAATCTGCAGAATTTTGTGCCCACCTTGTGCTTTTCTTTATAATGGGTTAATACAAATAGAAACTGTGTACTCAATTTACTCAGCACTAGTGCTCAGTCAAAATTTGATTAAAATTGCTTCAGTGCTTTGAGAGAAAATGGGTCACCAAGTTGGAAACCCGCCCATAAGAAAAAGAATAATTTATTGGTCCCCTTAAAATGAATAAATACAGGTAAACATTTGAACGGAAAAAGTATAATACATCTCAATGCCAAAAAATAGTGCGATTATATTAATACAATACAATACAGCAAGATTTATTTCTGAAAATTTGTATAATCATTTAATTATGATAAATCAATTTGGAAAAGGCCAGCTTACTTTGATCTACATTTCCAAATTGATTGATCAACTTTCACAGAAGGGAAATGCTAGTTAGTAAAATATAAAACTTTCCGCTTTCCCTCGATTTTACAACAAATTTTAAGCGGCGCTTGCAAATGAAACGATATTAAGTTCATCGGACAAAATGAATAATTCATGGCATAAATTCTTAATTGTAATGAACAAAAAATTTAAGGGAATTAAAATTCTTTCCAATGCATAAAAGGAAGTAAAAAAAGAAATAGCAACTCTCAGTTTCACAGACATTAATCGACATCTAATATCCTACGTATCTTGAGTGATGTTGGCTTAGCATATAATGGGTGTCCTATTTAAAAAGATACAAGTCATTTCGATACCACACATTCTAGCGCGAAAAAATTTTGGTTCAAAATCAAAAGCGATTTGATTTGTATCCTCAAATGCCAGAGGAATGCGAAAAATCTAAATCGTGAAAAAAGAAAAATCCAATTTCGAATTTTCATTTTTCACTTCCCATTCGATTTAAAATCCTTGAGTAAAATCTTTATGGCGTGCTCCTGTAACACGTTTAGTGTACACGAAAAAAAATTAATAACGCATCGCATAGTTTCGAAGAAAAAAACACGAATTTCGATTGTCCGAATAACTAACGACCTGGCACCCAATAATCCGCACACCTCCGCGGTTCGTAACGCGATCTCGGGGTGGGCGGTGCGATCGTGGCGTTCCGGATAATCCAAGGCGTCAGAATTTCCTCCCACCCCAGGACAAAAGAGAAATTCGTAAAGGCAAATTCACACTTTCAGAATAATCAACAGCAAGCTCTGTTGGCAACTGTGTCGATGCCACCAGTTGTCCCTTAACTGTTATTTCAATTTCGATTACCTAATTTACCTGTCTGAATGTGAAACTTTTGTACTGCGTCTTTCAAACCTATCTTGTGGGTGCTAAGCCACGCCCTCTGCCCCCACCACTCAATGCCCCGCCCATAAACGTTTTAGCTACTTAAAGGCTATATCCAACCGGCGACAATATCTACGTTCTTCCCTTGTTTCTAATATTCTTAAGATAATTTTCTGCCAGGATCAAAGTTCCCAATTCAATTCCAACACTCCCTAATTCAGCCACCTACATTTTTATACAGGGTGAACCGAATCGAACCGTCGAGAACGGTGTCAAATATTGCAGCTTTTAAGTGAAACTTTTGTACCGCGTCTTTCAAACCTATCTTGTGGCTGCTAAGCCACGCCCTCTGCCCCCACCACTCAATGCCCCGCCCACAAACGTCTTAGCTATTTAAAGGCTATATTCAACCGGCGACAATATCTACGTTCTTCCCTCGTTTCTAATATTCTTAGGATAATTTTCTGCCAGGATCAAAGTTCCCAATTCAATTCCAACACTCAATAATTCAGTCACCTACAATTTTATACAGGGTGAACCGAATCGAACCATCGAGAACGGTGTCAAATATTGCAGCTTTTCAGTGAAACTTTTGTACTGCGTCTTTCAGACCTATCTTGTTCCTGCTAAGCCACGCCCTCTGCCCCACCAATCAACGCCCCGCCCACAAACGTCTTAGCTGTATCCAACCGGCGACAATATCTACCTACATTCTTCCCTCGTTTCTAATATCCTTAAGATAATTTTCTGCCAGGTTCAAAGTTCCCAATTCAATTCCAATACTCCCTAATTCAGCCACCTACATTTTGATACACGGTGGAGCGAATCGAACCATCGAAACGGTGTCAAATATTGCAGCTTTTATCCGTCCGGTTAACGCATGCAAAGTGTAAAGTCTAAATTCGCCTTTAAGGGGTTCGAAGGCTCGCGTGGCACTCGACGTACCATCGGTATCCCTCTGTTAACCCTTCCCCTGCCCAACCCATCCAGCCCATCCAATCCACCACCCAGCGTCCCTCTGCGAAACAACACCGAGAGGAACACGCTCGAAATACGCGCGCGCGTCGATTTCCACCGAGAAGCGGACGCCTTCGTTCCTTCTGTGTCTCTGTGTGTCTGCACGTCTGTGTGCGCGTGCACCCTAGTATCAGGGGCTCCATCCACTTGGAATTCAGTACTCTCTCGCATCCCGAGCCGAGAGAATCGGGGAAAGCCTTGCATCCCTTCGCGACCTATCCACCCTCTTCTTCGCGTACCCTGTTCCTCCGCTCTGACCCCTCCCCCTGCGACAAGCCTGACCCCAAGAGGCCTCCCTAAAAAAAATATATATTTCTACCCACGAACACGCAAACACCCACGTACCCACGTAGGGAAACGCACGCCTAAGACTCTCTACGT
Organism: Nomada fabriciana; assembly: GCA_907165295.1. Lineage (NCBI taxonomy): Eukaryota > Metazoa > Arthropoda > Insecta > Hymenoptera > Apidae > Nomada > Nomada fabriciana. The sequence goes on along the minus strand of OU015699.1, from coordinate 7,455,774 downwards.
CTCTCTCTCTCTGTCTGGCTCACAACACACTCAAACACACCGTGTCCAGCTGCACACTGAAACGCGCACGCACGCACAACACAATGCCTACACAGACGTGCGCGCTGGTGTGTACATAGGGAAAAGTTTCATGGGGAAGTGAGAAACGTGGCGGCGGTGTGACCACCGGTGGTGTCGGTGTTGGTGGTGTCAGTAGTGGGCTTATACATCGGTGTCTGTGGTGGCCAAGGGGTGGTGATACTCGTCGCTGTAAATATGCTGAATACCCGCGGAGACACACCCCCAGAGGAGACGTGACAATCGGGGATGAGAGCACCGGCGGTTATTAGCTCGGCTGGATTTCAGTCCCGCAGGAAGGGACAAGGACTTAGGCTGGACCGGGTGAGGATCTCCCTTCTCCTGATCCGTGTCCCGTCGGACACACGCGGTAGGATCTGTGTTAACGTTTTATTATTATCATTATTAGCGTCGCCAGGGCCTAGTATATGTGCGGTCAACGCTGTCCCTCGCGTGCTACAGGGTGGACCATGGGTGTCCCTTTATTTACTATAATGAATGACGCGTCGTCTGGTACATACAAAAAGGGAACAGCGTTTTTACGAATGTTTTCAGGGGCAGGTGGACAATTTGGGGTTGAACCGACGCTGACTAGATAAACTAGATGAACTAGGTGTGATGCAGGTACCTGGCGGCTAATTAGTGTAGGCACTGTGTGTGTTTTAGGCGAATCAAAGATGAACACAGCTGCGATGTACCTGCTGGTCAGAGTACGGCAATGAAATTTTTAATATTTTTTAATAACAATTTGACGTGGCTTAATGCTCAATAGTAAGACAATTTGTTTTCTTGGTTAATTTAGAGGGGACCAGTGAAGACACTGAAGTCTGACAAAATGTGATCGACCACCCTCGATTTTTGGACCGTTTATTTTGAAAAAATGATATGTCACATAATTTGCGATAAACTTAGTGTAAACTTTCAATTTGAAAAAAGGATATGTCACATAATTTGTGATAAACTTAGTGCAAACTTTCATAACTGCTAATAAAAACGAAACAAAAAATGGACTTACACCACTTTTCAAAATAAACGGTCCATTTATTGAATAACCGTTAAGTAATCTATGACCAATAGGATCGAAATGCTTAACAATGCTGGCGAAAGTTCTTGCCCCATCGCGAATGGTACAAAACTGGCTGTGGAACAGTCGGGCCCTCGAGGCACAAGAACACTATTGTTCTTCTTTAGGAAAGTAAAGTTACGTTCCTGCAATAACATTTTGTGCCCCTCTGGAGCTTTAAGACCTCGGACCTTCATAATTTCCTTTGATTGCTCCTGATCAAAGGCCACCCCTGCCGACAGCGGTGAAATTCATTTATTCTGTTTCACGAGTGTAATTGTATTGTGGACACAGAGTCGAGGGTGTACTTTCACGAGGAGCGTTCGCGGTGCATTAGGAATGTGAAGGACTTTTCAGGGCATCAATTATTGCGCCGTCCGTTCTGCCCAAACTCGCCATCCCCAATTAAGCGATCGGACAAAATCCAATTTGCAACAACTCACCCCCCGCCCGTGTAATTATCCAGAATATTAATAATTAATTACTTGTTAATGTCGCGTGGTGTATGAACTGTACGCAGCAAACCGTGGACACCTTTTCGCCGGTGAAAAGGGGATTGCAGGCGAAAAAATAATTTTCTCCGGCGATTAAAGGGCAAAGGAGATAAAAGGGCCGAGGTTAACGCGTTGAAGAATGGCAGATAAGGGCGAGCGGGTGCCAAGAGGAGGAATACAATTCGGGTTGTCGAAACGCGGTGCGGAGACACGCGTTCGGAATTTACGGAATGAAAGGTACATCCCTGTTGGATTTAACATCCCCGTTTTCACGGTGCCCAAACCCCGTTTCGCCTCGCAAAATATTATCACGAACACTCGTCCCCAGCGATGCTGAAACCGCACTTGCCGAAGGGACGTTTTTACAATTTATCGAACGAAAAATTGGGGGGAAAGTTTGGTTGAGAAACTGTAATATTATTGTATAATTTCTTTGCCAGTAATGTACATATGTACAGGGTGTTTCACTTGATTTTTACATCCTGATTATCTCGGTATTTGTTAGTCCCAGGAAAAAATGGTTCAGGGTAGGGTCGAATGGTGTCGCGTCGGGCATCTTCTGGTCTTGTTAGTTCTTTCGGGAGTGAACGCGTAAAGGTCACGCGAAGGTCAACTTTGTTTTTTCAAATGGAATAATGCATTTTTCGATGCGTCAATCGATGCAGCTAGACGGTCGTTATGGAAAAGTATTAACCTATTTATGTTGAAAAGTTGATAGTTTAGTAGATATTTTAATTTAAATAATTCGAAAGTTCGGCAACTGGAAAATTCAGGAAAATTTCGAGCTTTGCACACATGCAGTTCATATTATGCTAAGAACGGAACAATTTTTGTTCTTTGCGAAAAAAAAACAGTCTTGGGGGTGAATCCATCCCTCCAAAGAAATCTTGACCTTTCATACGATCGTGAAAACTACGAAACTATTTAAGATACAGGAAAGAAGTTCAATTCAATGTTGAATGGCCCTTTATGGTCCACAATACAGGTGTGAAAAATTAAAACAAAAATTTCTATTTATCAATTTTCAAAGATATTTTGTTTTTCAAAATTTTTCGCGACCTTATTATACACCATAGATAGCCATCCAACTTTTAATTTAACTTTTTTTCTGTATCTTAAACTGTTTCTTAATTTTCAGGATAATGTGAAAAGTCAAGATTTCTTTGGAGGGCTGTATGCACCCCCGGGACCGTTCTTTTAACCAGCAAACAAAAATTGTTTCGTTCTTAGTATAATATGTCCGAAATTTTTCTGAATTTCTAGTTGCCGAACTTCCGAATTATTTAAATTGAAATATCTAGTAAAGTATCAACTTTTCAACATAAATAGGTTAATACTTTTTTATAACGACCGTCGAGCTGCATCGATTGACACATTAGAAAATACATTATTCCATTTAAAAAAACAAAGTTGACCTTCATGTGACCTTCACGCGTTCACTCTCGCAAGAACTAATAAGACCAGAAGATGCCCGACACGACACCATTCAACTCCACTCTGAACCATTTTTTCCTAGGACTAAGAAATACCGAGATAATCAGGATGTCAAAATCAAGTGAGACACCCTGTATACAAAACCCTTTTTATTCATGTTTTTAACGATGAACATTCAATTATTTCTGTCACCCTTCTTTTGTAATTCAAACGTGCGACCGGAGGGAAGAATTTTTCTTAATAAAATTGTGACACAAGTAATTTTCTTATTTCTCGTTAATTATCACGATTTTAATTATCATTTCTTTCTTCAGTGGCCCAAGAGAAACTGCGTCACAAAGTTCGGCAGTTAATATGGAAATGAACTATGGGTACCCTTGACGAATCCTTCGTTCGCAGCAACTCTCGGTTCGTGGGAGGGGAGGGCGATTTGAGAACCGCGAAATCCGTGGAAAATCGGTAACGAGCAGAATAAATCTGCAAATAAATATTCCCCTCAAACGATGGGAATAAAGTAACCGTCGCAGGCTCGTTAGCGGAACACGTTCTCGTTAATACGCCGCAACGCGTGTCGCATAATTCATCCGAGAGCCCCATGCACGACCACGATGATAATTTGACGGGCAGTTGTCGCAGTCGGTAAATTTAATTCCCGTTATCGATTGATCGCGCGAGGGGGTTCCCGGGGAGTGACCGAAATCGTGTGGCAACAAAGAGTGGAAAAAACAAACAAAAAGAATTCTTCGACCGAAGGTGGGTTGGATATACAGGGTGAGGGCACTAACTATTGAAAATAGAAAAGTTTTGGAAACAAAAGATGCATGGGACAACATTGGCTGTAATATGGCGTTAATCTTTTCTTCCTAGGTGGAGTAGCTTCAGAGATGTGAAGATATCCTCAACGTTCTCACGTTACACGCCGTACAATTGAATACGTTTGTACAACAAATTGTTCCAACGTGTGATTCGATAAGTGATAAGAAATTAATAAGAAATACTACTCAATTCGTGATAAGAAGATCGCAGCATTGCATTGATACCAATGTCAATCGTCTTTTTTGTCATAAATGACCTTTTGCTGACCTTCAAAGAGCTTAATGTTGCACCTCGTTGGATTCGTCTCAATAGCAGCAATCAGAAAACAGGAGACAAAACATGGCATTCCATTTAAAAAGACAAAGGTGACCTTCACAACTCCGAGGCGAGTCCACCTAGGAAAAAAAGACTAACGCCATATCACAGCCCCTGTTGTCCCACGCATCTTTTGTTCCCAAAACTTTTCTGCTACTATCATACTTTCGGAGTTATTGCAGGTGGCAATAGTTACTGCCTCGCCCTGTATACTGGGTGTCCCGAAAATGATGTCACATAATCGGTAACAAAGCGCACGTTAAATACCGCCGAAAATAAAATGCAGTGGGACGGGAGATGGCGTGTTGAAGTTCTCCTCCTCTCCCCACTCCTCCCCCGTGCCACCACCATGGGAATATTTTCGACCGTAAAGAGACGCTAGTTCTCGCAACGAACGGCACCGTGAACTTTTTTATCGACAACTCTCCCGGGTTTCTCCGCAATGCTATCGTCGCCAATTCCCGTCGGATCGGTCACGACTTCCTCTCCGCGGCGCTTCCGGTTCAGGCGTTTACGCGAGGACAATTTAACTTGTCTTTCGAGTTCTCTTAATTTCATTGGCGGGTTTGGCGAACAGTTCGGAATCAGATTGTCCATCGAATCGGATTGGACAATGTTTTCGCCGAGAAGTAGGAATTTCGCGTAAGTTAGTGGAAAAGTTAGGTTAGGGGACGGTTTAATTTTACACGAAAATTTCGTGCGTTTTCAAGGGGATTTACCGACGACTGTCCAATGCCTCCAATGTTCTAGATCGATATTACTGTAGATAACTGATACGAGTATATAATCCGCGGGCAATTTCAAGCATTAGCAATAACAGGTGTGATGATTACGATGGATCCTATTACAGCAGATCTGGGCGTGTGGTACACGCGAAATTGGCTGCAATTATTATTTACACCTGCTGGCTGGCTACGCTAACCGTGAATTTCATTATGCACAATTTCATTAAGCAGCTGCGTCAAACGGCTTACGGTATTAAGGATGTAATTGTTTCTGTGTAATTAGGTCTGGAATCTCTGTGCGAAACAGCATCAAATAAATATTGGAAATTAAGTTTTCCTTTTTAACGGGCACGTTTATTGGAAGGGCTCCAAATTCAGGATTAATCAATTTGTTTGTCGCAGTTCAATTAATTTCACGCCGGAATGAAAATAAATTTGGTCAGTCAATTGAACAACTTTTTCCTCAGCCCCGTTTTAAATTGAATTTTCTAACCCCAACTATGCGATGTCGAATTCCCAATCTCCCCTCGCATTAAAATCCAGGATATCCCTCAAGCAGAGCCATATTGAAAGCCACGAAGCCGTAAATTCGACATAAAACCCGTGATAATATTAATGTTGAATATATCTATGGAAACATTTCCGTCGTTCATTTCGAAATCGAACGTGCCACCGTCCAAGTGCCTCCGAGCGGAATTTTTTAATTCCCATAAGAGCAGAGCAACGATAAAAAGAAAATTATATTACACCCGATATACAGTTCAGGCCACTTCGACTATTATTATATTTTTTTTCATTGACGTATCAAACTTTCACACGGCAAAATGGAGTGCGATATATAAAAAATATAGAGCGAACGAGAAATAATGGAGTATTTGTTGCTGCTCTTCTAATTTAATTGCATCAATTTTTATTTTATTCCAAAAATTTTCTAATTCTTTTTACGGGTGTTCGACTTCCAATAAAAAATTACGGTTCAAACGATATTTCAAGTGAGTGTACAAGGAGATTTGTCACGACGAGAAAATTTATTTGCTCGGTGGTGGGGGGTCACCCGAGGGGGGTCCCCCTCACCCAAAACTTCTCACAAAGCATAATACCTAATACGATATACCTAAATAACTTTAAATACCAATTACCTCAAGATAATCAAGCCCCAGAAACACTGTGCAAGTATTGGGGTGGTTCGCAAGTAAATAAAAAAATATTCGCGGAACTTCCCGCAGAGAAAAATAACCTCCACCATCGAAGCCAAGTAATTCCATCCCAACGACCCGTTAATTTCAACGAAACGAAATTAATCAACCCCCCGGTAACACCGCGAGGCTGCAAGAAGGGTGCATGGCACCCGGACCAAATAGAATATCAAAGCGTGCTAACAGAATTTCGACTTCACAAAAGAGCGGGAGAAAAATCGAACACGCTCGCGCAGGCAGGCGAATGTCGGCGTTGCGACGGTAGGCGAAGGGGAAAAACTGAAAACCGTGATGGCAAAGTGGTCGGCCGGCGCTGCTAATTTGAAGCGGGCGAAGCTGGGTCGCGCGAAAAATAATTAACACGCCATGGGTGTAGCCTCGTTTCTCAAACGGCTGATCTTTCGGGATTAACACGCGGCAGAGGCGTTAAGTTAATCCTTCGTCAATTTGCCTGCCAAAGGGACGAGCCGGGCGACACACGGGGTGACTTTCTGTGGAAACGGGACGAGAAGAAAAAAAAAGAAAAGGGATTAGCTTCACTCGAAATTTTTTTTCCCTTTTCCCTCTCAATGTTTGTCTTTTTTCGGATACAGGATCAAAGGGCGGAGTTCGCTGGTTCGGCGGGCAAGGGTGCACTCGACCCTTAATTCGGACACGTCCCTCGCAAAGGGAATAAAATATTGATACAGTTTTATGAAACTTTTACTTCAACACTGTCCGATGGCTAATTTATGTCAAATAGTTATTCCTTGCTTGGCATTCCGTCTGATTAATATTCATTATGTAAACGGGAACATGCCTCGTTGAATTAATCAATAGATAAGTGAATAAGAAATCAATTTCTCTGACGCTGGTCTACTCCTATGTTTGTCTGTGCTACTTTCCCCTTGCTTTAATAAACTTATACTACTCGGCCAGCCATATGTCTTACTATACTACTTGCCTGGCTATGTGTCTCCCTATACTACTTGCCAAGTGGTATATCCAGTTATACCACCTGTTTTCCTAACTGCTCTATTGCTGGCAGAACGAGCGATCATCGGGACGGCTTCGTTAAAATTTTATGGAAACGTGTAATTAAAACCACTGTGTGCAGTGTCTGTACTTGAGATTTTATTGCAATCCAACTTTTTACTTTATTTGTTATTTTATACGATGCTCGTGTGCATTTTATTGCAAACGTCAGAGTGCATTTATATTGTAATAAAAATTGATGCAATTTTGTGGGGGAACCCCTTGTTCGATATTTCTCTGTTTTCCGGCTTCGAGAATTATGAGTATTGTTCGAGTCACAGGAGTGATATTTTAAAGAGATGTCTCGCCTACATAGCGAGGAAGACTGGAAGTCATAAGCTAGAATGTAGAATATTTCTGGGTGACGAATTGCTCGCAGGAATCGCCAGAATTCGACTACGGCCTGTCTAAGCCACGCCCACTGGCGGGGAGCCTCCTCATAACCTATAAAACTGCTGCGACAATTCTTGCGGTATTCGTTGGAACTATTTAATATCTAAATTTTATTTCTGCAACGCAATTCATTTGAACACTGCAAAACATAATTTTGCCCGAGTTCGAATTACAATGGAATACCCAGAATGTTTGTAGAACAAAGGGAAGGAATACGAAAGATGAAATTTTGGAGAATGCCAAATGGAGATATAAAATTAGTTTTGTTTATTTATCGCTAAAAAAAAAGCACAAGACCATCCCGCTTTTTAAACTAATTTATTGGCCAACAGTGACTGTTTTCGTAACCTCGAAGGAGCAGTCGAAGGAAGGAAAAGACACCTTCGCAGAAGTTGGAAAATAATACCCACGAAATGGCTGGTTCTCGTTTATCTTTGGCGAGGGGAGAAAGTTTCGAGTTCTTCTTGAATTCGCCCTAATCATTACTGCTCACGCCAGCGGCCGTAAGAAAAATAATCTTCGTGTTACCTGGCAAGCTGCTCTATGAAAAACACACCTACCAGGCGACCGTACAGGCGGTACGTTGATTTAGGAGTGGAAATTAAAGGGGGCCCAGTGGGAGGATCTAATTCGTTCCGGGGAAAGTAATTACGCGCCATTGGCTGATAAGAATACAGAAATTAAGAGACAGCTGCGATATTTATGTCGCGCACTGTACATCGGTTCGCGAGTAATTGAAATTAATTCAGGATTTTTCTATACTAATCCATTTCTTAGTTAAAATAATTTCGAAACCAAATTGTGTATTATTTATTATATCCACTTTATTCATTGCATTTAAATGTTGTATTCTCCAAATGACCCGACGATATAACCTAACTTTTATTCCTACTTAATTCCCCAAAAGACTTTCTGGTGACACGCTGAAGTTGAATGAATTGGTACTGTTGGTACTGTTATTACCCTAACCAAAGAATCATTAGCCCCATCGACGAAAGTAAACGTGGGTTAATGGATAAATGGGACCGACTCGATAACTAAATGCAGCATGCCAATTTCTATGCTAATTAAGTAATTTAGGGCGTTTTAGGACGCCCGAGCTGGACGAACTTTGCATAACGGGTGTTTCGCAGTACGAGACATTTATTTCGTCCCGCAACTGTACACGTTCTAGAAAACGGACAGGAAACAACGAAATCGGTCGAAACAGAACACAACGCAACCGAAGATCCGTACAGAATCACCATTAGAACCGTCTCGTGTTCCAGTAAAAAAGAAAAATACAATTTCAGCTCACGAATCGGGTCAGGCAAAAAGAAACATTATGTTCAGCAGTCGTGTACGTCGGTGTGTACAAGTGTGCATGCCGAACGGTGGAGGTTTGAACGTGGTTTGAACACGTGCTCAAACAATGGACGACGCTTCTCGATTGAAGAGCAGCCAATCGAGCGTTAATCGATTAACGAACATGATAATGACGAGCTTCTACAAACAACATGACGGCACAGTCGTAAGAACCGATACAGAACGTTCATCGAAATCTATCCGACGGCGAAACGAACGTAATGATTCGAAAGTGCGTGGAAGACGCAAGGAAACGCCGCCAGTTAAATGGCCTGTCCATTTATCCAATTTGAGCACGCGTACAGTCGAGTGAAGCAATATTATAGGTATAGTAGTATAGTAGATGTAAGGTTTGTCGAACTGGCAGAAACATTATGGCTAGCTGAATTGGATAACAAAAGATCGATTGATTCGAAGAGCTTCCTTTCGCGGAGAAAAAAATAGGGTCTGAAGTTATTATCGATCACGCGAGCTTAGCCGGAAATATCAGATATAAATGGACGACCGAAGCAAATATTTGATGGCCGTCGCGATAAGAAGATCTCAAAGAAGTTCCTCGGATCGAAGATAGATGGGTGGCCGACGCGGTTCGAGATCGCTGGACAGGCACGGCGGACTGAGCAAACAAAAATCTTGCCAAGATTTATAAAGATTCCCCGGGGCGAAGAAATAATCGATGGTGGCAAGAATCAGCGAAACAGCTTAAGTGAAAACTGAACTTAATAAAGCAACCGTAACCACGTGGCAATTGTACGATTGGTGGACTACAGTAATGTCTCGCACTGTGTCCAAAATCGTGATTCGATGGCTGTCCATTTCTATCCCCCCTACTTGGGGCCGTCCCCCTTGGATTCGGGGAAGCGTCGTTCGGATCACCTATGATGTTATGATTCCGAGATAAGAGGCAGCCCAGCGTAGAGTACGAGGAGTGGGCAAATTTAAATGCCCGTGTACGTGTGACACAATACTAATGCAATCAAAATTTAATATTAAAACTTGCCTTTTTTTTGTCCGTTTTCAATGAAATTTTACAAACATATTTGTTGCAATCTCCCGATTAAAATGACACCAAACACGACATAGTTTGGACAGTTTTTACTCTATCATGGTAGTAATAATGGTGTTCGAAACAATCAGTTCCATGGCACCAATCTATGTCGTGTTTGGTGTCAGTTTAATCAGGAGACTGTAACAAACAGTTTGGTAAAATTTCATTTAAAACGGACCAAAAATGGACAAGTTTTATTCTTAAATTTTGATAGCGTTAGTATTGTCTCACACGTACACGGGCATTTAAATTTGCCCACTCCGCGTACGCTGCGCTGGGCTGCCACGGTTCTCGGAAGTCACACATCAAAGGTGATCCGAACTCGCTCGAGAATCGTGTCTGTATTCGATAGCTGTCCACGTTCGGTCCCGAGCGATGGACACAGTGCGAGACATTACTGTATAGTGTTGTCTTCGCTTAATCCAAACATAACCTAAACCAGTGCCTGCTACGAGATACGCGATCCTCCCAATTAAGATGCCGCCTCGACGCAAGAGAAATCGCAGAGAATAGGGAGGTGGTTAGAAAAATTCGTTGCCATTTATTCCCGCGGTCCCAGAAGTGATACTCCTACGAAGGTCTACCTCCCGTAAAGAAATTCCGTTTTCATGAACAATTTCGCTCGACGCGGCACGAGCGCGGCGAAGACAAGAGAAATTTCTGTCGACGGTGGTTCTTTTTTTTTTCCACCAGAAGGATCGCGGAAATTGGACTGCGAGGGGCCGTCTTCGGCTTTTCTTCGCGGCGTTTCTCTGCGAAGGGGATCCGATATCTTCCCACTCTTAAGGTCCTTTCAGGGTCCCTTCAAAAGGAATATAATCGATCCCGCCTCGTTCTTTCTTCCGTCCACACGCGAGCTGAACTTTTTTCTTGCAAATTTCAATCGCCCTCTTCAATCGGTTTACAATTTTCCTGCCAAAGTTATTATTACCTTCCTTTCTTTCTATCCCTTTCCTTCTTTTTCGCATTCTTTTGTTGTAAATTATTACCTTCGTGATCTATCGATCTGTCTTCGTTATTTATTTATTTGTTTACCTTCCATTGGACTGAGGTATATATAGTAGAGTGAATATTAAATATTAAATATTAAATATTAAATATTAAATATTAAATATTAAATATTAAATATTAAATATTAAATATTAAATATTAAATATTAAATATTAAATATTAAATATTAAATATTAAATATTAAATATTAAATATTTAATATTTAATATTTAATATTCATTTACTCTACTATATTTATATTTATATTTAATATATATTCTAATATTAATATTAAATTCTAATATTAAATATTAGAATTTAAATATTAAATATTAAATATTAGAATTTAATATTAATATTAGAATATATATTAAATATAAATATTAAATATTTTTGCCTGCAACGATTGTAGTTCTTAATTGTTCGAGATTGAGCGACAGTTTGGTACGGTAGTGGATAATTTGATATATTATAGTAGAGTAAACAGTTTAGTGTTTGGTAATGGCTGTATATTGTGATATTGGGTAATTTGATATTTGGTAATGGGGATACGAAGCAGCTTGGAATAGTTTAATGTTCAGTAATAGCTGAGCCGGTATATTGGATAGTTTAATAGACATGTTATAATGCGATAACTGTTTTTAACATTCCTATTATATACGGTCGATAATATTTCGCCATTATTGGAAGCATTGAATATATTGACAATTTGCTGTCGCCAAATTGGAACAGCATTAAATTAGAATATTCATTAGTGGTGTGTAACTCTACGTAAATTGATAAATTTAAATGATCTCGCGTTAAATGTTGCAAAATAAATAATCCATCACGGGAATCCCCTCCCCCTTTGCCAAAACGGGGAGTAACGGCGGAATATTGTACAGGCGTATGGAAAGTTTGATGGTAACGAATTTTCGTCGCAGGTGTCGAACCGCAGTTCGATCCCTCGAAGCCACTGAGACTACGGGGATCGAGCAACTTTCAAAGATTGGAAAATTCTGTCAGTCGCGAAATTGCATAGTCCGAATAAGTGCATCGCAGCTTTCCGTCAAACGAATTTCGCTCGAGTGTTCCTGCGCGGAACGATTCCGTTCGAATATTTATTTAAAAGCCAACAGATCATTGGCAAAACGTACTTCCACTAATAATATTCACTTCAACGATATCACTTTTTCTTTTGGCAATTTTACCAGCAAGGAAAATTGCTTTTCGAATTTTATTTAAGAAACACTTATATGCACATATATATATATATATATATATATATATATAAACGAAATCGAATAATGCGAACGTGTACACAAGCTATGAAACTATTTGCGCGCAACAAGCTGCTCGACAATAGGAAATTGTGGGTGTGTATATCGAATGAAATGCATGTTGCATCTCTGCAAAGGCCGGATAGCTTTCGTTGAATCACAGTGTAGGGAATTCTGGCTTGAATGGAACTACTCAACGAGACAAATACCCAGCAAAATTCAGGGTTGCAATGGAAGGACTCAACTGTAACTAAAACTGACCGCACGTTTGATTAATCCTGTTCTAAAAAGAGCCACCGGTTTTGTAGTTGAATATGATAACTATTGAATTACTAAATATAATATATTGCCATCGTCGAGTTGAATTTCTTAGAAAGAGACGATTATCTAAAATCATACGTTCTAAGAAATATTACTATATTTAAGGAAATAATTTGGTTAACGTTGAACGAAAATGTCTGAGCCCCCGGAAGAAAATTTGAAAAGTACGTTTTTTAAATTTGTGGGAAATAATTTCATCAAACTTTCATTGATACCTCGTTAATTACTAGCTTTGGTACAAACGGTGTTCAATACGTCTTCACTCGGAAATTAACTAACGTTCGAACTGCCGCAGAAAAGATAGGACATTCCATTCCAAGAAGAAAAATGATTAATTCATTTAAATAACATTAATCTGCATCAAGTGCAAAAATACTTTCTTGTGCACCTAGGAACTTTATTTACATGATAGCGTGTCCCTACGGATTAGTAGCAGCGTAAAACGTTTCCTTAGCGCCGCAACTATACACCTAACCTAACCCAACAGTCGTTATTTTGCAAGTGATTTCGGTTGAGAGGAGAGCTCGGTGGCCTTTTCTCGACGGAAGAGCCGCCGTCGCTATGGCCCTCGGGCGTGTAGGTTGCGCGTCACGCCAGCTGTTTTGTTTCCGATTTAACCGTTTCTGTCAGTGGGGAAAAAACCACGCTCGCGTACCGTGTAAACCTTTTCCATTACTCGCCAAACAATGCCACCCGATGGATAGGCCCTTCGAACAAAGCCTTCGCCGGAATATATTATGAAATAGATCGTGGTAAAGCGATACCCAAACAATGACGGGACTTTCCAACCGTGCTGGTGGCATCGCATAATCGTTGTATTCGTTATATCCTTTAGCATCTGGGGAAAAAATTGCGGTCCCTTACACTATTCACTAGATAACGTTTCGCAGTGGTAGCGGTGACAAATATGCAACCGGAATCACGACGACCAGGACGATCATTTCCGGTTCATTTGCCGTGTGTCATAGCTGCCGCAATTGGGGTCGCAAATTCTGATCTGCGATGTATGCAATTTGCTCGGGGACGCGGTGTAACATAAATTTTTAAGCCTATCGCGCTAATTAATGGTGGGTTCCGTGGCCTCCACTGATCGTGGTTAATACCAGATTGTAGAAAGATACTGGATTAGTTATGTTCGCTGAGCATATTTCATTAGCCGATCTAATCTTTACGTTGGTAGACGTGATACCATTAAATTCCCCGTATTCTCTATAACCATCGCGGAACGTCTGGATTATATGCATAATGAAACGATCGTACCAATTGCATATGCCCTGTAATAATTACGTTTTTGTGCAGAAATTTGTATTTTTCTATACACGCGATAGATATAAAATATTGCTGACGTTGAACGACATATGAATTGTTAATTAAGGTTTAAATTTAATTATTAAGGTTATTATGGGATCCCCTTAACCTATAATGCCATATGACGTATTGGCCATAAATCGACTTCAATACAAATTTCTGAACCGAGCACTGACAATAAATTTACTAATCTCCAGCTCTATAACAAAGGGAAAATAATATAGAAATAATACGGTAAATAAGATTATGTACCCGAACGAAACTCAATTCGAACGTACTACTTCGAAAACAATCACATGAAACCCTTCTAACCTAAAATCAACAGAGAACTATGTAGGTAGAATAATTATGAGCCTTAATTGCGACTTGGCCGCGGAGAATTTTCGTTAATAATTACACTCGTGCTCCATTATGAAGTTCACACTTGAACGACACTAACGAATGGCCAGGTGCAACATACCAAAAAAGGTTCTGCATTAAGTGGCCTTTCGCGAAACAACGGCAAACTATGAATAAACATGGCGGCGCACCGCAAGGCGTGTTTGGTAAGCCTGGTTTCGAAAGTTTTCGCGTTACTACCTGGGAAATGGGGCTTGCGATAAATATTTAAAAAAAAGAGGCAGAGAAAGGACATTCGCCACAGAGTCGAATTTCGTTTGTTCCATTTCTAAGATACGTCTGTTCTATGTAACATCCCTTTCATCCGCCTCGTAAATTAATCACGATTTATATATAATTTCCTGTCGCGTCAAATTATGCAAGATAGTTAGATTAAGTACTAAGGAAGCAATCAAGTTGGCAGCACTAGTCAGCTGGAATCTGTCAGCAGCAATCGGGCTTCCGGTTAATAGTTAATCAGTCTTAGATGCAGTCAGGCTTCTAACAGTCAGTTAACTGGGAAGCACCTGGGCTTCGATTAGATTGCCGGCTTGATTGCGATACGGGCGTAAAAAAAACGAGTAATAGTTAACTGACATTGGCGTTGTTAACCTCTCCTCGTTTTAACCGAGTGTGGTATTGTTTTGGGGATTTTTCATTTCGCAGATGTGTTGAGTTAGTTATTAAATGCAGCAGAACGCAGGTGTAATTGCAAAAGAATAATGAGTCCTCAGGTGAGAATGTAGATACCTTAACGTTTCAGCATTTTGAAATACAACGATCTCATAATCAGAGAAAGCGATAGACCAACAGGTGTGCCTATCACACCTCCGATACCAATTACAATACACACACCTTAAATGCAGCCTAACGTAATTATACCGAGCCAATCAATCCAAATTGAATTGCATCCTTTACGCCGAATTGACGCGGCCCATTACCACTCCTCCATGTTTAACGATATACAAACGAATCACTATAACCTCTGTTTTCGTAACGAGTGCTATTTAAATGAATTTATAAAACCTATTACCTTGCGAACAATGGAATGATTTTTGACAGAATTGGAACGGAAGAATTTCGGAGAAAAACAGAATCAACGGAGAACAAAGGAACGCAAGAGAAATAAGTTGAAATAGTAAAAAAAAAAATATGTCCGTCCACTATCTGCTCGGCGAGGGATTAAATTTTGAAAAAGACGAACGACCCCCGTCAACTTTTCGCAGAGAAAAATGCTAGTTGGAAGAGGGCCAACAGAGATGTCGTAATCATACAGCGTTGGTCCAGCTGATTTCGTGTCCCGTGCAATTTTTATATCACCGTCCAATATTCATTTGGTCGATGTATTTTTAAACACGATCTTAAATAGCTCAGAAATCGCTTAGTATTTAATTATCACGATCCGCCACTTTTAGCTGGTTACTCTAATTACGAGACCTCTGGCACGGCCAAGGTTTTAATTATCCTCATCGATCATCCTAAAAGTCATTCATCCCCGTCGTACCAGCTACAGTGAATGAAACATCGTGCCACATAGGGATATTATATTTACGTAATCAGGGAAATCGTAAAATTATTTAATATCAATCGTCGCTTAATTATTTTAATTCCACTGGAAAGACAACAATACTTAATTAGAATGATTCAAATGATTAACCTGTTCTGATTCTGAAAGTACGAATCTTTTAAACGCGATCGTAGGAAATTGGTAGAAAGGTTATTCCCCGCACCGCTGCCAACACTGTCACAAAAATAACTAGATTCACGTATCGCGTGTTCCTAAAAGGAAAATATCATTTTGTTCGATTTAAGACGAATAACTGAGCGACGGAGTTACTACGGGTTAGAGGAGACATCGAAATCGGAATTTTTACGTGGAAGAATGTTCATGGCCGACTGTGGAGGCTCATAGTTGACGCGCATCGAGGAACAGGCTCGTAAAGGCCAGGATCGAAGGCGGAAAATCCGCACGCTGGTGCACAGCATTTTTGTTGCATGCATGAAAGCCTATCGTGAACCCTGTCCGACACTTATCGTCGAAACTGCGAGCGCAGAAAATTCTGTTATTATTTACACCCCAGATAGCGTTGAAAATAAAAGGGGCACAGTGGCATGGAAGTGAAATACCAGTGACGCAAAATAAAAGTAATTATAGCGAGGAAAACTGTTTAAATTAACCCATTTAATTTAATTTCTCTGGTGGTAATTAATAAAACAGCAATCCCTTTATCAATCCGCTTTAACCTCGAATTTTGAGGTGTCCGAAAATTGGCAGTTGCAGCGCCTCTAAACAGGAAATAGGGACATTGGCGGTCACTCTGACCACCATTTGGCAGACAAGGAAGCAAGATGGCGGTCGCTGCAGAGCCCGTGCTTGCGGTTGTTCCATTGACTAACGCCTCGACCGCGATCACTCGAGTTCGAGCCCCTCTATCTTCGTTTCCACCGTGCAATATTATATCGTCTTCCCACGAAGCCTGTTCGATCACGAAATATGTACCACCGCCGGCAAACTATTCGTGTCCGAACAAAAATCGCGGCGAATGTCCGAAGTAGGACAGTTTCAGGTTCAATTGTTTCGCGATTAGAATGCTGGGGGGTCAATTGGTTTAGGAGACAATGAACTGTGCAAGAATAGAGAAAGGGGCTGCCAACAATATCTGGCCAAAGTGGAATTTTGTTATACCGCTGATATTATTGTCAAATCGAACAAAAATATTAATGTCCGCTACTGTACCCGTGCAGGTACAGTTGAACAAATTATGTACCGAGCAAAAATACCGGCAAAGATCGTCTATTTATTTTTATCTGACATATCGATTTTCAAACGAATGTACGAAATAAAAAGAGATCGCTGCGAATGATTCCTCACAAGTCAATAAATCAAGGGAGGCAAAGAGACGTGTAAACACGGATGCAGGTATGTACAGTGGACGGAATAAATGAACGATGTAGGGGAATAAATGGAATAAAGACAAATGCGCGAACGTGGAAGTAAATAAATAAAGATTGACACCGATACATGGATGTAGCACGAGTCGGAAGCAGGTGAATATACTCCAATTCCGTGACGTATTACGCGGAACCCTCCGGCTACGTGGCGGAGATAGAATTAATTCACCGAATATTCGACAAACGGCACGCTGCATTTTATATTCTACAATGTAGACTCTACGTCGACGGAAAATTACTCGTAACGAACAACTGTTCAGATAACTTGTGACGTGCAACTTGTTACGATACACAGTGCAAATATTTATATATATTTAAATACGATATATTCCCCATTTCACCATTATTTTATAATTATTATATTTTATAATCATTAAAACAAGCTAAGAATATATTTCATGCAAGTTTCTTCCCTCCAAGCTTCTATTTTCCCTCCTCGTAAACTTTTTTTCCCGCTCAATTACGTTCTCCTCTATATAAAACTCCCGACATAACCTCAAATGTCCTTTCCGAAACGTTCATCCAAGTTGGGAATCCCATTGGCGACGTGAGGGGACTGACAAATGTTTCTTAGACGATTTCCCCGGATTTTACAAGCGACCGACAAATTCTGCAGGTACGCGACGTTGCGCGACGTTGCACGTGTCCTTAATTTAGGGAAACCGCAATCCGAAGTTGTGGTACGACTGTCTCCCCAGGGTTTACGCTACCTACGTAAGGTTTCCCCGCTTAGGAACAGAGGTAATTACAAGCCTCGATATAAGCGAGAATGTGGTATGCGATATAAGCGAAGAGTTTATCCCCACCACTGAGGGGTATTCCCCTTGAGACGTTCAGAAGTTCGCTTGGGCTCGGGTATATCGGTGAGCTAATGCTAATTCAACGATGAAACTTTGCTATTTCTCATGCTTTCCTTATGAAACTTTTACATAGCATAGCTGACATGTTTCTGATTAAAATGACACCGAACACGATATAATTTGGATCATATTTGAATTATTTAATAAGAGGTGTATAATGCATTGTGAACAGTAAACATGGTCCAAATTATATCGTGTTTGGTGTTATTTTAATCAGAAAATTGTCACGAAATTGTTGGATAAAGTCTGATAAAAAAATACTAAAAAATAAACAAGTTTCATCGCTGCATTAGTGTTGTTTCACCGATGCGCTGGGTTTTGTTTTGCTCTTGGCTGCTCGGTTCTTTATCTTTACTCGCTGTCCTTTTCTACGTTCGACGCCGTCGGCAAATTTCACTGAATGTATAGGAAGTACATGCGATAGAAGCGAACGTTCAGTCCCAAGGTTTTCGCCTATATCGAGACTTTACTGTAAATACAAGTCTGACGAATGTGCAATTCAGCTTGGATTTTTTAATTTTTTGCGACGAAGCAGAAAAATTAGGAACTATGATATGTACATAAGAGAAACAACGGCAAATTCCCCATTGTTTTCTTGCCAATCGTCAATTTTACCAAGTGTCAGACACTGAAGCAGGCGATTCAGAAATAAGCAGAATTTTTTAATGAAATTATGGCGCGGTAAAGATCGCAAGGCTCGAACAAGAAAGGGAATATCGAGTTATGGATCAGCCAGGAAGTACGTTGCGGCAAGAATTTCCTGCTACAACGCTGGGTAGAACGAAGGTTATGGACTAAACTGATGAATATGTAACGCGAACTAAACGCCACCACTGCTGGAACTTTATGAGTTTCATTCTTTGAGTACACAGGATGCTTCTAGTGGCTTCCGTTGCGGTAGTCCCTGTTCGCTGAAGCAAACACAAATAAAATCTTGTCAACCTCTGACCGATAAAAAGGGAACGAATATATTGACAGTCTGGAAATGTTTAATTCAATTCCACTGCGATAAAGCTAGCTACAAATTTGACACAATTTTATCTCCCACGATCTTTGTCTAAAACGGACAAGCTTGCACACCGACAACAGCGTTGTCAATATTTCTTTCCTTGAAAGCGTGGCAGTAGAAATTCCGTAAGAGCCGAAGTGTGCAAAATAATATACTATACAGGGTGGTCCACAGGGTGGCCAACTTGCACACCTCCGTAACTTCCAAAGTATGCGTTGTACGAAAAAGTTTTGTACACGAAAGTTGCATGGTTTGAAAGGGTACATTATGCAGCGTATTTATTTTTTGCATAGTCAGAAGCGTTTCGGAGATTTGATGGTCAACTTTGTTCTATCAAATGGGATAGCATATCTTTTCCACCGAAATACGAAAGAATGTCGAATTTTGAGTACGAAAGTATTGACCTTCATCAGCCCTAAACCTAATAACTAACGAGTGATTTCACGGTGTTTTCTGAGAATTGTCTTCGGGTGATATCAAGTTAGAGGTTCAACCTTACGGCAAGTTGGAACTTACGGCAAATTGTGTGGACCACCCTGTACATCACAGTGAACAAGAACGATCTGTCGTGCAGGTGAATTTATGGCGATGATCGGGGCCAACCTGAGGTTCGGAATCGGGGCATCCGGTAACGTGTCTTCGAATGCGACAAAGGTGTTCCAGTGTCACCCGGGTGGCGCCACTGAGGCCACGCTCATATTCAGCCTCGGGGCCCTTGGGATGGGAGCGAACTTCCTGCTGATGGCGTTGATCCTGGCCAACCGACAGTTACGCAGGTAATTATAACTTCGACGCCTCTCGTCGGAATGAACTTCAAGATATCATGAATTCCAATGAGTTCATTTTTGCACGCGTGCGTGACATTCAGGTGTCCTTCGTTCTGTTTGTTTTGAACGGCACGGTTGTGTGATTTAGGTGGTCACAGGGCCTGCTGTTCCATCAGGCAATGGTGGATTGTGCTCGGGCAGCTATTTTACTGCCCCTCGGGTCGAGCATCTTGAACTGTCAGCCGATGACCAAGTGTTCACTGGTCGAGACAGCGTTTCTGCTGCTGGTGACAGTCTCCACGGTCAATATGTTGACGACTGTCCTCAACGACAGCCCTATTTTTCCGGAGACCGACGAGGAGGCAGACCTAGCTGCTCCCCTGTTAATGGACTCGCCCCAGGCAAGTGATTTTGCATATTTATGGCCGGCCCTTTGCTTCCAATGCTCGTTCGGAGAATAATAGAGAGCCTCTCTCTCTCTTGCTATATTTTGCTTCGTGCATTATTCATATGCCTCCCTGGGTGGACCAACAATTTCTTATCGGGACGCAAACGGTGTTCGGCGCTTTAACTTTGATTCGTTCATTTGTTTCAATAGAATCTACTTCTCGCTTGCAACATCATTCCAGCCCCAATTCGTTTAAGACGCCGCCCTTTAAACTAGTTAACAGTTCTGCAAACTTGGGAATCGTGTAATCTCAAGCGTGCGTTACCTTCAACGGAAGACAGCCGTTTCGACCGTGAACAGTTAAACAAGTTTCGACGTTCTAATTAATAATCGTACTTAGGGCATGGAATTCGGATAATTGTCCCTTTAAGGGAGTCGATTGTTCAAATCGTTATCTTTCGTCGAAAATTTCATTCGAAGAGAATGGAAGAATCCTTTCCCTCCGTTTTACAAATGGAATTCTCCAATCTCTGGTAAGAATTAGGTTGTTTCGCACGCGGCTATATTCTCGTGTTCGCGTCTCATTTAACTCAATTAGGTACTTGAGTGACAGAGTGCTTTTGAGCCAGCCTCAAGTTCCAGATCGATCAAACGTATAGTATATACATGTATACACATATATGTATGCACGTGTGTACAGGTGACGGCACGTGCGAAACTCTAAAACACACCTCTTGCGAGTGAAATGCAAACGGCTCTCAAAATGCAATTGAAAAATTGTTTTCACAGGCGAGTGTACGATACGTAGCGTGCGGTAATTGAAACTCCTTGAGCGCAGTGATTACGAGGGTGGAAGCAAAAGGGTTAATCGAATGGATCGTTTACTTTTTTAATATTTTAGAAAAATGTGGTCGGTGCGCTGGCGGAAAATGAAATATTTTTGATTTTACGGATCGAAAGAAAGGTGTTCCATTGTACTGTTCTAAAAGTAAATAGTAAATCTTCGATTTTTCAGTGCGTTTTATTCGGGACGTTCATGATATGGTTCGCGAGCATCACCATAAACTTGGGCCCGACATTTTTGAGCGGCGCGTTGGCCGCGAACACAGAGTCCGGCCACAATGCACCAAGCTGCCCCTTGGTGCACGGCCCATTCCGCCATTACATATTGAACGTACTATGGATCGCCATCAACATGATATGTGTCGCCCTCACTCTCGTCCATCTAAGAAAACTGCACAAAGACCTGACCAAGGCGAACGTCGAAGCGGTACGTATCTTTCCCGCGTTTCTTTTACGAAGAAATCGCGCCAACAGTACGCATGCTTCTGCAATTCCATAGGTTAGCAATTGCACAACTCCGCAATTCCATGGGTTAGCAATTCCGCAATTCCATATGTTAGCAATTGCACAATTCCGCAATTCCATAGGTTAGCAATGGCACAACTCCGCAATTCCATGGGTTAGCAATTCCGCAATTCCATATGTTAGCAATTGCACAATTCCGCAATTCCATAGGTTAGCAATGGCACAACTCCGCAATTCCGTGGGTTAGCAATTCCGCAATTCCATATGTTAGCAATTGCACATTTCCGCAATTCCATAGGTTAGAAATTGCACAACTCCGCAATTCCCTAGGTTAGAAATTGCATAATTCCGCAATTCCATAGGTTGGCAATTGCGCAATGGCACATGTTAGCAATTGCACAATTCCATGTGTTAGCATTTGCACAATTCCGCAATTCCACATGTTAGCATTTGCACAATTCCGCAATTCCACATGTTAGCAATTGCACAATTCCGCAATTCCACAGCACCACAATTCTTCGATCCCATATTCCACTATGCTGCAAATCCATAATCCAACGCCACGCTCGTGCGTCTTTACGCAATTACAATTCCACAATTCCATGATTCAAGAGAACTTCCAATGCATATAGCTTATCCTCTGCAAACCACAGGCCAGGAACATACACATATACATTAAGTCCTACAACTTTCTACGCACAAAGCATAAACTCTGTCGCTGTTGCAACTCCAATGCATGTTCATTTCGCCTTGAAACAACGTCCACCTGTATTCCAAACACGATTATACCTATCAGCAAACGGCTCAGCATGACGCTTAACCAACGTGAAACGCAAGGAAAACTGTGCAACGGGTTTATTATTAAACAAACACTGTACTCCAGGATTCACCGGTTTGCTTGCATTTGCGAAACGCTGGCTTCAACCGCGATTGGCCAGCGATTAGCCTGTTAATTGGCAGCGTTTTCATTTCGTTCAGCAAATTCGCTGGTCCGCTTAGTAGTCGCGAGGGCTGTTAGCCAATATTATCTGTACAAATGACCAGTGTTCAGAAGTAGTACATTTGCATTTAGTATAATTACGGATGTATATCGTGGTGCCGTTAAAATTAAAGTAGAACGCTTCTTCCACACTATCTCGTTCATTTTTTTTTTAAACTTCTTGCTGGCAGCAGCAATGAAAATCAGTATAGATTGCTCTCCGCAACAATTGCAAGAACTATTTCATTCATCGTAGTTTGATAAATAAGAAAAATAACAGAAATAAAATAACCAATATTATTATGAAATTACTACTAAAGTATTAACTAAATTACTGTTACTTATAGCAAACAATCCGCTCGTTTCAAAGATTGGAAAATTAGTTTTGCAATTGTATAAACAATCTATTTCAGCAATCAAATAGAAGGGAGAGCGAGAATGTATGTAAATTGAATCGACGTGCAATTGTCGCTAGAATTTCTACTTAAAATAATCGATTTTTTAACCAGGTAAAGGTAGCGCTACTAACGATTCTCGTCAATACCACGGGTAACCAACCGTCGCATTCCCTTCCGGAAAATTCTGCCGCATCTACGAACGGTGGCACGCCCAAGGTAATAACAGACAATAAACAAAATAATTCCAAAATTACCATCCTTCCCACTGAAATGCACCTACATTAACTGTATATTACGTGCATATTCTCTGTTTAGCGACACCTGTTACCTATCACGATTCTTTAACCGCAACATAATTTCTATTTTTATCGCGACAAGTTGTTTCCTTCTGTCGATTAATCGAAATGGAGGCGATCGTTACAGAGAAGCGGTGCGACTGAGGAGCATCGCAAAATGAGAAACTACTTGAAGCGGATGGAGAGAGAGGGCGTGCAAAGGGTG
This sequence comes from Nomada fabriciana, assembly GCA_907165295.1. Lineage (NCBI taxonomy): Eukaryota > Metazoa > Arthropoda > Insecta > Hymenoptera > Apidae > Nomada > Nomada fabriciana. The sequence goes on along the minus strand of OU015699.1, from coordinate 7,432,457 downwards.
AAGATGTTTCTGGTGATCACGGCCGCGTACGGGATCTTTTGGGGACCACTGTTCTTCGTCACCCTGGTGGATCATCCTATCATAGGGAATCCCACCGGCTACGAGGTAATTGAGTGATATACACGCTTGCTTGGGACCCGTCGCAGAAACGTCGTAAATTAATCTTCAACAGAGACACTTCTGCCGTCCAATAAATTACTGTCACCCGAATTCATTGTTTCTCTTTAATTTACCTTTTGGTTAGAAATATTGCGTTAATAGAGAATTAATATATCGGTGATTTATACATTCACCTGATTCGAATATACCTTCGTTAATTGTCAAACGATTTATTAAACGATGCACCAGTTTCTTTCAACCGTCAGCACAGAAGATATAGAACACAAACGGCATTTTTTTCACTCGCAGCGGAAGTGGTCGCTGCACTCGCCGCCATATTGGTTCCGCGAGCACATTGCAATTCCAAGCCTCACCTTACACCCTCTGCACTCGGCGCACAAAGGAGCACGCGTTTTGTTTCTGCACGCCGAGCAGAGTATATTCGGAAGATTAAAGGCATTAATTAACGGGCGCGCAAATGACGTCGCTATGCGCGTCACAAAAAAGCAGGAAGGAATTGAAAAAGTCTTTGAAGTCTGTTCAATGCGGAACATTCCTAAAAGGACAGCATCCATGAATGAATTGTCTTCCAAGACTGTTTAATCTCTTTCTTCTTAATCAATTCGTAATTAATTCGCAACGATTCAGGCTTGCAACCGAATTTCACGAAACCTTCACGAATGCGACGAATCGTCTAACCACCTAACCTAGGAAACTTCTTGAAATAATCGTTCCAGGTAACTCTACATATCGCGTACGTTCACGCGTTCGTGAACCCAGTGCTGTTTCTGAGCCTGCACCGTGGCCTGCGGCAAGGTTTGTCCGAATTTTTCTGCGGCTGCTGCGAGCTGATCGCCGGCTGGATTTTGGGCCCGAGCATCCCACTGGAAAGCGTCCAGCCGCCGCGATATCAAGAACCGATAGAGGCGCTGCCGTCGCCGCCAGAACCGCCACCTAACGCGTGTCCGGATCTCACGGAGGTGGCGCTCCTCAGACCACCTTTACCACCCACCGGCAAACATTTATTGGTACGGCACTGGAGCACTATGACGTATGTTTTTGGGCCGTTCTCCTGTCGCTTTATTGGGCCGTGAAAGCTTTGGAGGGTACAGATGGCGCTTCGGGACGAATTGTAAATGTTTTTCGGGGGATTGTTCGCTAGATCAAATTGGGCACCCAATATATTTTTGATGTATTGAACGTCGAAAGAAGAGAAACGATATCAATGTATATATATGCGACGTGCACTTCAAATTTTGCATTTAATTGAAACGGCGAAAGTATTCAGGGAATTGTTTAAATTTCAAAACCTCTTCTCAACACAACCTTTATGCTTTATGCACACCCCTTAGTGCTTTTAACACGAAGACGTTCCGAGTCGCCTTGAGTTCCATCACCAAACCATGGCGGTTTCATGGTCCGCTGCTTCATGTTTCCGGAATGTCTGCTTCATGTGGCTTAGGAGTGCCCTCTAGTAGTTTTAGAAGCTCGGTGGTTGGAGTGGTCTTGGGAAGTGATACAGCTAAAGGGGATTTTGTCGTAGAAGGACGGGGATAAATCGATTTGCCCCGCATGAAATTTAAGGTGGCTTTCATGAAGCATGCGGGAATGGGGTACATAAAGTAGCATGTGTGTACTGTGTTTAATGTATGATAAGCAGCTTTGTGTATCTACTACTTTAGTGGCATTATTTATAGATGGACACGTCGCTATAACAAACAGCTACAATATTAGCAAACACCTATTGCCACTACTGCAATGAATTTCGCTTACACGTGCACGTTCCTGGCAGAAAATGATCGAACGAAAAAATTGCTTGATGATTTGCGCAAAGCCCTACTTTTCCTTGCTGACAGCGCGATTTTTTTTTTAGCACGAACAGCATGCTAAACGAACCGGTGGCTCTGTGATGTGCGTCATTAATACAGGTGTCTCTCTCTACACTTTCTGTTCAAGATTAACTAATCGTATTAATCGCGGCATTAAACCGTACAGGACGGCCTAATGATCGTACAGACGGACCCGTGGACGCTGGTGTCGAGGTCGAAAAGCACGTCGAGCGTTTACGAGGAAGATATTAGTAGAAGATCGAGCATTTTGTTACCACCGCCACCGGAAGTGATCGACTCGAAAGTGAACGTCAGTCCCTATAGCAGCGATTCCCCTAGCGAATGAATTTCACGTTTCTACTAAACATTAAGCAAAACGCTTGTTCTAAGTGTCTATGTTATACATATATATCTGGCATATTGTACGATAATTATGTATACCAAGGCTACAACTGGTTTTTGCACCAATCAATGATCATTATCAAATTGAATATCGTAAGCAACAAAACTGAATATACACGTAGAAATTACTGAGAAAATTACATTTTCGCTTAAAAGAATCTATTTTGGAATCATTGTAGCACTCGCAATCAGCGGGGTCTTTATTACGAAAATATTCAAAAAAATTGAATTGCCGTCTCAATTTGGAAAAAATTACTACTTCTAATCTGTCCACATACTAAAAGCAATCAAGGGAATTCTAATTATTAAATTATGAAACAGATTTCTAGAATATCGTCGAAAATATGTACCGCCCTAACAGACATACATAGAAGTTTAAAAAACGTTCACTTTCCAGTCGGTGACGTAGAGATCGTCCAAGAGAAGTCCACAAACTACACTACTAGACATTCCCGAAAACATGTTCTTCCGAACCAGAGATGAGGTAAAACCGTTGCCAAAAAAGGTTCTGCGAGGAACCAAAAATGCTGGAGGATTGCCAAAATTATGAAAACAAATAAATAGTAAGGTAATCGTTCGTCAAACGTTAAGCACGTTTCCATGTAAAACTTCGCTATCTAGATGAACCTAGTGAAAATCGGCTGCTGCCAATTTAACAGAAAAAAAAAGAATAAAAACGACAAAAAAAAAAACGGATCGAGAAAAGAAATTAGCGATTAACTGTAGAGTGGCAGTGAATCACCGAGAAAACATAGTTCCTTAATTGTGAATCGAACAAACATTAGGTGCACCAATTAGATATTAATTAGGCGAATTAATTAATTAGGGGTACCTTAGATAATCTGCACCCTCGAATGAGCTTTCCATTAAACTGGGGACTCAAATCATCGAGCTTTCGCCTCGATTATTATTACTAATTATATATTATTTATAATTACTTACTATCGTTATTATACACTGATTATACAAATATATACAGAAGCGCAGGCGCGTGTGCGCATATACAGGGTGTGCCACGAATAAATCATTAATTAAATAATGTAAAAAGATTTGGGTACATTGTAATATCATAATGAAATAAAAGAATTAAAGAGTATAACATTTAAATGCAGGATTTGCTCACGAACATTTTCTAGAATCCTGAAATCATTTTTTTCGATCTCAAGTTCAATTTTATTTTATAATTTCATGAAAATATTCGAATTTAATAAATTCGACAAAGTTGAATTTAATGACATTTTTATAATAATTCGTATTTTTTATTAAAATTAATCATTACATGCAGGAATTGCTTACGAACATTTTCTAGAATCCTGAAATAATTTTTTTCGATCTCAATTTCAATTTTACTTTATAATTTAATGAAAATTGAATTTAATGCAATTTTTATAATAATTCGTATTTTTTATTCAAATTAATCATTACTATATTATTATTACCATTATCTGTGTTTTAAATAATATATCAATTCGGCAATCACCCTGTATAAGCGTACATATATGTAAGCATATACTTATGTATACATACAGGGTCTACCATTTAACGCGCAACCCATGCTCGCGCTAAATTGTGTAAATGGCAACGTCGCACGACGATACAGGCGTCATCTATGAACTGCTGGTGAAGGTATAAGGTTTGGCAGATTGGAGACTGGCCTGAGATACGGTTTGGGTTATGAATGGGCGAACGAATGGTTCAACTTCGGCTGAACTCGGACGCGATCGGCAGACACCGCACCGAAGTCACCCACGGGTCAGTCGCTACCTGAGGCTGACCGAAAGTGAGAAGGCATAGTTGCCAAATCTTCGGTTTTGCCGCACTGTTGCCGTATCTCTTACAATCCTGACCATCAGCAAAATGAATCGGGCCGAGCCGAGATTTTGAATCCTGCCGGACATAGCCATAGTTGCTGAACGGCTGGAAATTTCTTGGTAGGTTCGATCCCCGTCGAGTATAATTTTTTTAGAATCATTTTTTTTTTAATTCCTAAGTATATGATAATGATCAATATTTGCTTACCAATATTTTTATTATAAAGTAATATATTAAGTAATATGTTGCTTTATATTGCAACCCGCTTCTGTAATTTAATAACGCAAATATGATTCAAATTGTATCGTGTTTAGACTCATTTTAAGCATAAAAACGTCAACAATATCAAAATCAAATTTGCAGAACAAAATGAATAAGTATAAAAAAGTTTCATCATTGCAGTAGTGTTGCCTCACAGATACAAAGACATTTATGCAATCTTTTACTGTCGCCCGACCTTTCGTTCCTCTCTCTCTTTCTTTCACTCGCTGGCCCTTTCTCTGGCCGTCGATGAAACTTTGCAATTACTCATTCTTTTGCTATGAAACGTATTCCCAGACATTGGTGACATTATTCTGATGAAAATGAGTCCAAAGACGACATAATTTGGATCACATTTCATTATTGAATAAGAGGGGCATAATGCATTGCGAACAGTAAATGTGCGAGTCCTCGAGAACCCCAAAGTCTATCGGCCTGACCGTAGCAAGTTTTCCTTTCGGCAGAAGGATCGGGTGGATTGTGGCCACCACGGTAAATACGGGTAATACGATGTACGTAAACAAACCCCGCATGATTGAAGAATCTACCGGTCACCCTCAGGTAGCGACTGACCTGGGGTTGACTTCGGTGCGGTGTCTGCCGATCGCGTCCGAGTTCAGCCGAAGTCGAACCATTCGTTCGCCCATTCATAACCCAAACCGTATCTCAGGCCAGTCTCCGATCTTGCCAAACCTTGAGCCCCTTACAAGACTTTATACCTCCACCAGCAGTTCATAGATGACGCCTGTATCGGCGTGCGACGTTGCCATTTACACAAGTTCGCGCGCGCACGGGTTGCGAGTTACGTGGTAGACCCTGTATATATACATATATATTTTCTATGAAAAAACTTTGGGGATTTACGGACATATTTCGAAATTTCATTTCATTAATTGCGGAAAATTCTCAAGAAATAAAATTTCAAATATACATTCCCATAACATGCTAGTTCATAGACACCGGTGTTAAAAAAAAACTTTCTTTTTTACCCGAACACGTTTCGAAGCGTGTAAGTGAGAAATGAAAATAACTAGGGAAATCAAGTCCGGGAAGTCCCCGAAACAATGTCAATTTCTCTCGAAAGACTTTCGTAGGGGAACGTGGAAGAAATTCTGAAATTCTTCAATTAAACAACGCGATCGTTATAGCCAGACGAATGATAGAAATAAGGATATTAATTTAAGTTGATTAATAAACGGTGCCTGGCAGATCGATAGACGTTACGCGAAGGCAAATCGTCCGACATGATTGATTGCAATGTTTGTATCGTTGATTATACAGGAATTATTTGCAATTTAAAAACTATGAGATTGATGTTATTGAATGTGTAAATAAAGATAGATTATCTTTGACCAAGTGATCTTAATTTCTCCAGAATTCAAGACTTTTAGTAAACCTGAAAACCTATTCCCGTATTCTTGCTTCTACTCTTTCTATTTTCTATCTGTCTTGCTCGGCAGTGTAAATTGCAATTGCAGTATAATTAAAGAGATACCGTAGATGTGCACTTACCTGTTCGAAGCCACCCAGAATTTCAGTAGTGTCCATCGCAGAATTGACGACAATAGACTTCAGCTTCTGTCCGGCCATGCTCGCAAGAAGATGAACGAGACTAGTTTTTCCACTTCCAGTTCCTCCGATCTACCATGTAATTAATATCGAAAGCAATACGTTAATAAACAGGGTGCTGCAAAATCATTTTATATTGAATTCTTATTAAATAAACCAACACTTACGAGAATAGCCATCCAATTCATGTTAACGCACTGCACCAGTCCTCTGAGAACAGTCTTCTGTTCCCTCAGCAACAACAAATCATCCTCCTCGTACACAGCAGAATCATTACGATCCAGTATTTCGTTGCCAAAGAAGACTTTGTCCTTCGTCACGTGAACCGGAAACTCCGAGTTTGGCAACGGATGATCATTCAACGAGAATATACTATCGTATAAATCACACACCTGTGATTACACGAAATGGGTATTAAAAAATTGGAAAAGCAGGAAAGTAACTTTTACTGCGCTTTAGGTTTCATAACAGAACTTGCATTCTTTTTATCCTCGTTCGTCCTCATTCTGTCTACGTAAATCAACTGAGCCCCAGTCCCAGGACTGACGGTCCCCATTGAACTCTGTTTGTAACTAGCCATAGTTAATTCGCACCATCTAGTGACATCTCTGAGATTCATCTCCCAAGGAGACCCTGAGTGACCCCAGGTAGTCCCAACCCGAGCGCTGAGTTCCTCGTTAAACTGAATCATCTTGTCGAGTAAATCGTCGGGGAAGTTTGGAAATTGTACTTTCAAAATGAACTTCAAATCCCTCTGCTCGAGGGCGTCCACGAAAACCTGCAACAAAACGAAACGAAGCTCCGATCAGAATCGCACAGAAGGGTCTTTTACTCAATTATACGAGATTTTTCACCTGTGTGAAACGGTTGAGAAATGACTTGGGCAGTCCCCTTCGCGCCCCACCTTGGCGAAGAGGATTTTGGCAGCCGAATAATCTGGTGCCTGGCTTCACAGCGAACGTCATCGCCAACTCGGGGATGTACACTTCGCCACGATGATCCAAGCAAGCGTTCAATCCTTCCAGAACCGACTGCGACGCAAGATTCAACTCGTCCAGAAGAATCCAGTCTCCATTTTTTAAAGCTCTCAGGAAGGGGCCGTCTCTCCAACAAAACTCTCCGGGCTTTCCCCCTTCCACTGGTAAATCGGCCCCAAATAAATCCGAGATGTCCTGCAAAACATTCGAAACATTACTTAACAGACCGATGACAATATAAAATCGAGATTAAATAATACACGTTGCAGTCCCGCGATTATAAACTTACGAAGCCCAATGTTAATCAAAGGAACTTTGGCGTGGCTTGTATTTAATTGCACTGCAAAACGAAGTGACTCAGTGGACGTAGACGCAAAGATACTCACCGTTTGATCGCTCAAATTCAATCTGAGAAGACGGTGACCAGAAGCCCTAGCCAGGGCAGAGACCAAGCTAGTTTTCCCAACACCCGGGCTACCTTCCAATAAAATAGGTTTCCTCAATTGCGAAGCTCGCAGGACTTTCAGAGTGTTCATCCTGGTTGTTGGGCTGGCAAAAGCAAATCCAACATCGCTGGGAATTCTTTCGTTTCCCTTCTTCAAGTAAAATGGACGCACCCCAAATTTATCCTCGTCGCTCTCGATGTCAAATTCGTCCCAGTTTAATATTAACTTGGAGTTCAACGTGCTCTGCACCTGCTGCTCGATAAAATCCAAGGCCGAGGCTTTGAAGTCCTTCAGCTTCCTCGAGCTTGGGAACAAACAGTAGAATTGCATTTGTTAAATAATTAATTGGCAGTCGGTCGACTACCATAGCGGGAAGATATTTATGGAAATAATGCAATGACTGATAGATAAAATACGAAGCTCACTTTTCTGCGGCGGTCGAACCAGACCCAAGCCCATCTATGTAGCTCAAGGCAGCACCATGGAAGAACGCGTCCCCGATTCCCAAGTCTTCGCAAGAATTCACGAAGTCCACCCACGTGAGCACATCTCTGACGCTAACGACAAGCTTCTTTCCTATTTCCGTGGTTCGCAGCCACTTGAGGAACTTTATCATGGCCGCAGGAACACTGTCTCTGAATTCCTGCCTCAGGTTGTGCGCCATAATGCAGCTGAGGTCGTCGGTCGAGGCGCAACCTTCGCACCAGATCTCGGTGAATCTGTTTCGAAGGGCTGGCGACAGTTCCTTCTTGCCGTAATCGCCGCCAGGGTTCATCGTACCCACGAAGATGAAATCCTCGTGGGCAGAAACGGTCGCGTTCTCTTCGGCAGACGGTTTCTCGGCGATCAACAATTTGCGTTCCGGTTCTGGAAAAAAGGAAACAATTCAGTGGTTGTCCCGGTCGTGCTTATCGCTGTAAGCAATTCAGTACCCAGCAGAGAATTCAAGCGTTCCAGGACACTGTCGTCCGCCAAAGAGATTTCGTCCACCAGAAAGAATCCCCCGCTCTTCATAGACCTGACTAATGGGCCGTCGACCCACTCGAACAGCTTCTGCGTCTCTTTGCGATCCCTGACAGGTCGGAGGCTGCCCAGAAAGTCAGAAGCCTCCGTGTGCATGTGGCAATTGACGATACTCAACTCCTGCTGCCTGATTAAGGACAGCAACTGGCAGACCGTAGTCTTTCCACCGCCCGTCTCGCCAATCAGAAGGACGGGCTCCTTGAAGTCGCAGGCCTTCGAAAGCAGCACCGCCATTTTGCGCATCTGAAATGTCCAGACCACGTGCTCGAATCCGGGAATCCTCTTGGACAGCAGGGATTCCAAAATCGGCTTGGTCACGGCGGAAGTCTTCTCGGACAGGGTGAACAGAGCGTCAGGGTCCACGTCCCTTCTCAGGTGCTTCTTCAACACTTGCACGATCTCCAGACACTCGTCCGGATGTCGAACCTTCGAGGACAGCACCAGGTAACCCTCGTCGGCTAAATGCTGGCTCCAGTCGTGCAAGGTGCTCCCTGTATCTGGCGCCAGATGGTACCTTTCGGCCCAGCGGAACAGATCTCTGAGGGTTATGAATCCTGCGAAGTGATGGGCGTTTTTAATGGTGTTTTTAATGGCGTTAGGAAGTAACGTTTAACATTTCTGTGGTTCAATGCGCACCCTTTTTGCCGGCGAAGGTCGCGGTACCTTTCCTTCGCAACTGGAGCTCCGTCATCACATTGATCACTTGCTTGCAATAGGTCTCCGGCATCCTGCACCGTTTCTGCAGAATCACCTGAAGCTCTTTCGGCGGAATTTCATCGAAATGCAGCTCGACGAATCTGTTTCTGAACGCGCGTGAAAGCGCCTGATAATAACAACGAGAAAAGAACAGGTATTTAAAATGTGAACGCTTGTGTTCGAGGACTATTGGGTTCTCAACGTCCACGCTTCGCGAATCTAAAACATTATTCGCCATTTCTCTGTATCACCTTTCTGCCGCCGTACAGGCCTGGAGGATTCTGTGTGGCGAACAGCATGAAATTGTCGTCCGCTTTCACGACTTGCTGGGTCTCTGGGATGAACAATTCCCTGTTGTCGTCGAGGACTCTGTTCAGCGCTTCCAGAACGTCGCTGGGCGCCAGATTCAACTCGTCCAGTATGATCCAGTGCCCTAGAAAATATGAATAATAAATACGGGTGTAACATTGATCGGGTCACGTAGACGCAATATGCATACCCTTTCTCATGGCGTCCACCAGAATGCCCTCTTTGAAAACTAGCCTCCCCGTGGAGTCAGCTACGTAGGTGCCGACGTATTCCTGCAGATCGGTGTGCTCGTGGTTGTTAATTCTGACGCAGATGTGTCCGGAAGCCTTGGCCAGGTACGTAATCAAACTGGTCTTCCCCACAGATGTATCGCCTTGCAATAAAACAGGCATCTTACCAATCGACACCACGCGCACCAAGTCTTTCAAATTTTGCCTCACTGTCTCCGTGAGGATGTACTGAAAAGCCACGCAAACGAAAGATTCAAGGTCTCATTGATCCCTGTTCTGAACTATTCTCAGGGTGGAAGGGAAGGAAGTATAACTCACATTCTCTGGCCTCTGCGGCTCTAGATCGCCTCTTGGGATCCAGTAGCCTTCGAAGCTGATGAAACTTTCTGCAGACCCGCCACCTGGCCTGGGAATCGGAGTGCCGATTACAGCACCAGCTGCTTTGTCTCCCAAGATAGCCTTCACGATCATCCTTTGTACCAATGGATAAGAACCGCTGTCCAGCTGCGTTAGGAAGCTCAAGCAGAACGCTTCGTAGAGAGATCTCAAGGCGTTGGCGCAAGGATTCTGAGCGGACACACTCAGAGCACGGCACAGAGTCCTTAGACTGTAGTGAGGTTTGTGACCAGTCCCGTCGAGAAGATTAGTCTCGGCTTCTTTCCGGACGTTCAAGTAGAACTTGACGATGCCCTCGACCTTCTCTGACGAGAGGTTCAGATCTCTCAAGTACGAGCTGGCCAAAAGGTGTAGATCAGACTTCTCCGTCAGTTCGTCCACGAAGAATTCGGTGAATCTGTTCCTGAGTCCAAGAGGAAGGTCCTTCTTACCGACGTCCGTCGCGGGGTTCATGCAAGCGAAAATGGCAAAGTCCTTGTGCCTTTTGATCGGCTCCTTGTCCCCTCGCTCCAGCAGTGACAGAGACCCGCAGGATCCTTCCAGCAATCCTGAAAGGCATTCCAGTGTCTCCGCTGTCGCCAGGTTGATCTCATCCAGCAGAACCCAGTCCCCGTTCTTCAACGCTTTCACCAGGCTACCCTCTACGAAGGAGAAGGCCAACGAGTACTGACTCTGCACCTGGGACTGCAGTTTCTCCAGCTTCTGCGCCAGCTTCTCCCACTTCTTCGAAAGCTCCGCCTCCTTCTGGCCCTTCGGAGAGGCCCCCAATCTTTTCGACGCGGCGGCAGTACTGTGAATCATCAAAGTGGTCAGCGTCTTCCACTTTCGATCCTCGAAACAGCGTCCGATGTGATTCAAGAACTTCTGGTTCGGCTCAATGGCGAAATAAGATCTGAAGAGGATCTCGAACTCCTCGCGGATCGGATGGATCAGAAGCTTAAGATCCACCGGTTTGTAACCGCCCAACAGATCCGTGCTCTCGCTCTGCTGATTCATGTTTATCACTATCAATTTGTGACCAGTTATTTGCGCAAGGTATTGAACGCAACTCGTTTTCCCGGTTCCCGTCTCGCCTACCAGGAGCACGGGTTCCTTCTGAACGATACAACTAGCTATACGCTCCAGGAGGCACACGGACGGTCGCGTGTAGGAAAAGTTTGTGCCCCTGGGTTGCAGTTTAACCCTGCCCGACCTCTTTATTCCCAACTTTGCTCTACCAACGACGAGACAATCCCTGTGGTGATTCACAGACGGCTTGTGCATTCCGCAGAAGAATTCTGCCTTGGTTTTGACGATGCCCAACTTGTGCGCCACGGATACTGCCAGGTTTAATCGCTGGGCTAAAAGTGACAATGAAATAAGCAATCTGAAATCCTTATTTGTGAAGGGTACGCTGCGAATAATTGAATACATTCGCGAATAGGAAGTTCTACGCACCACAGTCGGGTACGGAGTAGCAAAAGATGTCCAAGGAGTCCTGGTAGATCTTCAATGCCGACAGGGGTGAGGACACGTCGAAACCAACGACAGCTCTGGAACACCACTTCAGCAAATCCCTCGTAGAGATCTGTCTGCCATTTCTAACGCTGCACGCGACACCGTCTTCGTGGTTCCCAACGGAGAACAACAGAAAGACATCTACGATTCTCGTGGCAATTGTCGTCAACACTGGAAACAGAGTTCTAACTACGGTCACCAGTTCTTCTCTCGACAAAGATTCCACGTTAACACAGGACCAATGCTTCTGCAGCGGCAGTTGAAGATGCTTTTGCGCCCCGCTGGTGGAGAACCTTCTCGTAACGAACAACTGAAATCCACTCTTCACCCGTATCAAGTCTCTGTACCCAGGCACGGACAACGTTTTAGTTTCAACGAGTTGCCCGATCACACTGATAACGTCTGTCGCAGCGCAGTCGATGTCTTCCAGCAGCAACCATTTGCCGGACAGCACAGCCTCGGTTAATATTCCCGGCTGCCAGAGGAATTCTCCAGGGATATCGGTGCACCTGTACATTCCCAGTAGCATCTTCGAATCCGTCTGATCTCCCAGTTGTACTTTCGCAAAGTCTTGGACGCCGTGGCCAGTCGTTTGAGCCAAGAACTCTACCAACGCTGTCTTGCCCGAACCGACTGCGCCTTGCAAGCAAACACTTCTGTTCGAAGACACTGCGAAAGCCAAGTTCTGCAGGTTCCGCCTCGTCGACGGCACTGGAACTAAATTTAATTCACTGCTCGGCGTAGATTTGTTGAAGATCGGAAGTAGAATTCCACCGACGGATATCACTGAGGGCACGTCCAGCGTTTCGTCTGTTTCTTTGGCATCTTCGGACGTGATGTTGCTTCGGTCCGTCTCTTCGCGCTCGATGGCGAACTGCTGAATCTTGGGAAGAAAACCACTGGCACGAGAGAGGTAACAGGACTCCGACATTCCCAGTACGACGGCGATACAATTCATCGCCAGCCTGGAAAGAAATCAGTTAAACGTTTGGTGTTTGATGCTACCGTCGTTCCATCGAAACCTTACCATCTGATCGTCTCGTTTTCGTGAGCCAAATATTTGTAAAACTTCGACCAATTCCAAGTGTACTTAAAATGCATAGGCGCGCTGCATAGAATGTCGTAGCAGGCGGCTACTAAATCGTGATCGGACACTTCTCTTAACGGCGCTACTCTTCGTCTGTTCTGCCTCTTCGCAGAGGGGCTATAGTTGCCATCGACAGACTCGAACGGAGCTGGATTTTTGTCGAAATAATGCAGAACGAATCTGTAATACATTACCATGGAATTAAACGTTTAATCGATTAACGCTGTTGACAAATCGTGGATGATATAAACCAATGATATCTCCAATTATATTTTCGAATGAGACAAAATATTCGTAAGTTCTTTGTTACCCAGACAAATGATACGTACACTTGCGAGTCCCTGCTTTTGCAAACTAGTTTCGCCAAAACAACGGAATTCAATTTATGCAACGAATCCCCGTCGTTGAACGACAGCCTTTCTATCGAGATGCTCGCAGAAACTAACGCGGGCAGTAATTGGGGGAAACACTCGGCGACATCCTCCGTTGATTCCGGGTCCATCAAGAATTCGCATAGTATTGTGAAAATTCGTTCGTACTCATCTTTCTTCGGTTTCTGTAAAGGCAAACACGTATTCGGTGCACAGTGTCAATACATTGTGTATATCGGTAAACAAATATCTGCTAACCTTATCAGTTTTGAAGGCTGCGAGCTTTTCGGCATAATTTTCCTTTCTGCTGACGAACGACGTCAAACTGTGCAAGAACATATTTGAAAAACCATCAAACGCATCACACGTGCGACACTGAACTAACGTTGAAATCAATCCGGACGAAACCACGTGCTTTTGACGGCACTGCGCGAAGTTGGTTCACGAGGCGAGATGCATTTGGCGGGGAAAAAATCCCTAGAGTCCCTAGGCTAGGACTGAAAGTATAGTTTGTGCAGAGTGCGCGCAGGCATCGAGTCTCGGCTGACGTGTGTAAAAAGTTTTACGTATACAGCTAGGATTCGAGCTCAAATAATGCGATATTCGACTGTGTGCGAAGTATAAAACGATAGCAGGTTCGGTGCAATTCTGGGATGATGTAGACTTTTGTTTTAACGCTTTTGAATGTTCTTTTGCTTCTTAGAGACGATGCGTAAATTGTCTCTGTTCCCGCCACTATTTTGATATTTCGAACCTAACTTATTCCCGACATTATTTCAATGATTCGAAGCTTACTTGTTCCCGCCACTATTTTGATATTTAGAACCTAACTTATGCCCGCTACTATTTTAATATTTAAAACATAAGTTCTGGGCGTCACTATTTCAATATTTCGAAGCTTACTTATTACCGCCACTATTTTGATATTTAGAACCTAACTTATGCCCGCTACTATTTTAATATTTCGAACCTAATTTATTCCCGCCTCTATTTTGATATTTCGAACCCAACTTATTCCCGCTACTATTTTGATATTTAGAACATAACTTGTTCCCGCCACTATTTCAAACGTAACTTATTCGCGCCACTATTTCGATATTTCGAACCTAACTTATTCCCGCCACTATATTAATATTTCGAACCCAACTTATTCCCGCCACTATTTTAATATTTCGAACCCAACTTATTTCCGCCACTATTTTGATATTTAGAACATAACTTGTTCCCGCCACTATTTCAAACGTAACTTATTCCCGCCACTATTTTGATATTTCGAACCCAACTTATTCCCGCCACTATTTTAATATTTAAAACTTAACTTCTTCGCGCCACTATTTCAATACGTCGAACCTAACATATTCCCGCCTCTATTTTAATATTTAAAACCTAACTTCTGCCCGACAATATTTTTATATTCTGAACCTAACCTCTGATTGTCAATATTTTGATATTCCGAAGCTAACCTAACATAAGCCAACCTGTAGAAGCGAGCAGGAAAAAACGAAGATCTGGAAATCTCACTAATTCATTATAGATTTGCGTCTAATAAGTTACTTAATACAATTTTCAATTTCTTATTTGTCAGTACTATACAACGCAATGTTTGAACGTATTACGGGGAAATAAACTGGATACAATGAATTATGTTTAATATAAAATATACAAAATACGATCGTGTTTCAAACGAATCGCAACGAATACCACGTCCATCGTGCGATAAATTACTTGCAGCACACCTGTATAATATTATATATTACCGTCGAATATATTAGAAAATCTCCGGATGTGAATTGAATTCATCTCGTAGCCTCCTCTCAATAGCAGGCAAAGAAAGATTGTTCACTTGAACATTAAAACTAACGTAAACAGCCATTGAAAACCTTTTCGAAAGTCTCTTCGATAGGCTGATCGATACATCATCTAAGATAGGCCCCATGATTTTCGTCGACAGCGGTTCCTTCTCGTAAGTTGATCCAATCGCGTAAGACAAGTCGTTCATTGCCCTTTCCTTACCATCGCCGATCCATACATAAAGACAGTTCTCCATTTTAATTAAATGACAAGCGATCGACGAGTCGCCGATTGTTGCTGCGAAGTCGTGAAACTTAAAGCTGCACTCGACCTTCCCCGATTTTTCCTTCTCGTTGTCCATGGTTCTTGGGAAACGCTTTCTGGAAATTATTATTATTAATCAACGTGTCTTTCATCCGAAAGTTCAGTTCCCTTTGAAAATAATCGCTGGAAAATACAATGAAATTATTATTAATGTTAGTAGAATTATTTAATCGGTCTTTACCAGATTAATCGTTATTTTGAAATATGCTTGGCGGGATGATTATTGTTGTACGCGAACATAACCCCAAAGTGTATTTGCATCACGTGGTACACACGGCAACGATCATGAATTATGAATTGGCGAGACTCGCGTGCCTTCTATTTTGGTCGCGTTTATTCGTATAGTTCGAGATGATGCCGATAGACGTCGCGATACGTCTGTTCTATATCTCGCCTGTGTCACTGTGTTGCTGTATTCGTATATTACGACAATTATTTTACGTTACTTTGCTTCCAATTTCACACACTGTCCACTGACTAGAAATTAAAAATTCTAAGAACTGGGAAAACTAGAATTTACCGAAGGCCCATCGATATTATTTTCAATAATTCGATAATAAATTATTCGACGAAGAACGAAAGAAATGGTGGATTTAGGGGGTCGAGATAAGGGAAATATCTCTCTACCACAAAGATTACAAGGGTACACCAGTGAAAATGAAGGAGGAGGAGAACCGAGAGCAATGCCGACCATTATTAACATGCAACGAACTTTCTACAACATCAAGATCCAGGATATTCAAAATAAAATAGACAGGTTATAGATAATTTCCAATTATACTATACTTCTCTACTGTAATTTTTGTAACATACTCTTTCCTATTGCAAAACATCGTATAATATAATTATTGTAATACTCAGATGTAGTATAACGTGGAAATAAAAATCTTTTCCTTTCGTCAGCCGAACACGGCCGTGTAATTCATATTTATTAAAGCAATATTCATTAAATTGAAGTGAACATGTAGATTAGAAAAACGGAACGACGAATTGTCGGAGGAAATCGAAACCATAGACGAAGATAACGCAACGGTCGAAACCGAAACAGCGGAGGAGATCGCGAATTTAACCAAGCTGGTTTCTTCGCAGGACAACATGATCCAAAGCGTAAAGCTTCGTATCAAAACCATCGAGGACAACCGTGTGAAAGATAAGGAATCTTTCGAGGAGGCGTGCGAATTGTGGAGTCAGAAGTATAAAAACGAGAAAGTTCAATTAGTCTCTCAGATCAAAGTCTTAAGTAACTCGCAAGAATTCTTTCAATCCCCAATTTCGTTGTCCCCTCTTCCCCTTTCCTTTCGCAATAATTGCCTTCACCAAGAACAGTACCGTTCCCTCAGACGCAAGGATTAACGTTTTGGAAGACTTCAAGAAGATGCAAGCCGGTTTGGAGGAGAAGTTTAAATCCAACCAGGAACAAATATTAAGAAACGAGCAGAACGTGGACGAAATCTTGAAGGACATCAAGCGAAAGATCGAGTTCGATAAAGAAATGTATTTTAAATTCTCTTTCTCATTGTGCATTTTGTTAAAATAATGAATGTACAGGGATGCCCACTTAAGTGTTATCGTTAACTCGAATGTCCCGAGTTCATCGAGTGAAATGACGGACGCTAAAGTGGACAAGTCCCCTGACCCTAAAACTTTAAGCCTTAAAGGTACAACACTAAGATACTTTACAAATCAGCGTGAAGAATGATATGTACGAGTGTCTGTTCGCCTTGGCGGCCGACTTTCAATTGGAAACCAGCAAGTTCATTAGCTTGCCCAAGCAGAGATTGTTGCGCGAGAACATCATGCTGAAAAACGAATTGCTGCAAACGTCTGAAACAATTGGGTCCATGATGGACGCCCAGATTGAATTAAAGTAATCCAATCGTACCGTTGAAATTTCCGTAATAGAAAAATTGTTCCTCGCCCCTCGTTGAATTTTTAAATTCTTTCTTTCCTTTCTTTCTTCCACAGGGATTCGACAATCCATTATCAAAGAAAAGTGCATTCACGATTGTCGACAGTAAGGCACAATATAATCATGGACAAAGTGCAGGGCGAATTATTGAGGCGTTTGAGAAATCGATTGAACAATTTGCAACAGCGGTATCTGTCCGTTAATATTCCAGAGGCAGGCGCGATAGATAAATGTTTATTGCTGATAGATCACGCCAAGCGAGAAGAAAGCGAAGTCAATTTCCGTTTCTCGACGCTGAAAACATTGCTTCATAAAGAAAGGGTGAAGGTGAACGTTGCGAAATATTTGAGTAAAACCCTAGGATGCAAAATAAAGGCGGCCTTGGAGGCGATCTACGATTTGAAATACACCGTACTCTGCTTGTTGAAGGTAACATATAATGAAGCCAACACTTTACAGATACGATGTTGTTATTTGTTAATTTTGATTTTCTGTGCATTACACCCTGCAGTGTCCTTATACTCGTAAAGACTTACAGAAATTGACTTGCATCGAACTGTTTCTGTTCTTGAAAGATATACTCAATAAAGGTCAAGCGGAGCTAGGAAGCCTGATTACTAAATCGTGAGTAACAAAACGAGTGATGAATTTTTTAATCTCCACAGCTATTTCGTAATAATCAGGTATCGAGTATTAAAATAATTATATTTTAAATATGGACCAGACGAAACAAATTGTGCAACAAATATACGATGAAATGATCATTTTAAAGAACCATTTTCCTTAGCACTTTTATCCCTCCAATATATTTTATTTACAAATACATTTAACTGTTAAGGCTGGAGTCTGTACCACGAACCCTAGACGCAGAAGAAGATTTGGAAAAAATCCACGAGCCCTTCGATTTGGAGATAATAGCAGACGGCACAGAGGGTTCATCGGACAAAGATATTTTTGAAAGAGTAAATGAATATTTGTATGAAAATATGAGTCACGCATTTTCATTTTCGACCATTTCGATGTTAGATACATTTGGAGAAGCGAACAGAAATATCTGGCGAAGGTGCAGAGGAAATTATGTTCGACGATCGTTCTTCAATTATTGCGTCAATTGCTTCCACTTTACCTCAGAGTTACGAAATGTACGGAGAAGACGAGTACGAAGGTGAATTGGACATCACCGGTGAATAGATTTGATTGTTCGAAACTGCTTCTATTCGGGAATAATTTCGACGACATTCTTTTTTTAATAGTATCAAATTATCCGCGAATCGTATGTTAATAGAAAAGAATATTGTTTTATCTACAGATTTATTTTTACTTACGAATTATTGCACTTTTTCTAAAAAAAAACATTCTGCGATAAATGGAACGAATTTTCTTCCACTAGTAATATACTGAAGTTAATATTCTTTTAAACCTTTTTTGTATATAAAAATTGTAAATGTATGAATTGAAAATAAAAGAAAGAACCTTACCTTATGTCTCTTCTTACAAAAATTATTCTTATTAATATTATTATTTATTTTCTATACATTACTTCGTAATAATTATACCTATACTTATGCATTACTTCGCCTTAGGCTCCTCGATTCTGTGATCTGGTTTTATAAACCTCTTCACCTTAGCCTTGTCTCGTTTCCTGTAATAATAAAATTGATAAATGTCATTACTATAATTCGTAATTAAACCTAGAAAGTTAAACCTGTACTCGCATAACTATAAGTAGTTTTCAAATTCTCGTACATCGAATTTTTGAGAACATCGTAATAAGGCGCTTTATACTTACAGTTTAATATTCGCGGGAGCAACAATATTTCTCTGTTGAAGAGACTTGAATCTGTCTTTCAGTAAATTTCCAGTTGGCTCTGAATTTCGTAGATTCCCAGTCAACTCGTTTGCCATCTTAAAATCGTGCTCCGCGGGTTCGAACTTCACTTTACTAAGAGTTTTGGTACCCATCGCTTTCAGTGCTTTCTTCTTCAGCCTCTTCTCCTTGGAAACATCTTCCTCCTTATCTTTCGCGATCATCTGTCTGCCCAAGTGATTCAACTTGTATATATCGGACAGCTTCTTCTTCTCCACCTTCTCGTGTTTCATCTTAAGCGCGAGTATCCTCTGCTCCTTCTGCTTGCGCCTCTGCACACGAGTCTTCTTCAAATTTCGCACCGGAGGGTTTACAGACTTCACCGTGGGATCTCCGTCGTCGTCTTCTTCATTCTTCTCCACCTTGGTGTTCAAACCTTCCGTCAGTTCTTTGATTAAGTTCTTCTCCTTCTCCTCCGGCGAAACCTGCAATATAATTTTAACGTAACAAACGTTCCGTTAAGCATTACGATACAGAAAACATTCACGAATATTGGTACTTTTTTAAACATCTGCGTGGTAACCCTATCCAAATGCTTCTCTTCCTTTATTAATTCCATTTCCTTCTGCGCCACCGCCTGCAACAGATCCTGATGGTCCTCGTACGACGGATTGTAAGACGTTCCCGGATGCGGAGCCTCGATCGCTGGTATCACCGAAGTTTTCCTGCGCAAGGAAACTGGTATTCTCCGTTTCTTTACGCCGAACTGAGTCATCGTGTATCTGAAAGTGTCCGGCGTCATCCAATCTGCGTTAACATCTTTCGCAACGATCCCTTTCCAGGCGTCGCTGTTGAATTCGCCCCTCTTCGGTTTGCTCAGCCTCTTCTTCGCAGCGATCAAACGATTTCTCTGGCCCAATTTCTCCTTCAATTTTAGAATACCTTGGGACCTTCTGAGGGCTTCCTTCTTTAAAACTAGCTGGTTCTTCCTCTCGTCTTTCGTTCGAACGCGATTTCTTTTCGTTATTGGATCCGGAACGGCGGTGTGCGGTTTCAGAATGTTGAAACAACGCGGTTCCTTCGATTTGATTAATTCTCGGCGTGCCGTTTTGGAAACGGCCACCGGTTGCGTAGAAATTGTAAATAATTCGGAATCCTTGCGAGTCGCGAACGAACCTAACCTCTCTTCCAATCGCGATTCTTCTAGGAATTTGTCGACGTCGTTTGTATCCACGTGTTTGCGCCAGGATTTCTTGGTTTTCTTCGAGACCTTTTTCTTCTTCGTTTTCAGCGACGCCATTTCTCACAGGATTCGATCGAATATCTTTTTATACTTGCGATGAATAGGTTCAGAACGCAACGTGATCCTCGGTTTGTAGGTTATGTGTTTGTATTTATGTTTTGAGATTGACCGAGGTTGATTCGATCTTGGCAAGTGGGCAACTTCATGTCGCCCAGGGGTTCGTATAAGCTGTCTGCCTTAAAATTGCTACGTTCTCCCTCTACCGAGCGTTGCGCGAAAAAAGACGCGCGGTATTTAAATTGAAATGTGTGAAGTGAAAGCAACGCGGATGGAAATTGTTTAATTGATTAAATGTCGTTAATTGCATTGCTTTGGCGTTAAATGCTCGTAATTTATTGATTAGCTGTCAATCTACAATATCAGCCAACAGGATTAGTTTTAATTAATTTGTTAAACTAACGTTAATTTTAATTGGCGAGAAACAAAGTCGTAAAATGTTTTAATTCTAAGAGTTGAAAGAGCCCCTTTCGGACTCTCACGTTCATTTAATAAAGTTCTCAATAAGTTTCTAAAGTTTTGTTGTTTAATTATTCAAAGTTTATTCTTCGATTAATTGTTCTTAGTTTATTTATTGTTCTGAGTTTATATATTTCATCTTAATTATAATTTTCTACCACAAGCAGAGGGCTTTAGCGGTCCACGGGCACACGAACCCAAATCAAAGAAATTCCCCAAGAACAAATTCGCAACAAAGCAAATATTTTCTCAATTATCATGAATTGAGAAAATATTTGGTTTCAAATTTGTTCCCTTTGAAAATAATGAAAGGCAATTCGTGAACGTTTTTTCAACGCTGTCTATGAAAAAGCATGCTGCATACAAATGCAACACGCAGTTGCATAATAAAATTTAAAGCAATTATAAGCATATTTTCAATTAACTCCAATTAAATAAAGAGTAATGTGGAATTATTCGTGTTTCGCGTAAAAATAAGCCGTATTTTAAATAAATACTTATAATTCGCCCAACTCTGAAACATACGGACTTAACGGGGGACACCCCATTAGAATCATCAAAAAATAGAAAATTTGTTTTTTCTACAAAACGATAGTTATAATCCCAAAGAGAATCAGTCGTTAAAGATTCAATGGTTCGTCGAAAGTTTCGAGTAACTACATTCAGTCGATAGCCCGATGGCCCAAAGCTCAAACGACTAAATCAGTAAAACAGTCGTCGATAGTTTTCAAAAATCATTCGACTAAAAATTATAGTAAGCTACTATCGACGGATCGATAGTTTCTAGTCGATGGTGCCCACCGCTACTAAATCTCCTACCTCTAATTGAGCGTCCCCCTTAAATCGTCCGTCCAATGGAAACGCCCCCCAAACGCATCTCTAACCCACGTTGTAAACTCGCCCGCACTCCCCGGGGCACACGTGTTGCGTATGCGTGTACACACGCGCGCATCACCTGTGGTGCGGTCACAAGGCTGGCCACAACAGCGAAGAAAAAAGTTGTACCTACACCAATGGCTGTCATCGCTTTTTCTGACAGATGTTTTTACCTTCTCTATCACGCGAATTTTCTCATATCCGAACCGTATCCAACGATAATCCGAACATCGAGCCACCTCTGAACAAACGTCCGCCGTTCGTAATCGGTCGCAAATCAAATCCGCTACGTTTCGGTTCGAAGTTTGAAAGGGTGCGTCATCGGAATTCCAAGGATCACGATCGTTCGACGAGATCGTCGTGCACAGAGCGCCGAAAGTAGTCGAAAACGGCGAGGAGAGAAGCGAGGGAAGAAAAAAAGATATAAAAAAAATAAAAGAAGCCCGACGGGGATAGCCGCGTGAAACAGGGAAACAGACACTGGGAAAACAAAGGGTATGGCGAAAACGTACGATTATCTGTTCAAGTTGTTGCTGATCGGTGACTCAGGGGTAGGCAAGACCTGCGTTCTGTTCAGGTTCTCCGAGGATGCGTTCAACACGACCTTCATCTCGACCATTGGTAAACTATCCCCCCTTTTCTTCTCCCCTTCGATCTAGTCGCTTCTATTTACACTCGATTTATAGGTCCACTGGCGAACTGATTGCTTTTCGTTTTCGTGCACGTCGGTATCCACGAGTTAATGCTAGTGAAACTTGGGTGATCCGAGATGGGTCGCGGTTCTGTACTTTTTTTCCAGCGTAGAGTTGGGTCGGGCAAACGTTTGTTTCGTAGCGCAGGCTTGGATAGCCTACGGTTGGATGCACGCCGGATTAAAGAATCGCAGGAATATCGCTTTACTCCATGTATTTCTCTTTCTTGCTTGCAGGAATTGATTTTAAGATAAGAACGATAGAGTTGGACGGCAAGAAAATAAAGCTACAAATATGGTACGTACCGTGTAACTGGATCAGAACGTTACACAACGAATGCCACGATTTCAATCATTCCGAAATTGATATACCCGTAACGTTTTCAATTCCAATTGGTTGTCTTTCTTTTATAGGGATACAGCGGGTCAAGAAAGGTTTCGTACAATTACCACAGCCTATTATCGTGGCGCGATGGGTATTATGTTAGTCTACGATGTGACCAACGAGAAGAGTTTCGAGAACATCAAGAATTGGATTAGAAACATCGAGGAGAACGCGTCGGCGGATGTCGAAAAGATGCTGTTGGGCAACAAGTGCGAGCTCACGGAGAAACGACAGGTGTCGAAGGAACGGGGAGAGCAACTTGCTGTGGAATACGGAATCAAATTCATGGAAACATCTGCCAAATCCAGCATTAACGTAGAAGAGGCCTTTTACACCCTTGCGCGAGACATTAAGGCTAAAATGGAGAAGAAGCTGGTAAATATCGTTTTCGTCAATTGCTCATCACTGCTACCCTATTGTTCCTTCTCTATTCTTTCGAACAGAGGGGCGCGAAAAGCGCTGAGAACTATCGATAGCCATAGGTGAAACGAACTGTAGATGTTGTATGGGGTAAATTCGAAACTACGTAAAGCTTGCACGAACTATTGATCAATCGTTATCTTCCAGTAATATATTCAGATCGATTAATCTCGAAGCTCGACCAGAATCATATACGACTTACACATTTATTCGTGAATAAATCTTCCGGGGGAATTGAATGAAATTTGGAATAATCGTAGTAATTCGAAATATCACATTTTGGATATAATTTAGCTGCCTCGCAGATATGTTTTAGCAAGATATAGTTGTACCACTGATTAACCATCGTTTCTTTGTTTCCTGTGTCTGTTTCTCTGTGTTTGGTGCGGGTCTGTCTGGGCAGAAGGTAACTCTTTCTCTCTCTATATACGTATTTCGCATGACCACTCGTAATTTGACTGTATTTTATTTCCTAACACGTACCACTGTTGTCGAGCGATATTTATCGAGCCGTCTCAATTAACGTACGGGATTCCTTTTTTTGTCATTTTCTGTTCGCTTACTGGTACACAAAAACGACGAATGATCATCAGCTCGCATAACATTAAACCTGTTTTTATTAATCGTTGCTCTCTCATTAACACTTCTAACAAGGACTGCTCTAACGTTGACCATTCGTCGTAATCTAATGTTTTTGACCTTCCTTGCTTAATCGAACTTCTTTTACTATCTAACCGTTCTTCTAATCGTCTAACCGTAGTTAAAACCAGAAATAATTTGGGGATAACCCTGCTTGCAAAAGGTTCCAAGGGCGACTTACAGTAATCCCCGGATAAGTGATCGCCGAACCTGTCCACGGTTGATCGCTTAACCGGGCTTTTGTATTAATTTTCTTATTATTTCGTGGGACAACGTGACTGGTCTATAAGGTGAAGCCTTGTAGAACTTTCTACGCCCCTGTCGTTAGCTCTGGCTAGCTGATAAACAATATCTCGGACTGATTCGATTATTTCCACGACAGGAGGCGTCAAATCCACCCAAGGGAGGCGGCCATCAGCTGAAAGCATCCGAGCCACAGAGGAAACCACCGAGTTGGCTAGCACGATGCTCTATACTCTGACCCATCAGCTGGCACACCCTCGACCGTCACCCTCTACAACTCTTCATCTTCGGTCTCCTTCGCTCGCTTCACGTCGCGAGTACTTCTGTGATTTTACTCCTTGACGGCCACCTTCGTTTCCCTCCGTCGCTGCCGGTCTCTCTTTTTTACTGAACATCACCCGTGGGAGCTCTTCTCTTTTTTTTTTATCCTGGAGGAGAAACTGTCTTTCCCCTCTCTGTCTGCCTGTCTCTCTGAAAACCGGGAAAGGAAAGGAAGGGGAATTTTCCTCGGGGAACGATCCCGGGGAGGATTGTGATTATTTCTTTGGTATACTTTCACGACGAGCGTAATCGAATCGAAAAGAAATATCGCACAGTTTCCCCTCGGTTTTCATGATCTTTTTGGTTCCATTCATAACGAAGAATCGGAGCGCGGTTTACTTCCAGCGCTCTTTCACCCTTTCAGGACATTTGACCTGCAAAAGACTGATGGGACTACGTATGAACATCCCATTCTCAAAATTACGTTCGACCCAACTTTTGTCATAGTTCTAATTCGTTATAGTGCGAACATTATGTTACTGCGTTCATTTCCCCCAGAAAAGGGGAAGAATATCTGTCTGGAAAGGGTTAATGAACGCACGCATCGTGTATAGGCTAGTTTCGACGGAGGTTACGTTTAATTGTTCAGGATCGATTGACGATAGCGTGTAAATCGATTTCCCTTCTCTCTCGAGAGAGAGCGAGAAGGAGAACCGACGAGTCCGTGACCTTTCGGCGTGCGATTTGTGCGCAAGTCGCTAGGGGACCGAGGAAAAATGGCGGCGAGCCTAAAATGTCGCTGCGCTACTAGGCAGAAGCAATAAATCCGTGTTACATTTGTTTTACACGCGATGGATGACACTTTCGAAATCTCTGTTCTCATTTCTGCACAATTGTTCGAACGGTTCGGCACTTTTCGCTGCCGTTTCTAGACAAAAATTTAATGTCACGTGTAATACGTAACGTGCGCATACATACACACATACATACGTAGTGAGCCAAGGGTATAGCGTAGAATATAAAAGAAAAAACAAGGATGATGTGTTTATATGGGTTGCGCGGGTACCAGAGTCAAGTCTGCAAGATCCGGGCCGAATCGATTCGAGAGCTCGATAGTGCGCGAAAAACCCACGCATGCGCGTGAGACTGCCTGTTTGGCGGGGTGGCACGCGCATGCGCGTAACTCGTAAACCGATCTAACCTCGTCCAAGACCTCGAGTACCCGACGCATCGTACCGCCACCGCATCCGTAGTGTTAATAATTTCCTTTCATATGCCACTCATAGATATAGATATACACACACACACAGGCAGTCACATCCAACACAAAGTTTCTCCTCCATGTTCGAATTATAATCAAGGGGTACGATCGATTTTTAACACGCGCTTCGCGTTCGACTTTATTTAAACAAATGATGGGGGAAAAAAGGGGACATTTCTCGCGTCGTCTAATTCTGAGAAATCTCTTCTTTTCACGGTTAAAGCGTTTCGAAACTAATTTGTTTATAAGACACTGTGAAAGGGAAGAAAAGAAGGGAGTTGCGGATAGGTAAACAATGAGCGGTCATTTTTTTATATATAAATATATAAATAAATATATATACACACACATCGTCAAGTTAGCTTTTTCACCGGAACGGAGAGGAACACAATATTCTTCGTGGATTAATTCATTAATTGATATTAGCGCAAATTCGGGACACAAAGAATACTTTACTTTTTGTTTCGCCTCCTTTTAATCCCTCTTTCTCTCTATCGTTGAGGAGTAAAAAGTAAACGAAGAAAGAAAGAAGAAAAGTAATGAAAAATAAATAAAAATAAAGGAGCAGGGACCTCGTCTTCGTTTGAAACGCTTGATGTAATAGATTTTTTTTTCTTTTCCCCCCCGGAAGAAACAGAGAGCTCTCTTTTTTTTCGTTAACGAGGAAAAAAAAGGGGGATTCCGATAACTGTTTCCACTTATAATTAAAATATACAATTACTATAATACATTTTATATTAATCCTATCTCGTCTATCATTTTTGTTATTATTGATACCCGCCTTATCCTTAGTTAATAATTAATCGAATTAGCAATTAATTTTTTTATCGTTAATGTTTAATCGTTTCGGTTGTGATTTAACGACGTTACAACAATTCCATTTATACAGATTATTAATAATATTGTTCATAATAATTACCATCGAACCGTCGAGGACGATTTTTCTTTTTGTAATCGATAATAGATAAGCACGGCGCCATTAGGTACGTACGTAAGAGAGTGAGAGATAGAGAGAGGGAGAGAGAAAGAGCAATAAAAGTGTCCCTTTTTTCTTTTCATTCGACAACACAGCGGGACAAAACGAAAAATGGCAACGAACTACAACGGCTGATCTTTTCTTACTATCCCTTAACCGTAATTAAAACGAGACAAAAAAGGAACGGGTGGCAAAGATGCAAAGATGGCATTGTATATACAAAATTATTGGTAATTTTTTAACGTATTTTATAACGATAAGCAATGTAATTTTATTTCGAAATATTTTATCGAGTCGAAATGGAACCTATTAATTGTCAGATGTATCGAGAAATTGAAATGAAATAAATGTTGGTAATCATCGGACACGATTTTTCCTTTGCCCCCGTGAGATCATAGCTTTCACGTCATTTCCGGCAACTTCAATGTTTAGGTGTTCCCGATATGTTCGTGGACAATTCGTTGAACAGTTTGTTCAGTGTTTCCTCGAACGGTTCGGGAGTTTGCGATTTTGATTTCAACTCCGTCAGTATTTCTCTCATCTGCAGAATTGATGACAAAAATTCATATAGTCATACCAAACTGGTCAAGTTGATTCACAACGATTATACCTTGAAACATAGATGTTCCATGTCCGGGTGGAGTTTGTTATTAACATCAACGGGCAATCGCTGGCCTTCGTTCAGAGATAGAGCAATTAGTTTATGCCGCAGGGCTTTTATTTCTGCCTTGTTTCCTTCCTTAATTGCATGGGAACAAAGTCCATAACTTTGTAATCGTCTGTTCAATTGAATTACTGATTTAGCGCTTTCCGCCAGGAGCTTCTGTTCCTTGGAAAGCTTTGCAATTGTCCTAAAACAAAGGGAAATGGCGTAGACGTAAATAAGTACCTAATTTTATTGAAGGATAGTTACAAGGGCAACTAAATTTTGGTATTTTCTTTTTACATATCGATGCTCGTAATAAACTTCTTGTTGTCCACTTTCAAATCCGTCAATGATTTCTCTAATTTTCCCTTCTGTTCAATTTCCCGGCTTAACGTTTTCTCCAAGCTTTCGATTTTAATTCTCAATTTGGCAACTTCCGTTTGAGAGGATAGCGTTTCCTCCTTTAAAATTTTGCGCTCCTTAAGCACGCTCTCGTAAGTCACCCACAAATTCGAGTAATCGATCTGAAGTCGCATTTTTTCTTCCCCTAATCGATCGATCGTTTCGGACGTCATTTTTAAATGGGCCCGTAAATCGTTCGAGATTTTTTGCTCATTTTGTAAAAGCAATTCCTTGCAACAGAGTTCTTCCCGTATTAAAAGGCGTTCCTTTTCAAAATTATCCAAGTCTTTCTAGGAAGGGAAACGTATCTTGTGTATAAACAATTAAAATGTTTCAAAAATAATTGTACAAGACGAACACGGTGCTTACCGCGTTTCGTTGAACCTCGTAAATTAGTTCGCGAAACTTTTTCTCGAAATTGAAAATATCTGGCCCGTTGGATCGAATATTTTGCATTTTCGCTCGGTTCTTTGTACAATTATCTTACAAATTCGATGCAATTATACCTGTTGCAACTTTGTATTTCGAAGTTCGAAACGCTGCTGCTGTGGCGCTTAAATTCAATCCACCTATCGGATTTTATAAAGGCGGCAAATACAAAAATAAGAAATGTTCACCCAACCATTCGATCCTCTTAAAATTAAGTAAATACATTCCAGTTACATTTAATTTACGTACAATTTAAACGCTACAATCGAACCGGGTATTCGAAGCGTTTCAATTAATTCGATTTTATTTATAAACAATATTCTTTATTCGTTTCTTAAATGATTAATATAAAAAATTAGTGGCTATCCATAAATTGAATGTCTGAGAGTAGAAGGACCGTGTTCGGTAACGGTCTCGGTTGCGGGCTAAGAACCGTGAACGTCTGTCTCTCCACGTCCACGTTGGTCCTGCAAAAGAAACAAATATTACGTCATAATATTCTTATGAACAATATTGGTCCCGAGATACGATAAGCCAAATTAGAAACAGAACTTTCACCTCAATGACAACATCTGAAAAATTCTTTATCCGTGCAACAGATATAATAGATTTCGAAGTAAGTCAACGGAAGCGCAAAAATTCGACGAGAAAATTCTTACACGCAGACAAATCCAGCAACATTAGTCTGCACCACGTCGTCCTCCGGCGAGTCGGCGAACGACACGGACAACAGGTGATGAAGCAGGTTCGGACCTGGCGTAACAGCCACCAGCTTCGTCAGATTGTCCTCCGCCTTCATTCCCAGTGGCATGCAGGAGGCGGGCAGCACTGGGGCACCAATCTTGTACAACCTGGCTTCGCTCCACTTCACCTCGAAACTGTGCGGATAAAGCGGCGTCCTAGATCCATAGAAATACTCCCTAACGCCTTGGTCTCTGGACTCTGTCCTCTGTGCCTGACTTCTCTCCACGACCCCCCCACTCTTTGGCAGAAACACAACCTTAACGAAGTCCGGCATGTCCCTGACCAGCTCGTTGTAAAGCCTCTCCTGATCCAGCACCAGAATGGCATCAACCTCGAATGCTTGCGCAGCGTGCGTCAATAGTTTATATCCAGCTCCCTTCACCCAGCCGCAGGTGTTTATCACAATCCCCGAAACCCGAGCCTTTTTATTCGCCTGCAGTCTGTCGGAGCAGACCTCTGCGAGCCGTGCGACCAGGAGGTTGTACAGGGCGATGTTGGCGTGCGGGCTCTTGTGCCCGAAATGAAAGACCAAGGGCGCTTGTTGGCTGAAGCCGTCGACCACATTCGACGGTCGTTCGACCAGCAGGGCCCCAACCGTTCCAGGTATCGCTATGTGTCCCTGGCCGACGTCTAGATCTACGAAGATTGGCCTGCGACCCATTCGGACCGCGTAGTTCAACAGAAGCCTGCAGAGCGTGGATTTCCCTACGTCGCAGGGTCCCACGACCATCGTTATTGGTCCCCTGGTGTCGTCTTTCTCCGCTGCCTCTCTGAGCCTCTCCATCGCTGCGTGACAGTTCAAGTAGACGCCCATCGGGGTCTCCTTCGCTACGTAGCTGACATCCGTCTTTCCGCCCAGCTCTACCGTGCAGCCCTGCCAAGTGAACACGGCCACCTTCGCACCGGCTGTGAACTCGTACTTCTTCCCCTTGACCAACTCCGTGCCAAATACTTCCGCCAAACCGGTTTTCAACTGCGAACCGACGTAATGCTTCGGTTACGCGAAATGCCGAATCACGAGCAATTGGGTAAATTGAATGAGACGATGAATGTAACTTTATGGGAAACAATTTAATCGTGGATCCTTACCTCGAGCGTAACTTTTTCATTCTTTGTTTCGACCTCGAACCGCAACTCGCAATCCGGATCTAGCTTGAATTCTTGCGTTTGTGCCTTTTCGTCCGTCATTTCGTCAATAGAATTATAGTTGCCTTCGTCGCATGTCGTTTCAATTACTAACTGCGGAACGCCTCCACGTTAATTATTTTTTGGCGTCTCTATCTTGTTTACCTTGCAACACCTAACCCGCAACTGTATGTTTGACATTGAAAAAATACAGTGTTTGAGGTCAGGATACAACTAAAGTACATATACATATACTTTCAATATAGTTTTTAACGAACCTAACCTAAAAAAAGCTTGGCGTCCATTGCGCATGCTCAATGGTGGCGATTTTAAATGGTCGTAGAAGAAAAGTTATTGTTCTTTTAGTTCTCCATGGTAAATAACCACGGTGGACAGTGATTATTTATTTACTTGTTATTTATTTATTATTTGTTTGGCCATGTTTTCCCTGTTTCTGACAGGCTAAAGCTCGAACCAGTGGCGGAGAAATATCGATAGTTCATAGTATCGAAAGTATCGATAGGTCATAGTATCGAAATTATCGATAGTTCATACAATCGAAATTATCGATTGTTCATACAATCGAAATTATCGATAGTTCATACAATCGAAATGATCGATAGTTCATAGTATCGAAAACGATCGATAGTATATGTTTACTATCGACGGTTGATACTATCGAAAACTATCGATAGTATATGTTTATTATCGATAGTTATCGAAAATGTGTTATCGATGGTCGATAGTCCAATTATCGATAGCGCTGGCTATCGATATTTCTCCGACACTACTTTGAACTCGTTCCTCTCGATAATCGTAACAATCAAGGTACACGTAATCGATTGCACCGGTGCCACGCACACTAACGTCGCGTTTAATTCCCAACCTCAAAAGAAACGTCAGAACACAGGTGAAAATGACCGCGTTAACAGTTGTCGGAAAGTTTTGGAACGAGTATGCGAAATCCACGCCGAAGAAGCTGAAAATAATAGACGCTTACTTGCTCTACGTGTTCCTCACCGGTGTAATACAGTTCGTGTATTGTTGCCTAGTTGGCACGTTCCCTTTCAACAGTTTTCTGAGTGGTTTTATATCGTGCGTTTCCTGCTTCGTTCTTGGAGGTATTATTAACACACTTTATATTACTTCGACTCTACTTTTTCAGTCTCGTATCGTACAAAATTCGACATTCTTGGAGATAGACTTTTCATGTTCGTTTTGTCATCAATCGATTGTTATTGGGGGGCATAATTTTGCCCAATGAAATATTAACGACTGTAAAAGCAACTATCGTAAAAGTAAACTTTATATTCAATTTTATTCGTACATTTTTTTTTTATTAGAATATTCAGTTCCCGTTTAATTTCATGAAAACAAATCCAAACCTAACCCATATCTAGAATATTGATTAATTTGTAATCTTCTGTAATCAAATGGCCGATCCTCCGAGTTTCTGGAACAAAATTATTTCTGGAAATTTCAATCGAACTTATTTCAACAGAAACATATTCGTGAGAATTATTTTCTATGTGTGTTCTATACTTGTTTCAGTTTGTCTACGGCTACAGGTGAATCCTCAAAACAAAAGCCAATTCTATGGAATAAGTCCCGAGAGAGGATTCGCCGACTTTATCTTCGCACATGTGATTCTCCACATCGTCGTTATGAACTTCATCGGTTAAAACTGGAAATTAAGATTTTTCATTGTACAATTTCGTAATAAAATATTAAAATTTAACTTTATTTATATTGATTTCTTACTTTCCCGAATAATATATCATCATAATAATAACAAGAAAACGTAAATGTTCAGAGTAAAATTTGTCGTCTGTTAACAAAAATTAAATACGCGGTTTCATTATATTTAAAAATGTTTATACAAAAAAATTCGATAATTCAATTTAGTTCGAACTGTTTTCGAACAGGGTAACGCAAAATTTCTATAAAATTCTCAAGCATCCGTATTTATTATATTTTTATGTGAACAATAAACAAAAAGGTTTCCAGCAAAAAAAAGCAAAACCAATAGGAAATATTTCGCCAAATAAATTCTTTATTTTACATATCCTATTTCGAGTATTCTTTCGATGCGTGCAGCATCACTTGCTTTCGTTATTTCATTAACATTCAGATGTAATGAAAAATAGTGCTTTCCACTTAAACAAAAAAACTATGAAAATACTCTCGCTGAAGTTTTTCAAGATTATCGAAAGTTTAATTAAAATAAAAAATTAAATAACATATTTCGCTTTGCAAATATAACATGTTCTAAATATAAATTTTCTCGAAGGATTTAAATATTTATTCACAATTGCATTACCACTAAAAGTTGGACATGATAAATATTACAATAAAATTAATAACAAAAAAAAAAGATTACAATAACCGTTTAGTATTAAAAACGCTAGAGGATGCTATTATTTATTGTTCAAATGAAGGAGAAAAAGAATAATGATTACCTTCGACGATACATTCTTATTATTATCAGTCCTCTAATCCACCGATGAGTATATAATTCACAACCAGTCGATATTAATCACTAAAAATCTCACTTTTCTATTACCAAGAGGAACGTGGCGGTTCATCTTGCGAATAGAAAACGAAGATTTCAAAGAAAATTCTTAAATAATGGAAATATTACAAGATTGCCAAGAAAAATATATTTTTTCCAAGAAATAGAACTAAAAAGTATTCCTAAGTAACAGCTGTTGTTTTTGTTTTTTTTGTTGTTTTTCGTTCTTAAATGTCTAAAAACATTCACCTTGTTAAAGGGGATTAATAACAGACACAATTTTTCAATGTAGACTGCTGGGAGGAGAAGCGTGATATCGCGGAGTAATGGAGTAGAGTGAAAACCAAAAAACGTAAAGGAGGAAAAAGATATTAAGACATCTCCAAGGAGCGTGTTTCTTAATTATTATTGTTGTAATAAATAAAAAATGAAATAATAATTAAGGGAGTAATACTTTTAAGTTAATTCTTATCTCTAAAGAATTGCATGGTTAATACTTTGCCGCTATTAACCAGATTAATTTGCCCCCCCACTTGTCCTTTCTGCCAAAGAATACAAGAAAGGGGAGACTTATTATTCTCGAATGGAGGGACCGTAGAATTTTCGAGAAAACTATTTCAAAAAAATCAAGACCTACAAACGAAATTAAAGTTTCCGAAAGTTTCCTAATTATCGCAAGCATTCGAAGCGAAAAATTTCGAAGGGCAATTAAAATAAAAAAATCGTCCAAACAGAAGGCCACGCACGAAAGAGAAAAATGATAGCAATAATTAAGATCGTAAAAACACCCTGGGGACCGGATACACCGAACGAAGAAAATAGTTTTCTCGAAAATAAAAGGAAGCCGGGTCGAAAGCGAGAAAAAAGAAAAGAAATGGGGAAAAGAACAAGTATAAGTAGACGTTGGCGGACGTGCCCCCAATAAAATCAGTCGTTATACTCTTCTTCGATGAAGATGGCCGCTACGATGCACGAGAAATCAAAATTTTCATCGACATATATCTCTTTGCTTCTCCTAATTTAAAAGGTGGCGCTCGAAACACTCTGCTCGGCGTCGTGCCTTTTTCGGTGCTTCTCGAAGTATTTCCTCTTGGCTGCGAGTCTCATTCGCTCCTTGCGACACTGAAGGATGTGTTCTCTTTCGGACGATGATTTTGAAAACCGTCCTCCCAGGCTAGAGGGCTCTTCGCCGCTGCAATTAGTCGATAAAAAACTGTTCATCCGATTTATTCGAATAACCCTCGGACGCCAATGTTACCGGGTTTTTCCGTTAAGAGGCCGTTAAGACCCAAATAGAAGGGCATCTGGGCCCCTACTTGGATGTTCTTTTCCAAATAGAAGCCCGCGGGCCTTTATTTGAGGACAATATGAGGAACTTTAAAATGCACAAACTAAATACAAGCCCATGGGTTTCGTAACGGAATAACCCGGTACAAACTAACACATTTGTAATTGCTTAAGATAAAAAGAATAATTTTTAATTACAAAGTGTTACATCGTTGCAATTTTTAAAATAAAAATAAAATTTCATTAATCAGAAAAATACTCTTTCCAAATAAACCTGTTTCCTTTAAGAAGCCCGTCAGCTTCTATTTAGGGACCATATGAGAACCTTAAAAATGCAAAGACCATGGGCTTCCTATCGGAAAACGCGGTAACTAGAAAGCGAGATATCCCTATATTTGCGAAAGCGAAATATATGGATATCCCTATATTTGCGGGCATAACCTATAACCGTAGGCAGCCTAACATTCATTGCAAGACACCATGTTATGTACTGTGTATTTCCGAATACACGACGTGTACCTAACACTCGTATATCCGTGTGAATCTGATCTACAGTACTGTCCACTTAAGCATCCGTGAATTTGTCCACTTTAACGGCCGTTGCTATGGACGCCGACTCTTGGAACGATTATCACTATAAGCTGGTCCCAATAGACCGTCCAGATAAGTCCCAGCACGCGGACGGTTAAGTGGACAGCACTTAACATTGTCTCTTTCACTTCAAATCGACCACTGGACGAAGTTTAATGGTGAAGCTTACCTATCAGCGAGGGGGATGTCTAATCTTGGATCCGAGGGTAGCGACGTTGTGGCTGTGTTCAAGGAAACGCTAATTTCAGTAGTACTGGTATGGATTTGAGGGGCGGACTCCGGTTGCGATTCTTCGATCAAGTGATGAGGCGATATCAGCACACCGTCGAGGATATTTTCAACAGTCCATTCAACCGACCTCGTCACCCTGAGGTCCTCTACGATTAAATTCCGCGGGAAATGTGGGAACAGCTGTTGCACCTGTTTCAACGATAGATAATAATCAGTCGCTTCTACTAACGTCGATCAAATTACGTTCCAGACACAAGCGGTCTAGAAAAATACAAGAATCGAATTCAGATGCTTCCCATTTTACCAAGCTAACAATAAACCGGTATTTATAGTTATCTCGCATTATGAGATTTATTTATAGGAGTTACTTTTGGACGGAGTCCATTCATCTTTAAATAAATATTGTATTCTCTTCATCTCTGCCGATGCAAAGGGACACGAAATTGAGGTACAGAAAAATATATGTAATGAAATATGTCGGCTTAGGAAGCGATCGGATTTAATTTAAGGAGCCCTTCGTTGCGCACCTGTCTGATCATTGTGTCCATCTGCGAATTATTGTGAGCAATAGTGGAAATATTCCCGCGTAGCCTGTGATGAGAGACCTCGACGGAAAAGCTGGGCAGCCAGGACACGTATCTGGAGCCGTCGAAATGGAAGAAATGGTTCTCATTTCGCCTGGCCAGGGTTTGCGGCTCAGTCGGTAACTCTTGCGCGTTTTCGCGGTGGCTGGGTTGCATGCTCAGGGCGAGCCTGCACGTCGGGCAAGAGGTGTCCTGCTCTAGCCAGGACTGCAGACAGGAATTGTGGAACAGGTGGCCGCAAGGTAGCTTCCGAGCGGTCTCCATTTTCTCCCAGCAAATGGCGCAGTTGTCCGAGTTGTCGGCCAGCTCGTCTTGGCTCGCCATGGGATAACTGCAAACGAAGGAGATCAATCGTGTAGCTTAATTGCTTCGACGAGTGTCACGGTGTACAAAATGTCGAGAAGAACATTTTTCGGCTCA
The DNA here is from genome assembly GCA_907165295.1 of Nomada fabriciana. Taxonomy (NCBI): domain Eukaryota; kingdom Metazoa; phylum Arthropoda; class Insecta; order Hymenoptera; family Apidae; genus Nomada; species Nomada fabriciana. The sequence continues at coordinate 7,397,140 of OU015699.1, read as the reverse complement.
CTTTTGTTCCATGTGGTTCAAGACGGCAAGGTAGTTCCTGTGCTTGGTGATCTTGCGCTGGATTTCGTAGAAGAGGAACCTAAGCTGCATGCAGATTACAAGGGACGCCATACTGAGGAAGATATTGCTCCAAAGCAGCATGTGCACGTGATGGAGGAAATCCACAGCCAGCACTATTAGTTCCGCCGCTAGATCGGTGTAGTAGGTTAAAGGGCCCCTTTTGTCCCAGGAGCGTTGCGAGGAGGTCCCAGCGCCCCTCGTGTAATACAAGTGAATGACGTATCGCAGCATTACATGCGTCGTTCTGACTCCAAGTAGAATGCACTGTTAATAATAAAAGTTCCCCCGCGGTTCGAGTTACAGACATTCGACTGTGTGAACCCCCTCCAATCGTTTCTCTTCCATTCAAGCTCCCTCTCGCTGACGATAAATTGTCGCTTACCTCGGCCGCGGTGAAGACGAAGGTATTGAACGAAACGAAAAAGAACGCCGCACCGGTGCACAGGAGTAACATGAACGACGACAACGCAAGAATCGCCGCGAGAAGTCCAAGGAGTCTCGCGTGACTCCAGCCAGGAGTCGTCGGTGAGAAGGAGAGCTGAAAAAAATCATAACAAAATCGGCGTCAGCGTGAAACAGCCTTTTTACGCTGCAGCATATGTATGTACATAGACGGGAGACGCGTCTTCGAACGTGTTAACTGGGTCGCGATTATCCGTGGCCCCTCTCATCCGAAACCTCGATTATAGAGGGCTCGATAGCAGTACAGTAATGTCTCGATAGAAGCGAAAGCCTCGGGACTGAACGTTCGTTTCTATCGTGTCGTCCCTACGTTGTTTGAAATTTGCCGACAGCGTCGTATGGAGAAAAGGACAACGATTAAAGATAAGCAGATCTTTTCTTCTCACTATCTATCCTTTTCTGCGGTCGAAACTTATTAACGTTAATTAAGCCAGTAAATATAGTCCAAACTATATCGTGTTTGGTGTCATTTTAATCAGAAAAATGTCAGCTATGCTGTGTAAAAGTTTCATACGAAAAGGATGAGAAATAGCAAAGTTGCATCCTTCAATTAGTATTGGCTCACCGATATACCCGACCCGGATCACGTTACACCGATTGCCGAGGGAACTTCGGACCCCTCGAGGGGAATACCCCCCCAGTGGTGGGGATGAACTCTTCGCTTGTATCGCATACAACCTTTTCGCTTCTATCGAGACATTACTGTATAGCAGCGTTTCTTGCGAGAAGCCCGGGTAAGTCCCGTTTCACACGCGACACTTTGTGACGTCACGTGGAAAAACATAGCCTCCCCAATGTCCCTAAGTGGATCATTTCACTTGAAAAGAAGTTTCGGATGAAAAGACCGGTTTCTACAGGGCTGCATTATTGTTACATTGTGATGAAACAATCAAGTAACAAGTTTAGCCGACTTTACAGCGTGGTAATTCGTTTTGAGGACGGGATGGGGTGGGGAGGCGTTGGAAAATGGTTCAGAAGCGACAAGGCAAGTAGAACCGAATGTCATATAGCTGGGACATAACCTGGTTACCTCTATTCGATTATGCTAACGGGATTTAAGCGAATTCATTGCATAACGGATTCACGGGATTCTTCGTTTTTGTGTGTCTCATTTCATGGAGACGCTGAAATAAACGTTTGTTTCTCCCGCTGGTTTATGCAGACTGTTACAAATACTGCCTAACGTAAAATAAAAGATTACGGGTTTAACCTTCAGTCTGTGCATTGGGATCAAATAGACCCCAGTCATTGTAACATGCAACGAAATCATTTCAGACGATGCTTCTGATTAAATGTTTTATATGTATAATATAATTTAAATTATCTCGTAGCTATTGAATAAAGTAAGCATTTCTTATGAATTATTAAAAATAAAACAAAAATAACTATTTCTTTTAAGAAAACTTTACAAAATATATGAAAATATATATGGGGTCAGTTTGACCCCGTGCAGAGACCATGGAAAATCTTCTATGCACAGAGTGAAGGTTAAGTGACGTACAATTTTTTTCAATTGAATAATTCGTCGGACGTCCCAATATTTGTCAAGAACATATTTGTTAAGAAGAACGAAAATTTCCAGTACAAAATTTACACACCGTTCGGCGTACGAACGGAAATTGAGTAAAAGGGGTGAATGTCCCCCGCTGGGCGCCATTTTGGTTTCATCCTTGACCTACACTCCGAAAGGACTACTGATACCATACTGAAGTTAAGAAATCTCGGTCGAGCAATTTCATTGTAACGCCCCGTACAATTTCAGCATAAATCAGCCGCTTATTCCAGTCGATTGAACGTGTACTATTCCACATATGTATGTAGTAAGTGTTACGAATAAGCAAACAACATTGATTCACCGCGAGCGTAAGGCGCGTGTAAATAAAAGATACCGCGTACACTTACGAGACAACAGAAACGAGAGAATACCGTTTCGTTCTCGAATTTCGCAACACGCCGTTCCTAAACGCCGCGACGCGCGTGCCAACAGCGAAAAGGAAACGAATTCACCCGTTCCAAATTCGTGTTTGTCTTAAAAATATGCTAATACATACAGCGAATTAACTGAATTTATTGGGCTTACAACATAGAACGGGTTTATCAAGGCCAATTGTATGAAGAACGTTCGGTTAATAGGACTGCGAGCTTCAGGATGATTTATTGAGTCATTCTCAGTGTTTACGAGTATCAGCGTCGCCGAAGAACGATTCGCGAACCGCTTGGGTTTCCCCCACTGCGCGGCTGGGGACTAGGGAGAGACCAATATGGCGGTCGCCGGTATATGTATGTACATATTCCCTATGCGTAAGTCCCTTACTCTTTTCAATAAAATGAAGTCGAATATATGTGGTATAGAATTTATGCCCTTATTTATGACCATAGCCTGCTCCTCCTCTACTACACCCCGTGACGTCACTTACTCTCGACGAGACAAACGAACGTTTGGGCCCAAAAACAAGTAACTATTAAACATCTGTATTGCAGGAAAGTTAGGCGAAACCTAACGACCCGCGCGTTTTCCCTTCCAGTGGCCAAAAGAGGGTGCCATTCAAGAAATGACCCAGTTAACGAGTAAAGGGTCCTTGAGTGTGGTTAAACGACTGCAGTAATACGCGATTAACTCGAACAAAACGCCGAACACAATTTGGACGCGTTAGGCAAGGTTAGGACCGGCTGTGCCGCAGACAGGAAGTCACTTACGTATTCAAATCGATCCTTGCAGAGCTGGCTGAGCAGACTTAGGAAGCCAAGCGCGGTGAACCAAGCCCACCATAGAACCACTTCGTCCATGTACTGCACGTTCAACACGCCGAAGACGAAGATGAATTTGTAGAACACGAAGTTCCAGAATTTGTCCTTCAGGTGTTGCCTCTCGGAGACCCGAAGCTCGCCGAAGACGAGCTTCTGTATTGTTTTGCCCAGCAGGATCAACGCGCAGTACGCCATGTTGATCAGGGTCTGTGGACGGAGAAAACGATGAATTATTATTATTATCATCCGACTGGAATTATTTTCATTTCTGTAAGTAACTTCAAGACTGTGCTTCGGCTACCCGCCGCTAGATGGCCCGGTAGCGTACACTCTTTCTCGAAAGCGTTCTCCCAAGCATGCATACATAAAGCAACGGAGAAAATGGAACGGAGCAAAAGGAAAATTCTATTTTCCTTTTCCCTCGAAGGTAAAAACGATCTACGATATTGGGCATCAGTTTGGATGGTTTGTGAACCGCCTCGGATGAACCCAGGAAGAGAAGCTTCCTCTTTGGCAAACCGAGCAGGAAGTAAGAAACAACGAGGAACATCTGTTAGGTCGTCTACCAACCGATCGTAAATGTTTGCCAAACGTTTTGAAAGTACAGTTAATTTTAGTTCGTGCCGAGGCTTCGTTTGTTCCCTTCGTTAAACGAGAATCGATTATGCGAGGGAATTATTTGCCCAAACCTCTCCCGTATACCAAGGACACGAATTAAAATTCAAACGTTTATGGAATAATTCTGACGCACATTAATTCTGTAGGCATTGAGGCAATACGCAGTGGAAGAAGATACAAACCAATCTTTCTTTATTTTCATTTCCGATGCCAATTGCAATGTACAGAGATTTGTTTTTATCTTATCTTATCTCGCCTTCGCCAGCTTTAATCTATTTTGTTCCAACATAACGCGGCACCCAGTTTTCATCGTCAGCGTTAGTAAATTAATTCCTCGAGGGTTACTATCTGGCGAGATATTTCATTCGATAACGTTTCGTAAAGTCACGATAACAGTAATCAATGCATTGAAATCTGTATTTCCTTTAAGTTCTCTGATTTTTGTAACCCGATTCATTTGTAAGTTTCAAAATTTAAAATTTAAATTTACTTATTAAGTATTTCCTTGTCCCCCTTTCTCCGAATACAATTCTCCAATTTTCTCATATCTATCCTCGAATCAACCAACATTTAATTGCCGCGGAAGCGTTTTAATTATCCTACTATTAAAAAAGAAAATCAATCGTGCAAAGATTTGAAAATATTCCTGTTTTCATAATGAAAACGTCCGCGAAACAAGGAGACATAAATAATGCTAAATACCGAGGAAGAATTATAATGACTGTTATACAACACACCTGAAAAAAATTAAGATTATCCAATTACATTGTTCACCCAGTACATTTACCATACATACATACCTACACAACTGTATCGATTACCTCACCTATACACCTATACCTATTACTTCACCAGCTACGTACAAATTATTGTGACACATCGTTATATCATTCTTTTTCCCCTTGTCCAACTAACTGCTAAGTCCTGCATTACACAGCCTTCGCCTAATTGCATATTTATCCTCTACTTACTCACCTGAAAGATGGAAGGGTTGGGGGGAGCGCACCGAGCCAATCGGCATGAGTATGCCTTTTTCTATCTGATTGGACATTGTCAATATTCCATCGCATCGCTCGAATTTATTAATATACTGGAAAGTGAATTGCCCGAGTTTCCCATCGATAATGTGAAAATTATACGAAAAGATGTAAACACGATCTATTTGTATCGTAGACTGCATTTAGTTAATTTTAACCTTGCTAACATCATTTTGTGCGTAATACTCGTTTTCTTGTAGTAATTAAATCGTACACCCCTTGAGAAATAGTCAGAATTTATCAGTCTTTATCGCGAGATGTCTCAGGTGCACCGAAAGATATATAAAAATAAAGTTCAAATAAAGATTGTATTTTTCACCGAAATTCTTCAAGCGGTCTAGCAAACGCGATAAAGCGAATAAGGCTGCATTGCGGATGACATACTTCGCTCGTACTCAACGTTTCATAATTTTCTGAATTTCCGGGTTGCCCAACCTTCCTTGTTAGTAGTGAGGCATCGATTGCAGTGGCAGCACGAGAAAGGAGAAAGTGTGCTGCTTATGATATAGTCGATAAAAGTTGCCCCTTGGGGAAACACGCAGAGGCCACGTGTCCATCTGCATTTGTTCAAAGCGCAAATTCAAGCAACGCTAGGTGCTCTCTTAATGTATTAGAAAAAAATGACGATTACCTCTGACAATTTTTTTTGTTAGGGGTTTAATACGTTCGTATCTAGTGACGCGTACGTACTAGTCATAGGGATGTAGGTACGCTGGGCCTAGTGACGTACACGTCACGTGGACGTCGTATTGTGGGCCTAGTGTGACGCGTGTACGTACGAGTCACGGGAACGCATCGTATTGTGGGCCCGACGACGCGCTTGGGCGCCTCGTAAGGCTGACGTATTATGGGCCTGTTGACGCGTACGTACACGTCACGGCATAGGGGTGTTGTACTGTGAGCATAGTTACTGGGCCCCGGAAAAAATGCGGTAATATTTCTATCCCTGTTGGACTTACAATGTTGACTTCCATACACGAAACATTCGAGAACGAGAACCTGTCAAGTCCAACGACACAAGCTTTCTAAATATGGCTGTTCAAGGAAACAGCCTTGAACGTGCTAAGTCCAACTGATGCAGAGGAATAATTTGACAAGTTCGTGACACGAACCATGTTAAATAAGAGCCACAGAATTCAATAACAGCGACTTATATAACCGACATTTTTTCTGCTGAATAACGTTGGCTTCACCGACTGTACGTTTCATTCGAATTAATTACTGATCCGTGGATGGGCCCGCGACGTTTCCCAAGACATTGAACAGATAACCAATAGAAATCAATCCCACGAGAATAAATATTTTTCGAACGACGAAAAAAGTAACAGAAACGCGAGCATCGAGAATGCTCGACGTTCGACAAAAGCCCAACCGAATTCCCCGCTCTGAATAAATGTATTCAAGCATCCGTGCACATCGCATCATACGTATATGTACATAATGTGTAACACTTACCCAGATGCAGATGGGCTCGTCGAGCATACACTCGAGAAGTTCCTTCAGATGCATCACGAGATTCCTCGGATCGGACTCCATGTCCGTGGTGGACTCGTTGTCGGCCTCCACATAGGTGTGGTTACTCTTCCAGGTTGGATCCTTGATGATCTGCACGGCATAGTACACCGAACAGGACAACACAGCGAAACTTATCCCCGTGTACACCCGAAGGTTTGGAATCGGGAGTCGGTCCACGAATTCCATCGGCATCTTCGCTCCTCACGGTTCCCTGCTTCCTCTCTGCGGGCAAACAAATTTTTCGCACCAGTTGGCGTACAAATTGGGCCTTTCAGAGAGTCAGACAATGGCAGAGTACATACACATGTATATATGCAAGGCCGTAGGCGCTGTTCAGAAAATTAATACGGGGCGTAACGTTTGTTACTTATTAGAAATCGATGTCCTCGTGATTTTTGACGATACAGAAATATATACGGGGGGCAAGGCCGTTCGACTCGGGCCAGAGAATATCGCGGGGCTGCTATTCTTTACAGTGGAATCTTATGGCGCACTTACGACACTCGTAGACCAGGATAGTCACTGCTGATAATATCGTCGAGTGGCAAACAACACGTTAATTAGATTCACGGCTGCATTTACATTTAAACGAAGTAGGCCGCCGGTATTTTTAGATGAAACCGTAGATTACTGTGAATTTCTAACAACAAGTGTCTCTAAACAGACGCCGCAAGGTTACCACTTGCAAACAATGCAAGAATGTTTTCGTTTATGAAACGAAACGGTGAAAGATGCCGTTTCATCTTGGGTATAAGAATTTTAGATGCGAATAAAAAATTGCGACTTCCAAGAAACTTTCACGCGAATAATTGCAACGAACGTTTTATTAATCAGAATTACAAGCATGTTAGTCTAGACGATTAAATGTGATATAAACACGTGAAAACAAGCAAAACAATCGAAACATTATCGACGACCTCCGAAGCACAACAATTTTCCACGAACGTTTTATTAATCCGAATTATAAGCACCTTGGTATAGATGATTAAATGTGATATAAATGCGTGAAAACAATCCAAACATCATCGACGACCTTCAAAGCACAATTTGCCCACTCACGTTTTTTCGTATCCCCAAAGGAAACAAAGATACTTCGATGTATCTACGCAAGCCATAAACGAAACACCCTGTACAATAGAAACGACCAATTTTCCTCTCGTCGCTATATCAATTCGCGAACCATCGATAAACGCCAATCAATCGGAGCCGTGCATTTAAAAACAGTATGGATTTAAATATTTCAGCACGACTAAGATCATCGATCAATGGCTTTGAACGATGGATCACCGTCGGCGAGCAATTGATTCTCCGTTCTAGGCGTGTCGTCATTGTCTCAGTACTGACTAAATTACGGAGCACCTCGGATTTCAAATCTTCCAACCAAAACATTAACAGAGATCTATTTTCTACCCCTAATTGAAATGAATGAATTTCTTAAAAAGGGGCCAAAATTTGTTCAACACCGGCCAATATAACGGGTGCCGGGTAACAATTCGTGCGATCGCCCCGCGATTGTTTATCGGGACATGCCGCTATTCATTTCTTTGTTATATAATCAGCAGGTCGCTGAGGATGACTCATAAGGAACGACGAATCCTTTCCGTAATAATCCGCGAAAGCTGTTGCATAAGGCGGTCGACATGTATATTTAAAGGGGTTAAGCGATTTCAACCCTATTAATCCTATGCAATCTTTATTATGCTCCTTTTCAAGGCGGCATTTCCAATGCGTGTCCGTTGCACGCGTCTGACGCATACTGCCGCCGCTTGGGGTTAGATACGAGAAATTTCTATTAACGTCTTGATCCCCTTGACGGACATAGTTTGCCAGTCATAAGTCGCTCCCATTGTTTAGCGAGCGAAAGAAAAATGATTATTATGGAAGAGAATAATCATGCCCGTCTGAGAAATGTCACCGAGAGGCCGATATGCGAGCGGGAACGATATACATTTGGGGCTGCCGTAAAGCAGGCCCTTGAACGTACTACGTCGTGGGTCCGACGGGCCCGCCTTTTGGGGGCCCATGATGCAACGAGGGGGCATTCTACGGAAACCCAGCGTCGAGAGCGTACGGATAGCGATCCGTAGAATATTGCACTACCAGCGTGTATTTATAATAAATACGAGTATTATCATTACCGACTAATTATACCCTGAAATTGGTCCTGCAATTAATTATAAGCAATGCTCCGGTCGGTCCTTGGGGCCGTTTGCATGTAAGCATTTCATTTCTTTCTATATTTCCGTTATGCCTAAAGATTCTACTATTCTGTTCAATTTTCCCCGTCAATTCGAGCGACCTATGTATACGACATTTAGAACGCACAATGCTGTACAGGTGGTACATATACCGTAACATTAAATATCGTCACGTAAAGGGGGGAAAAAAAAGGGATAGAGATAATTGAGGTAATATCGATGTTTGTGCGAACTTATCGACCCTCCTATGTATTTGTGCATGTCAACGCACTCTATTATCAACGGTGGCTACGCATGCGATTAAAATAAGAATCGAACGTGAGATTATGAAGGTCATCATTGAAGGTCGGGCATGATGAATATTTTTCTTGGAACTAAAACGGAAAGCGTGTCGGTAACGAACGAAAATTGACGACGGTCGGAGCTGAACGGGTGCCAAAAATAATGTTGCAGGAATTTTCGTCACCCGGTCTCGAATGTGTACAAGAACAGATGACTCTGGGCTGCTATAATTTATTGATTTTATATAATTCACAGCGCCGGCGAGCAACAACTTTCGAGATAATCGAAAATGAGTAAAAACAATTGCGGTCTTGTTTAAACAGATAAAAACAACGCGTCCCCTTCAATCCGTCGATAAATTGCGAATATTTGCCGAATTAAGTACACCGTTTGAATTCGATTAAAAACCCTTCATTCTTAATGCTCTACATTAACCTTGAACTTTCATGGTCCCAATGTCAGCAGACCATTCGAATACATACATATGCTAATCCGTCACCCTGTGCCTCTATTGCTGTTAATGTTATTTAGCAAACGTTTTCTAGAATCACTTCTAAATTACCAAATTATCTTACACGCAAACTATGCCTATTCACGTTAGATTTATCTTGTTCACAAAGCTAACTTTCTTTTCCTCGTATCGCTGAATAATAGCAGAGTGTGCACGACGCTACAACATTTCCAAACTTCTTGAAAGCTTTACAGTTCCTGGCTTTCACAACGTCAATACTTTCTCTTCCTCAAAAGTCCATTTTCCATCTTTTCCTCCTAGTTCGACGCGTTGTATCATTTTTATTTGCCAGAAGCTTGTTATACGTTAACGTATCTCTCGTCTGCAACCGCTGTGACTCACAGAGAACGTCTCTGCACGATACTTTCTTCCTCGCGTTATCCTCCCATGACTAATCATTATAATATACATATGCATGAGTGTAAATTCGGCGTTAACCAATTCATTCTCAATTCTAATATGAAAACTGGCAAAACTGAGCTGTATTAGAGATTGACTATTGTTTCAACTATTCTGGGAGCACATGTTTGACCAGCTAAATATATTATCATATTCTGACGTTGCGCTTTGGCAGCATTTAATCATTGCACAGCTGGCAACTCCAGTACTTATTGAATCCGAGGAATCAAATTTGAACCATAGAGCAAAGGTGTCTGCGCGTTATCGGTCCGGCTTAGTCCCCAAGCGCACGCAACAGCTGTTCATTCTTCGAGATCGCAACCGATTAGACGAAACGTACCAACTCTGTCTGCGCACAACTCCTCGCAGACAACATTGCACCCAATTGTGCACGTCGAAGCGCAGATCCAATCGCAACCCTACTACAACCCTGCTGCTCCGTCTCGCCTTCCCAAGCAACCAAATAAAATCAGCCGAAGCAACTCTCCTGATACACAAATCGTCAAACTTACTCGAACAATACGAGTAACGCAATACACCCGCGGCAAACGAAAAATAAATACAATTTCCAAAAACAAAAAACCAAAATTTCCTTCCAATTCGCCCACGTATCTGCACATAACGAAGAGGGGGGTGCACATTAAAAAGAAACCAGTGTACTCACCTGAGATTCACGGTCGGGACACGTTGCCCTTAATCCATCACCGTCCGGACCCAGCGGATGGTCGAAGTTAAACCTCGGTTGGCCCGGGGCCCATTTAACGCGCGCCAGCACTGTACTGGCACCGGGGGAGGGGGGGCAAAAAAAAAAAGACCCCGAGGAATACCGCACGGCAAGGAGCAAAAACCGGACGGTCGTCGAAAGTATGACTTTCTCGTACGAAATCGTCCAACGGTTAACAGCACACGCGTTTGCTGCGCGCTGTTTTACATGGCACAGGTGAGATTGTACACCGTCGATTCGATCGCGGTACCGAAGCGTGCGTTCAAGCGTTTCGCGAGTCGGCGGCGCCTCTTTTTACCTCACGGGGACGCTTATTGCGACACAATACAACACAATGTGTCACGAAGTACCGCAGTGCTCCGGACTGCTGTGGAGACTGACTGCCGTTTGGCACAGTCGATAAGGAAGTATCGATACGAACGCCGGGTGGTGGGGGATGAGGTTGGGTACGCCGCACGGCGAACACGCGTTGGATTTTGAATGTACACAGATATGCACTGCGTACGCATCACGCGGATTTATTGCGATTCGTTGGAAGGAATGAAACACGGTTTTATTAATCAGAATGATTGATACCGGTGGCAGGGTGTAACTGAAAGGTAACTGAAGCGGCGTAAATTGTTTATGGAAATCGTGTATGTAATTCGTGGATATTTGATAGGCTGAAAAGAGTTACATAATTGTAACTGTACCTATCCGTCGACATAACTTTCGTAGGCTTGGTATTTTGATGTGTTATCTAAGAGACGTAGCTGTTTGCTAATGAATAGATGGCATTAAAACGGAAGACGATGCGTGCATTGTGATACCATCAATCATGCGACTTTCTAAAAGTAGCGAGGTAGATATATGTATAGAGGAAGTCTAGGAACCTTCTTTTGTTATTTTGTCAGAAATGTATGGATAAATGTTAATACTCAACATTTAATTAAAATGAAGTTAAAAATATTCCTCTATTTAACATTTATTTACTATCGGAGGAATGAGTTCGAGTGACGTCGTCTTATTAATATTTTCTGCACAGATTCGTCGCTTGATGAGTACATGACTTCGTCTTCATTATTGTATTTTCCAAATTACTTCTGGCCAGAAAATGTGGGGACGGGCAGTCTTTAAACTTTAAATATCCTTTTAAATTCGATAAAGCGCTATATTGTCGCTCTCTGTTAACTATATATGATGCTAGTTGGTCGCAGGTAAATCGTGAAAGCTATAGCAATATGCAATCAGTGTTGCATTTCAGAGTCATGTTTAAAAACTTGTATAAATCCATCTGATAATACAAGTCTTGTACAATGCGGTACGTCCCATGTACATACGGCAATTCATTGTATTTCATATTTTATTGTCAATCCCTACTTCGCCCGTGGCATTAGCTGGACAAGGACGCCATCTTTGACACATTTTAAGAAGCTTGTGCTCAGCGGTATCGAAAGCGCACAATTTAAAAGACCATGTTGTACATATTAAAATATAAAAATGTAAGAAAGTAATGTAATCTGAGTCAATATATAAAATTGTAACTTATATAGAAAAACATTGGTACATATTTTTATATTTAATAAGATTATTTTACTGAATATCGTACATTTTGTAATAATCGTTCTCTTCTCTATTTATTTAAAATCGCATCGATGGATAATTCTTGTTTACCGGTATTTGTTACAATTGAAATAAATATATTAGGGATATAAAAATAACTTGTACTGCTGGATAGGATACGAAGGAACAATTATTTTCAGATTTGAAGTTCATTTTCCACTTTTTACTTTCGATTTTCCATCTTCAATGAAAGTAAATACATAAATTACAAAAAAGTATAAGATCATTTTTTTTTATAATTGTTATTCTTCTGTTACATGCTTCTCTGTTACTGTTGTTCTTCTCTGACACAGTTTGCTTTAATGAGAGAATAATTCCTTAACAGTCTCGGGCCAGCCCGATCATCCTTGTGACGTCACCGCAATCGCAAGGCAACTTGTTAACGAGAGAAATGCAGCGTCATTGTTAATAGCTTCGAGGCCCACGTATCTATGCGATAAACGATATCTGTGAGTATATTTTGAAATATAATTTCAACAAGAAGTACGCTTGAAATCATTATAAAAGTGTTATCGTGTCCTCGATGGCCGTATACGTAAAATAAAATCATTTCAATTTGTATAGGACAAATCGTTAATATCGTTCTATATTTAATGAAACACATGTAAAAACATCTCGAAGTGTTCGAACATCGCTGGATGCTTGTACGATTAACCTAGTTTGCCATAACCTCTCTCACGCAACCGCAATACAACGTAAACATTGTACGGTGCTTGATCATTTATCATACAAAACCATGGATGAATACCAATTCGATATTGGACATGCTTTAATTGGCATTCACAATTGGCGCACGTGACAGCAGCCGCCTACTAACACAGTCAAACGACTCTTGCCTGCGGAGAAAAGCCGTGGAGTCGTCCCCACGCTTCCTACTGCAAAAAAACGTCCATCATCGACGACGGTCGGCGCAGCAGTAGCGCGATTGCTCTCCGTCTGTTCGGACTTGACCACCCGCGGGTCGTGCCGCGCATGCGTCAGCAGTTCGCGCGCGTTCATCTGACGCGCCTGCGCAGGACCTCTACGACTGCTGCGCGGACTCGCTGCGTAGATTCATTTTTCCCGACTGCGCGTGTCATCTGCGCATGCCGCAGACGGTAATGGCGCAGGAGTAAGTTCGTTCAAAGTTTGGAAAGTTTGTGCGCGCAAAAATGAATATATATACACTATTCAGAGCAATCAGAGAATCGCATGCCGCAGCCGTTGCCCCGGTCATCGGACACATGAGTCCTATACATTATGTATATAAGTATATACTGCCGCAGATAACAAGCCTCTCCCTCCCGATCCGCTGGACAAGATGGCAGTTGCCTAATCTTCGCCGAAAAAAAGGAGAAGATAGAGAAAAATCGACGCGTCGCGTCGGTCAACGATAAGGAGCCAGCAAAAAAGTACATGTATATAGCTATCTGGATGGTTATATTTCCGAAACATTCGTTCCTCGTGCGCGTGTTCTAATTAAATTCGCGTCGATTTTCGTCTAATCCGCGCTATCGATTGCGCATGTGTGTCGCCGCGGGGCACGTTTCTGCCGGCCTTGAAATGGAGGAACGACCCGCGAACTGCGAAAAGACATCGATCAATTCTTCTTCCTCTTCTGTGGACGGTAAGTTATTTTATTGTTTACATTTATTATTGATATATTACCGTTTCGCTCGACTTGTTTCTACGAAAAATGTGGAAACGTAGGTTATGTTGTGCAAACAAGTATAAGTTGGTAACCAAACTCATTACCAGGCGCGATAATTAGAAAAGCTTAGGTTAGAACTAGATTCGTCTGAAGTATTAAGTTTTAGTTAGCAATTAACTAAGGAATTTCATTGATGTTTTCGTTTAGACGACGTATACATATTTTTGTATACAAATTTTCATATGTCTATTCCACTATACTGAATTTGTTTTGCCCAAGCAAAACAAAACAAAACAAAACAAAATTAACATCTTTCGCGCATCTCTGCAGAATTGCATAGGTACGTTTCTTTGCATTCGCTCCGTAGAATATCGCACGTGCCACATCGCGCGTATTAACAGCCATTAAGAAATTCCGTTAATTACCAAAGTGTGTTCGCGGTGTGAATCAATACGGTTACGCAATTAACAGAGAGGCGAACTGTGCGATACGCGTGCATGTAAGCGAGGCGTGTGTCTCGCAAAAATTCAGGGTGAAACGGAGCGAGACTCGCCATGATAAAGCTCCATCGCTCTGCTCGAACAAGATAACCCGGGGACCCTAGGCTGCGCAGCAACAAAACTGAATTTGCTCGCGCTCGCCTTCATCCCCTTTACCACGGTGACGTCACATGCAACACGACCGGCTTGAGTGTAGACCCACGATTATTTCTTCAACCTCTGAAAATATAAAAAGAATGTTCCGACAAAAGTTACTTCATTCGACGGGGACAATTTAATAGAATACCTGCCATTGTATTTTATTTGTTAATTAAAGAGATTTCAATAACAACTGCATTTCTTTAAATGGAAGTATACTATATATTTTTAGTGTGCGTTTCGTGTCGCGTTCAACGACGTGCATTAAGTGTACTTTTAAATAATTATTTATTAGATACTCGTATGAATATTGCGGGTACATTTAAACTGGACATATTGTAGGATGCATACATGTATGCATACGTGCATATATAGCTGACAATGAGTAAAAAAAGTAATTTAAACAATTACGAATGTTGGTTGCTCATTTATCTAGTGAACAATCTTTATCTTCCATTAGCATGGAAATTTCAGAATTGATTTTCATTTTTGTGCTTCATTAATAATTCATTAACGGTTTGTCGTTATTGAAACGACACAGTTGAACTAGATAAGTAATTACTTTATAAATAGAGTGATAAAAATAGACGTTCCCAAATATCGAATGGAATTTATCTATCGATCAGGTGTTCGTTACATCGGAACAAATTGATACCGATTATGCTTCGTTTACGTGTACGCTTTTTCATCATCTGAATTTTTTAAACAGTTCATTCCAGTAAATGAAATTTGCAACCCAAGGAAAACTATACTTCGGTTGCACTAAAGTTCAGTACAGTTCAAGTAAAGTTCATTTATATGTCGCTTAATATTTTTGCTGAATTTTATTTCTTTTTTTCCTTTTAGCCGAATCATACTGTCGATCACAATACAGATTATCTACGACGAAATCAAATCTCTAGTACATTTTATAGATTAGACCTTAATGGAGTTGTTTACAATGTACGTTTGAAAAAGAAAGATGTCTTCCACTTTTGAAATCTACCCTAGAGATACTGATTCATTCCTGATAATCATTTCGACAGTGTGTACACACAGAATTAATAATCTTCGAGCATTTTACAATCGGACACATTGACAAGCTGATTGTGGTGAAGTATGTATTCCAGTATTAACATCGACTAAAGAGAAAAATAATACAACGTCATATCTTTTGTGTCAACGTTTCTTCTTTTTTTTTTTGTACGAAACAAAGCTTGCCTTGGACTTTTTTCTTATTCACATACACACGGTCTGTTTATGCATAAAGAAAATCATTATTTTACATGTATATATTGAAGCATCATTTGCATCGGATCCAGGGTATGATACATGCAAAGTAATCCCGTAGTTGACTCTTTGGCATATTTGTCTAGTGATTGTACATGCAGTACTGGATATATTTATTGCATCGCTCGAATATTAAATTTGTTATCACAATTAAACCTCTCCGCTTATTATTTATTCGAACGTATTGTGACTTGATTTATTATTATCATTTTGTTCCCGTCGGGTTCACTTCTTTTTCAAAATAATGTTTTTAAAACATTTGCAAACATATATTTAAGTAGTCTCGTAATGACAGTCTTACACGTATTTTTCTATGCTACCTGCGAGCAATGACATTCGCACCTCATCTATACCAATTTTTGTCGTCGACGCTCTTTATTTTCCGCCTTTACGAATGACTACGATATTCCTTTCACGAGGTGTACGCGAATAACCGTGGAGATTTCGTAATTATTGTACGCACGCTTTTCCACCCAAAATAAACCAGCTTCCAAGGTTGACTCGTTCGAAGGAAAGCACAACAGAAACAACGGTGCAGGAACGAGCAATACGATAAATTAAAAGATTACCATTTTTCAACGGCTCTTAATTGCGATAATAGTTGCATAAATCACGAGGAATATTTTCTTTCTAAAATTTCGGTGAAACCAGAAACATATTTGTAAATTAACGACATTTCAGAACAGTGTGACGCAACGTGGATGCACACGTTTCATAAGCGGCATCACAGCTAAGAGGTTATAAGAATTTCGTATTTCCCTATCAGGCCCGACAGTTACGTCACCCAAAAACAAAGTCGAATTATTGAGACAGTGACGCCAGTCTTGCAAAGTGCCCGGGGGAGGGGGGAGCTTAATAGTTAAATAGTTCCGCCGAGACAGAAGAGTGTGTAAATACTAAGTACTCTGCGAGTATACCCGAGGGACACTGTTTTCTCTCGGCGAATTATCATTTACATAATCTCCTTATCTCGGGCGATTCGTGTCATCAGTTTCTCAAGATTACCCTGGCTCGAAAATAGAGTCAACCTTGACTCACACTTTGTCAAAGAAAAAAAAAGGAAAGAAAAGGAAAGGAGGGATAGGACAAAACAGAAAGGGGAGGTTAGGAAAGTTCGGTTTCACGCATGGGAAGCAGAGGGCGATCAGCTGTTCGCTATGCTTCCATGCATAAGTATATGCATACTATACAGTGTATAGTGTACACTGTACATAGTACAGCAAAGGGAAAACAGTGCTGAAGGTGGCTACATTCAGTGATTGGGTAGCGTGAATCACAGGGATCTCCTGTGCCAATGCTGACACCCTTTCTATTTCTTTTTCTGTTTGCAATTGTATTATTGTACACATTTTTTCTGACCGCTTTCTTCTTGCTCGTCATTTTTATTGTTGCCTCTCATATTTCTCATTCAGGCTCCTTGTCTGGTCACTATTCTGTCCTCCTCCTCAATTTTCTTTTCGCTACTCACGATTTGAATTTTCGTTCGCAGTATTTCATTCAATTCGTCAATATTCGGTTCTGTTTACCGTTTTCTTCATGTTATTACTCCTGTTTATTCGCAATGAAATTTTGTTCACCGTATTTTGCTCTCTGTCCTTGTTTCGTTTACTTCTTTCTCCCTATTTAGTTTGGTTTAGAATACTGTTCTCTTTTCTTCACGATTCGCCTTACATGAGTTTAGGGCCGATACCAAAACTTTTCCACGGGTCGTCTACTTACGGCCATTTAAAGATCCATTAATCTCTGGGGCATAACGTACACTTGGATTCGATAAGAAAATGATGAATGAAGGAGGTTTTCAGAAATATCGTATTTCGTTGTCGTTAGAGGATTTGCTCCTTTTTGTTCGTCTTTTTATTTTCTTCAACGTGAAATTATTGATGCACTCGCGATGACTTTTCGTCGGGCTGTTCAACAGTTAATCGATCAGCAATGCTGACCGTGAAATCTCGTCAACGAGTCAGTTTAAAAATACCCACGTATTAAATAACGCGATAAATCATTCGAGGTATTGTTTCGGTGAAATGATTTTTTTTCACGCATCCGTCATGTATACGTTCAAAATGTATCCGTCCCTTCCCCTCTCTGTGACGATTCAATTACCGCACCTGTCTCACCGTTTCGTTATTTTCATTTTCTCAGCTTCTCGAAACGGCAAGACGGCGGGGGGTGGGGGGAAGGCTGATAAACGTTATCAGCAATTGTCTCACGTATCGTTATCGACAGATTGCAAACAAAAACCGATCGGATTCTAAACGCGTTGACATTGTTAACTATCCAAATAAATAAGAACATCTTTATGTGATTCATTTTTTTTCGTTCTAATTATGTAAACATGTAACGAATTGCATATGCGTGATAATTAGCACCAAAAGGATATTAAAAATGTGCAAGAACGAAAAATTGAAACTGGTTTACAGTGAATGGAACGGAGCACGTTCCTTACCACGGTCAGACATTGAAATGTTATTTAACAAAAATTTCACGATTAGATTAATGATCGGTGATTACAGATTTCGTTGCATATTTGATTGCGGATAATGGGGCTGATTGGCATTATTTTTATCTGCGAAACATTTTACATTAGATGGAACGTGATAAAATGTTTATTCGCTGTGCATTCTCCTTCGTTTATTTTTATTTAATTATTAGGTTAGTGTGAAATGGCCAAGGAATAATATAAATATAAGACTCGCGTTATTTCTCAACATTTGCAGTCCTTTTCGTTAAAGCATCATCGATATTTCCGGAAAATATTGAAAATTTCTCGTTAGCGTTACTAAATAATATTAACCGACCCTCGTTATCCACCGTTATCTACCGAGTGTCCATTTCCGCGCAAGTTTTTTGCTCCCCTGAATTTGCATATTAACGATAATTCGTATATATTCACAATCTTACATAATATACAATAATATTATGCCGGCAAAAGAGTTCCATAACCAAACACATAATGAATGACGAATTTTTCCATCCATAAAAGAGATAATACATTACAATGAGAGGAATTCTAAAATGAAGTCCAGATGAAGATAGAAAATTGTTTAAAAAAAAAAAAGTAACACTCATTTAAACAAATGAATTTATTCGAAGAGAGAACCCAACCCAAACCTAAGACAATGAACCAACCACCGGCGCGGAGCAAACGAATAAAAATGCCGAGCAATTTATATTAAGAAACGATCGCCGCGAAAATAGATTCGGTTATTTATTGTTTTCCTTTGGATAAAAGGTGCGAGTCGGTCTAATTGGCCGAGGCATGTTGGTAAACGCTCGTTATAATCGATACAACTGGCATTATTCGGGGTTATCGTTGTGACCTGCACGTTTATAAACTTTATTGTGTGCAACCTTGGTTCGCCATGCGCTCGAAACGTGTTGCTATTTGTCAATTCGCGGCTTTCCCTCCTCTTCATAACAATTTCTCTGTTCATTTTTCGTTTTGTTCGGCCTATCGCGCGGAGATGGAGGCGCCGGGAAGATCTTTCAGTAATATTTCGGGCGAAATGTGGAAAAAATCCAGGTATAATTACGTATGTATCTCGGTCGGGGCTAGTGAATTTTGTTCTCTTAGGTTATGTCTGTTTGGAACTAGCGGGAGGCGCGATCTTTTCCCCGATTTTGTGAGAATAGAATTGTAATATTAACAGCGATTGTTTCCTCCCTATCCTCGAATAATTATTATTATTTATTGCTTGAACGTTGATACTTAATATCGTGCAACTTTCTTGTAATTTTTAACCACCGATCTACAATTTTATTTGGCAATTTAATTCGGGCCATTAATTCATAATATCAACTTCAGTGATTCATTGCAGACGAATGATCTGATTTACGTGAATAATATACATTAATTTAAACAGGGGAAAGTTTCGTTTTTATTTCATTAAATGCAAGAGTAATAAGGAACAGGATATCATTTTTAAAGTTCTTGCACTTTATGCGCAAATTCTTCTTACATTGCAAACCGAGTGTGCTAAAAATATAATCGGCGATGGAGGTTATGCGAGCCGATCTTCGGTAGAACTTTCCGCGTTATCTGAATGAAAACAAACTCTTGAATAAAGATTTTCAGACAGTAAGCAAACATAAAAATTTTTCGCGGTACTAAAATCGTGTCGCATGATTTTCTTCCACGCTCGTTGCACACTAACGCGATATTTATGTACATATATTCCCCGAGAAAATCGTTGCAAAACTTCCTCCGTCTGTCGCTAATTGCATTTTCAGAATTTTCCACTGATGAATTGGATTCTGTTGGATTGGAGAAGAAATTAGGTATTAAAAATAACGGGGGAAAGAGTAGGGCAGTAAAATTACATTTTTATCTGTATATATAATTACTCGACTAATTGTTCCATGTTGATCAAAGCATATTGTATAAACAACTAATAGATACAATTAATCGTGCACAATACTTCGTATTAACGAAGTGGACTTTTAATTTCGAACTTACGAAGGAATATTATTAGTTTATGTTTTAGTCTTTAGGAAGAACTAAATTTAGCAAAATTTAATTTATCTATAAAACAGTACGAAAACATTTAGAAAGTGATTATTACGAAAAATAAACAGAATTAAATTTAATGTTATAAATAGTTGCTACGAATGCGTAATGCATCTGCGTATATCGTTTTTATTAACAATGTTTGACCAATAATCTTTTAACAAAAATATATGATAGATGTTACATAATAACAGGCAACATTGCCACTGAAATCTATAAAAGGGATTATTGTTCTCAAACATGTTTGTATAATTATCTGCTGGTTGATTTTTGTGAGAAGAATTAATACCAAGTACTGCAGCTATTGGGTTCGTAATCGTTATCAAGAATAATGATATTCGAGGGTATTTTATCCGAACAAAGTTTATCAGCTAATTCCTATATTATTTTCTTATCCTTATCGTGCATGCATATAGCTGACGCTAATACTTGAATTTTACGAATGAATAACCTTGTCGATGCTTTGTCCTGTGCTTGTCCTGTGCTAAAGGATGCACGCAGATAAGTCACGTGGATTGACAGATATTGAAAAATTACAGAAATAATTTCCTTGATGAAGTATACGATTAACCTTAACAATCATATTTAACCATCAATATCTTTTTTCCTAGATGTATTTTTTAAATAATATTTCGTAAATGTCAAGGTAACATGGAATAAGTAGAAATTGTGTTCAATGTAGAGAAATTGTTACTATTCATTTCTCACGTCGAAGAGACGAATTAGTAATTACATTGAAATTTTCATTGAAAATGCAAATTTTGTTATTTTTCGCCGATAAACTTTTGGTTAAAATACCTCAAAGGTTCGACCATTACTCATTTTGCAATTCTTGTGAATATAAACAATTTTTTAACAAACATTGTTTATAAAAATCTTTAGTCACTGCCAGATACAAATTTACTCGTTACACTTCGACAAACTTATACAGTTATGAATCACTCGAAGGTTTCTGTCATCCATTATTCATACTGTATTTATTACTAATTTATCTGGAAGTTGTTAAGTATACCAATAATTAAACAAAGGGCACCATCTTACTTCAAGCGAATGCATATTGGCAAGATAAAAAAGTGACCTAAACATTCCTGTTTCCCATTTGCCAAACTATTTTCAGTTTATGGAGTAAGTCATTGCTCCGCCATTGGCATTGTGTATACTTTATTCAGGTATGCATACACATAACAGTAAAATTAGATTTGTATGGAACTCTTACCCGCTGCTCTTTAACTCCGAAAACGAGTCATTGTCCGCTACTTTTATTCACTTTCGTGCACAAACTCGTTCAACAACAACACGCACTAATGTTCCCAGCAAGGAATCTTCATTCATCCTTTTTGTACCTAGGATTATCTGTGAGTAAGTACAGTATACGTAAATAGGTCGAAAGCAAAACATAACATTTTTCGAATACAAACAAGGTCAGGATGATGTACATGTATGTACGTATACTCGACGACTATTTGTGACACTTCAAAAGAAATAGAAAAGCTTTAGTCCGTCTCTGCAGCAGCATACATTTTACAAAACCTTCAGGCAGCCTCTCAATTTTGCGTATGCAAACAAGTACATTTCAAGGAATAATAATTTCCCACCAGTTTCCACCGTCTAGTGTACGAATAATAATTAAAAAATTGTTTTCTTTGCGCATATTGCGGATTCATCTCGCTAGTAGCGTGGAAGCCACGCCCACCACCACCCGTCCACGCTAGTCCCTCCGCCGTGGCTCGCCAGTCCACGCTACTCCCACCACCAGTCCGCGTACCCCCCCCCCAACGCTAGTCCACGCTACTCCTGTGTCCAGTCCGCGCTAACCCCCACCACTTTGACCGCGTAGAGCGGCGAAAGCGATATTTTGGCGTTCAGTCGCTCAGCGATCTTCGCGCGTGATGATCGAGTGATTCGATAACGTTATACCCACGTTACACAGAGTGACAGAAGCATGACAACCACCACGTGAAGAGGACTATTCCCTGTGCCTGTGTTGTTTCCGTGCACGCGTACTCTTATCATTCCGCGCTGAGCCTCTGTGGCCGAATCGAAATCGACGAAGAAATACACTGGTGGCCAAAATGCGATTCGACGATCAGCTTTTCGAGGTGTTCGGTAAGTGGCCCCATTTCATTGCACATAATTAAGATACACACGGGTTGCCGTAATGTGTTGAACGATTAATCGTCGGTCAATGACACGGGCATTTCTCGTCGGTAGTTAAATACATATTTGCCTTAGGACACTTTGCACAAAAGTGGCCTGGCACGGCTAATGGAAGTGACAAAACGATATCTTACATTTACGATTAGATCGCGTACAAAATTTGCTCGTTTAAGGTTTGGTTTTCTTTCACATCGTCCGGCGTATCGTTGCTCGGGAATCGAAAGCACAGTATCATTAGCATTGATGACAAGACACGAATAAAAACATTGGATTTAACCATGCAGATAATGTAAATTTTTTGTCCGTTGCAATGAAATGTAAATATCCGGTCGGGCGGTTTGGAATTTGTAATGGGGAGAATCTGTTGATCAGGGGAATAAATGAGAAGCTCTGTGAAAAATCGAAGCGTGTTTCGTTTCGTCCCGATTTCAAATATTTAGCAGGGGTAGCGATCAATAGTTTTTGCTCCCCATTTATTATCATTTTGTCTTTTCCATTCAGACCAGTTGGTATCCCGGATAATAGCATAGGTCGATTTAATTCTGCGACAGCATGTTGCAATACAACTGACAATTATTTTTCATGACCGTAAATCGAATATAGAACAATTATCAGATAGTTGATTATATATTTTTCTGCCAATATTCTTGCCTTATAATAAGAACATCGTTACGTAACGTGTCCGGTATTTGCAATAGTTCTTCGCAATTATTGTTGGCATAATTATAGACATTATTAGTTCATTTGTACGAAAAAAAAAACAAACAAATTACAATCCTCGTAATGATTGCACGGCTTAAAAATATACCGGCAGGGAAAATATTATAAATATTAACGGCTGAAACTTGTTTTATGTTGTCACAATTTAGTCCAGTTATAAAATCGTTTATTTTCACTATTTATTTTTGCTCGGCGTGAAAATAAAATTGCGGATGTAGGTGAAATATAATTAAAAATTCGGATTTGGGTAAATATATTTTTCTGAAAAATTGTTCCATTGAAGATAATTATTATATTTCACGTAATTCAAATCAACTACTCTTTCCCATTGCATTTAATGTCTCCATATTGCCGCATTGCTGCGATTTCTAGGCAGCTAATCGTTTATTAGAGCGGTATTGCCTTTTTTTGTTGCTTAAACGTTGACTCAATTAATTAGAAGAACGGAAACGTGGAAGTTAATTAAAGTTTAATCTGCAGTCACTACATATCTGCTCGAGTTTTGAAAAAATCGTGATTAAGCACGTTCCTGATGATGTAAATAACATTGTTTCCATCTAGAGCTGCCTGTATTATCTTCTTATTCAGAGTTATTTCAAGGAGACACTTCTTAGGAAAAAATTCCTCTTCGCTGTTAATCGTCGAATTGAAGTTATTGGGAAAAGGAGAAAAGTTAATCTATTATTCCCGATCAGTTCCATGAAACGTATCAAAAAATGTGTGAATAACCTTGAAACGTTTTAGTGGCGCAAAATTAAAGAGAAATAAATAATGTATTCATTTTCCGAGGAAATTCTCAGGCTTATCTAATATTTCTATTGAGGTTGAATATATTTTCAAATTGCGAAATATTTAAATTCTGACCCGTTTCTTTCAGTCGAAATTGAAAGAAATACAAATCTCAATTATATTACATAAATGTTTTAAGTAGTTGACGTTTCATTTGTGAAATCTGTTATATCGCAGATAATATAGCGTATAATGCATACGTTTAATAGTGTACGATATAAAGTTTTATTAGTTGAGCCTCGTATTTGTAACACTATTGTTAGTATTATTATCGAAAATGTGTAACTTTAAATGGGGTCCGGAATTTCCTCGATTTTATCTTTTTGAGGTATCGTTTGAGAAAGCAATGTCGATTTGTTATTACCGGAACTTTCCCATTTTTATTTCCCCTCGCATTTTCTTTAATGGACAGCCATTACCTTTCCACTTTAATTACTTTGTAGTGCTGTACGTGTAACCATTTAACAGAAATATCAAACTAGGAATGCAATTATTGCCTTGAAACATGTGCACTCTCATTTATTTATTAATAATCCAAACCGCAGTTATTGTTCGTCACAACTAAAATGGAATTTCTGATAATATGTATAGTATATATCAATCGCCGCTCGAACGATATTAATGCACATCGTTGAACGTGTCTTGAGACGCTTATGGGGTTCCATTGGGATTCCATTGGGATGGGGTTCCATGAGGCTGCATTTGGAATCTCTGCGAATACTAATTAGAAAACAAACGCAAACACTCGACTAAATTGTCCCCGTCTGGTCGAGTTACTTTTCTATGAAACATTTCTTCGCATTTTCAGAAACTAAAGAACTAATGTACATAGTGTGTGTATAACTCTACATATGTGACGTCACACTGTGCCTAACCATAGGGACATAGGGAATTCTCCGGGCATGGTCGGCGCTGCATGGAAATGCACGTTCAAACGGAGATTCTTATTCGAGCATAATTATCGTCCTGCCAGTGCGATTGTCCGCCAGCACATAAAATGATTCATTTACCACTGCCTCATTGTCTCCCAGTCTGCAGAAACTGCCTCGTTCCTTTCTGTTTATCGCAAAAACTGACTCATTTGCCAGCCGTTGGCTTTGTTGCCATTTCCATCCTTTTCTGTCCTACCCACACGCCGTCCTAACGCCTCTCTTTCTTCGTCCAAGTCCCTTACATGGAACTATATATGTACCTCTGATTGTGTGTGAAATTAATCGAAACGCTTTTGTCGCCAACTGACCAATCCCGATGGAATTTTTCCCTTGAAAATTTCTATTCTTTTTCTCACCTTCTATGTAGAGCGATCGAAGTTCCATTAAGGAGGCCGGTTCTAATTGGGTGCGAATTTTTATTGTTTCCCCTAGGGTCGAGAGGAAATACTGGATGGCTTATGGCGTGAATAGGAAGTTTTTAAGGTTATAGATTCAGTTTTAGCTATCCAATGACACCTCGTTTGGTTGAATTTGGTTGAAGAGAACATCTCACCCCCTTATCCCATTGTACCCTTTAAATAAGATAGTGGACTGACGAATGTAACCGGAAGAAATAATTTGAGATAATTGCAAGTGAAAATTACTTTCGTATCACCTATTTTTTTTACTGGAAATGTACAGTGAGTGTTGGAAATGCTGATTAGGAAATTATGAGGTTTTTTCCTCGCGCCAAGGCGAATAAAATGTGTGCAATAAAATTGTATCGCTGGAAGGTTAGGTTTCGAACGAATTAATTCAAATTAATGCAAATTTCACCGCGTTAATCGCTGTAATTATCGTAAGTACTCGTGCGCGCGTATTTTCCCAGTCCTCTGGGCCGAGGAAGTGCAATGAGATACGAAAAGGAATACCACGACAATATTTTCGTTTAAAACTACATGCTGGAATACGCTGGGAACCAGTTTCTGGAATTTCTTAATTAATAGAGTAAAACGTTGTTGATGAAATTCTTCCCCGTGTTTTTTCTGATTTTGGTCATCCGCGAACACCATGTGGACATAGTATATTTATATGCTAGCAGGAAGGCCGAGGCAACTTTAGGCAAACGCTTGGGTACCCAACAAAATTAAATATTTTCCTCGAAACCGGGATTTTGTGTCCCATTTTTAACTTTTTCTAATTTATCCAAATATTATCATTTTTTGGTTCAGTAAGATTTTTCCATTTCTCACTTTGAGCAACCCTGTATGCAAGATGTATAAAGTTTGCAGCCAATCATTTTGGTACCCCCTGCATATTTGGTAATTTAATGTAAATTAATTGTAAGTCTGCAAGTTATTAATTATAGTTTGGGTGATTCAATCTTTCCTCCGTGAGAAGATGCATTTCGTGTTCTGTTACGAATCATCCATACCGTTTTCCATACACTCTCATGTTTCCTTGCGTTTGACGCAAATCCTTTGACGCAGAAATGCCATTGAGCGATTTCACTGGAGTGGTCGACGTGATGCAACCGTCCTACGATTTTCGATTCACGTAATCTTGCACCAGCATTCCTTATATCTCACGTATCGTTGCACCCGAAAGATACAAAACGAAATCCGCATCGTCAATTATCTCGCACAGATCGTGATGCATCAACTTCACTTACGAATCGAAAGTCCAATAGGTGCAAATTAAAATTTCACGCCTCCTATAACGCATCGTTACACCCATAACTATTTTACACGCACAGTAAATCTCGTTATCGCGTTCAATTAAAATTACACACTCTACTCTAATTCATAAAAAAACTAACTTGCCGTACGTATACCCAAATTGCACCTCTAAACGAGAACGTTTATCAGTGCAAAACTGTCCATCAAAAATGCATATACATAAAACGCTGGAAGCAAGACTAGGGTTGATACTACCCCACGGCTTTTGTCAGCGCGGGAACCCCCTTCCTCCACCCCCCACCTAGCCCGCCCGCCTGGACTCCCCCCACTACTAATTATCTCCGCGACTCTAGCTATGCATACACTCTTGTGCGGCGAATCCCAGTTACCCCCACCACCGCTACACGAGCCGAGCGCCAAACGCGTCAGCTGCTCGCCAGTAGCCACGGCGCCGTCATTGAGCGAATGTCACGTGTATTTATCCGGGGTTGTTCAGTTACACGTTCGCCGCTGTTTCCCGCACGTTTCAGCTTCTCGTTCACCTGACCGATTGGCCGTATGACTCGACCACGGTCCAAGTGCGTTTTCCCGGTGACAGACGAACGATTGTGCGATGACCTAAGAATTACGCAATTAAAGAGGGCCGTCGCGTTGTAGCGTAATAAAGCTGGCTGCTGTCGTCTCGATGATAAGGGGCAATAGTATGGGGGCTACCTGCATGGGGCATATCCCGAGAAAGATTTGGGGGATCGATGAACGATCGACAGACGATCTAGAGGCCTGATCCGGATCTTTACAGATCGCGTCGAAAATGGGACTGGCAGGTAAATCTCTTTTTGCATGTTTTTTCTCTCTCTCTTGTGTACAGATTATGCAACGGAGATTGTTTTGAGTATGTACATGGATGCCAAGAGGACCCGGGGAATACTTCTTTCGATTAAGCAGTTTTATTTGGGAGGGACGAACGGATACTGGAGTGTGAAAATATTCTGCTATATTTTATTTGAATATCGCCGCAAAATTGCTGTCTATTTCAGCCATTTAGCCAACGGTTATCTTCCAGCATAGAAATAGCACAATTAGTGTTTTTACTTACATCGGGAACGGATCATTTATACTAATTACATTGTTACATTTATTAAACGGTGGGAATAATGAGCGTACACGTTCAAGCTAGTCGTGTTTATGGCAACAATTATCGTCATTATGCAATTGCGGAAAACTTCAGAGACACCCGGTTAGTAGGGCAGTTTACGTTCCGTAATTAAGCGCTATACGCTCGATCGTATTATTCGCTGCTTTTTTGTTATTTTGCAAAACGTATCTCGATGAAAGGAAATTTTCCTTCGGCGGGGATAAAACGATAAGGATCGATCTCGGAGCGAAATTAGTCGATACTAAATACAATTTTGATAAAATTCACGTCACAATGAAATTCCCCAAAATAGGAACAGCATTACTTATCAAAATTAAAGGGCATCGTTATTATTGTTAATTTTCTGTGAAGTCTGCTACTTTTTTCTTCCATAGTAAATTATTCAAATACATGGTCATTACCAGTCGTATTGGATCAATTTGAAGGTCGATTCGAATCGATATTAATTATTTTCCTGTTTATTTACTGCTGTAAGGTGAACAAATTGTTCCGCCCAATGAAAGTACAGGGAACGAGCCCTTAAATGGTTCCCTCGTGTCCACTTTCGCAGCTTTAATCTGAATCTTAAATTTCAATCCACGATACAATAAAGATAACGAAACCTTTCAATTATTGATAAGATTAAACGATTCGGCCGTAGATTGCACGTGAACGACAAGGTGGCTTTATTAATAACATTTCACACAAAATTGGTTCAACATTTCAAAAGCAAGATATTTTCGGCGAATCGAAAATTCGTCTACAAAATTTCCAATTTTCTCTGACAATGAGTTAACGCTCGTTTATATACACGGTGGTCCAATAGGATCTAATTTGAATAAAAAAATGAGAATATAGATTGGGAATAAGCGAATCTTAGAATAACCGTTCTATAATTTAGAAAAAGATTGGAAAATATTGGAAAAAGGGAAAAGTGTATAAAGAAGCACGCCAATATTAGTCTAATTATTGCATCATAATATAATAAGTAAATAAGAATAAATTGTTTAGGAATCGAATGTAATTATTATTATTATTGTTTGAATTTCTCATGAAAATTATAATACGTTCATTTGACGTCAGTTACGTGAAAGGAAACGAAGATAATTAGGTGATTCTCAAGTATGTACCGACACGTGTCAGATAATTGTGCTGTAGTATTTTACGTAGCCTCTTTTTTCCCTTCTTTTATACGATTTTATGTTGTAACTGAGCACATGGAATTTTTTTTTCTATCCATACCAGTCCAGTCGATTTATAACGTTACGGGCAGGTATCGTGACGATTTTGAAAATTAATCTGCTGAAATATACAACGCGCGGCATATGTGTGTGTATGGTAATTCGCAAACCAGTTAAATGACGCCTTCAATCTCTAATAATTAAAATTTAAATAGCCCGAAGGTAGGATTTTTTGTTTTAGCATAAATATCGCGTTTACGTCGGTGATGAATATTATTATTGCTTCGATTCGTATTATTTTTTTAATACAAATAATAGTAACAGCAGAGATACAATGATATTGTAAATCTGCGTTGCCCTCCGGTCATTCTGATTATGAAAAATGGGGAAGAAAAGACTGAGCGTGCATTTGTTTCAAGGTCGAATATAATTTACCATTTGCGTAAAGCGACATAAATATTTAGATGTAATTAATTATCATAAAAGGTTTATAAAGGAACGCGGCAATTATGTATGCACGTGTTATCATTCGACAGACGACAGAAATTTATATTATGCCCGACGAATCGTTGCGCGTGAAATCGTTTCGACTATTGCTGGATGACTTTTCGAACGTTCCGCCTTATTTGCCTATGTAAATGCCGGTTCTTCTGAGGTTCCTCTCCGTAGTTCCGAAACTACGAATTAACAAGTGAAAAGAAGCTTTTGGGTAGAGGAGCTCGCATTAATTACGCCGGTCGACAAAATTTGACTATTTCTTTGTCCCACGAGGTTTTATGCCGAACTCACAAATGCGATCCATTTGTTTCCATCAGCCAGGATCTTCTTCATTATTACGATTTCACTCGTCTGCCCACACTAAGCACGAACAAAAATCCACCCTAAGCACCTGTACTATCTTTGATCGAATAACAATGATTTTAGTTATTATTGGGTAATAGACACGTCGTTGTATAGTCGTATGTACACGTATATGTATATAGGCTAGTAGGATTTTTCCTAAAACGTGAGAAATTTCACCGTTGCGCCTGAAATTTCGTGTAACGTTGGTTAACTGGCTCGTTTATTAGCGTTATCCTTGCTTTCACTTTTTTGCTCGCTGTCCCTGCAACTAATAATTAGGCAACGCACGAAATATGGCGGGAACTCGTCTACGCAGAATCCCCCTCTCCCTGTACACTCGACGATCGTGCAACTTGGGAAGCGTAAAATAATCGCAATCACCGATTAATCCAACCCAAACCCTGAGCATCGTCATTACCATCAACGATAAACGGGCAAAAACAGACAAAAGTTCCCCCACAAGCAATCCTACACACACATACGCATGCGTGCAGTTACCTTAAGGTAGGGTTCGCAAGGGGAGAGTTAACCAAACCTATACTACCGACGGCTGACATCATTTGCAGTATCCACTGTTGATCAACATCCGCTGAGGACGGTTCGAAACCATCTCAAGCATCTCCCCGTTGCTAGCCGGTGTCTTTTCCACTCTGATTAGGTAAATTCCGTGGAATTCGATCGGAAACGGTCGTCCGGCCGGCAAGCTGGAATCCAGCGGTTCATTCGCTTACGTAATATAATGGGGCACGCACGCGACATCTCTATCCCTGTCACACCTACATACTCACACCGTATTGTATTCATAAATAGATATATGTACATGTACACCTTGGTTGGTCGCTCTGGTCAAGCACAATCTTGTCTATCTTTCTTCGCGTAATAAACTGTAATAGAGAAAAGAAAAGTTACTTAATTATGAGTTGCGCGGCAGATTTGAAATTATAATTGCGCGAGTTTACGCACATGTGTGTACATACGTAAGTAAGTAAGTATGTATACAGATCACACGAGTTGTAATACGCTCTCGGTCGATCTCACCATCGCTGTCTTCTTGTGCAATGATCTCGGAATATGTTGATAGGAACGCGTCAGTACACTGGAAGATGCTTATAGAACATGTTTCTGAATACACCAGGCTTAGTAACCTTGATCCAGTTCTAATCATAATTGGAGACACGTTTTTGTAGATTTAATTCCCGTATCAGGCTAACCTAGCTACCGATACGTTGCGTTCGTGCAGGTGTAATATGTAATAGTACGAATAAACTGTGCGGAATAGACGAAGAAAGTTAGAAGTGGAAAAGGGGACAAATTGAGTAATTCTCGTTGGACCTTTCTTTTATCACTATTTTCATTTGAATTCGGGAAAATTTAATTTACGTGGTTCCTTGTGGATTTGCAGTGTTTTGTAGTAATAAATAGTTGGTACTTTCAGTGTAGTATTAGTTTTCTTGTATCTTTTAATAAGAAGTGTTTCGCATACTTTTGATTTAGAATTTCCGAGCAGGTGGATTCAAAATTTGGCAAAGGTAGAGAAACATTCAGCAGAACAAAGAATATGATTGATTAAGAATATAATACTATACTATGCTATATCATAGTTAATTCGACCTTTACTAATTATTTCCCCCAAACAATGTGACCAACATTTTAAGATACATTTGGGCCGAGGTGAAAATCATTTTCTAGACCCAATTCAGGGTAACACAGTTATATGTGGAACGTCTGACGAAGAGAAAGAATAGAGGATATTTATGTACATATATACACGTATATGTACAATGTATTTCGTAGGCCGAAAATGAAAGTAGGGAAACCTCATTTAACTTGGAAATATTGAGCGTTCTACGACGTTGGAGCTGAAAGTTATATAATAAATTATCCGGCATCCAATAGACTAGCATCATATTTTTTATACCTCCACCGGTTTACTTATACTTTCTAAAGTAAAAAAAAAAATAAACGTGATGCAATTATTCCGCTGTAAATATTCATAGGGAAGTCTTGGGACCCACGTTTCTGTATTATGCAGTTGGTCATTTTGAAATCAAAATTTTCTGCTTTGAGTAAACTAAGCGAGTATATACAGGGTGATTCACAGGGTGAATGGTACGATAATGTCAAATTTCCCACGACTTCCTATTCTACGCGAACGCAACGATGGATTCTGGATTCAAGTGACAATTTAGAAGAGTGATTATTAATGCCAGCATAAGTAAGAGAAATTAATATTACTAGCAATAACTAGAACAACTTCCTGTCAGTAAAATAATTCCAATTTGATTGCCTTTGTTATACTGTTTAAATGGAAACGAGCCTTCCGTGCAGATGTGAAAATTGAACGATACTAATTTGTACTTATCGGTAATCGTCTCAAAAATACGCGCATACGCAGAACGACACGTATAGTGAATGTTGTTATTGAAGGTAAATAGGCTAACGTTCCAAGTAACTTAAACGACGATATTGAACGAGGCGAACGGTGACAAAGAATCGTTTAATGAACCATTAATCTAGAATCGATGGAAAAACATCCACGGTATAGCTTCATCGTTCCCGTGTGGAAAACTTTGCACATTTCTTGCTCGAGAACGCGCGCCTTTTATCGCCCCACTAAAGATTTCTTTCGCTGTTACCGACAAAAAACGTCGTTACTTCTTTTTCTTCTGTTCCCCCCCCTGGCCGTGTACCACATCTCTGTCGTTTCAGTGAGTTTCTTTCCGTGTCAACCATCTTCGACGTCGGTCAAGCAGATTTCCCTAATTAGTTCCCTAGAAAAGATTTGCAATTCCCCAAAGACCAACTATTCGAAAGGGTAATGAAACGAAATGAAAAATTGGTTCGAGTTATGTTAGTGAGAAATTCTTGCGTAAATTACGAACAGAATGATACAACGTTGTTCTATATTATTATCATATATCTCATCGTTATATTTGTCATCTTTGGTGGAAAGTTTCCCTGTACACTCTTTGACCTTCCCGTTATCATTTTTTCTTCTTGTTTCCGCCATTTTCTTCCTTATCGTCTCTGTTTATTTTCTCTTATCGTGCCATCTCTCTGCTCTTTATTCCTCGACCCTTCTTCCGCCGTTTCCTTATTCAAACTGATCGCGTGCTGCCATTTTCAAATCGATGCTTCACAGTAGAAAATGTGTGTATCACGAAACGAAAATGTCAGAACGCCTGGTAGGCGGTAAATAAAATTTCGTTCATCCATTCGAGAATTATTTCACGCGCATCTAGGGAATGTTTGTTGGAACTCGAATACGTCATTAAATATTTAATATTCTAAATGTATAAGTAAATTCATTTATGTTCGAAATAAATTGGATACGTGAAAAAAAAGATGTGCATGCATTACGTCATTCAGTTCCTCGGAATTGTGGCATTAATAATACATTAGATGTGCAATAATAAATTGCATGCATAAAAGTGCACAGTTGATACAGCCAACATTAATGTAAAATGAAAACAAAATCCAGCAGTGAATGAAAGTAAACATTTATTACTTACTTCCTATGACGTCATCTGTTTGAAAGCAAAAAAAAAAGAAGAGCCAAGATATTTTGTGCAAGTAAACGTTGGAAATTTTTATTTCACACTTGACCTTCCGTCCACTTTTTTCTGTGTCTTAGTATTTTTTGTATGGAGAATCACATAATCTACGCGGTATGCTTTTGTTTTTAAATTTTCCTTCAAATATTCTATCCCTTTTGCTTACTTAATTGGAGTTAATGAAATTTTTGTCCGAATGCACTTCTTATTCATTCTTTCTTTAATATTGTACGTTATCTAAAAGTTTGCTGCTCTTCTACACGTTTATCGTGCTCACAGGAACAGAGATATCAATGTAGCAAATTGTTGCATACTTGTACAGGATGTTAAAAAAAAAGGTTGAACAGACGTACACAAATTGATGCAATTGTCTCCAATATTTGCGAAACAATGCACAGCGAAATACGCTGAAAATAAATGATCAAATACGTATAACATAATTAAGTAATATAGTTGATTCGAAATAATGCCAGAAAAATATATACATCCACCACTATTTACGAAAGGTATACAAATGTCATAATTACAAGTGATTCGAGATATGCGGGAACAAATTCTTTCGCGACCTATTAACAGAATTCCGTGTACCTATTAATATGCATAACAAAGGTATACGCAAACTGTATGCATTGCTTGAAATAATAGCGCCACAGGTGTGAATACATTTACCTCAATCTCTCTTGCAATCGCAGGAAATCATTTTTTTCAATTTACACGAACCGAAACGCCAGTTCGTTCGTTACATCCAATAATAATAATAATAATAACGATAATAATGACGATGATATATGAATACGTATATTACATAAAGATCAAAGAAATATGGCGACACGCCATCCTGGCATTTAATAAAACCGGTCTGCCCAAAAATCAGCCAAGTTACTAAAAGACGAAAAGGAAGGGAGCGAGAGATAAAAACATTTCTCCTTGAAAAAAGGCACATACACGTATACATATGTATATTTCGTAACCGGTGAATTTCGTCTGCTCGACGGGAAGGATCTCGATGTCGATCATCGACGGAGAAGGCCGACCGGCGTAATTTTTCCGCGAACCATCGTGGCCGTGGCTCTCCAAAGTAATTATTTGCACGCTAGAAACGTGTGTTTACTCTCGGACATCTTGACATTCTTGCTGGACATTCAATGACATCTGTCGGATGGTGTATAGGTCAGTGGATCGTAGCAGGCATCGGTTTCATAAATCACGTGTAACACTTATTACAAAAATCGCACGGGCAGGTTATAATTAACTCGCTGGGAATGGACACGTAGTGACACATAACTCTTGATAATGTTTTCTGTTGTGTGTCATCGGCACTGCTGTCCAGTGATTAACTTCTACTGGAAATCGGTGAAACAGTAGTCGAATAATTGCTGTCGGTATTTCAATTCACTTGAACGTTATTTTCTTTGATCACTGTCGTTATTTATCTTTGATTTGGGTTGTCTGTTTATTTCAATTTCCTTCTGTTTTGTTGTCCTTTATTTTATCATATTTTATTTGATCGACGAGTGGGGAAACGTTTGAGGTGTTTGTTGAAGGGTTAAACGAAATGATATTTGTACAACAGTAACGTGTTTGGGGGGAAAAAATTCAAAGGCAGAAAACTATTTAAATATTTAAGCATTCTAACATTGTAAGCCAAAGAAAATGTGTGGTGAATAAAATTAGCGAAATTAGTGGCGCGTTGAAATTAATGGTGTTTGCAATCAACCAATGGATTATTTAAGGATAAACACGGACGGTAATAGCATGTACATACGACAAATGCCTTTGTTATATATACATACAGTACATGTATTAAATAATTCAAATAAGTCAAGAGAAAATTTGAGCGAGCTGAAGAAAGGTTCAACATGATAAATAGAAATTTCTTATTCTCAATGGTTTCGGTATTATTATAATAAGAGAAAATTGTTGATTAATAAGAAACGGTAACGTACAAATATGTACGATGTAAATTGTGTAAAAATTAAGAAACTAAAGATAGAAGAAGCATTAGCATTAATTGGCCAGATAAATAAATTAAATGATTCCCCAGAGTTTTACAATCATTGTTTATTGATTACGGCTGCCATTAAATTACGTTCACTTTTTAATGTTATTATCTTATCGATGTTTTCTTGATATATTGTTTTCAGGCTATTTGAGCCTAACCTTGAATGAAATTTTGAATGATTGAATAGTGAAGCATCGGAGGAGAAGTGTCCACATTGAAATTCATGTTTACCGATTTGTGTTTGGGTACTGTGTTAGACAGACGAGTTGTTAATCGTAGAATTGCGTTTTATGCGTGTATTGTGTTTAATAATGCACCACGTATGCAACGATGTATATTAACAAAGGAAACGAAAGCAGTTAATTGATATTTTGTCCATTTTATCTACTAGC
Source organism: Nomada fabriciana (assembly GCA_907165295.1). Lineage (NCBI taxonomy): Eukaryota > Metazoa > Arthropoda > Insecta > Hymenoptera > Apidae > Nomada > Nomada fabriciana. The sequence goes on along the minus strand of OU015699.1, from coordinate 7,361,577 downwards.
AAATACAGAAAAACAAACATAAATATCAATGTTAAAAGAATAATAAATTACGGAATAATTATACATGAATGTACAGTACATAGGATACAAAAACTGTTTGCATGTCACATAAGATACTAAACAGTAAATATAAATTAGGTTCTCACAAAAATGATATAGCACTAATAATGATAGATAAAAATCCACGTACTCATTTCTCCACACAGATTAATAGAAATTTCCGTCATTATAAGTTTCTAACCTAAAGCAAATAGAGGGCGTGATTCGACCAGATAAGCTATCGTCTATTTGGAAAATTCGATAAATATTCCAAACAGAATTTATCTCCTCCGATGCACACGGATTATTGTTTTCCATTAGCCGCCGACGTACAGTACAGACTCGACGTCGGGACAACGGAGAATTGAAGATCCACTGTACAGCCGTAATGTCCGCCACTAATTTTAGCAGTTATATCGAACAGCGTTGGAGTTGCGTAAAATTTATCTAGTGTCGCGCGTGTGTAAATATTTCTGAGGCTAGTTTGCGTTGGATTTGTGTCAGACACGGGTTATTAAGTAATGCTTAGCTCGTGGTTAACGCGTGGATCATTTGAATCTGAATGTGGTTGGGTTTAAATTTATTCACCGTCCCGATGGGATACTGCCTTTTTTGCCACGACTTTCAAGAGCCTTTAAAACGTTCTTTTCTTCAACGAGGATCCTTTCATTCGACGTTTCTTTCATTTCTACTCGAAGGTTAACGTTGAAAATTAATGCGACTTTATTTTACATACGGGATGCCCTAACGTTTATTTATTTTGCTCGTTAATTAGAAGTAACTAGTGGACAAACCATGAATAATCGAAGCACGATTATCAGAGGCCCCTTAATGGCGACTATCCAACCAACACGCTATTTCAATATGGCCGCCGTCACTAATGAATTCTAACCTAAAACTTCTATTTCTCCCGCAATTAAGCTCCATTTTTACTTAACAATATTTCAAGGGAAAGAAATTGGAGTAAAATTGATTTTCAGCAAGACTACCCTATTCCCCCTGTCTTTACAATCCAAGTAATTCATCATTTCAAAATCGAGTGGCAAATCAGGTTTAGCGATGAGGACGCAAGAGTCGGTAAGCATCTGATCTACGAGATCAAGGCCCGGTCAGCACTCAGTCCTTCTCGTCTTTTTTGTATTTCCTTTTTTTTCGTGTCTCTATACAATGAGTAAGACATTGCGAAATCGCTGGATCAGTTGCAAGCTGTCAAGGTGTCAGATGTCAGTAATTCCCATCAGGTGTTAACAGGTGTTTTTGCGGCAGTAAAGCTTTATTTGTCTGAACGCCATTCTGCTTTTCACTCGGGTCTCCTCTGTATATTCTCCTTTTTTTTTCTATTTTTTGTTGGTCGATGCATTTGCATACGCCATTTGCATGCTCCGCGCGAACAATATGGCGTTTGGAACGCGTACCATATTTATGCTTCTAACTGTAGCTAATAGCTTCGATTAATAAACGGGTCATAGAGTTTATAATAAATTTTCAATATGAAATTAATAATTTTATTGTCTGAGAAAATGAATGTTAAAAGAAATGGAGAACTTCTGAACAAACTGCAGCACCTGCAGCATTAGAAAATAAGAAACCTTTTAAATTATTTAACCATTTAAAGTCGTTTAAATGGATCAAAAACTGTAAAGTAAAGAAAAAGTTCGTTCTATTAAAATAGAGAATGATGAAGTTGCTGTACGAAATTTATCATCTCGAAATAGAAATCTCAACGGAGGTTCCGTGCTCCAAGGCCGAATATAAAACAAAATTAATATTAATAAATTCATCATTAATATTCTGAAGCCTGTTTGCAAATCTGGAAATTTCCAGAATATAATATATAGAGGAGAAAAAATTGATTTACTATCAATCATAACTTGACAAGACTCCGTTCTGCACGCTTATGGAAACGAATTATTTTTATGTTTAAGTTAACATCTGACTAAATCTGCAGTCATACTTTTGAAACACCCTGTATATGAATGGTTTCGCATCGCTTGCTTATTTACTTACTCAGTAACTACGTCACTGCGGGTAATATCACTGCGCAGCAAATACAAATGTATTGTACATTTGAATCCTACATTTCCAAGAATATTTTCTAAATAGAAGTGGGGAGAAGTGAAAGTAGATTTTAAATTTAGAAACGACCGTTACCAAAATTACTCGGCCACGGCCCAATTATTCATTACCCCCGGGGTACGCTCGTTAATCGGACAGCAAATTAGTATTGCCTCCAAAATAAACAGTTTCACACGACTCGGCCATTCGAACGCGACAAAGAGATCACGTATGCACATGTACAGGGTGTTCCAAGCAATTCGGACCAGCTGTTACAGCATTTTTATTCATCTCGAAGCGTTCGGGCGATATGTACATGCCCCAGTTTCGTGGAACGCCCTGTATATACACTTATAATCGTCACGGCGAGCATAGTTTTGGGTTAGGTTATGTGGAATAAACCGCCAGTGGATCGTGATGATTACGTCACGGGGGTTAGTTCTGCTTGTCATGGTGCATCAGCAAAATTAGCCAGTGCCACCGGGTTGTCCCCGTAATTAAACGCGGAACTGCCTCGTGGAATTTATGGGGAAACTGCAGATTCTATTTCATAAGGAAAAATAACATTTTTCTCCATTTTTTTTACATAAAAATGTTCATAAGAAGCGGAATGAATGTTTCGTATCCTTTTCATCCTAGGGATTTTGCATGTACCGTCGAATTGCAAATAACGAGCAACAAGTGTTACGTTGGCAACAAGTGCGATCTCTTATGGTTGCTAGAGAATCCAGACTGTATAATCAGAGGCATAATCGTTGAAAGATACCAGTGAATAGGGTCAGGAACTAGACTTTGGCTCGTGTTGAGGCAGGTCTCGTTCACTTTGGTATGCGTGGCGAAATAGAATCGATGCATTGCATTTTCGAGTATCGTGTCGTCGATGTGACGTCAGCCTGTTCAGAAATAACTGTAATTCTTTCCGTAGAAATGAAAATTTATTTCGATTACAATCTGACACCTACGCGCACAGAGAAGTGCAAGTGATGTGCTGGGTGTCTGAAAAACGCACAATTTTTTGTGAACATTTTATTTTTAACTTGCAATTTTATCAACGAAGATATTTTGAATGAAATAATTGTTTATACTGTGCAATGTGTACGAAGATAATGAACATTATTGAATAAAATTGGTCAAAAATAAATCAATGTTACTTGAGTAACATTTGTGTTAAAAATTTACGGCCCATTGTTAATGATACTTGCAAAGTTGTGAACAAATTTTATGCAAATAATAACTGCCGTATTTTTGTCTTGATATCTCTGAAATTTACATTTCGTTGGTATACGTAACTATCTTTCAAATTTGTTAACATAAGCCAGCTACCATTTTAATCATGACATCCATATTATTATTTAAAACATAAAATTTGTACGATAACTTTATTTAGAAAATCTTTTCCGCAAGATTATGGTCTTAAATCAACGGAACCAGATTTTCTTCGTAATTTTATTATTATAATACTATTTTCTCTTTCTTAAGTTAAACGATTTTAATTTGCACGAGATTAAAAGTAAAACAATACACACCCCATTTCCCTCGTACAAAATAACTAAGAACAATAAAATCGAAATTTTTCATTCAAGATGGCATCGTCATTGATGATTTTTATAGTCGGATTCTGTATTTCTTGGCACACGTGTCGGTAAACGTGTGATAATAACACGAGCTCGCTATGAATTTCAAATAAGTACTCCTAACGCGATTGATCAATTACTTTTTTCCCTCCCGTTTCATTGGACACGCTCGTCATGCCGTCCTTCTATTATTAGTTCGTTAAGTATTATTAATTTTCTTTCGCGTGACAGCCGTATAAGTAGACTGGGGGGGGGGGGAAAAGATGCTCAAATTATCGTCACGAAGGTTCTGCAAAAGTAATTCGAATAGTCGGATGGTTTCCTTTTTTTTCTTCTTCTTTTCGCCAAGGTCGCGCACTACTCCGTCGATTTTATTTTCAGCCGCATCCAAAACTCGCCGATATATTTTTTCACTACCTCCTGGTTTCCTTTGATCTCGAGAATTTTTACAAATCCCTGTGAAATTCATCTATCAAATACTGCCGGCCACACCGCGAGACTATTAATAATATTTACACACGCATTCTTTCCCGCAAACTTATGTTCTTGATCGCTGGATGGAGCCACGGCGAATGGCGGCCATTTTTATTATTCAAAGGACTCCCCTATCTAACGCGGTCAGAAAGAGTGTAAAATCTTCAAGATAAGCACGCGTACGCCAGATGTCAGTAGGTCAGAAGGATGGTGACGAAAAAATAGCGAAATAATTCTTTTCCCTGTTGTCGAATCAGACGTAACCTCTATGCATGAGTTGCTACAGGTGCAGTACAAAAAAGAATAAAGAAAAAGGGGAAAGAAAGAAAAAGAAAAACCCACACACACACAGACGGCATCGGTCCTTGGAATAATTTATAACGAGCTCGATTCATTAAGTTTTATTACTATACTATTTTCCACACGGCTGAATATTCATCATTTTTCCTATCTCGTTACGAAACGCTTTTACAGCGATCTCGTTTTTCCTCCTTAATGCTATTCTTGTCTATTGAATATCATTTGCTCGAATCGCTATTCTGTTTGACTGTGCTGCTCGCAGTGAAATTTATTAGCGACAGTTGTAATACAAACTAATGAAATCCTGTAATTATAATTACGTAAAAGCGAGCTTGTAGATTTCTGCATTTATATTTAAATTTAAATCGACTCGTTCCACTAGATGGCGCTGGAGGGCGTCGAACTCTGAGAAATATGGTGGGACCAAAAGACCGGTTGACAACTTTAACGCTTGGTCGACACATGTATCGACCTAAACGCAGTTTTAGTCGATTTATCGCGGGCAAGACGTGTCGAATGATTGTTCTGTAAATAAATATTATTAATCTAATTATTTATTACTCTGGTATCCATACAATAATTATTATAGCAACGCCAGAAAGGAATTGGTAGTTACTTTGAACAGTAATGGTAATGATGACTTCAAGATTTAACGTTATCTGTATGTCGTTGCATGCCCGAGGTCTTTTTCCAATACTTTATCACGAATATTTAAATATTAGTTATCCCAAGGACTTTAAATGCTTTGAATAATTAAACGCCGCCGGTGACCTGACCTGATATGCATTCTCACCTCGCCACAATAAAGCCATGATTTTTTTTTGTGCTATGTGCTTCTATTGTTCAAAAGTGTTCGTCGAACTGTGGAGCTTATGAACATTCAACTAACATAGGCTCGAAATTGTTCATTTCTGTTGTTTCAAATGGTACGTAATATGAAGCGGGATTAAACGCGCAAATATTTATTCCCTGTTGTTTTTCTGTTATGTTTAAGATGGTTCGCGATAGTCGTTAAGAAATCGTACTAACATCGTAAAAATAGAAGAGACACCAATGTCGAAATAACACGCGATTCAGTTGTAACATTGTGGAAACAGGACCTAAGAATTCGATAATTGTGTTCGAGATAAAGCAGCTTGTGTAATAGGAAGTAGAAAAATCCTCAAAAGTATAATATCTCATTAAAATAGAACTTTTCACATTATAAACGATATCAAAGATTTAATGCTACCTGTAATATTTTTGTTAACACAAAGAATAATTTACTTTAAGATTAACAGCAAATTATTTCATAATGGCCATAATGTAAAATTTTGATAATTTAGTTACGTTTAAATAGTATTTCGGATAGATAAAATTTAGTATTAACAATAAGGTAATTGCGCGCGAATTAAGGTGAACTTGCAGATTAACGACCACTTCGCCAATTTCGATGATTTCTGAATATTTGGTCGGAATGAAGATTTCACGTAAAAAAGATGGACTCTTTAAAAAAATTGTCCTCCTTTAAAAAATGGCCAACTATATATTCCTGAATTTTCCCAATTCGTGCATAAGATTTGAAATGAATTATATTTGGAAAATTTGGGTTTTATAATGGCCGAGAATTTCTCCCGTGGAGACAACGAAAATAACGACCGTAGTTTTGTGCGCGGTTGATAAAAAAAGAAACTTATCTCTGTAGACTTATTGGGAGCAGTAGTTTCGTAAAGAAAAAGTGCTAGAAAAAGAGATCGACCTATCAGGGTTCGTTATCACTGAAATATCGTTATTTATACGCGTTAGGACCGATAACGGGACGATTCTTCTTCATAAAACGAGATTTCGGATGTCGTTTCGTTTACCCTGTTCGTTTTTCGTTCCTCCCCCTTTGTCATAAGCTAGGTTATGTTTCTATCGACTCAGATCGATTGTTGTTCAAACACGTTTTATCTGCGTTTTAGGAAAATTCTTACCCCATATATAGGTTATCGAATCTAACACGAGCTGAATAAGAGTAATCTATTCGCTTAATTTTAGCCTCGATGACTGGGCGGGAAATTTAAATTGAAATGGCAACGGAATAATTTAGTTCTGGGTTATCGGCAATTAGCGGAGGCCACTGACAATCATGTTTATGTCTGCAACAAATAATGGAATGAAATTCTTTTTTTTAATGCGGATATCTTTTGCTATTTTACATGAATTTCAGTCGACCGAAAAAGTAAGGTTATTCTCATTACGAAAAGTTTATGCCTGGTGTTTATACCACTGGCAATCCTTTTGTATAAACATTTCCAGGATGAAACAAATGTATAAGAATTATTTTGAATCGTTCGTAGAGCAATGACACGAGTTAACATTGTACTTATGTCTCTATTCGAAAGTGGATCGCGTATTGCTCATTGCTTACTGGGTCGAACTAGGTTTAGCAAGCTATATTACTATTCCATTTATGATTTTAGGTGAGCTGAACATTCTTAAATGCCGATAGGTGTGAAACATTTTTAAACTCGTCGATTATATTTGCATCGGGTGAAAGTCAGTGACTTGTTATCGCTGTTCCGTACTTTGAGTGATGTCTAAATAAGTATTGGGAAAGGAATAATTTTGGCGGTAACTGGTGAAAGTACTATGCTATTTATAGTTACGTTAATGAGTATACGTTGCATATATTTTATTTCAATGAATAATACGATAATTATTTATTAAAATAGAATTCGTGCCTATATTCCACACATTCGAGCACATAAAATGTTTCTACTTCTTCAACATCATAATAATAATAATAATTAGACTATATGGAGCAACGATTGTTATAGATATTTTCAGTTAACTCCTTTAACCTGAGAATCGTACTTTTTCTGCCTAATAAGTTTCTCAATATTGGACGCAATTACATAGGCTGTTCGGAACGACAAATTCATCTAAAGAGATATGAGAGAGTAAGAAAGCAAATAGGAACATGATTAACAACTGGGTGATCTTTTGGAGAGATTGGAAGAGGAGATATCCCGTGCTTTTTGATCGATCTGTAGACAAGCAGGTGCACACTTATCGATAAAGAATTTGAAACGTGGCGCTGCTTGAGTTGACCCTAGATCATCGTTTTTAATTCCCTTGTTCGCAATTTCAGGACTAATAGTTCCTTTTTTTTTTTTACAGATGCCGATCTGAGCATGGGCGCAGGGGCAGCTGGGGGCTCTGTCCTCGGTCTGCCAGGGTCAGGCGTCGGTGGTGTGCTTTCCCAACATTGCGCGATTTGTGGCGATCGTGCAACCGGAAAACACTATGGCGCCGCTTCCTGTGATGGCTGCAAGGGTTTCTTCCGGCGGTCGGTAAGGAAGAACCACCTCTATACCTGCAGGTATTGGAACTTTTTCTTTACAATAAAGGATTACAATTTCCTTCGGGAATTCTCGCTTCATTGTTATACAGAGTGTTACAAAACTTCTGTCCCCGTGCACACAGCGTGAATAGTCAGCATTATTTAATGCACTTGATGATAGTTCTTTGTAAACTCGGCGATTCGCAATGATCTTACGCAATACCTGTCTACAACGTTCCGTATCTTGGAGTACTTTATTGCCATTAATAATAACGAGACAGTTGTTACCATTATTATACATGCTGCTATCATGGTACTTGCGTGTTAGGAGAAATCGATATTCATGAAAACCGCCACGATGAAACGTGCATACGTGATTATGTCAAATCCGTTTCAATGCGTAATATCGTTAACTAGTAAACAGTGTTGCGCAACCTTGTTGCAAAATATGAACGATACAAACATTACCAAATGTATACAGGGTGATCAACAAAGGGATTGGAAACCTCTGGGGTAGATAGTCCTCGTCGGATGATGGAAAAGTTGGTCGAGGAATTAACTTTGCCAAAGTTATTCGATAATTTTATTCCTATTACAGTATTATTTCAAATAAAACAAAATTGAAACCGGTATCTGCTTTTTGTTACAGATTTAGTAGAAACTGTGTAGTAGACAAAGACAAAAGGAACCAGTGCAGGTATTGCAGACTAAGAAAATGTTTTAAGGCTGGCATGAAAAAAGAAGGTGAGCACTAACAAATTCTATTTTTTTTATTTCCGACAAATAATTTGCCTGCCTGCGCATACAATTTACATAATTTCGTAAGATTCCGAGAATATTTCGATCTTCGATCAATAATTAACTCGATTAATTTATAAATTGTTCACACTATTGAAAAATTGAAACCTTTCGATATTCCTTGCATTTTTTTTTTAAAACACGTTAGCTTTCCTTCTATATTCCTTTCTTTAAATATCTACAGAAATCTATGTACCAAAGAATGAAAATAAATGTTGCTATCGCGTATTAAGAAACATTGTTACATTTAATAAATTATAATTAATTGTATTATTATCGCGGCCCCAATTTCAAAATGAAACTAATACAACTGATTAACTAATTAATTAGATTAACTAATAAATCATTTTTTAATAAATTATTAACGATACACTTTGCGGTGAAAAATATCTTATTTCACGTGAGATCGGTCTTTAAACAGCCTGGCCAATCTTGCTACCATTCAAAATGGAACTATCTGCACGTGTCTCTGATACCGATCAGAAACATAACAAGAACAAGTTGACGTTTTATTTCCTTTTTAGTGAACTGGCGGTTCACCTTGAGTTGTTTAATTGACAATCCATAGTTTCCACCTCTGTGGAATAATATCACGAGTATGGTATCTGATAGTGTGTTACAGAAACGAGATTCCTTTATTTATCCAATAATTGTCCAGAATTAAACCAGATCCAGGGGAATAAAAAAAGATCATGCTTTCGATTAAATAACGTTTCGTTAGAAAAATTCTGAACACCGTGACAATGCAAAATGGCATACATATTCGTGTAAATAATCGAATAAAAAGCGTAGGAAACGTCGAAGTTGAGATTGTTTGTGTTAATATTAATAATACGATCGTCAGCCTCAATTGTATAATACGTTAATAATATAGTGACAATACAGTTGCTTATAATTTATTAAATCCGGACGTAAATTTAGATAATATATATTTATGTTTTTTAAAGCAGCTTTTGAACAATATAATTTTATCAAAATATTAAGAAACATTAATTACATAATACTGAAGAGCTGATATTATAATAATATATATTGATACGTATTCCAATAATATTGTATTATATTACGCAAAACTTTTAAACGCAAAAAAACTGAGAAAAATATAAAATATGTGACAAAGGAATTGCTTATTGCAGCCTGTACTCGTCAAACAGTTAATAAATGAATCAACACGAACGTATCAGCAAAGAGTAAATAAATTTATAAGAATGAGTCAACCATTTTCAAGTCATCATTATCATCTACGTCATCGTCATTATAAAAGCACATATGCACATATTATTTTCCAGTGATACGTCCCTTTATTCTCGTTCACTTCAACCCACTTCCAATCGTTTTATTTATTTATTTCGACTCGATTCGTTTGCAGCTGTGCAAAATGAAAGGGATCGAATTAGCTGTCGAAGGCCAAGCTACGAGGAGCAGAGCAGCAACGGAAGTGGACTTTCTGTTGTTTCCCTTCTGCAGGCGGAAATGCTCAGCAGACAAGTTGGCGCGGCCCTCGAGGTCAGTTTGGATGAATTATTTGAATTAGGCAGATAATTGTGCACGGAGCCGAGGACTAAGTGAATTTGATTCGTTGAACTGACACTTTCTTTTCTTCTTCCCCCGTCTATTTTAACTTCAATTCCTAGGGAATTTAGAATACAGTTTAGTAGGGGAAATAATTATCGTTGGCAGGCCGAACAATTTTCCATCTTGTCTCGATTTATTTAAGCGAAGAATCCATTTAATGAAACGAACTTAATATTGTTGCCTTAATCATTGTGGGAAGGGGAAGAATTAATAAGTTGCCGTGAATATAATACAGTCTCCTTAATGCAAATGTCCAGACGGTCGGACATCCGGTCATTTTTGTTTTCTTCGTACTCGCGACGACGAAATTGCCATTTTCGTGGCAGTCAGTGAAATTAAATTTATTTAAATCCTGCATCGATTGGAATACAATCGGATCGTGGTCGTCCTTTGCAATTACGACCATCGAAACCCAACGAAACGGCCGTTAAAATTCTTAAATAATTGCTCCTGCCAACCGTACCGCAAGCTTCCTTCGATAATTCCCTAGATAGTGATAGAAATTAATTTAAGGTACTGTTTCAACAGCTAGGCAGCCCCAACAGCGACATCGACCTGAGCACGAAGCAGATCGCAAATATAAACGATGTTTGCGACAGTATGAAGCAACAGCTTTTAATATTGGTTGAGTGGGCCAAGTACATACCCGCGTTCAGCGAGTTAACCCTAGACGATCAGGTGGCACTCCTTAGGGCCCACGCGGGTGAACATCTTCTTCTGGGTGTCGCCAGGCGCAGCATGCAACTGAAGGATGTACTTCTGCTTGGGAACAACTGTATCATCACGAAGAACTGCCCTGGTACGTTTTTCTGAGCTTTCTTCATCGGGTGTTGGTTTAGTGTTCGTTTCATATTATTTATTTTGTCCTCGTGCCCAACCCTCGACGACGACAGTGGATAGTAATTTGTTATTCGAACGAACTATGTTGTTGCACCTTGTTTAATATACGCGATAAAAGTAACAGGTGAATAGTTATGGAAATTGTTGCGGTGCCATTACATTTTGCAGTTGGTAACGGTATGCCATGGTGGAGGTTATGGTATGCCTGGCGGAAAAGTTTCGAAAAGTAACTAGTAAGTAACAAACTAGCAAAAATAGTCGTCGTTGGTGACGTGCGAGGAAATGCTTGTTTAGCAACATCAAGTATATTTTAGTTCTCACACTAACAAAAGATTGGTCAACTAACCACCAATTGTTAGCAATTATACTAACTCGATTATCGTATAAAAATATTCGTTGAACAGCTTCAGTAATCGGACTGCTTTGGTTAAGTAGATAACATGTTTATTTATTTAAGAGATAATTATTGGCAAATTTCTTTTGCTGTTGGGGCAATATTAAATATAATCAAAAATATTTCACTACACAGTTTTGAAACTAAAAGGCTTCCTTAAAATTGGCAAATATTACTATAATATTACTGGCACCTCAAACATTGATGCTTCCTAAGAGTTATGTTTTTCGGACCAAGGATTGAGGGATAAATTCTTAAGTAACGTTATCGGCAATCAATTATCGCATCAAAATATATTTTCTCGTAGGTTGTCGATAACATTTTGTACACTTCGAAACAACTGAATGTATTATCTCGCTGTAATAAAGATTACATCGTATTATTTCACTTGACGATGTCGTTGGCAGATAGTATCTCGAGAAATTACTAGAAATTACGTATATATTAAAATCTCAATAAACGATTAAATGTGCAATGCCTCGAAAATATTTTGAAGCTGCGGTAATAGCGTAACGTTTGTAAGCTGTAGCAATAATTAATAAATGCAACAAGCAATTAATTTTCAGGAGAACGCAGTTTTAAAGCGGCAGTGATTTTTCACGTTTCACTAAAATAATTTGTAAATATTGGAAACTGCTATTTGATATAGTTGAGCGTAATTGCTTTGTCAAGTTCATTAAAAGAAAAATTCAAATTTCGCGATAAAATATTAATCTCGTTAAAGTAGCTTTATCTGCGGTGCGTTTAATTCCTTTCCAATGAAATTCCCCGGCGTATATCTTATTTTGCACATCGAATCGTGCGGTATCATCGTAGATTCGAAGTTTCGAAACTCATTTCTCTATCGAAATCCATACTTTTCTGATAAATCTTCATACAGCTCGGTACTTCATTGCAGAAATGTTATTGCGATTCTCTTGTAGCAGAACAAAATTCACGAGTCATTAAATGAATCATTACTTTAGATAAATCACTTGAGACATTACTATACGCTTTCAAAAAATAAATTCAACGCGACCGGTGAAAAGCTAATGCTTCAAAAGTTTTCCCGAAAAGTCAGGCGAATTATTTTTGATTCCCAATCGACGTCATAAAACAAAATTTCTTCCCAGTTTCCCTACTTTCATAGCAATCTATACATGTTGTACTGCGAACTAGTATAATAAACAAAGCAGCTTAATACAATCGAATGATTCTTTTCAATTCTCTGTTTGCACTTTGCATAACGTAGGTCTGGCATAAAAGATTCGGAAGATATGGGTGAGTGGATAACAGCATGCATGCGAGCAATATTTATTAATTTCAATCTTGACTAACATTTCCACGTGTACCTTTCTCGTCGATCCACGAAAGTTCGGCCGTCCGTTGGCATGTCCGTTTCATCACGCCTGTCGTTAAATGTAAATTAGCCTTAAACGTTTGTTACGGCCCCTGTCGAACTTCCGTGGAACACTGTACCGTACACCTAACATTTGCATTGCCACTAGTATGGAATTAAAATAATGAAAACGGAGGAAACGAGACAATCGATGCACCGACGAAGGCAAAACCAATCGGGACAAATTATTAATCGCTTAACCTTTTCGTAGCTAACGGCCGTTGTAGTAACCTTCGCGTCACAGACGTGCACACCACGTGACATACTTTTTTCAACGCGAAGTCGTATAATTTTGAATGCATTAGTCGCAGCTATTTATCTCTAGCAAAATAAAAAATATTAAGCTATTCATTTCGGAAATTATTAATTGGAGAAATATTCTGTTTAATAGCTATTTATATACAGGGTGGCCTCTAACTTAGGGAACATCGAGAAATGGGTCGTAGCTGGGGTGATTCTAAACAACTTTTTCCTTGACGAAAATGTTGGTTGAAGCTTCGTTTCTGAGTTATTAACGAAAAACACTGGCCAATCAGTGCGTTGGTTCGCGACCACGGCAGAGCGCAATTGAGAGTCACGTGTTGGAGCGCGCGCTCTACGGGCGCTCTGATTGGCCAGTGTTTTGCGTTAATAACTCAAAAACGAAGCTTCAACCAACATTTTGGTAAAGGGAAAAATTGTTCAGAATCACCCCAGTAACCCCCCATTAAAAGCGTGGTCAGAGACTCTGCCGGACCCTGTATATAGTGCTGAGCCTAGCCTTGCCGAAAGGGTTAACGAATTGATTCGTAACAAGTATTCATAAAAAGTATCGATAGTCTCGTTAAATAAATTGCACGTGGGGTAGTTGCGGGTAGTAGCTAGTAGACTGAGTCCGGCCTTCACGTTGCAAGTCGCAGTAGCATGGCTGCAGACAGGGTGTCCGTTCAACGTTCTGGTTGTTGGTTTCTTCTCTCGAGCTTCTCTTAATACTTCACACACTTCAATCCGGGCTCAGTCGGTTGGTGATCGAGGCCGATAGGAACGTTTTACCGTGGTTATCAGTCATCTCTTTGTCCTCAGAGGGGCGCAATCAGGACCTGGACATCAGCAAGGTCGGCATCAGGATAATGGACGAGCTGGTGAAGCCGTTGAACGAGGTGCAAATCGACGACACAGAGTTCGCATGCTTGAAGGCCATCGTCTTTTTCGATCCAAGTAAGAAGTTTCACGAAACCTAACCCAAGCCCGGCCCAACACGCCCAAACGACGCAGTCTTCCGGCAGTCGTATTGTATGATCCTGGGCCCAGTGACCACGATAGCCTACGACAATGCCCCATTTCGTTCTGTCACGTCCAAGACGACGTAGTGTCACGTCCAAGAACAATAAATATCTGTGAGCAAACCGTTACGTCGCTCTGGGGAATTAGACCAGGCCAGTTTCTATATCCTCATTAGCCATCTAGCGTGAAGTCGTTAACCCATCGAACCGCCCCCACCAATTAGTCGACCTAACCTAACCCAAGTAACTGACCCGAACTAACGCCTTCGGCATTCCTTTGCTCCGCAGATGCGAAGGGCTTAAGCGAACCACAGCGGATCAAGCAGCTGCGTTACCAAATCCAGATCAACCTGGAGGACTATATCAGCGATCGCCAGTACGACAGTCGCGGTAGATTCGGGGAGATCCTCCTAACTCTGCCAGCACTGCAGTCCATCTCGTGGCAGATGATCGAACAGATTCAGTTCGTCAGGCTGTTCGGCGTGGCGCACATCGACAATTTGCTGCAAGAGATGCTTCTAGGTGGTGCAACGGCGGAGATCAACGGCGCGGTGACCCCTATTCAAATCTCCAATGCACCTGGCAGTTACGTGAGCAGCAACGGGAGTCCCAGTAGCCCTCTGACGCCGGCCAATGCGGCACCCTTGAGTCCGCAGGACCATATGCTGTCCGGCGGTAGTCCCGTGATGATCCTGAGGGATCTGACGCCTATACAGGGCCAGGAGGACGTGACCAGCGTAACCGGCTTCAGGATGTTCAAGCAGGAGCCCAGTCTCGAGAGCGAATCTACGTTCTGAGGGTCTGTGGCGAAGCTAGGGACATTTCACGATGTCCCCAAGAAGGAGGACTATTGTTCAATGGACAATTACTGAGCCCTATGAACTCGGGGTGTCTAGACAAGGACTTAGGAACTGTTTAAAATTGAGGAAGTTCGGAAGACTGAGGAAGAAGACGAGGAAAGATCGATCAATCGTGTGTGCGGTCAGGAATTGTTGACTTTTTGTTTAATACAAACAGAGCTTTGCATGTTTGAGAATTACCGGGTGAATATTTTGGGAAATATTCGACGATCCAGATGGGCAAAGGCACTACCGGACAATAATTATCGAGGGGCGAGGACATTTGACCCGCGGGACCGTGGTTGACAAATCTCAAAACGTTCAAACGGAAGCCAAATATTGGGAGATACGTCGATCATTAGAAATATTAGGGGGACTTGAAAGTTACCAAAAATAGTGAGAGAAATATGTAAGAGGAAGACAAGCAGTGAACTTATTGGACCATGCGCGTTGAAGCACCAATTTTTCAGCAATTTTTGACGAATTTTTAACGCGATAATCCTACATCGAATGTACAAGATCTTCTTAATCCCTTGGAAATGAAATTATTCTCTATCCGAATAATTTCGTGGACGTGAAAGGAACTGCTTTTAAAGTGGAAAGTGTTACGAATGAAATCGAAGGAACTCGTTCCAGATGTTTCAAGATGGCGGATTATACAGAGTACGGTTCTTCAAACATTTTTAAGGATCTCAAGAAATACTATAAGCCTTTTTGTTCCAAGCATTACTGAAGATCCGGAAATGCAAGAGTGAATTGTTTTTTTCTTTTTGTTTTTTTTATATTATTTTGACAAGGAACGAAGATTCATAAACGATCTCTGGTGATCTTTTTTTGAGCGGCCTTTAAATGCTAACGATAACCCTTATTAAATACAAGTAAACAGACCCAAGATTTTTCTTTTTTCTATTCAAACGTTATATTTTTATACAGTATGTACTTCTTTCAGTACTGAAACTTCAGATCGAAAGTTCAGTACTTCTATAGTTTTTCAGAATACGAACAAATTCTGTATGCATATATCGTTCGGCACGATGGGACAAATTAAATAGAATGTTCGACATTTTATTACGCGGTTTCAATTACGTACAACGACGTATATTAAATGTACAACTGTTTTTCCAGTATCTTTGTGTACATTGCAATCGAATTTCGAGTTTGTTCAATGCAGCGCCGCCTGGCGGCGAGACCTGCACTTGTTTTTTCCACTAGTGTGCATACGTCATTATCACTAACGCACTAACGAGATCCAGTAAATTGTTCAGCGAACAAGACGCGTAATAAACTGGCTGTAATAGGAATATTCTGCTAGATTGTCCCCAGCGAGTCGAGTAACATTTGTTGTGCAAAATTTCGTCACATTTTCGAGAATTCATGATGCATTGTTCGGCGGAGTACAGCTGAGTTGGTTATATAAAGAAGAAAGAAAGTCATCAGAAAAATTCACGCTCAATCGATTGCTCAATTAATCGTTAATTATCTTAATCGTACGATTAAGTAAATCGTCGGTAGATCTAGTGACAAGAGGGTAATTATTTTGTTACCGCAATATTCAACCTAATTGCGAAACGACATCTTATTTAATTTTCCTGCATAATATTTAATACTTGTTTGCTGCATGTGATAAATATTATCGATATTAAAGCAAACGAATATTCGACTTATACGAGAAAAGCAAAAGGGAAGGAGACAAAAAGATGACATTCTATTAAAATTTGTATAATTTCGATCGATTTAAGAGTATCGATATTTTCGTTATCTTCAAAATTTATATTATCTCTAAGATCGGCTATATATTTTCTATCGCAGAGTCTTTAACGGGACGCGAATTTCGGTTTTATTCGAGAATGTTAATTTTGTGCAAGGATATTATTTCGGATGGCCCACCCTTCCAAAATGCAAGAATAATAATTTACTTTCATTGTTATATTCGCCTAGAGTAAGTGTAATTGTTATTTATGCAAAGGGTTTATTAATTATATTATTTATAATATATTCCTGGAGAGAATATCTTTTTGTTAACACAGTAAATATCTTGTTACCCCCTGTTATACAGAATATACATAAACAACAAATTAACGATTGTAATAATAATCGAATATTTTTTTTACAAATATTTTTATAAACAAAGATTACTTTATATATTTTTGTAGTTAATTCTCAGACGATGTGCAATGTCGAATATTTTTCTACCGCCCTCGATTTTTGTCCAATCGAGTGGAACAAGAGTTTTGAATAAACGCTGTACATAGTATTTTCTTAAGAATAAGTTACGCTAAACGTACACCGCAGTCCATAAGTATTAGGACACCTGCTGAGTGTGAGTACATTTGAACAAACATTCGAAATGGATTGAAGATCTCAAAGAAGTTTCATTTCGTTTCATACTTTTGTTTTCGTGACAAGTGATATTGAAAACACTCACCGAAAAAATGAAATAACTTTTAAATCTTTTCCTGCCCTAATACTTATGGACGCCAGTGTATATATTGACCTTTTTCTTCGACGAACAGATCGTTTTAATATCGTCTGCCAGACAATTACATACGTTGCAAATAGAAGAAATATTACCGATTAATTTGCAAGAAATAGAAATTTCGTACAAAATGATGATTTTAATAATAATTGTATTTTAATCGAACTTATTATTGTTGCCGGCGGTAAAAGTTGTATTTTTATCGGTGGTAACCAAATATTGAAGTTCGTCGAAATATTTGATTACTAATATGTGAGAGATATTAAGTTTTCTGTTTAAAAAAATCTATATATTTACAGTAGAGAAAATCATGTAATAATATAGACCTTAAAAGATTTTATACAGAATGAATTGTAAATAAAACGTTCTTCCACGTTTTATTTATTCTGCCGAATTGAAAATTTCGATAAAATTAGTACAGCTTCGAAAGCAGATAATTTTAAACCGCATAAATATTTTTGTTCATTTATTAATCTTGTCGGAAATATACTTCTTTGCCATACTCTTGTAAAAAAAGAGTGTAAATCAAAATGTTCAAGGCTTTACAAATCAAATTACGCTCTAATTAAATGGATTCATTGATTTCCGTGATAAATGACAAATACAAAAATATTTATTGAACTGGAAAAACATTGGATCTTTCCAGTGGGCTCCGGGTTACAATTAAATCTCTCTTTCTTCTATTAGAAATTTTTGAAATATCGACAGCAACCCATTTTTTTTGTTAATTATTTTTTAAAATTATTTTAGTAACATCGGCGAGCAACGTTTGTAAAAGGAACGTTGATAGGAAAATGAGTTTTACGATGTTTCGAAATTGTATAAATATTCAAAATCAATTCGATCCTTACAATCGTTAAGGAGAAAATCAAAATTGTACTTTTTTAATCCATTACTATATCTATAATTATAAATACATTCGTAATATAAATCAATTGTTCTCTAAATCTTACTTCGTCGCTTGGAATAATTTTACAGACGACATTCCACGCGAGAAATCAAAAATAATAATTAGCAAGTAGTTTAGCACCTCTCGCAAACAAAGAAGGGAGCACACGCCATTGCAATGCAATTTTTTGTTTATTTTAGCTAAGGAGTACGCGTGCTTTTGTTAATGTCCTGATGCATTTGGAACGGCTGTTTGTTTCCAAATTTCCAATAAACAACAATTTCCACAAACAATAAACTTAAACTCAACGTTCAATCAACGTTGTGTACACTTTCGGTTTTGATACAATGTTTTAATAAAATTCGAATTGTTTACACGCGTTGGCACTGTTGTAATAAAAAATGTGGAAGCAGACCGAACTAATAATAAATTAAGTCAATTCCAAATGTTCATCGCGACTTCTGTATTTATGGCCGGAAAGGAAGCAATAGGGTAATTAAGTTAGCAATACGATTTCTAAGTTTTAACATTCATTATTTAATATTAATCTACAATACAAATTATAATATATAAATAAATAATTTTTTATGTAACGTGTGTGTATGGGTGCGTGTATGTGTATGTGTGCGCACGCGTAGATTGTAAATCAGTGAACGTGATAATATTTTCGCCAATAAACAAAGGAGACTAGTTAAATAAATGAAACGAAAATACATCGCGAGTTTCTGCATAACTTTCGTCGATTTCTTTCTTTTACACCACCGACGCACTTTCTTTTAGGGCATTACTTTTAATAAATAAATTCGCGAACAATCTGTTGAATAATATACAGGGTGTGGCAATAGCTATAAGCACCTGAGATATCTTCGAAACTATAAGTTTCACAGAAATATTTGCTGAAACAAAATTGTACAGTACGTAGTGGCCCATCCGGTGGGCGTAATAGTTTTTTTGCCGGTGGAGGTACTTCGGACTTTTGAAGGTCACCTCCATTTTTTTAAATGGCTCGGTATGCTTTTGCTTCCGTATCACGATAGAGGATCTTAACACGAGTTCAACGACCTATTACATAAGGCCATTGAAGGTCATAGAAAGGGGATAATTTTTCGGTTTTGGTGCTAAATGAAACATACGTTTATAGTAGGCGTTCGAAATGATGACCATCAATGCCAATGCACCATTGGATTTTCACAATTGATTGACTCGCAAGTCTTACAGCGTCAGAACTTATTAATGGTCATACAAAAATGGAGGTGACCTTCAAAAGTCCGAAGTACCTCCACCTGTAAAAAAACTATTATCGCCACCCGATGGCCCCCTTCGTACTGTGCAATTTTATTTCAGCAAATATTGCTGTGGAACTTATAGTTTCGAAGATATCTCAGGTGTTAATAGTTATTGCACCACCCTCTATATATATAATTTTTGTAACACGATACGGTTTCTTTTCCTCAGGTATTATTCGAACAAATTGATTTGCAAACGACGCGTAGAACAATGTATTTAATCGAAACGGCAAATGGAGCGAATAGAATTCAATTATTTCTCGAGCAATTCGAATATTGCTATGCAATACATAAATCGCCAATAAGAACTGTTTCCGTTACAATCATAAAACAAACACCCTAAATACTGATTAACGAAGTAATCGCACCTGAAACCAATGAATACGAAAGCATTAATTTCCTATTCAAATTTATTCCACTCGCTGTACCAACTACATATGATTCGTTAACTATCTGTTACAGTAACAGTACGCGTACATTCGAGATACAATAAAAGAAAAAAGAACTTATCATACCCTTTACGCCGGTTGGTTATAATTATCAAACATTACTCTTCGCCTACTTGATCATTTTCGCACGCAGCTCCTTCGCTCGTTCCACTGCGTTTATGTTCCTAGTCTCATTACAATGATCCTCATGAAAGTAAAAACATCTTACAAACGATTATCGGCCACAAATCCGTTCGAGCGTTCGATTTTATAAAACAGATACGTCTAGTCGAGCTCGTAGTTCATACGCTTTCTTTTCTTCAAATTCGCCGTGATCTCAGAGGGGAGAATGCTGTTCGTGCCCATCTTCAGCCATTCCAAAAGTCGACCTTCCGCTCTTCTCCCACTGACAAACAGATCCCTCTCGAGTCGGGGCAGCTGATTGCAAAACGCAGGATCGGTCAGTGGATCCTGCGACCACTCCATAATGAAGCGAAAGCGAGACTTGAAGGTCTGAAAGTTGGAAACGAGATTCCTTAACAATATCATTCGTGACAGCCCTGCGAAGTTGTATTAGCTCCAAACTCCGCTGCTTCTGGATAAGTCGAACGGTTCAGTTCGCTCTTGGCTCTTACGCCAAATCGGTTCGGCAGGAATTCTTCCCTGCGACTTAGTCGAATCTTTATCGACTGATTACCTGTGTCAGGCATTCTGTGATTTGCTCGCGCTCCCTGTCGTTGAGCTTTCTCACGTGCATTCCCAGCTCATAGAAGTACGGGCTCCATTTGCTTAAAACGATGGCGTCCGCGTCCGCTTCCAAGATCTCCCTGAAACCATGGGGATTATTATTTTAAGAAAAGTATGAAAGCACGGGAACGGAAAATGGCAACGAACGGCTGTAATAAATGTTAGAAACGAAACCTGTATCCATCCTTGAATATTTTTGGCAAATCGACGGACACCGCCGGCTTTTGTAAACGTTTCAATTGTTCCGCCAACCATAACGGAAGTTCCACGTCCGCTCCTGCTTTCAAGTCTGGGGACTGAGACGAGGCGATCAAGAAACCTGGAAGCACAGCGTTTCAAATTAATATCGGTGCTCGGGGTGAGGATTTCGTTATCTTTGGAATTGTCTGTATTCTGTGTGACAGTGGATACTTAAATTTTGGTGGGTTAAAATTTTAAGGCAAGGAAAACGAAGATTTGATTTTTTCGAATTTGACGTATGTTACGAATATTCTGCAACGATCGAAATGGATAATTTGTAGGATACGCAAGAACGTGCTACGGTCGATATATAACTCGAATAAGTCCATAAATGAAGAGATTGAAACGGAGGGATTAAGTAGCGTGGTAACTTACAGTGACGAGGAGATAATTACCTAGGCCAGGGAGATCCACCTCGACTTTGCACGATATTCGTTCCTCGGACGATAAAATATCATTTATTGCAAAGTAATCTGGTATATAACTAGATGGGCATGCCATTTTTCGAAAAGAACGAAAATAAACAATGAAGTTGGTTGGAAGTAGGTCTTGCGGCAGTAGGGCCAATGAAAGCGGGGCAATTTGTGGGAATGTAGGTAATTTAAAATGTTTCAATATCCGAGTAGTTAATTAAACATGTTTAATCATTCATTTTATGTAAATCGTGAATCTTAGATGTGTATTGTGATTCTTATAGTTTATTATAACTTATTCGTGCTTCCGCGCCAAGTCATTCGTATTTTCGCGCCAGTTCTATGTATGTACTGTCGCCATCTGTAGAGCGGTGCTTGAAACTACTCGCCCTCCTGCCTTACCTTAAGCGTAGATACGGCAGAGCCACGAGTAGTTTCGAACAGTTCTGCATAGGTGGCGATATTAAAGGCTAGTTTGAATGTAGATAAGATACCGATCGAGTTGTTTCATTAGTTGTTTCTTTATAAAAGCCGATGCTAAAGACTTATAAAAATTTAATTATATTTTGTAGTATCTTCATAGTATCTTCGTTGAAGGCTTTTCATCACATCGTTTGTAAGATGCGTTGGAAGTCTTATATTATTTGCGTTTATTGTACTTTTTATATTACATTTAATTATAAACAGATTTGAAAGAATAGTTCATAAGTATTAGCTTGTTAATTTGAATTAGAACACTTTTGTATTCTGTATCTCCGTTGATTACTTTAAATAAATTTTCAATGAAAAGAATTCCACTGCTCTTTTTATTTTCAAACCTGAACAATCCTTGAAACAACCTAATTCCAATTCCTTAGACAAGTACTACCGTGCAGGAACTTTAAATGCAAAGTTCACAAGCGGAGAACTTGTAAAAATAGACCTGAACATTGTTAAATTTAGCGCTAATTATCCAAGAATTAATACAACGGCGTCGAAATTTAAGAACTCGAAAATTCCTGGAACGTGGCGTCATTTCTTAGAACTGCTGTGATCGAATACCTCCTCGCACATCATATTCTCCTGATACAAATCCACGATTTTCAGTGAGATATTTTTGCCAGAATCTCAGAAATTTTACGCTCGGAAATTCCTGGAACGTGACGTCATTTCCAAGAATTGCCGCGATCGAATACCTCCTTGCACATCATGTTCTCCTGATACAATCCACGATTTTCAGTGAGATATTTTTGCCAAAAACTCGGAAATTTCAGCCCTTGGAAATTCGTAGAACGTGACGTCATTTCCAAGAATTGCCGCGATCGAATACCTCCTTGCACATCATGTTCTCCTGATACAAATCCACGATTTTCAGCGAGATATTTCTGTCAGAAACACAGAAATTTTTGCGCCCGAAAATTCCTAGAACGTGACGTCATTTCCAAGAATTGCCGCGATGAAAGACCTCCTTGCACATCATGTTCTCCTGTTACAAATCCACGATTTTTCAGCAGAAATTTCTAGCGAAAATCTTAACTTTGTATCAGGAGAATATGACATGAGAGGAGGTATTCGATCTCAGAAATTCTTGGAAATGACGTCACGTTCCAGGAATTTCCGAGCCCCTAATTTTCGAGTTTTTGGCAAAAATATTTCGCTGAAAATCGTGGATTTGTATTAGGAGAATATGATATGCGAGGAGGTCTTTCATCGCAGAAATTCTTGGAAATGACGTCACGTTCCAGGAATTTCCGAGCGCAAAATTTCCGAGTTTTTGGCAAAAATATCTCGCTGAAAATCGTGGATTTGTATCAGGAGAATATGATATGCGAGGAGGTATTCGTTCTCAGAAATTCTTGGAAATGACGTCACGTTCCAGGAATTTCCGAGCGTTTAATTTTGTAGCCTTTCGCCAACAAATTTTGCAAGACTTTGACCTGCTGCCTTTAATAACGTATAGGGCCATTTTTACAAGTTTCTCGCTTCAGGACTTTGCATTTAAAGTTCCTCCACGGTACTTCTTGTGTAAGGAATTGGATTTAGGTTCTCTCAAGGATTTTTGAGGTGTGAAAATAAAAAGAGCAGTGGAATTCTTTTCATTGAAGATTTATTTAAATGAATTAACGAAGATACAAGTTACAAAACTGTTCTAATTCAAATTAACAAGCTAATACTTATGAACTATTCTTTTACATCTATTCACAATACATCGAACAAATAAATCTTGCATCAATTCTAAACTAACATTTATGTAACACTAAAAATACTATAAACAGGTAAGTCAGGAGCACGAGTAGTTTTCAGCAAGCCTGTATAGATGGCGACGTGTATACACCACATTGAGTGTAGATAAGGTAGCGACACGAGTAGTTTCCAGCACTTCTGTACAGATGGCGATAATATATACGCAGAACTGGCGCGAAAATACGAATGACTTGGCGCGAAATATGCACCCCTATTGACTAGAGATACAGTTGAGTTATAGGATAAGTAAAATACGTAAGTGCATTTCGGAAATTTTAATAATTCGATATGCAACTGCATAAAATGTAACAAAATGAATATGTGCAACGACATGACGCCGAGACGCGCAAGTTACAATAACCGATATGCAAGAATATTGTTTTTTATTAACAGCATTATTTATTAGCTTCTCCGTTTCAACACAAGAACAATGATCCTTATGCATAATAACCTTTTGTACAGTCGCTTCGGAAGTATGTCTTTTTTTATCACAATAGCTTTAACAACACTTTCCTGTCTGTATTCCTCATGTGTTATGTTCTTTAATAATAATTAGGGTACATTGCGAAATGTATTTGCGTAGAGTATAGCTATCATTAATTAATATAAAAATTAACACGTAAAATATCGCATTCGTTTTATTACATCCCATGATATCTGTATCCCGGTGGCGTTTAATTTGTAGTATCTATGCAATTATTGCACGCTTGTCGAATGTAAAATGTACATTTGAAATTCATCATTATTGCACTGCACTGTCAGCCGTAATAGTTACAACATTGCGAACCTACAACGCTGCGAAGTACAAAGTAAAAGAAGGTAAACATTAATCTTTTATACAAAATTCATTAGCTACTTATGTATAATAAATACAATTTCCGTTCATGTGATTCCTGTTGTACGTCTGTAATAATAAATCGTTACTTTCAATGGTTACACGCGCATCGTACGGGTGTACGATAATATTACCAAATGGCCTCCCGACAAAGGCATGCAAAGTTTCCGCGTAACAAATTTAACGTATAAATCGAACGACACAATTCAACTCCATACGTCGCTTGAGTAACGTTTCTGGGAGTCCATCTTCTTGATATAATCTGCGGCGTCGATTTCGGACAGCTTTCCCTTCTCCATCACGACTTTCAATAGGATATTGTGAACGTCACGGGCCATGTTCTTAGCGTCGCTGTTAAACACACGCAAACAAACGTATTACGAACACACGTACATGTACAAATAAATGAAAATAGAAATAATCGACACGATTAACCCACTCACCCGCAAATATAAATATGCCCGTTCTGTTCACCGATCACTCGCCACAATTCCTCCTTGTTGTTCTCCAGCAAGTGTGTCACGTACACCTTTTGCGGTTGATCCCTGCTGAACGCAGTGTGCAGCATTAAAGAGCCGTCTTTCACGTACTGCTCGAGTTCCTCCTTGTACAAACAATCTTCGTTCTTCTTTCTGCATCCGAAGTATAAGATCGTCTCCCCGACTTCTTTCCCTGAAAGAAGAAGGAAACATTTCCTTTCAGTAATTTACGTACTCCGGTACAAGTTTCTCGAACGTTCTACACCCACTGTCCCAAAAATAACCGGAATGGCTCTAGTTTAACGAAATTAGTGATGCTTATCTATTGTTATGCGATTGATTTATGAAGTGCTAACTTTCCTTACCAATCTGTAAAAATTGCGTCAGATTTCGTTCAGTAAAAGCCAAGATACGACGCATTAAGTGACACTAGTTTGTATACATCGGTCGAGAAATGAATAAAGAGCAAAGAATCAACATTATCTGTGTTAAAAACGGTATAAGTGGTACAGAAACGTTCCAAATGCTTGAAATCGCTTATGGAGATAATTGTTTATCGCAAACACAAGTTTTTGAGTGGCGTCGACGATTCAGAGAAGGCAGGGAGGATGTGGATGATGATAAACGATCAGGCCGATCAATTGAAACGATGACCGAAGAAAATGTGGAAAAAGTGCGTGATTTCGTGAAAATTACGAAAAAATCTTCAGTGAGATTTATGGAAATGGAACTGACAAAACAATTATCTCCATAAGCGATTTTAAGCATTTGGAACGTTTCTGTACCACTTTTACCGTTTTTAACCCAGATAATGTTGATCCTTTGCTCTTTATTCGTTTTTCGACCGATGTATACAAACTAGTGTCACTTAACACTTATGTTAGCAACCGGGTACCCGTTTCTATATTTGCTTGAATAATTTTTCTATGTTCTTGATAAAACATCGCAAAACCGCTCTAGATCTCGATTCTTTGAACAATTCCACGTCGACTCGCGTTTTGCGAAAACAAATTTATGCAAAATCATTTGAACAACTAAGCTTCGAACTTCTACTCCATTTTGGTTGCTAACATAAGGGTTAATGCGCCGTATCTTGGCTTTAACTGAACGAAAGCTGATGCAATTTTTACAGATTGGTAAAAAAAGTTAACAATTCATAAATCAGTCGCATAACAATAGATAGCACCACTAATTTCGTTAAACTAGAGCCATTCTAGTTATTTTTGGGACAGAGGGTGTAAGGTTCAAATTTCAATGGCCATTACCTTCTTTCCTCGCCAGGTCGCGTTCTTGTATGAACCCCCTGAACGGCGCTATACCGGTACCCGGGCCGACCATGACAATCGGTGTGGCCGTTCGGCTTGGCAAACGGAACTGCGATTTGCGCACAAATATAGGAACGTAGCAGGGTGGATCGGATGGGTGCTTCTCCTTTAACCAGCTGGTAGTCACGCCTCTGTTGATCCTGCCGGTTGGAGTTTTGTATTCCACCACAACGGCGGTAATGTGGATCGTCGTTGGATGCAGCTGAAATCGATCGTTTTTCGTGAACCTTTCTGGAGGAATGCAACTTTCACTCTGCAGTCGCGATGAGAAGAAAAGAGGCGAGCAAACCTTGGGCGACGACGAGATGGAATAGTAACGGCACTGCAATCGTGGTAGAATCTCGCACAAGTGATCCAAAGCTGGCTTTATGCTTGGAATGTCCTCCAGAATGTGCACGATGTTCCTGTTCTCTTGGACCACCCACTGCTGGTACGCGGCCTTCCCCTCTGCGCTGGTCGACGCCATTAATTTCAGTTTCTCTTTGTCCTCCGGCTCGCCGCAGTACTCCGCCAATTCCTTCAGGATATGCGTACGTGGATTGCCGGTGATGTCTATGTAATGAGTGAGGGCGGTTCTGTAAGAGCACGGACAGGGGAACGGATGCTTCTTGGTAGATTCCTCTGTAACAGACGAAGCGAAATGTGTTAAAAGATAGCCGAGCACTATCGAACGGTAACAAACTCCAAGTTTACCGTCTGTATTCGTGAGGGTGAACACTGTGTCCAAATCAACGCCGCACTTCTCCCCAATTTTATTCACTAGTTCCGCGCTATTTACAGGGAACACCGCTAAGTGGTCGCCGGTCTCGTAACGCATCTTGGACCCCTCTATGTCGAACTCTATGTGCATGCAGGACCTTTCCGATGTGGGCCCGTGAAGTTCGCGGTTCACCTTCACCGGCGCCAAGTAAGGATTCTTCGCGTCGTACGGCCTGTTGGAATAAGATTCGTTGTTTGTTTGTTTGCCTTGGATTCGTGGTGATTATTTTACTGGACTTGAACTCCCGGAAGAGAACGTACGCTCTCTGATTTTGGAAGGAGTGCAGGCGAGCTATTTCGCCGGTGTAGATACGCTCTGCCGGTAGGTCAACGTGTTCGGTGAGCTTGTACTGCCTGATGCTGACGTCCTCCCCTGCGCCCTCGATCCCGAAGAACTCGCAGACTGTCGGCCAGAACTTGTCCTTCCACGTGATGAAATCATCTTCTATGCTGCGATTATACAAGCGACCGATTAGTTCAAGCGTCTGAGTAGTTCTTTCAACGAATTATCTTTGTAAGAAATTGATTTTATATTTGGAATTATACTTGGAATACCCCTATATTTCGTACACACATAATATTAGCACACATTTAAAGGTGAAGTGTCATCTTCTACATTACCATAGGAAAACCTATTGGAAAAGTTTTAATTTATAATTATTAATTATAGATAAAAGTTTTATTTATAATTAATAATTATAAATTAAAACTTCATTCGCGGCACCGAATTTTTATGATTGATCGAAACGATTAAGTAAAAGTTTTATTTATAATTAATAAAAGTTTAATAAAAGTTTTATTTATAATTATTAATTATAAATAAACGTTTTATTTATAATTAATAATTATAATTAAAATTAATTATAAATTAAATCTTTACCATAGGAAAACCTATTGGAAAAGTTTTAATTTATAATTATTAATTATAAATAAACGTTTCATTTATAATTAATAATTATAATTAAAATTAATTATAAATTAAAACTTTACCATAGGGAAACCTATTGGAAAAGTTTTAATTTGTAATTATTAATTATAAATAAACGTTTCATTTATAATTAATAATTATAATTAAAATTAATTGTAAATTAAAACTTTGCCATAGGAAAACCTATTGGAAAAGTTTTAATTTATAATTATTAATTATAAATAAACGTTTCATTTATAATTAATAATTATAAATTAAAACTTTTATTAATTATAAATAAAACTTTTACTTAGTCGTTTCGATCAATCATAAAAATTCGGTGCCCGAATTTATACAAACTTTCATAATTCCTAAGAAATATGTTCCTCGGATAAGAAAGTTGGAAAATATCATTTTCAGGCGCCTGGCCTGATTAGTTCCTTGGCAAAGGGGCCGACTGGCTTGAACCCTTACCAAGCTGGCGAATAGATAACAATTAAATCTTGAATTCTTTGCACTCACTTCGCATCGTCGTCTCCCAATCCAAGTTCGAACACGCGTGTGGCGCCGAGCTGCTCCAATCTATGATCAACGTATATAGCCACCTCGTTGTAGTGCTCGTACGTTTTGTTTCCAAGCCCGAACACCTGGCAAAATAAAATGAAGGGAAGGTGTAACAGCAATATACAATTACATACAATTGTGTGAAGCGAGTGAAATGTAAAGCACAGCTGCTAAAGTTGTTGGTCCGCCGTATACATTAATTTATATACAAACTGAGTCGCAGAAGACTCCTGCGAAAAGTGTTGTGTTTGAATACCTCGTGCGGTCGCGGGTAAAGTAGTGTCGCGAGTCGCCGCCGGGCGGCGCTATCGTGCCTGCCGCACTTAATCAGCACGTGGAGGAGTTTATCGAACTTTTTCACGCTCATCGTGCAGATACCTCGAGGCGTGCACGTTATATCGCACGATTGTACGAAAAGAAACTCCGCCGCTATCGCGCTATTCAATTGTACCGATCACAGCACTGTTTTTTTGTTTGCAATCTGACAAAAATAGCGTCGACGTCACGCTGCGATATAACTGCTATCTAACTGCACGCGTGAACGATGCGAATCGGTTACGTAACGGTCATAGTTTGCACGCATATTGCAGCGAAACATGCGCGACCTAAATGAGAAATACTAAATCATCGATGGACAATTTAATCTCGTCATTTCTCGACTGATGCGATCAAATGCATAGTACAAGCACTATCGCCGACGAAATATACGAATATATCTCGTCCCGTGGTGCCACTTTACGGACGCCGCTGTGGGAGCGCCACCTCGCGAAAATAAATACAAGTTTCTGCGCTGCACGCGGCACACAGTGGTGCCATTTCTCGAAAGGCTGGCCAAAATTCAATTTTTCGTGTATGTAGCAGCTTTTTTTTAGTATAGCAGATTTGTTGTTCATATATCAATGCATCAAATTCCGCTTGAACTTTTTGAATATATTGATTGGGTACTGAGATATAAGTCGTCAAAGTTGTCGAAATTTCATGCTCTTTCGTATCTTGAAAATTGGGGCTTGTTTAAGGCGCCAGGGAAAGTTTATTTTAAATAAATTGATATATGAAACATTTTACGAGTAAAGTAGGTGTCATAAATATAAATTTTCCAAATTTTTGTAATTCCGTTCTCAATATATCATAAATCTTGGCCAGAACTTAATAAACCGGAAGGAAAATAAACATGTTATTCACTGAAATTCACGCTGCGACGTGTTCCTTGAAATAAAGTTGCATGTCGACTATGATATCCAGTTTAGGAACTTTGCGCCTTTTTGCGTATTTTTAAGATATTCAAATTTAAAGTATCGAGTAGGGGTATTTACGGTCTGTCCCTCTAGAACTCGGGAACATAGTGGCGATATCTCGTGCAAAGGTTTGAATATGGAAAATTGAATATGAGATAAAAAAATCTACCGAAAACATTAATACAATAATAATAAATAACTAAACAAATAATAATAATCAGTGTCTAAGATTATAGACGACCAACAACCCCAAAAACATAAGAATATCCATTTTTATAAAAATCGTGTGAAATAACGAATTTTCGCCAGCTTTTTGAGAAATGGCACCACTGTGCGGCATTGCTTGCGTCAGAATTATTCGTACGCGGGGTATATAGGTAACTTTCCACTAATGCGTTCAGGTTGGGGCGCGATTTCTTTTCGATTGGACTGAAATGAGTAAGTGACTGTACAGATGCTACTTACAGCGTAGTTCAGGCCGTTCAAATCGCCATCGCCGTTCTTCAGCCAATCGACAAACTCCATGGCGTTATCCGTGGGGTCCCCTTCTCCGTACGTGGCTAAGCAAAACACTGCCATGCTGTTCGGAATCGTTTTCAGGTTCACCAGTTCTTCCTGTTGCAACAAGTCGTGGAACACATTAGTCGCGGTAAAACCGATAGCACGTCGCGATATATACGTTTCAAGCAATTGTACCTTGGTACGGGGATTCTCGACTCTCGAAACGTTAATTAATTCCATTCGAACGTATCTTGTATTTTATAAGACGCTACTTACAAGTGCCAACGAAATCCAGCATTTTTGAAGCGAATTATACGAAGAGAGAAGGTTTTACTGTTTACACGAAATACGAGCTAAAAATCGTTCCTAAAAGTATTCTATTCGTACCATATCGCATTCCTCTGGGTCGGCGACCATGCCCTTCATTTTGTATCTGATGCCCTCTTTGGCTAATCTACCGGCGAATTCTTCCGCGGTTCCAGTTTGGCTGCCGTAAAACACCACCAAACTCCTTCCAGAAGATTTCAGCTTCTTTATGAAAGAATTCTCCGAGGGCTGCACCGCCGGGAACAGCGTTGGCCTTTAATAAGAAAATTTCTCCTCGTATATCCGATCTACATACATATGTATATTATTTTGGATAATTTTCATATAAGACTAGTGCGAATTAATTGGCAAGCAATAATTATGTTTTAAACTGAACATGTTAAGCATATACCAATATTGAAGATCGAGTAATAAACGTTAATACGAAATGTTAATATTAAATGTGTATTGAAGATCGAAAACGATAATTACTGAATCGAATAGGATTTAGCAGCTGGCGTGTATTCTTCCTGTTTGTTTCTGCGCATCAACCACCATAACGCAGCTGCTAATAGGGCCCCAAGGAGTATGATGTCGAGTGTGCTGAACAACGGTTCATCGAGAATCTCAGTTCTATCCTCGTTCTCCAGCACTGGGGAACCTGCCATCCTGATTGCTTTAGGCTGCGATGCGTCTACAGTCTGTAACAAAAGAATATACGAAACGTTGAGTACAGTAGAAGCATCGAATATCTCGATTACGAAATAACAATCGATGATTAATGATTAATACTCATAATCAGCAATTAATAATTAATTTCGTCGATCAATTAAATCACCCGCATCACTCGCCGAAAAGCTGATTTAGCTTTTTAATTGGAAGCATTGACCAAGTTAAAAATATTTTTTCTTATGTAATTATCGTGATTGTGACCCCTGGATTAGCCTTTCGGTCTCAAATGACGTGTCTAGCGTGGCGAGTGTTTCTTATGCAAACGAACGCGATGATGTGTGAATAACGTCATGCGACTCGAACAATGATTACTCTATCCATTGAAATTGAAAAATGGTACGAAGATTTTAAAGATAAATATTTGGTGACAGGAATAATTTTCTTTAAAGTAAACTTATAGAAATATAGTTCATTCGAGGGATTGTTTATTAATTTCGTTAGGCAATTGCCGTTCGTAATTACTGTTTCGAAAATTGTTTGCAATTGGCCACATTAATTTTTATTCATTCCATACCCTTTGTCACTTTCTTTCGACGAATTATCTTTGTAAGAAATTGATTTTATATTTGGAATTATATGTACTTGGAATACCCTCATATTTCGTACACACATAATATTAGCACACATTTAAAAGTGAAGTGTCATCTACTACATTACCATAGGAAAAACGTATTGGAAAAGTTTTAATTTGTACGTAATTAATAAATTAATCAATTATAAATGATAAATAAGACTTTTACTTAATCGTTTCGATCAATCATAAAAATTCGGTGCCGCGGGTATACAAACTTTCATAATTACTAAGAAACATATTCTTCGGATAAGAAAGTTCGAAAATATCATTTTCAGGCGCCTGGTGTTCCGCAGCCTGCTACACACGTCGTCTATCCTTCGTCTAAAGCAGTGGTGATCAACCTGTGGCTCGCATTGGGCCAAAGGTGGCAAACAAATCCCCTTTGCGGGCCGCAAATATTAAACACTTCAATACACCAATCATACAATTCTATTTGATGGGGTGAGTTTGTTATATCTGGCATACATTCGCAGTAAAACGATCTTTTCAATTTAATTTACTTTTCGTTAATAACGTCTGCATTTATACGCCGTAATATACATAGATGTACATATACCAATATAAGCAGGTACTTATGTGCACATATACTTTTGTACATGGTAAATTACGTACCATCTGAATGTTGGTACCCAGATGGTAGGGAAAAGTTGCTGGAGGGCCAAACGTGGCCCGCGGCCCACGGGTTGCTCATCACTGGTCTAAAGAATTTCAACGAAATTTTCAATAAGAAATAGCGTGTCAACTATTATCTTATCACTCCTGTGATTTGCATCTTAACCAACAATACAGTTCTTACTCGAGAAATGAAAGCAAATATTTCCTCTGCGACTTATACTAGATCTCACTATAATAAAATAACTAGATTCGGACATTGTGTGTTTGGGATTGCCTATAGACAGGGGTTCACGGTCCCGTTATCCCCATATTGGCGAATATTGACAAATGTTCGACGAGCGATACCGATCAAGCTTTTCAACAGCTTTTGCAGTCGATATAGAGTGGCAATAGTAATTTTGATGGGGTCACTGTTCGATGGAAGTGTGACTGATTCACCGTGGACTTTATATGCCAGTGTGTCTGATCTTCTTATCGATCGAACGAATGTGACGAAATGTAATAGTTATGATTTATGGTGGGTACTATCGGTTTACCAAGGCTGTGAGATGAAGGGGGATAAATAAATCGTTAATTTTCTCGCGCGTGGACGTCGTACAAAATCAAAGATATTTGCTGCTCGTCTCGTGGTCGTTATCTCACGAATTTCGATCAGCTGGGTAACAAAACTAGGATCGTTAAGATACGCATATATATTTTGTAGGTTTATGTTGATTTTTCGAGGTTGATAAGGATCTTTCTATTTGCTTATAAATCTCTAAAAAAATGATTTCACTTATTCTGAGAATGACTTTCACTATTCCTTATCAGCTGAGAATGAAATTAGGCGCCTAGATAACCGAAATTGCGTAATTATGTAAATGCCGAAATTTTACCCCGAGGCGAGAAGAAATAGAGGGAAACAATTATGGAAATCTTTCAGTGGCAAACCAGATCTGATTTGCCTAGAAGATACAAATAAACGAATTATCGCCAGATCTGATTTGAAAATAACTTTCGACAGAAGCTGTTAATATCAAAATATTCATATGAAATGAGACATTTGTTTAATATATTATTTCACGCACTTATGGCCATTAAAGTACACACGCGGGACCTGTATACAGCGGAACGATAATATTAATTGTTATCAATGTTTCCGTGTTATCTACGACCGTTAAGTACAACTGCACTTAAAAAAGAAACCAGTGACATCTTCCAGGAGTTACTACGTTAATTGAACGATCACCCTGGTCGATGATACAGCATGTAGAATAGCAAAATAGACCAATGAGATATATATTTTTTCCAATTCACCCTACTCGCTGCTGTATCGCTCTTTATCAAACGATTATTATCAACTATCTCGTGACAACACAGAGCTGAAAACTCTAAGGTTGAGACAAATAGAGTAAATTGAATATCCATATCGGACTAAACAGACTTTAAGACTTTAAGAAAGAAACTATATAAATTATCGTGCAACTAATATTGAACGAATTTGCAAATTAAACTCTACCCATTTTGTAATTAATTTATTATTATTGCACGGTGAATGCAATCAACGAGCATAACAATGAAAGGAAAATCTTCGATTTGAATGTGTTTTTCGCGCACCGATGCCCTTATCAAACTGCGCCGCCATTTTGTTTTATTCACAGATTATTCAATCGTCCAATTCACGCTCGCAGTTTAACATTAAACAATCACCTCCGCAGCAAATACGTTATCTGTACACGTGTCAGACTGTACTCGCTACTTTGACGCAGACGTTCAATGAAAGAATGACTTTCAGAACACAGCAGATACATTGTATTATGCAATGGCGTGGTGCGTGGTATGCCGCCGAAAACGGTTATTACGGGCTGTTTGTAAATACGTATACTTATGCACGGTAGGTCGCATGTACTGTAAGATGCACGGCAAAAGATTATTAATGACAGTCATCGTGATCCAAATATACTATTACTTGCACTTTCGTAGCTTCCGTTCGAAAGGATCGTGATCAAATTAATTGTTCCTCCCGCGAATTTCTATTAAAGTTGTTTAACTCTCGTGCATAGTGCTGCGAAGTCGTAGCGGAACAAAGGAAGTAGCAAATTGTTAAAGCATTTTTAGAATTATTGCTATCTGCAGTTGCGATATGATAATAGTGTGAAGTGCATTACCGTTAATGCGATATGTTAAACATGCAGTAAATTGCAGACACATTGAATTTCTTGCTCCTCCTTATCAAAAGGATACGAAATAATAACCCCCATCAAGTAATTGATCTTTATCTCTGCGATGGTCATTAGTGTGAACTTTGTCTGATGCCATTGTCTGCCGTCAGTTAATAGCACAACACGGCGGGACTACGTGAATTGATGGGTATCTTAAAGCAGGAATTTCCAAAGTTTTACCTGGGTGGGCCAAATTGTAAATTCCAAAACGTTTGGCGGACCAAAGAAAAGAGTTTTATGGAAAAACACGTGCAAATCGATAAAAAGTTAGACATAAGGGAAAGTACTTCTACTAATTTTATGACATAATCGTTCCTTATTGATGACAATAACTACTTCTTATTACAAGCTTATTACAATTAACACATTTCGAAAATACTTAAACAAACATTACTGAATAATTTCGAATAAAACAAGGAAAATGTAATAAATTCATGAAAATGAAGTGTGACCTGTGCAGTTGTTATTTTCTTTCAATAACATCACTGAACCTTGGTTCTAAGTCGGCTGAATGTATTCTTAACACCGCTCGTAAATGTTCATTAGTTAATTTTGATTTCAATTTGGACTTCTCGCATATATAAGTGCTTCCAAGTAATGAAAACATTTGTTGAGCATTGCCACGCAATTTTGGAAAATCCTTTAAAGATAACCCTTTTCTAGGGTTTAACCCACATTTCTAGGGTTTGCGAACCGCACTTTGAGAACCCCTGCCTTAAAGCCTAATCATATTGTAGAATATCATCAATGTAGCATGCGTCAGCGTTCAATTGTCACGTACGCGAACGTGTTTCTGAATATTCATAGAAAAAGAACCGCCAGAAGTATCGACACAAATGAATCTACCAAAGATTTATTAAATACATATTATGTACTTAGAATTGCATCAATGTAACGTGTAAAACCGTGCAGTGCAAAACTTAAATTCATCAACTCGCTACTGTATGCATGTTTCCTTCCACTACGCAAAGCAATTTTCTTCAATAGACTTAGAATCGCAACAAAGATCGACAGCTTTTTGTACATACATACAGTAAATGACGAGAAATCGACGAAACGATGGACGAATTTAAGTTCCCATCACTTTACGTGGTTCAATCGATCAATCGATCTACCCATTCGGGAAAGCTCCTTTTTTATCGACCGGGAAAAGAACGTAAAAATCGGCACGCGTACCCTACCCGTTATGCTTACCGGTAATTCCATGTTTCGGGAAAATGTTGCAATCAGGTCGAAACAATCAGGCTGGTGCGGGCAACTTGCGCGTCGATCATTCACAAACAATTTCCAAAATAATACAGCACGCTTCAGCGGACACGCGAAGACCACGAGCTCGCGACGTTCTGCCGATGCGATACGTCTGCACTATGAACGAGGAAAGCGTGAAACTGACAAGTCATTGCCGATCTTGTTAGCCGCCCCCCCACCCTGCATACGTGTATACATATACAGGGGGCGTAAAGCCACGCGTGCCAATATACAAAGGCAGCGTACATACGTCAGACAGCATGGAACGCTGACGGACGTCGGCCACATTAATTGTAATTTGTACGGCTGAAAGCTCCGGTCTATCTGGGATTGTCTACTACGGGAAATTGATATGAAGTGGTCACGTCATTTTTTAAACGATAACAATAAACATGATTCTTAGGGCGACAAAGACCTTGAGCATTCCTTCAAGGTCGCGCGCGGTCAAGTCAAACGTGCTTCTAATAGAATTTAGGCGCTGGATGACGCGGCACGGCGCACGGTCACCTGCGCTGCAGCGAGGTGCACGCCGGGCGCAGGTCAACGCACGTACTACAAACCGAGGGCAGTGTGGAGAAATTCGATCATCTGCGCATGACTGCGCGCTGCACCATCCAGCGTTCGATGCGCGTGAAATGTGCACGACGTGTGATTAGCCGGACGTTGACGCAGGACTCGCAGTGTAGATGGCGGCAACGAAGGAAAACATGATCGCCTACACGCATTTGTTACGCGTCCCCCTACTGTCTATGCCCTATGCAATGCACACGCGGCCGTGTGTGTAGATCGTCCAGGTTTTTTTCCACAGCTAGCAGGTAAACTGCACTGCGTCATGGACAATACGTGTGTGACTACACACGATGCATAGCTTCCGAGAGGTCAGCTTAGACGGCGCCACATTGGTTCCACCGACTGTACTGCACTTACTCGGTCCGTCCGAGCGGGCTTATGTAACGCGAGGAAACATTACCGTGGTGACGGTTGGCTTTTCCCCGAAAAGTGTACAGGAACTGACAAAGGCTACGTCAGTGTGCCCGAAGCGCTATCTCTTCTAAAATTATTCTTCAAAAAGAGTATAAATACAAGAGATTAGAATAATGGGACAGAAATTCCGTCACCGTCATTTTTCGGCTCGGTTAAAACGGGTTGAAACAGGTCAGGGACCCTAGCGTAACCTGCCCACGTCAGCCAGCGAACCGCAAGATGATCCTCGGGATAACTTGGGACGATGGAAGTCTTTTGGGCCCATTATTCCGATGGGATAGATTCGCTGTTGGATAGGAGGGGATTGCCGTTACCCTGTTTACCATAAACTACCTGGGAAATCTTTCCTGCAATCGTTGGAGCCTTTTTCCTTACCATCGGACATTTCGGGGGCACAAAGGAAGAGGGGACCACGAAATTATGAAACTCGAGTAAAGAACATTTTAAACGGACACTTGTAGGGGACCATACATATAGTATCACGGATAGAAATAAAGATAATGGATACAAATTTTTAAAATATACTCAAACAAGTTCCTTGTACTGCAACAATACGATAATTAAAAAAATCAGTCATAAACAACGCGTCCAATGAAGATCACCCCCTTAATGATTAATTAGCCTTCCTCGGCGTGGACCGATTTAGGTCAGTTTATAATTACGTAAACTGTAGACAATACAATGCGATTTATAGGAATGAAAATGTAACAACGTGTATCATACGCGATATAAAGTATATCTATACAGAGTTGTCTTTCTCATTATTGCGTTTAGCAATGCCTTGTAAATTGCACTGCAAATAACATTTTCCATTGGGGAGATTTTTATGCGAATTAATATCTATAAGGAAACTCCGCTAGTTCTGCGAACTTGTTCGCATTTAATTATAGGGATATATGCGTTATTATCGAAGGAGAAACCTTCACTTTTTGTGATAAGAGCAACGGGGAGAATGTATAGTAAAGTCAGATCGATTGAAATCAATCATCGAAAAACAGGAAGCAGAAACATCGGCGTCGAACGATACAACTAATTTATCTCTTACCTGGAGATAGTGAAAGGCGGCAGGAAAAATGAACAAGTCGATTCGGTGGGATTTCTGTTCCGCGTTTGATCGCGTCTGACGTTGCACGAGGAAATTCAGCTTTATTGGGCTAGGGCATGTGAGACTAATGTAACCACATTGTTCAATTAAATCGTTGGCGATAATCTACATTTGCACGGTATCAATGAATCCAGGTGAGGAAACGTTTACGATTCGGCTTGCGATAGCATTATTTGTAACGTTTTGCGTAACACGTTTACTCTGTCTTGGTTTACATAACATTGCATTTACGCTACTTCATTATGACAACGTCTGGCAGTCCACAGTCGTTCGTTATCAATGACGAGTTCACTCGCCGTCTCTGGTTGAAGGGTTAAGAATTACGCACCGAAGCCTAAATACGATATACAGTAAAAGTCGGATATATGCACAAAACATTGGTTGGATATAGTCACGTTGACTATCCCCACCACTTGGGGGGATCTCCCTTCGCGATAGCGACGCTCGACGACCGAGCCGCGTAATATGATCCGTGCCAGAATATCGGTGTGACTAATACTAATTCGACCATGAAACTTTTTTATTTTTGACTTTTTCTCAATAAAAATTTTACTAACGTATTTGCGAGATTTTCCTGATTAAAATGAGACCAAACACGATATAGTTCGAATTATATTTACTTGTTCATACTCATTAAATACGTACCAGAAAGTGCAAAACGCGTTGCTCGTATTAAACTAATAATAACATGTAACACAGGTTTTGCAAAATAACGCAAGTCTACAGTCTACAGTTCAAGCACGCCTGGAATCGCATGCGACAGATTCGACACCCGTCCTCGTTATATGCCGCAACTCTGTGGCATATAACGAGGACGGGTGTCGAATCTATGTTTACACGCGGCTCGAGCTGAGCGTGAATCGACACCTCGGTCACAATCTAAGGTCACGCTCTATTATGATTTATTTTAATGTATTACAGTATTTATTGTAATGTACTTTATTATTGTACATTGTCCAGTTATTATTAGTTTAATACGAGCAACGCGTTTTGCACTTTCTGGTACGTATTTAATGAGTATGAACAAGTAAATATAATTCGAACTATATCGTGTTTGGTCTCATTTTAATCAGGAAAATCTCGCAAATACATTGGTAAAAGTTGCATTTAGAAAAATTAATAAACAAGAAAGTTTTATTGTTGCATTAGTATTGTCTCACCGATACGTTTCGGCGCTTCCCTTTGATTCTCTGGACCTCTCTCTCGCCTTCACTGTCTGTCCTTTTCTACGTTCACGCTCGGCTCGAGCTGCTTCTGCGAACAGATTCGACACCCTGGTTGGCTATAGCCACGGCTTGGGTCCCAATCTTCGTGCATATATCCGACTTTTACTGTATCATTCATTTGAACGCGGGCATAACGAGTTAACACGTCCCCGCCACTTTTTTCAGAGCACGTGTAGAATATGAGATTAATAGATATGTAAAACCACGCGGCATGTTCGCTGATGCTCATCGAGATTCAGTAATAGTCAGAGATGAATATCCATGGTCAAGGCCGTTCGTATATTACATAATGGCGGACATTTAAATTCCGCGTGCACGCAAGTCGCCAGCTGACGGCCATAACCTCGAGGAAGTGGTTTCGAAACGACACGGGGGAATGGTCTTTTCTTCGCTGCATTGAATTGATCCTTACGCTCATTGCACCCTTGCATTTCGAATGGCTTATTACGTGAGCGCGTAAAGGATCTGTCGGTTTTGAATGGTTCAATATGTGAACAAGTAATGATTAATGTATCGCAATTCAGCGGTTGGAACTGAACGAATAGGTTTATGAATTCTCGATTGGTCTATTATCTAATAGCAGATAGCGTATTCAAGCGAAATATTGATCGTATGGAAATTGAAAAATTCAACTTGGAGCCAACATATGCATATATGGTAGCGATAAGCTTTCAGACGTTACCCGCACTATCGTTCCTAATGTAATTACGGTCGTGTTTGCATCGTGTCGGGGCAGCGGAGAAATTTAAATGCCACCGTATCGACTCGATTGAACATCCTTTTTCATACGTCCAATGTCAATAGCTATTTCGATTTCATCATCCACGAGTCGCCCGGTGCATAGGTTATGTATTGTCTTTTAACGTAAGTGTATACATAACACGCGTACAATGAAGCGTGCTTAATTAAAGACGCTATAATTACGTCGGTCACGACACGTATTTGAAAACGTGGAAAGGATTTTCGATCTTTCATTATATTTCAACATTATGGCGTAAACGTTTATACATGTTATCTGGAGACTATTCGTGAATGTCATCTGGGAACATTGCACATCATTTATCAACTAATTGGCGTGATAAGTGATAAATATTATCAAGTGCACATTTCGTAGCGTTGCACGAATGGTACGTCGTGAAAGGAGTTCGCGTGTAAATCGATCGGTATCGTAGAGATCGAATTGACCGGTAAAGGTAAGAACGTATTTATACAAATATGCGATGATGAAGAAAAATGAATAATTTGATTGCCAGCACTATTTATCGATCTGGAGTTATATATTATTAAAATGTTATTCGTCTCGTTGTTAATGATCGTGTATATACCTGTTTACAATTAATTGCTACTCATGATGCATTACACTGGCACTGTTGCCACACTGCATGATCAATTGAAAGAATGAAAGAAAATCAAGACCGGTGAGTAAAAGTCTGTGACGTACACTAAGGTCTAGATATACAAATCTTTAGAGGTTCGTCAAAGGAGACGTTCAGACTTGCAAGGTGTACGCTAGGTACGCAAGAGGATATTGAAAGCAGGCAGGAGAATTGTATTTGCACAGTGTACTATGCTACAACCTAAATAAGTGAAACATTTCTGTGGCTTTAAGAAACAATCTCTGTTTAGATTCTCGGTTCAACAAATTAATGTCATGGCCTCAAACTTCTTTGTATTAACGTGATTAATTGAATCTGTCTTGTTGCTTTTAGTTCCACTAGACCTAAGAATGAGATAGCTGTGCGAGCAATAGCAGTACTAATTCCGTGAAGTAAAATATATCTAGCTAGGCGAGCGATAGTGTATATCGTTGGAATATATCAAACGAGTAACCTAACATTACACCATTGAGATACCATTGATTACTGCATCGACTCCGATAAAAGATTTATTTCGCCCGAGGGCGATAAATGTTACAACCCATGGATTATCATATCGCGATCATAAATTTCACGAGTCATTCACGTATTCTTTCTTTGCTCGATCCAAAGTTTGCCTCTATGGCCTCGCGCTACAACACAATCGCGACCACCACCTGTTGGAATGCACCCACACACACTTACCGATCAAGCAGTTCACAGAATGGTCCGCAGGGAACGGTCTAGAAAATCAGCCGCGCGTCCTCCAAATAATTCGATCGGATTACTAACAATCGATGATGCGCAATAGCCACGTGACAGCACCTCGTCTTTTCGATTCCTCCATTCGGTTCGTTGCACCTGCGGTGAAAGAACAATGTGGCCGTACCGGTTTCACCGCTTCGGAAAATCGACATACGTGGCAGCGTGTGCGTGCGGAGAGTACACTTATGACGTCCGAACGGACGAGAGGTCTAATCGTGCCGCCTCGTCGACTCTGTCTACCGAATCTGTCGATGCCGGTGGACCGTGCTTTTTTTGCCCCCGGTTACGCCATACTTCCAAGTAAATCTGCGCCGTGTGGGGAGGGAGGGGGGGGAGGGGATGCACGAAAAAGAAAAGCAGAGATTTCATCGGACGGGCAGGTTGCGAGGGGTGGGGGCAAGATGGCCGCCGATACCCGTCCGACGTGCCGCGAGCAATGCGTGGAGATGAACTCGTGCCGCAGCGTCGCGCGTTTCCATGGCAACGTGGTCGAGAGTGGGAGAACCCGATACAGCGCGCGCATCGTCCAGTGGCGGAGAAATCTCGATAGCTGGCACTATCGATAATTTCCTATAGTCGCACCATCGATAGTTATTACCATCGATAACTATCGATATTAAACATATACTATTGATAGTTTTCGATAGTAAACATATGCCATCGATAGTTTTCGATAGTAAACATATGCCATCGATAGTATTCGATAGTAAACATATACCATCGATAATTTTCGATAGTAAACATATGCCATCGATAGTATTCGATAGTAAACATATTCCATCGATATTTTTCGATAGTGTCATCGATATTTCTCCATCACTGGCACTGACGCGTTGTTTATGATTTATATTAATACACGATTCTTTAGGTTGCACAATCGATGCATGGATTTATTCTTTTCTTCGATTTCATTCTCTCCTCCCGTTGCTTTACGCCTAAAAAGTATAAAGCTTGTTAATTCGTTGGGAAAAATGTATTCCTTAGGTATTGATTCGATATATGCACGTATTCGAATGTTCTAATCACGTTGGAGTTATAATATAACGCTGCATACTTATTAAATCCGAGCCAATATTAATCGCTTCTGGTTTCGTGCTTCGCAATTCATCCAGCAGCATCGAATGAAACGATAACGCAGCAATTCTACTGAACAATTCTGATACACCGTCACCTGTCCTAGCAGAAACCGCCCAAAATTCAGCTTTCATTTTTCGCGCCACTTCGGTGGCCCTTTTTTCCATTATCCCGTACACTTGATTCGACTGAAACGAATATTTCATTTCTGCAAATGGAAATCTTCGAATCGGATTAAATAAATTACACGACTCACCAATAAATCTCGTTTCGTGCCGACCAGGAATATATGGTAAGGTTCCTGGTTACTCTGCGCAGCTTCGTTCAGCCATTGTTGACAATGTCCCAAGGATATCAAATTGGACAAATCGAAAACGACCATGATCACTAAAACATTTTCACGGTTAACATTATTTTTATAATGCTTATTAATCGTAATATTTTTCGTGTAAATCTACACGTTCGTTTGCAAGTAATGATAATGGACGTTCGTACCATTTGAACATCTGTAATAAGACGCAGCTATGGATTTAAATCTTTCTTGGCCAGCAGTGTCCCATCTGAAATCAGCAGGAAAATTTCTTTTTACATGAAAATCGATCGAATCTATTACTGCGTTAATATTATACAACAACCGGTTCAGTTGTTTCCCTTTTAATTTTGAATCAATGGGGGCACATTAAAATTGAAATAAATTAAATACTAGAATTAACCAAGTATCAAAATCAATCAAATATTGAAATATTTACGTAATTTTCCGTACATTTGTAAGTGGAATGGCACGCCAAGAACATCGAATCGTTCCACTTCGAAATCCACCCCAATTGTTGCTTTATAGTTGTTATCGTATATCTTGTGACAAAATCTGAAACACAAATAAATTTCTTCGTTCAGTAAATACGTACAGATAAAACTTATTGTAACAATAATTTACTATAAACTTCATAAATTTGTCGTGGAAAAGCGACCAATTTATTTTATCCTGAAATTTCATAGAAAGTATACTTACCGGTTTACTAAGCACGTTTTTCCAACCGAAACATCGCCGATCACGATTGCCTTGGACATTTTTACTGTCAGGCCCTTTGTTTTGCACGAACGTTTCACAATCGTGTCAAAATCTCTTTCACTATATTCCGTTGCGTCGGATGAAAACGGTGGCGGCCAGTTATTAATCTAAAAAAGAAAAAAAATTCATCGTTAATCCGGCGGGAAAATCGCAAACGCTATAGCCGGGTAAGGTAGTC
Organism: Nomada fabriciana; assembly: GCA_907165295.1. NCBI lineage: Eukaryota > Metazoa > Arthropoda > Insecta > Hymenoptera > Apidae > Nomada > Nomada fabriciana. Next base: position 7,318,003 of record OU015699.1, on the reverse strand, counting down.
AAATGTGCCCTTAAAACAAATTCAACTTGTGAGGTGTCATTTGACGAAATGACTTCATCTGACGAAAACCGATGAAAAAATCGGTTTTTAATTTTTTTAACTGCGGCGCACCCAAATCAAAAATCTGAAAAAAATTGAGAGTAATAGTACCACTAATATGTACCTACAACAAAACTATAAAAGTGTGTCTCCAATTCCTTCAATACAAAATCGGCGTTTTTCAGCATTTTTATCCGTTTTTCATTTTTTACAGCTCGGGTTTGTAATTTGAAAAGCTGTAAAAATTCTACAATATGTGCCTCCATAATTGCAATGTCTCAGATTTTTTTCAAAATTTTTTATGCGCTAAAATGGAAGATATTGCGGAAAAACTGTATTTTGCTTTTTTCCCTGTAACTACCCTCCCAGTCGAGCTACAGGGTTGAAACTTGGTACGAATTGGTTTTTCTTGATAAGCTATCGAATGACACCTCACACGTTGAATTTGGTTTAAGGGCAAATTTGACTACCTTACCCGGCTATTGCCTTTCTTCACCTCGAATTCAAATTTTAGTTCCTACCGGAAGTCCGCTCAATAGAGTTACCGAATTATCGATATCAGTTCGATATATACTACCGTCAAGTTTTAAACCCCATCTATGCACGCGTCAAAAGCGTACATAGCAAATTCGTAGAAGAAACGGGGCGAAATTTTTGTTAAACTCACCTGTCGGTCGTCGCGCGCCACTTCAATCATTTTATAAACAGCCGAACGTGTTTCCAACATCGTTCCCACTTTTCACACCTTGGAAAATTAATCAGCAACCCATACACGCACAGTTCATTTTTGTATTTAAACGCGCATTAGTCCAATATAATTATAAATCATTCAACCGACGATTTTATTATTAAGTCTTCTTCGACGGCACGCGTGTATATCGTGTGCGAAAAAATTGTACACCCTTCTAATTATTTATTAACGATTACACCCGAGTAAGTTCTCAAACAGTTCCATGAAAGGTCCTATGAGGTATTTTGTCGTACCAGCCTTCCATCCATCGCTAACATGAGTAATTTCAACCGAAACAAAAACATTGGTTGCTACGGCAGATGCACCTGCATCCATCTCCACTATTACGAACCAAATGTATGATAATAATAATAATAATAATGGCGCTAATAATACTAATACTAATAACAATAACAACAATGACAACAGCAATAGTAATACCAATGATAACAATAATACTAACAATAACAAAAACAACAATAATGAAAATTACATTTGCAATTCCCAAACATATACATATAGTTATCGAAACCCTAATACAGGCCACAAGTATTAACACGCAAGATTCGCGATTTAATACATGTACGTTCTATAATGATCGAGATATTGATTTCCACGAGGCGTCAACGACCAACGTAGTACATCGATCCTCTACATGCCTCCTTCCGGTTAAGCTTGTCGTTCTTTTTAGTAAAATGGCGCCCAAACCGAAGCCCACGGACAAATCAGGTACATTAGGAAATTGCTAATACAACGTAAATTCCGTTGAAAACCGTTCTAGAAACGTTACGCGAAACCACAACAGACAACCATTTAAAATAGAATTATGATGTGCGTGATACGCGAATGTTTTCTCCCCTAAACACGTGTTGAACTTCAATCTCGGCCATGTGGTTCGTCGGCTGTCTTGTGTCTGTTTGAAGGAAAAGGGAATAAATAAGTATCGGTAATTGTATAACCGCGTTATCCAACGACCTTACATACTTTCGACACGATTCGTCCAGGTGTACGTAAAGAAAACGTACGAATCGTTCTTCTTAAATACGTACACATTCCTGCGCGTATTTATGTTCGACATAACCTCGAATTTCCGCGTTCAACCTGTGGCCAGTAATTTTAGTTGTCTGACCACTTTACGTTTCGCTTTCAGCCAGCAAACCGGCTGAGAAGAAGACGGAGAAAAAGGCGGAGAAGAAGCCAGCCACAGCTGCGTCCACGTCGAAGGTGACCAAGCCAGCTGCGAAGGCGTCTGGCGCTGCGAAGAAGCCAGCAGCTGCGAAGTCTGCCAGCTCCACGAAACCTGCAGCCAAGCCCGCTGCGAAGGCTGCCCCGAAGGTCGCTGCGAAGGCTGCCCCAGCCAAAACCAAGAAGAATGTGCAGCCGGCGAAGAAGACGCCCAAGGGCGGAAAGCCAGCCGTTCCTCTTCAGAAGGCGCTCAAGACCCAGAAAAAGGTGCGCGCTTGATATGCGTATCACGGAGTCGAAGTTGAATTCGTGCGGATCGCACGTTTATACATGATGAAAGATATCAGGGAATCTCTTAGAAACTGCTATGATAAAATCTTCAAATATTACTGAATTATAAAGCAGCGTGGATTCAGCGATTTTGGGTAATTCTGCTGGAAAAACTAATATGTTTGTAACGCGTTCGTCCGCAGGTATTGATGGGTGTTCATGGAATGAGAGTGAGGAAGATCAGGACATCGGTGCACTTCCATCGGCCAAAGACGTTCAGGCCGCAGAGGAATCCGAAATATACGCGAAAATCGGTGCCGAACAGAAATCGGTAAGCGTTGAGCGGACCTGGAAACATCCAGATTTCAGTGAAATGGAAATTAACGGATTTCGTTTTATTTTCAGCATGGACGCGTTCAATATCATCAAATTCCCATTGACCACCGAAGCTGCTATGAAGAAGATCGAAGACAACAACACGTTAGTTTTTATTGTTCATACGAAATCAAACAAGTACCACATCAAGACGTCGATCAAGAAGCTGTACGACGTCGATGTCGCTAAAGTTAACACGTTGATCAGGCCAGACGGTAAGAAGAAGGCGTACGTTCGATTGACTCGTGATTACGATGCGCTCGATGTTGCCAACAAGATCGGTATAATATAAGTGTATCTATATGTGACTGGTGTGGAAGGAAAAACGTATCAATGCTAATAAAACATGTTGATACAAAAATGTTGTTATTCTTTTAGATGCACCCGAAAAACATAAATCCCGCACTGTTCGATAGACTATTATTACATTGCCTTCTTTGTCTTTTTAAATATCGTAAAGTCTACTGCTTGCTTTTATTGCACAATTAGGCATAGTTATTTAAAAAAGTAGGCGTGAAAAGATCGATGATTTATAATCGAATAGCAGTCTATGGAGTAGTCTAAGTAATAGGAAATTAATAGCCAAAAAATACTAACCACCGTTCGAGTATTAATCGTAATTTTCTTACGAAAAAGAGGATTCGTCCATATATTTATATATAAAATACAGTAATCGGAACAATCAACAATAACAAGTACGGAATGCGCGGAGATATTTTTACTTGCCACCATCATTCATAATAAACATTCCATTAATACCATTAATACCAATACAAAATCTTTATTACACCACGCAGTACTTCGTATTTACATATCTTATTGCTAGAAAATTACAAGCCCAACCTACCAGGAGTTTTACGATACGGGGCTGGAGTTCCCGGTTCCCTGATACCTGGCGTCAATATCTCCTTCCTGTTGGCAATGCAAGACACTAATTAGTGACGAGAAGTTAACCACGGAAAATATACAGAGTGATAAAAAAAAGGGGTTCAAAACTTCATGGGCTTATAGTATTGATCGGGAGGACAAAACAGTGGTCCCATAATGATTCAATCAAAACATTCGTTGCAAAATTAATAATCCCACGATGACAAAAAATCTTCTGTTAATTCTCAGCATGCCAAGGTGGGATGATCCACGTACTTTTCCAATCGCTTACTAGAAGTTTGTCACCCCTGTTTTTAATCACCCAGTACAAAAAAGTACGAAATTACTGACTTCCTGATGGAAGCTTGTTCCCGTTCGAGCTGTTCCTGTGCACGCGCCTTCATTTCTTCCTCCGCTTCTTTCATCTGTCCCTCCATTTCGTGCAAGTGCTGCATTGCTTGGCGCCTCTTGGCCCGTCCACTTCTTCCAGTTTCTTTAACGCTGAAGAACATAGGTCCCAGTTCAGCCAACCAGTGTCCGTCGACGGCAGTTACGCACTGCATGTATTCCTTGGCGGTCATCACGAGTTCGTGGTAGACCACGTAGTCAGGCGTGAAGCCCATACCGAATAGAGCTGACGTGGGATGAAGGTGGCAGGGCATCCCTGTACGGCAGTTCACGTATTCGCCGATACCCTTCAAGCGGGCTGCTTGATGGAAATAAGCCGAGCAAATACATTTGCGTACGATGTCCCAGTCCGTGCCACAGCTCACCACTTCCATTTTCTGCTGCTTCAGAATTTCCTCCAGCTGCTGCCGGACCTCCCTCACTTTACGCATAGCTTTCGCGTGGATGAAATGGTCGTTGCACCACGAGCTAGAATAGCCATTCGCTTTCCACTGATTGTACACGTTCAAGTACGTCAGATGGTCAGATTCTGGCACTTGGAACTTTTCCCTGGCCGAGTCGGAGTCTTCCTCCCGGCCTTTCGGCCGGTAGAATATCGAAGGCACTGATAGCATGGAGACTGAAAGTAAGATATCCCTTCGTTAATTATAAATTAACGGTACAAATGAACGCCGATTAATCCCCTTCTTGTATCGCAATGTTACCGATGTCCGGCAGATGGAAAAAATATCCAATTCTCTTACCTATAATAAGTATATCCGCGGTGCAGCCGAGTTGCGAGGCAACAATGAGCATCTGACACTGCGGCGGGTCTAATGGAAATTCGGCCATCTGCCGTCCCAGCGGCGTCAAACGTCCCGTGTGATCCAACGCGCCCAAGATCCACAATTGGTACAAGGAGTTCAATATATTGTCCTGAGGCGGCGGGTCCATGAAATGGAATGCCAATAAATCTTGGACGCCCAAGGACTTGAGTAGCAGCACGGTGTTGGCCAAATTGGTGCGCTGGATTTCCGGGACCCCGGTCAACAACAATTCGTCCAGATATTGCCTCCGCGTGTACAGTCTGAAACAAGTGCCGGGGCCGGTACGCCCGGCTCTTCCCGCCCTTTGGTCGGCGTTCGCTCTGGACACCGGGTACACTTGCAAAGCGTCCATACCGATTCTCGGATTGTACACTTTCAATTTGCAGTAGCCTGAATCGACGACAAACACAATACCGTCGACGGTCAACGAGGTCTCGGCTATATTCGTGGCTACCACGCATTTCCGTAGCCCACCCTCGGACCGTTGAAAGATCTTCGCCTGCAAGTCCGAGGGCAGTTGCGAGTAAATAGGAAGGATGGACAGCGGCGGTGCTGATTCGATTTCGGCCAAACGTTCCTTCAATGCCTCGCAGGTCACCTCGATATCCTCTTGACCCGGCATGAACACCAATACGTCGCCGGAACGCGGCTGCAAATGTATTTGCAGTACCTGTTTCACCGCGGCGTCCACGTAATCCTCCACGGAGTTCTTCGAGTGCAACACCTCCACCGGGAATGTGCGACCCGGTATTTGAAACGTCGCAGCATTTCCGAAGAACGCCGAGAACTTGCTGGAGTCCATCGTGGCGGACGTCACGATTAACTTCAAGTCGTGCCGTCGGGCCACAACCTACGTTCGCATTTAATGAGAAATAAGCAGAGTTAGACGTTAGACGTTAGCCTCGGTTAGATAAATGATATTCTCCGATCTTACGTCTCTCAATAAACCGAATAGAACGTCAGTGGACAAGGATCTCTCGTGAGCTTCGTCCATAATGATCACGCTGTACCTGTCCAAGTCTCCTTCCCTCAAACTTTCTCTCAACAAAATACCGTCGGTCATGTATTTAATGACGGTCTGCGGGCAGAATTAAAATTGCGTTTAGTTCGTCGCCAAGTGCCGACGTCCGGCGGCTGAAAAGTGTACATACGTCTTTCGAGGTGCAATCCTCGAAACGGATGGCGTATCCGACTTTGTCCCCCAGAGTGGTGGCCATTTCGTCGGAAACCCTTTTGGCCACAGACATCGCGGCCACCCTTCTCGGTTGGGTGCACCCAATCATGCCGTTACGACTGTAGCCATCTTCGTGCAGATATTGCGTCAACTGCGTGGTCTTTCCGCTGCCAGTTTCGCCCACGATGACCACAACGCTGTTCTCCCTGATTACGTTTAACAATACCTGACGCACGGCGAACACCGGAAGGGTCCTCCTTTGGAGCTGAATAAGTCTGTACTTGGCTTCCCCGGTAACCTCGTCGCCCCGTATATGGCGTGCATATTTCTGGCCAGCTTTGAAGTCAGTTTCCTGGCCAGGATCTTCCCTGTCCTCCTTGTGTTTGTCGCGTACGCCCATGATGTTGCCGATGTGAGTTCCAGCGAGCTCCCAATGCTTCTTCTGTGCCCTCTTCCGTTCCTTTTGCTCGCGATAAGCTCGCACCAAAGCCGATCCCTTCCTCGCCACGAGAGCCATGTCGGACGTAGGATCCCGAACTGGCACGACTGGTTCTGGTTGCTTGGTGAATACGATTCGACCTGAATAGTGGAAAATTATTATATTTACCTCTTTCTGTTTATCTGTCGATTACTAAAACTATTTCCATCGCACTGATCTTCTTTGGTCATTTCACTATTATCGAAGTGTTACACAGGGAAATGTAAGGGAAGGGCTTTACCGTCCAAAAAGGGGGGGACCACGTTATGAACCAACAGATGCACCCTGGTCTCTCCTTCGTCGTCGGGGTCCTCGTCGTGGTCCAAGGAACTCACTACACCAGACGTCAACATTCTATTGCGTTCCCATAGCTCGTTGTCCTTGTTTATCTGTCGCTGCTGCGCAGAAAGACGTTTCTGACGTTTCGCTTCCAGTTCCATTTCTTTCTTCTGTGTGTACTCTTCGGACACGTCGCCGAACGCGCGATTCTCTCCGTCGTCTAACGCGTACCATTCTCGATCCAGTCTGAAAGACACCGTCAACAATTTTAATACTTGCGAGACTATTATGCCGGGTGCTAAGTGGTTAAATAGATGTCGTTACCTTTGTTGCTCCTCTTCCCAAAGTTCCTTTTCCTCTCCGTCGATACCAGGCGTGGCCCCACTGGCTTTACGATCCTTATTCCAAGAATTGTACTTGTAAGAAGGTGTAAATTCGCTCCTCATACTGTCTCGTCCTTCTCTGGTATTGTAAAGATTTGGCGTCGGATGATCCCAACTCGAGCTTCTTGGCTCCTCGTCGTCGTCATCGTCCCAATTGCTCTTGTACGTTGGGTCCTATAAACAAGACGAAAACAGCTTCGAGAGTAATCTTTCGAGTTTCTACAAACGATCGCCACGCCCAACTACGTAGAACCCGAGGCTCACCTTGGTTTTAAATACTGGAGTCTGAGGCTCGTCTTTGAATCTCAACGGCGTTTGCCTGCTGCTATCTCTGACGCTGTCTCTATTCCTACTTCTTCCCCTGTCTCTGTCCCTGTCCCTATCTCTATCTCTGTTCCTGTCCCGATCTCGATCCCTATAATCCCGTCTATGATTGTTCTCCTGCGCGCTCAGCCTCTGACGCTTCAATCTGGCTTCCAATCGCTTCTGCGCCTCCGTATTAACTCCGCCAGTGTACGTAGGAGTTTCCTCTGCGTAAGACCTGTACTTTCTCTCCTTACCATCTGGCTTCGACGAGCTTGATTCAGACCTGGACCCGCCACCTTCCTGCGCATTCTCGAGTCTCTTTTTCTTCGCCAGTTTGTCGAGACCAAGGACGGACACCTGAGGCTTCTTGAACGTATGATCGGATGGTTTCTTACGAATAATCAGGCCTCCCGCTTCGTTCTGATCGGTCCCTTCTAACCTGTACAAACCCGGGTCCGTCGCAGGATCCATTTTTATCTTCGAGTGATATTTACTGCTCGATATTTAAACGATGAATAACGTGCACGGTACTGTGCCGTCGATCTGTTTGCATGTTAAACAGGTGATGCGTTCGATATATTTATAACATTGTACATTTGTTCAGGCGAGAAGATCCAAGTTCACTTGTATACAAAGGTGACTTACAAGTGGCAACAATGTATCGATATTTCGCAAATATCGATGTTTTTCCGTCGATATATCGATATTTTGTATCGATATTTCGAATCCTCGAGATATCGATATTTCGAAAACTTCGAGATATCGATATTTTGAAAACCTCGCGATTCGATATTTTGAAAACTTCTAGATATCGATATTTTGAAAACTTCGAGATATCGATATTTTGAAAACCTCGAGATATCGAAATTTTGAAAACCTCGAGATATCGAAATTTTGAAAACCTCGAGAAATCGATATTTTGAAAACCTCGAGATATCGATATTTTGGACACCTCGAAATTCGATATTTTGAAAACCTTGAGATATCGATATTTTAAAAATATCGATATTTCTGGACGAAACATCGATATATGTACCAGCGATAGTTGGAGATCGATAGAATCGAAACCATCGATGTTTTTATGCAGAAAAACTTATTAAAAATATGTTCGATCGCTGAACAAAAATTTGTACGCCCCATTGAAAGATTAATGGTGATTTTTATTTACACGAATGTTCTTCGCTATAAATTGAAGAATCTATCTACCGATAGAAACTTGCGTCAAACTATGAATTTCTCGAGATATGGGAGTATGCGAAAGATAAACAAGTGGTGCTACCAGTGATGCTGATACGATTTTCCGTAAATCATCTTTTATCGAAGGCGCTGGGTATGAAAAGCTTGGGATTCTAATGAAACGGCTGCACGATTTATTAAACCGACATGATACGCATCTACAATTGTATATCTGACGTATCACTTTGTTGTTGTAGTCGAGGATAATTTGAGGTATGTACATTGGCTAGCGTAATAATAAACAAACGTAACAATGATAGAACCGTCAGCATGGAGTTCGAAGAAAGACGAGACCATATACAAGGCGGTTGGCTCGATGCATTTAAGAAAGTACGGCCAGTTCTTCGAGGATTTGGCCAAGAGAGCATGGAAGCGGGACTCCACCTTAGAGTTTTTCATGGAAGGCCCCCTCCGACTCGTATATAAACCCGTAGAAGATATTGGCCTAATAAAGTTAATAGAAATGGAGAATAAACTGTTATCAAAGTTGCTCGCTACGGTGGCTGGCACCTGCAGAGAAATCAAGCTGCTCGAGACGGAGGCGAAGACTTTCTACAAGAAATTGTTCATTCACGGGGAAAGAGGTACGGAGGATGATCACAGCAATATTACGTCTCTTCTTTCCGATTTGCAGGACCTGAACATCTTTGTAAATAGAGTGTGGACAGTGGCGCACCTGACGACCGAACAATTGTCTAGTCTGTCGGGCGATTTCGACAATATCTATTTACCCGTGCTGATAGAACATTTCGTGGACTTGTTCGTTATCGTACTGATACTGGACGAGATCGTGGAGTCCCAACCGACGCTGCTGGAGGAATGGAAGAAGTATAGGATTAACGTACGATCCATTATGCACAATCCGGCGCAGTTCGGTATAAACGAATCCAAACTGCACATGTTCAACAAGTTGTTGAAAGATCTGCAGGAATGCCTGCTAAAGAAGGTACTATTTGCCAAGACGATCGAGCATGTGATGGATGTGAATAAGGGACACATTATGTGCGAACAGATTACCAACTATTTGAAGAACCTAACGCTCGACTTGGAGAACAAGTCGAACGATTACACGTTGTCAAACAAGAATTTGGTTCGAATAAACGTCGGGGTCGTTCTGGTGACCAAATTGTTCGGCAGCTGCGACAAAAAGCTGGTGAAACGGGTGCTGGACTGTAACAAGAAGCTGTACGGCGTAACGTTGATCGGGAACGTTATATGGATTCCGAGTAAATTCTTGAACGGTTTCATGCCGAACGACGCCGGCATCGTAGTCAGCCAACAAACGGGCGAGAAGATACTGAGCGCAAGAATGCAGAAACTCTCGCAGATGGTGAACAATTTAATTCAACGAGCCGTGACGTGGCGCATCGAGATGCAGAACATTTTGATGAAGGCCGACCTCCAAGTCTCGGACATTGGGCAGAAGCAGACCCTGTTGGTAGAGTTGGTCATTATATTGTCGCAGATTAAGGAAATTATATCCTTCGTGATGAACATGCACGCGGTCCTTATCAAACCGATGAACCGCAACACCGTTCAACTGATTTGTAGATTGATAGAAATACAGAAATCCTTGCAGACCACCTTTCACATACTGGGGCCGGTCATTGTGCAATCGCAGGGTCAAGTGCTACAGTATATAAGCTACTACGTGATGCTCACTTTGGAGACGGCCCGCAGGAGTTTGGTTCAGAAGGACAAAGGCTACAGCAAGAAAAAGTTAGACGCCCTGTCGCTCGTCGGTCTCAGCATGAGGCTGTTAAATGGTCCAGCGACTTCGGAGAGAAGATTGCTGGTCAGATGCGCTCTGACCTGCGCCATTCAATTAAGCGATATCTTCAAAGAGGAGGCCATGGTGAACCTGAGGTTCCTGTTAGACAATTACGACACCGTCGCCGAATTGCACAACATCGTCACAGAGATCTGCGACTACTCGATACTGCTGCACCACCAAAATATCATTCCAGCTTATTTCTCCTCCGTAACCGACAGTAACTTGAGTATAAACCACATTGTACATTTGCTCAACGCGTTTAACAGCACGATCAGCGAACAGGAAGGGCAGCAGTTGAAGAAGAAACGGATCGCCCAATTGAAAGACATGCTAACTAAAAACGTACTGGAACCCATTTGCCACGAGATCGAGACCAACTTGCGACTTCACGTCCACGCGCATTTAAAGCTGGACTCCACTAATCCGTTTAATATCGGGGCGAAAGATGGCGGAAGGATAGTGAGATCGCTGCCGCTGCCCCTGGCGAACAGCATGATCAATGCGAAAAGATTCATAGAGCATTACCTGGACGATATGTTTTACAATCTGACTACGGTGGCGCTGCACGATTGGAAAACTTATCGAATAATGCACGCGCTGGCCCACTACAAGCTGAACCTCGACACCGTGCAAGATCATCTGCCCACGCAAACACTGGAGCAAGGCCTGGACGCTTTAGAGATCATGAGAAACATCCACGTGTTCGTCTCCAAGTACTTGTACAACCTGAACACGCAGACCTTCGTCGAGCACACCAGTAACAATAAACACTTGAACACCATAGGCATCCGTCACATAGCGAATTCGATCAGAACCCACGGGACTGGCATCATGAGCACCACCGTTAACTTCGTGTACCAGTTTCTCCGCGTGAAGCTGCACACGTTCTCGCAGTTCTTATTCGACGAGCACATCAAGTCGAGACTAATGCGGGACATACGGTTCATCAAGGCCCAACGCGAGAAAGGTGCGTCTCCCTACACCTATGAAAGGGCGGAGAAATTTCAGAAGGGTATCAGGAAACTGGGCATGACGGCGGACGGCATGAGTTACTTGGACCAATTCCGACAATTGATCACGCAAATCGGCAACGCGCTGGGCTACGTACGTTTGATCAGGTCAGGTGGGTCACACGCCAGCTCGAACGCTATCTCGTTCCTGCCGAACATCAACTCGTCGGTGCCGTTCGAGCTGCTGTGCAAAAATCTGAACCACAGCGTGACCACGCAGACGGCCGCGAAGTGCTTGGAAAACGATATCGCGAATTTGGTACGAAACTTCACGGAGGGGATACAGTATTTCAAAATTCTGGTCGACGTGTTCGCGTCGGCGTTTCGCGACGCCGGCTCTTATCATCTGCAACAATTCTACGCCATCGTGCCGCCGTTGACATTGAGCTTCGTGGACAACGCGGTGTCCAACAAGGAGAAGATGTTCAAGAAGAATTACGTGGGCGCAGCGTTCACTGACGACGGGTTCGCTATGGGGATTGCGTATATAAATGCCCTCCTGAGCCAGTCGTCGGAATTGGACGGTTTGCATTGGTTCCAAACGGTGGAACAGCATATCGCTGCCGAGAGGGGAATCGCTGAAGGCAAGAACGACAGCGGCGACGAGAAGTTGCAGCAAACCAGGGCGCTAACGTTGAAACGCTTGGGGGAGAGGAGCGATGAATTCCAATTATTGTACTATAGTCTGTCGGGAGCTAGGGTATTCTTTAAACAGTCTGACACGTAATATTTCACGGTGGATAATGCGGTAACAAGTGATAGGTTCCTTTTGGATAACGTTGCCGAACGTTACACGCTTTCCTTTTGTATCTTTCGTTACTATTGTATATAAAGACAGTCCAATTGTATATTTGTAATGTAATTACACGTTTCGGGAAATCATGGCCCTGAAACATTTCGTATGCTATATAAATTTCTTTCATTTTATTTTCTTAACCCGTTCGTAACCTCCATCCGTATAACACAATAATGGGGGGATAAGAATACAGATCGGTGCGTTGAACGAAGTTTGATTTGTCAAAGGAACGCTCGAAACCATTCACGTAGCTTGCATTTACATAACAATATGTAATTCCTGCTTTTAAGCTTAACTCGATACGCCAATGGCCGCGCGTATCGCGTTCAATTACGCTCACTTACACAAAGGATTTCGGTTTTTTTAAATAAGTAATGGCTAGACGAACAGACTAGAATTCATTACGCTTACAACGCTAAATAGATAAGTCCTTCGCGGAGATTCACTTATAAGTACGAAAGCATTATTATTGCACGCAATTATACATAGAAAAAAGAACTTTGCCTTTACGTCAGCGAACTTCAACGTAACTTTTATAACACCGCCATACCGGATGAACCTTAACGCTGCCACCGAGTTCGATACAAACTCGCAAGTTTCGCCTAATTCTGTACGTTACTTTCAATGTTTTACGCCGATTTTGAGTAAACGCATATTTCCCTCTTCACTAAATATTATTCAATCGTTACTCGTAAATGTTACTTACTCCACATTTTAACGTTTCTCAATTACCGCGAGTACGCACTATAAACGTACATTAAATAAATATGAAATGCGAACAAAATTTCGATAAAAAAGATAAACAGGTAACAATTATAAATTTCACAAAACAATATCAAAAATCGATTTACAAATGTAGTAAAAAACATAAATATATATAAATGATATGAACGAGGAGATTCACAGTGTCATGATCAAAAGGAAACCAGGAGAAACGGATTTTTCAGAAAAATTCCGAAGACACTTATTCGAAACAGTATGACTGTTGGTAATTATTGTACCGTTGCTATGCAAGGTGTTTGCTTATTCGTAGTATATTATTAAAATACGAAACGTTCGGTAGTTTCACACCCCATTGGGGGTAAACGTCTAAGGATTATCCTTCCTATGTTTCGCTTTCTTTTTTGATCATTCTTAGCTTTTCGAGCTGCAGCGTTACCCAAGCAATTCTAAACGAACCTTTCTAAACGATTTATAACTCAACTGATCTGCACGGACAAACAACTATTTCCACCTAAGTCTCTTTCTCGTTCGGTCAGAAACGTGGATATGCCTCCTCTTCTTTTTATTTTGCTCGCTTGCGAACGATAATTTACTGCGAGTATTCGTTAACCATCTTTCTTACTCTTCTGACGAAACCTAGGGAGAACAATTATAGCTTCTATGATTGAAATCTAGTCGAGTCCTCTGGGCCCAGTAAATCGTCACAGGATGCAGTTGGGGGTAACAACTGTCTACCGCCACGTTTTTTACTGCGCGTAAACACTTTGGTAAGTTGTGCGAACTTGCGCCGAGACACTGAAACATAATAATAATAATAGCAAGGAAATTTTGTACGACGCCTCTTGTGAAAAAAGAAAAACTTCAGAGTTTTTGTTGTCGATTCTATCAAACTCTGCAGATAGGCGTGGATGTTACTAGAAATAACGATAGAACAACATGATCTCCCTCAACATTTTAGACTCAATGCAATCAAAATAATGGTAATAAATCGAGCAAGAATCGCACCTTTGCCCATATTTTTCAGTCGCTCCTTAAAAAGATCTTCGTCGTCATGGGTAATCTGGCCGTCGCACTTGTCCACGCCGGTGCCTTGATCTTTTGTATCTGCAACGAAAAACCGTGTATCTCTGTTCGCGTTCCCCGATGCCTTTCTTCGATAAATGCCACTACTCTACGACAAACCGTTTTCCAACGTGGACAAGAAATCTTCGTTCCAGCGCAGCTCGGCCATGAACTCTTCGTTCTGAAGAAACATAGCGATCCGTTCGTCCTCCAGCATTGAATTCTCCTGCAAGTGCGCCGGATCCAACTTGTCCTCGGACGCTTGCTGCGGGAGTCTAAGGAACGTGTCCGGCAGCGGTCCTAGTAAGGCGGGTTGCCATTTCCGTATGCTTTTCAACGACAAAACTGGATCTGTCGCCGGCGATTTAGAAGTGCCCGGAGACTTCTCGCTCTGCTCCAGCTCGCTTCTGATCTTTTCGTTCTCGTTGTCCGTGCTCATGGTGAGTAGCTGGTCGATTGTCGTGTCCACCGCTCCCTGATTGGACCTCAAAACGGCCTGGAGAATCGGTGCGCAAAGTAAATATCTTTCTGCGTCCGTTCGCCTCTGCTTCGAATCGCTTTACCTCTATAACGTCGTCGTCCATTTGGGGGAACATGTTTTTGAAATCGGCCATCGCCTGGTAGAATTCTAAGGTGGTCTGCTGCTGCTGTTGTTGTTGTTGTTGCTGCTGCTGCTGTTGCTCCGTGGCAGAGGCCATTGTGTTGTTTATCGTCACGACTGTCGACACAATTGCAAATAGTTGTGAAACAGCGGCAAATCGTTCGAGTTCTCGCGGTTCAACAGCGATCTACGACTCACCTTGCGAATTGGTCTCGAATTATAGTACTTCATAGGCATTAAGGAGTACAATCGTAATCCATGTCGGGCAGTATCGGTTTTTCGATCGCTACGTTAACGTCATGCTGCCTGTTTCGGCAAACAACTTACATTTTACGACGAATGTCGTTTTAATTGAACGTCCACCTGCGCGTGGCAATTAATTATGTACCTCGACGTAGTGCGAACGGTCCGTGCACATAATTGGGACCAGGATCAAAGAACAGGGTGACATTAGATCAGTGGTGTCCGGCGGCGGGGCCCCTCACACGCTTTCTTCCCCCACCACTCGTCCTTTGCACGCAGTACGCACGTACAGTAGAGGTGGGGAAATATCGATGGCGCCATCGATTATTATCGACGGTTGCGTACTGTGGAAGGTACGTTTTTGCTATCGATAGTTATCGAACACGTGGGTTCACATTCGTAATGCCGCGAATTTAGAAATTTTGGTGGCTGTTAGGTCCGTGCCGCTTCTTGTTCTGCTATTTAAATTAATGTATGGAACATACCTTTAAAGCTTATGAAAAAACGTAATCGTAATCTCCCTCTCCACAAGTTTTTCCTATCTTTTTGGTAAAGTCATCATACCGTCACTATAAAATTTCTGTGGTTTTTCGTTGAAATATTAGGTCGTTCCATAAGTTCGTGCCGCGGATGCGTTTATGTTTTGGTAAGGAGTTTTGTATTTTGAGTTTCCTCCAGCCAACCAAGCAATTAATTCAAACAAATGCTGTGCTCAGATGGATAAATTGAAGGAATCAATAAGAGTGAAACGGCGAAAACTCGTGAATCGATACAACGTGGTTTTTCCATGCAAGGAAATGCAAGACCACATGTGGCACAAAAAGTGCAAGAAAATTTGGTTGGTAAATTTTATTACACCCACCAGATTTTCCAGATATTGCTCCATCGGATTATCACTTATTGCAGTCAATGCAATATTTTTTAGTCGGAAAGAAATTTAATAATGTCGAGTCCCTAGAAACAAACATTGAAAAGTATAATTAGATTAAACATACGATTACCTCTACCTTGCATATAATTCTGTCGTTGCAAATCCAGGGATAGATAAGCTATTTGTATTGTATTTCTATATCTTGCGATATTTAAACACTGTTTGTATTATTATTTTCCATTTTGCGTCAGATTACCTATGTAATACTTATGTATTTTATGTACATTTATACAAAAGGGCATCAGCCCGTTTAATAATAATAATAATAATAATAATGTAATTTGACGATAGGCATTTGTTCTATAGCTGGCGATATCGATAGTATTTTTTCATTAAAGACAGGGTGATCTTGCGTACGAAAGAATCTGCAATATGAACAATTTTATATCCTTGTTATTCATTGTATACAGGGTGTTCGCGCTAATACTAGCCAGCGTTTTTCTTGTAAACAACAAATATTAGACAAAAATGAAAGAGGACAAAGTAGTACTGTTTTTTATACGCAACACAACGGCGCAAGTAAATTTTGTGCGTTCGTACTATTTTGTTAGATATGAAGGTGACTTTCAATTTTTTAAATTAAATGCTGCACATTTTTGTATGTCACATGAAAGCGTGTGCCCAGACGAATTCATCCGTGTACTACAAAGTGACCTTCAAGGTCATGCAAGGTCGGAAATGGAAGAATCATTCTGCACATTTCATACCAGTTTATTACCAGTTCAATGGAAATAAAAGACAAAGTCAATTGAAATACCTATCTAGAAAAATATCCGGACAGAGTGCAACCAAATGAAAATCAGTTTGTTTAGCTAGCAAAGCATCATCATCGGAAATGTCTTCTTTCTGAAGACTAAAAGTTACAAGTCCTCTTACATTTCGAAGAAAATCCGCCAACTTCCGTACGAAAAGTACGAAAATTGGTCTGAAACATTCAAAATGTTTCTTCCATTTCTGACCTTGCATGACCTTGAAGGTCACTGTGCAATACACGGATAAATTGGTCTAGACACACGCTATTCACGTGCTATAAAAAACTATACAGCATCGCGTTTAAAAATTGAAAGTCACCTGCATATCTAACAAAATAGTATAAACATTCAAAAATTACATAGGCCATTGTGTTGGGTATAAAAAACAGTACTACATTTTCCTCTTTCATTTTTTTCTAATATTTACTATTTACGAAAAAAACGCCGGCTAGTAATATGGTGAACACCCTGTATATATCGCATGTCAACATTATCGATAACTATCGATGATCGATGATCGACCTATCGGTAACTATCGCTAGTGCTGATTATCGATATTTCTCCCCTCACATCGGGCATCTTTCAGTCGAACGACTGATTGCGAGTGTTGCACCTGCAACCTGCAGTAATGAACCCAATGTTATCCTTCTTGCAATAACTTATGTTGACAAACAAATGTAACTTTTTTAAAATCAAAAACTTTTTAATTACAGCAACCCTTCTGCTATTTTATATCAAAGCTTGCATATTTCCAGTACTTTTCAAGCACGTGCGCTTGTTGTCACGATTGTACGAACATTTTAATGGCACACGTATAATTAAATACGCGATTCCACATGAACAATAAAATGAATTGCAGTTCGTTTAATACAAACGATTTGGTCGAGCGTTTCCTTCGCTGCGCACCGATAAATACACTGGACACATTTGTACGCGAAACTTAGTACTTTGCGCCTCAATATCTTCCTTAACGATATCAAAGAATTTACGTCGATTTCAGATTCCTAAACAATGCGCCGGTCGTCTGACTAACATCGAGGAGCAGCTGGCGATTTTGAATAACACCGTGAACAGTGACTTAATCAAGAGGTATCCGGTAAAACGGTCTTATCAAAGAGCGTTTCTAAAATGGCTCATGAACAAGGTAAATATATACGAACGTTCTCCTAAGGAAGATATTTGTATTTATCCTTCGAAGCTCAAACACTAACTTGGAACAATTTTATAACTTAGATCGAAGACGAGAACGGCGAAGTTTGCGACAGTATCTATACCAGTTACTGCAGTTTGATATCCTGCGTGCCGGATGAAACTGTACACTACCAACATTATTTCATGGAAGACGATGTTATCAGTATACGTGAGAGCACGAATATCATATCCGAGGGCACAACTGGATTGTGCAGCTGGCAGGTGCCTCAATCGAATCGCTTGAACAATTTCTATTTGTAATGCAATGTTCGCTTTACAGGGTGCGATCGAGTTGAGTAAATGGTGCGTGCAGAACAAAAGCCGGTTCCACGAGAAGAGTGTCTTGGAGCTCGGATGCGGAGTTGGATTGACAGGATTGTGCGTTATAAAGAACTGCGCGCCAAAGCAGTATGTATTCACGGATTGTCACAAGAGCGTGCTGAGTATGGTCTCGGAGAACGTCAAGCTTAATCTGTTGCACGGTAGTGAAGATACGCAGCAAGATTTAAAGCACGATCGACTGAAATTGCAAGTAAAGTACAATAACAGGGACGTCCGAGTGATGGAGTTACGATGGGAAGATATTAATAAATACGTAGAGGAACCGTGGACTGTACCCGACGTAATAATTGGGGCAGATATTTTGTACGATTCGGATTCGTTTCATGCGTTAGTGTCTGGACTAGAAATATTTCTGTTGTTTAAAAACCGATTCGCCATTATTGCTGCAACAATTCGTAATATGGACACTATCTCGCAGTTTATACAGCAACTAGGTAGTTCCCATTAATTTTTATATATATATATATATATATTTAAGTATATATACAAATTTATATTTTTTAGAATGCCATGATCTCACTTTCGAAGAATGCAATACGCCACAGAGTACAGAAGTACAAGCACAATTAATGAATCTACCTATAAAGATATTCAAGATTTATCGAAAAAGTTGATGGCAAATTTTTGATTCATATAACAACGTCAGCAACTAATGAATCAATGAGAACAAATAAAAATACTTCGATAAAGGAACGTACCGGCATTTTATCAAACACCTGCTGGCAATGGTATTTACGTAATAATTGCGTGTTGCATTGGATTATTTAATGTTCGAAAAATACAAACGATTTTTTACCCTCAAAAGAAATCACACGTTTACACTTCGAAGAATAAAAAGCATCGACGATTCTAATAATATAATTTGAAGAGTGTTCTACTTTTGGTCTAACTCCGAGTTTTCGTTCCCTTTTCGCTTGTTGCAGTCAGTTGATCATGTTCGTCCGTCTAATAAATGCAATTGTTAAATACAGTTGTACAAATAGTGCAATAAAATGGTGACAATCGAGGCAACGCAATTATACGAGGGTTGCCTGTGCACGTTATTTCGTAATAAAATATTAAAAAAAAGCTCTACAATTTTATATTTCGAGGTGATTCGAGTTAAAAGTAACGAACACTTTGCACGATGTAATAAATAGAACAGCCGGTGAAAAAGATCAACGGTGTAAAGATTTATATTCCCATTTGTTGCATCGCTTCCTAAAATGCTTAAGTTTAAGAAAAAATAAAAAGTTAGCGTACTTTAGCTAAGTGTCAATTGGTTTGGTCGAGTCTAGACGGTTTCAGGTTTAACCTTTGTATTACGTATTCGGGCATGCAATACGTTGGATTGATCTTTTTCAGCGGGTAATCGGCGTTCAAAAGGGAGAGCGCCGTTAAACCGAAAAGAGTGTGAAAGGGATCCGCAATATCGCCTGGACGATCGCTGAAACCACCTGACTCTGCGTCCTGGCACGAGAGCACGAACTTCACCTGGAAAACAACAATTATAATTAATGTCGGCGTCGGACGACCGGTTTCCTTCAAGAACCAATTATATCGATTATTACCAATTGCTCTTTATTAACCCAATGAAGACGTCCCAGAATTGTGAGCGCGGAGAGGACCCACCAAGAATAACAAACGTCCGGCAACTTTTCTGGCCTCCCATTTAAACCTCCGGACGGAAGCTGTCTCTCGCAAAGCCACCAACTCAATTGATCCGCGTCTACTAAGTGAAGGTTGCCTGGCGACATTCAATATAGTTGACGTTACAACACGAATAATGAGAACAAGCATTTCTTCGTGCACTATCTGTGTATACAAAATGAGACTCGACAGTACTAACAGGAACATCGAATCACCGGTAGAGAAATAAATTCTCTCGTTCATAGAAACGGGAATTTTACTAATCGATTGAACTAAAATCGGCTCGAAAAAAGAGAATGTCTTTCGAACTTAATTCGCTAATAATTTGATATAAGAAAAGCATGGAATTACCAGTTATTGATAACAGTCCTATCGAGCAGTATATCATGCCAGCATGACTCTCAGCACCAGGATTCGAGCCGAAACCACCATCGAAGTTCATACACTTCATCACAAATTCTACTGCCTTATCAACATCTATCGCGTCCAGTCGATGCTGAAACAGTGCATCGTTAGTTCCCAGTTCTAGGTGCGTCATTCATCCGGTTATCCAAATGCGTTGCTCCAACAATGACCCGTCCGGTTGTACTGCTTACCAAGAGGGACAAGGTCGCCACGGCGCAGAAGGAGAATCTCATATCAACCTCGCCCCAGATATCCCCAGTGAAGCTTCCGTCCGGCTGTTGCCTCTCTTTCACGTATTTTACGACCTTCTCCACGTCGATGGTGTCCAAGGCGTCATAGATGCAAAGTATTTGCACCGCGCTCAAAGTGTACAGAATGTGCGGATCGTGCTGCAGGCTCGCAGCAATGCCGCCGCTCTCCGTTTGGCATTGCGCCACGAATTCAAGCACCTCGTTCCTGTCCGTCCGCTCGAGCCTGCCCATAAGGTCCAGCGCCGTTAGCCCCCAGTACATACCGGACATTCTCATGTGCTCCGTCATACAGTATACCTGGAAATTGTCAATGTTACGTCTCGTAACGTTTGCACACGCGTTACGATCAGTGGCAAGCGCACCAATGTAACTACATTGATATATAGCACAAATGACTATCGCTTCTTCGTGTACTATCGGGGAAAGACTCTACGGGGCATGAGATAACAGAAACGATGGGAAATGTTGCCCAACTTACGTATTCATCTTTGTCGGTACCATAAGCGAGTAAAAAGCTTGCATGCTTCTCGTTCAACAATTCGGGAACCGAAGCCGGCAGCTCGACGTCGTGTTTTAAAATTGGCTGAAACGTGAGTATAGACGATACGAGACAAAGTAAGAATTCAATGACAAGAATTAATTTTCTAACCTATATCTCGTGGTTCGTATTTCAGTGTATCCTACTCACCATTTTACAAATATTCTGTTTAAAATAGTAAACCGGCCGGCAAACTTTTACCAATTCTCGTTCATTTAAACGAATCCGCAAGTCCCTTCGCGTTCGCTAACTTCCTGTTGAAAACATTCGAACGAAAGTGTACAACTCATCGTCTGCTCCGGCTAACCTAAAAGTGTCGCTGGGTTAACCTGGCGAGATGACAGCAGACGAGAGAGGGCGCGAATTTTGAAAATGTAGAGTAACGCGAGAGAAGGTGGTTCGCGCGGCGCGAATTAATACTTTTAAAGCGGCGATATTAAATTCGCCACGGCTTCGGTTTTGTTCGTAACAGTTTGTCTTTATTTCGTATGGAAAGTTTCTCGTGCAAACTTAATCGTAAAATTATCTTTTTCTTTTACAGCATCCCTATTATTACTTCGATTTGTATTTCACATTGAAAATTGGACTCTGCTGCGGTTCCGCAGTTCGAAATGTTAAACTTAACTCCGTATCGGATGCACAAAACCCATTTCTCGTTTATAATATGTATGTGGTAACAATACAAAATTAATAGCTTTTGTAGAAAAACGTTATTTATTTCACATTTCGAGGTTTCTCTCTGTTTTCCACATTCAGGAACCCCAAGTTCACTGCGAAGAAGAAGAAAGAACGAATGAACTTAATCCTTTGCAAGTTCGCAAGGCGTTAACATCATTCATGAATGATTCAATGGAAGTTGTTATTTTTATTAATTGCGTTAGAACTACCATTCTCAGTTTGACGAATTTTATTTTGAAGAGGACGAGAATGTTCTTCGAATGCTAATCGTAGATAAGCAAAAAATTCTACCTATATTAATATTCAGCTGGACATCGACTCTTCGTCGTCACTGTCAGGATTTGTCGTTCTGACATCCACGTCATTCTGCTCTTCCTGATCGTCTTGGTCGTTTTGGTCTTCCTGATTCGACATTTCCTCCCAATCGTCGTCCGATTCACTCTCTAACTCCTCATCTTCGATCGCACCGTCTTCGTCCGATGAATCTGTTTGCATTACACGATCAATTACCTTCAATTTCTAAGTAGCTATCTTGAAGAGCGAAACTTTCGTGACAAACCTGTATCTTGATACATAAGGCAATTTTCCGCAATGTCCTTGTCCTGGTCCTCAACCGTCTGAGAAATTTGACCAGTGATTAGGGATACCCGACCCTTTACTTTCGAGAGCTCTGTTAAGAGGGCCAACTTGGCATCAATCATACTTAAAATCGGTGCGAATAATTCCACCAGATCCGCTTGTGCCAGCAAATGTCCTGCATGCGCAGTCAACAACGCCTCCAACCATCGTACAGCGATTTTACTCCTGCGACGTAATACAATTATTCAAAATAAAATATATATTCGTAAACAGGGCGTCAAGAATCAGCGAGAAAAACTGCATTTCTATTTAAACGTAAGGCAATCATCATTAAACGTTACAGAAATTTTGGAAACAATGAACTGATTAAAAGATACGTATTTTTAACTGTTCTGGTTATGAATAATCATTACGCACGGTAACGAGGTAATTAAGAAAATTGTTCTTTATAATAGCATTTGAAACTGACGATTCGAAACCTTACGTGTAAGTTTTGCCCTGGAGTAGTACAGTGAGCTCTTTGAGAAGCGGCCCGATCGCCTGTATCGGTAGCTTGGCAACAGTATTCCTAATGATGGACTCGTTCTTCGTAAGGAAGATATTGGTTAAAATCGTTCTATCTTTGCTGTTCAATCCCTGTATCAAAAGTTGCGTCCTATTTGTGCCGGCTGTAGTTGTTTTCCCCGGGAGACTGCTAGCGGCGCTCAGGCTTAAGTTTTCCAATCTGTCTTTCAACAACAATTGCGATCCAGACGCGCTTCTGGTCCTCTTAGGTGCGGCCTCCACGAGTCCTATTGAGAATGTCGATCAATTTATACGGAAAGGGAAATGAAATGAAAAGTAACTTTGCTCGGATTAGAAGACACTGGATACCTGGTGCAAGATATTCAACATTATCTTCGATTATGGTAGACTTCACTTTCGTAATTTCTTCTTTTCTATCTTTGCTACTCTTCCTATGCTCCGAACGTACTAAGCATTGCACCTTGTCAGAAAAATCCGGCGCCACCTTTTCGAATATAGGATTCAGATACGTTCCGTATGCCAGCAGTAATTTGTCGTCCTCTGTGAACCTTGCGTTTAAGATAGATATTTGTTGGACACTATCCCTCTGGCTTACGTCAGATGCAACGGCGATAGTTAAATTCGGCTTCAATGGTTTCGATCGACCGTTCAGCTGATACTGAAACAGGTGAGCTTGTCCGGACCTAGTGGTCACCGATACCATTACCTGAGAGTTTTCAGATACGTGTGTAGAGACACTTAGTGGGTCGTCTTGCAGGGCCAAGCTCGCTACAGGTGTCCTTTCGTTACCTTCCTGAAAATGTTTGCTTCGATTACCACCCTGTCCCGTTGTTTCCATTGTTCAATTAGCAGAACACATTCTAAATTATTCGATCCGGATGCTCATTAATACTCGTGGCACAGGGAACAACTGTATCGCGAAGTATTGAAAATAATTTGCCTTGTTATTAGAGTGCGAGGCGCAGTTAATGAGCAAAAGATTCTTGTTGTTCTTGGAACAATTGCTTCGAAACGTATATTACTGATAAAGAAAGGCGAGAATGCGTGTCTTACTTCGTCCAAAGCCCACACGCTGAGGCAACCGTCGCTACTGGCTCCACTGATGGCGTAACTGTTTCCGAATGGCATTTTAACGGTGCACAAGGATGTCACCTGATTGGCGTGGCCTGTGAATGTCCTCAACAATTTCTTAGTATCTAGATCCCACCACTTAATGACTCTTTCTCCCGACAACAATGTCTTCCCATCCGTTGAAACCGCTAATGAGGTCGTCTTCCCCTTTCCTGATTTCCATTTACATTTAACGCCATTCTCCTGCAGATTCCATTGGACGATATGATGATCGTCGGCTGCGGTGAATAAGCCGGCGCTTTCAGACCAGGTAACTGTGGTAATCGTGCCGGAATGACCGTCTAATTGTGCAGTGACTGCGGACGTTGCCGTATCGTAAATCGTGACCTTTCCATTCGTGGAACCCATCGCGACGACCCCTTTCTGGCTCGATTCTTCCGAAATAGACTTCTTTCTGCGCTTCTTCCATGGCAACGGCTGAAAATTATGGGATAGCATGGGTGCATATTTTGAATACATAATATTATTAGTGGATTAATTGAATCTCGTGTGAAACTTGACGTTAACAATTCTCCACTCTGGTGAAACGCTTCTTTCCGATATTTATCAATTTCCTCGAACGAAACGAGTTTATAATTTTTTATACGTTTACTTCGATCTAGCATGAATGTTGCAATTAATTTGGCTAATCGAATTACAAACGAATATCCACAGATTAAAATATCAGTCCTTTCCGACTGTCCTTCTTTTCCTAAATATAAAACGAGGAGGACTCGATGGTTCCATGCAATCGTTATCTATGTTATCAATATGAGCGAAAGAAATATAAAGATATATAAATAACACGAAAGGGAGTTACATGCGGTGTTAGAAAGCATTTTAAACATATATCAGCGCTCGAAAATTCGAGAAATACGGCAATTAAGGCAGTTCCTTCGTTTCGTATTACGTTCGATGTTATAACCTATAAAATAGGGAAAAATGATTCATTCGTGCGATTGAATTACAAAGCAACTGCTAAGTTAACTCGAAACGGTGGACTTAGAGGGGACAACGGAGAACGTTTCAACAGCAACAGATCGTTGTGTATTACAACAGACGTTCGAACGATTAGCTACCAAAAAGAAACCTAACCCCAAAATCCGAACTTCTCGAAGGCGAACGATTTGAGAGCAGATACAAACCGAACGAACGAACTGATGAGATAAAACGTATCTATAATTCGCTGTACTTTCGCGAAGGGCCGCTTTTCAACTTTAATTTCGCGTACGAATGACGGAACAGCGTAAATCGCGTGGATATCCTAACCTCCAAAACTGTACTAGAAAGAAGACTGAATCGAGACGTGTATACACGGTCGCGATTAACGACGTCCACGACAACAAAGATATCTCGTCGCTTCGTTATAGCGAAAGCGGTGGTTCACAGGAGAGTGTAAGCTGATCGTTTATTGAAATGTAAATGTAAAGGAGCACATGGCTCACCGAGGTGTTCGTTGCCCGTGAACTGACGTAAAGCCAGGCCAAAACACAACACGGTGACGATAGATGAAAACTGGAGACATATTCTTGCTTTAAACGTCCGGTGGCGGTGTCCCAAATTTTCAACTTTCCGTCGTTCCCGCAGTAAGCGAAATATTCACCGTCGGCGGAAAAAGCGTAGTTGGCGGTACTCGCCATTTTTGAACTACGATGTGTTTCGAACAGGAATGAACCGCGGCGAGGCTTTTCTTATGGGAGCAACTTCGCTTCGTGCACGGGTCCACGTGTTTGCGAAGAGACAGGGGTGCCAGCAGCTAACCACTTATCAGTAGCGGCAACATGGCCGTCGGTATGACGTTTTGTGGCTGCCCTTCTCCCTCTACCGAGCGTTGCGCGAACCAACGCGCGCGGACTTTAAATTGGAATGCGTGAAGTGAAGGCAATGCGGATGGAAATTGTTTAATTGATTAAATGCCATTAATTGCATTGCTTTGGCGTTAAATGCTCGTCATTTATTGATTGGCTGTCAATGTAAATATATCAGCCAATAGGATTAGTTTTAATCAATTTGTTAAAGTTACTTTAGTTTTGATTGGCAAGAAACAAAGTTGTTAAATGTTTTAAGCTTAAGAGATGAAGGAGCCTCTTTTGGGCACTCACTTTTATTGTAAGTTACAAAGGCGATAGCACGGGTGTGTAATTAAAGTTCTTATAAAGTTTCTAAAGTTTTGTTAATCAATTATTGAAAGTTTATCCCTGTTTTAATTGTTCTGAGTTCATTTTTCATTTTATTAATAATTTTCTACCACAAGCAGAGCGCTTTAGCACTCCACGGTTAACCACTTAATCAGTAGGGGCAACATGGCCGCCGTTATGACGTAGCAGGGACTTCCTATTCTTTTCTAGGGTTTTGTAGAGGGCGAACACTGGCGTCGTTACATATAGGCACAGCCTACTCTAGTACTAGCCGTGCTGATGAACGTGGCAACACCGCGTGTTTACCGATCGGGAGGCCTACTTTCAGTAATGGGAATCTTGTACTTGGGTTTACAATTAACGCTTTTTTTTATAGAAAATTACGTTAAAGTACACAATTCTTGATTAATTATGTCTAAGTAATATATAAATATTATAACTATGGTAAGTAGAAGTGATATTAAAGTATACTAATAGTTATAAATGTGGTTTACATTTTGTGGTCTCTCGGACTGGTTTGGTGATGTGATACATAATATTGGAAATATTTTACAGTGGTTTTAAGAAAATATAAGTATGAAGCGAAATAGAATCATCTTTAAACTAAAACGCAACATATGGAAATGAATGAAGTGATATAAAAGTTAATAGAAACGAGAAATAGACAAAATAATTCAAACGAAGTCAAAGAGGTTAAGTGAACACGGAAGGATGATAAATAAACACAAAAAGAGGTTAGATGAACACGGAAAGAGGTTGGATAATGGGTTATTGAAGGGAAAAGTTGTGCAGGTAATTATAAAATCGTATTAAAGGCTAGCTTTGTAATTGTTACTTGTAATTGTAATTGGTGGTTCGCCAATAGCCATATCATCCCATTTTATAAAATAAAATAAATTTCTGAAAATAAAACCATGATAAAAACATTTTTGTTTTTATTCTCAGTAAAAGAAAAACATATATATCACTTTAATTCAAAAAAAATTCAAATAATCTTTCAAATAAAAAAACAAATTTTAGAATAGATAACAAGAAATAAAATGATCTTGAATAATATTAATAACAAAACATACATTCTCTTGAAATACTGCTAATAAAACCTTAAATCTTGTGAAATAACATTAATAATAAGAATATAAAAAGCAAAAATATATGAAAATAAATAAATAAATATAGATAAAGACAAATAAAAAACTCTATTAATGCATTAAATCATACTAGAAAGAATAAGTCAAATATATGAAAACTAATGTTTTAAAAAGAGTTAAATTGAAAAAGACGAATTGAGAATTTAGTTTTTATTGAAAGTTTTTATTTTACGATTTTTAGAAATTATATGTGCATGCATTACTAATTGACTATTGTTTATAGTTTTGACGTAATCATTTAATAAAATATTAGACAAAATTGATAATAGTTTGAACAAAATACTGTGATAATCTTTATCACAAATGCATGTATCTGAAAATGCCAAGTGATGTATATTTGATTGAATACTAATATATGTTAATTTGCATAAAATGTGCTTATGATTTCCAGATTTCAGAAAATCTAATTCCAAATTGGTACCATTTATTATGGCTTCCATTATTGCACACATATGAGGAAATAAGGTTATTACTTCTTCTGTAGGAATGGAAAGACCACCTCTTTGTAAGTGATCAAAATATACATTATTTATAGCAGTACCTTTATCCTCCACAATTAATAATTTACATATATTACAATTTAATTTTTTAGCAACAGAATGGGACCCATAACCGGATATATAAATCTTAATAGAATCATCTACAACAAAATCGGATAATGCTCATCTTTGGGGAATAAAAATATAGACTTATAATTATTTTCTTTTAAACTACTATCATAATTTCCCTTACAATTCGGAACACAACAACGTCGTGGCATTATTAACTAATAAATATAGTACCAAGTTTGTGAAAAGAACAATGTAAAACAAATTTTCCGAAAACTCTATATGTATATAATAAATATAACTTTGTAAAAATTTATATATGATACTATTAAAATGTTATTAATTCTAAATTGAAATATATTGAAAAAACAATAGATCGTATTAAATAAATGTGCTACATAAAGAGATAAAGACCTGTACAGTTAATAAATAAAACTTACCCGCATTATTGCACTTACTTTTAAATTTTGTTAAATAGCCTACTAATGATGAATACACATTGGTGTGTAAACATTTGAAGATTAAGCGGGAAACTGAGAGTTCGGTAGAGGGAGCCTGGAACGCCGGTAGGGTGCGTTGGGTTAGGTAAACATATATGTATATCACACCTGGTCTCTCGCGGTGTTGCCATTTTTTCCTTCAGCACGGCTAGTACTAGAGTAGGCTGTGATATAGGGTGTCCCACGAATTTTTCGCTTTCTGAAGGAGGCAAAATGGCAATTTCTTAACATGACATTTGTAATCCTTAGATTATTTATTACTATCGTATATCTGCAATATATTTGAATTGCATGACCTAGTAAATGTAGGAATGGTGATTACGATTGATTCGTACGCGCATAGGTTCGTGATAACCGATGGGAAAGATTTTTAAGTTACATTTCGATCGCGCTATATCCAACCGAAACAGATTTCGATATCGGAGGTGAAGGAGCAGTCGATAAACGGCGATTCGGCCAGAGGAGACTATTTTTCTTATCAATTACAGGCAATTACAGTAAACAGAATTGCCAAAATTAATCTGTTATGCGATTTATTTTTTCCATGGTGTTACTGCACTATCATTAGACCCCGTAACGTGGATAAGCGATAATACATGCATTATGTCAAAACAATAAATTTTCAACAACACTTTACAGATATCCCGACATTTCACAGTAAATGGATTGTATAATAGTCTGCAGATGATGAAACGAGAGAAATTACGTACAATAATTGACTGCAAATTTTAAATGATAAAGTAAACGTACTTTTTTTCGACATTTACGATATCAATAAATAAATCAATAAATAAGGAAAATTCAATGAAAAATCACAGCCTCCAAGATGTAATGCATTCCACTTTCCACAATTTCCCATTGATGTAACGAATTTCATTAATGCTTAACGTAAGAAAATAGTTTTGCCCCGCTTTGTCACGATTGAGAATTTATCAAAGCGTGCGATGATGATGAACAAAATCTTAAAATAAATAATCTGTTTTATTTTAATTTGTTGTTTTCGCCAACCATTATTGAGCGTATAGATAATAAAATCGTGAATATCATGTTAACGACAATTTTACACCGGCAACAAGCAAATACAGAGAAAAATAACGCGAAAAATATGACTTTGAAACAGAATGAAATAAAATAGCAAGCATTGGATATATGCACCTATAGGTACAGTCTAAGAAAATTCACTTAAACAAAGTAATAATAATTATCGAACAATGATAATTAAGTTACAGACGTATTTACAGCATCACACTACTAGTACAAACCGAACCTAATGTGGAACAGTACTATAGTAATACGCGTATTACTACCACACTACTGCTACTAGTACTGCTCCTACACTACTGCTACTAGTACTACTCCTAGACTACTGCTACCATTACTACTCCTACACTACTGCTACTAGTACTACTCCTAGACTACTGCTACTAGTACTACTCCTAGACTACAGCTACTAGTACTACTCCTAGTCTACTACATACTACTACTGTAACTGCTGCTATTACTACTGCTACTACTACTCCTCCTATTATATTATTACTTGCAGCACAAGAATTGTCATATTGATTACACACTTAAAATTAATGTGCCTTATAATACATATACCTAGAATTTGTTTTCCGTTGGATGAACTGTCTAATCAACTAACTGAAAGAATAAATATATATATAAACTATCTTTATCTGCCAAATTCACTTACCCTGTAACAAATAGAGTGCGTGTATACATTTATATTTTATACTACATTTTAAATATATCTGCCTTTTATTATTAGGTCTTATGTTACTGTGTATCACTATATTTCTTTCACTTCTGCCATGTGGGCAATTCGAGCAATATATTAATTAAATTAATTAGAACCGACGGAAGCACAAAGTAAATTGTATCCGTTATACAAAATGAAAAACTGCATTTTGCGGACCTCTCAATGACAGAATAAACTTCTTTCCAGAGCTCTCTTTCCTAAACTGGTCTTCCATAAAAAATAATCTGCACCAATATTTGTATCAAACTTTCACGGTCACCTAATTAAATGGCAAAAATACTGCGACAGGTCGATCGAATGAACCGAGCCGAACCACGCACTATCAGCGTCCAAAATTGCGAAACGTAAACGAACGTACGATAAACCGATTAAATTCGCCACCCTTGTGACCTTCTCATCCTGCATCGACCCCCGATACACATTATCGATTTCTTTTTATCGAAAACCTGGCCATTCGACGGTGTATATAAGCCGCTGAACGACATGATTCCATCAGCAGTGCTTCAACGTTGACGAAGATGATGAAGCTAGCGTTCGTAGCTTTGGCAGTCTTCTGCCTGGTCGGCCAGATTTTGTGCCGTCCGCCTGACGATGAAACCGTGGCCGACAAGGTTTACCTCACGAAGCAGAAGAACCTCTATCAGCTTTACTTCCACGCCGACCAACCTACCGTTTACTTCGGGGAGCTCTACGAAATAGCACGCAACTTCGACCTCGAGAAGAACATGCTCAACTATGAGGACAAGGTAAGTTCATTCAGCGGCCATTCCCATTGCTACTTGGCAAAGTGGGGTCAACTATTGTCGGCAGATATATTTGAAGGAACCACTTTAAATGGTCCTGCTATAGAACGTTCAAGCAGCTCATAGTAGTGTCAGGATATGTGTCCGCTTACTAATTCCTGGTACCAGCCATATATCCGGAAATTGCTGTATTAGTCCCAGTAGCGATGCTATACCTATTCTTCAAGTAAAATCTCAGTAAATGAAATGCGGCATTCATTCCAACTTACATTGTCCCCCCTGTTATTGCTACGCCCATGTTGTCTCCTTTGGACCCCGTCAACGTGGTATATAATTCTCTCGCAAGCATTTCACGAATAATGTCATCCGCAGGAGGCAGTACTCGAGATGATTCAGTACCAGAAGTTTAACTTACTTTACCCACGTGGTGAAGTGTTCTCCGTCATGGATCCGCACGTAGCCCGGCAAGCCGTGGTCCTTTACCGCCTGCTGATCAGCGCTAACGACTACGACATGTTCTACGTCACCTCTGTCTGGGCTAGATTCTTCATAAACGAGGGAATGTTCACATACGCCTTCAGCGTGGCTATGATCCACCGTCCCGACACCAAATTCATCAAGATGCCGCCCCTGTACGAAGTACTGCCGCACTTATTCTTCAACGAGGATGCCATGAACAGCGCCTACCACATCGCCATGGGTGACACAGGTCAGCGATGCGAAACATTTCTCAGTCCCCGAAAATCGGTCCTACTTAACTAACTGTAAAAGAGTTGGATAAAGGGGTTACATTACAGTATAATGATCGCAGGGCCGGCTGCTTATGATATAAATGTTTCCACTTTGAACAGCCAACGTGATCAAACCTCCAAGTGACATCGACACGTACATACTTCCGACGAACTACAGCGGTCGCTACGTGCCCAGAGAGAACGTCCACGAACAGGCAGTGAACTACTTCATCGAGGACGTTGGTCTGAACGCATTCTACTTCGCCATGAACCACCACTTCCCAACTTTCGTGGCCACATCCTACAAATCGATGAACTTGCAACCACAGATCCGTGGTGAATTCTACTTCTTCATGCACAAGCAATTGATGACGAGGTACGGTCTGTTGCGGATATGAAAATGAACGGCAGAGTACTGACTGCCAGCTCGAACGCTAGCTCTTGAATATTTGCAATTCTGCTGTATTACCACCTAGGACGAGACGATAATCTTCCCCGCATTCGATTCACAGATACTACCTTGAGAGACTGTCCAACGAAATGGGTGAAGTTACGCCTGTGAGCTTGGACAGGCCTATCACCATTGGATACTACCCTACCATGCACTACAGCAACGGTCGTCGTTTCCCCGACAGAGACACACACAACGTCGTACCTGTTGAAGTAGAGAAGTACACCCAGGTAAGCATTTTCGTTGACTTCGAATAAAATAGTAGGCGCGTGAAGAAAAAAAGTGGAAACTGTTGTCTGGCCAAGGGTAAATCATAAGGGAAGCTTACCTTTGACACGAAATTACAGAAAATCAAGGATCTTCACTCGAGAATCGCGACCGCCATCGACACTGGTTTCGTTATCGACTCGAAGGGCAAACAAGTGAACATTTATACCGAACATGGATTGAACATTCTTGGCAACATCGTCCAAGGTAACGCTGACACTGTAAACCGTCAAACCTACGGAAGCTTGGACTTACTTAGCAGAAGAGTCTTCGGATTCAGCATGAAGTCGGACGACAAATACCACTTAATCCCATCCGCCCTGGAACTCTTCTGCACCAGCCTTAGGGACCCAATCTTCTTCAGCATGTACAGGAACATTCTCGGCTACTACCACAGGTTCGGCGTCTTTTCTCTCGCATAAAAACCAACTTTTTCAAACCTGATCAAACCCGATCAAACCGAGCCCAAACCTCGCCAAACTTGATCAAACCGAGCCCAACCCTCGCCAAACCCGATCAAACCGAGCCCAAACCTCGCCAAACTTGATCAAACCTCGCCCAAACCTCGCCAAACTTGATCAAACCTGGCCCAATCTGCTTCAGCATTACGTTCTTTTTCTAGATACAAGGAGAATTTACCCGCATACAAACCAGAAGACCTGTCCTTCCCTGGTGTGCGTATCGATTCAGTGAGCGTAGACAAGCTGATCACATACTTCGACAAATTCGACTCCATGCTGAACAACGGAGTATCCATCCGCAGCCAGATGGAAGCCGACAGCAGCATCACCAAGGCTCGTCAACAGCGTTTGAACCACAAACCATTTACCTACTACATCACACTCAGGAGTGACAGGAACACCAAGGCAGTCATCCGTATCTTCCTGGGACCTAAATACGACAAATTCGGAAACGAGTACGACCTGAAAGACAACTACATGAATTTCGTGGAATTGGACCAAATCATCACTGACGGTGAGTGCATCTTTCATTTGTCGTTTGAAACCGGGAACGTTTACAGTAGTTGAAAGTTAGTACCCCAGTCCCAGAAGGACCTTCCACTTGCCGTCAAACTTATTGCTACTAGTATTAAAGTACCTATCGCTGCCAATCAGTTTCCTTTGTCCCATGCTAACACCTGTAACACCATAGTCCTCCTGTTGCAAGGTCGTGTTTTACATTTTGCAATTATTCACATTACAGTGAAAGTCGGCACCAACGAAATTGAGAGACACAGCTACCACTCGATCTACACTGTACCCGACGAAACACCCAGTAGAGTGCTGTACAAGAAGGTCATTGACAGCTTGGACAATGGTTCAGTCTTCAAGTACCATACACATCCGTACGGTTTCCCTGACAGACTCACCCTGCCAAGGGGTACACCCGAAGGAATGGAATACAAGCTGTTCATCGTTGTCTCGCCATTCAATGAAGCGAAATCCGTGGTCATCGACTCTCCAGTTTTCGGTAATATGGTGTTGGATGGCCGTCCTATGGGATTCCCCTTGGATAGGCCTGCCAAAGCCCTTGACTTTTCGGCGTTCAACACGATATTCAAGGATGTCGTCATCTATCACAAGGAGATGGAGGAACTGAATGTTGTCGCTTGAATCTCCCCCTTAAGTTGTCCGCGATACTTAATTCGTTAGCGACCAAAGAGGAAAGGAGTAAAAGATGTAAAAAACTATTAAATAAAATAAATAATGAATTTTACTTCTTGCGTTTCCTTCTTTCCATGGAATATACTGGAGACCTCGGCTGGGTCCAATTCTGAGGAAATTGACTTTTACTTTTTCAATTAAGTTCCAATATATTGGACCACGTTTAACCCTTCAAGTGTTTAGTCCGTACGTCGTATAAATATGCAAATCATCCGAAGAAACATATATTTTCATATTGCTTATATTAAAACGAGACGATTTACGGCTTAAAAAAAGATAGGTGCCTTTTTAACCACTTTGCGTGATTTTAGTAAGCACTTAAAGGGTTAATAAGCCTCCAACATTTTGTTGACACCATAAAAGTTTGGGTAAATGTTTGTTCACAATGAATTATGGACAGCAACAGTTTCTTTAAATCCTGATTCAAGGTTCGTAGAAATGGATTAAAAAAATAATAGAACGACCCAACTTTAATGTTGACGTTTTAGTTTTCAACGTCTCCACTCTTTGTTGCGTCTGAAGGTGATAATGACATCAACTCTTTTACCCCGTAATCAATGACGTGGTTAAAAAGTGTCTAAACTTATAAGATTCAAAGTAACTTTTACTACTTTCCGGAGGACACTGGAATTTCGAACTAATTTAATTCATCCACCGTACAACGTGATAATTCTTTTTACCAACTCTAAGCAACGATATACTATTCTGCATTATGTGTATGCCCGGCACAATAATTTCCTCCGTGTTCGTAATCTTTTGATAATTAATATAAAAACCACCGGCTTCGATAATTCTCCTCGCATCGTGGTCCGTTTTGAAACATTTCACTTGCTTAGCTAATTCGAACACGGTTATCCCTGGTTCCGCGACAATTTCTGTTATACTGGTCACGTCTAATATCTCCAACAGGTCTCGTAATTTCATTCTCGACAACGAGTCCGCCGATTTGTCGTAGAGTACAGCAGATGCTGTTTTCGCAGCAATCAGTCCATTATCTGAAATAAAACAGGATCAAACATTACTGTGCCCTATCTCTAGAATACATCGTCGAAACTTCGTATTAAAATGCCTCGACGTAACGTGACATTCCCACAATTTGCTAATTTGTGTCAGCTTACCTCCGTGAACAAGTAACGTAACTTTC
Source organism: Nomada fabriciana (assembly GCA_907165295.1). Classification (NCBI taxonomy): domain Eukaryota; kingdom Metazoa; phylum Arthropoda; class Insecta; order Hymenoptera; family Apidae; genus Nomada; species Nomada fabriciana. The sequence goes on along the minus strand of OU015699.1, from coordinate 7,283,231 downwards.
TCAGCCAATGCTTTCTGCGCAACTCTCTGCTCTGGGTTCTTCCAATGAAGCTCCATGATATCTTTGATTCTCGTCACAGGCATAAACGTAAAGAAGTACAGAAGCTTCTCCACATCAGCGTCTTCAGCTCTAACGAAGTATTGATAAAACTGGAAGCTAGACGTTTTGCTAGGCGACAACCAAACCACGTTGCCCGTGGATTTGCTGAACTTCCTCCCACCCTCCGCCGTGATCAACGGCAACGTCAAACCGTAAACTTGTTTCTTGGCGTGTCGTGTAACCAAATCGTAGCCCGACACTATGTTTCCCATCTGATCTTGTCCGCCGACTTGAAAATTACAGTTGTACGTCTTGTGCAGGTGTAACCAATCGTACCCTTGGAACAACGGATAACAGAATTCGGTGAAGCTCATTCCGCTGTCCGATTGTAATCTGGCCTGCACGGACGCTCGACCCAGCATCGTGCCCATTCTAAAATACCTTCCAATGTCCTTGACGAACGAGGTAAGATTCATGTCCTTGTACCATTCCATATTATTCAAAATCTTTATCGGGAGCAAAGTGTGGGGTCGCCTATGGAAGAATTCGTTGTGGTTCGCGATGACTCTGCAGATGTCGTTCCTGATGCCCAACAAGTTTTCCTGAAGGACAGCCTGCTCCAGATCAGCTCGCTCCGACTTTCTGTAACTCGGATCGCCGATCAAGCCCGTCGCCCCTCCCAATAGAATGATCGCCTGATGCCCGCAGCGATGCCAGTGCAGAAGATTGATGAGAACCAATAGATTGCCTATGTGCAAGCTCTCCGCAGTTGGATCGAAACCTGAGTAAACAACCTGCGATGGGTTCTGCCATAGTTTTCTTATGTCTGTCCTGGAAAATTATTTCCCCTCGTAACAATGTTTACGTACATGAATGGGACGCCGCGATTTTAAATAGATCGAGAATAATAATACACCGTGTTGAAAATCGTGATACCTCGTAAGAGTGAATTGATACAATGAAAGTAATTGTATATAAGAGTTGTTGAATGATATTACTTACTCGCAAACTTGAGGGAAAATATCTTCGTACAGTTGCCTATTGTCGTTGTCTAATACATATTTGCCGGAATGTAAACGTCGGATTCCGATGTGTCTAACAATTGAACGTAACCTTAAAGTGTTATTCATTATCTAACTATTTCCTTCCTATTCGAAGAATGTTGAAACTTCAAATTGTCGCACAAGTCATTTATTTGGGCATTATCATTCGAATCATTCATTCACAGTATAGTTTTAGATGTGCGAGTACGACCATCGGGAACTATAACCTCAATACGTGCTTTTTGGTTATGTATCGTAGATACCGCGATACGTTCGAGGCGGGAAATTTTAAAATGGCTTAAATAGGCTTCTGTTACAAGGCTCAACAACAGCGACACGTATCGGATATTAGTGAAGAGATTTCAATACTGCCAGCAAATGAACAAACGAAATTAACGACAATTGATATTTCTGAAATTTACCTGCCCAAAGATGTGTTATCTACGGAGAAAGTTTTAATGTTTAATTAGCCAGAATTGCTAATCCGTAAAAATAAGCTTTTACTGCAAAATAATTTGCAACAGTTTAGCCAATTGTTCATTTCTAATTAATGGCAAAATATAAGGTCGATTTGCCAAAATCCAAATTCGGCAAATTTTCAAGAAGAAAGAATTAATATCGCTCTGTCACATTCAGTTAAATTTAATCAGCAAATTAGATCAAGAGTAACAAAACTTTTATGAAAAATAAAGTTCCCCCCATATTTATGAAGAATTTGTTAACTAATAATAGCTCATCCGGAGGAATTCGAGGTATTGAACCACGCCTTAACAGTTATACAATTCATTGTTCCATTAATTTCGTAACACTTTGTTGCAACGAGACGTTCGAGAAAAAACACCTCTTGCGAGCGCAACAGCTTTTTGCGATCCAGATAGAACGTGTCTCTAATAATCCAACAGCCACCAAAACAGGTGACTGACTTAATAGATGGCGTAGTTTGTCACCGCTTCCTGTGATTTCCCTTCGTGCTGCGCGGCATTTTTGTTTAAATAAATAATAACAAGTGGCCTTTGCGAACAGGTGAAACGTGGATTGCACCGTTAAAAGGACCATCAAAGGATAAATAGATCCTTGGAAATTGCCACAGTCGATCCAGCGATTGCGCGACTCTGTCGGCTCGAGAAACTTCTGCGTAACTTCTCGATCCTGTTCCGCTCGGTCATCCCCGTTCGCGCATGCGTACACCGCACTTTATTAGAGGCGGTCGACTACAAATTGAATTATGAAAGCGCGGCATGTAACTCGACGAAACGATGCTACATTCTGGTTCCAATTGGGGCGCAATAAATGCACAACTATTCGAGCTGGAATCCTTGTATCGCGACGTGATCGATTTAATTAACAATTTTCCACTGGACCGTGGAAGCGAAGAGCCGCTGAGATAGTTCAATTAATTAAATCGCTTGCTGTGGGAATTCGATTGGCTCGAACAAATATTTGCAATTGGCTTGGATCAGATTTCTAAATAAATCAATTATTCGTGATTTGTTTCAGTTACCCCTGTCGAGAATTATTGTTGCAAACGAATGAATTGTTTCTTAATTAAATTAATGTATGCGATACTTTTAATTGCCTCTGAAGCTTTTTAAACATTATTACTCCATTTCGTCAGACCAGGGTACGTTTTCAGTAAATTGTTTGAAGCGTCGTTCATCACGCTGAACACCTACTTTCCTCTAATTACTACTGATGGACAGAAAAACGTTTCAATTCACCTGGATTGTTCGTGGAACCTTTTCCATAAAAGGGAATTTTATTTCGCCCGCATACGTCACCACAAAACTTCCTTTCTAACGCGCTTGCATCGTCTCTCTTTTGTAAGACGAACCGCACTATGAGACTCTGCTCCGTTTTCCCATGACTCCGTTTCACATACAGATCTGATAAAAAAAAAAAGATACCTGTTTTCATCGGGAGTACTGACATCGTTACAGTCACTATTACTTTTGCCCATCCTATTACGCATCTTTCGCGAGTTGTTCTTTTTTGCAAATTTACCCATTAAATTATTATACAATTATAAAATTAATATTGCAAAATTTACGCTTCAAATTATTATACAATTTGGTCGTTTTAAGATTTTGAATTTGAAGATTTAAAGTATAACCTAAATTTAATTTAAACAAAATTAAGTATCTAACATTTAAATAGCAATTTTAGGGAGCAAGATAACAATATTTATTATTACTGTATTAAAAAACAAGACAAAAAAATGTAACTTTTTGACATTGCTTTAAAAATTCTGCAAACTGATTTATGGCATGTGAAGTGGTGATTTCAATTTATCATCTCATTAACATAATAGAGATGATGAGATACTTTATATACTGTTACCGCAATCGTAGCTGAATCATAATTTTCGCGAAGAATAGAAGAAAAACGTTCATAACTTCTTGCAAGACTATTTAAGAACACTTAATTAAAAAGGCAAAAAAAACCAACTTATATTAACAAATAAATGCATATGCATTTTTTTAATATTAAAATATAAAGGGAATTATTATATATAAACATCGTATGTCGCATAAAAATATAAAATCGTTGCAATACATAAACAATTGCAACAACCATTTACATTGGCAATAATAACTAAACGGTACCATCATTCAAAATGTTTCGTTTACCAGGAGATCCAAAAATTAATGAATACGTCCAATCAGTTTCACGATTTCTAAATTCCAAATCAATCTCACGATTCTCAACCGGCAAGTAAATACATATACGAGCAAAATATAAGATATGCACCAACTGCCACGAATAAACCAGATATAATTATACAAGGTGTCGATACGAATTACATACACGCCGGATTAAGCAGTTTCACATTCGCTAAAACCAAAAATATACGGCCGGCATTAACGTCAACAGCATCTCGGGTTAATCAGGTTCACCGCATTCGATTATCCTGCCTGCTCGCCAATAAATCATCCGGCCTCGCGGCATTTAAATTCCGTTTCATAAATCAGGAAATACAACCGTTGACGCGAGTCTGTGTCTCGTCGATAAATCAGTCTCGAATCGCAACAGATATTACCGTTTAACCGTAACCGGGTGTTGAAGATGAACGGAATCACGGGCAAATAAATCTCTGTGCATGTACGCCGAGAGCGCGATGCGCGCAATTGCAATTGCAAACACGAGCGTAGGCCACGCACACAAAGGTGAAATCCTGTGTCAGTTTCGTTTTAGGAAGTAGAAAGGACGGAGGAAGTTGTGAATTGTTGCCGTACGGAACGGAGACGCCGATTAAAATTGGCGAATTAATTGCAACCGATAGGTTAGGCAAGGGAAACGGGAGGAGCGTTAATTCGATTGATTTCGTTTCAATTATTAGAGAATACAGCATTCTTCTCGTTGTTATCATAATGTCGTTCCCGTTGGCAGGCGAACGAAACGCGGCGAGAAATTGATGTTTAACGTAAGCCGACACGTCGGTGTCAGTTTCGATTTCCTGCAAATTCCCTTTCTAATGCACTGTCGCTTTTTTATTGTCTTTAAGATTCTACGCCACGTTCCCATGACCGTTTCACATGTATTATTTACAAACACGCTCTTCCATGATTCATCTTCGATCAAAATTTCACTCGAAAATTATTTCGTTTCGCAACGCGATCCATTCTCTCGTTAACGCTATTGTTGCACCATATTTGAGGACCCGTTGCCAGAAATTAGTCGGTACCCACGAGCGTAAAAGGAGAGCAACGTTCAGCTGTCTTTTGGAACTAGCTTTCACCATTTCATCGAAAATAATCCCAGCCTACGAAAATGCATGATGGGCAAACGATCTGCGCACGAATTCAGCAGAACACAAGAAACGACAACTACTACTGATTACGAGACCGAACTGATTTTCGACTTGCTGAAAATTCCCTTTCTAACTCGACGTCGCTTTTTACTCGCCCTGGGATTCAACTCGATGTACCCATGGCCGTTCCGCATTTCGATCGGACGATGGAATCCAAGAACCTTTCTACCTTGGAGCGGTTCTTCTAGCGGGACGTCCGGCGTTGACTGATCCACACACGTAAACGCAGTAACACACTTAGGCATACACGGTCGTAACTTGAAGAAGCTTCTAGGTACATTACTTTTCCCATTCACCAGACTTACGCGGTTGGTTACGTGCTCCGTTCGTTATTATACGCTCTGTACGCTATCTGTGTACGGGATGTCTCATTCTAGAGCCGCAATTAAATCGACCGCTCTTTCTTGCGATTCCTTGTCGCAGTGGTTCTCAACTGGACTGCGGGAATCCCCCGGGTAACCGCGGCACCACCCTACCTATATCACCACCTATATCAGTCCTAAAATTCGTGTAACCTGTTATAGCACGGTATAGCACCCTACAACGCGGTTAGAAAATTGAGAAATATTCGTATTTCGTCGAGGGAAGCTTTGGTAATTTCGCATCCTGAATTTTTGGCTTAGGGTTTCGCGAAACTCGAGTTTTGAGAAACTTGAAGACCGTGTTGTACGGGGGATAATTATATACGCGTATCAGAGGAAAATTTATTTTCTTGAGTATTAAATACACTAAATGTGAGAAGTTATTGTCATTTTTTTTTTAACCACTCTGATAAACGATTAACACTAGAAATACCAAGGGGATCAAAATGACTTGTTTCAGATTTCCTGCTTTAGATTAATTAATATATAGGTATCGTTGCAGCAATTTATGATGTATTTTAATACGACAGAATTATATATCTCTATCTAATGTCCATTGAACGACTTTCGTGTACATAATCTGTCTAACGTATGCTACCTGAATAATTCCAAAATGTATCACTAGTTCTAGTGTTAAATTAGAAATTATTTACAAGTAATCGTATTACAATTGGTAACTCTCGCACAGCTTAGAATAAATGAAAACGTTGCGCGCACAAGGTCGTGAAATTATATTAATTGCCGTAACACGTCACGCATACTTGAATTTCATAGACGCAACCCACTACACTTATCTTTCAATCTTATTTCGTGGCAGTGGCTTGAATTACGTTACACTTAGGACCGTTTAATTAAAAAAACGTAATAGGCAGGTAGCTAAGTAAATGAAATCACGGGCACGTCAATAAATCGTCATACTTTTATTTAAATAAACAACAATGAATAATTAAAGTTACATTAAAACTAGTCTAAACATTCGCACACTCAACGCATGTTTGCAAAAATAAATAAATAAATAAATAAATAAAAAAGACAAATTACAATTTTCGCTACATAAAATCTATTTCTCCTTTCCACAGAAATAATTCGAACTCTTCAACGAACAAAAACTCGAAAACCCCCAAAAAGAAGAGTACATACCGCACCATATACGAATTACAATTATACATTACAATATTCCACCATAATAATCCGGTAATTTCAATGAAATTCTCACCACGATTTCGAAATATTCCACTGAAATTATCGCAACGATAATTCGAACGTGTTAATTATCACGCTCGCGCGAAACCAATTTTACTACGAAACAATTAACGTACACCGTCACGGTTTCGTTCGATGATCCGCGAAATACGGAAAGCAATGACGATTCACAGGCGACAGGTATCGCGCTCATCTCCGCGTTACGAAACTGAAAGTCCTCCACTTCCTGCGAGGAAGTCTCGTCCTCGAACGGAGAAAGGGAACCTCGAAAACGAATTTGACCCAAATCATCATTTTTTTTTTTTACCTTTTCGTGAGTGCGACGTACACGTGACTTTCCTTTCTTTTTATTTCTTTTCTTTCGCGACGATCTCACGCATCACCTTGATTATATCTATCATTCGATTGTTAAATCTCGAGAGAGGGCTACCGTGCTTGCCACCAAGAGGACGGGGGAGGGGGAGGGGGGCCCCCATGGATTCGTTTCTTAATCATTGATCGATGGAGCAACGGGAATATTTCTTTCCCGTTCGTTCAAATACAATTTGTTCATTTCGATTTTTTTTGTAATATTGTTAAGCTCTCTGTGCTTGCAGAATTATGCGTTGGCGAAACGTGCTTGGGTTTGGGTTTGTTTAGCTCGTGGAACGAAAAAATTCGGACAGAATATGAAGCCTGATGGTTTTTTCAAGCCGTAACGGTCAGTTTGGAGAACTGTCCAACGGCGGCATATAATGTACGCGATTAGCAGCTCAAATGCTGTGCGATAATTCACACTTTCTCGTTCTTTACGTTTAAATAAGCGACACGTAGTAGATGAGATCAAAGAAATTCTGTTGCTGCGATTAAGGATAGTTGTGATGAATTGTGGAAATGGTATATTACCATAAAAATATTATTTAAATAATACAAATCGAATTGTTTCAAACGAAGTCCTTGTATAGGCTTTAGAAAATTATAATGATTATTGTAAAATTGTATTAAAATTTCACATTGAAATATTATTATTATTTTACTATTGAAATATTATTTTACATTTCGTCTATTAAAAGCAATATTTTTTCAAATTTAAATTTCACTCCTATGATACTCCTATTCCGCTGTTCTTCCCATGTTTTTTTTACCAGCCCAGACTAATTTTTCTATAGCAGGCCCATAAAACTTTCACGAGAGAAAAATATCGCAGAGTTCGTTTAAAATATTATTTAAACAAAAAACAATTTATTACGCAGTTAATACAACATAACGAAGCAGCTGCAGCAGAATTATCGCATTAATTTTCTACCAACCTTTCTATTGAGGTATAAACTAATCCACAGTTAATTCTGTTTTTATAGAAATCTTTTTACACGATTTTGATCTAACACGTTTCGACCGACCGACAAAAAAGTTTATTTAAATTTAACCCTCTGGAGTTAAAACTTCCACTGCTATTTCTTCCTAAATTTTTAATTTAGCAACTATGTATCTACTATTTCGTTTATTTCGTTCAACTCGATGCAAAGTTGCAAAGTGATTGGAATTCGACGGAAGAAATAAAATAAAAATAAAAACGAACCATTTACAATCAAGCAAAGATTCAATGAAAAAATTGTTTGGAAATGAAAAATAAATTCTAGGAATAGAAAGTGAAATAAATATTCGTTCATTTGCCAATTCAACCTGCATACATTTTCTTTTACGTTAATAAAATATAAGGCCCAATTTTCCATTGGAAAAGTTCAATTTTCACAATACCAAAAAAAGCGGGACCTAACTTTCTAGTCACCCAAGGGGCCCAATTGCACTGAGTCCTCGCGTCACGGGCCCAATTGCACTGAATCCTCACGTCCGGGCCCAATCTTCTATTTCTCCCCACTACTTCCCCAATATAACCCATCCACCATGCAAAAACAGAAACGAGGGTCCCAAAGGGACCACCCCGTGTAGTCCCAGATAAGTACACCAAAACAGCCCACACTGGGCCTCATTACGCAAACCAACAAATCCTCTCTATTCCTCAGAAACCTTATTTCCACAAGAATTACTACAGCCAGGCGTTAGGTGAATTTAGAAAGTGCCTATCCTCGATCCCCTCAAAAAAAATCCAATCACTGACCAAAACGATCTGTTTATCAATGAACAAAGAGCAATCCTCAAGGTTCAGGGACGAGAGTCGTCCGAAACGAAAGGGTCCCCTAGGGTCCGCACCGAGCACGCTCGTGGAGATTGACGGAGGTGGGAAAAAGAGGAGGAAAAAAAAGGAAAAGAGAAAAAAAAAAGTCTTGGGAAGAGATCGGTGACAGTGGCGAGGAGAAAGAGGAAAAGAGAAAGAGATTCGCCAGACGGTCTCATCAGCATAGGTGATGGGTCGAGATGCGAGTGGGGCCAGGGTTGGTATAAAAGGGGCCCCGTGGCATCTGTAGAGCATCAGTCCTCAAATCCAAGGAACAGCAGCAACCATGAGGGCATTCATGGTGAGTTCGTACTTCCAACTTATCCGACCCTCACTGAACCCTTGCCTGTCGACGTCCACTTCCGGTTCACCTGATGTACCATCTCTCTGGTCGAGCTTCCTGTATCGAATTTCTTTTCTCTCTTCTTTACACCAATTTCTGGGTTGCCCCAAGTCGAGTCCTGTTTCCCTTTCGGTAGTATTAATGTCTTTCTCTGCTGAATTATCGAAGAATTTTGTTTTATTCCAAGTTGTTTCATTTTATATTGTATGTACCTTTCGGTAGTATTAATATCTTCGACTAAATTTTCTTTTTATATTTCCCATTTGATTTTCCCTGGGTCAGAAGTATTTCCATCAATTTCCTATTATATATATTTCGTTTTAATTATATTGCCTCCTCTGCAAGATTTAAGAGTTATATAACAAACAATCTCGAAACTCGAATTAAAATCCAATTAGGACCATTAGCAATAACGATAACAGTAATAATAAATCCAGTAAGTGACTTAATCCAAACTGCTGGAGATTTCGTTGCAATCATATCCGCTCGGTATCGTTCGATTCAGAAGCAAAAGCACGGAAGGGGGGCAAGGAATTGCAGGATAAATCGTGGACAATTGTCTCCGCGTGAAAGTAATACCCACATACGTGAGACTCGTAGAGATGAAAGAGAAAGAGGCGGAGGGAAAAGTAAAATGAGAATTCGTGGAGAGCATAGAAAGGGAGAGGGTACGAGAGAAAGTAGTGGACTAGTGGGGACGCTCACGACCCAGAAGGCGATTAATAGATACGTACAATCGTACACAGTCAATACAAATATATCTGACAGGATGATCCCATCGATACTCACGATTACGAAAGCCCAAGCAGAGCCAAGGATTCAGCTGAAAGTCCAGCTGAAACCTAACCCAAAAACAAAACCTCTCCTAACCTCTATCTCTAATCAAACCTAACCTCTACACTCTCTACTTGCAGATCGTCATTCTCGCCGCATCGGCCATGGCACGGCCCGAGGCAGGTTACTCCTACTCCCAGCCTAGCTCCAGCTACGGAGCACCTGGTGGTGGATCCACCGGTATCGGCGGTGGATCCATCGGTATCGGCGGAGGGCACGGAGGTGGACTCGGAGGTGGACTCGGCGGTGGACTCGGCGGAGGACATGGTGGTGGACTCGGCGGTGGACTCGGCGGAGGACATGGAGGTGGACTGGGCGGTGGACTCGGGGGTGGACTCGGCGGTGGATTCGGCGGAGGTTTCGGCGGTGGAGTAGGCGGAGGTGTTGGTGGTGGATTCGGCGGTGGATTCGGCGGTGGACTCGGCGGAGGCATTGGAGGCGGAAGCGGATTCGGCGGAGGTATTGGAGGCGGAAGTGGATTCGGCGGTGGATCCCTGATCCAGAAGCACATCTACGTCCACGTGCCGCCACCAGAGGCACCTGAAGACAGGCCGATCAGACCAATCGCGCCTATCGCGCCAGCCCAGAAGCATTACAAGATCATCTTCATCAAGGCACCCACTCCACCAACCCCAACTGCCCCAGTTATCCCAGCCCTTCCCCAGCAAGACGAACAGAAGACTCTGATCTACGTTTTGGTTAAGAAACCGGAAGAGGCGCCAGAGATCACCCTGCCCACTATCACACCCACCCAACCCAGCAAACCGGAGGTTTACTTCATCAAGTACAAGACCCAGGTAAGGACGTTGAAAATCACGAATCCGAAGCCCCCCCCCAAATCCAGGGAAACCCATCTTACCCAATTACCACCTTTCAAAGCTAATCAAAATCCCAGTCTCCTAATCTTCAATCCCAAATCCCCCTGATTCCAAAGATTCACAAGTATACCAGTTTCCAGAGCACAGGAGACCCAATCCAAACCCAACCGAAATCCCCTTAAAATCCCAAACTCACGGAAGCGTCTCTTTGAAATTACAGAAAGAGGTTACGTCCGGCGGTGGTGGCGGAACTGGAATCGGCGGTGGAATTGGCGGTGGAATCGGCGGAGGAATCGGCGGTGGAATCGGTGGTGGAATTGGCGGTGGAATTGGCGGTGGAATTGGCAGTGGAATCGGCGGTGGAATCGGTGGTGGAATCGACGGACACGGTAGCAGCGGCCCAAGCGGACCCAGCACGTCATACGGGACCCCCGGCGCTTCAGGGCCTTACTAGTCACTTGAAATGCCCAATAAACCCACGCAGCTCCTCCTCTACACGCAATCGAACCCATTTCTACGCCCCGCGACACGCACGCATTCACGGCTTCGGCCTAGGCTTCAGCCACGGCTCAACGGCGATCCTATTGGACGCGACACACTGTGATCCCTCGTGGACGACCGCGGCGACGGGCAGGAACAGAACGATCGATGGCAGAATCGATGGTACCAAGGGGATCCTGCTCGCGATTCGGAGTTACACGATTAGCAAGAGTTACTCAAGTACAACCACGATCATTATGATGACCGTGACGACCAGGATGATGACCACGATCATGACGATGATTATGATGATTATGATGATTACAACGACGACGATCATGATGATGATGACGATGGTGATTCTAATGGAGATTAGGAATACGATGATAACCAAGACGACGACGACGACATCTAGGATTAAATATTTTTTATACGTTACATTTTGCAAGAAAACGGTGGCGAAATAAAGCTTTTTTATGTATTTTTACATAAAACGTTGGTCTACTGATTTATGTCCTTCGACCCCTACCTTTCTTAGACAGTCGTGGCTAGGTTAAGCGGTTTAACACTAATTCTAGCTTACTTAGTAACGGTATAGTATGCAATGTTACAATACGAAACAGGATAACCTAATAAAAAAGTCGCCGGAGTATTGATTTCCAGTGAAATCGAGCATCGGATAGGTACACCATCTGTGTAACTAATTGTTTCCTGCAAATTAAGGAAATGTGAAAGCACGAGTGCTAAATCTTCCACTTGTTTGTTCGACAGTAATGGCCAGCGTGGTCGGAGGAACTCGTGAGCTTTCAGTTTCTACTATTTCAACTCCTTTTCACTTGTTTAAGAGGGCCAGAGAAAGTCGGGTATGAAATCAGCCATCGAGGGCAAACGTGCTTACCGAAAAACTAAAAATCACCGTGTTTTGCCAAAATAAACTTTCTATCAGAAATAACGTCAGCGTTCTAGTTTAGTGAAATAGAAGTGAATGCAAGATAGCTATAATGATTAATAAACTTTATTATTATTATTAATATCATAATCGATATTTACATTAATATATGTAAATTCTGTACTTTGAAACAAAAGATTGCAAACAACTACCGAAGTATAGTAAAAAAGAAATAGAAACTTGTTTACTGTTATTATTTGTAGGCGAAAAGGGTGTATTAAGTAATTACAAACTGTTTCCTTTCATATAACTGGAGCGTTTGATACGTTCGACTGATATTACAGGTTAGAAATATGTAAATACATAGTCTGGTCAGTAAGTGTTTAAAAAACATTACCGCACCGTCAGAGTGGAAACCGTAATATCCGCTATTATGATGATGCAATGATTGAAGTGACTGTCGAGATAACGATCAATGACAATTATGCCGGTGGCATGCGGTTATCTCATGACAATGATTACAGTAATCATATCTCAGGTGTAACGTTGAAAGTAATTGAAATAATATTGTTCTGCTACTGTAATATTCTATTTTCCTTTCGTTTATCGTGTAGAGGATAAGGATTGAAAAATTATAAAATTATTTCGCAATCGATTTATTGAAATTAATATTTTTTCGCATTTTATTTCTCCTAGTACCACATAAATATTGTGCAAACGATTATAACTTAAAAGATGTCATATTTCGTTACCTTAAAATTTCTGTATTTATTAACTAGTCAATATTGTTCAAATTTCGATTACATTCATTAATTACAAATGTTAATAAATCTGTTACGATGTGGATAAGAAAACGATTGATCGATAATCGTTTTTATAGTAACAGAAGAATTTTTAAAAGTAGTGTGGGCTACTCGAAAATTACAAAATTTCAAGGTGATTCAAAACGACGGGTGAAAGAGCGTTTGTCTTGCTCTTTGTCGTAATACTAGAAGGATTTGCCTATTCTGAGAGAAAGTCCTTGGAATGATTGGAATGGAACTCTATAAGAGATCGAAACAGCAATCTATTGCGAAACACAATTTACAATACACCTACAAAAGTTTCTCTATTTGGCTTCATTAATTATTCAGACCAAATATTTGTATTGCACCTATGTTACATGCTTCCGAACACCTACCCACAATTAATGTTTGGACCTGTATCTAAAAAGGAAATACAAACTTTGGAAAAAAAGATAACGAATGTTCAATAAGAAATTCGTTGCAAATTTTACGTGAAGTACTGTTAAATAAGTTAATACAATATATAATGTTAAAATAAAACGATACAACGATAAATATTGTATTCAAATTCAAATTTCTAATTAATAAATATAGCAACTGAAATTCAAAAGTAATCCAAAACTACAACCATACATGGTTGCCCTGTATATTACTTAACCTAGGCATAAAAGCAATTTCAAGAAACTATAAAACAGGCCCAATAAGTAAAAAGCAAACAGTGAACAAATGAAAACTCACTCTGCAAATCGAATGTAAATGGAAACGACGTTCTAGCCACCGTTTCGAAAGTGCTTACGCACATTTGCCAAACAGAATCTACGATTACGTTAACCAGGTGGTAAATACTAATTTGTGTACTATACCATGGCCAGCATGTTTCACGTGAATAAAGAGAAACCAAGGAGCCGCATGGTTTTCCATCATTTAATTCTGCGTATGATGAGATAAGGCATGTAAACGGCACATTGTGCAACGAATCCTGGCTCTCTGAAACATTATACAAGCTAGGAAACGTTCTGGCCCACGCCACCCCGTGTGGGAATTCCCCCTGTGGTCCACCGAGCCGCCATATTCGCGAGAACGCGTCATTATTGCGTCACGTGAGCGTGTCGTCGAAAGATTTGTATCAGCTGCGCACAAACTTGCACTGTTCTTGGCAACGAAGCTTGATATTATTCGCCGAGCGTGCAACGATTCGTGTAAAAAGACCGATCCACGTAATGTAATTACTACAGGTTACCGAAGTGAAGATTGAATTGAATTTAGCTTAAGTTCGAATTTTCGCGGTACTCCACCCAATAATTGCCAAATACTTTCAGGTCAAAACGAAGATCTACATTCCAAAGTTGAATTGCATCCACAACTCGGACAAATAGAAATATCTCCAACTGTACCAACTGTACTCGTCAGTTCATAATTCGCGTAAATGGTAGCCACCTAATGAAATCGCTCGGTACTTACAATATTTCCAAGATGGCCGCCGCGTCTATTACAGTCTGACGACCCCAGCAGCGATCGAGGGCTTCCATTTCCACGAGAGTAATCGGCGAAGGTTCGCCTAAGGTGTCTCGACCTCGGAGACGTTCTTGGTGAACGACTTCGCGCTGGCAAAGAGTGGGGTTAGGGGAAAGGGGAGCATCTGCTAGTCGTCTTCATCTTGATTAGCGGCGGTTTAAAGAATAGTGAAAGTTTCTCCTGCTTGCGTCACAACACCTTTCCCGAAGAAGACGCGGAAATCGACGCTTTCCTCTTGCACGAACCGATTCGTCTTTTTCCGCGACCGCCATTTTTGATCGTGCCGCTGTTTCGACGACTTTTTTCGCGCGCAGCGTTCGCCAAGGGTGTACGTGTGTACAATCGACGCCTTTGGCGGGCTTTGTGAAAGAGAAAGTGCACCTGCACGGTGATAAATCTTGGAACAGCGAAGGGTTATTATTATTATTATACGCTTCAGCGGTCTTGTAAAGGCTGTGAAAGCAAGTGGTTGATAGAAATTTGGACGAAGGTTTCGATGGAAAGGTCAATGACCTTCTTATGGGTAGTGTTTAAGTGAAGATGGTCTAGGATTTAATTCTTTGTTTTAGTATTTACGATTATTGTATTATATTTTGTGCTTCGTTTGGATTACGAATATTCATTGCGATATCTGTGTTTGAAAATTCCCGCCTTTTTGCTAATTCGCGGTTGGCTGAGCTATTATATTGCAGGGTAATGTAATATTATTTATACATAGGATGATTTCAGTCCAGTAGTTAGTTATCTTCCGATGCACGGTTCAGCACTTTCTATTTCAAAATTCTGTCTAATATGTATGCAAAGTGTCTGTAAAATTGATGATTTCCTTGAAGAAAGTTCTTCCCGTATATTCGCGGCTATGCTGTTCAAATCTGTAGACGCGGGAGAAAACGCTTAAAAATTCGTTTCTAATTAGAAGAAAGCGCCATTCGAATGGTATATTTGGGATCCCAATTTTCCAGCATTTACATTTCACATTATTATTGAATTCCGAGATAAAAATTCTGCCACTCCCGTGGGCTGTTTAAGAAAAAGCGTCTTTCATTTACGACTGTATAATCTATAGTGATTGGTTCGATTATGGCATAGATATTTCTACCCGATCCATTCGATGCGATCTCTCCTGAAATTTCATAAATCTCATTTTACAACTTTCTATGATCCATCTGTAACCCATAACCATTTTCTCAATACTAAACAACACCTGTACCACTCTGTTTCATAATTCCTTTCCAATCAACATCCTGCAGACGTCTCGAATTATCCGCCATGTCAATGACCCATGACGACCCCTAAGTACACTCACCAGAAGCTCTCCATTCCCAATTAGCCAGGTACACCTATCTGTTATGTTATAACTGTGCCCGATCCAAACCTAGCCTAACGCATACTTGAGGTTACCCTTCCCGTAATTATTAATCAGCTTTTCATTAATATTTCCATACGGAATTCATATCATTCCGCCTGCCCCTTCATGTAAACAAACCCACCCCTGCCTAGAATTTAATGCAAACATTACCTAACAAAGGAAAGGACGTTCTAAAGAATTAAGTAAAAATCGTTAGACTTTGTTCGAATTAAGGAGCGTGTAACCGTATCATACAGCCAGGGGCTATTCTCTATGCCCATAAGCGTCAACTGCAAGTCAGAAAATGATCAGTGAAAGGCCGAACCGTGATGATCGATACGAGCAGACGAGGAAGAGAATCAAGGGTAAAGCAACGATCGCCGCAATTCGGGGTAACTGAACCCCGTCAGAAAAAGAGAGAGAAGGTAAAGCGGACAAGGAGGTCAGGTCGAAATTCGTTCCGATTTTCTCGAAGGAGGTCGATGAATGACCTTTCAAGCCGGTCCGCTCGTCGTGGCTCTCTTTTTCACGTTACCTTACAGCGGTCGCATCGCTACGTATACATATACACATACCTGCCGTAAAGTCGAATCTCTATAACTCCCGAACTTCCATAAGAGCAGAGTTTTCTTCGTTTACTACATTTTCGTCCGGTGAACCTCTGTTGATCGAGAACTTCCATGGGACGAAACTTTTGCGATCGCAAGATTTCTTGTTTTCCCTTTAAGCATCGAGTTACCGACGTCCGATTGTGTTACTCTTTGGTCCCGCGAGGTCGCAGGAAGCCGAAAAGGAGCTTCGCGAGACGTCCATGTGAAAGTTGCCTCCCGGCAGACGTTACGCTCCCCTCTACGTCACTCTACCCCTGTTAGTTTTCCAGGGTTTCTCATCAGGCTAGATTTCTTACGAGAGCATCTTCTCAGCTGCGTAAGAACGTGAGAGAGATCACGCTTTCGTTTCCTTCTTCCTTTCACGTCGCTGCTGACGCATTCCGCTTTCGCCTCGATTCACGGAGCATCTGTATCCTCTTTTTCTTCCATCGTTGCCTGCTCCGTTTTTTCCTCCTTTCTCTTCTTACCCTGCTTCCTCTTCTTCTTCTTTGTCGAGTCGATAATTCGTTGGGAAGTGAAGATTCTGATCGATAGATGTAGCGAGCTCGCGCCACAATGGGTTCACCCCTCTCTGTGCGAACGTTGCCAATAGGCGATGTGATTGAATTTGGAAAGGTGCTTGTTCTTGTCGATTTAACTACGATCTGGGGCATGTTGGACAGTGGTCCGTTAATTGGTTTAAGATGTATCCTCCGTTTCTCTGATGTATACGTACATATTTATTATGTCTTGTTCCCTGGCTGGGATTATGTATTTAAGATAAGGCTTTATACGCGGACGTGTTAATTTCGTGATCGATGTGGGTCGTGTATTGCAATAGTCAATTGTTTAGTGATTTCATCATTTCTGTATTTGGCTAAAGCCATTTTGTCAAGATAATTTTTATAGAATACTATTATTAGTGCGTATGCCCGATCTGAAATCTAAAAATAATCGCTTGCTCATCTATTGTCCACTGGACGGACCATTGAAAAAGTGGTACAATTTACAGTTATGCGAATCGAGTGGCGAAATAAAAATAGTACAGATTGCAACGATTACAACTGGTTTGACGATAAAAAAGAATTATTGTGGATCGAACTATCTCGCATTCATTCAACCACGAGCAAATAGAATATTAAATCTGCAAAAAGCAATTCATGGAAAACTCAATGAAAAATGGGAGCTCTACATTATTTGCTAATTACATTAACTTCAATTATTCGTTAATAAGACGAGCAATCGTTCAATTTAGAAACAAAAATTCGGATAATGCTGTTTTCTTAGGATCAATTTTGATTTTCCCACGGAAAAAAGATTAACTTACGTTAAAGTAAGTTAAAAAGTGCCTCTCATACTTAATGAAGCTCTGGCTCTTGTTCGCTGTTCTGGTTTTTCGCTGCTGACCATTGAAATTTGGTCTAGTTAGCCGTATTCTGTATTTCATTTCACCCGTGTCCTATTCCTCTCTAAATTTCGCAAAATTGTTTTGCCGAGGTCGGCGAAGAGAATTCTAGGCACCTGAGATTGCTTCTTGCAGGTACTACATTCCATGACCTCGTCCTGCACTCATTCTCGTTTTGAAATACGCATAACCTGCGCGGAGAGTGACCATAAATCACACACGCCAACCTCACTATCGGCTCGTCGTGTTACGGAATTAAAATCTACCTGTGTACTGAGAATGTTTTGGCAGAATATTTACTAACGATTAACAATATTTAACAGTGCTTAATAGCAATGAATAATATTATTAAGTGGAAACAAAATTAATTGCAGAATTACAATTTTTTAAGAGTTTCAGAGAGTTGTATCTCAAAAACAGTCTCATTGAAGATAATTATTTTTCACATTTTCACCCTTTTTTCATTCACGTTCGTTCATATACTTCCTTCTGAGTTTAGTAATTAGTAATTATACAGATTGAAATTCAATAATCAGATATAAAGCCAATTATCGCGTTGAAATGACTGCGAAACATAGAAACCATGTGAAACTTAGAATGAGCGAATCATCCGGAAACGATTGAAACTCTAACAATTAATATTTGAAACAATAGACATTGATTAACAAACAATTTGACTTAATCTTCAGGTTGTCTGTCTTTAATTGCCTCTTATCTCCAATTCAAATCTAAATTTCTCCCGCCATACAATATTTCCTATCGAAATCGCCCTCGAACCAATTGCCGCGCCAAATTCTTCGAATAGCTTCGAAGGGGGTACATCTTCATGTTATTAATATTCTTACAAGTGGACGCGTGAAGGAAATACGTGGGTCAAATTTATATGTACAGAGGGAATTCGCTTACGCGTGGGAAAGCGCGGATTATTTGAATATTACGAAAGGGGGGTCGCGATGAAAACGACAAAGGTTGAGAAATACTGTGCTAAACAGTGTCGTAGACGCTGAATACGAAAAAGGAAAGTAGAGAAACGCAATTGGTATTTTGCTATTATGCAGCTTTATCGGCTCGACCGGGAACGTTTATTGGCCTTTTGACCTTAGCTTTCACTCGATTAGATCCTCTTCTTCCTTGTTTCACTGGTCGCATCCATGCGCGTTGCATCCACAAGCAACAGGGCCGGCTCTAGACGCCCTTATGCAAGAGTCTACACGGTGCCCCGGAATTATTATTATTATAATGCTCAACATGAATTAGTTACTTTGCGACTGTAATTAAAAACAGGGTAATTGTTTACATTAGAGGGGGGGGGGTTGCTGTGAACACCTGGATCACCTCTCCTGAGTACATAAATCCCAAAAGATTTTAGCCGTCCCTGTACGAAACTTATCTCGTGGGGTTTCTCTATCTTGTGGCTGATCATTCTTATCGGCTTCCGTTGTCGCCGTGTTAGTACTATGTTCATTATTGTTCCGCAGCAAATTGCCGTTGCACAACAAGATATTCGGAGGGAATTAGATTAAGACGCGGTTCGTCCGCGTGGGAGGAAATGGGGAGCCTGGTTTAATGGGACGCCATTAAAATTCCAGATTGCGTTATTTGCATAATTATCTTCATTTGAATGGGTTGCCCTGCCGCGCTTAATTGGCGAAATTATGAAACGTAATTTTGAACGAGTAAACGAAATATTTTTGGATGACTACGAGCTTGGCCCTTTGCATTTGCTATTATGGCTGCGCTTCCGGCAAGAACCGGTGGCCCGTGGAAATTATTTTGTTGGGAGGAATTTTTACGGAAGATTGAATTTATTAATGATAATGCTAATAAACAGTTTAGAGTGAATAGACTTAATTAGTGCAGCTTGCGTCAGTTCGTTTCACAAATAATTATGATACGCTAGTGAAATCACTCGCGAGCTAGAGAATTAGCCGGAGCTATTAAGAAATGCTTTAATTAGAACGTTCGAGACAAAGTAATGAGCAGTAATTCTTCATTAATTAATTTGCATAGCGATATAATTGTATCATCTTACTTTACGCAAATTATTCGCTTGGTATTTAGTACATAAAAATTGAAATGTTACTGTTATTCCTTTTTATTACACATTTCGTATATTGTCATAATTTAATAATTAAATAATTGAAGTTCAGTCGTAATTAGATATATTTATTTGTGGTTGTAATTTATATCTATTTGTTTCGCAGTCACAAATCTTGATAGAACACATAATAATATTTGGGTAATTAAGATATAATACATTGTAAAAAATATGATGGTCCAATCATATTTTAATGTAAAAATATTTCAAATCGAATAACAATTTTACAAATACAATCGAACATTCGTCGAACAATTCGGAATTACAATACAATGGATGAAATGTTTGGTATGCAATAACAAGTTTCGGAATAAAAATTGCTGCAATTTTAGAACGCAGCATAATTCGGTCATCCTACGAGATTTGTTCATTAATGTAAAATAAACAATCGAAACTTTGTGCTTCCATTAAATTCCTCGGGCACTATTCTAGGCAACTTCTAAACTACTTGCGAATTATTTAGTTTTCGCTAAAGAAGAACACAATTCTCATGCAGTGACCCAACTTCAATATTCGAGGAACGCTCAAGTACAAAAATAAAGTTTACAGTATATTATTACGGTAAACGAATTTGTCTTCGAAGATATATACAATTTAAACCATGTGCGAATAAAATTACCCTAGAGACAAGTCAAAAGTACAATACAATTCAACTTTCGTCTATAATTAATATCATTTATTGTAAATAGAAAACAATTTGATATTCGTCAGAATGCGAGAATTTCTTAAGAAAATTCAATTTAAGGGAAAATATTTCCCATCGTAATGTATAAAATTATCGATTCTACGCGCAGTAGAAAATATAATCGAACACGTCACGCAAACCGTTTTGAAATTTCTTTAAACTACGTATACATTCCGTGCTTGTATAATTCAAGTCGTTTCGTTTGGAAAAAAGTGTCTAAAATACAACACGTCCGCATTTTCTAATACTGCAGCTGCTCGATGTACAATGTCTGAACAAGCTAACAACAATTGACGATAGAAGTATTTTTCGAAGACCGGAAGTGTGCGAGGTCGAGCA
The DNA here is from genome assembly GCA_907165295.1 of Nomada fabriciana. Classification (NCBI taxonomy): domain Eukaryota; kingdom Metazoa; phylum Arthropoda; class Insecta; order Hymenoptera; family Apidae; genus Nomada; species Nomada fabriciana. The sequence goes on along the minus strand of OU015699.1, from coordinate 7,262,492 downwards.
ACTTGGGACGTAGAATAATAAAAACGCAGAACGTGCAAATAAATTAATGGTTCCTAGCTAAATCAAGGGTTCCTGATGAATTATAATTTTCTAAAAAATTTGTTCAATTTCGTGCAAAAATATTCGTGCAATTCCTTTTTCTACGTTCCCGATCCGTTAAAGACCATTTTGGATAATGTTAAAGGCGGCGCCAAGAGCCCAGCTTAATTCGTGGCCGCTGATCTTTTTGTAAAGCTGGATGAAAAAGGAAAATGATTATTACAGACAATAATAGATAACTATTAATATTGTGAGCAGCCTTTAATAACAATAACGCAATTGAAGTATTATTGCTGTTTGATATTAAAAACATTTTTCATCACGATATTAAATCGTGAACTGTTTTCGATAACAGGGTTGCTAAATTACCGACCACCTTTTTATCGAATTCTTGATATACTTACATAAAGCTTCGTTGTGGGATCCAGGCCAAATCCATCGCGTAGAAGAACGTAAATAAATGTTAGATCGAGGCAAATGAACGGTTGGTCTGTATTCGGATAATCGCAGGCGTCCATTGCTTGTCTCAGAAACGCACTGACTTGGATAACTCCGCCGAAAAATGGATCGACCAGGCCAACCTGAAACATTCGTGAAATAAAATGAAATTTGCTTCCCTATTCTTCTACGGACATTCATTTCCAATTGATTCATCTCCAAAATGAAATTGTCAAAAGGACAGTTATTGTTTAATTTTCTATTAAGAGTCTTGGATGAACTTAAAGTAATCTAAATGAAAATTTCGATGATGTTTAAAATTTACCTCCGTGGCACGCTCGAAGTAGTAAGAAAACGCGTAGATCTCGTGCTCCTTTAAACCCTCCGGCTTGTTCTTGATCCTGCCGATGTATTTCTGTACAATTTTAAGACACTCGGGAAAATTAACAATAGGCCTGTCCACTTCGCCCCCGGCAAAGTTCTGCGTTTTAATCAACTTGTGCGTTCCATTCACTGGTCCTTTAACGAGATAATTAAGTCCTCCGTAACTCCATTCCGTAGTAACTATTGGGTTTACACATTCAGATCGTACTTCGGTAACAGCCTTTTGGTTTACGTTATCCAAATTCATTCCGTTCGTCAGGATCTCTTTCCTCGCTGCCATGAGTCCCATGCCCAAGTAACTGTGCGTGTAAACGCTCATGTTGTGGCTGAATATGTTAACGGAGTATACGTGTCCGTCCAGTTTCTTTTCCTGTGGGAATTTCGAACAGATTTTAGTTTTTGTCCATCAAGAGAAAACTGGCGGGCAAGTTCCATTCGTTCAAAACAATTTTTCGTTTATGAATTCGCTGGATGGACATGTGCAAGAGATTTTTATTATTTTTCGCGTTTTCTGTTGGACTTGTACCTGTTCAGGATTGGGTGAGAATGTCACTTGAGTAGAACCTCCGCCAAGATCCAGCGCGGCAACTGTGTTGCCAGGATTGTGCGTATTAAATCTTTCCAGCAGGAAATTGACAGTGAACCAGGAAAAAATCCCTTCGTCAGTGCCTTCCATTATAGAGATTGCATTTTTCGATACCTACGGTGATGAACGTCTGTTTAGTGGAAATTTGGGGGCGAATATTAATCGCGAACAAGCATCTCTTCAGTTTCAGGCATTTACTGCACGAATAATAAAAATGTATCGCGAGTAGAAACGTATTTGATTGGAACGCTGTTAAAGTTTGCGCGAAAGGTGCGGATAATTGTCAGTTTTATAGGAATCGTGGGAAACTCATGCGTTATTCTGTTCTATTTACATACATCTAGTTTCGTCCGGGAGAAGAAACATGTGCGCAATCCTACCGAAGAGAATAGAAAGAATAGTTTATTTCATCAGGAAACGAAATAATCGCAACGAGGCAGCTTTGAAACGAAAGGTTACAATAAGAAGCTGCTTCTTCTTTCAATCGGCGTGTCAAATAGCTTCCTCAGTTTTCATTGGCCGTTGGAATCGTTTCTGATTAAATTGCTCCGTTAAATCATAACTGAAGAAGTTATTCGATACGTCAATTAACAGAACGCTTAGATGCTCGTGCTTCGCAGACAGAAAAAGGGACAGCAATGAAATGAAAGCGAGCCAAATCAACGCAGACAACTATCGGAGAATGAAACGATGTGCAGGAGACATGAATCTACGATTTGGAACAAAAACTGTATTATTAATAACGGATCTAACGAGTGCGTACTTGGAAACCTGAGTCTTCGAACAACTTCCTGCACTCCTGAAGAATTTCCTCCGCCTTGTGTCCAGGAAGGAGCCTCAAACCAGCTGTGGCTCTCATGCTGAGAGGCGTGCGATGCCATTCCGACTGCGGAATTACTTTCTTCACCTTCTCCAATAAAACAGTCAACGATTTAGCTGAGTCTCTCGGTTTCTCTGCGTGAGCGCTAAGGCCCGGCTTCGTTTCGGTGTACAGTTCCTCGTCTAGAATCAAATTGCCGCCTAGTATGGACTCGTGGAAGCTGAATGCCAAGGCGCGACTGCCCGTCGACCCTGCGTCGATCACCACAACATAGAATGGCTTCTGTAGATTGAACGAGAAGGCCAGTGTATCGATCGCCTTGCTGCCGAGGCCGACTGGCTTCAAGTCGTACCTGCGGAATAGCAGTTAAGATAAACGTATGCGGCAATAAGCCGATAGATCAGCGTTACAGGTAGAAGAATGTTAATCATACGCTATTGCTACGTATCCCAGGAAAAGTATCCCCAGCAAGGCTACGATAACGAAATAGCTTCTGCCCGGGTGGCCCCTCTTGCCTTTGGCTTTTTGGTCTGCTTCGAAAATGTCTTCATCGTCTGTTTTCAACTGAAAATATCATACCTATTATTAAAATGCAACGGAAGCAGATATTCGAAGCGAACAAATCGTTCGATGTCTCGAAATTTAATTCGAAAATTAACGGAATCAATTTGAACCACATATATATTCAACGCGAAAGAGACTCCCGAGGAATTAAATCAAAAATGATTTCACAAATCGCCACCATATTGTTGCCTGCATTTATTATTGTTCGGTCATTTATTTATTTATTTCGCGGCCGTGGAAAGTGCGACGTAAACTAATCGATCCTTTTTTTTCTTCCGACAACAAATGAGAGATAAGGTAAGTGGCATCGCTGTAAAACAGAATCAGTCGAAGTAACGTTGCTGTGAAGCGTATTAAAACTACGGATAAACTACGAACAGCTGATCAGACAGATAATTCTCGAATATTTATGCACCTGAATCGGCGGATAACCTCGAACGGAACGAAATTTGCAGATAAAGCGGTGGTTAACGCGCTTCGGAACGAACAGGGAAATGTACGAGGAACATGAGACTTACGGGAATATATTGCATTTAAAATGCAATACAAACGTCCGATATAGACAACGAAGGCAGTTTTCGTTTCTTTATGCGGCAAATTGCTAATGGATAAAAAAAGAGCATTGCGAGCTCGCGGGAACCGCGGAAATTTCAAAATCTGGCGATTGCGCTAAATTTTGGCAATTTCGAAATGATGCAATCGGTATAGAAATTGCGGAATGCAATCGTGGATAAAAAGCATGTTTAGATTAGAACTTCGGACAGTTTGACAAATAGATACAAAATAGCGCCGATGTTTATCTATCGAAGGAACGTAAGCACGGAAGTGGGGCGTCTCTTGATCCGATCGATAAAGTACGATAATTTGGGGGAATCACGTTTTCTAGTACCGTAAACGAGGAACGAAATTTCAGAATTTTACTTGAAATAATACGATCTCGATTGAACGTCGATACAATTGTTAACGGAACCGATGATTTATGAAAGTAACTTACACGACTAAAGTCGTACAGATTAGAAGATTCAAATATAACCGCCATTTTTTTTTTATCATTTACGGAATTACAATCGCGCGTTCGCGTATGCAAATTTATTTCCCTCGAAAACTTATGTAATTACCCCGCTATTAGCAGACATGATTTGTCAATCGTGCTTCGAAATGAAACACAAATTCGCGATCAAACTTGCGCTTGAATTATCCAAAAAAAGAAACCGTGTAAGCTACATCTACTTAAAAAGTTCACGATCTCCACGTTAATCCTTATCAACGAGGAAGATTTTCCGTGCGGGAAAACTGCGCTCCCTTTAAACTTATGGTTATATCGATAACTATTTATTTTAATTTGAACAATATTATCCAACGAATACATGTTCATCCATTTCAAATGCCGCTAACGCAAAGTCGATAAAAAAAAGGAGGAAAATACAAACCTTTCTACGTCTAACCTCCATTTCACTGAAATTTCGTCCGTTTAAAAATTGTAACGGGTGACGTGAAAAAAGGAGTCCACGAAGCGACTAATCGTTGACCGCCGCTTCAAGTCTATTTAATCGTCGCCGGTACGACTCACGACCAGGGCCGACGGAGCGCGCTAAGTAAGCAGATTATGCGAGTCATAGGCGCATTGGTGGCGCTCAATGCCAAGGACGCCAACAAAGGGGGCATCTTGGACGCAAAAGGGGAATTTTTTTAAATTTCGGGCTGCACAAAATAACATTGACGGCCCATAAACGGAAGATTGGAAGATCAAAGGATCATAATAATCGTTCCGAATGTCTGTACAATTTGAATTCATTCGAACCACGGACGAACTTACACAAAATTTCACGACTTAGACATGACGATAACGAAGATGTAAACCGGAAATGATCTATACGGCGAAATATGCCCCTTCAAAAATCTACTTGAATTTGAATTGGACAAGAGAAAAACTCTGTCGATACTTTGCCATTCATCCGTGCAAATAAATTAATCGTCCCGAATCTAACGATAGCTTTAAAAATGTTACTAATTATTCCCCGTAAGTGTCGGCAGTGGGGAACCATCATCTTTCAGATTGAAACTTATTGAAAATTATTTACGACCTAAGGTGATAGCACGAGAAAGGCTACATAAATTTAGCAAATGTTCTGGATAAAAGACGATGCGTATGAAAAATGAAACATCGAAGAACTTATACCCGTTTGCCAATACTGAAATCGCGGAGAGTTTTATAGCAAGAGCCATAGGAATAATAAACGCACTGAAATATTTCTACGTTTCTTGTTTATTTAAATTACAGTTACAAGTAACCAATTAATGCTGAACATTATAATAACAATAATTCTAATGGCTCGCATAAATTCTTGCATAAGGGCGCCAAGCACTACAGCGCCGGTCCTGCTAACGACGATGAGACAGCATGAAAAATATTACTAGAAGAATATTGTCCAACAGTAAGGCCCCTCACGCGCCAGGTTTCCCCACCGTCTATTTTTTGTACGCGGTGCGCTTGCGCGATGCCAGTGCGCACTCCTCGCGCGCAGCTTCGTGGGTTTCTCAACGAATCGAGCAGTAGCGTCGCACGTTTCCATAGCAACGCGGCTGAGAGTGAGGGAACGCGAAACTAACCGCGGGCGAACCTTGGACAGCACTACATTAGAAATGTAACAACAAAATGGCGGGCGATAATGGTTCAAGGTTCCGAGCGCGGTACACTTCGGGGAAACGGAACATTAAGAAGACGGACAAAGAAGTCATTGTTATCATTGCGACTATTTTCACTACCGATAAAAGTATTTACTATCTATACGATTGATAGGTCCAATCGTGCGATCATTGACACAACGGACACGATTCAGTGCTGGATTTATCTTATTTATAATCGCCACTGCCTATGAAAAAATTAACAACAATTAACCCCAGTGTTTCGATTTTGTATTTTGCCCTTCGCCGATGATAATAACGTTGTTGATTAACACGTAACAATCATTTTGGAAACTAACCTCACTTTTTTTCCTATCGATCTTGCGATCGATTTAACCCTAGATAACTAAGTAAGCGCCCGGTTTTTGTCACTTTTACGAAAGGCTAGTTATCTAGGGTTAAACGAGACTTAATCTGACGATTGAAGGGGATTAAGTGCAATTGCACGAATGAAAATATTCATCGGGTGTACTCGATGGAAACGATTCATTATTTGGTTTCAATATACTGTCCTTTAAGATGGTTATTATATACATATGTACAGATTAAATTGTTCGAATTTCTTCCATTAGTAAAACAGAATTTAAAAATATAATACATGGGTCAAATTTTGTAGAATTCTACAATTGAAGATTCTGTTAACGGTTTCCATTGTTTGGTTACACCGTCGAAGCTGTTAACAGTTATCTTTGCTATTATTTTATCGCCCTTTACATATAAAGAACGTTTCAATAGCTATCGATAATTATAACGTAGGAGAGCGGGCAATGTCTTTAGATAGAATCAGGAAATGAATAGTCTCTGTTTCCATCGATATTTGCCTTCAACGTTAATACATGTTCATGAATAAAGCTATTCAACCAAAACTGCAGATTGTGGAACGTACAGAACAGTATTCTTTTTGATATCGTTATTATAGTCAGCTTAAGATGCCGCACTCGGTATATGGATAACGATTTTTATAATTAAATTAAACTATACTATACAACTTAAGTTCGAGAATATTAAATTACATTTGATTAAGAGTCTTGCTATTTTCATTTAATACCAGTCAATGTATTAGGAAACGCTTGTTATTGAAATTTAATTGTTGAGTATTTCCTGTTACTAATATATTGGACTTTTTAGCCTGTTAATGCATTACGTGCCGTTACGTTGAATTAATTGGATTTTTTATTATTCATTTATATATACAATAACTCAATTAGCGATTGAAAGTCTGTCATGAAATATTAACTACGTACGATTAAATATTTGATCACGTATTTCGATTTGGAAGCACGACGATCATATTCTACGATTATCTTCTCATCGAATTTAATAAAAAATCTCGAAAGCATTTAACGCATGATCATAGACGTAAGATATCGATTTATTATGATAATATAGAATCGTGATATAATCAGATTAATTAAAACGAGAGGACCATTGAGCATCATAGAGTATGTAACAGCAATACCTGTGGAAACTAATCGCTTCCGTTTGGAAACTTTGGCTTCGTACAAGAAATGAATTGAAAAATATTCAATTACGTAATACATACCACTAAAGATAGCGAGATGTTATTGCCACATCACGCAATCTTTCATTCTTGCATTTTTATGTAATTTTGTTTGTAATCGATCTTTTTTCAATGTCACCGTGATATTGGACACCAAAGTGCCCGCGATTACACCATACTCGTTTCGATAGTATTACAGTAATATTCTTTTCATTCACGTCTGCATGAACAAACATTAAGTACTCATTTTCTTACTTATTTTATATGAATATGCTAATTCGAAATTAATCTTTTCCTTTCTACCGTAAAATTTTTACTTTTTCTTTTTCGGAATTATCGCCATTCTTTATTCGACGGAATTAATTTACGAACGTATTCTCTTGAACACTAGGATGTTTCATTAATTAATGACTTTTCCAGGAGCAAATACAATAATTTACTCGACGCGCAACGAAAATATATTAAAGCAACATTACAAGCGATATACCACAATGAACGACACCCTTCATTAATCGCAACCAAATAAACTTTAATTTACCCCAGGACCATCCACGAAGGCGGAGTAAAAGTATGCTTCCATAAACGGGAACGAAATAAATCGTAAAGTGCAGGAAGTAAATCGAAGCGCAAGAAGATGGCCCACTTAGAAATTGTCCAACGCAAGCCAAGCCTCCTGCAGGAGGCTGCCATACAAATTGGCGCAGGTGGTTCCGCTGGGTTCGTGGAGGCCTGTATAATGCACCCTATGGATCTAATTAAAACACGCTTCCAATTGCAAGTTAAAATTGGAACGCAGGATGCTCTTTACTACACAGGCATTGTATCCGTTCATTTATCTACATAATTTCACTTCAGAGTTATATCTCTGGCTGTCCTATTTCTTCTCCAGCGTACTGTACTGTATTTCCTTCGGGATAGTTTCAAACGATTGTACTCATTCTCTTTGGTTGCATTACATTTCTGCAATAGGGATCGGCGATTGCATGAGAAAGATGTACAGAATGGAAGGGCTCGCCGCATTCTGGAAAGGTATATTACCACCGGTTGTCATGGAAACGCCTAAAAGAGCTGTGAAAGTATGTACTATGCAAATATTGAGATAGCGACGCCAGAGAATCTGAGATGCCCCCTATGTTTCTTCTGTTTCCTTCCTTTTCTGTTTAGTTTTTCTCGTTCGAACAGTACAAGAAGGTTTTCAACGACCACATGCCAAAGCAAACGGTACGTACAGCACAATGAAAGCCTGCCGGAACAGATTGTAATACTGTTTTGCGAATAATCCAGGCATTTTTCTGCGCCGGATTCTTAACTGGCGTGACCGAAGGAATCTTGGTAAATCCATTTGAAGCGATTAAAGTACAAATGCAATCGAATCGTAGACACATCAGTGACAGTCCATCGACGTTCGCTGTGACCCGGCGTATTCTTTCTGAACAAGGCTTCGGACTGAATGGTCTGAACAAAGGTCTATCCGCCACGATAATGAGAAATGGTATTTTCAACGCTTTCTACTTTGGTATATACAACTCGATTGTACCCCTACTGCAGAAGCAAAAGGAATACGTTCCGGAACTAGTGTTGAAGGTACAATTCGGTCTGTCTATAATCGAACTAAATGGAGGAGTAACGTTGAAAATATTCTGGCCCGTGAGAAAACATTGGATGTGGCATCGTAACAATATTAATCTAATCTGTGAGTGTCCTTCTTTTAGTTCGCTGTAGGTTTCGTGTCTGGTACAGTGGCGTCTTGCTTGAACATACCGTTCGACGTTGCCAAGAGTCGCATACAAGGCCCGCAGGGCCAAATTAAATACAAGGGAACCTTGCAGACTATTTGCATAGTTTATCGCATCGAAGGGTACGGAATAGTCTGCGAATTTCTTGCGTTTATGTTATTCGTTCGTCGTGTGCCAAGGGACAAATAATCGATCTATTCATCAATGATTTATTTTAGATTCAGCGCATTGTACAAAGGTTTGTTGCCAAAGATACTACGATTGGGGCCAGGCGGCGCCATTATGCTTATAGTTTACGAGAAAATGAAGGAGTACTTGAATATGCAGTTCGGTGGTTAATTTAGTATTCTAAACTATGAGATACATAATACTCTGCATTTTTATCAGTTAACATTGCCAAAGAATTATTTGGGAAAATAATTTCCAGTCACGCTGATTCCGATAACTAACGATGGTCATTCAGCTTTACGAGTTTGTGTTTAGTAACACTTTTATATACATAACTGAACCACGTAATCGTTGAAATAGAACTACACGAAATATCTACGATTGTTATAACTTTTGTAAAGTTTCAAACGTTTATACGAGAGGGAGGCAAAATATATTGGAAAGGTTTTATACTTTCAGTTCGATTGATATTTCATTGACCGAACAATGCAACGTAGCACAAGGTGGCAAGGGAAAATGATTCCTAGTTGTTGCAAAGGCAGAAGAATTCAAGCTAAGAGGAACAAGGTTTATTAGCAACTCGTTTATAAAAATATTATACAAGGGATTCTTAGAATCAGGGTGTAGACAATAATTGGAACTCACGTTCAGTCATCCAATACAGAATCCAGCCATTTCTCTAGGTCCAAAGGTTTGGTGGAAGTGCTGGGCTTAGACGTACCAGCTGTTATCCTGGAATCTGCAAAAGTAATGCGTTTTATCAGTATGAACCAACAAATAGATTCTTCTATCGCTGTTTGCGTGAATTCATTACCAGGATTGTAAGAAGTGGGTAAAGGTTTCACGGTCAACGAGAGATTGCTAATGGGTTCTTGCAGTGATAATAGAAAGTCCAAATCTTCCTCTAGCGAATCCTTGGTCTCGTCTACACCTTCCGTATCTTTACGACACTTTGTTTCTAAGCTGCTTAATATTTTATTGTATTTCTCCTTTCCACGTTGCGCGTTGTTATAAATATTTGTCAGCTGGTCGTCCTGAAATATTCAAACGATGTTTATACGTTTGCAAGGTCGATTAATCTATCGTGAGTTGTACTCACAGTGAAATACTTTTTGTCGATATCGACGTTCTCGTTGAATGGAATCGATTCGATCGCAGCCGACAGTGCCTTCAAGTCGAGCGTGAAGAACTCGGTGTATTTGGAAACGTCTACGGTCCAGTCTCGCTCCGACTTGAAGACAAAGTGATCGTCTTCAGAAACCGGCGCGTTTATGAGAAATTCGAAGTCCTTCGCTGTATTTTCGTCCACGTCTATGATATCGTCAAAGTACTTCTCTTCTTTCACTTCTGCCTTTTCCTTTCCTTTCTCCTTTTTCTTGCCCTTTCCTTCCTTCTCCTTCGATTTCTTGTTCCTCGTTGGCTTATTATTGTAAACGAAAACGCATAATATTTGTTATTTCTATTATACAGTTTGCAATGGGAGAATTATTGACGAATTTTCTTTTTGTTTTTTACATACTCGATCGCAATTAATCTCGAAACCCATTGTTATTAAATATACGAACAGTTAAGTCATTCGGTTTTTTCTTAATTCTTACGTGTAAAAATTGAAGTTTTAATACATCTTTGTTGTAGAGTAAACAAAACAGCGAATTTAGCGGAAAATGTTGAAATTTTATTTTTCGTGAACGATATAGTAATATTTACGGTGATTAATGTAAAATGTTACCTCGTAATATTTTAACAACTGTTTTCTTTGGTACGAGAAAACTGTTATTTATTAAAATATTTTGCACCGAGCTCACCTGATTTGTTTTGTGAGACATTTTCTTTGTTTATCCCTGCGCCTAGGGACAAACTGGTAACCAGGGGTGCCAGAAGTAAAATGAAAATGGCTGCTCGATACCCATATGACGTAATAGGGATATCACAGCGGGTAATACCCTGCTCTCGTTAGATTACGTATACATACAGTAAACGCGCTAAATATGAGCGGGGACTGTTCTTTTTTTTATAAAATGCGAAGCAATAACCAGTTTAATGTTATGTTAACAATTTAGAGTGTTGGAATTATTGAAATTTTATAATATTAATCATGATCGTCGAATTGTCGATATAAATATCATAAAATGAAATAGGACATTTTTTAGCTTTATATCTGTTTAATAGGATAGAATCAGTTCTCTATATAATTTAACACAATAATTTAACATAACAACATAACGGTAATACAGTCGATTTTTACTAGAATTTACAATAAAAAATTGGTTATTCCTTGGGAGATGAAATACTACAGCTGATGTCACTCAACAAACAAGACGGAATTTTTCCCAAACTGCTTGGCGATTCTTCTCCCCCTATTTCTTCGTAAATATCTTCCCCATTTTTTGTAATGATTTCTTCCTGCTTCTGCTCTTCATTATCTATCATTCGTTCAATAAGACCCAAACGTCCCAATGTATACTTGCAGTCGATATTGTCGATCTACAAAACATTTGCAATTTGTATTGGCAAACAAATCGAAATAAAGAAAAGATTATTCCTGTCATCTAAAACTATTAGTATACTATGTTGGGTTGAACAAAAATTTGCACCTCTGATGGGCTATAATTTACAGCAGTAGCAATAGTGTCAGTGTCTAATATTTCCACTAGGGAATGGAGCATTTTTCTACCCATGCATCCAAGACATTGTTGATTTCTGTAAGCATTTTCTGCAACCTGTAAGGACAGTAATTACATACTAAAATAATTATAATTATGTGCATACAATTGTTTGAACAAGTAACACACAGAGAATATCAACATTTCTAATATTATAATATAAAACTTTATTCTATAATTCGAATAATTAAAAAAAAAACAGATAAAACAATCATACGAAATATCGATTAAATTTAATTACCGCTTGAAAATAATTATTACCTGCAGAGCCTCATTCAGGAAAGTTCTGGCATTGTTTAAAATAACTTTCAAAGCCGCAAACTGTTTCTCCTGGTCCTGAATTTGTTCCAGCAATTCTTTGTTTTCATTCCTCACCAATAAAATATTCTTCCCGTATTGTTTAACTTCCTTTTCCAGCAGCTTGTCTTTTCGTTGAATGATATCTTCCAAAACACATTGCAATTCACTTAGACGAGCATTGTTTCCTTCAACTTCGCAATAATAGGTAATAAGTTTTTGAAACTCCTGTGAAAATTGTGGGTCTTTGTTGAAAAGTATTATTCAAGTTTAACACAAATAAGAATCTTACCTCAGCAGCTTGATGAATCGCCTCCCTCTGCCTCAAAGTTTTCCTCAGCGTTATGTTCGATTCGTTTTCCACCAATTCGCATTTCAATCTCAACGTTTGTTCCGTTTTCTTCCGTTCGATGTTCACACTCTCCAATTCTCTGTTGGTCTTCAGCAACTTATCAAGATCGCGATTCAACACCACGTTCTCGCGAATCGCACGATTCATGACATCGGATATCCGTAACGTGATAGCCTTGAGTAGTCTCCTGGACAACACTTGCAACTGCTCCTCCATCTCTTTCTGCATTCTGTGCATTCGTGTTATTGTCGAGTAAATTTTACAGTACATAATCACGGTATATAAAATACTGTGAAATTATTCAGATTTAATTCGAATCCATAGTATAGTACGAGTAAGTTATTCCATACACGATTAATTAAATAAAAGGGGAACTTGCATAATTATTTATAAATGCGGGGCGTTATTAAGAAGAAAAAAGAGAAAGGAAAATATGGGGACATTCTATGCATATACAATTGTTAATAATTGTCTCTGGTTGTAATTGAATTTTTTAATAACACGTACAATGATTTCCCCACCACTACAGATTTCTCAGCCTTGTACAGTGCTTCTCGATGGCGCTCCTCTTGCTCAGCCATTTCCTTTTCTTGATTTTCGAACTTCTGCATTAAGTCCAGTCGAGCTAATCGCCAATCTTCCAGTGCATTCAGTTTGCCAGCTGCAGGAAATGTATGATTATTAATAACGAAATTTATCTTGCCAAGACTTTCGTATTCAAAAATTGAAGACCGATACCCGATGTTTTATTTATTATAATGACTAATGATAAAAAATAATTATTTCTAACTGTATTAGCGGAAACAGTAGAATTAAGTATTTCAGCTACACTTATTAATAATGCTATGCGATTACAAATCAGTACGCGCGTATACATTTATGTTTTCTATACTTCACCAACTAATTTAACTTCGGCGCTCAAATTGTTCTGCATCGTGCGATACTCAAGCGCCATCGCTTCTTGCTTCTTTTTGTACACAGCCAATTCGTCTTTTCGCAGTTCCTCCAAAGCTGTGAGCCGTTTCGAAAGCTCGCTGGCTTCTTCTGTTTTCTCATCCAAGTTTCTCTTCAAATGTGCAATTATATCAGCCCGATCTTCCTCCAATTGTTGAAACCTCTCTTTCATGACCTCCGCTTGTTCCTCCAGTTCGTCATTTCGACTTCTTAGTCTAATTCATTTCCGTTCTTTTTTTTTATTCGCGAATCATTTCCAATTCGCAATTCTTTAATTTAATGTAATATTTGTAATGTTTTTAATAAAAAAGATGAATTAAGGAAAGAAATTATCCAATCGGTTCTTGCAAGAATTATATTAAATAAAGATTGAAATTGTTATCAATTTTTGCGAACAAAATTGGTGGCGAATAAAAATATATCCAGTGAGAATTACTTGTGATTCGATATTAATATTTTCGTTATTTTACAAAAGTTAGAAATGTTTTTCTATGTGAATGCGTTAAAAAAAAAATATAATGATACTTTTTTGGGACCACTCTGTATGTAGTTAAGATACCGAAATAAATAAAAAGGGACAGAGATAAGAGATAAACGAATAATATCGAAGTTACGCACACAAATTAAATACATTTTACAAATACATATATTTACCGTGCCAACTGTCGATTGTTATCCAAAATCTCCTGTTCATAAGTCAGAGTCTCTCTTTCGTCGGTGCATTTCTTTTTCACTTTCGTTCCCTTACCCTTTTTCCTTCTTCCTCGTTGCATTCTTCTCGATTTTCACGACAGACCTAACACGAATAATTTGAATGTTCTCATACTAGACGAAAGGACAATGTATGGCACCATACTTGTTAAATCGATAAACCGTAAGTTCCACGGTAACGAGATTCTCAAAATTATCATTCTCATCGAATTATTCTGCGGAAAGTATTTTTAACCTTTCTTTCTTCTCAATGAAATCCATTCATACATGTAAACCATGAAATATAAAATAGAATATCGTAAAATTCGATCTAATTATTTGTTATATATTTCACTCATTTTTGTTTCCTCGTTATTCGATCTTTTAAAAGTAAATCGTCTTCCTTTACTCACACTATCATTGTCGCCCAATAAAATAACATACGGTTTGCAATAGTGTTGACATTGATACTTAAGAATTTTAATAAAATTTATTAATGTCTAATAATAAATAATACATTTTTTAACATTGCTGCTGTTGTTGCCGATGGCATTTATACATCAATGTACGAAACAATGTATCTTTATACAAGTATTCACAATTTTAGTCAAGAAATATAATTTTGTATAACGCAACATTGTTTACACGCAATTATATCCTAGATAAAATCCAATGTTCTACATAATAAATTTATTTTAATTTATTTTGCGTTCGAAAAAAAAGCTTATATCCTTCAATCAAATTACTCGTCGATTGAACACAACGGATTAATAGTTTTGTATATCTATGACGATAATGATACATTTCCCAAAAACTTACCTGTTATAAATAAATGTAAAAAAAAATCGCATATCATCGACCTTAAGCATTATACTCCATTCACAAACATTTACACTTTCTTCCATGATTCTGCTATTATTTACGCACACATGTATATGTATATATATATAATCTTCGAAATATACATACATATACATTATTAAACATAAAAAGGGCATCTGAAACGAATTAAGTTACAAATACATTTCGCAATCTAAAAATTAAAAAAAAAAAACGCAGTCTATAGAAACGAAAGATCCACAATTCATAGCCACGTGAATGTTTCCAGCTTTCACATTAATACGCCTTTGGAAATGTTCTTCGAAACACAATGCCACACTTCTCGCGCCACGAAAACGGAAATCAACGTGCGTGCCCCTTAAGTTAAAAATCGAAGGTTGCAAGAACGTTTAATCAACACAACGAGCAAGGGACCTGCCGATGTGAAAAGTTTCATTGATTAATCATAAACTGTACGGTGCCTAGGACTATAAACACTCGACATCTGGATGCTAGGAAAACCGAAACGAGCACAAATTCGCCGCAGCCTCGAACGTATCTTGTGCAAAATAAAGGTGGTTCAATGAAAACAACGTGTCGATATGCACGTACGGTGCATGTATTTACGAACGATCAATAACAAACTTCGGCATCATCTGAAAGAATGAGCGGGGAAAGAAGGTCTCGAAACAGAGGATAGTCGCAGAGCTAGTTCACCCTGGCCGGAGGCGGTGGTTGTGGCCTGCGGAAGTAAATAATGAAGCTGAGCATGCCGGTGAGGAGTCCGATGAGGCAGAGGTCCCAGTTCGTGCTCAACAGTAGGTCCCATTTGTGTAGATGATCGAGACTGAATTCCTCGAGGTAATCCAGGCCGAATAAAAACGAGAGCTTGATCAGAGCCAACGCCACAGGGATCTTGGCGTCTGGGCTAGCCTCAGCAGCAAGGTCGTAGCATCGTTTGGCCAGGTGTCTGTCCTTCGTAAGTCCCAGGCCACGTTCGTGCATGTATCCTAAGTTAAACATCGCCTGGGCGTTGCTCTGTTGGTCAGATGCTGACCGATAGTGACTGGCCGCAGCCTCGTAATCCACCTTAGTCCCCCGACCGTAGTAATGAGCGTCTCCCAATTTCACCTGCCGATTATACATTTACGTTTACGGTTTGATTTAAGATTGCGGATACACTGCGTGCGATGCAGAATTAATTGAAGAATATACCTGCGCGACAGCGTATCCTTGCGCAGCGGCTCTGGCCCACAAGGACAGTGCCCTGGTCAGTCCCTCCTCCTCGGTTAATATCGTTGTCTCGCCTTTGTCCAATATGAACGCGGCATTGCTCTGGGCCACCTCGTAGCCCATCTCAGCGAGCAGGGCATAATTAACGAAGGCCTCATTTATCCTGCCTTCTCTGTAATCTGCATGCGCAGCCATCAGCTGATCACTCCACTTGCCCCTCTCGGCTACATTTTTCAATAGTTCAACAGCGGCTGGACAGCTGCGCATCATGCCTGTGCCAGTCGCGTGCATCTGGGCCAAATTGTAAAACGCCAGAACGTGACCCGACTGGCTGGCCAAATTGAAATACTTGTTCGCTAGTTTGTAGTCCCGTCTAACCCCTGTGCCACCTATAAGAACGATCAATCACTCGACCAGGTAAATAGTCGCGAAGCAATAACCGAATCGATGTATCTAATTGTGTGTACAGGGTATGTACGTTTGAAAACGTTTTTCAAGGGCTTACTGAAATACATGTTCCCCAGCTGAAGCTGTCCATCAACCCATCCCTGCTCGGCGGCCTGGCTGAAGTACTGAAGCGCCTTTGTAGTATCTCTTTCGACTCCCATTCCGTAAAGGTACATAAGGCCCAAGCCACTCTGGCCCACGGGATTCCCAAGCTCTGCAGCCTTTTTGAAATACTTGTACGCCGTGTCGTTGTCCTGTTTCACTATGTCGCTGCCCTCCAAATAGATCTGAAACGGCAAACCGGATGAGCTACACATTCATCGGGAAAGGTCGATCACGCATAAAATGCGAAATATGTGATTCATGAAAGTAACTGGTTAATACCTTGCCCAAGAAAGCCATGGCAAGAGGATTGCCGGCGTCAGCCGCGTGTTGGAAATATTGCAATGCCCTCTCATGATCCAGCGGCACACCTCTTCCGCCCTGGTAGTGCAACTGTCCCAATCCCACCTGCGCTTGTATATCCCCCTTCTTCGCCAGCAGTTGATAGTACTCTATCAAATCCTGGTCGAAGATCCCCGAACTGTACGCCGGATTCTCCTGCTCGTCTAACAGCCTAACTCGTTGAACAACCGGGCCTCCACTGAGGGAAACCTCCTCCGCGACATTGTTGGCCACCTTGCGGTAAAAGTCCAGAGCCCTCTCGCAGGAAGCTGGCGTTGTGATCCCGGCCCAGTAACGATAACCGAGAGCCATCTGTGCCCGGGTGTCCCCGCCAAGAGCTGCTACTGTGTAATGAAGCAGAGCCTTTGCTTGGGAAGCATTCACTCCACCCAATCCTGTCGCGTGCAAAAAACCCATACCCTGGCGAACAGTGTGCTTAATATTAGTTTTTATCATACGACGAGAGATTGAATTCCAAAAACGACTTAACAAAACGTGGCTACAGAACAAATTGGACAGTTGATATTAGTTTACGACGGGCAGAAGTTTATGTACCATATGGGCAGATGGCAGGCCAGTTTCTGCGAGCCCTTTGAATATCTTGTAAGCCACCGGAATGTTTTGCCTCGAGGGGGCTGAACCTATTTGAGTCCCCAACAAATGGGCCCATGCGAGCATGCACCAGGCTTCGAGATGGCCTAGATTGGCTGCGGACGTTAGCAACTTGTACGCCTCTTCCTTGTTCGAACGTGTAGCGTTCAAGAGGCTCTGTGCTTTTCTAAACAACAGCTCCGCTGCGGGCAGAAAATTTGATTAATCCGTTGGACAAGAATTGAACTACGTCGAGTTCTTGTCAACCTTAAAAGTCAGTGCGATATTGATTAGAATACCTTCTTGTTGCTCCGGCGTGAGTGGTTCCTGGGCCTCTTCGTTGAGCACAGCGAGCAGCTCTCCCTCGGACCACGACTCAGGATATTCATCCTCGATTCTCAGATTGCCATTAGGCAGATCAATATTTTTAGCCCGAGCTATCATCGCGTGCGTCAGAACGTTCGTCATCATAGGGCTCTCATCTTTTGCTTTCGCATCGCTCTCCGCCTCCTCTTTCCTCTTGGTGATCTTGTCGTTGAGGTACGGATCGGAGGCCGGCACTATTTTCAGTATGGTATCGTGCAACGCCTTCAGCTCTTGCATGTGCTCGAACGCGTTCTCTTCTAAACTAACGTCCTCCTCCGCCTCTTCGTCGGACGCGTCCGATCGTTTCTTGGATATCTCTGGCTCGGACGCCGCTGACATTACCAACAAGAGCAGAATCAACTCTTTCCTTAGCCTCATCTTGACGATTGTGCTTTGATTGTACTATTTTAACCAGCTGACCTAAATATAAACGAAACGAACTATTAGCAGAGCTTAAAGCCAGGTATATATGGAATACAAGCAAAGCGTTCTGCTAGGTATTGAGTAGCAGATAAAGAATGCAGTAATTACAAGTATCGTTCACACGTTTCACGTGGCGCAGAACAGTTTTATCACTACGGGGGACATTTAAATATTCCAATCAACTGAGGAATAATTTGCATAAAGAATTAACACATCGCCAGTGTACGTCTCTATCGTACGATTGTTATATTTCGAAGTACAAAAATGTTTCTAATAATTGAGCTTGTTTAGATCCTTATATCGACTCTGGATTTTGTATACTAAAAGCAAACTGCCTTATTTTCCTTTCGTTTTCGAAATTTACTACAACAACAAATCGTTTCGAACCCCGGGCAATATTAAAGCCGCAGTTCATCGCGAAACATTCCCTGTCGTTCGCAAACGTGGCCAAACAACGAGACGCCCGAAATCTCGATTACAACTTGACACATCAACATTTCCGTGCGGCGTACACAATCGGGAACGTACGAAAACGTTGTTACATCGTTCGGTGTGATAACCTAAAAATCGGGCGAGACGAAATGTTCGTCGAAGGAGCGGAACGTTGTAAACCGGTGGCAATTACTTACGTTCAGTTCGAGCAGCTCGACGAAGGTATCCTTCTAGTCATCTTAAGACACGTTCCGCGAGAATCGACGCCTTGGTGGTAGAACGGACGAGTCGTTACGTCATTGAGACACGTCAACGCACATCTTCGGTTTATTGTACCAATGATTTCACGGGAATTGCGTTCGACGGTGTTGTATTCCGTTTGCGTGAAAACGGAATGTTTCCCCCGGTCCTTCTGCTGCGTATAAATATGCTACACGTCGGAACGGTGCTCGTTTGAACAATCGATGGATCAGCTGTTTCTCGAATGCTTTGGAAAATTTTGTCCCCCGTTTCTCGCCCCGTTCCTTGAGTAAGTAAAGTTGGATTCCAATGATAAGAATACTGGTTTTGCGGTGGCGAAGATGGGACGATTGGAAAGTGGAATTTGGATAAGGTTGTATCGATTGGGATAATAGGAGATATTGTTCTTATTTACGATGGTACATTAATTGGGGTTGTTTGGTAACATAACCTGCAAATCGATGATACTACGGTTGACTTTGTTTGCAAGGTTCTCGATTCTATTTTGATATGGAGATGTACGCAGTTGGGAGGGATCGTTATTTGATGCGGTGTAGAAATCAATTTGCGGGGAGTTGGTAATTAATGGACGAAGCAGTGCCGGTACGTCATCGTATAGAGTATAGGTTATGCATTTCTATTGGAAGCAGTTTATTTTAAATGGAATTGCAAAAATAGCTTGCATATTCGTATTCAGCCGCTGAGGAGATTTTCTCATCAAATTCACTCTTCCCTTTCTCTGATGCTTATGGATGAACCCTCTCCCCCATGTTTTCCCCCTAAACATCCCTTCATGACTTTTTCTCTTCCCTGTTACCTACTTATCTCGATGCCTAGTGGCGTATATCGAATGGCCATCTATAAGGAGGTGCGCGAAACTACTCGTTGCGATAGTGACATTGAAATGGTAAAGAATATTCAATGGTACAATGGTCCATCGTGATTGTCATATCGAGTCAGAAATCCTACGCTGATTTGAGCGTCCTCTGCTCATGGACAGTGATCACTTATGGAACTATTATTTACTGAAGCAGTTGGGGACATGATTCATGCGATTGCTTTTGGAGGGATCAGGAAAGCTATTTCTCGGTCAACGTTTAGGTAAAAATTGAGCTACGGTACCTGGTAGCGCGATGCACTTCGGTTCGGCTTGAGTATGAATCGAAGTCACATCGCGATGCTGTCCCGTTTTCATTGCGCGGAAAAGAACAAAAGAATTCTCTAACGAGGAACGTAGGTTCAGCTAAAAGTTGGTCAGAAATAGTAAAAGTCCAGTTGGTGCAACCCTGGGATCGTAGGTCCTGCTAAAAGTTGGTCAGAAATACTAAAAGTCCAATCGACACGACCCTAGAGTCGTAGGTCCGGCTAAAAGTTGGTCAGAACCTGCAGAAGTTCAATAGGCACGACCCTAGAGTCGTAGGTCCGGCTAAAAGTTAGTCAGAACACGGAGAAGTTCAATAGGCATGACCCTAGAGCCGTAGGTCCGGCTAAAAGGTGGTCAGAAAACGTAAAAGTCCAGTAGGTATAATCCTAGGATCATACATTCAAGTAAAAGTTGGTCAGAACCGGAAGAACTACAGTAGACATGACCCTACAGTCGTAGGTCCGACTAAAACGTGGTCAGAAAACGTAAAAGTCCAGTAGGTACAACCCTAGGAACGTAGGTCCGGCTAAAAGTTGGTCAAAAGCCGCAAAAGTTGAGTACGTATGACCTTAGTACAGTAGTACACACGACCGCGGTCGGAGACCTTCAAAGAGTTCGGAAATTGCGAGTACGACCGAGCGCGACCGAGCGCTACCGACGCGCCGCGGAGTGGGGATGTCGGAGCGCAGCGCACGCGGTGTCATTATCAATTCAAGCGTCGTACCGTACGGGTCGTCTATGTTGTCGACGGTTAGCGACATACGTCACCTTACAATACAATAGCTTCTCGTGTTTACTTTACTACCGCATACGCTTGTCTATTAGCTTATATTAATTAATACGCGTTTATTTAACAATCGTTTGGCTATCGTGGATATACATTAAACTCTTTCTCGAGTCTCTTTTGCTGGACGCTTGACCGGTCATCCGGTACCATCGATTTTTTGATACGCGATAACTAGTCGTTTATTAAAATATCGGGTTAATCAATTTATTAGTTTAAACGGTTCTTCGAATCTTTATTATATGTTATTACGCGATTATTCGGATTCGATGCGGTGTTAAGGTTGCGTTTATTTTCTTTCCAATGTCACTTACTTACCCAGTTACATATGTCCTTTCGCATTGGTAACATTTAACTTATAATCTCAACGGTTTATGTATATATCTTGATATCTGGAGATTGGATTTCGATTGACGGTTATTGAACACTTTCATTATTGTAAACAAATTTCAATACATACTTCTCCCTATTCGTATATCCATGTTCGTTAAATGATGAAAACATTTCAAATAGAACTTACAATGTATCATTCGCGATTGAAACTAGAGTCAATCAATTTCATTAATTCTAAACGAAAAATTGAAATACGTTCATGTCTCGCTGCATATCGGTCGCGATTTCTATTATAGCTTCACTAGTGTTCTTGTTGGCACTTTTATTATCTCTGTGACTTGCCACAAGTACGGTCAAATTGTATTTTCGATGCAGGATTGCCCGCGTACTTACGTACTTGTTGCCATGCCCTTGAAGCATGATAAATAGTTTCGAGTCTTGATTTCTACAAGCAGCTACGAGAATTTATAAATGCGCGATATTGCTTGCTTACTAGGATCATGATCACTTTTAAAACTCTGACATAGAACAGTCACAGTACGCTTGTGATAAATCATTTACATTAATCTATAATAATATATCTTGAATAGACAATTAATAATACAGTAGTACCTCATTAAAGAACAAAAGCAGTAGTTCCTCAACAGACATACAGAAATAAGAAAGAGACAAATAAAATCACATGTGTATTCCTTTAATTTTTACCGGCTCCCCTCATTTACTAACTTGTACAGATTTTCTTCCAGCAAATTTTGACGACCGCGCGCAATGCGGTCGGTAGAGTCAGTGCTTGCTCCGTCAAAGTTCTTTTTATTATTTTTTGAGCGCAACCGCTCTTAATAATTACAATTAAATATAAATAACAGTAAAGAGACGCGAAATTAAAGTCAGTGTTTGCTTCGAAATAATACTCTCGCGAGATTAGAATCACTTTGCTCGTGGGTCACAAGTGTTCCGGTATTAGAGCCAGTGTCCTGTTCAGCGAGTTCGGGCTTGCGTCCATCAACTTGACGAGTAAGTATCACTTTATTTCATTAATCTTGTATTGCAATAATCTTTGACAATTAACCCAATCGAAAAGTACTGAAGGTACAACGATTTTAATGTTGTCTGTTCTTTTTGAATGTTTCAGCAGCTTCCACGGCTTCAAGGGCGACTACCTTGACCGCACTCCTGATGAGTCTGCAACCGGTGAGTCGCATGCTTTAAAGTTCCTCTGGTCACTCAATCATGTCGCAGGACGAAAGGTCCGAACCGACACGAGTGACTGGTTGTAATTACGTAGATTTTTCTGGCAAGCACTGTGACCATGGGTATATGGAAATATACTCATGAGTAGTAACTTCTTTACTGTTTTATGTTATATGAGGATAGGTCTTCTTGTACAACGCGTTTTTAAATGGCTTGATAATTTTAAAAGAGATCATATTTAGGGCAAAATATATCTTTTTATAACAGAGTATTTAATTGAATACGTATGAAAGGAATATTTAAATAGTTATTAATTATTAAATGAATATAAAGTAACGTCCAGTATTGTACGTGAATTAGTTTGTAGTGGAGAAGTCGAATACCCTTCGACTTCGTTTACTTGCCAATTGCAATTACTGCACAATTATAATAAAATACATAATTATTGCTGTTAGTAAGAATGTAGTATTGCTTCTGTTTTCTACTTTTATTATATATAAAGTAAAGGTACTTACTTACCTTACCAATTTGTTGGAACTATCGAATAATTTTATTATTCGATATGCATATGTATTAGTCTTTAGCGTTTGAAGATATCAATAAATTCACCTTTTCCGTACAAGATATTAATTAACCCTGAATGTACAAGAAGACAATACGCGAACGGGTAGATCTCGAAATCAAAGCAAACTACTTTAAAAGCAACCTTGCGTTTTAAAAGCAATGGTTTGATGACGGGAACGCCCGAGGATGTTTCAATTTAATTCAAAGTATATTAAAGTAGAGTCATTAAATAATTTTTCTAATAAAGTAGAGTCATTGAATAATTTTTCTAATAAAGTAGAGTCCTTGCATAATTTTTCTAATAAAGTAGAGTCATTGATTACTTTTTCTAATAAAGTAGAGTCCTTGCATAATTTTTCCAATAAAGTAGAGTCATTGATTAATTTTTCTAATAAAGTAGATTCATTGAATTTTCTCTTCAATAAAATAGAATCATATATTGATCTGGTATACAACATATGTATATTTAGCCCGTTAGAAAATCAGTATGTCTTCATCATCTTTTTAGACGAGGATTTTCAGGTTTAACCCTTTCCGTGTTCACTGCCCGGATCCCACTCACGTGCCCAGGTGCTACTTGAGTGGGAAATCGGTGGTAGAGCACGACGATATTTCTTTAGTTTATAAGCCATGAAATGATTTATTGTTGGCGACTGACAGTGCGTTTGGTGTATCGTGCACGACGTAATATCCGCATTGTGTGTGTGGTTAGGCTGTGGATTTGCGTCGTTCCGTACTAAAACGTAGCTCTTCCGACCAAGATAAGATGTCCATTAATTTAAAACAGAGACATCATTTTTACTATTAATTGCATTAATAATCCCTACTATACTAAGGCACGAAGTTTTTGTCATTTAAAATGACAGAGGCCATATGCCAAAGAGAATCGAATATACTTATCAATTGCTATCAAGTACCTCTTATATCGGTGCTATTTAATTATTCTATTAAATATCTACCGCGGCGTGGTCATTTTCCACGCGAACGCAAAGATCCCAGCCACTGTCAGTCGATTTCAGAAAAATGGTACGTACATTAGAGTGTGCAAGTTGTGTGACAGCACTTGGGTGTCGGGGGTGTCCCGGGACGCCTCCCTAGTGTAGGCTTCTGCGCCCAAGTGTTTGACTGAGAACCGTGGAGTGTCGTGTGTTGGTGTGCCTGTTTGCCATTTTTTAAATATAGGTCCAGGCAGGATAGGTAGCATACTTTCTGGCGTGATTGATAGACATAAGTAGGTAGGGCCGGGCAGGTTGACACAGTCTCTGATCGGGTAGGCACTATTTCGCGTGTTCAACCTGTTTCAGGAAATCTGATTTGAAAAGTCGACGGTGAAGCTGTGGCGCGAACGAAAATGCGTTCGCCTCTGGCTTTGCCTATCGATTTTTCGAATTCCTCGCGGTCGTGGTCGCGATTCAGGCTCCGAAACGAAACGTGTTACATTATGCTCGAGGCTGCACGTGTGAACGAAGAACGATTACAATATTAATCGTAATCTTTGCGATTTTCTGTAATCACAATTTTTACGATTCTATTTGGTCGCGATTCGGCCACGTGTGTTCCATTCAGCTCCGCAATTCAAACTCTTTATTTCACCTTTATAAGTTTTTCCTTGGTTTCCGATTAGAGCCTCGAGCCTAGCTTAAGTTTCAGCTGGCCCTTGGGTCCGACGAAAAGAAGAGGCTATATGCCGAAGAGGCCCGACAAACTGTCGCTCAAGAGGGCAACTACTAATGGCTCCCCATTCTTTTTAAGAATGGGGAATCATTCTTTGTTACTACTTTGTCACTGTGCTTGCATTTTCATTTGTAGAATTTTTATTTGTACTTGGCCGACGCACATTCCGGCCCAACGATACGGCCCTCCCAAAAATATCGCGTTGCTTTAGAGTTGCGAAAAACTTGCGAACGGGTCGAGTTACAGTTGCGTTAAATTGCCACTTATTGCTATTTTTATTGCTAGATAAATTGTAGTATTTTATAATATACTTTACATTCGAGCTCCTAGTGTTGCGGAAATTGCTTTCGCGTATTGGAACCTTCAGTTCATTTTTCAGAGGATCTTCAATTTGATTAATTTTGGATATTACAAATAATTTACTGTTTGCTTTCTGTCAGTCTTAATGAATAGTGTTGCGAAATGATTGTGTCGTGAGTTCCAGTTAGCGTTGCGTTGATTAAAGATCGCGTTTTTAAGTAGAGTTGCGAGTACCAGTCCCCATCTGCTTCCAATTGGAAGCCTGTTCCTGCATCAGGAACTTTTTCTTTTCAGCGTTTTATATTTGCCTTCCTTGTTATTTTGTTTTCCCTTAATAATTAAACTACCTGGAATGTCTGTTGATGGAAGTCCTGCTTAAAAATTTGCATACATATTAGCAAATTACTGTGTGAACGAAATGAAAAGAAATGAAACAAAAGAAAAGAAAAGAAAAAGAAGATAGAAAAGAAAAGATATAATTTGCAGAATCTTTGATAAATTCATAATAATTCTAGATAGTAGATTTCAATTAGAGTTAATACTAGTGACTGTTCATTATTGGAGATTAACTCTTAAATATTTTCACTTAATTGTTGCAATTCCATCTTAACTTTGTTTTCAGTAGGGCCAATTTTTATAATTTTTCGAGCTTGCTTTGTAGAAATTAAAATTCACTCGCGATATACGTAAATGTTTAAACAAAAATCCTTGCACGAAAAATGTCCTTGGCTGTAGTTGGACCTCGGCACGGTGATAGTGGAAGTTTGATATTTTGCTTCCGAATAATCGTTTGTCGCTTGCTTTGTTGAAGCAAAATAGAATCAATTGTAGTGAAATGAGACTACTTCATTTTGGAGTTTTTAATGAAATTGATACCACCATTCAGTCTGATCTAGAACGTACAAAAGAATATATCACTTTGGCCGAAATCCAATTACCTATTGTTATTAAAAAATAGCTGCTTTTTCCATATCAATTCTGATTTATTAACTTCTCTAAAATTCAGTTATCACGAATTAAAAGCAGCTTTATTTCAATATAAAATGGGGAGGCTTGGGGATGTGACTAATCCAATGCTTGAGATTGTTACAGATTCACAGTATCAGAGCCACGACTGGGAACTATAAAGAGCCAGCCTCGCCCATCCCATTTGTGAGTGTAAGATTGTTATAATGCTTTCCTTATTACTGCCGGTTTGTATTTGTTTCAGAAGCACTGAAAAGAATCAGCTAAAGAAAAGGATTGTTTAAAATATGTACATACAATATGTCCACACTCTCACCCTGCCCCTGCCCATGCCAGTGCCCTTATATACAGGCAGGTTTTACACGAATTGAATTTATTAGATTTTTAATTAGGCATGAAATGGCATGAGGCATTTTATTGATGGCATTTAATTAGGCATGTTTTATGAAACTAAAAATTGATTCAATCTGTTCTAGGACACGAGGGGCCACGAAATTAATTCTTCTTCAATCAGTCCATATTAAATATATGCATTTTTGTACCAACATGATATTACTGAAATTGTTCTTTAAATTGAACTCTTAGATGTTATACTTGGTAGGGTGATTCTAGTTTTAAGTTAGATCTTTAGTCAGGCAGGGTGCATTTGAATCTAATCTAGTATTTAAGAAGGGAGGATTTATTTTTATGCTGTGACTTAGTTTTTAAGATTATAGGATATATTTTTAAGGAAGTTTTATTTCAGAAGGTGAATTCTCTTGCTGATTTTGTTTCAGGTTTCCTTCAGATATTCAAGTTAGCTCTCGGTCGTGAATATTCCAAGTACTCCTCTTGTTGTCTTACTTGTACTACGACCAATTAATGATCGTTCTACAAATGGACAATAATAGGAGATTTTTCTATCTCACAAGCTATATTAGAATTAGTTTTCGCGTAATTGGAGGGTGGAAGGGCCGTGGCTAGGGTGGGTCTCCATGCGCAGTAACCTCCACGTGGTGAGACCTGGGCAATCAATTATTTATCGTATAATTATTAAACGTTTAACAGACGTTTGATAATTATGTGGAAAATAATTCGAGCGAATTGACTGCGCATTGCACTTTCTCCTCTAGTTCCCTTTTTGATTCATTCCCCTTGTTGCTTCACTCAGTTTTCGGTTTCATTCTCTTTTTGCGCTCTGCCGGGAGCAGTTACTCTCGTTACTTTTCTTCTGATTCAATTCATCAGTATTAGCTTCATTCTCTTTTTCGTTCTCGGCCCGGAGGACCGGTGGTTGGGGACTCAGTGTCAGCGAGTGACGATGTGTGGGGGCGTGATTGTGGTTCTGGAGGAAGGATCCGAGGCCCGCTGTTAGACTACGTCTCTAACGGTTGTTTGGTTTTCGCCCTAAATCTGGGATCATGGTCGCGGTTCTTGCATTTCCGGGCTGCAGTGTCATCGAGAGCGGTGTGTGAGGCTGTGATTGCGTTCCGGACAGGTGACCCGCCTAGTAGGAAATTCCTGCGAGTTAGACCACGCCAAGCACACCTTGGGGTGGCAGAAGGTATATGGGACATAATCTGGAATCGTGGTTCGGTCATGCATACTGTTCCTCAATGATTTCTGTGGCTCGGTATCGAAACTGGTGTAGATTCTAAGTCCGTTTACTGTCCAGACTTTGGGCCGAGGGCTCGCGGACTGCTCGGTAGCAGTCACTTTCGTTGTTCGCCTCCTCATCCCATTTCACCCCTACTTGATTCATTCTATGACTTGAGTGGACGTTACTAATCCAATGCTTGAGATTGTTACAGATTCACGGTATCAGGGGCAGTAGTGGAAAGCATGAAGAGCCAGCCTCGTTGATCCCATTTGTGAGTTTAAGATTTTTATAATGCTTTACTAATTACTTCTAGTTTGTCTTTGTTTCAGAATTATTGAAAAGAATCAGCGAAAAAAGAGGATTGCTTAAAATATCTATAATATGACCACACTTTCACCCTGCCCCTGCCCCTGCCCGTGCCCAGCCCCTGCCCGGCCCCTTCCCAGTTGTCTGTTTTAGGAACGCATGGATCACGAAATTAATATGGACTAATTGAAGGGGAATTAAGTATATGTATGTTTATACCTTCATATGTATGATAAAGTATATGTTACATTCCTATATAGGTAGGATATTATTGAAATTGTCTTTTTAATTGAACTCTTAGATATTATATTAGGTAGTGTAATTCTAGTCTTAAGTTAGATCTTTAGTCAGGCAGGGCGTATTCGAATCTAATCTAGTATTTAAGAAAGTAGGATTTATTTTTAAGTTGTGTCTTAGTTTTTAAGACAGCAGTGTACACTGCTGTAATAATATTTCGGTGTCTAGTTTGTAAGATCGTAGGATATATTTTTACGAAAGTTTTGTTTCAGGAAATTGGTTTCAGATTTTGTTTCAGGTTTCCTTCAGATATTCGATTTAGCTTTCGGTCGTAAATATTCCAAGTACTCCTCTTGCTGTCATATTTGTACTACGATCAATTAATGATCGTTTTACAAATTGACAATAATAGGAGATTTTTCTTTTTCAAAAAATATATCATAATTAATTTTCGCGTAACTGGAGGGTGGAAGGGCCGTGGCTAGGGTGGGTCTCCATGCGCAGTAACCTCCACGTGGTGAGACCCGGGCAATCAGTTATTTATCGTATAATTATTAAACGTTTAACAGACGTTTGATAATTATGTGGAAAATAATTCGAGCGAATTGACTGCGCATTGCACTTTCTCCTCTAGTTCCCTTTTTGATTGATTCCCCTTGTTGCTTCACTCATTCTTCGGTTTCATTCTCTTTTTGCGCTCTGCCGGGAGCAGTTACTCTCGTTACTTTTCTTCTGATTCAATTCACCAGTATTAGCTTCATTCTCTTTTTCGTTCTCGGCCCGGAGGACCGGTGGTTGGGGACTCAGTGTCAGCGAGTGACGATGTGTGGGGGCGTGATTGTGGTTCTGGAGGAAGGATCCGAGGCCCGCTGTTAGACTACGTCTCTAACGGTTGTTTGGTTTTCGCCCTAAATCTGGGGTCATGGTCGCGGTTCTTACATTTCCGGGCTGCAGTGTCATCGAGAGCGGTGTGTGAAGCTGTGATTGCGTTCCGGACAGGTGACCCGCCTAGTAGGAAATTCCTGCGAGTCAGACCACGCCAAGCACACCTTGGGGTGGCAGAAGGTATATGGGACATAATCTGGAATCGTGGTTCGGTCATGCATACTGTTCCTCAATGATTTCTGTGGCTCGGTATCGAAACTGGTGTAGATTCTAAGTCCGTTTACTGTCCAGACTTTGGGCCGAGGGCTCGCGGGCTGCTCGGTAGCAGTCACTTTCGTTGTTCGCCTCCTCATCCCATTTCACCCCTACTTGATTCATTTCATGACTTGAGTGGACGTTACTAATCCAACGCAGGTGATTGTTACAGATTCATGGTATCAGAGGCACGACTGGCAACTACAAAGAGCGAGCCTCGTCCATTCCATTTGTGAGTTTAAGACTTTTATAATGCTTTACTAATTACTGCCAGTTTGTCTTTGTTTCAGAAGGATTGAAGGGACTCAGCTAAAGAAGAGGATTGCTTAACCATGTATAATATGACGTCACCCTCATCCTGCCCTAACCCTGCCCAAGCCCAGACCCTGCCCGTGCCCTTTGCCACTGTCATTTTATACATGCAGGTTTTACACGAATTGAATTTATTAGACATTTAATTAGGCAGGGTTTATGAAACTAAAAATTGATTCAATCTGTTTTAGGACACCATGGGCCACGAAATTAATTCCCCTTCAATTAGTCCATATTAAATATATGCATTTTTATACCTACATGATGTTACTGAAATTGTTCTTTAAATTGAACTCTTAGATGTTATACTAGGTAGGGTGATTCTAGTTTTAAGTTAGATCTTTAGTCAGGCAGGGTGCATTTCAATCTAATCTAGTATTTAAGAAGGGAGGATTTATTTTTAAGATATGCCTTAGTTTTTGGGACAGCAGTGTACACTGCTGTAATAATATTTCGTTGTGTAGTCTTTAAGATCGTAGAATATATTTTTTAATAAGTTTTATTTCAGGAAATTGACTTCTGTTGCAGATTTTCTTCCAGGTTTACTTGTGTTATTCAATTTAGCTTTCGGTCGTGAATATTCCAAGTACTCCTCTTGCTGTCATATTTGTACTACGAGCAATTAATGATCGTTCTACAAATTGACAATAAGAGGAGATTTTTCTTACTCACAAGTGATTTTATAATTAGTTTTCGCATAATTGGAGGGTGGAAGGGCCGTGGCTAGGGTGGGTCTCCATGCGCAGTAACCTCCACGTGGTGAGACCTGGGCAATCAATTATTTATCGTATAACTATTAAACGTTTAACAGACGTTTGATAATTATGTGGAAAATAATTCGAGCGAATTGACTGCGTTTTGCACTTAGGATAAAATGTACATTAATGGCCGCGAGAATCTTAAGTTCTTATTGCAATTACTTTTGAGTTCTCGTTTCTTTCTTTGTATCTATTTGTAGCTGAAAATAATGTGTATTATTTATTGCCCTGCTTCTTATGCAGACCCTCCTACTTTCTGACGCTTTCGAGATAATTCAATAGTAACATAAATCATATATGTTTCACCTATAGAATTACGTCTTATTATTCCTCAGGAAACCTTCTTTTTCATAAATGAAATACCTATGTATACATCTTTTAATTCATAAATTAATTAAAATCTGCAAAGATATACTTGAAACTACGCGGGTCTCTGCCATATCTACAGTGCCTGCTATGGTTTCGCCATCTATACAGAACTCCTTGAAACCACTCGCGCCGCTTACTTACCTTAAGTGTAGATATGGCAGAGACCAGAGTAGTTTCATTCGCATCTGTATAGATGGCGGAACTAAAGCCCACTTTGGGTGTAGGTAAGACAGGAATGCGAGTGATACGTAAATTCAAGCACCTGTTTATAAATAGCAGTGCGATAAAGTTCATAAAATTTGGTTATTTATGTTTTCATTTATAAAACTAAGTTACTAATTAAACTGATCCTGACGTCGCGCGTGCGCGCCAAGAACCAATCCCACTCCGCGACGCGCATGCGCACTGGCAGCGCATATCCTAAACGCGGGAAATGCGTTAAATATCGATAGTCAGCACTAGCGATAGTTTCCGATAGGTGGGCCTTCGACCTTCGATAGTTAACGCGG
This sequence comes from Nomada fabriciana, assembly GCA_907165295.1. Lineage (NCBI taxonomy): Eukaryota > Metazoa > Arthropoda > Insecta > Hymenoptera > Apidae > Nomada > Nomada fabriciana. The sequence goes on along the minus strand of OU015699.1, from coordinate 7,231,454 downwards.
CATTACGAATATCAACCCACGTTCTCGATAACTGTCGATAGTTTCCGATAGGTGCACCATCGACCATCGATAGCTACGCGCATTTCGAATATCAATCACGTCACAGCCTACTCTAGTACGCTGTGCCCACGTTCTCGATAATTATCGATAGTTTTCGATAGCAGTAACCATCGATATTTCCCCGCCACCACCAATAGTACGTATTTTGAACAAGCGCAACTTGCTCGGCTCGTAACTTTGGTAAAAGAGAAGTTTTATTTATGTTACTTGGTGTCACGTTATAAATATGCGATATGCTGATTCTTCAGAATCCATTTTGCCTTTCGGCATACGCAGTAGCGTCCTGGAAATGTATCCGCGATCTGATTTTAATAAAAGAAACGGCTCTGTTGAACTTCTTTAGGCAGGACTATGTACATAGACTACCGGAAGGACTACCGGAAGTTGGAACAGGACTGCCTCTTATATTCGCTTCTGTAAACCAAATTTATTGCAGCTTGTACGCGTTTGCGCGGAAAAATATATTTTCCACGATCGGGGTTGCGTTGAGGAATGGTCTTCTTTAACAAAATTATATTTATTGTCTCATTTCATTTTGAAGAATTATTCATATAACAATAGGCTACACTTTCATGGTACCGCAGATACTTTCAGTTGCTGGATTACACGTCACCGTTTTATATTTACGCTTATAGGTACGTATTATACGAAATGTATAATAATAAATATGTATAATGCAGTGGCTAAAATTTTGCATTTACATTCAGAAAGCATTCATTCGATGTTGGATAATAGGGTGCTAGAGTCACGAGCGATGTGCTTACACTTTCGTTTCACTCTGTACATGATCATTTACAATTGTCCTGCGTATCGATCAAGCTTTTTGATATATCATGAAAAATTCTACGCGACGTTAACAGTTAACTTTGCCTCGATATTTTCTACCCGTATTACATCTATTTGCCTTATGTAAACGCAACGAGGATATAATTAACTACGAATAAATTGATACAATGAAATTCAAAGTGGCGGCGGTTCCTTCGCTGTTGTGCATTAGAGACTTGAGTTTTCCTTGCTCGATGATAGCATGAGTATTACATTATATTTTCCTAGTCATACAAATCTAAAAAAGGGGAGTCCGTGATGGTACGCTTCAATGGAGGAATTCTGGAATCTGCAGTGGACAATTTAACAGGTGATCGCATTAGTATTAGTACAAACGAAACTGCGATGTATCTGTAATACTTCACGAAGTTTCAGCAGGCTAATATATTTACACACGTCTGCCGCTTCTTTCATTTCGAATGCAAACCCTATTGAAAATTAGCAAACACATTTCTAGCACCATACCTTAACTATGCGAATAAGTAACTTTCGTTGGTATCACATAAATGGAGATTCGAACGTCCTCTTAAAAAACTATCCATAGCAAAGCTTATAATTGATCTAGATAACTGCCAACAGAAAAATCTCTTATGGTGTCCTCGTAGGGGGGCCCCTCGAAGGTCTACGGGAAACTGGCAAAGCAGACAATGGCAGTGGAAACTTATGTACGGCGTATAATACAATATCATCGTGTTTTGTCTCACGGTCTCAGTCAGGCAGAAAGGAAATAAAGAAAACGACTAGTTCGTTTATGAAACCTCACATCTACAGATATAAAACTGCTTATGTGCCATTTGTTGCTGACGCTTTCACCAAAGTGAACAGTAGAATCGTCCCAGAACATAAATGAATTCCTTACCATTTTATAAAACGAACCACATACTCAACGTTCGCCATACTTTTATTCCCCCCGGTCGGATGTTCCCAAATCACCTCTTATCGGAAGTCTATCGTTCAAGTAACTGCAACAAACAGAAATAATGCGGCGATTACTGAAAAATCCAGGATTCGACCGTGTGAAATAATTTACCTTGCTCCCATCGCCGAACGAAGCATTAAACAATTTACAAATTCATCAATTACACTGAACAATAACTTGTAGGTACGTGCTTCGCCGTTACAAAGTGGCCCATTTACAAAGAAATACGTACTCGCCATAAAACGGACACTTAACTAAATATACATTTGATGGTGCCGATGGATAATACTGTGAAAAGGATGCTCTCCTCCCGAACATCCGTGGCGAAGGCGAGCAGGTTGTGGAGGAGAATTAGTAACGAGTAGTGGTCGATATTGCACGAGGCCAGGTTGGCAGCTGGTTTTGGGTGAATTATATTCACGGGGGGTGGGGGCACGAATGCATCGAACACATCGGTGTCGGCATTGGTAAATACCAAAGAAGATGGGATCCACCTTGCTCTGAGCAGCATGTACAAAAGGATGGGATGTGTTAACACCTTAGTAGTAATCGCAACGCTCGACAGGCAGATTATTATTGTACCTGGTGCACGGGAAAACGTTCCTCCCCCTCAGGGCCTTTTCCCCGATGTCTATGGCCCCAGAGTCTTGCACCTCCATGGTGTATATACATCCGGAGAATCCCTCTTGGTACTTCCCATAAGTCATAGCGTAGTCGGGCACACCCCCCAAGTACACGTTCCCCCTGGTGTTCAAATCCTGCTGCGTGCCATAACTGGCACCGCTCTCCATGTGTTCCCCGTTCAATTCTATGCTGCCGTCGCTGCCCTGGCGTTTCAATATTATCCTGTGCCGTTCCCCGTCGTCCACCTTCTGCGCAGTGACGCGGATCACTACTGGGCCTGTGCCCAAATTGTACTGGTACTCCACGTACCTGGAAGCCAGTTACGGGCCGAGTAATGTTAATGGAAAGTTGATCGAATTATTGACTAGAATGTTGTTAATTACCCATCGACTACGGCGAGGGCCATATAATGATCGGGGTTCAAATCGTTCAACGTTTGTCCGTGCCACATGATCAACCCTTTGGTTTTATTGGTCGAAATTTCGAAGCCCAACACCTCCCGTTCCTCCTCGTGCGTCATTACAGATCTGTCTAACTCCAGCCAGCCGTCCCCTCTGAACGCGACATCGTACGTTATTTCCACCACTAAAAGAGACGCGTGAGATTTTGTCAAATTATTACATAGAAGGCTCGTATATACAGGGTGTGCCGTAACTACCGCAACATCGGGAAATGGGGGATAGCTGAGGCGATTCTGAACAACTTTTTCCTTGACCAAAATGTTGTTTGAAGCTTCGTTTTTGAGTTATTAACCAAAAACACTGCCCAATTAGAGTGCCCGTGAAGCGCGAGCTCAGGGGCGTACCTCGCAATTGCGCTCGATCATGAACGGGGACATCGAGGGTATCGAGGAAAGCGTATGGAAAATGTCACACCGTTATTCCTTAATAAGAAATAAACTAATTATTCTTTTCATCAATCGAGCACGGTTCTGATCGTTATTCATGAGTTACGAATAATTCCACATTACCCTTAATTTAAGACAATGTAACATTTGCCGTACGCTTTACTCGGATATCCTCGATGCCCCCGTTCATGATCGAGCGCAATTGCGAGGTACGCCCCTGAGCTCGCGCTTCACGGGCACTCTAATTGGGCAGTGTTTTTCGTTAATAACTCAAAAACGAAGCTTCAAACAACATTTTGGTCAAGGAAAAAGTTGTTCAGAATCACCTCAGCTACCCCCCATTTCCCGATGTTGCGGTAGTTACGGGACACCCTGTAGAAGTTAATTTGCAGTAGGACAATTACATTTTTCACAGTTCGGCCCACTCTGACCGAGTCGGCAATCGCATTTATAGGACCCATGGAGATCGGTACACGTCCCCCCGTTTCTACAAGGGAGAAGTAGTTCGCATTGTTTCAGAATGTTCTCGCAATTCCTGCCCACGTAGCCATATTCGCAGGTGCACGAGTAGTCGTAGGAATCTATGCTCTGGCATATCCCATGGACGCAAGGGTTAGAGGCGCAGGGGTCGTAGGGGGTTGTCGTCGAGGGCGATGTTGTGAGCACGGTGGTTAACTTGGTCTGATTAGGATGCAGGACATTGCAGTCGTCTATGTTTGCCGAGTCAATGGCTTCCTTTAGTATATCGACGTTCATTGACGACACTCCAAGCTGAAAGAAAGGACAAGTAATTATAATCATTTTTTTTTATGGGGTACTGTAAGAAGATTTTAGGGAACTCACGTCACTGATACAACCACGGAAGGACCTGTCGACCCCAGCATTTTTATTTACTGCTATTCTTCTACGATCCACCCCCCCTATGTACAATGGGGTGTTGAGCGTCATGGTGCGCGCTGTTCCAGGGGACTTGCCCCCTATGGTGGGTTCCCCGTTCACTGTTAAATTCCCCTCCTTGAAGTCCCTGTTCACTGACACGTGTGTCCAAACACCTGGTTGAAGAACATGGTTCGATCTAATGATTGCCAATCCAGAACCGATATCGTACCGAAACTCCACCCGTTTATCCTTCACTACAACAGCAACGAAGTCTCCTAATCCTTCGTCACTTTGGGCACAGTACATCAGGATGCCATCACGGTCGTCCAGGGGATTGAAGTTTAACGCCACTTTCATCCTACGATAACATTACAGATATTAAACCAGCTGCCCCGCTGTGATAATCAAGGGACGATAAAGTTAGTCCTGTTAGCTGGGGAACAAAATACTCCAGTTAGTGGGGAAATCAAAGTAATGCTTCTTTTTGGTACGTACGTAGCTTACCCCTTTTGGTTCTCTGGTTGAAAACAGCGAAGATGGGAAAACGATAAAATAAATGTTTGACTTGCCAATGAATCCTGTTAAATCAATTTTTATTTGCATCTCAAGACATATATTTATACTTATAGCATCGCTCGAAGCCCGTCGAATAATTGCATATACAAACGATTATTCTGACCCTGGAAACACACCACTTCCAACGCACACACCGGGCAGGTTCTTAGAAAAACGTAAGTACAAACTTTCTCGATTTGTGCCTGACTTTTGGTGCGTGTCGTGTGTGTATGTGTGTGTGCCTTTAAAAAGCTCCTGACACTAGCATAGAATGGAGAATTGGCTTGGCAGTGACCCGCAATTAATGGCTTACTTAAAAAGAAACAAAGATAATTCAAATGACTAACTCAATGCGTTAAATTGTATTATTCAAGAAGCTGTACAGGGAACCCTTTGCAGCCCAAGGCGAGCCACATCGTTCACCATGGCGGGGACGAACTTGCGACTGCAAAGGGTTGAAATACGATAAGTATAACATAATTATTACATCGACCGATACTCTAACATTACAGCACCATGAGGTTAATTCCAAGGAACTACTCACTATACAGGCTCCAACATAATTATCTATGACACATACGAGGCAGAAACGAACGGAAGATCTAATTGTAAATAAAATTCTCATAAAAAATATATATATATATAATATACATATAACATATATGCTGACTGACAACTATAAATAGCAGTTATATAAGAATCGTTTCGTGCATACGAACATCAATAATAATAATCATAAAAGTAATAATAAATGACTGTTTCTTTTCGCTATTATTATTCTGTGCAAAAGTTAAAGGAGTTTGGTTGCGGATGTGGGGGAAAAAGAAGAGACTAATGATTTGTGTGGTGCGACTTATTGTGATGATGTTGCCTCGATCGTGGCTTTCTAACTTGTGCGTTGCGTGCTCGTAATCGATTGTGTGTGTTGCTCGGATTCATTCTCGCCCTGAAAATCATTGCTGCAATTAGGAACGGGAGTCCCCGTTAAAGAGGACGGGGCGGGGGTGGTTTATATCCATCGGGTGATCACTTAACCGGGTATACGAAAATGAATGTACAATAAATAACGTAAAATGTAAATTCAAGACGAAATTCAATTAATGAGAAGAATATGAACTGGGGCACAAGATCGAACTATTTGAAATATTTATAAGAAATTCTTTGAATCATGCAGCATGCGTCGTGCACGTATAGTTACCGTCGGAGGGCTTTCGGCGTCTCGTGTGCTACGAAGGACTTGTCGTCGTGGAATGCTGGCTCGAAGATCTTCATGGTGTTTTCGCATCTGGAGCCAGTCCTTCCATAGGGACAGTAGCATTCGAAACCTGTCTCTTTGTTCACGCAGTTACCATCCCCACAGGCGCCTAGAGATGCGACAAACGCAACGATGTTATTTAAACGAAATTGTAACCGTTCATTCGTTTATTTAGTCATTCACTTATTTCACCTGGATAGCAAGATTGTCCAACGTAATCGCAATGCTTCCCGTTGTATCCAGCGCGGCACAGACAGGTGTACCCGTTCTTCGTAGCAGCTTCTTGGCAAACACCACCGTTGTTGCAAGGATTCTCGGCACAAGTCTCGCAATTCGTAATCCCAATGCTGTCCGTCTGATCGCCGATCAGATCGACATCTTTTTCCCCAATCACCAGCCTACTGATGCAACCAACGAAACCACTGTTTATCTCCGCGTATTTATTGATAATATTATCACTGGGGACCCCTCCAACGAATAATAGAGCCTTCAGATCTAATCCCTGCTTCCTGCCGGCGGCGACGCCTTTGTAAGGCCCCTCGCCGTCGACCAACATGGTCCCCTCTTTCCTGTTTCGTTGCAGTTTTATGGTGTGCCATTCGCTGAGTGTTACCGGCTTGCTTCCACGAATGATGGCCGGCCCAGATCCAAGATCGAAGCTGGAACATTATTATAACGACAGTTGAAACGAACGAAATTTCTTTTAAATATTTTACAATTAGTGTCCCTTGCTTACCTGAATTGCGGGTAGCCCCTGACCAATGACAGTAAAATGAAATCCCCATCTCCTCTGGAAGATTCGTCGTTGTACAGAATTATTCCATCGTAGCTCTCTGGCTTGAACGAGATCTCGATATTGAATTTCAGGTAGGAGTCTGGTAAGGGGGGCAGGGAGATGAAACTCTGAGGTGCCTGGCTAAAGTATGGCACCACTCCTGTAACCACCAGTACTGTGGGAATCTCTATGCTCTCGTGGTCGTTGTTCACCGTGCAAACGTAGGTGCCTGCGTCCTCTGCTTTCACGTTTGTCAGCTTCAATTTATTCTGAACAGACGAACACGTGAGATCATTAAGAATGTTTTGCACAATTATTATTCCTTGACGAACTAATTTACCGCGGAGATTTCAGCGTTGCGCGGCAGGAGACCGCCAAGCTTGCTCCAGTGGAGATTCAATGGTGGTTCAAGATGGGGCCGACAGTCCATCTCCAATCTGGATCCATGGGGGACCAACTTGGTTTCAATAGCTGGTGCATCGTTATTCCCACCTGCGAAAACGGACGACGTACAATTTCTGGCCTGCAGGTGGCCTGCAGGTGGCCTGCAAGTATCGTGTACTCACGTCGAAGCACAATTCCGTTAAGCAAAAAGGGAGGGAAATTTGTATCAATATTTTTCGTTTAATCTGTCGACGAGAACGAAGCGGCAAATTTACCGTGAACAACAAGGTTGTAGTCCTGTTCGAAAACGCCCTCAGGTGTGTCAGCGGTACATCTGTACAGTCCACTGTCGCTGACGGCCACGTTGGACAGTTTCAGAATATTCCCATACTCCCGAGCATTTTCTGGTAAATGGGGATGGTTCGGCCTGGACCAACGGTAACGGGGATTGTGCGTCCCCGAGCAGGCGCAACGAATGTCTATGGTGTCCCCGATGTTCACTGGGTCCTGAGAGACTTCGACGCTGACGGCGGGAACCACCGCGGCTAAAATGAAACAAGTAAATTAGTCTGGCGAATGGGAAGAAATTTTCTAGACGTATAAACGTGAACCCTCCTCCATTACTGCCTCCTAATGACACTGATATTAGGGTGACCCTGAATAAGATGACAACAGACGACTAATGTACCATTTTAAATGACTGGCGTACTACTCTACAGGGTGACGAACACAGGACCCCCGGAGCTATGCAACTACCCTTACAAAGACGTTCACATATCTTTTCTAGCGGACCATCTCCACACACTTGAGCCTAATATGCCAAGGTGCGCTTGGGAATCAGGTTCTCATCTAATTGATTAAAGTGAGGATGAAGCGTTAATTGTCCAAGAGACGTCACACATCGGGAACACAATAATTGTTGTTCAGAACAAACCGCGTCGTGGCTGAAGATAGTGGCGGTACTGCGGGTTGTCGAGGAGGTAGTTGCTGAAGTAGCGAATATCGACGTTGCAAAAGTAATCCAATAGAAAGCATCCTGGAACGTTGCACAAGCACCTGCTCTTTCTGCACTGCGTTCGGTTCGCTTGTGTGCAATCCGTGCGCAAATTAACTACTCATAAACAATACCGCGACAGCTATAAGTAAAACTCAGTCGGCCATGAAAGGCTGATTGGTGATAATCTAATGGGGCACGATCTCTCCTAGTCGTTTGCATTATACAGAACCATCCGAATCTATCGATCACTTTCAACGTTTCAAAGTTAGGTGAGTCAAAACCGAAGAGACAACGCCATGCATGTTTCAGGGAACAGAAGGTTCAACTTACGAGAGACGTTCAAGTTAATATAGTCGCTGGATACTCCACGGGCTGTCTGGATCTGACAGATGTATCTTCCACTGTCTTCAGGCCTTGCCCGGGGCAATTCCAAGTAGTCTTCCTCCATGATGCTGTTGGAGGGCAGTGCCTGGCCCTCTCTGGACCAATGTACGGTGGCCCTCTCGTTCGACATGCAACGCAAACGAACGGGTTCCCCGACGAAGGTGACTACGTCTCTTTGGGCAGCCCTGACGCCCGCGTCTTCGTAGGAGTGTTCTGTTGAAATTATTGCCAGGCGTTATCAATTATTCTGACTGGAAAACTATTTTAGTCCACGGTGTCGCGTACCATTTACTAGAACCTCGGCAACAGCCTCGGCAGTTCCGGCGTCGTTGGTAGCTTTGCAGACGTATTTCCCAGCATCGGAATAGGTGATTCCATGGAACTGGAGGACCCCACGGTTATGGCTGACAGAGTACGGCAGGCTACGGCCTATGGCTGCCCATTCTATGGTCATTGGATCGTCCCCAGTCGTGCTACAGATGATCGAAGGGTTCTCACCCGAACGAACTGTCTGTCTGGGAGGGATCAGCACGATCCTGGGCGGAGCTGAACGAAAATAATAATAATAATAATATACTTCATGAATCAACGGGCGAGAGAACCCTTTAGTATACAGGGGATTGTGTCCCCTGTGATCATGTACAGTTTAACCTTCAGTCTGTGCATTGGGATCAAATAGACCCTGTCATTGTAATATGCAACGAAATCATTTCACACGATGCTTCTGATTAAATGTTTTATATGTGTAATATAATTTAAATTATCTTGTAGCTATTGAAGAAAGTAAGCATTTCTTATGAATTATTAAAAATAAAACAAAAATAACTATTTCTTTTAAGAAAACTTTACAAAATATATGAAAATATATATGGGGGTCAGCTTGACCCCGTGCCCTGACCATGGGAAATTTTCTATGCACAGAGTGAAGGTTGAAGTAGAAATAGAAATATAGAAAAGATTAACAACGTAAATAAAATAAAATAAAGTAGACTGTAATAAAAAGAAAAAAAGAATAGGACAGAGGAATAAAAACTGAAAAATTAATAACTATTTACAATTTACCGCGATTAAAACGGATTGCTTAAACGCTGTTAAAGGAAGCCCCAAAAAACAGGAAACAATTACAAAATTTGTTCGCGTTGGTGCATAAACGATTGAAGCAATTCAATTTCCCATAGAAAATCCGGTGAGTGTTCGTGTGGAATAAAGTACAAATTCTTATTTGAAAAGTGAGAACGTGGAATTGTAGTTCCGGAAGAATGTCCGGTCAAGAAACTCATCTGATTCGTGAGTTCGTAACAAAATAATACACCAGCTGTAAGACGCTGTAATATTCCATAAACGTAAAACGCGGGACAAATATTTGTAGCATTATTCGGGTAAGAAATTGTGAATCTTACATAGCACTTCTAGATGAGACTTTGCCTTGAAAAGAAGGTTCCCAGCCTGGTCCATGCCAGAGCAAACGTATTCCCCAGCGGCGCTCTTATCCACAGAAGGGATGTTCAGAACACCATTGTGCACAATGCTGCCATCGGGCAGGGGTCTATGGTCTGTTCTCTTCCAGTCCAGGTAAATATGGTTTCCGTCAGAGGCGTGCACGTGGCAACGCATCTCCACCTTACCGCCGTTCGGGATTCTTAGATAATCCTTCGGTATGGTGTCCACGCCCTTGTCGTCCTAAAAAAGCCACGCAATACTTAATAATTATTTCGCACATCGTTTAACGATTCGAATCGTTGGTTTTTTCGCCGAGGAACACGTACGTGACCACCGCGATCGGTGTAACCAGGTTCCTTATCAGGGCAGGGGACGTCGCCCCTGCAAGGTGGATAGATGTCATTGTTGTCCTCGACTCTGATGTACACTCGTTCCTCAACGATTCCGGCCGCATTGTTCGCATGACAGGTGTACGAGCCCTCGTCGTCAGGTGACGCGGAGTATATTTCGTAAACGGCCATCAAAGGGGTTCCCAGCAACGCTTCCGGGCTTTTACTGTACAAATTAATGGCAGCCAAATGATTCTCACCTTCATGGGCAGCTTTGTAAAATGTACTTACAGTTCCACCATGTTCACGTGTTTGCTCCATCCGACTGTAGGCTGGGGATACCCCGTGGCGCTGCATACCAACCTCACCCTATCTCCCGGCTTCACGTTCAGAATTCCAGACGTGGGCGTAATCATGATGACAGGCACCGATTGCACTTCTATGTAAACCACTGCGGAGTTCGACCCCATAGAGTTCACCGCAGCGCAGACATAGGCGCCGCCATCGTTTTCTGTGATGTTGGAGAGCCTCAAGACTCCGCCAGGTAGCTGCTTAACGTTATGGGGGAACGGTCGACCGTCTTGATGAGACCATTGCAGCTCGGGCGTGGGGATTCCCGCGACTGCTCGACACTGGAGATCCGTGGAGCCGCCCAGGGTAACCGGGGGAACGTCTTTGGGGTAGATCTCCACTCTGGGGGTTTCCCTGGCTGCGTGAACAATAAATAAACGAGTCGTTGTTATCCTGGCGACAGAAATGACAGCAGCGAATTGCTCCACTCACGTTCAACTTCAATGATAGCACTGCCTTCGTGACTGCCAGTCGGTCCAGTGACGCGGCACACGTACACACCCCTGTCAGCTATTTGAATGTTAAATATTCTCAGCGTATCTCCAACTTGTTGCACGTTCGGGCCCATCTGCTCCAAGTACTTGGTCCACCTGACTTGCACGCCGGGTTCTCCATTCGTCGTGCACCTGACTTCGGCGACGCTGCCCTGGTGGACTGTTTGTTTCTCCGGTTTCACGTTGACGGACGGCGGGCCTCGTCTGGCCGTGACCGTCACGTTTATGGTGTTGTTCGTCTGCGTCCCTACGTACGTGGTGGCTGTGCACACGTAGACGCCAGAGTCGTACTGTGTCGAGTTTGGTATAGTCAGTACACCGTCGCGTTGGTCGGACGCAGTTGGCAATGGGTGGTTCCCTTCTCTAAACCACTGAACGATACTGGACGCCTGCGATGCTGTGCAAGTTATGTGAATTGTTTCGCCCACTGTTCCGATCCACTGGGACGGTGTGATTGTCGGACGTATTCCGGTCGGCGGTGGCTTGCGTGGATTGTCTGGAAGCAGAAATTCCAATTGCACAAACGTATTCTCAATTGTTTCGTTGATTCTGTTGTACCTCTGACATAAAGAACGGCGGTCCTCTCGTCCACGCCGGCGTTGTTCCTTGCCACGCATTTATATTCAGCTGCGTCGTTCTTGGAAACCGCCCTGAGGGTCCAAATGCCATTCTGGATTATCACTTCCGGGTTCATGGGACCGTACACTCGAATCCACTCGATCTGTGGAGGTGGATTTCCGGTGGCATCGCAGCGGAACTCTGCTGGCTCTCCTTCTAGCACTTGCAGGACCGGAGGTGCGACTATGGCCCTTGGCGCGGTTGAATTTGCACCTGTAAAATAATAAAAATAGAATAGTGTTAGAAGAAGTAAATCATGGAACAATTGGGGCACCGCTTTATGCTGCACTGGAGAGAATACCTGGTATCTGTAGCAAGCTTTGCGGGAAAGCTGCGTCCACAAGAATTTATACAACAATTACACACATTCAAATTTGTTAAAATTTTAATCATTTTGATTCGACATACCTCCAACGGTCAGAGTAACGTTCTTGTATCCAATATGCACTCCGTTACTAACTTGGCAGACGTAGATTCCGCTGTCGGACACTTTTACGTCTCGAATGATCAATAAGCCGTGGCTATCGTCGACGCTTCTTCCTGCGGGCAACCGGCCTCCTTCTTTCTCCCATTTAACCCGCAGCAATTCCTACAGTTCAAGGAATTTCATTAGAAAGCAATGCTATTTCGGGTGCTCGTTAATTTTTGCCTACGTACGTTGTCCATTGATCTTCCCGAGCAATGGTATCTAACGGTACTTCCGGTTTCCACGATCTGGAACTCTGGACCCTTGATATAAACCAGGATTCTTGGCGGAGCAATGGTTGGGTACGGCGTGGTGGTTGGTACAGCGGGCCCCTCTGCGAAGAACCCCATAGAAATTAAAAATCACGAATCCTCAATCGTTCTTTCACATGATAACACACAGCGGAAACAATGATGGTAATATATCTGGCCGGTGATATTCGAGTTCCTACACCTAGTTGGATGAAACAAAAACTGTCGAGGCCCCAGGAATGATCAAATGAAGATCCACCAAGCAGTCGACAATGACAGGAAACGTTCGATTGGTAAAATGGATGAATGGCAATGCCCCATCGGCTGTGAGGGTGAAACCCATGGTGCTCCTGCCACCCACGGACGGACAAACATAGAATGTTCCTTGTGATCTGGTCCGGCAAACCTGGCGTAACAGATGTGACCACTTTGATCAGCTCTTTCCCAGCATGGTCCCTGATGTGGCACTCGATGTTGCAGGGGTCCAGCTGAACGTAAACGTACCAGGTTCTGAACGCCCCCTTATCCGTCTTTTCTATGGGCCCCGGGGTGGTACCAATCGCGGTTAAAGGCTTGTCATTGAAGGGGGTCAGTTTAAAAGTGATATACAACGGATCCACGGATTCGAAGCTGCACGTGAACAAAATCCACGAGTTCCCCTTTACTTCACCCGTCATCGGAGTTAGACTTACCATCAGTTCACCTAACCGACGCAACGTTTCAAAACATTGTTTAATACTTTCGTGTCCCTCTAATGGTTTGCATACGACGTACCGGTGTCTTGGCAATATTGGCCAACGTATCCCGGCAGGCAATGGCACTTCACTTGTCCATTTCTCGTCATCTCGCAGCTCTCCTCGTTGTTGTTGCAGGGGCATGGGCTACAGGAGCCCAGGTAGCTCGCCGATCGATCGTTGGTGTCTCTGAAGTAGCCCCTGGCGCAGGATTCGCAGGACGTTCCGACGTATCCTGTTGGACATCGACAGACCTCCACCTGGACAGCTCTCCTGTTCCCGGTTTGATGCTCCACGGCCGTGTCCAGGCTTATGTCACTGATGTAGGTGGCGGTCATTCGGTCGCTGTGCGTTGCTCTAACTAAGATGACCTCCAAGTTGGAGAGAACGGTCATTAAGTCGACTCTGGAGGCCACACGCGGGCCCTCTGTTGTCAAACGTCTCCACTCTGTCTCTATGAAAGGCACAGAGTACGTCTGCGACGACAAAAGGAAGGATATACACGTGATTAACAATGAAACAAAGATTGTGACGAAATATGGTGGATTGTACAGTGAATGCTGACCAATGGTATATCGGGCTGTATGTCCGTGGGGTTAATCCAGAACAGTGTAACTCCGCTTCCGATTAGAATGATATCCTGGTCCTTGTAACTCTTAGCCCCGGGGTGCGCGGTGACGTGTTGGGTCAAGGTCAGATTTCCCCCATAGCTCTTGACTTTGTTGCCGGTGAAAATGGCCGGCAGGGACCAGAACAGTCTGCGCCCTCTGCTGTCCGGGTAACGGTAACCGATTTCGTTCATGGCGAAATTCAGCTCGAATCCGTCGTCGATGATTTCTTGCCTGGTACTAGTGCGGCAAACGCCAATTAATAAGTGGCACAGAATTTTCAAGCTTAATTTCGAAATACTCACGAGTCAGTCAGCGTGAAGCCATGCTGGTTATCGTAAACCCAGACGGGGATCTGTTGAATGTACAGGGAGCTCTCGTGACATTGATCAGTCACCCCGCTGCAGTAGCATTGGCTGCAGCCGTCTGGATTATTCCAGGAGAGGCCAAAGGTAGCTGGTCGACACCTGTTACACGTGGGACCCTCGACGTTCCTTTTGCAGTCGCACCTCTCGCCCACGCAAACATTGCTTCGCGAGCCGGCTTCGTTGCAAACGCACGAATCCGGCGTTGATCCTCTGTAAATGCAATCGTGGGGGGTTCCCTGGGTCGCATCCCCCTCGTATCCCGGTTCGCAAACCTCGCAGACCTCTCCAGTGGTGTGGTGTGCACAATTCTGTGGCGATTTATTATTTCAATGTCCATATGAAACCATGAACCGAAGGCACTGGAGGATACTGGAAACGTTCTAGTGCTTACCTCGCATATTCCGGTGTCAGGATTGCATTGAGTGGAGTGGCCGTTGCAGCTGCACGGTTCGCAGATGCCCAGATAGAGGCCTTGGCTGGCCCTGGTGAATCCAACATCGCAGTCCTCGCAAGATAAACCCTTGTAACCGACTGGACAGCTGCATTCCTCCACCTCCACTGCTCTGGCTCTTCCGGTGTTATACTTTTCAGCAGTGTCCAAGGACACCAACGACAAAGCAGCCTCGTCCGTGTGCGTGGTGTACGTGGCCTTTATTCTGATCGCTCGAATATCTGCTAGAGCCATTAGTAAGTGTTCCCTGTCTGCCTGGGTCCCATCGTTGCGTTGCCAGTGCTGCTCCAACAGGGGCACAGTAAACGTTTGCGGAGTGTTTGGCTCGAGGCTCTCCCGAGAGAAGTACAGTAGATTGATGTCGTTAGCCTGTGCGAGATAAAATCATTTTATTATATGTTAAGTGTTCGAAATCACGTGGCAATACAGTGGGAGTAATATAGAAGTTGTAGTAATTATAATGACAATGGTTTACTAACGCTGATCAGTTCGACGTCAGCAGCGTTGTTCTTCGAACTCTGGCCTCCAGGTGCCGGGACGTATCTTACAGTGTACTTGAGGCTGCCGCCGTAGGAGGTGACCTGGTTCCCTAGGAAAATGCTGGGCAGTTGCCAGTAGTAGACATCGTTGTTTCCACGGTTAGGGAAGTCGTTGTAGATTATCTCGCGCGTGATCGTGTCCAATCGAATGCCATCTATTATTGCCGGAGCGTCGGGTATTTTGGATTCAATGAGGGAGAAGTCTCTGACGGAGTTGGTGAAGGAGACTCGAATCTGCCAGAAGGAAAGCATTGGAAAATTAATTACTTCCACGCGCAGAAATTTCGGGAAAAACAAAAAGACTAGATCTACTCACGTCGTTCCTGTACCAATTGGAGGAGACGCATTTGTTCGTGATGCCCATACAGAAGCAGCCGATACATCCGAATTGATTCTTCGATGCTAGGTTGAACGTGTTCGCCTTACATTGGTTGCAATTGAGGCCCGTTGCGTATTGCTGCAAAGCAAATTACTTAAACTCAGCACCCCAAACAATTATTTAAAAGACGCTGATCGATGTACCGCCCGTGGGTATCGAAGTTTACTTACTTTTTAAAGAGTAGGAACATTTCCAAATTAATAGGCAGCGTTGACAAAATTTCACACGATTCTCAGTTAACTCGAATTAACTTTAAATGAAGTAATAATTGAGAGTTTCATACCTTGCACCGACACTTTCCAGTATTGGAATCGGCCACTAGGCTGAGGCTGCCATCGGGATCGCACTGTCTTACGGGGACGCACATGTCCCCTGGGATAAGGGGATTCCCTTGGTACCCCACGTCGCATTGTTCACACCTGCGCCCCACGTACCCTGGTGGACAGTCACAGGTTGGCTGACCATCGGAACCGAGGTGGCAGGTTCGTGCGAATCTATTTAAAACAGATAATAATAATAGTAATCATAGGCAGACACTCCTGGTTACAATTAATGTTTCTCGCAGATCAATGGCGGCTACTAACTGATTGGATGGATTGGTCAGAGGACAGGGACACATCTGGCAAGCGATGTTCCTCGAAGGATCCCCGTAGTATCCTGGAGGACACGGTGGTTCGTCCCTGTAACACTGACCCAGCCAAGAACCGGACTCTCTTCTCAGGTACCCCGGAGCGCACTCTTCGCAGGACAGGCCGCTGTATCCTGAGCATTAGCAAATTTCTACGATTATTCTCTGGCCGAAAGGCGATGTGAACCAGTTCAAAGTATCATTCACCTGAGGGACACTGGCATTCTTCTACATACGAAGCGGATCCAAGCCCGGTGTTCCTTACGTCGGCAGTGTCCATCACTATATGAGTAAGTTGGATGTCCAGGTCCGGTGAAGAATCATAGAGAACCCTGCAAACAACTTGTTAAACCGTTTTCCACAAAAGGAAGGTTCCCAGGGAACTTTATCTAGCGAAACGACATACTTGATGAGAATATTATCCACGTTCGCGAGGGTCATCATGATGTCCTCCCTGGTAGCAGGGACCTCGTTCCAGCCGTCCTGCTTGTACCACTCACCCTGGAAGAACCTGACCGTCTCCTCGTTATCGTAATCCGGTATTAACTCCTTCCCTCTGTGCAGCAGTACGTAGTTGTTCCCGCTGATGATAACGGACGGCTCGGTATTGGGCAGGCCGGTTCCATTGTAGCGGACTCTGTACTTCAAGTAGCCACCGTAGGATTTCAATTGATTCCCATGATAGTTCTCGGGCAGTGCGAAGTAGGGTACATTGTTGTCGGTGGATTGTCTATTAATCGAATCGGTTCCGTACACTTGCACACCGTCGCGACCTGCTGGCGTCAGCTCGTAGTACTGCCTGCTGACGTCGTTCAAAATCTGCAGGTGCGGTTGACGTTTCACGTCTATTATTCTATGGCGATCGAAGGGCGGCGGGATCTGATAGGTGAACAGGTTGGCACTGTGGCATTCGGTGGCGACACCGAAACAGAAGCAGGCGATGCACTCGTCGACGCTTCTTGCTTCTGAATTGAACGTCCCCTTCCGGCAGACGCCCTCAGTCTTGTTCACCATCACTATGGCATCCGGAATGGCGAACACGAAGCCGGCAGTGTTCAAACCCTCGCACGAGTACGCCCCTTGGTCTTCCGGTTGCATGTCGGGGCAGGTGAGCGTCCCCGTACCATTTATGGACGTCATTTTACATTTCGACGGAACGTGGCCCCAATTCAGACGCCAGTTAATTTCTGGAGTGGGCACACCTATTGCCGTGCAGACGATCACCAGGACTTCGCCCCTTGGCAAGGTGATCATCGGCGGCGGTGGTTTCACGATGTACACGGGGGCTGAAAGATCCAAATAATTATGTTCACGCCCTAACGCAATGCTGAGCAATTAACCCTTATGTTAGCAACCAAAATGGAGTAGAAGTTCGAAGCTTGGTTATTCAAATTATTTTTATAAATTGGATTTCACCAAACGTGAGTTGACGTAAAATTGTTGAACGAATCGAGATCCAGAACGGTTCTGCGATATTTTATCAAGAACATATAGAAAGTATTCAAGCATGTCAGAAATAATTCGTTTATTTCTATAAGTTCGTTAGATTTTAAGAAAGTATGCTCATTCACTCGAGGTTCTGGGGTAAGTGCCATGGGGTTCAACACAGTCCTCTTACCAAAAGGCATCGCCTTCCCCACTCCGTGGCCAGATCCTCCAGGAACAGAATCCCTAATCTTTAGCAACGTGACGCCGGGTCACTTGCCATATTTAAACTCTCTCTTCTATCTAATAAACAATCCCTCGACACTCGATAGTTGGAAGACCCAGAGCGGTCGCCAGCCATCGCCTGCCGACAGGATGTTTAGTTTCATTCATTCCTTTCCAAGATACTCTTTGACCACCCGTAGGACCGCGTCCCCATCATAAATCATCCACAGGGTGCGTAGCACTTCGCCACCCGATGCTATTCCTTTCATTAAAAATACGCTATCGCTAACAAGCAAATGTAGAAATGGGTACTCGGTTGCTAAAATAAGTTCTAAAGAGAAACGGCCCTTACAGCATCCGATTTCGTCACTTCCGTCCAGACAGTCCCTCTCCATGTCGCATTGGTAGCTCTTTGGTATACATTGATCGTTGCTGGCACAGGCGTACTCCGTGTATCTGCAGGGGGAACCTGGCTTGCTTGGGGCACAGGTCTCCTCGTCACTTCCGTCGGAGCAATCTTTGTCGCCGTCGCAGCGCCACAATTTGCTCACGCACTCGGTGTTGTTGCAGCGGAACTCGTTGGGCTCGCAACCGTGTGGATCTGAGTCAAACAGGTTGAGGTAGCCGGTCAGGCAAAGTCACAGAACAGCAGAGCTCTATTAATGATCACTTACTGCAACGCATTTCGTCGGAGCCGTCAGTGCAGTCCACTCTGCCGTTGCAGACGTACGATTTAGGGATGCAGTCGCCATTGCTACAGGTTGCTTCGTCGTATTGGCACACGTGAGGTCTGGTCGTTGACGGCGGTTCGACTGGGGGCAAAGTTTACAACCGTTCAGCTGTAGCTTGTTACTAACTTGTTAACGTCCTCGGATACTTACACTTCTCTACAGTGAGGTAGACGTTGACTTGGTGGCCTGGCGTGGATGGAGGATAGCCGATGACCTCGCAAATGTACGGGCCGGAATGGTCCAGTTGAATATCTGGAATCTCCAGGCGACCATTGATGTCTCGACTTCCGGGCGGAAGTGGAAGATTGTTGCCTCGGAGCCAGCGTACCCTAGCTCGTTGGGGACCTTCGTCGCGGCACTGGAAGACGACTTCCCTGCCTGATTTTTGAAAGCAAAATTGTACCTTGTGTGGGACCAGCATTTTGTTTGCAAGTTACGTGTTACTGCCGTTTAATTAATTGTATCTGTAAGCAGCGCTTGCATTACGTGATGTATTTACTGTGCGGTGTAAGTAAATGATTTGGTGTGTCTATTCGAAATAATCCCGACGGGCTTTTCTAAAAAAAAAGTGACAAAATAGAAGCCGTCGGGATATACATATATGGCCCCTACATGCTCACGTAAATCGCTGAAACGCTATGAATGGACGAATTATTAATCACATGTTTCATTCGTATGCATTAATCGCTCCTGAAGGAAAGTCTTACCTTGCTTCGCCGGATCTGGCAAGAGAGGCAAGAAAAACAATTGAATTTTCAACAATTGAACAAATTCATTTTGTGCATATAGTAAAAGTAATCGCTGTTTCGTTCAATTCGGTATAATTCGCAAGGACTTACTTTCTTTGATCACTTGCTCGCTTGGGTATGTCTTCAAATTCAGATGAGTTGGCTCCCTGGATGGATCTGTGAAACGTGTGTCGTGAGATAATCTCATAGGATATATTAAAGTGTAGATCGATGATTGAATATCGAAGTGAAAGGCTTACAGCAATTTTCTTCGTCCGATCTGTCTCTGCATTCCGGGACTCCGTTGCAGATGGAAGACTGGGGCACACAATCCTTGTCGGTGACGCACATGATGTAGCCAGGTGGACAACGACCAGGCATTGGATGGTTATCGGGTCGCTCTGAAGGAATTCATTCGAGAATATGCACGTGAGAAATATATTTCTAGGTACTACGGAGGGCAACTGATACAGGTAGGGGTCTTACCACATTCCTCAGGTTCGTCTGACCCGTCGGCGCAATCGATGTAACGATTGCACTTCTGATCAGCCCGGATGCAGTCCCCATTCGCACACTGGAACTGGTCTTTCCCGCAGCCTATAAAAGTCATGCACAGTGTGGAATACGAAATCGTCGTCAGCGATTTACGACTATTGTCATGTATTTTTGTTTTTGAACGTGAACTAGACACGAAGGATCTAATTGCTTCTCAATAGCACGCAGAGGATGCTGAACGATGTTCGAGACAAAAATACAATGGCACAACAACGAACAATGTAGTCTACTCGAAATTCTCTCACTACGGTACTGTCATGCCGGAAGCAGGGTCTACGCTAAATTCTCTATAGAGGAGCGTAATCAGGCAGCGGATGCACTACGAGTTACAAAACTACGAATTACAGACGGTGCATCGAGTTTCGTAGAACTCACACAAGTAGGCTACTGTCTATTCGGCCGCTAGCACAAGACTGAAAGAAGAAAATGCAAAGCCCAAAGAATCTGCGGCGTCCGGTGTTCAAACGAAATCTAACGTCGTATCTTCGACGAAAAAGAAAAGAAAAGAGAAAAGGTTAACAAACGAAATCGGCCGAGATAAATCAGAAATGAAATTAATCGACAGAAAAAGGGGGAAACTATATCAGGACGCCAGCAGATGTTGAAGGCCTGCCAGTGATCTAACCGAAGCAAAACTGTTCGTCGGTAAAGTCACGGCAATCGTAGAAATGGTCGCAGTGGTGAGTTTCGGGGATGCAAGTGCCATCGGCACAAACAAAATCATCTGGAGCACAGCTCCTCGGTGTGCTCAGATTAGCCGGCGGCTGATAATCCGTATCGTAACCCTTGCCAGCCTGGTTCTCGTGGCTAACACCCACCAGGCTGATATTATCCGACGCGTTTTTACCTAGAAGTAACCGAAACTGAAGCACATCGTTCCCGAAGGGCCATCCCCCTCATCTTTTTACCCGCCATCTGGAACACTCTCAATTCCTGCAACTACTTACTACCAAACTGTCCCCGGCTCTCGCGGTCTACGTCTGTACCTCGTGTTCATTGCAAAATTGAATTTTCAGGTGCGGCACAATTGCTTGCCCCTAAGCAGGCGGTGCCGGACATTGCGTATGCACCGGGTGCATTGCGTGATCTACTGGACTTGTGTGTGCAAGATCGAATAAGAGCGTATTTACAGTAAGTGAAAACGGCGGCGGCGCGGTCAGACATTAAGATTTTCAACGCAGACCTGAGAAACCGTCCGTCGGCACGCGGCAAACAACTAGCTGTCCCCGCGGGAGGTTATGTTGGGTACAACCCGCGGGAACAGAAATTATTTCGACGGCTCGAACGTTCCTCAGGTCGTCGGGTGCGGTAGTCAGAGGTCACGGCTGGTTCCCGCAGCCTTTTCTGCGCTAAGTCCTACGTGCTCCTGTCCTTCGAGCTTATTCTACTTGTTTTCGAGACCCACCTCCGGGACAGTTGGCCTCGTCGTCTTCCTGGGGGCATTCGGCGCGGCCGTTGCAGACGGAGGATCGGGGGATGCAGCTTCCGTCGCGGCAGGTGAACTCATCGCGGTGGCAGTCCACCGGACGTGGCGCTGTGTCGCCTGAAATTTGAAACATTAATCACTGACGCATCCTTTCAGAAGGGTTCCTCTTAAGCGCGGATAAAAATTGTATTTCGGCAACTCAAAAACCAGCAAACTCCCTTGGAATCCTTACCGCAATTGCGTTCGTCGCTGCCGTCGTGGCAATCGACGTTGCTGTCGCAGAAGAAGTGTTTGCGGATGCAGACCCCGTTGTCGCAGGGCAGTTCCCCATGGGGGCACTCTGAAAAGACAGGCGACAGTTAACGAGGGGGATGATCGGATCTCGAACAATTTCGAAACGAAACCGGAGCAAGAGAATAGAGGAGGATAGAAGTACCCTTGGTAACATTATACGCATTCCCCGCAAGCTTGAAGAAAGACCAGTAGGTCGGGGTGTAGATAGATCGATGTTAAAGGGGTGACGACGGAGGAATTAAATAGGAGAAAGAAGTTGAATAAGTGGTTCGGGGTAATTAAGCGATCGATAGGCCGTCCCGGTCGGAGATACCAACATGGATAAACCCGTCAAATAGACAGCGTAAACACTGTCGACTGCCATACGACGTTTTGACGTGTTTTCACATCTTTTCGCGTTTTTTTCGCGTGTTTTCGCATGTTTTCACGCGTTTTTCGCGTGCTTTTGCGTGATTTCGCATGTTTTCACGTGTTTTCACGTGTTTTCTCGTGTTTTCGCCTGTTTTTACGAGTTTTCGCGTGTTTTCGCATGTTTTCGCGTGTTTTTCGCGTGATTTCGCGTGATTTCGCGTGTTTTCGCGCGTTACACCGATTGTCTGCGACCGTACGCCGTTGATATTACATGAAAATGAAACGGCCAAGTCGCTCGGAATATCGGCGTGGCTCTTCGTTCACTTCTTTCTATGACCCCGTCGATTCTTTTAGTCAGTCATCTTATCCGTGTCGCGATTTCGCGGGCAATCGTCGCGAGGATCGATTCGACGAACGCCAAAGGCGCGGGAGCCAGAACACGCGTTCCATGGGTATTCCGGGGTAAATTGGAATGGCGGTTAAGTAGGAAAATTCTGCTATGGGGCGCGATAACGCCGTGAACTACGTTCTCTCCAGGGAGCCGCCGGTGTGATGCACTTTCCGAAAGCCACGCGATCGTTTGAACGTTATCAAACGGAAAGATCTGGGCAAAAGGCGAAGCCCCATAAATCTAAGGCTACGGTGTACGCATATGAATATATATATGTGAGAAAGAGACAGCGGCAGAAAGTAAGAGAGGAAAATGGATACAGAGAGAAAGGGGTGCATACACCGGGGGCTGAACTTGCGAGACAATAATTTTCTTGTAAATTGGAGAAAACTTTCAACGTCAGCGTATTGGTGCGGGTGGAAAAAAAGTTTCACCGTTCTGCAGGATCTCGTGTACGTGCGCTGTGCAATACTTACGATCTAATAAATAAGTATACATATACAAATGTGAGTATAAATATGTAATATATACAATTATAAGAGAGATATAGGTATGTACATATCAAGACCAGGCAACCTGTGCTGAAAGAGAAGATTGGAAAACGAAAGAAAGAGAAACACAGAGAGAGAGAGAGAGACAGAGTGACACAAACAGAGAGAAAATTCGAGCAACAGGAGGACAGGGTGGTCCCTTGCAGGAAAAGTGTTCTATAAAATTGAAAATTATCAATCAGATGATTAGACCGATGTTTAAGAAGGTGTTACGCTGAAACATAATAGCTACCTTAACGAGGCTATAGAAGGGAACGCATTCAGAGATAAGGAGAGGTGAACCACATTACAGAGAATTACATCTCTGGCAGCATTCTAACGAAAATAACTCAAACGGGTCAAGGGTGCTGATGAAGCTTACAGAAAAACCGCGGAACAGTAATAACTGCATCGTGTTCACGGGGAAACCGACGGTTCTCGCTCGAGAAATATCCCCAAGCTTCGAGATTGCTGGCCGGATGTCTGGTAGGAATCGTTTGCGGCGAATTGTTTTGTCTTCTTTTCTTTTTTGCTGTTGCGAAGCGAGGTGTAATTCGCATGGCGAGTTAATGGGGCGATTGTTCCCGGAAATATGAGTCGAAAATATGCTATGCATTTTTCGTTTCTCGCCCGACTTTTTAAGAAAAACGACCCGAAAGTCGGTCGCAAGTACGCGGCCGTTATAACGCTGCGCCGTGGCAGTGGTTCTCAGCGCGAATTTACTTGACATCGATGGGAAGCAAACGGCACCAGCACTGCCGCGCAAATTGACCAACAGAAAACCGAAATTCGTAAAAGCTTGATAAAAGAGTAGCATCCCTTATCTTCCTCGTCATCCCTCTCGAAATCCCATTCGAAAGACGGTCCTCCACTGGTTCTATAGCCTCGTCGATTTATTCGGCTTCGATCACGATGCTTTTCGCCAATAGCGGCGGTGCTCAAGCTGAGACTGCAGTCAACGTCCGGCTCGAAACACGGTCGATAGAACGAGGAAACGAGATTAACGGCTCGCTCTCGTCTGGGATCGAGGTAGCCGGCATTAGTTACAGCTTCTTAATTGCTACCTTGAAGACCGACGCGCGACCAAGAAGAGGAGGAGGAGAGTAACGCATCGATTTCCATTCCCTTGGCTTCTCCTCGTTTTTCACGCTCCAGCTTTGTTCGCCTCGAAACACAGCCGTCCCATAAACCGAGACGTTCTATCTGCCAATGTGGCGTGCTCCCCCCTACTTTGCGATTATTTTTCTAACGGCGCGGATGACGCGAGGACACCGCGCAGGAGTTGAAAAAGGAGGAGTTCGTCCGCGTTTGGAGAGTGTGTTAAGTAAGCTGAGAAAGTTCCCTATATTTCCTCATCGATTACCGACCGCTTCGCGCGAAGCGATCCGAAACGTCGAGACCAAGCCGCGGAATAATTCATCAAGTGCGATTGTGGGCTTAACCGGGGAGGAAACCGACGGACAAAGGAAGTGGAGAATGAAAGAAGACCTGTTCCAGGGGCTGGCTGATTTGCGTTACAGAGTGGATCGTGATCGATGCGCCCCGGGTTAATTGTTCAACTGAATCACTTGCGGCGGTCTTAACTTTTTAATATGAATTTCGCGCTGCCCTCTTACTCGAGATGCGAGCTCGCTAAAAAAAAGAAAAGGCGCAGCTCGCCTGCACAAACGATGCTCGCTGTATTACGAAAAATAGGGCACAGGCGTGCTGCGCCAGTGGCTCCCAATTCGCCACGAAACTTTAGAGCAACATCAACTTTGGAAACAAAGAATGCCTCTAGTTGAACTTCATCCGCGACGCCTGGCAGGGAATTATGAAATCGCTCATAAATCCAACCGTATCGACGATCGATCAACGAGTCGATCCCATTCGAGCGATGCTCCATCGATATCGTCCAATCTGCAACGCGAATCGGCTTTGATCGACAGAGAAAGGGAGACAGAGAGACAGATAAGTAGAGAAAAATGACGACCGTACGGCAATTGATCTCGTCCGAGCCATCCAAACAATGGGGTCGACCATCGCAACGTCTCTTACTGTCCAGGCACAATCCGTCGTTGCATCGAAACATTCCAGCCGGACATTCGCTTACTATAATAATTCCCAAACGGCCAGGTGGCTCTCCGTTAGAGCATCTCGTGCAATGGAGGAAAATTACAGAGAGAAAATGGCCTTACCGACAGAGCCCGCGATATCCCTCTCGATTACCGTGCGTGGTTGGTTATCAATGTTTCAGGGGTTTCATCGTTCGATGTAAAAAAAGCCAGCACGATTTTTCGAAAGGAATATTTCGAACTCTGTCACCACCCTTGCCTTGGACTCCTTTGCGTACACACTTTAACCCGTCGATTCAGAATCGATAAAGGTACTCACATTTGTCCCACGATGATAAAACCCGAGAGATACGTTTACTTTTTTTTAACACTTTCGCTGTGCATGGTGCTCGTAAGAATAGTGGAGGAGCAGAGATCTATGCTCCGCTTTTAAGTTACACAAATGCTTCAGTTCCAGGACAACGAATGAGTTAATTGGACGACCAGTGCACATTTAAAAGCGTGAATGTTCTACGGTCATTAACGATTCCCATGCAGCTACATGCGCCCAGACTCTACCAGTGTACATCGATCTACGCGGGCATTCGGCAAACTTTCTATCTGCATTAGCGAACCAGTTTTGCAATACCAGTAATCGATTTTTAGCGAGGAAATGCGACGTCAGTCGGAGAATGACGTAATTCCGTACCGACGATGAATAAGAGAATGGGGGAAATCGGTGGGGAAGATCGAAATGTGCCATAACACCATTCAACAGCTTGGCCGTGGAGTAATTCGTAAACGATCACGCAAAGGACCGGGCAATCGGGCCATTTTCACCAGACAGAGTGTATATAGTTACCGCATCCGGACTCGTCAGAACCATCGGCACAGTGGATAACATTGTCGCACCTCTCGATCTCCGGTATACATTCACCGCTGGCACATTTCCATTCGGCAGGTGTGCAGGCCCCTTGACGGCACAATTAACAGCCCAGCACAAGCATAAAAAAAGCTTAAACAATGGAGTCTTCGGGGGATTCCGGTCCCACAGGCGCCGTCACCAATCGCGATAGCCGCGATTGAACGCCGCGGTGGGCCGTAATGACGGACAAAAATACGGACAGGACGTTGGACCACTCAGAGATTAACATTAGGCGAAAATAACACGCCCCCCGCTTTACGACCCTCACGTTCGATTCGCTGAACGTGACCTGCCCCCCCCCCCCCCTCTGAGTGATCTGAATCGGACGAAAGCAGGCTTACCACAACCACGCTCGTCGCTACCGTCGAGGCAGTCGAAGATATTGTCACATTTACGTCGAAGCAGAACGCATTGCCCGTTGTCGCAACGCATTTCCTTGCCTGGATCGCATTCCCTCGTGCTTTCGGTAACCCATCCTGACTGCGGAGGGCCTGAGCGTACATACAGAAACAAGCATAACACTAGCCACTTCAACTGCAGCCTGTCTAAGCATCTACGTGTAACGTCGGCAACAATAATTCCGCGTCGAGGAAAACGATGCCGATAAGCGAGAATGTATACCCGAATTTATCATCCGTGAGGCTCGGCTGCAATTTCCACGCGGCCGTAACCTTTGGGGAGATATTTTTAGACCTTTCTAGGGTACTTGCCGGTTACAGTCTCGGCGTGCAAGCAACGCCGATCTTTGGGGAAAGGGCCAGAGAAGCTGTAGGCGGGTAAACCCGGCGGTAAAGAAAGCTAACCCGCCCAGTTTCACCGGTTTTCATATTAAGCTAATGAATTAATTAGCGGCGAGTAAGCCGTGACCGACCAGCATCGTCGTCCCCGGCGTTAAGTGCTAGGCAAACGAGAGAAACGCGTCTATCTAGCCGGTTTCACATAGGCGAAAGGCCCCCTCCGTGGGTGTATATGTATATTCGTAAACACGTTTCTTTCACGTGCAGACGGAAAAAGCAGTCGGAGGAGTGAGGGTATATAATCGAGTGCAGATGGTAATCGGTAAGCGAGATGTATCATAAGACGCGCTATTGTGCGAAAGGTTGGAAGAAACGAGCTGCTCGAGGCACGTTCTGGTAACGGAAACGGTTTGCAGAAGGGTAAACAGTGAAATCAAACAAATACTAAACGGCAGCGCCGTTTTTACCCAGGGACTTACACCGGGTCTGTAAAATACCGGTATTTTATATTCGTTTTGGGTATTATACACGGTGTGTCAGAACTCAGGGAACATCGGGAAATGGGGGGTTGCTGGGGTGATTCTGAACAACTTTTTCCTTTACCAAAATGTTGTTTGTAGCTTCGTTTTTGAGTTATTAACGAAAAACACTGGCCAATCAGAGCGCGTGCTCCACGGGCGCTCTGGCACGCGACTCTCATTCGCGCTCGGTCGTGGTCGTGGACCAACACATTGGCACGGCGACCGAGCGCGGTTGAGAGTCACGTGCCGGAGCGCGCGCTGTACGGGCGCTCTGATTGGCCAGTGTTTTTCTTGAATAACTCAAAAACGAAGCTACAAACAACATTTTGGCCAAGGGAAAAGTTGTTCAGAATCGTCCCAGCAACCCCCCCATTTCCTGCTGTTCCCTGAGTTCTGAGAAACCTTGTATATCGGTTACGGTATTGCTTCGCGAGCCAAATACCGGTATAAGCCACTGGACGTGAGCAGTTCTAACCACTATTTCGCGAGGCGTATAGCATTCTGCAATAAATAAATTATCCGAATAATTCGAACGCCCCTCCCTTTGATTATCTAAAAAAAAAGCAGGTGATTCCTTCCACTTAATTGCCACTAACGAAAGACAAGTCTATAGATTCGTTCTCCAAGCCTCCGAGGTCAGTATCGAATTGAACGCGTCGATACGCAGCGAATACATTTTTCAAGGCGACCCTTTCGAGCCGCGAACCGTTCCGATCGCTTGAACAATTGATTAACTGACGGCGGAGGGCTCGTACAAGATGAAACACTGAACGAAACGAGTAAACGAAAATGAAGAGGGAAATGAAAAGGCGTACTGGTAGGCTGAGTGATGTGTGTAATGGTTTCGTTCGCGCAATCTTCGTCGCTGTGATCCGGACAATCCGGGCGGCCGTCGCATTTGTAGACACCCTCGATGCACTTGTTCCCGGTGATGCATTTGAACTGGGTCGGTGTGCATTCCCGTTCTGTTTGTGTGGTCGTTTTGTATTGCGGCAGGGATACACGTGGGCAGAGAACACACATTTATATGTACAGATACGTTGGCAATGAGAGCTGTTCAATGGGGGGGCATCGCTATGCTTCTTTTTTAATCCTTTCATTCGGGTCACAAGGTAACCCGGAGTAGGGGCAACTTAATTATTTCTACGTTAATTTGTTTAGGAACCATTCGTTCTGAAAGAAGGATAATTTTGTCCTCGTCGGCATCGATTTTTACCCTGTGCCCCCAATGGAGGATGATCGTTGGTAAATTATGGGGGACACCCCCTGCAGGGTCACGGTACTGTTGTAACATCGAGAAAAGCTCGAAGCTCGTCCAATGAACAACGAAAGCGTTCAAGGAACAACGATACAGAAGCTACTACATTCAACAATACGATCGATCATCTGACTCCTAGCGTTTCAAACTAGATTAAGGAAGTTCCAGCGACTTCCGGGGGACTTTCAGTCGCGTGACTCTATGTACAATTAATGATCCGCAGCGGTGGATGTTAAGATGTAGCACCGTGGACGGCGAAAGCTCTAACCCCTATTAAATATTCTCCGCTCCATAATAGTGTATTCAATTTTCAATAAACGAACAAAGAGGTCAGGGCTTTCCCCGCGTTCCGTAAGTACCATGAAGCAAAAGCGGGGAGGGACCACCGTGTTACCAGAGACTCCAGTCTTCCAAAAAAGAACCGAACAGAACAGGACATTCGTGGAGTCTCCGTTAATTAATGGCCCCGGGTGATATGTAAGTGTTTATTATACCGCAATGAAGCTCATCCTCTGCCCTGGGGCAGTCGTCGAATCCGTCGCAGACGGAGCTCTTCGATATGCAAGAGCCGTCGCTGCAGGTGAAGTCCATAGAGGGGCACGGGGCCAAATCTACAAGGGGGCCATCGGCAAAAAGAGATAGCCTGGTTTCGTCATACTCGTCGCCTCGAGCGCCAGCTCTCGTTGTAAGGAAAAGCTCGTGTCGAGGCGGCCATGTTACAATTATCGTTAAAAATATTATATGTACAAGCTATGAGATCCACACACGTGTGGATACACATGTAAAGCGGGGGTAACACACTGGGCTTGGTACACTGAAAGCATTTGTTATGGTGAATGATTTTTCTCTCTTCCATGTTGTTTTATGTATACATGTGTACATGGTGGTCCGTCCAACTTGTAGCCATCTGACAAAAACAGGTACAGAACAAAAGTTGCTGGGTATAGAGTGTACAATAGCCATCAGCAAAGAAAATCTCGAAAACACTTTATTTTCATGGCGAAATCAAGGTCTGCTCGTTTACAGAAATTTAAATATTGCTTCTTGCTTCTTCCTTGCAATTCTTCAATATTATTAATTGCTGATTCAAATACCACGGACTGTAAATATCCCATAAAACATTCAGTAATCTCTTCGGTGTCAAATAATGTTGATTTGGACTGATTAAACTTGATTTCGCCATGAAAATAACCTGTTTTCGAAATTTCGTTCACTGACATTTATTGTACACTCTTTACCCTGCAACTTTTGTTCCAAACTTTTTTTCGTCGGACTGCTGCAAGTGCGTCAAATAATCGTCCGTCGCGTTGGACGGAACACCCTGTATACGGTGGCTGTCGGGCCGTGATACGCCCGTTAATCCTGCAGTTCCATCGAACCTATCGAAATTCTCGAACAACGACAAACGATACGGTGATTATTGTTATGCCGGCACGGCCCGACAGCGCACACGCGACTCCTCGACAACGGGGCAGCTTGTTTCCTATTTTTCTTTTTACAGGGAATATACCTTCGAAGCTGACTAACATTTAAAGCGATCTTAAGAAGCCCCTCGAAGGCGGTTAGAATATTCCATGGGTGACTATGTACAGTGTATAAATGTTTAGTGTAACTCGTTTGTCGTGTCTGTATTACCAGCTGAGATCCACGACGATCAACAGGAGAAACGAGAACGGCGTTGTTTGAATTCCAAACAGATCAAATCCAAGGGGCTCAGCCCCTGAACCCCGTACGAATAAACGGACGATAAGTCAATGTGTAATTAACAGAATCGTTCCGTTGCAATAGAAATGCTTCAGCAGATCCCGGCACAGGCTGCCTCCTTTGCATTCGTTCACCGTGGAAAAATAAGTAGAACCGCAAAGGAAACATTCAGCGTGTCGTGATAGTCTTCCCTTCAAGGCCTTTGTACAGCACAGATGGACGTCACAAATTAAACAACCATAAGTTTCGATACATAGATTATCTTCTTCCGTCGCGCCTTCTGGATCGCACTGAAGCCACCACTTTGTACAGCCGTAGTCCCGGTTCTTTTTCTTGCCTCTGTCCCACAGGACAGTCTGAAGATCCCACGAAGCGAAAGGATAGATTTTACAGCACAAGAGAGGTTAGCCTTGTTTCTACCTTTGCGCCCGCAGTCAGCCTCGTCCGTTCCGTCGTCGCAGTTCTTCGTGTCGTCGCAGACCAAGTCTCTGCCGATGCAGACTCCGTCGCAGGCAAACTCCCATTCCGTGCAAGACGCTATATCCCCCCTAGACCTCACAGATCCGACTGGAGAAGTTTTCGTCCCGTAGCCGTCGCAATATGTCTCGTCGCTGTTGTCCTCGCAGTCCGCCACACCGTTGCAGACCTGCTCCCTCCTGACGCAGACGTTATCGTCGCAGAGAAACTCATTACGGTCGCATTGGATTCGCTCGGTGACCGCGGGACTAGGCTGGTCAACGATCGTGCTGACAGAAGTGTTATCGAATGTTTTCGCGGTTGCTTCTTCGTCTTCGTCGTGCTCGGTGGTCACGGCTACGGTGCTCTCTTCCTCGCAGTCCTCTTTGGACTGACATTTCTCAGCCGAAGCTGTACCCTGGGCGTCCGACGAGCTCGTGGACGTCACGAGGTCGGCCTCGTTGGACTGGAACTCCTTGTAGATGATGTCCGGGTAAGACGGGGCTGTAGTCTCGAGGAAAGTGGTCGTCGAATCGACGTCAGACATAGAGGAGGTCCTCCAAGTTGTCCGATCAAAGGTGCTGGTAGTTTCCCGCTGCTCAATCACCGTGGTCTGTTTATTCTTGCCCCTGTGCTTTTTCTTCTTCCTCCCTTTGTCCCCCGGTTGTTTGTTCTTCCTCCTCTTTTTGTTCACCCGGGTCTCATTTCTGCCGGGGTCCACAACGGTTTCCACCAAATCGGGGGACTCTGTTGTGCGAACCGCAGGCGTGAAGACCTTTGGCGACTTGGGGAGGAACACCTCGTGCGACTCTGCGTCGTCGGGGAACGAGTCGGTGCAGTTGTCGTCCGAGTTCAACGGGGTGATCTCCTCCACGCTAATTAATCCCGAATCGATCCTTTCACCATCGCCCGGGTCACCCTCTAAGGCCGTCTGGACCTTCTTCTTTTCACGCTCGTAAGCTCTCCTCCAGTACTCGGCGCACTTCGACGTGCACCTGTCCACGTTCTTCCTGAAGGTCTCGTCGGTGGTGAGCGAGGAATCGGGATGTATTTCATTGGGCAACCTGTCCTTGCTCAGCAGATTCATATCGACCTTGTTACCACTTCCGTTGGACTCGAACAGTTCTGACTCCACTTTCGCTGACGGCTCGCTGCCGGTTGAGTTGTTCAGTAAAAACGCAGGTGTGGTCGAAAACGAGGGCGAGACACTGCCCTCCAGGTACTTGTGAAAGTATTTCGAGAATTTGCCGCGCTTCTTTGTTTTATAATTGTAAATTTCTTCCCGGCTGCCTGTGTCCTCTATCGAATTCTTCTCCACGTCCGTGGTGCTCATGAAGACATCCCAAACCGAGGAAGTCGTCGCATCGACGGCCTCTACTTCCTCTTTGGAAGATCGTTTAAATTTCTGCACGTCCGTTGAACTTGACCCGGCGGACCCCTCGTCCGTGACTGCCCGCAGATGTTTATCTAGATCTTCTTCAGAGGACCAGTTCATGTTTACGATCCTCACAGAATCAATGGAATCAATGTCTTCCCTGGAGCTTGTTTCCGTAGTCCCGTCTGTGGTCGTCGATTCAATTTCAATGGTCTCTAACTTGGAAGCAAACAGCCTGTCGGTTCTGCCTGGGAGAGCAACAGTTGTCGCCTCTTCGCGCAGCTTTTCTATTTCCCCCTCAGTCACGCTATAAAGTGTGTCGGATCTGGGCGAATTCGACACACCAGAATCAGTGGAGGCAATACTTCTCGAAGTTGTTACGTCTTCAGAATTGTTTCTGTTCAAAAATATCCCCTTGTTCTTGTGGCCCAGCTTCCCGGGACGCCTCCTGTTCTTTCTGCGCGTCTTCTTCGATTTGCCTTCCTCGGTGGGGACCCCCCCTGACGTCGTGGAGTCGTTTAGGACCAAGGTATCGACGCCTGTAGAGGTTGCGCTCCGAATAGAGTGATTTCGAAAAATTTTCTTGCGCATACGTTTCTTGGACTTGTTCTTCTCGTTTCTCAATCTATTCGCGCCAACCTCGATGACATTCTGGGCGGTTTTCAACGAGCGCAGAAACGGTCCGGGATGTTTCGCATAATATTCACGAGGCCGCGTTGTCGGAGCGTTATTCATGAAAGGATTCACTTCGCTCGATCTCTCGGACAAGGTGTCCTCGTCTTCCTTCTTCTTCGATTTTCTGACTGCGACCTTGTAACTGTTCTTCATCCCCCTTTGGTTCGCCACGAACTTCCACAGCATATTCTCGTCATTGTACACGTTCCTCCAAAGGTACTTCTCTGTGACGACGATTACGTCGACGAAAGTGAATTAAACCCGGCGTTTCAACTCGAAGGGGACGGCGACCGAGAGAAAGAAGAGGAAGAAGAAAAGAAATTCGTTACTCTCGTCACTCGTTACCGTGGCAACTCGTCGTCGCGGGCGACGCACAATCGAGCATTTTCCACGAAACATACCCTGTGACACGCGCAGCACAACGCTGACAATAATTGAAAGTTCATCCGGCGCGAAGGTAGACATTTACGGGGGATCGACTCGAGCAGTTGAATCGCGTTTACGGCCAAATGAAAACGGTCATCGGAATTAAATGGTAGCGCCGCGAAATTAGCGTGGCGGTTTCAATTTTAAAGATCCCAGGCCACGTCGCGGCAACAGGTGCGCGCATTATTCGGAATGCTCCGTTTTCACGATTTCACGTTTTCATGTTTTCACGTTTTCACGAATTCACGTATCGCGTTTTCACGTTTTCAAGTTTTCAGGTCTCGCGTTTTCAAGGTTTCACGTTTTCAAGTTTACACGATTTCAAGTTTTCACGATTTTACGACTCGCGTTTTCACGTTTTCATGTATTCACGTTTTCACGATTTTAAGATTTCACGTTTTTACGAATTCACGTCTCGCGTTTTTACGTTTTCAAGTTTTCAGGTGTCGCGTTTTCATGCTTTCACGTTTTCAAGTTTACACGATTTCAAGTTTTCACGTTTTCAAGTTTGCACGTTTTCACAAATTCATGTCTTGCGTTTTCACGTTTTCGCGTTTTCTCGTTATCAAGTTTTCAGGTCTCGCGTTTTCAAGGTTTCGAAGTTTTCACGTTTGCAAGTTTTCACGAATTCACGTCCCGCGTTTTCGCGTTTTCACGATTTCATGTCTCGCGTTTTCGCGTTTTCACGTATTCCTCTTCTTCCCCCTTTGGTTTCGAACGCGTTCTCGGCCCGAATCTCCACTCAAGTTGCACCGATCAGATCGACCGACTAAATTTCTCAAATGCAACAGCAAGTTTTCAACCGTTTTCCAAGGAGACAAACACGGTTCGAAATGAAATTCGACGTTCGGTGCGTGTAGGTGTGAGTGTGTGTATATGTGTGGGACGAGTAGGTGGTGTGAATGGCATAATTACCGCAATCCCTCTCGTCCGAGCCATCGGAGCACTCCTCCACCCCGTTGCACTGCAACTCGTAACCGATGCACCGTCCGTCCGTGCAGCGAAACTCTGCTCCTCCGCAACCTGCTCCACACACCACACTCATGCACATTTAACCCTTCAACCGTTCGCTTTCACCGGGTAAAAGATGTCCCGAAAAAAAATCACCTCTACGAGCCCCCACCCCCCACCCCTCCCCCAATTATCATTCTGCGTAAAATTATTTGCCACCTGATTCTGCTTAATTATCCGTGCCTCCAGATTCGCCCGGCGATTAAAATGACAATTGAACGCGATTTTCGAATTGATCGAACGAGGGTAATCGTCGAACAGCGAAGGGTGTCCCCCTTCTTCAACGAATGCTGCAAGCACGGGGCGAATGGCGCGGTTAAAGGGTTAAGAGGGCACTGCTTTCGCAAATAAAACAGGCGGCTTCGGCTTACGATTCAAGCGTGTCCCCCTTTCCACTCATTGACACCGCCACACAAAAGCGCGGAGCTGTTGAATCCTCTTGCAAATTGGCACTCGATTATGGCACGGGCGATCGATGATTCGCGGCGTGTTCGATTTTTAGAAATGCGAAATTTCGAATCGTTTCGAAGTTCGAGGGAGAGGAACGATGCCGAACGTCCCGACAGAACGATCGAAGGACGATTCGATATTTCCGGGTGAATGAGAAACGTGAAGGTGGTCGCGGGGGTTGCGACGTCGACACGGGGATGAGAATCTGTCCAAGCGTGGCATGGCGGAAAATTGTCGGCGAGGGAAAATCGTGATAAACGGACGACGATGAAAAAATCTCGCTACCACATCGCGACCTCCCCCCCACCCCCCACCAAAGAACATTTTAGCCGACCCTTTGGAACGAAGATAGGGAGGGGTTGATTTTGTTGCGTAAAATCGTCTTTCTTCTTTTTCAAATTAAAAAATAAACCTCGCAGGTGGTCGGGTGGCTTCCTCTGCGCTGAAAAGTGGGGGACCCCCCCCCCCCCCCAGAACGGAACTAGTGAATCTAGACCAGTGTTTCCCATCGTGGGGCCCACGCCCCACAGGGGGGCAATAAATAATTACTAATTATTAAAATAATGTAGAAAAATCTCTCATTGTTTAAAATTGTTTCGTACTTGAATTTTAGGGCCCATTGTATGTTTCGAAAATTTACTTTCTGTGTTTCTTCAACGATTTCACTCTGATTTCTGTCAGAAGCCTATCGTTTAAGTTTCTTCGGAGAACAATTCAATTTTTGAATTTTAAAAACTACGTACAGTAATTCTTAGCTCACTACTCGGGACCGCCAGCGAGCGTCTACCAAATTTAGGTGAAGTTTGGGTTCTTAGAAATTTGGGGGACAGCGAGCGAAAGAAAGAGAGGAATGAAAAGTTGGGCGTCAGTAAAGGATTTAAATGCCTTCGCATCGGTGGAACAGCACTAACGACGAAACTTTTTTATTGTTACTTATATCGATATAGTTCTTTTTTTCAAATATTGCTGAGATTGTGGTGATTAAAACGAGACCAAACACGGTACAAATTGGATCATATTTTGCGGTCGATAAATTACAAAAACCGGTTGCACTATAAAGCAAATATGATCCAAATTATATCGTGTTCGGTCTCATTATAATCACCACAAACTCAGCAATATTTCAACAAAAAAAAAAACTATAGGTATATAAGTCACAATACAAAAGTTTCACTGTTGCATTAGAGTTACATCGATACGAAGGCATTCAATCTTTAAGTAATTACCTTGGCCGGCTAGTCAAAATCCGTCGGTTTGCTCCTTACACTCAGAACTGGGGGGACCCCCCCACTGGTGGGGATGACTCGCGAGCGTCCACGCTAGAGATCGTGGCGAGCGTCAAGCGAAGAATTACTGTATTTGTCACGCAGGGGGCATAAGAATTTTTCGAAAGTCTTACGCGGGGCACGGCGCAAGAAAGGTTGAGAAACCCTGATCTAGATCGATGCTGCAAACACGTCGCAATCGCTGCGCGGAACTTGTTGCTTTCGCGATAACCGCGAGCGTCGGGCAGTGGTTCTCAAAACGTTCGCCGGGCCAATTCGACCTGGGGAATTCTAGGGTTCGCCGGTGTGAATTTCTTCGAGGTGCCTGCTGTTTCTTCCCAATGGTTCAAGTGATTTAACGTTTTCTCTTCTTTTCGACAAAGAGGACAGGGCAAACTCACCGCACTGGCTCTCGTCCTCCCCGTTGCGACAGTCGACGTTCTGGTTGCACCTCTTGTCGATACTGATACAGGTACCGTCCAGACACCTGAATTGATCCCCGCTGCAAGTGGTCACTGCGAACAAGAGAACGGAAGATCATGGGCGGCATTAAAAGCGCACCGACGGCGAAATTCCTTCGGAAATAAAAGAATCGTCGCGGCAAATAAAAACGGCAGAAACGTAGATGGACGCGGGTCGCGTTGAAATTTTCTTTTTTTCCATGGTGAACGAAAATAAAAGAGGAACATAAAAGGTACCGTTGCAATTGTACTCGTCGGAACGATCCCGGCAATCCGATCGTCCGTCGCATCTCGCGGTCTGGCTCACGCAACCTCCGTCGGAGCACTCGAATTCGTCGGGCCGACATCGAGCTGCGCGCGGTGGAACAGAAAACGAAAGATAAAACGACAGCTCCGTAATCAGTGAGCAACTTAAAAGCCTAAAGGAAAGAACAAAAAAAAACAGATAAACAGATAAACAAACGTCGAGGCGCAACGTGGAACGCTGGATACGCTGCGATCTTGCTCGCGGATCGTTCGAAACCGTTTTCCAGAAGCGAATTTATCGACGGGGATAAAACATAGCTGAGGGGGAAGTCCGCTTAGCCGGACCGATGGCCGGTTCACGGGCGGCTAATTGGGCAGCGGAAGGATCGTAATGAATCGGATTACTATTCCGTTGCGCCTCGTCTCGACGCGGAGAAAGGAGGGAAATAAGATTCCGAGGAGGCAGAATGAACGACTGAACTTGCTCTCCATCCCCCTCTCACTCTCTCTCTCTCTCCGCTGCCGTGCAATTAATTACTCGAGAAACAAGCGCCTATTATCGGGCCCAGTAATATTCTTCGGCTCGAGCGATTACTCGGCCGATTAACCACGCGACGAGCCTTCCGTTTCGCCTGAAATCGAATCCCGAGTCGCGATCGCACGTACAAGTAAATCCAGAATTAAATGGAAAAAGTGGTGCGGGGATTTCTCACCCCACTAAACGATCTATGTATGTATGTGTAATGCTCGACCGCCTCGTCAAGCCGAGCAGGGAAGTGCGACGCCAATTTGAAACAGGTGCCCACACATATACAGTGTATCATATACATACAGTAAAGTCTCGATGCAAACGAAAGCCTCGGGACGGAACGTTCGCCTATATCGGATACTTCCTACATTTTTTGTTTGCCAACAGAGTCGAACGTAGAAGAGGACGGCGAGTAAAGAAAGAGGACCGGCAGGTTCTCTTTTTCTTTTCACTAGCTATCCTTTTCTGCGGTCGAAACTTATTAGCATTTATTAAGCCAGTAAATATAGACCAAATTATATCGCGTTTGGTGTCATTTTAAACAGAAAAATGTCAGCCGTCTGTATGTGAAAGTTTCATAAGGAAGGGAGGAGAAATAGCAAAGTTTCATCGTTGAATTAGTATTAGTTCACCGATATACTCGAACTAGGATCGCGTTACACTGATCGCCAAGCAAACTTCACAACGTCTCCAGGGATATGCCCCTCAATGTTGGAGGGGCAATGTTGGAAACGGTTTGAGGCAGTGTCCGTAGAACGGGAGTAAAAGAAAAGGAGATACAGCGAGTATCGAGTTTAAATGCCAGTGTGTCGGTGTGATTAAACAAATGCAGAACGACGTGACAATTAAAACACCGGTGTAACCTTTTTATGTCTAAGTTCTTTTGCATAAAATTTGTTCCAACATATTCTTGAGATTTTCCCGATTAAAATGAGACCAAACATGATATCAGTTGAATCGTATTACATACTTTATTTGACTTGTTATCTCGCAATCTATTTGCTTGCGATCCTACTACTACAATCGACCGTTTCCATTCTACTTTTCCTTCATTTAATTCTGGACTCGCTATAAAAACCTTATGCTTGCCCACACTTTCGCTTGTTTCTCGTCAGCACCTGCGAATATACCGGGCGTTCCGGTGCACCGTTGAATAAAAAAATCGCGGGAACACAGTTAACGGGAAATCCCAATTGAACCAAACACTTGCAAACGCATGCGCATCTCTCATTCTCATGCTTTCGCAGGTGATCGGAGCTTTTCTTCCTTCGTAGTTCGCTAGTTCCGTACTTATGTGACGACAATTCTCCTCGTCCCTTCCGTCGTTACAATCCATGACGCCGTCGCAGCGTTTCGACGCGGACACGCAAAATCCCGGGGTGCACTCGAATTGGCTCTCCCTGCAGGCTGCAAGAATGGAACACATTCCGTCTGATGAAAGTGTGCAAGCGTTCGAACGACCCCCTTATTCTTTCTTTTTTGTCTCAATGCTCCTCGGCGAGTGGACAGACGCTGACGGCACGAGTTGAGAAAGCTCCGAGGTGAGACGATTTTAATCGACGAGGAAGAAGACACATAGAGACGGTTGGACGAGGACACACAGATGAAAGAGACACCACAGCGGGCAACACATAATTCGTCGCGAAGTGCCAACGTAGTTGGAAGAGAGGGGGCGAAGGTCGCGACCGGAAACCGTCCTGTTGCCAAACGGCCGAAGAGGAGAGCGCCGTTTCAGCAGCGACGTCGGACGGTTACGGAAATATTGAACGTCGAACGGAAGCGAGGAGCGAACAGTAGCAGCCGCGGAATTAATTAGCGACGTGGGGGTATAGCGACCGGTGTGGCGCGGCCATTAATTAACACGCACTCCGAGGAAATTTCGCGGAAGAGATTATATAAATGAACAAGGAATTACGGGCGACGCCGCGGCTGTCTAATTTACGACGGCAATTAGCTAACGATCGAGGATGAACGACTGCTCGAACGAAACTCCACTCGTCAGGATAGAAACGGAAGGACCACGACCGTGGAATTACCATCGAGCGTCCCGCAGCTATTTCCGAAACGAATTTTGCCCAGTGTTGCCGCGATCGTACGCGCTTTAAGGGCGGACCTCTATGTGGCAAGCCAAAATGAAGGCGATTTTCAAGAATTATTTTGAACGATAAGGAATGAATAAATATTTTTAAGGTTTTGACAACCATTTAGTAAATACATCAACTTCATTTTACAATTTTCTTGTTGCAAAGAAAATGCAAAATGGCGGAGGTACAGCATGATGTACTAGAAGCGTCGTGAGGCGATTTCTAAAACGGTGTACACTCTAGTGTCGGTTCTTATTATGTGAAACAGCCGAGCAAAGAAATGTGATTAGTTTATAGCTGTAGTAACTGGATGAACCTAAGATAACGAAAAAAAATTAAAAATTGGAAAAATGCCAGAGCTCAGAACAAAAAGCTTAATATTTTAAAGAAAAATTGTACTCTTTTCCAGTAAGACAAATGTTTATTTCCATGATTTTAACTTTCTTTTAGGTTCATCCGGGAGACATTACTACCATTAATATGTGTTCAAAATTTCAATCCGATCAGATGAGTAGTTTTTGAGTAATCGTGTACACCGATTTTCAACTTAGAAAACAAATAAGTTTCGAGAAAATCGCGTTTAAAGTTGCGTGAAGAGAAAAATATATGATTTGTGACTTACTGGCTAGGGTGCTATTCCAGCACCGTACAATTCCACTCAAAATATCAATGTGTTTCGTATTCTATAGGTTTCAAAGTAACTTTTTAAGCAATAAAAAGAGATGACTTTTTTGACCACTCCTACATAGGGGTCCCCCCTTGAGGGGGGAGCGAAAGTGAGCTGATTTTCATGAATTTTCTTTGTTTCGCGTTTTTGAACCTTCGGATATCATTTATTATAACTCTTGCATGTTTCAACGTATTTTTTTCTTTTCTTTTTTTGGTAAAACGGAAGGCGGAAGGTCTAGCGTTGGCTGTATTGGTCAGAGTCAAACCAGTAAAAAGTATTTCGATAGCCAACATTAGCAATTTGTCGGTGAACCTCGGAAAAGTGAAAAATATTAAGAATTGTTGAAATTCGCACGCTTTTAAACAAAAATTTAGCATCTCGTACAAAATTCTCGGTACACTATGCAATAAAAAAACACTTTTATAATCAATTTATTTCATACTTTGAAGTTCATGTAGACGGTAATATCGTTATGCGTATGTGTGCAAAATTTCAACAACTTTGATCTAATAGTTTTCGAGTTATCGATCCCGCCAATTTCGAAAATGCAATTCTGTGAAAAACGCGTTTATAGAGTTGCCCCCACTGTACTGCATCCAGCGGCGATCAGACACGACCGGAAGGACTTTGAATTTCGTATTAAAACTTTTGGCGCATATTATTAAGACGTTGCACTAACATTTTTATGGCAAAAGAAAATATTGCGTTTTTCCAAGCATCTAAAGGTATTTCCCTCCATAAGGAATTATTCTGTCCACGAGGATCCGCGGACCTCATAAATGATCAACGCCGAAAGGGTGACGAGGGCGGACGTTAAATTTAACGATGAGAAACACGGCGCTCCTCGAGGAGCAACGGAGTGGGGGGTGGGGGTCCCCCCCCCAGCAATTAATACAAACAAACGGAGAAGCGGCTCTTTTTCTAAGTTTCTTTTCCCACTTTGAACGTTCGTTAAACGAATTCGTTGGCGAGGTGTGTGCGCATTGTTGCCCGTTGACATGCGAAACACGATTCTCACGTGCACAATAATTACACGGGAGCCCGACGTTACGTGTTTCCATTAAGCGTCGGCGTTTACGCGTTCCTTCCGAGGAAGCGGAACGTCGAGCGCGACGTTGAAGGCCGAATAAAAATAAGGAAAAATTAGTGACCGCGCGAATCGGTCTAAACCAGTGGTGAGCAAGCTTTGGCTCGCAGTGGGCCAACAGTTGACATCTACTACTTTACGCGGGCCGCAATATTAAATACTCAAATATAGTAATCGAATAATTTAATTTAAGACGCAAATTAGCCATTTCTTATTTGATTTATAGCAAACTTTCCTTCTGTTTTTTTAACATGTACATACTAATATACAATACATCTTATAGTGTAAAAGTGTTTACATATTTTCTTAATTAAATGGAGTTAACTAATTATTGAAATTTAATTAATGAAATAATATCCTTGATTTTGTTCGTGTTGTCAATATTAGGTGTGATATTCTAAAGTTTATCGGAGATTATTTCAACATCTATATGGAGATGAGCAAATGTCAAAATTTATTTGATTTTCACGTAAGTTTTCAAATTGCAAATGAAATCTTCAATTGCAATCTTCTTGGAATCTTCGTGTTTTCTCCGCATATTTTATCATTTGCGATTTGGAGATGAATTTTCCTTTGCCGAATTGGAAAATGAAGCATATTATTTGATTCTAGTTGTCTAAGATCTGAAGTTTTTGATTCTATTATTATTTTATCCTTGAAGATTTACATTTAAAAATAAAAATATTAGGTGAAACATTAGATTTGTTAAGTTTTTGTCCTTTCTTCTTGATCACGACAACCTTATTTTAGATATTTTATCCATTTTTTTGTATAATATCTCATTATCAATAAGTAAATATTAATAGTTATTTAATTCCATTTAATTAAAAAACCACATGTATATACATGTTGCTGTATATGTTACTAAGAAACAGTAAATCAAACTGAGAAAAACCGTTTTATTGTAAATCAATACATTAAATTATAAATAACAAATTCAATATTTAAGTATTTAATATTGCGGCCCGCATACAATATTAGGTTTTAAATTTTGGTCAAACGTTGTTCAAAAATCACGCGTGGCCCGCGTGTCACTTGTTTTCGCGGGCCGCAGGTCTGTGACAGCTGTGCCAATCTGGCCCGCGGGCCGCAGTTTGCTCATCACTGGTCTAAACGACGCGTCCGTCCAAAAAAAATTTGGGGGGGGGGAGAAACGGGAAAATAAAAGATTGATTCGATTCGGCAGAAGCGACGAATCGCCGCGGCACGTGAGGCCACCGCCGTGGGATAATTCGGTTAACATTTTAACGCGATTTGCGGCGCGAGTGCGTGTCCCGATCGGCGAATGTAACGGGAATATCGCGGCCGCGAAATTGGCAAACGCGGGAAGACACGCGTCACACGTGACGCGACTCCGCGAGCAGGAAGCCGTGACAGAACAGAGATTCCGCGGCTTCGCTGACGTCTTCGCAAGGTTCAAGGCCCGTCACACCTTTCCGCGTTGGAATTGCAAACGACCGCGGCGCGATAGAATATACCGATAACCTTATTCCCCTTTCGCGAATTCGCCGACTCGAAAGTTGCAACGAAACGGGCGAAGCAACAAGATTCGGCCCTCGTCCTGTTGTGCAAGCGGGCAGCCGCGGTTGTATATCGCCAGGCGCAGACAGATTTCTACTTTACCCTCCTCTTGTCGGGCTGCAGTGAAATCTCGATTACTGTAAACACTAATCGCGTGCAGACACGTTCCTTGAACGAGTTCGGCTCGCCTTTGATGCGACGGCAGAGAATCGTGGCAAAGTGTGAGGGAAAAGCAAGTTTAAATACCCGTGCACGTGCGAGACAATACTAAGTCAAACTAGAGAGTCAAAACTAGAGATTAGGACTCGGTTCTTTGCTGATGAAATTGTTACTAAATCGTTTGTGAAAATCGCCCGATTAAAATGATACTAAACACGGACTAGTTGTAATCGGAAACAATAGCAATGGGGAATAAAATGATCAATACCATGATAAGTAAAAATTGTCCAAACCATATCGTGTTTGGTCTCATTCTAATCAGAAGATTGTAACAAATATTTCGGTAAAAACTAAATTTAAAAAGGACCAAAAATAGACAACTTTTAACTTTAAATCTCGCTTGCATTAGTGTTGGCTCTCACAGACGTTCGATCTCGGATCAGATTACATGCTCGGCGCTCGGGCCCCAACTTGTTCCCAGGGGGGACCCCCCCTCCGTTATTTTGAACACAAATCGAGATTTCACTTCCTTTTCTCTTTTCAAACATTTGCAAACAAGGAACGACGTTCCAAATGACCCACTGCTTCCGTATCTCTCTTCCCCTCTTTTTTTTTTTTAATTCCAATTCGTCAACAAACTTCATTAGCGGCATTAACACGGACGCCGCAAAAACGAGCCCGGGCTACCAGCCGCCGCCGAATTTAAGGCAGCCCCGCAGCCGAACGAGATTTACTCGCGTTTATTAAGCCGCCCTAATAACCGGCTGCAATTTTAATCCGACGTCAATCTCCAGCGGGGGCTTGCCGGCCCTTTCGCCGCCCCGTCCGCTGGAATCTCGCCGGTTTTCATCGGTTCGATCCAATCCCGATTCACGCCGGACCCCCACGGACTATGTAACTCTACTACGCGTCGCTGGAACCCGGCGTTCGAACTTTTAAGGGACCCACACGCGGTGCAAATTGAAACGCCGTTGCGGCCAGCTTCATTCGGAACGCGAAGCCAGTAACCAAAACAGACGGGACAAAGATGCTCCGCGGAACCCGGCGACCAAAACCAAGCGTTCATAATTTTTCCTGCGAGCCCTCTTTGCAGCGGCGAAGAAAAAAGACAATAGAGCGACAGGCAAGAAAGCCATGCAATTTTCATTTCGGTGCTCTGGCCGGGCAAAAAAAGCTGACGCTCCAGGTTGACGGGCGGCGTCGTCGCGGGGCGGTTGACTTTCGACGTGCAGCGACGGAGCGTGTCTCCGCACAAGACGATGGGAATAATAAGGGTTTAAAGGGACAGGAAGACAGGGGCGGACGGGAGGGGGGGTCAACAAGTGCAACGGCCTGAGAACGCGAGGCCAACCCTTTGCCCCCAGCCCCGTGGTTCGTGTCTTCCGGGCACGCTATTGTTATTACTGTCACAGCTGTTGCAATTATCGAGCTCATCGTAATGTCCAGGCTCGTTGGGCGGCTATAGTTGAGGCGCTGTCGCGTGCCGTCGCGATGATAGCTCGAAGATAAAATCTTGGTCGAACTGCATTCGAGTATTCGACGTCGCGGTTGACGTGTAAATGTTGCGGAAGGAGGACCCCGTTTGTTTGGAAGAAATGGGGGAGATCGACAGAATCACAATCGACAGAATGGTTAGCGAAAGCGGGGGAATTGTTTCAGGCAGAATTAATTTTGAAAGGCACACACACACAGCGCGGGGTACAAGCCGCGTGAACACGCAACACGTACACCGGTCGAGTAACGCAAGCGTGGATAAAATTAAGGCAACAGACAGCGGAATAAGT
Organism: Nomada fabriciana; assembly: GCA_907165295.1. Taxonomy (NCBI): domain Eukaryota; kingdom Metazoa; phylum Arthropoda; class Insecta; order Hymenoptera; family Apidae; genus Nomada; species Nomada fabriciana. The sequence continues at coordinate 7,187,261 of OU015699.1, read as the reverse complement.
TTCCATGCGAGAAATAAAAAGATGACAATAGGTATTCGGGGTACTCACGGCAATTAAATTCGTCGGTACCATCCAAACAATCCTCGACCCCGTCGCAGTGAGCGCTGCTGTTGATGCACTGGCCGTTTCTGCATTTAAATTGCGCGGCTGTGCAAGCTGTTCGCAAAGAGAACGAGAAAAACCATGTAGAAAGGCTGGAGGAAAATATTACCGCTCGGTCGATGGAAATTAAGAAAAACAGTTTTTAGTAAATATCGCAAGCTCGGCTGGCGGGCAAAAAATGGTGAAATGTGCCACTACCCGATTCACGTTAGTAGACGCAAGTTACAGTGCATTTCCTATAACGCGACTAACGTTATCGTATACCGCGATTATTCGTACAACGCGCTATATAATGAAACGCGGAAATTCCTCTTCTTCTGTTGAATTTAAATAAAGTAAAAAAGTTACGTTCCATTACATTAGCATTTCTTTTTTAATTGCCCTATTGTATCAAACATGAGCCATAAAAGTTGGTATAGCAAAAATCAATCCAAACATATTACAGGTAACCCTCCTATAACACGGTAGAGAGGTTTCTAGAAAATTCCGTGTTATACAGAACCGTGTTATAGGGAACCGTGCTATAGGAGATCTTGCTGTAAGGAACCGTGCTATGCGGAACTGTGTATAAGGAACCGTGTTATGCGGAACCGTGCTATACGGAACCGTGCTATACGGAGCCGTGTTATATGGAACCGTGTTATACGGAAACCGTGTTATGCGGAACCGTGTTATTGGAACCGTGTTATGCGGAACCGTGTTATTGGAACCGTGTTATACGGAACCGTGTTATGCGGAACCGTGTTATACGGACCCGTGTTATGCGGAACCGTGTTATGCGGAACCGTGTTATGTGGAAAGACCAGGACCGGAAATTCGACAGTCTATTGTCTTCCTTGCATAAGTTACAAAACATAACTGTATATGTAGGTATGTATATAAGACCATATTGTACGAGGGTTTCTGCAAATTTATGATCGTTTTAGAGCGAAACAGTGTTGGTGGATACCGTGTTATATGAGGGTTACCTGTGCTTGGTAATATTTGCCCAGCATAACAAGAATTCTGGTAGAGCCTGATTTTCTGTAACGCGAATTCATCCAACGGGAAACGTTTTCACCGCATTGTCCTGGAGTCTACTGTATGTATATTAAACCCCACCGTTGGATCATTTTTAGGCGACACACTTTGCACGTCAGGACGATATTCCAAGAGATCCAATTAATGTGACGGGAATTCAATTAGGGGGACTGACAAATGCATACTATAATAGTTACGTGGCGAATATGAACCGGAAGTCGACCACCCTGTTATAATTTGACAATTGATTCCTCAGCTTGAACACGATAGTTTACTCAACTGGGAACTTTATCGAGCACGATTAAATTGTCCCCTCGCAGCAATAAATTTTAATATGCCAGTAGAAGCGGATGGTCTGCCTCCGATGTACAAAGGGGGGTAAGTAAGCGTAGACGGGATTTCGGCTTAAAAATCACGTACCAATGGGGAAGGGAGCCGATAATGCTATGCGAGTAGGGTTTTAATATAAATTCACGAAGGAAGAAGAGAATCGCGTTTCAAAGAGTATAATCTTCGTTGCACTCCCTAGTTTTCGATACGGGCGCACCCTCACGACTGTTCCATTCGATACCGCTCTGGACCTATTTTTCTATATCGAACTTCCCCCCCCCCCACCCCCCACCCGCCCCACCGTATTACCGACAGCATCTATTCGCTTCTAAATTTGAAGCGACATAAATTAATCGAGAGAGCGGCGGGTCACGTACAAATGTTTCCCGGAATGCGATGACTTTTTTTGCCTAACCAGTTAACCGATGTCCAGTCGGCCGTCCGGCACGAACCCGCCACTTTGCCGAGCTGTCAAAAGTCTGGCCGTGTATTGCATTTCAGATAAATACAGGCCGTGAATATGGTCCTGTTTCACCGGCAACCGTTTCCACTTCGGTGATACGAGAGTCCGTCGACCACGGTTGTTGTTTCAGCAATCGGATCGACGCCGGCTCATCTCGTTTTCACAATTATGTCACGCTCATTCGAGACAATCCGATATCGCCCGGCTCTTGGATTGCGTTACAATGGTTAACAACAGTTCGGATAGTGTTACGGTAATAGCTGGATAAACGCGAGGAAAGATAGGCTGGATAGGCGCAAGGTGACCATGCCCTCCGCGCGGGGGGTCCCCCGTGGCGAACCCCGACGCTCGACGGGGGAAGCGGCGTAATGTGATCCGAACTGGAATAACGGTGCTGATGAACTAATCCCGATTCGACGACGAAACTTTTACCCGCAAAACATTATAATTTCCAAGTCGTATCGCCGAACTCCCGTTGTCGGCTCGATTCTCGCGAAAATTGAACGAATTCCGCCACGCGAGCCCCGAGCGAACCCCGACGGGCTAATAATGGTCGCGCAAAAGGGACGCTCGAGGATTTGCAGCTTTGAGTAACGCGAGATTTAGGGCGACTCGGCTGGCGACGCGACGCTTCAACGGGAGTCGAGGGGAATTCCCGTTGGTTTTCACAGCGATGCCCAGGCAAATGGCCGACCGACGCAGGAGCGGTGTGATTGAGTGACGGTCTCCCGTGTCAAAGCGCACTTGATTCCATTCGCCGGACACAATCTGATCGCAGCCGCCGGTTCTCGTTGCTCTTGTTCCCCCCACCCCCCTCGAGACCGTTGCGAGACCATTTTTCCGCGGTTGCAATAAGATCGTCGACCTTGGCGCGTGTGAACCGTCAGAATTCGGTGGGGAAATTTTTTTAAACGACCGCGCAAAGTTCTCCCCTCGAAACTCGCGATAATGGACTGCCGTCGAAAACTCGGCATTAACATCTTTATTGGAAAGGGGGGGGGGGGGGGGGGGAGACACGCCGAACGGCGGATTGAAATATTGAGGGAGCACGCTTGTGCGGGAAAGCACCGGGACCCGAAGCGGATGGAAAAGTTTGCCCTGGCTCCTCCTTTTTTTTCTTCACGCTCTAAAGATGCATGGAGAGTGTTGCCTCGCGCCTCAGAAAGCCCGCCTTTACGAGATGCATCTTTTTACAGCCGCGATTCTCTTATCACTCCCCTTATCCGCCTCTCTGCCAGCTCTTTCGATCATAACTATTTAAAGCTCGGGAAGTTCTGAAAATTGCTGTTCCGCCGCGCTCTAACCACTTCGGAGGGGGGCTTAAAGCCGCGCAATTTGCCGTCTTTTGCCGCCACGAGTTTTTAAGTACCCGTTGCCGATGACTGGCAGAATTGTTTTACACGTTTCTTAATTATTCACGCTCGCCGAGGACGCTTCCCGGTTGGGCCTGGCGACAGTGTCAAGGATTCGTATCTCCATATTCCACATAGTTTCTCCGATCGTCCGAAAACGTTTGAAAACATTCGAAAACAGTCGAAAACATTCGGAAACGTTCGAAAACATTCGAAAACAGTCGAAAACAAAGTTTGAAAACACTTGAAAACATTCGAAAGCGTTTGAAAACGTTCGAAAACATTCGGAAACGTTCGAAAACGTTCGAAAACATTCGAAAACAAAGTTTGGAAACACTTGAAAACATTCGGAAACGTTTGAAAACGTTCGAAAACGTTCGAAAACATTCGAAAACAGTCGAATACAAAGTTTGAAAACACTTGTAAACATTCGGAAACGTTTGAAAACGTTCAAAAGCATTCGAAAACAATCGAAAACAAAGTTTGAAAACACTTGAAAACATTCGAAAGCGTTTGAAAACATTCGAAACCGTCTTCGAACGGTGGGAGAGAACGAAGGAGCTATGTCGAACAATCTCCTACCTCTTCGTTTCGATCTCTGAAGTGAGTCGCGCCGAAAACCGCTCGTCAAACCCGTAAACACGCGTGTGCACCGGGGAAAGGTGGGGAAGCACCCCGCGGGGAGTAAACTTTTTCCTCCCCGGCGGTCCATTAGACGAGCACGGGCGATTTAGCGGAGGGGCTTTTAAGGTCCAGCAATTTGATGCTCCTTGCCTGTCATGCTAATATCCTCAGCTTTACGGGGAGTCGAGTTTTTCTTCCGCTCGCGATGTATACACTTTACCTCGCGCAAAAGCTGCCTGCGGGGGCGTACGCGTCGTTGAACACCACGGACGCCGTGTTCCCGTTGTTCCGCGGGAGGAGTTTTTCTTCGGGTCGTCCTGCCTCGAATTTGTCAACGCTTTGCGGGAAATATCTCGCGACTAGTTTTTGCCGCATCTTCCAACGGGGTCTCTGCGGGCGGGATAAAGCTTCCCTCCTCGGGCCCAATAATAATATTGTGTAGACTGTTTGGCTTTGGACGATGGGCCTTTTGGGTCTGTGACATAGTCCAGATGCCTATGGCGTCGTAGGGCATAAGGCCCCTGTGTTCGTACGGGTAAGGCCCTCCCGCTTGGGTCACGTAGCATAAACAGACCAAGCTTGACTTGTCCCTGAATAATTGGGGACAAGTCAGTTCGATTTTAGACTGAGAACAGTGTAGTCTATCCTTAATAAATTACCACACACATATTATGTACTTTTCCTGTGAGTTTCATTGAGTCCACCTCCTACAATTGTAAGGATGTTCCGGCGGGTAAGGATAGAATACAAGATGCGAGGATGGACGATTATTATATTTCATTTCGTACACGCCACTTAACACGTCCGTCTCGCACGCGCGTCCAGACAAGAGTCCCTTTGTCCCAAAAAATCCAACCGTCCGTCTTCCCCGTCGCAACACCGTACAACGCGACGCATACAATGTATGGTCACAAGGTCATTCGTTCGCACGTTCCAACCGAAAACCTCACAATATTATCCATGTGATTCGACGCCCTTAATCCCCATTGTATTCCCTGGCAATTTTCGACGATCGAATTATTTAAAACCACGAGCCCAGACGGAAAACCGGCCGTTTCGTCGAGCAGAGGTACATGGCTTTTTTCAAATCACCGAAAGACGACTGTCTTGCCCGGGAAAGCTTTCGTTATTGACCGCGGCCTTATTAATCTCGGCTCGACAATTATATTTCAGAAGAATTACCATCGATTTCGCGTGGAAATTTGCATGAAAAATCCGCAACGATGCGGCGCGTTTCCAACGAGCCGCCCGCGATACACGAACGTGGCGCACAACGTTACATTCGCGTCATACGTCGCGCCGCGGGGGGGGGGGTAGCAGAGGGGTATTCCCAGTCCGCCAGGGATTCGACATATTTTAGCGGCCGATTTGCAATTTAAACGTTATAATTAATGACGTCCCGTCGAGTACGGCGAACGTGCCGCAACGAAAAAACGAAATTCCACCGGAGAACAGCGGTGACAATTATTCAAAATCATTTTCAGAAAGAGATCCCTCCTCCTCGCCGTCTCTCTGCCCGTTTTTGTAACGCTCATTTGAATAATCAACGCGATACATTATCCTTCGCGTTGCTCTCGTCGCGACGAGAGAAATCAAGTGAGAGCAATGGTGCAAAAACAAATCGGCCGATCGATAACTCGTTTACAATTAACATCCCCGGATCAACAAATACTTTCTTTCCGTTTTCATTCATTTTCTTTTTCAAATAGACTGGCTCGCGACGAATGGAAGTTCGCGAGAAGCTCTTCGATCTAAGCGCGTATCTCCCGCAGCGGTTCTCAATCCGTCCAGACGAGTCGCCGGAGGATCGTAAGATTAAAAATTACGAAGGCGCGCGTTACATTTCCTGGGCGTGAAACGTCTGGCCCTTTCGCAGCGTGCAAAAGCAGCCGGGTAATCTACACCGGGTCTGCTATGCGTAAACGCCGCGATAACCACGATTAAACGTACGTCTCGGCCGCTTATCGCGATCCGGCCGGCTATAATTCCTGTTTCCACGGTCGGATCACTGTTATCGTATGGAATTCAACGCTAATTCGCCCGTGGCCGCCCCGACGGTTCACGCTCCTGGGCTCGCTAGAAGTTTTCCAACGGAATTTCCAACCTCCAATTTATTCCCGAAAACTCGGTCGCTTTAAATAACACGCATGCTCGGCAAACGAAACGTAATATCAACCGGAGAATTTCCCCGTGCGGTGATAGCCACTCGTCGCCTTATCTCGCGACATAATCCGCGTTCCTGCGAAGCCACCGGCTCATCCGGACTACAACGGCGCCGGGTGTCCCCCGCGGGGGACCCCTGTCGCTTGTGAGCCGGCTTTTGCAGCTTGAGTTCAAATCAATGGACCGCGGTGGTAAATCGAGGGGAACAAGAAAAAACGTGGTAGAAACCATTACCTTCGTCTCTTGGGGCTACTCCACGGATGAGCTATCGCTTGGCTCGATAAAGAGCGTGGCCGCGAGAAATTGGACGGCAACATTGCTAAGCAGCAAACGGAAGGAAAAAACGGAATTGGAACAGGGGAAACTTGGTCACGAGGTTTCCACGAAAGTGGAAAATCCGTCGACGCAAGAAGGGAAGCCATCGATTGATCGTCGAGCGACGAAAACGCACGATAACCGCGCGGCAGCCTCTTTCCGCCCTCGAGCGTCGTAAATAACGTCCAGGTGAAACGAATTGTCGATAAATAAATGCTCGGCCCGTGGATACGTGTCAGGCGTGGGCGGACAGCGGCCGGCTCGATCGTTATTTCATAACAGGTCACGCTATCGTTGCGTCCGGCGAGCGTATGCACAGCCACCGTCGCGTCTCGACGCGTTTTTACGTTTGTTAGCTGACGCGCGCGCCGTTTTCGTCGAACGCGATCAGAATTCGGTCGGGGGTTCACAGTGGTGCCAGGATTCTCGGAATTCCGGCGAAAATTCAATTTTCCAAGTGCTTGGCAGATTTGTTTGTAAGTCAATGGGCAGTGGAACCGGGATAAATAAAGGTTTTACAAGTAACTTGGGAAAAAATGACAATGATAGTACCGTCATCTGTTGCTCACGTATGAGAACAGCGACTTAATTGACTTACCAACGGCAAGTTTTAACAGTGAAGAGGTTTTTGAACTACGAAACTCATGCTGAGGGAAAGTTGCACTTACACTGATTGGCATCTGAGCCCTCCATATAAATATATCAATGCATCAACCTGCATCTCCCTTGAATTTTTGAAATATATTGATTGGTTACGGAGATATTGTTGCCGTGAGAGTTGACGAAATTTTGTGCTTCTTTGAGCCTCGAAAATTGGGGCTTGTTCAACGTGTCAGGGAAAGTTTATCTTAAAATTATTGACAAGTTTACCAATAAAGTAGGTGTTGTAAACATAAACTTTTCGCAGAAGTAAAGAAGCATATCTTGCGTTCTCAATATGTCATGAATCATAGGCGCATCTGAACAAACCGGAAGGAAAGCAAACACGTTATATCAGAGATCCTCAGAGATCCTCGAGAAATGGCACTACTCAACGTTATTACAGCGAACTAAATATGCGTAATACAAAGTAGATAAATGAGTAATACGTAAACATAGGTTTGGTAAAGTCCCAAGGACCTTGAGTCACGAAGGACCAAGGAGCACTACAAAAAGTTCTCCATACAAGCGAAAAAATGGTTACCGATATAAGCGAAGAACTTATCCCCACCACTGAGGGGTATCCCCCTGGAGAAATCGTAAAGTTCGCTCGGCGATCAGTGTAACGCGATCCCAGTTCGGCTACATATATCGGTGAACTAATACTAATTCAACGATAAAACTCTGCCATTTCTCATCCTTTTCCCACGAAACTTTCACACAGAGACGGCTGACATTTTTCTGATTAAAATGACACCAAACACGATATAATTCGGACTATATTTACTGGCTTAATTAACGCTAATAAGTTTCGATCGCAGAAAAGGATAGCCAGTGAAAAGAAAAAGAGAACCTGCCGGTCCTCTCTCTTCACTTGCCGTCCTCTTCTATGTTCGACCCTGTTGCCAAACAAACAATGTAAGAAGTGTCCGATATAGGCGTACGTTCTGTCCCGAGGATTTCGCTTGTATAGAGACTTTACTGTGCATGACAACGTCCTTCCTTCTGCGTCGACGGACAAAACGGAACCGGGCGACAGCCGGTGCCACGATTTTTACGACCACGCGTGAATAGCGACCGCGTTTCGGTCGAGTTGCGCGAAACTTCGCGCGACAGGAAAGTTATCTCTTTTATCGTCGTGGAATTCTCTGGTAGGCAGTTCGCAGGCGGACGGAAAGGCATCATATTTTACCGCATCTGCAGCTGATACGACCGGAGGAGCGTGTTTTCTGGACGCCGGTCGAGATTTCGCCGGCTACACGGGGGTTCCGTGTCGCGTTTCGCAGCCACTTTTGTTTGCCAGCGTCTCCTCTTCCGGTCTGTTGATAAATTCGCCGGCCCGCTTTCCAGGCTCTTCAAGAACCGATTCGACCTCCTTCTTCGACCCATAAAACCGATGTTTTTACGCCTGCTTTAGTAACGCGGTGCCCCGTAATCTTTCTATCCCCGCATTAACCAAGTTTTGCTACTTTTTGTATGCAAAATGAATTGACTTTTTCTTGTTCCGCGGAGTTAACCGATTGGGCAATGAGTGGCTCAGATACGTATGTATGTATGTATTTTTGTGAATCTGTTAACTTTCAGTTCTATTAAGTCGACAGACGCAGCTTTATACAATTTATGCAAACAAATGATATAAATCTATTGCATGTTCTTACATTGAAATCAGGTTGTTTGTAAATATTTCTTGTTGCATACACTTATGTTAAGTCTCCCAGTTTCTCTGACGCCCACTTTTCGACATTCAGTTCTTCGAATCGTTACAAGTCGCCCCTGAGCTTAACCTTCAACAGCCAATACTGCAGACGCTATCACGTGCACAGCACGCATCTCTTTTGTTCACATTTGCTGTCTCGTCTCGTTGAATAGAGTATAGAACTAACATTGGGTATAAGAAAAAAAGAGTTGGCATACAAGAGATAACAACATTTCTGCAGGAAACATGGAACGGGTAACCGGGCGCCCAGCGTAAGGGTTAAACGAGAAGTTCCTTCTCCCTTGACACCTGTTATCGTGCCCCACCTGCCAACACGGCGGACCGGTATGCGACTGCATTCCTCAAACCGTGTGCCGCGAATCGGGTTAACAAGCACGACACAATATGCAATATAAAATCGAAAAACGATCGTTTGACCCAAAAATTAACTTTCACATATCGATATTTGTTTAATATATACTAGTTTATAAATGTCCGCCAGTCTCAAAAACGAAAACATTTACATAATTTAATGCCATCCTTTTAATGGGAATGACAACTTAAAGTCGGCATTTCTAAGGACAGTGTTTGTCATCGAAGGAACGCTTTTTATTGTCTTGGGTATGGAGGTCTCCATTCTACATGTTTGTATTTAGTTCATCCTTTTTTATGCAGTAAAGGGTATTCCTCTGTGATGTGAATTCACACCCCATATTAATAATTACCATGTAAAATGTATTCAAATAATGTTGTCCAGTCAATTATTATAAATATCTTGCAAGTCCCAAAGAATCCCGCAGTTTAACAAATTGGAATATTTCCCGGACACCTCCCTCTATGAAATAACTATGAAAAAAATCGATTACCCCTCGTTCCACGGTTCAGACTATTATTGTTATAACATCGCCCCCTTTTGACACGAGATCCGTACATGACCACTGTTAGAATAAACTCGAGCACTAAAAAAGTTAAGGAATTAGCAAATTCTATTGCACGAATTTGATAATAATAATTGTAAATGAAATAGTATTAACATCGATGTAATTTTTCTTAACTAATCGTTAATCTGACATTACTACATTGCGCAGTCCAAGTTTCGCGTCTACACCTTTCACGAATTAACCCTTTGCACTCCGAATTATTTTTCCAATAATTCCCTAGTATTTTAAGGTTTTATCTGAAATTGACTATGACTCGACACAGGGGCTCTTGTAATAAAAACTGATATCGAGTCACACTCCACAAACGAGTGCAAAGGGTTAAAAGTAACGAGGCAATGTCGCCCCTTAAACCAATACGGACTTGAGGTGTGACTCCCGATACAGATATCGATAAATATCGACAATATCGGTAAGTTACCGATACTTTGATATATCGATATATCGTTAAGGCGAATAGAGGCAGAAGTGATGGAATTATAGTGTAGCATATAGCATATGCATACATATACCATATTGGATAGTTTGGGCTGTATTAATATTTGGCTGTAATGCATTAAAAAGGCAAAAGATATTATAATGCAAGAATATGATAGAAGCTAAAATAGTCGCAATACACAAACAGATGTTAGTAACGATATTTCAGCAACAGATGCATTTATTGTTAACAATATGCGGGCAGACTTCGACAAAAAAAGTAGAAAATATACAATATCTTTCCGAAAAAAAGAAGCAGATTGCAGCCGAAACTAACAAACATGCTACCTGCAATCAGTCCAATCAAAAATAAATAGATTCAAATAAGCCCCACACTTTAATTCCATCACTTCTGCCTCTATTCACCTTAACAACCCCTTAACGATATTATCGATATGTATATCGTTAACTATAAATAAGATATCGATATGATATCGATAATCGATAGTCACGCCTCTAATCCGGCCCGTTCGCGAGATCCCGCGCCAGTCAGCCGGGGGTTCCTTTTCGCGGCGCAACTTTTCCCCCGCGAACGATTCGTCGGTCGATTCGGCACGACGTTATTTCGACGCTTCTGCATGCGCGAACTCGCGCGCAACACAGAGAAACACGCGAGAACGCTCGAATACCCCCCGTCGCCCTTTCGTTCCGCACGACAATGCGTTATCGGCCGATAATTAACCGTGCCGATAATTATAACCTCGCGGTGCGATCATGCGTTGCGTAACGAACCCCCCCTCGTCACGCCCCGCGCCTCATTCTTTCGCGAATACCGCTCTTTAACGGCCGTTCCGAATGCGTGACGCACGATCTCCGTGGTAAAGGGGATCTCGATGGCGCGCATGCATCGCTCGCTATGTCACCCCGGTCGAGTGTTGCACGCGATGAGTTCATCGGGCGCATACCATCGGCGACGTGTCGTGGAAAACGCGGTGACATCAGCCCGCTTTCCGATCGTGTTTCGTCAGAGATCTTGCATTTTGTAAACGATGAGTGAACTGAGCCGAGGCGCAGCAGGAATCCTCCTTCGACGCCGGGGGACCCCCCTCACTGCCCTCTGGTGTGTCGTCGCGAATCGCGCGCCGAATTGTTTCTTTTTCATCGGAGAGCTTTTCTTGGTGCACCACTTGAGTCGTCTCGGAGAAATTATGTGAAATCGTGGGTCTGAGGGTGGATGATCTTATTCCAACGAGAAACGTCTTTCAAGTTTCGGTGAATTTCTTTTCGTCGATGAACAACGTCGTATAGGTTAGGTTCTTCTCTCGGCCGGAGATCGAGGCGCGACATTCCGGCCGCATTTTGTAGGCTAATTGGTCGTCGAGCCACGCGTTTCCTTGGAAATGATTTGCCGGCCTGTTAATCGACGGTGTAGGATTACGTCCCCGAACCAGATGCTGCTTAACCTATCCTTTCGAATCGCCACGTTTCTGTGTCAATGTCGCGGAAGCCTCTCCCATTCGAGAAATGTATCAAGACCGACCAGCGGATTTATTAGCAGCAGGGTCGGACGGTTTCTTCGGGGCGTAGGAGGAATAATTCCGAACTCTTATAGATACTCTTGGTAGACACATGGAGCACCGGTGGAAACGCGGGGGTTTATTACAATTTTTAAGTAGATACAGGCGTTGGCGAACAGACGTCGCTTCAATTCAATTCTCCAAGTATATATAGCAGGTTTTTCATTGTTATCGCAGATTTGTTGTGCATACATCGGTGCACCAAGCGCCGCTTGAATTTTTAAAAGCATTTTCGGGAAAAAACTTCAGTGTCTGGAAAACTGGAGCTTGGCCAATGTGTACGGAGAAATTGATGTGTGAAATATTTTACCATTTGCAGTACGCGGTATAGCACATAAAACATTTCACACAAATCAAGCAACGTATCTAATTCCGTTCTCATATCTTAATAAACCGGAAGAAAGGCAAATATGTCATTCGCCGAATTTCACGCTGTCGCCAGTTTATTATTATTTAAATATAAAGCGCCAGGTAGAGGTGTATTTACGGTCAATCTCGCTCGATTAATATATTTGTACGAAATTTCATGTGGGTAAACAAGATCAATAAAATTTGGCAAATTAATTTAAATATAGAAACTTGAAAGTCAATCAAGCGCTTCGGAAACCTAATTCGAAAAGCTTCAAAAAGTGGAATTAACCAATTCGGCCGATGAGTGGCTCACTTCCGTAACCTCCCTAATTACGCCACCTATCGGACGCGAAAATGTTGAATGTTGAACTCTTCGCCGAAATCGGAAGAAACAGAGCTTTCAAAATACTTCATTTCGACAAAGTTTCCAAATCAACGTCGTCGCGTTAAGTTCGACATTCCAATTATACAACTTCAGCGAAAAGTCGGAAAACAGTCAGTTCTCACCAAAGTTCCCTAGAGAGCAACGTTCGATACCGCCGACGACAGATCCCCCGTTTCGAATTGTGCATTTTCGTCAGGATATTCGATATTTCAAGATATTTCCCCGAGAATCGTACAGAATTACGAATTCCGGCCATTTAATCTTTCGCGGCTCGCCCCGCAATTATTAATCGCGCTCCGCGTTTTATTCCCCATCGTTTCGCGTCGCGCGGTGACGTCAGCGGGCCCGCGGTTAATTCTTTCGGCCGGTTCTCAATGAGGAGCGATGAGATCAACCGACGCGACGAGAGTGGCGTTTTAATTACCGCGAGTCGTGGGTGTTCCAACGCGGTCGGATTCATTTGTACGCGGCGCAGAAGGAAAGCCGGCCAGCGTGTCCCTTTAATTATTTATCAGGCCAGCAGCACGGTCCGATCTTATTTCCAACGGGCGTGTTGTCGCGACCACGTGATTTCTTCGAGAGCGAAAGGTTAACTGCCGCCGTGCTCGCTCTCTCCCTCTCTTTCTTTCTTGTCGACGATCGGACACACATCGGGTACGGCGAAACGCTGCGCCGCGAAGACGGCGAAATATTTCTGGAGTTCGTTACCCCGGCCGGCGACGATATCTGCTGCCAGCGATCTCGCTCGGTACGGCCTTTGGCTTCTCCCTTGTTTCCGGGTGTGCGGACGGCCCCACGTTTGCCAACTGTTGAACGATTTCCCGACCGACACGTTGGGACAATCGACGCGGGAACAACGGCCACGCCGGATTCGTTCGAATCCGTCGGATTCCCGGCGTCAACAAGTAGCCCGAAGCCGGACGGGGAGCTTGACTTGGCTCGCTGCTGCGATTGCCGTGGGTCACTTTCATTGAGCCTCGTTGGGCTCTCCGTGCTCTTTTATATTTATCAATGAATCATCGCGCGTCCTTTTCACACTCGAGGCCCCGGCCGGTCTATCTATTAACAACCTTGCCAACCGCGATCGATGACGGAACACCATCGACGCGAGCCGCGTCCGCACGCATTCCTCGATCCTTTTCCACGTCGCCACGAGAAACCCGCAGCGCTCTTGCCTTTCGCGAGGCATTACAGCGAAGTAATTAATATTTCGTCGAGGGGACTGTAAGATAATCGCATGAGATGGTACTCGTAGTCCTCCTCTCTATCGCGATTAGGTGTTACTAATTGCAATGATTCTGTAGGCGTGCATATATGTTAAAAGGTGTTCTGTTTATTAAAACTGTGCTCTCGGCAAAAGCGTCCGTCGTGAGGACGCCTACGTCACCATGGCACTTTTTAACCATTTTAGGGTCCGCCCCAAATGAAAGCTATGCTAGACGAAGATATGCATCTTCAAAATGCGCATGGCCCGCCTCGGCCGTTCCTGTACCTCGAATATTCTTACGGGACCCACCGTCGGTCGAACTTGAGATTCGCGAGCTAAATTCGACGACGTTTTCATTCCGATCTGTCCACGGCTTGTAATTTAATTGCAGCGATTTCCATCGGACGAGCATGGAGGTCGATTTGAAAAATTCAATTGGCTAATTCTTATGCCATCTCGTGGCTGATTAATGATTCATTTCGCCAGGGGCCGGCCCCCTGTCATCGCGGCGGCGATCGACGAGATCGATCGATCGATCGATCGATCAAGGACGACGCTCAGCCGACGCGCAACCGTAGACTCACAAGCGATGATCACCCTTGTCTTGCGCAAGACTAGTGCCATCGGCGTCGATAATTGACGAGGATCGTGTGCGATTAAAAAGTAATTGAGCAGCATTTTATTAGAAATGCCGGCGGATCAAAACTGTGACGTCGCTTGTTTGGACGAAGGTCTCGTCGGTAAAGTTGAATTCTGCAGCGTGTCAAATCGGGCTATCAGGAAGGCACGGCTATTGCAAACAGGAATCCCCGTAAAATCTCGTCCTGCCTTAACGGAAGCAAGCAACCACCTGGCTCTGCCCTTTCCAACACGCGCTTGAAATGTTACCGCGATTCGTGGGAGGAAAAATTGCAGCCACCGCGCTGGTATTTTTAACCTAGAGTACATTACGCGGGAAGTAATTATGGAAGAAACGTAAGGTTACGAAATTGGGTTACGGAAACATGTAGCGGAAGTATCTGACGCTGCGCATGCGCGGACACGCGTTCCTGCATCGCGAGCGTGCGTTGTTTTCATTCTGCCAACATAACCTGTTGTCCAAATGGATTCAGAGGCGCAATAGAGTCTGCGCGCAGACCCTGATGGCAGAAACGCAGCAGAGACCGAGCAGATCCTGCAACTTCGGCCTTTTCTGATTCGAATGCCATATTCGCCTCGTTGGTTTGACTTTGATGTCGCGGGTTACGTTCGTAGGTCGATCAGAAGGGAAGGAGAGACCCTCGAAAGATCGATCGACGCTTAACAATCCTTCAAGCGTGAAACGAGCTTATGTCGTCACTTTGCTTAAAGCTTTAATGCGTTAAAGCTGTTTTTTTACTTAATCGTTAACCCTTCGCGTTAACCCAACGGCCGTTGACGGAACACAGTTCTGGTCGGCTATCGAGATATGCAGGCTGTGTTAACAGTTAAGTTACACGTTCTTGAGGACAATGTTCGCGGTGTTTGCGGCAGTGCGTAGTTTATGGGACGCGCGTAATCTGGATAGCGGACACGTAAGCGGGAATCTTGATCCGATAACGACCTCGGGATACCTGCGCGACAGATACTCAGGTGAAGCGGAAACGGCGACGAGGAATGACGAGGTAGAAACGGACAAAGGAAAATCTCGCGCACTCGACGTCGCGCGTAAAGGCCATTCATAAATACTGGCGACGAGTTCGGCAGTAATTTTCAAATTCTCGAAACTCGAACCCAACATTTTGTAAAGTTGCGAAACCCTTGAAACTTGAGATGCTGATCTTATTTCGCAAGAGGAACACATATTTCGTTTCGAGGACTGAATAAATTGCGAGAATGTAAAAAGGTGTAACCAAGAAAAATATTAATTTAACAAATAAACCCCCACCCCCACCCACTCCCGTTGCCAATTTCCAAAATCGGTTCTGCCAAAGTAATCGTTAACTCCAAGAGTCGCTCTGAACAGACGCGTGACAGCGCGCGCAATGATTCCTAATTAACGCCGCCATTATGGACACCCGCAACGATTCAAAAAAGTGGGCTGCGTTTAAAGGTGGGTTTAGACGAACGCGACGCGGCTGCAACGCGGCATTTACAACGTGTGCGCGGAGTTTCGTTTTTTCCAAGAACTCGCGCCGCGCTAGGAACGAACCATGAATTTGAACGGGCACTGGCCATCGGCTGCGGTTCCATCGGCCCAGGAATGGATCCGCTCGCAGAAATAAAGGAACGTGTTATGCTGATGTTACGTAATACAACTAGCTTCATCTTTTCCGGTACGATAAAAATGTTCATTATTTATACATTATATGCATCTTTGGAGTTTTGTCCCGAACGCCCATTTAAATGCTGCACTGTGCCTGGGCTCGATCCACACTGGTCCACACTGCGGCAACGAATACATTTGCTGCCACGCAAAAAACCGACTGGAAATGGTTCGTTGCGCAGCATTACATTACAGCCACGTGCCACCGTCCAAACGAACGAATATTCGCCCAAACACGTTCGTTTCAGCCGTAGGGCGCTCGTCTATACCCAACCTTAACGTCCCCGAAACAATCGAACGGCCGCGAGATTCGGCGACGCGTTGCTACGGCCTCGATCTTAGGGAACGCGGGGGCCGAGACGTCGGGGGTTATCGTCGAGAAAAAGCGGGGATATCGAGCATGCATGACGCGGATCGTGAGAAGGGCAACGACAGTTTCGGCTGAAAGATTGAGGGCTAGGAGACATCTTAACCGTGTTCGAGGTTCGAGGCACACCCACGATAAAGCCGTTGCAATATGCATTAGAACGGCGTTACACGCCAAGGTGAGCGGAGCAGAATAATTTATCACACCGTCACCGAACAGCTCGCGATCCTCCGAGTCCCGCATTCAAGCATTTCCGTCGGGTTTCGCGTACAACTTATGCGTATCTTGCACTACAAACAGGTGTTTCCCCGGGTGGCACGGCGCGGCACAGGTGCGGCGAGAATGAAGAATTCAAATGTTCGTACAGAGTAAACGACGTCATTTAAGGTTGACAAATTGTTAGTGGAGTTGTCAGTTGTCACTGATACGTCCAACGAATGAATCGACGGTGTCCATTCTTTTGTTGTCGGCCCATTCGATTGTTCCTTTTAGGGATGGGGGTCTCGAAACGTCGAAAGAGCTCGAGATGCATTGGAATTGCATTCGGATTAACACATTGCAGGCGGGATTTTTTAAACAATTTACAGCTTTTTAACTTGCATTCTGCACTGCATACATTGAAAATTCATATAACAGTTTCTAATTATTATTGTTTGTAAAATGCAAAGTGACGTCGTCCGACTTCCACGGTTAGTTTGCGTCAGCCGTCCGCAATGTGTAAATATTGCTGGGACAGCCAATAAGTGTCCGCAACCCTTTTAGTACATGGTTCTCGCGTTATTGAACTCCTTCATTTACCCATAGGTCTTGTTTCCGCGGAAAGCTTTGGAAGCAACGCGGAAAGAAATTAGATAATGTTAAAAATCAGGTTTAATGCATTCAATTTATAAACGTAGAATATGAAGGCATTTAAACCGAAGAATTGTGAATTGTGCTCGCGGACTCTGTTGCGTTTCTGCCTCCGACTCGACGGCAGGTTGTGTTACCAGAATGAAAGCATCGCACGCTTCACGGTGTAGGATGGATCGTGTGTCTGCGCATGCGCGGCGTCAGATACTTCCGCCACGCGTTCCCGTAACGTTACATTTTCCCCCTAATTGCCTCCGCATAACATATTCTATGTTAAAACGCAAGACGTGCGGAAAAGCTTCGAACGTCGATCTATCTCGCTCCCTTCTGCCCAATCTCGCATCCCCTAACCTCGATGAAACGCGATTTAAAAGAAGAAATACCACTAACGACTTTCCCGAAATTGAACGGTACATAGTGCACTCGCAGGCGAAGGAAGAAACTCAAATCTGTTCGATTTCCTGTCGCCCCTTGGAATGGGAATAGATGCAACTCCGTCTTGCACACATGCACACGCATGCATACATTTGTCGGCGAACTGACGTCGCGTATCAATGATTAAAAATCGATTTCCTTCGGCTTCTACTAAAAGTGGCCTGGTAAATAACCGATAACGCTGTCAGGTCGACGGACGCGATGTATGGCGGGTTAAGTTTAGCCGATTTCAGAGATTCGCCGAGCACGGATAGATATACATATTTTCTCGCGTTCGAATCCTCCATCGGTTAACCGAGTTATCGTAAAAAAAGAACGACCGCTCGTGAAGCCGGCGGAAAGCGACCTGGCAATAGTCGCAGGTACAACATGACAAACTCCTCGCTGACGAATTACGAAGACGGATCTCGCGAATCGACCGACGTTCGCCTGCCTCGTAATTTGTCGCAAAGTTGAGAGTTCGCCGTGCGGATTCCGTTACAGGGAGTGGGGGGGGGGGGGGGTCCCCCGACGTTAAACGCGGCAGGGTGGGGGTGGAGGTGGGGGAGGTTTCGAAGCACACGCAGCCCGCTGTACACTGTAGTGGCAATTTAAAATCGCTTAACGAGTGCATCGTTGACGATATTCGGGTCAGGCTCGAGTGCCGACCGATCCTTCGATCGGCGCTTCTCTCTTTTCGTCCGCTCCAACGATTATCGGCCACTGGGCCGAATTCGTGCCGTGGATCTAAACACGTCTGACAGGACCTCGATGTTGATAATTCATCGATGCTTCTCTTGGCGAGCCGATTTCGACGGATTATTTTCACGCGGAATAACAGGTGTTTCTAACTTTAACCCAATGGTGGAAAACAGTGAGGCGATCGCCGGGGATTATTTAAGTTGGAGGAAGAATGTTTCCCTCCGTTGGTCAGCCTGGTCAGCTGGTATCCGATTTTATCGAACGCGTGGGAGACGAATGACGTAAACGGAGAAGGAAGAACGAGGCTGAGCGGAGGGCGAGTTGAAACAGTAATTGATTTACGTTTAAACGACGTTCTAGGCGAACTCGATCGACCAGCAAGAGAAGTCGCCTGAAATCGATTCCACTTGCGATACAATTAAATAGCTCCTCGTGTCCGGAGGGAGGGGGTGGGTGGGGGGGGGGTCCCCCACAGCTGGATCCATATTTCATTTCCTGCGTCGATCGCGCAGGAAGACGAACGAAATTCGATTGACGAGATGGAGAGGCATGTGTGTTCGCCGAAAAAGTATGTTTACCGTCAGGACCGCGGGAGACAACCAGAAAACCTAATAACGCCGGCAGATCAAACATCCACCGCGACGGAAAACTGGATTTTCCCACCAGCGGCTACGACTTCTCCGACGAACAATTTTTCCCCCCGCCCGTCGTTCTCGCAACGCTGTTGTCTCGTCCGCGAAGGATGCACGCGGGCAGAAACGGGAAACCGCGAATAAAGCCGTGAGGAAGCGAAGAGCGGGAAATAAATCGTCCCCAAATGGTCCAGGAAGTTTTCGAACCTAAGGTGAACCGGACGTGCTGCATCACGTGGTGCCTCGATCCACGGGAGACCGGCCAGAGCTGTTGAGACAGAAATGATTAACCGTGACGCGGTCGACGGGGCCGATATTTTCGTGCGGGGAAAAATATCGCCGCGTTGGGTGGGGAGGGATAGGGGGGGGGGAGAATTGTTCGCGTTGTTTGGCAAACTCGAGGGAGCTCCGTACGCTTCGAAGTAGGTGCGCCGAGAGTTCATTCGATTTCGCCGCTGTTTCCATGCGAGCGATCTTCGTTGTCTCGCGAAACAATTTTCCATCCGTGCTGCCGGAACGGGACGGAGGGACGGAGCGGAAATGCGAAAGATGGCGCAAGTTCTGCATAGCCGATCGAGTCGCGGAAACTTAAATGGTTCTCGAATCGGTTAATGCGCGGAGTCGGGCGGGGTTCCCCCTCTTCGGGATACGATGGAGGAAGAGGGGGGGTTGGGGACTCGATAGCGTTTGAAGTTGTGGAACAACGTGCTCGGAACATTGGCACGCGACTGTGTGTATATCGGGTCGTCAAAAAGTATCGGAAAAGTGAGCCAAATCGGGGAAACTCGGTGACATTCTGGGAAAAAACGAACAATCCCGTATCGACATCTTCTAATCAACGAACTTTGCTTCCTTAAATGTCCATGGATTTCGGAAACGGAGAAATCAGTTCAATTTAATAAATATTGGAACTGCAATAAACATTTTCAGGGAGCAGTATTTTTCACGACCAAAATTGCTCCTCTTCGATTCGTTGCCCTGATACTATTTATAATATTTTCGCTTCGTTTTTTTTTTGTTTTTTTAGAAATTATGTACTTTCTTTTCGGCACAAGGATCATTCCTCAAGGCGTCACTGTGCGCAAGTTATTGGTATTCAAAGAATAGTAGACTGTGTAGCTGGTTGTCCTTCGAGTCTTCGCAATAATATTTGAAAAAATGAATAGACTAGATACGTATGTAAATAATTTAGATAATAAAATTTATGTAAAAAAATTGGGAACAGACTGGAAGTTTTCTTATATTTCAGACTGATTGTACTTATACCCGTCATTGAAACATCGCGAAGTATTTTTTTATTCATAATATATTAATTAAAAATAAGATTTAAACGTGATTTTAAAACAGGATTCCCTTTTTGTTTTGCCTTTGAGTTTATTGTTATATTTACAATCTTTTCACTATTTATCTTGCATTTTATTTATTCCTCGTCAAATAAATCTGTCGTCGTTTAAACATTTCATTACATCGTAGCGCATTTATCTCTTCTATTTTTTCTTCCGACTGTACTAAAAAATTAATCACCGACGCCGGGAAATCGTCCAAAAATAAAGATCTGTTCTTCGTATTACGAATATGTGACGAAATAAAAAGAAACTCATAAAAAAAACATGCCCGATTTAAATTATCTGAGAAAGTACCAAATAAGGTAAGAAATGATCAATTTAAAAAATTATTTTTACCCAAAACATAAGCGATTAACTAAAAAATAATTACAAAATACATACATATATATGAATGCTTCACTTGCTAAATCCATTAACTCCACAAAACAAAAATATGGAAATTTATTTTAAACGTAGAAAGTTAAGAGTCAATCAAGCGGTTTGGCAATAAAATTTAAAAAGCTCCAGAAGCGGAATTAATCTATTTGACTAATGAGCAGCTCATATACCACAATAATGATCAGTGTCGTCTACTGATCATAATAATACAAAATAATAAATCAAACAAAAATAATATAACAAGCGGCTAAATTTTTAACGAACTTCTCCGCAAATTTTCGAGAGTCACGGTAAAATTTCACCGATGATACACGTCGAGAATAAAGTTCCACGAGTTTCTGTCGGTGCTGTCGCGAGTGCGGCGGGTTGCATTCGGTTCGGCGGAAGAATCAAGTAGTGAAATCGCTGTAATTGCGCCGCCTATGTATTCGGAAGATAAACAAGATAGCGCAAGGACCCGCCAAACATGCATCTCCAAACAGCACATCGAGGTTACGATTATGCGCTGCCCTGCACCTTCCTTCGATACCTCTCCACTCGATTCCAATATAAAATCGCTCGACGAAGCTGAGCGCGTGTATCAGCGCCACGTGGTCCAGTGGAATTGCCGCCCGTCGTCAGACGGGGCCCGGCGAAATTATTTTCATCGCGCGGGATAAATCACACGAATTTCCGCGAATGAAATTCTGTATTCAATTTAGCGTGCAAGCAAGCCGGCCTCGGATTAGAACAGGGGCAATTTCTGCAAAACGAATCGGTCGTGTTTATCGCCGGAGGGGTTGAACACAAGGGTAACCGAGGAATAAGCAGAGGCGAGGGCGTACGAGTTCGAACAATGGCCTCCGGCCGGAGGGCAACTTTTTCGCGTAAAGGTTAGAAAGAGCGAAATGGCGAGGCTGCGGGCTAAATTAAGCGAGGGCGGGACGTTCCGCCGGATGAAAGAATAATTCTGTTGGAATGCCACGAAATATTCAAGAATCCGCGGAATATAATCACGCGGCGGCGAAGTAATTAAATCCTTCGCCGATTCGTTCGCCCGTGCAATATGCATGAGCGGATTTTTTTTTCCCCCTCGCCCGGTGGGCCGCAAGGCAGAAGAAGAAGAAGAAGAAGAAGAAACGGAGAAGAAAAGAAACGTCGGCGAAGAGGGAGAGGGGAGAAATCGTGAATAATCTCGGCTCGTGCCGCCGGTGAATTTCCTTGCGGTATTTAAAATGTTAAACCTGAGATTTCCCAGCGTTCTCTTTGCCACCTTTAAACTTCCGCCGGCGATTCCGAATCAATTAGTCGATCCTCGATTATTCGACCGCCAATTTCCGCCACCCATTCCCTTTTCTGTTCGGTCGACCGGGCGAGAACGAATATGCGTCTCGAACGGGGCCCGTTTTTAATAAACACGCGGGAAAACGAGGGACGAACAAAAAGAAAATGGCTGCCCTTTAATCGTTAAATCGGCAAGGCATTAAAGGCGACCAGAAGCCCGACGGAGAGTTACGGCTGCCTCTTTTTACTGGAATTTAAAAAATTTACGAGCTAATAAAAACGATCATTCGACGTTAATTATTCCGGGGTGCGGGTAACCCAGATTTCGCAGCTTCGTCCATCGGAGCTCCGCTCGATTCCGCGCGAAAGGAAACAGGACAGTCGGAGAAAGGGAGTGGGAAATATCGGCAACGTTCCGAAGGGAGATGGAAAGCTTGCAAGGAAAAAAGACCGTACGCTCCCTGGCACATGACTTTTACGAAAATTACCGCGGCCAATCTGTGACCGCCGAATTACGGCTGAACGGATGTACGTGGCCAAACGACGCGCGCAAAAACCTCTCGGCCTGACAGAGAAAACTGCATGCCCACGTTAGGAAGGGCTGCCCAAATACATACAGTGAGAGCTAGATGCAACGTTACGCCCCCCCCCCCCAACGCGTTAGGGGAACCCCCTTGGCGAACCCAGAAGCTCGACGAGAGAGCGGAGTAATACGATCCGAACAGAAATATCGGTGCGACTAATGCTAATTCGTAGACGATGCTTCTTTCTTTTCCCTTTTTCGTAATGAATATTTTACTAACGTATTCCCACGATTTGTTTGGTTAAAATGAGACCAAGCACGATACAGTTTGATTTATATTTACTTGTACCTCGTGGCACGTATTTAATCAGTATCGACCAGAAAGTGTAAGGCGAACTGCTGTACATATATCGTGTTTGGTCCCGTTTTAGTCAGGAGAATCTCACAAGTGCATCGGTAAAAGTTGAGTGTAGGTAAATGAATAAATCAGAAGGTTTTATTGCCGCATTAGCAGCACTGTCGCGCCGATTCGTTTCGGTCACTCGCTTTTGTTTCCTTTGGCCACTGTCTCTCTCTCTTCCACTGTCTGACCCTTTCTAGGTTCACGCTCGGCTGGAGCCGCATGTAAACATAGAGTCGTCACCTCGGTCCGTTATATCTAATGTTGCGGGCCCAAATCTCTCCAGCATTTATGTGTTACCCTTGAGAGTCTTCCAAGAAATCAACGCCGTTCCACGGGTTACCACGATTGGCGTACCACCTCCTTGCAATCAAATTTCCTCCCATTGTCTCGAGGTTTCGTACAAAAGAAAGGCACGCCTCGATTTATCGAAACGCGGGCCGGCGATAGCGAACACTCGATGACACCCCCTGTCACTATTCTCGAATGAAGGGAACTTCAATCCGTTCCTATTCCGTTCCCATTGAAATGGAATCGAGAGATCGTTCCATTAACGGACGTCGTAAATTCCCGTTGACACCGGCTTTCAAGCACCGATCGACGGTCGTCCTTGATACTTTTCGCCGCTCGATTACTCCCGGTCGGTTATTTATTCCAAAAATGTGGCAGACGAAAAACCGATGCCCGACGGGGACAGGTCGAAGGGCGAGCCCCCTGGGGGAACGAAATTGGCCCAGACAAATCGAATCATTGCTGCCACCGGAAGGAAAAAACCAAATCGCTTTACACAAACGGCTTCCCCGCTTTTTCTCTTCCGTCCGTCTTCAACTCCATTTTCGGCCCCTCGCGCGTCCAGAAACGGAAGCAGGCCTGGCCTTTCTACATTTCACTAATTTCATAGGGATTTTTTCCCCCCTCGAGTTCGATCGGTCCGCAAGACGCCGCGGCCCGCGCCGTCGCTATAATTCGTTCGTTATTTTCGGAATCCCCTCCCGGTGGAAATCTTTTCCCCTAATGGTAATTTATGCCGCGTTTCCAATGCGGCCGGGGGGAAGTGTGCACCGACTGGAAAGAGACAATGCACGCGCCGTGTACACGCGATTGTTTCATCCCGAAAATGATATTCACGGGCCGCCACACATCGCCTCGTAAAAGGACCATCCCCGTGTGCTCGCGGCGTGCATCCCTCCGTCCTTTTTCGCGTCTGCTCTCCCTCTCTGACCGGCTGTCGTATTTTTTCGCAAAGGAAACAGCGCACGCGGTTCGCCCTGGAAATTCATACATCGCGGCCCCGGCGTCGTGCAATTAAACGCGAGTACTACGGAGGGGGGCGATAAAGGAACGGGAGGAAACCAGCAGAAAAAGGATCCAGAAGAGGCGAGGGTTTTCGAGAAGCGCCGCGGAAATATGTTGTCGCAACGAACCCCGCAAATTATGCGGATTTTTCTCCGCGGTATTAGTCGTGCACTCGAACGCGAAATTCGGGAGGTGACGTCGCGGTGGGATTTTTTTCAGCAATCGATGGGTATGGACGTTGCACGTCGAGTTGCTGCCCCGTTAACGACGGGCACAAGTTACATACGTGCATACACGCAGTTTCGAGGCAATTTTGAGCGACGCACAATGGGGTATTCGATTTGGAAAAGTGGGAAAAAATATTTTGGCGTTGTTTGTAGGCTCAAGGTCGTTGAAATCGTGTTAACGTCAGCTACAACATTACGAAGTAAGAAATTTATTTCGACGTTGAATTAATCAAGATGACCGTGATTTTTCAACGAAACAAATTATTTTGCAATTTTAATATGTTACTGATTAAGTTCTGATCGAAATATTTTTTTGTCAAATTAACGGAATTTTAGGAACACCTCACGGAGGCCCGGCAAAGGCGACGCGTTTGGTTCATTCAATTTTTCAATTATATTCGTAATTTGAGAAAATGGTCTTCGGTATGGAGTAATAAAAATGATTTAACAAAAAAATGTTTCGGACAAAACTTAATCAGTATTCGGCCTTCTGCAAATATCAATATAAAAAATTGTACAAAATCTTTTTTTTAATAACAAATTAAAGGACACCTTCAATTTTTAAATGTCATTGTATATTTTTGACAATAGAATGTGATAGCTGATATCAATACGAATTCAACGACCTACTACACTATTATTTTAAGTGTTCAAATCACGCTGCAATAATTTTGTCCACGTTTTCGAGACGATCGTATAGGCGTATACACAAGTAACCCTCCTATAACACGGTAGATAGGTTCCTAGACAATGGCGTGTTATACGAAACCGTGTTATGTGAATTAAAACATTTTTATGTATAAGTACATGCCATATATAAAACCGTATTGCACATGGGTTCTCCCAAATTTCAGATCGTGTTAAAGCGAAACCGTGTTATAGGAGGGCTACCTGTACGCGAAACGCTGTTAAACGGTTAGGACTAAATTAGCTATAAATCGTTCATGAAATCTTTCAACCGTGAAGAAAAGTACAGAATTATTTATTTATTTATTTTGATTAAATAATTAATTATTAATTAAATTATTTATTTATTATAAATTCCCTCCAAATATTACCAACCTGAAAAGCTTCTACAATGCAAAAATTGACACACCTTCCCCAAAACATTCCAAAATCGCCAACAAGCGAATGACGTTTCAGAGGATGAATAAGACAGAGCTGAGCGTTTGCAATAAAATCTATGCTTCGACTATGTCGCACAGCAAAAATCGTTGAAATAGTTTTCCGTTCGATTTCTCGGGTCAAAGAAATATATCGCCGTGAACAGACACCTGGCCGGGGTGACGGGCCAGTACAGAACTGGCGAGCGTCGAAATGATCTGAAGCAGGAGCGTCGAAATCGAAGGGCGACCCGTGATCGAGTGCAACAGGTGTATAAACCGACAAAGATTCGTGGTGGTTTACCTCTGTTCCGTTGACGATAGGGTCTCCTCCGCCTCTGGCCGAGGCTCGACTGTGCCAACGCCAGCAGCAGCAAAAGGATCACGAGGAGTCTCCCCGCCGGAAGTCCCATTTCACTCTCTCTCACTCTTGTCGTTCACTGGTGTCTCATTTGCCGCCGCCGATTTCCAACCGATCTTCGGGAGCACGGGGAACTCTGGTAGCGGGCAATCCTGACGTTAAAACGTCCGGGTACGAGGCAGCCTCGCGGAACACCTTGTTCGAGAGACAGCGATTGTGCAAATGATAATTGAACGAACGAACACGATGCATATCGCATCGATTAGCCAACGGGGCCGGCTCTCGTTAGTTACACGAGCATTTCACACCGGCATCCGATCGGTCGACAATTCGGTTTTTGTTTTCGCGGAATTACCGAGCGGTCCGGGGAAGAAAGGGGGAACGACGACGCCGGGAAGAAAGGCAAGGAAATTGTGCAGCGAACGGGGCACAATGGTTCTCGCGCCACCGTGGCGGCACGCTGTGTTTTTCAATTATTTTTAATTATTTTCTGAAAGCCGCGACCGCGTTTGATGCACACGCGAGCTTGCATTCTCTCCCCCCCCCCCCCCAACCCGCTCTCGAGCATTCCCTATATCGATCTCTCTCACTTTTCCCGCGTGCAATTAAAAGTAAAAGGAGAAAAATCGCGTTCCCCTTGTCTTTTCCTCGCTCCCTTTCTTCCCGAACACAAGCGGCATCACCGGTCACCGAACAAAGAGCGGGGTTAAACGAGAGAGCTTTGAATCCGTTCGAGGCAAAGGATTGTCGAGCTCGAGCGTCTTCGCGCCGTTAACACACGGCAGGAAATTTAACAGGCCCGGCACGAATCGAAAGCGTTCGAAGTGTTCGAAATGTCCCTGCCCGGACAACTCTATGGGCGCCTCGACGATTCGCGGCGAACCTCGAACCGAGGGACTAGGAAAAGCATCGTCGCGAGCCGACGAAATAACGCGTGGACAGTTCGAAACGGCGCGGATGTATTCACGTTTCCGGTCGGCGAGCCGTGAAAAGAGAACGGGTCGCGAGAATAATATTTTGTCCCCGAGGAAGGTGTTCCGACGGTTCCCCCGAGCAGAATCTTTCTCCGCCGAGTGGTCGTGTACCTACGGAAACTAGCTGGGGAGACGCGCGTCGAAGTAGATACCGCGGTGACCGAGGCTGACAGACTGGCAAACTAGCAGTCGCCATGAACCGAACCGACAACAGGCCACCCCACCTCCGCTGTCAACAAGGGAAGCGTGGGAGGCGCCAAGCTACTTTGGATCTTTCTTCTTTTCACCGCCGCGGCTAACGTCGACGCTAACGTCGCGACGGACGGACGCGTTTCACCTTTCGCGCCGTCCACGAATCCCTCGAAGCGAAGGGGCGCCCGAATTTCTCGAAACGGATGCATTGGTAACGAAACGGACCGGCTGGAGGAAGAGTGGAAGGTTCGAAACTGCGTCCGCGAAAAAAATTGTCAAGGTTTTGAACGAGCTCCCTCTGGAGCGCTCTGTCTTACTTCCGGGGGTTCCCAACAATCCGTGCTGGATAGTGCCACGCGACGCGATGTAGCGCTCCCTTCATTTAACTGCGAGTAATGCCAACCGCCGCGATTCTTATTAGTACTTTTGTAATTGAAAGAAGCAGTAATTAAGAGAGGAAACTTCGATACCATTGACTCTGAACAGAGCGCATCGCCAATTGAGAACCGCGACTAAACTTTTCAGCACGGCATCTGAACAGCGCGATCGCGCTGCGTGGCACTAAACGGTTAAGCAGCGAACGATCCACGCGAGATCCATGGGGATCGCGGCTTGTCCCACGAACCCAACGTGGACTTTTCACGGCGTGAACATGTCCCGTACCAGAGGCGAGGAACCGTGACTGCGACGAGAATAAAAGAAGATCGAGGGGCAAATGAGTAGGGGTGGGGACTTCGAACAATCCCATAAAGCCGAGAATAGAAAGATTCTGCTCCACGATTTACCGATCGAGCAATCGAGCGTGGCGATCTGCGTCTGTCTCTCGAGAGAGAAAGAGCGTATGAACCGGCCCGCGGAGTCTCGAGCGAGCAACTGGCGTCCGAGAGACGCGCGGCAGGTGTTGCGACCGCGGCGGTTACGTCGCCTAATGGGAGGCAGAGCGGGCGTCGCGACGCTGTTTGCCGCGCGACGCTCCTCTCGCCACGCACGCGCTCGAGCGGAATGGAGAGGGCAGGCCGCTAGACGATTCGAAACCCTTCGTTCGTTCTTCGATCTGTCTTCGCGATCGTCTGAATCCTACGAATACAGTAGAACGTTCGTTGTACGAATTAATTGGGAGACAAAAGTGTTCATACGATGGAACAACAAGCGTTTGACGCACAATTTCATAGGAAATTAAATAAAATGAATACAAACGATAGATGGTAAAAAAGAAACAATATTTTCCAGTCTTCCTTCTTTCTTTTAATGAAAAGAACGAAACCGAACTTGTGGCTGCCAAATTTCAAAATCGTCGGCGCCAATCGGGACTTATAATACTGTATAGGTTCACATAACGGGTGTTCATATAAAAGGGGGTTGTACTGTGATTTGATTCCCAATATTTTTCCCATCGATCATTCGTCCCGCGCTGGAAAGATCCAAGTGGCCCCACGGAAATCAAACGATCCTCGTTTGGGATTAACGATTAATCGAGCGATCCCGCGAGGGGTCCGCAATTCCAATTAACGCATTCAAATGAGATATTCCACGCGAAGGACCGTTGAAATGTTCGCCGGTGTAGAACGTATTACCGGGGCGGAAGAATACGAGGACACGTTCGTCCGAGGATTATAAAAGTTTAAATAAAATAAGTTCCAGAATCGTGGCTCGTGCTCGCGATACGACGGACGTGGGGGCCGGGGAACCGGAGGCGCGCCATGGAAACGAGCACGGTGGCGTTTGATTCGAACGCGGCCTCGCCTCGCATTTTCATACTAATGGACTTCTTCTCAACTTCCCGGACACGCTGTAACCGGGCTCGCGTTGCCCCCTCGTGGGCGGCGTTAACGCGCCACGAAGGATCGACGAGTTCTATACGGTACAAGCTGGATATATGCAACAGGGATTGGGCCCCAAACGGATCCATGTTTACATGCGGCCCCTGTCGACCCTACAATCGAAACATCGACTGGTTATGTGCAACCTTTGGGCCCCAATCTCTCTGGCATTTATTCAGCATCTACTGTATTATTATATTTATTATAATGTGCTTTATTGTTCTACCGGTAAATATAATTCAAACTATATCGTGTTTGGTCTCGTTTTATTCAGAAAAATCTCGCAAACACGTTAGTAAAAGTTTCGTTAAGAAAATGTAAAATAAAAAAGTTTCATCGTTGGATTAGTATCAGTCCGGATTCCGATCATATTGCACCGCTGTCTCGTCGAGCGGCGGGGTTCGCCAAGGGGGATACCCCAGGTAGGGGGGATAGTCACCTTGCATTGTATCCAGCCAATCTTTTCTCGCATATATCCAGATTGTACTGTACACGAAATATAATAGCCCCCACTATCAAAACGCGCAAACAAACATCGATATTAAGCGACACGACTGTGGTAGATTTATTTCACCGGGTGGTGCGTGCCGGGGTGCTTTTTCGAGAGACAGCCTGGATTGGAAACATGCGGCTTTCGGCGCCGCGTTTCTCAAATTTTTTATGGCTTTTCGAGAGATGCCGCCGTTTTTTCCCTCCCTTTTATTTCCGACAGAGAGAAAAGCTCGACGATCACTCGTCGTTAGTGCTCGGGAAACAGAGGGTATATCATTTTCTACTAAATTCCGAAAACGAAAATGTGTCCGCCCGCACGAGCAACAGTCGACGACGAAATTTTGTAAAAATACGAAAATACCCTTAATCCGACGGAACAAGAAGAAAAGAAGAAGAAGAAGAAAAATCACGTGCGGAGCGTGGGCATTTATCGTCAGTTCGAGCATCGTCGCAATTATGATCCATCCGCGACGCTCCGGCCAGATTTACGATCAGCCAGATCATCCCCTTTTCGACGCCCAACAACATCCCCAGCTCCCCCCCAACCACCCCCAGAACCATCCTATGCAAACCGGCCAACCCACCGACGTTTTCATCAGCCACGCTTTTTAGAATTCATTTTCGGCTTTAAAGCTTCATTTCTCGCCCGAGCAGAATTAAGCTGCCGCGAGGGGGTGGCTCGTTCGGGGTCGTAGGTGTGGGAAGGTGGGGGGGGGGGGACTGTACAAACGGCAGATTGGTAGGCGTTACCCTTGCCGTTGCCGCACTTAAGGGGTCCACCGGTAACGAACCACCCTCCGCTCCTTTCAGCCCGGATGCATGCACATCCCAACACTGTGCTCGACAACAGTTACAACAACGCGCAACAACAACCCACCCGGATGAAACGGTGGCTGGTTCGGTCCGGGTTATTTCGTGGCAACAATTCTCCCGGTTTTTTGTAATTTACGACAATACGAACGGCACCGGCAGAATTACGATCCCCCCCCCCTTCCAGCGACCCCCCCCCCCCCCATTTATTCGCGACACGGCCGCGCTACCCGAATCGTTCGTTCGATCCGACAGCGGAGTGGGGGGGGAGGGGGGGATTCACGCGACGACTCGACTTTTGTCTTGGACGCAACGCAGGCGATCAGACTTCGTGGGAATCCCCGGAATCGCGCGGCCGTTCTATACCACGTGACGTTGACCGGCGTACGCCTGGCCGATCGCCGCTCGGACGACGTTCGAGCCATTATCCATTGTTAATTATTTACGAAACGAGCACGAGGCGCACGGTTAGAACCGGCCCGCGCCGAAACTTACAACGTCCACGAAGTTTCATGGGGGTTGGGTGTCCACGCGGCCACGACGCGGAATTATTTAGCAGCCTGCCGGCCTCTTATGGGGGCGGGTAACGCGCGCTGGGATCGATCGGTCGAAACGTCGAATCGTTTCGCCGGAAAGTCATGTCCGAAGATTTGGAAAAGGAAAGAAGGGAAAGGACGGATCGAAATCTGGCGGGCCGTTGTAATAACATGCGGGAAGGAAAAAGTCGTAGACGGCCGGGGGAAAGTTTTGCCGGGAAGTACATAAAGTGGCTCGTTAATTTGCCGATCAACGATCACGCAACGTGGCTGATATTCGTCACGTGATTTATTGGCGGGACGAACGACCTAAGTCGTGGACTAAGTCGAGAAATTTACCGACACTTTGGTATAACTTCTGAACCGTCCAAATTTGGAGTGCGGAATATTAATACTTAATCATTAATAAATTAATGAAATATATTGTCACTTTACAGTTTGAGTGTAATGTGTAATGTAATATACTTTATGTTCATTTAATAGCCTTCTTTTATAAAGCTTCGCCGAGTCCCGAAGAATTTGTGAAGTAGGAACTAATTCTTGCAGAATTAAATAGGAGAAAGTACATATGTTGAAAATATTCCAGTTTGTCAGAATATGGAACTTTTTTCGGGACCGAAAAGATATTCCATATAAATTGTTAAGAATATTGACAATCTCCAGAACATATTTAACGAATAGTAAGTTTAGAAAGAATAGTAATGTTTAATTGGCAACGGTAATTTAAATCTCAGATATACCAAAGATATGCCATTCGTTGAAAAAGAAATTTGAAGAAAAATAGTAAAACGAATCTTAAAAAAAACCAGCAATTTGTCCCCCAAAAAAGTCCAACTTTATCTGTCTGTCATTCTGTCTCTCATTCCCGAGGTCCGTGGGCCGTTAAGGAAGCAAAGTTCATCGATCAGATATCGATACGAGAAAGTCGACGTCTCGGCTAACGGTCGGCAAATATCGCAATTTGGGCCCACCGCGTGGCGCGTCGATCTGTCAGACACGCTCGCGTTCGCTTGTTCTGTCGGTACGCCGAAAAGGGAACCGTCCGCGGGCCGTGGAAACCGGCCCAGCGGAGACCGACGCGTGACGTAAGAGCTAAACGGGTGGGGTTAAAAATACTCGCGAGCGGGGAGCCAGTCGAGTTTCGTCGCGGCCACCCTAATCGTTTGGCTGGTATCTATCCTGGTTTAAACGGATACATGCCGCGGTGGACGTTTAACAGGGACAATTGTGTACAGGGTGCTCCGTGAAATAACACCCTGAAGAATTATCGCCTCCGAGAATAAAAGCCCCTTACCGTCCTCGGCGTTCGGTTATTAGTGGCCGGCTAAAATTACCGTGTTTTCACAAACATCCGCAGGCCGCGAGTCACGACCCAAAACATATTAAGACCGACCTGGTTCGGGGCGTAACAGGTGACTCTGTCGTTTCCCGGAGCATCCGAGGGAGAAAACCATCGCGTGCCCAGACGCTCGACGAACTTACGGATTCGATGGACGGGCACGGTGTTCGAACGGCCCACGAAAAATTATTCCGGGCCTGGCGAAGTCTTCTCCGATCACGGCGTATATAGCGGGCCAACGAGGACGCACCTGAATAATGTTCCGGGACAACGGGGGTTGACGTTTGTCGTGGTGGTACCTAGCGTGCTGATGTTCCACCTACCGGCCTAACGTACCCCCCCCCCCCGACCTGCCGCAGCTCGGCGAGCCGCGTTCCTGGCCCCCCTCGCCCCGCCCACCCGGGACTCATAATTGTCCTCGTCCGAGCTGGTATATCGCGGAAGCAACCGGGGGACACGAAAGTGGTTAATGCGCATTCCTATCCGCTGTGGAAGAGCTGTGCAAGCAAAGGGGGGTTGAGGTGAAGGGTTGTGGTTGGGGATGGAATTAACGTTGCCGGTGTTTGCAGTCAAGGAGCGTTCCTTGGACGCGTGGAGGGGGAAGGTAAGAATTGACTCGCGACGGATGGAAATTGGAAACATTGAAAATTATCTTCCGCGTAGGAATTGATTCCGATTTCAAATGTTTCGAAGATATTCCGGCTTATCTCGCGATCCGGGTATACCCGTCCCTAGGAATGGTGGGGGGTTAAAGTGGATGACCCCCCTACGCCCCGCGACAGAATACTTGAATATTGATTAAGCATGCATGTCGCGATTACTCGAGGCGGGTAAAAGCGCGGCCTGCGTGCTTGCGGATATTTATATGGGACGTCGGCCTGTCCTGTTCCCCTTCGCAGGCAAAAAAGACCAGCCGAAGACTACCCAGCCAGACCGCGACGCGTGCTATTCGATTTACGATCGGTCTATCAAGAGTTAACCTTCGACTCATTGTTCTGTCGCGGGCTGGCCTACTTCCAGAACGCCTGTGTTCCTCTTTCAAACCTGAAATTTAGTTTCCTTTGTCGCGCTTCTAGTCCCCGCGCGACCGGTGAACAGCTTATTATCTATTCTCAGTTAACTCGAGAGGATCCAGTCTGTTCCTGGTTAGCTACTTGAACGGGGAAACTGTGGGCCAAAGGTTTGCTACTGATTTGTTGCGTTTTTAGAACAGATCGATTAATTCTTCAGACACGGCTGCTTGGAAAAAATAGATTGCACCGCATTATCTCTCCGGGCATGCACAAAAATGGAACGGTTGCGTCGCGACCCTTCTGATTGCAATAGCGGACCAAACGCAGGGATGTTGTACCGATAAAAACTCGTGTTCGGTAGCCTAATGGAGATTCTAGCACCACGTGGCCGACTTCCGTGGTCGTTTCCACGTTGTCGCCCATAATCATGCTCCACTCGACGGCGAAAAAAGCGCGACAAAACAGAACAGCAAGGGGAAGGCCCTCGAGCTCTGAATATTCAGTAGCACATCCTAGTCGACTTCCACCTGACCCTCTTTCTAGGGGGAAAAATCGGCACGTTCTAGCCTCGTCTTCTTGAGCTTCCAGACTGAGCCGGCGTCGATTTTATTCACAATTAAATTTTCTTAGTAGAAAGCCCCCTTCTTTTCCTAGCTGATATTCATTGATCCTATTTAGCGGGGAAGACAACCACGCGGATCGCAAACGGCAACTCGTTTACCGTGCGACACATGTCGGTAACATTGGCGGTTAACCTTCGTCGGTAATAATAATCCCCCAAACTAATAAATGCTTCCCAGAATTCTACAAATCTGCGCATGGTTTCTACTCCGTCGATAATAAACTGTTGCCGGTAAAAGAAAGCGTGGCAGGTATTATCAGCTGCCGGTAAATAAAAGTGCGACTCACCGGGATAACTGCAGTCGTGTTCGTCGCTTCCATCGTCGCATTCCTTAACGAAGTTGCATCGATGCGACTCCAAGATGCACCTGGACACGTCGCAGGCAAATTCACCCGGGCTGCAGCCTGTAACGCCAATTAACCGTCTCTCCTTTATCCCGCGTAAACTCGAAGGGTGTCGAGCGAACGAACCAGGAACGGTTCTCGCTTGAATTGTGCCGAACAAAACGGGGAACCATTCGCATTGAGAAGCGTGCAACGGGTCTATATACATATGTACAAGTGCGGCGAAATAATGTCTACAAGAACGCGACGCGCAGAAGATACCTGCGAATCGAGTAACAGACGACTTGTACCTGGATGGGGACAGCCAACTTCGTCATCGCCATCGTCGCAGTCTGGCACACCGTCGCATCGTTGCACGGAGCAAATGTAACGACTTCCGTCGCTGCAACGCACCGTGTCGTCGGCGCGACACCTGTTCGTGCTGAACTGTCTTGTGCTCTCGTCGTAATCCCTCCCGGTGTCTCCCTCCGCCTCCAAGGTGGACGATTCCTCGGGCTCCACGGTCTCTGAATAGGGTTCTGTGACGGTCTCGCGGGTCAGATCTATCGACGGGGACGGTCGGGCAGGCGAGATACGGTACCAAGCGACGGTTAGCGGAAGGGGTACAAATTATAAACATAAAGAAAGAGAGAAAAACGTGACATGCGATGAAATTAATTACACCGAGTGTATACGGAATGAATTACATTGTCCGAGCTAAGAACAGCGTTGGATAGTATATAGTTCTGCGTATGTACAACGGGCGTATCGTGTCGTACTCAACAATTACTTACGCGTGGTCGTCTTGGGACAGTCCAGCTCGTCGGAACCGTCTTCGCATTGGGGAACACCGTCGCACCTGGAGTCTAAGGGCACGCATGCACCGTTTCTACACCTTAACTCGGTCGACGAATCGCATTCCTCGACCTCTCTCTCGGCTGCTTAAGTGTGTGTCGCGCGAATGTACGATTTATCGGGCAGACAAATAGATGCAACAAAAAAGATAAAAGGGGGGGCGCATGAAAACATAAAATAATAACCATCTAGCGAAAGGCATTGCTCGTGCAAGTGAACCAGTCCGGAACGATTCGATTCCTGCGTGCGCTTCGTTAAATTAAGAAACGACAGCACGGAGTAAAGTCTATCACCAGGAGTCGATCGTTCCCGGGTCGCCGGGGGGACCACCGCGAGTTACCTTGGAATATTCTGAACGTGAAACCATCCGGAAGCACTTGGACGTTGTCCAACGAGTGGTACTGCAGCTGTTCCTCGAGGATGCTTTGCACCTCCAACTCGTCCGTGAAAGTCGACCCGATGTCTAGGGTAACCTGCGACGTGAAGCTGTCGGCGGTTGGCCTGCGCAACGAAACACGAATTATTCGCGCGTTCGGGAATCCCCCGCCGAGCCGTATGAACCTCGCCACGGGTCAACCTACGATATCTTGATCACGTTGGCATGGTGGTTCTCGTTGGGAATGTGGCGATTGAGTAGCTCTTCCAGGGGCTTCGTTATGTTGCCGCTGAGTTCCTTGTACTCTCTGCTGCTTCTGTCCGCGTACTCTCTTCTGTACGGCTCGCCGACGGTCAGGGTAATCCTGTAATATCCTGCAAGAGATACGTCGCAATTAATGCGCCCGGAGAGTCGGCGAGTCAGAAAATGCTTACTTATCTCGCCCCTCGAATGTGGACGATAATTGACCCTCGCGTCGGTTTCCACGGCGCTGCCCTCCACCTCTCCAGAGCCAGCCAGGTCCTCGTCGTCGGTGTTGCCAAACTTGTGCGGCTCCCTTCTGGCTTCCGCGACGTTCCCAATTTCGTTCCCCTGTAAACAATAACCTAAAATCAGCACCGGATCGGCGCCATTAAATCAACGACGACCGACCTCTTCAGCTTCCTCGACGTTCTCTCCACTTTCCCTGACCGCCCTCTCCGAGTGTCCCGGGGTCCTGATATTCGAGGCCCGAGGCTTCCCCTCGTCCTCGGGATCAATTGGGGGTGCGTTGTCCACCTCATCGTCGGGATTGTCCTCTGCGAAGGCTGCAGAAAAGATAAACAAAAGTGGTCCAGCAACAGATGAATACCCTCGCAGGGGCCAGGATGTTCCGTACCTGGAGCCTCTGTGGTAGTCGAGGAGTCGGTGGCTGAGCCGAAAATGTCCCAGATCCCTCTTTTTATCCTGTGGAGGAGGGACTCCTGCTGGCGCGTTTCTATCAACGGCGCCTCGCCGTGGGGCTGCCTGCCATCCTGGTCGAACACTAGGTCGTCGTTCTGCAAGCGGACAAAGGCGGCTGTAGTCTGAGAGGCACGGTACAATCAGAATCTACCGGTGGGAGGGGTTTCTGAAAGATTCAGGGGGCCCAGGTGGAGCAGCCCATGAATACACATTTGCGGCGTTTTAAAGGGAGCAACGTTACCGAG
Organism: Nomada fabriciana; assembly: GCA_907165295.1. NCBI lineage: Eukaryota > Metazoa > Arthropoda > Insecta > Hymenoptera > Apidae > Nomada > Nomada fabriciana. Next base: position 7,150,998 of record OU015699.1, on the reverse strand, counting down.
CGAGCAGACCGGATCCATCGAGAGTATCGCGCAGTGTGCTCACGCACCGCTCATAAAGAACCAGTTCTCACCTAAACACGCGATATAAATTCAGGATCGGCCGCCCGTATACGCCCGCGCGATTCGCCGGCCAGGATTCGACGTCGTGGGTCAACGACGCGTCTGATTCCTGAAGGGGCCGCAACGGCAGGCCCGAACGAGATTAAGTATCGTTACGCGAGGAAACGGCTGACGAGTTAGCTTACGCAACCAGACACCGCGTGCAATAAACGCGTTCGCAGTTCTCACAGGCGTCAAGGGGTTAGATCACAGTGACGCGGCGCTGCTATGGTGGACGATTTTTGACGAACGGTAAGGGAAAAAGTGAGCGGTCTATTAATTGTAAGATTTTGTATTTGTTTTTACTATTATTTAAGCTATAAAAATGCTTGTGATGATTAGAAAATTAAAAGCTTGTTTTTATACTGTACACCGTGTGCACTTGGAAGAACTTTTTTCTGGAGGACAGAGTTGGTTCTACAGGATTCTGCGAAATGGCATTAACTATGAGAAAATTCCGAAAGATGTTTTAAATTATAATGTATTCCCTAGGTATTCATTGACGAGTACAGATTTAAATTTTTTGCGAAATTAACGAAAAGGTAGATATTTGAAATATAGTCGTTGAATTTCGACAAGAAATGTGTTAACTATAAAGTTAACTATCAAAATTAAATGCGATTGGAAAGGTAGAACTCGTGATATCTTGTACACCCTTTTAAAAAACTCGCTACCGAACTTTAGCAATTAGAGTAATTTAGAAAAACGTTTTTCTCTCAGAAACGTTTTTTCAAAAAGGTGAACAAGGTACATATCTCGAGTTCTACATTACCAATCTTATTAAAATTTGATAGTTAACTTTGTCTTAATATTTACTAAGCACTGACGATCGATTCTTAACAAATTTCTTAATATTTTCCAAATCACAAACAAATTCCCCTGCCTACAGGTATACGAATTATACAGGTATACTGATCAAGCTTTTCTATTCCATTTTCAAGACATCAAACTACTATTTAAGACACCGCACAAAATTCGAGTATTTACAAATTTCGCTGTGATCTAACATTGCAAAGAATGTTCCCTCGTCGACTGCCCGATATGTTTCAACGGCGCAGCAGGGTGGAACACAGTACTGTATTTTCCGAAAAAAATATGCCCATCTGGCGGATCTGTCCAATAACTTTTTTTCACCACCGAGTCTCGCGTTTCGTCGCGAACGCGACTCTCGGATCCGCCGGACCCACGTGGCCGGAAGCGGCCACGCTGTTTCCTGCTGGTGCGTTTATCAATTTGTCAATTTAAGCGCCACTGTTCGCGGCGGCGACAACGTTTTGTTTCGCGCGAAAGAGGAAAGGAAGGAAAGAACAACTGAAATTAAACCGTGCGGCACTCTGGGCGATTCCGACGGCTTGAAAACTTCACGATTCAGAATCTTTGGCCGCGCTTTTAATGGGGAGTTACTGGGGTGATTGTGAACAACTTTTTCCTTTACCAAAATGTTGGTTGAAGCTTCGTTTTTGAGTTATTAACGAAAAACACTGGCCAATCAGAGCGCCCGTAGATCGCGCGCTCTAGCGCGTGGTTCTCAAACGCGCTCAGTCGCGGCGTGAGCCAATGGGTTTCTTCGGGACCACGCCCGAGCGCGGTTGAGAGCCACTCGCCCGAGCGCTCTGATTGGCCAGTGTTTTTCGTTAATAACTCAAAAACGAAGCTTCAACCAACATTTTGGTAAAGGAAAAAATTGTTCAGAATCACCCCAGCAATCCCCTATTATAAGCGTGATCAGAGACGCCCGGACCCTGTATTGGAAGGAGGCGCGACATTGTGCGACCGCGGAACAGAGTCGTGGAGGACGAATACACGAACTGGGGGGAGAAGGCAGCAGCTCGTTAATCCTGTGTCTAAAATTAGTAGCGACACGCTCTTCGCTTAGAAACACAAATCCGCATCGACGAGGCAAATGTTGGCAGAAATTGAATCCGTTTGTATCTGGTGTCCGTGTGTTTCGGCGCATTGTTTTCCCGCGCGAATCCGCTCGGCGACCCTTATCAGTGAATGCTTCTGCGCGAGGTACGCCGAAAGGCCCGGCCTTTTGATAACCGCGAGGAGGACCGCGCAACTTTTCAAAGCAGCTCGTTCAGAGTTTCCTGCCGTTCCGCCTGAAAAACTCCGAACAAACCACGCGTTCTTCTTCCCTGTTGCCGTTTTAAACGCGAGACCCCTCTCGCAAAATCGCGGCATTTTGGGTCATTCGGTTGCTCGTCGAAGTGGGCCAGAAAATTCGAATGACAAAAGCGTATATGTACAGGTTGGCCCATTTAACACTATGTATTTCTACCGAGAGGCGTCAGAAGACACTTTCCCAAATTAATCTTTAAATTCTTCTCCAAGTATGTATAATGATTTGTCCACGACTAATCTGATGACTTTTAGTACAATAGCTGTTAAATTAATTCTGCTATATAATTTTCCTCCAGCTCGTCCTGGATCTAAAAATATTCGCATGGTATACTTATTTCTACCACGAGATGTTGTCTTTTGACAGCTTAAGGATTTCATAACAAATTCTAATTTTAAACCATTTTACATAGAAGTATCAACACCATTTTGCTGCATCATATGAATTATAATTAGTTTAGAGAATCCGGATTTTTGTTGTAACGGAAAATACAGGTGTTGCTGCATAACTTTGGTTTTCCGCCATGTTGCATTTTAGTGTGGATCATTGCAGTGATTAATTGAACAATTTACAACTTAATTAAGTAATCTCGAATAAATATGCATCAATGTATAAATAGCTCAAATTATCTATATTTAACTGATAAATTTGAGATCCCGACAGTTTTGTCAATTAATTGCATACAAACGCAAAGGTGTTAAAAAACACCTTTCGGTCGAAATAGGTATACACAAAATCATGGTAAAAATAGTGTAAGGCCACCTAAATATGTATCTTGTCCCGCAGTTTGAATTTGAAGCTCCTACCAAAGTTGTCGAGCTTTCAAGGTCGTCGATGTCTTTTTCCATGGAACCATATACTTTTGTTTATTCCATATTGTATCTGATTAAAGAATACATTCAGACATATATGTATAATTACATGTCCTTCTGGGATGATACTTTGTCTGAAAATAGCAATGACCTTTCGACTGTCTCTGAATTAATAGCAGAACCAGCTTTAACAATTCGGTTCTTATCAACGTTCGTTATAAACTGCTTGTGTTAATTTTTCCAGTAAAAAAATCCCACAAAAACGACCAATCCATAGGTTTCGAAATAAATTCCTCTTCGAGGCAAAGCATCATCGCAGAAGGACACGTTATTATGCACGTCAATATGCAATAAATGAAAATATAAAAAATATACAATATAAAAAAAAACATCGATAACTTTGAAAAGTCTGTTGATCCTTTCCAAAAGAATATTGCTTGCAGCATCACGAGTCGACGAGATATTCAGGTGGCCCTACTTAAATCAACCACCCTGTATATACACATATATATTAATAATATATTTTATTTTATTTTAAGCAGAATTACTGTGCACAGAGATCGGGCGAGAGTGCGGAAAATCGAGAAGGTTCCAGAGCCTAGCGAGAGAGTTTAAGGAGGTGGAAGGAAACTCGATTATATTGTCTCCGTGAGCATAAATCGCACGGCTCCGGGAAAAAGGGCGAAGAATTAGAAGGGTGCGAGGGGATGGGGGCCGGCGTCGTAGACGAAACTTTGTTATTCCGGGCAAGTTTTACACGGGATTCCCCGGCTAAGTCCACTCTATGATCCTTTCACGACAACTACGTGCTCATACTTCGACAAAACACCGGGCCCCCTCGCGTTGTCCGAAATCCTTAAAATGCATGGCAACTACGTGTCGGTGCAGCTTAAGTGGCCAACGGAAAATTCGTCGTCGGAACTTCGCCGCGAATCTCCGTCGAACGTAACGCGGCCCTCTCGGACGAGCAGGCGACGCCGTTGCCCCAATCACTGTACACGTGCATACGAAAAATGTTTAACAGCGCGATCTATTTTCGGGACGAATTCGAAAGGCCGGGCGGAAAGGGGGTCGTCGATCAACTGGGCCGTAGGGCAGAGGGACGAAGGCAGGGTAAACGGGGTCGTTAAACTTGCTGCAAAAATGGGGCCCGGACCGATGACTCACCGGTCGGAGAGAACTGGTCCCGAAAGATCGGCTGGCGCGTCAGCGCGTCGTTAAAGCAGGCCCAGTGCAGTCCGCACGCACATGTTGATTGCGTAACGCGAGACGAGAGGCCCCATTCCCCTTTCGTCCTTCTTCGGGCGAAAATAGAGGCAGGAATACAGTATAATCTCGATTAGTGCACTTCGCTCGGGACCGAATGCGAACACGAATCGTGTGCAGGCAAGGGGGTCACCTTTGATGTTGTTGACGTACGAGAAAAAGAGGCAAGTTTAAATACCCGTGTACGTGCGAGACAATCAGATTAAAACTTGCTTATTTTTCGTCCTTTTTAAGTGAAATTTTACCAAAACGTTGGTTACGATGTCCTGACTAAAATGACACCAAACACGATATGGTTTGAAAAATTTTTACTTATCACAGTATTAATAAGGGTCTTATTAATACAATCAGTCCCATGGCTGCGAACTATGTCGTGTTTGGTATCATTTTAATCAGGAGATTTTCGCAAGCAATTTGGTAAAAATTTCAATTAAACAGTAATTAAAAGGTTTTAATTTTAAATGTTGCTTGCATCAATGTTGGCTCTCAGCGATATTCGATCTCGGATTGGATTACACGCTCTATGCTCCAGCCTCCACTTGTTCCAAGGGGGACCACCCCAAGTAGGAGGGATAGAAATGATCACTAATGATAGTCACAATTTCCAACACTAATCGAGATTTTACTATATCGACTTCTGCGGTTCTCTTCCAACTTCCAATTTCTTGGAAGATTTCTCAGCCTCGAATACGGCTAAACGGGACCGCTTCCGGGCCCAGGTTCGAAGTGGTCCGCGTCAGGTGAAAATCCTGCGGGGGGGAAGGGGCGTGCATCGGCTCGCGGTGGTCAAGAATCACGTCCGGCGGGAAATCCCCCAATTCGAGGGACTTTCGGAGGGCTTGGAAGTTAACGAAAATATACACGCGAGCGGGCCGGTTTGGCACGACGATCGGGAAACGAATCTCCCCGAGGAAGAGCCGTGGAGGCCGGCCGCCACGTCTTTTGTCTTAAGCCGCTCTATATTAATGCGAGGAACATGCCGGCGTCGAAGTAGGCTAGGATGGGAGGGTGGCCGGCCGGTTAGGCGTGGAAAAGGGGGCCGTGAACCGCGCGGAATACTAAACAGCGGCGAGCCAGGCTCTGCATAGAGGGCAGCACCGGTCTCGCGGAGCGGATCCTTTGCATTTTAACCGACTTCGCGGCGGAGGAACGACTTCGCGCTGGTGTCCGGCAGACCGCGGACAGTCTGGACATCCGCCCCGTACGCCTGCTCGTTTGAGGGAAGCGGAATTACGTACGTGGGGGCTGTAAAGTCGAAGAAGTGAAATGCCGACGGCGAGAACAGTTTCGAGCTGCTCGCGATTCTGGTAATTTTTTGTCAGGCGAGGAATATAATAACTTTTCGTGTCACGCGTTGATACCCAGGGCCATAAAACGAACAAGAAGAGATCCGGTCGGAGCGGGGATTATCTTATATGAACTTTTATACTCCAACCCCGGAGTGTCCAGGACAAATACCGTGGACAATCCTCCCGGCAGGGTGAAATTGCGGAAATCACGGTGCTTCGACTTCCCGACAGCGGTATTTCAACCCCTACCGCGCGGCCTGCCAGTCACACGTCGAAACGTCTGAAGCTGCGCGGCCTGATCCGTCGACGGAGGACGGCTGAAAATAACGCTTGCCGATTCTGAAACGTTAAACGAGTTTCCCTTTCAAGCGGGACGCGGCACGGTGGTCTGCAAATAATAATAATAATAATAATAATATATTTCATGAATCAACGGGCAAGAGAACCCTTTAGTATACAGGGGATTGTGCCACACAGGGAATAATAGTATCATGTACAGTTTAAAGTAAATATGGGGACAAAGAAAAGATTAACAACTTGAATAAAATAACATAAAGTAGAATGTAGTACAAAAAAGAATAAGATAGAGTAAGCAGATAGCTCTAATTTCATAAAAACAGAAAAAAATGCGACATTTAGACGAAAAATCGACTTTCCCGTATCGATATTTAATAGAGATATTTAAGTTTGCTTCCTCGACGCCCATGGACCTCGGGAACGAGAAAATGAATGAAGTTTAATAACAACCGGAACCGCGACAGACAGTTAAAGTTGGAATTTTTCATGGAAAAAAATTGCTGGTTTTCTTTAAGATTCTTTTTAATATTTTTCGCCTCAATTGTTTTTTTCAAAAGAAAAGTGCGCCTTTGAGTTACAAATTATCGCTGCCAATTGAAAATTACTATTCGCAATGTATTTAGAACGTCAAGATAATTGTCAATATTTTTAATTTAACATGTTCTGACGAACTACGATATTTTCAACAAACTTCCTCCTATTTAATTCTGCCAGAATTATTTCCTACTTCGTCCCGATTCACAAATTAATATTGTTTAAATGGTACGCGACGCTTCAAGAAAAAAGCTATTAAATAAACATAAAGTATATTACATTATACATTACAATACATTACATTCAAATTATAAAGTGACAATTTATTAAATAAAAAACATGATTAAACGTTAATATTCCGCTCTCCAAACTTCACTGCGATATGTTGAATGGTTTAGAGGTTATACGAAAATGCCGCTGAATTTCTCGATTTAGACCACCGTGCGTCTTTGACGTCGAGAAGCCGGAATAACAGATCACAATTGATCGACGGATTTCTTCGAAATTCCATGCCCTGAAGTTCCCTTCCCCCTCCCACCCTCTAGATCACCTGCGCGAAAATCGTCCCAAAGAGCCAGGGGTGCCCCCGAAGGAGTGAACAGGTTTGTTTTCGTAGCAAACAGGGGGAATCGCCTAAATACATCTCTTAACCGACGCTGATTCACCCTTCTCCGTTCCCCCAGCTTTACCGCGACCCTCTTTCCCGTTTCATCCCCCAGGTTGAAACCCGAGGCGACTCGACAAATTACGAGGCTCACTTAGCGGCTCGTGTTCCCTATCACCGCCCTCGGAATCCACGTTCCTCGTCTCCCCACCCTATTGCCTTTCGTTGACTGTCCTGAGACAATTGGGCTTCTTTTTATTTTTAATGTACCGACGAGTTTCTTCGATGACCAAAAGTTCGAAGCTCGGGGAAATGGAACAATGATCACAGTAAGGGACACGAGACACCTGTATCGACCATGGAAAAGAAAAACATGGGGGGTTCGTATACGAAGGATCTGCGTGAAACGTTCGCAGCTTTATACAGCGGATAAACCTTTAGTGGAATTTATGATTTTCCGTCGTGGAATGGGCGTGACAAATAACAGAAGGGCTGTTACGGCGAAACGGAGGGTACATTTGTTTGGCCAGAGCAAACAATCTATCGGGAGACCCATTTCCGTCTGATCGAGATAAGATCCAGGCCCGGGAGGCCTGGTGAATCCTTTCGATCGCTGGAATTGAAAGGCGAACGCCTGAATTAATACGGCCGCGGGAGTTCGATCGAGTTCTGCCGGGCAAACATTTTTGGGACCAAGGTCGTGGCATTTTCAGGAAACCGCAGAACGCGACGAAAACCTTATCTCCGCGCGCAGAAAAAGAAACTTGCCCGCCACATCCTCGCCCATTATTCGGCGAACCGGAATCCAGCAAACGTTTCCATTCGAAGACACCGTTATCGAAACACGCGAAATTAATTTGCCCCCTTTGAAGCGTCGCTAATAAGCAGAACAAGTGGCTCGCGAAGCATATTCCAGTGAAGCTGAATTTCATTAGCCGGGAAATCCGCCGGTTGCCCTTTCATTCGAAAAAATCGAGCTTTTATTCCCCGGGCGAAACGAGGGAAATGAAGAGGCACACGAGACCGAACTAGCGGCCGAAATCTGATAGGAAATGTCGTCGGACAATGGTACTGTGCTGCTCGAGCATCGACTCACGCGCGATTACATCAGAAATATAATTACCAATCTGTTGCGCAACCGCGTTCCATCGCCACCGACTTTCGCCCAAATCTGTCCACAAATAATTCCCCGCGCCGAATCGTATTTAACCCGAAAAAATTCCTCCGGCTCGGCGACTGATCGGCCTGCTCGCACAGGATATCGATTCCGCTATCGAAGTTCGTATATAAAAAGAGAGACAGAGAAAAAGGAAGCAGAACGAAACGCGCACGGACGCGCCAAGACACAAAGAGATATTCCGCAGACACTGGCGGATACAAAGCGCCCGGAGACAGGCAACCACCGGTGCAAATAGGCACGAAAAAAGGAACAAACGTGGAGTGGAGGGGCGTGGGTGTGGGGCAAGCACTCTCGACAGCCCTCTCCTCCCTGCCTACGTCCAGCCGCGAACTCCCTCGCGATATCAGAGAGGCTGCAGAGCAGCTTACGTCGCGAAACTGCCCTAATAGTCTATTGTCTAACATCCGAGCGACAAATCCTCGCTTCTGTTCGTCGATATGCGGCTGCAAGACACGGGTAACGAGTTCCTTCCGTCGCCGTGACGCTCCGGCGATCACCGCGAGAGACCGTGGATCGCGTTTAGGTAAAAATTGAACGAAAGATTTGGGCGCGTTTTGCGCCCGGTTACTTTGGACCGGCCTGTACACCGGGCAGGCAAGAGCGACGTTTCTTTATCCGTGACTCAATGGGGGAGAAAGCACGTGGCGGAGAAACGCAGTGAGTCATTTGCGCAGAAATACATACGCGGCTCGGTTGGAATACCGAATACACGATGTCGATCGTTTCGTCCCGATAAATTGGCCCGTCGCCGACCACGGAGATCGCTCAATTTCTCCGGCATCTCCTCTCGGCGAAATAACATTCGCACTGCTTTGATCGCGAGTGAGGAAACCGGGTCGGCGTTGGAGAATTAGCTGCGTGAGAATCTCGAATGCATACAGCGAGGTCTCGATGTAAGCGAGGAGTTTATATCCCCTTGAGACGCCCAGTGGTTCGCCTGCCGAATAGTGTAACGTGAGCCGGTATCGGGTATATCGGTGAACTAATACTAATTCAACGATGAAACTTTGCCATTTCACGTTTTTCCCTTGCGAGACTTTCACCCAGGCGTTCTTGACGTTTCTCGGATTAAAATGACACCAAACACGGTACAATTTGGGCCATATTTACTGGCTTAATTGGTGGTAATAAGTTCCGGACGCGGACAGAGATGGCGAGTGAAACGGAGAGAGACGCTGCGACTTTAACGATCGCCAAAGATCAGAAGCCGAAATGGACAGGCTCTTTGTAATGTTTTTGTTTGATCGATTGGTCGTTTGCATTTGACTTTCGGTTTCGTTTATATCGAGACCTAGCTGTACTTCGGAAACCCGATCTCCAAATTGTTATAAGCGTCATTGCCCGAAATCGACGCGACCCCAAAGAGTACGGTTTACGTCATGCCTACCAACGGAGACTTTAAACGACGATGACTCGTGGCGCCGATTAAAATTAGCCCGTCACTGGACGGAAAAATGAACCCCGGAATCCCCGTGATCGAGAACTCTCATTGATGTATACGCGGCCGTAAATAAGTCGCCGGACTATTTCGGAAGATCGTTCAAGTTTCCGACGTCTGGTCGCGAGGGGCTGACGAGATCGTCGCGAAAGAAATCGGACAAAGGGGCGACGGGCGTAAAAGCGATTTACGATTGCGTTCAGCCGTCGTGGAAAAAAAGCTGTCTGCGGCTTTCGTTCAAGTGAACCGGTCGCGAGCTCGTCCCCAGATGTGTGCGCACGTACACGCGTTCGTTTCAGCCGCGGAAGCTGCGCCCATCCAGCCGACAATTGACGTTAATTGTGAACGCGTCGCGACGCGATCCCTCCTACGCCGCTGCGGGGGGACTCTCTCGATCCTCGCTTCGTCCTTCTTCTCGCCCGTCTTCTCACCCCGACACACTTTCGCGCGAATCCTTCGAGTCCCTATGACTCATCGCTGATTTCTACCGAGACGTGGGACCCGGTCCGACCGGCTCCCGCCATCTTGCTCGCCGTGGAATCATCGCGTCTCGTTCACGGGACAGTCGCGGAAATTGCAACTTCGAGGGAGGGACCATTGACGAATCTTTCATCCAAGGGTGGGGGTTATTATGGATATAAGAGACCGAAGAACGAGATAGAATGCCTCGCTATTTGTACTCCCGTTTTACCAAGGAAGTTTTATACGTTTTTAATGGGGGGGGGGGGGGGTGGCAACGGGGCAGCAGCTAGGGTCCCTAGACGATCAGGATCGACGGGGAAGCACGTGCCACGTGTTGCGGTCTCGGTTAGATTAGAAACGACGGAGCGGAACGTAACGAACCGTGGTTAGACACTCGATTGCCCCTCGTTCTTGACTTTCAGAAACTCGTCCCGCTATTGTCCGTGATAGAAAGAGAAAAGGGAAGTCGACCCTTTTCGTTTCAACTGCAATTACGTCGCGGTACATTTTTGCACCGTGTTTTCAGGACAAACGACGACACCCCGTCAGCCGCGCCTCGATCGCCGAGCGTAATTTATTTATCGCCGCATGATGTCACGAGGCGCTGACGTAAGGCGCGAAACAGTTATCGCGGGTAACGCCGCAGTAACGCCAACACTTTCCGTGGCTATACCATTTTTTTTTATTCTCCTTCTTCCTTTTTACAATTTATGAAGTAATGGCGCAAGATGCGGGCATTAGGACGGGTCAGCGAACAGATATATTACTACGTCCAACGGGGCATAATTTGAAGGGGCGGGGACGCCCTTAAACGCCGACGAGGGAAAGGGCTCGTGTTCCATTAATTCCTCCGCGGTTTCCTTGGCGTGCATTTTCCCCGTAATCAATCGCTGATGAGCCCCGTAATGACGATCGACGCGTTTCGCGGGAAACGTTCGGATAATTGCCGCTTAATTGGAAACACGATAACCTTTCGGATATTGGGTTCGTTTGCGGGATCCTCTCTCTGCGCCCGGATGGCTGGGCCCGTCGAGTAAATTACGCGTGCCCGACCACTTTCTATTTTTACGCGGTTACGTGAAGCAAGAAAAAACAAAAAAATCGACAAACAGCTCCCTCGATCCCAGTCGGTTAAGGTACGAAAAGATCGACGATTCCCCCGGCGGAGATGAGTCCTCGGTGTCGACGCGTAATGCCAGGGTCACGCGTGGTCGTTTCCTCGGATACATTATCGCGTATCCGTTCCCTTTCCAATTGCCTCACGCGTGCCCATTTTGTCACCGCGTTAAAAGCTCATCTTGTTGGCCAATTGATCCGTCGCGTCAAGGTGAAATTTTCGCGTCCGATCCAGCGTCATCCGTTGGCCCACGGAAACGAAATTCCCCCCGCCTTGCGAAACAGCGACGGGCCGCTACTTTTCGCCAAACTAATCTCCAGCACGCAGACCATTTCCTTCCTGCGATTCGCAGGCCGGCCAAATGTAACCCAGTTTTTCTTCCCGCGAGCAAACAACTGGACGTATCTGCGTCCGCGTTAGACAAGATATTGAACGGAATAAAAAAGCCGCCGGTTTCCTACGCGAGGATAAACACGAGGATCGCGAAGGAGACAGGGGCCATTTTTGTTTTTTTTGGGCAGCTCGAGGAGCATCGTAAATGGCCGGATCATTGCATCGAGAGATGACGAAACGAGCGACACTTTCTCTACGGCAAGCAAATCGGTGTTGCGTTGGAGAGACGAGGCCGATTGCGCAACCGTAAAGACGATCATACGTTTCACAAACTTCGTCGACGGTCTCGTCTATGCTCGCCAAATTTTTAGTACAAGCTGGCGGTCAGTGGATTTAACATGGACAGATTGGTACAGTAAAGTCTCGATACAAGAGACACCCTCTATAGCGGATACTTCGTGCGTTTATTAAGCTTGGAAGAAGGACCAAGATTTTGTCCAAGGCAAAACTAATTGTAAGTCTGGCATGTATCTTTTGTGAGAGAATGTTAACCCTTATGTTAGCAACCGGATACCCGGCTACCAATTTCTGTATTTCCTTTAATAATTTTTGTAGGTTCTCGATAAAATATCGCGGAACCGCTTCGGATCTCGACTCGTTGAACAATTTTACGTCGACCCACGTTTTATGAAAACAACTTTGTGTAAAAATTGTTGAAATAACTAAGCTCCGAACCTTTTGACCGTTTTGACTGCTAACATAAGTGTGAAAAGATTTTTTTGCGCGCAGATTCGTGACATTTCTCGGATTGAAGTACACAACACTAAACAGCGTGGGTAAAAGTTTCACCGTTGAATTAGTATTAGTTCAACCGGTACACCGGACCCGGGGTCACGTTACACACTGTTTACGATCAGATGAAACTGGGGATGGGTTTCTCGAAACGTCGAAACCTCGGAACCCCTCGGAACTCGAGAATGTTTCGAGTTGCAAAAATTGGCACTTTTTTTGTTCGCGATTCGAAACTTTCGAAACTCAAACTGTTCGTGGCGTGCACCGAGAATGTTCGACTCGTGTGTATCCCGAGTGTTCTATGCGATATTCTTGTCTTTCAGAAAATAAATATAACATAAAAAGAAAATGAAACACTGACAAGGGAACACCGCGAAACTTTACTCTCGGATTTGAATGAAACTTTGCAGGTTTATAGAGTGATCCAATACAAGAATAACGGTGTGCTTTATTCGTGCCCAATCGCCCTTTAAGGGTGTGAAAACTAACCTCAAAATCAACTCGGAGTTTCCACTTTTTCGCGGGAATTTCTTAAAATGAATGAGATAGAAAAAAACGTTTTAGGTAAAAGTTTAATGATGCAATGAGCGCTATAAATTTACAACAAGAAAATTTAAAAAAAGGAAAAAGAAAATTTTCTTTTCAAGAAAAAAAGCTTTTTTTAAAATTTTCTTGATGAAAATTTATAGCGCTCATTGTACCATTAAACTTTTACCTAAAACATTTTTTTCTATCTCATGCATTTTAAGAGATACACGCGAAAAAGTGGAAACGCCGAGTGGACTTTGAGGTTAGTTTCCAAGGGGGGACCTCTATGTAGGAAGCCGAAATTAAGCCGATTTTCAAGAATTATTTTGAACGATAAGGAATGAATAAATATTTTTAAGGTTTTGAGAACTATTTAGTTAATACTTCAACTTCATTTTACAATTTTTTTGTTTAAATAAAATGCAAAATGGCGGAGGTACAGCATGATGTGGTAGAAGCAACATCGTGAAGCAACATCTAAAACGGTGTACACTCTAGTGTCGGTTCTTATTATTGGAAACAGCTAAGCAAAGAAATCTGATTAGTTTATAGCTGTGGTAAATTGATGAACCTAAGATTTCGACAAAAAATTAAAAATTGGAAAAAGGGCAGACCCCAGAACAAAAAGTTCATATATTTTAAAGAAAAATTGCACTTTTTCCCTGTAAAATAAATGTTTATTTCCGTGATTTTAACTTTCTTTTAGGTTCCGCCAGGAGACATTACTGCCATTAATATGTGTACAAAATTTCAATCCGATCAGTTGAGTAGTTTTTGAGTAATCGTGTACACCGATTGTCAACTTAGGGAAAAATAAGTTTCGAGAAAATCGCGTTTGACGGTCGTCTCTTGTACAGATTGCTGGCCACCTCCTTTGGCGCGGTTTATTACCGTCGTCGCAGGTAGGGGGCAAAAAATATCAATGTGTTTCGTATTCCACAGGGTACAAAGTAACTTTTTAAGCAATAAAAAAAAATGACTTCTTTGACCACTCCTACATAGAGGTCCCCCCTTAAAGGGCGAATGGGCACGAATGAACCATACCGTTATTCTCGCCTTGAATCAATCTATAAACCCACGGAGTTTCATTGAAATCCGAGTGTAAGGGTTCGCGGTGTCGCTCCCTTGTGAGAGTTTCGATTCTATTGCGCACCGATTGGCCCAGAGAAAAATCCTCGTTTATTTCCCATTTCTCTCATTCGAACACGACGCTTTCGGACGCTAATGAAAAATTTGTTCGCCCGTGCATTCCGCAGCTTTTATTCCCAAAAAAATTCTCGCGGCATCGACCACACCGTCCTGCGTTACAATTATCCCCCTCCCCCCCAACCGCATTTCTCCCCCGCCGAAAGACGCGATCCGGTCGCTGAAGCAACCGAAAAGGGGTCAAAGCTTCGACAAAACATGTTTTCTCGCGAGAAGACAGAAGATAAGTCGGTGCATCCGTCGAAAACGTGTCGCGGAATATCGGCAAACCGAATTAATTCCCCGAGCGTTCTTTTTTTCCTACTTTACCCAGTCCCTCTTTGCCCCATGTTTGATCTTCCGCCGAAGCTCGGTGCCGTTAGTTACAACGCTGCTGCGGCGATTGCTACCATTTGCTAATTAATCGTACAGGTCGATTCAAAGCCGAGTGACAGAACGTTTCGATCGATAATGACGCTGATAAATGTCTATCTCCCTGGCGCGAACGTAATCAGAACGGAGCGGCAGTGTGTTAATAGTTAGAAGGTCTGCCTGCAAGAAAAAAAAACGATTCTCTTGTGGGGGGACCCACGCGGCTGGACGAGCAGGCGATCGCCAATCAATTACGCTATTTGTCGGCGATAACGCGTTTATCCGTCGAGCTGGCGCGTGACGAAGGTACAGGGGAGTTGGCGGAGGAGCAAGAAAAATTGCGGGACGCTGACTAATTGACCGAGTTAAAGTTCGTTTCTTGAACTGGAACGGCGCAGGCCGTTGCATATTTCACGCCGTATCTCCGTGAGTGCGTATTAATAGAGTGCGTGTTGCTCGTGCGTAAGGGAACAACGGCAGTTTTTCGGTGACGAAATTGCTGAGAATAGCCGACGCCGGCCTCCTCGAGGTGCACCTAACTCGTCCCAGAATTCACCGCGTATGTATTCCCCTCGACGTGCTGGCCACGATCGACGGCCGATCGTTGTTGCGGCCTGAACGATTGATTTCATTGGCCGACGGATTGCCGCCGTTGAGCAGTTTGAAAATCTGTCGGAGCAACCGCGAGCTAACCGGGAGACAGTTCGCATGTGTGCGTGCAGAACGAGAGAATCGGAAGCTTATTCGTTCGAAACGCAGGAATCTGTCCTCGAGAAATACCGGGTCGACGATTCGCCATTCTTTTGGTCGGGGAAACGACGAGAGCAGCGGGAGAAAAAAAGGGAGGGAGAGAGAGAGAGGGACAGGGCGAGCGAGCGAGCACGAAGGGGGGGGGGGAAGGGGACGAAATTACGAAGCGGAGGCAGGAAACAAAAGGGGAGAAATTTGATTCATCCCGCTCGACCTGGCCGCACAAAAGGCCAGACACACGGATATAAACAGCCCCAGCCGGCACAGACGACGGTAATCGTCGTTAACACCTGCAATTAACTTTGACGTGGCTGGTATGTGGGACGCGCGACCCAGATACCCTTTTACCCACCCGGGGAAAAACGAGCAATTTCTTTCCACCGGGACCGGGGGAAGTTTTCGACGCGCCCGACAAAAGGCATCCTCGCCGATGCAGATGTATAAAAATCCGTGCAAGAAAGCTCCGTCGCGCTTCTCGGACAATTTTAATTGTACCCTCCTGCGACCGGGGAAAGATGTCTACCTTGCGACGCTGAGGGGAACCGGGGGAAACAAAGATTCAGGTAGCAACGATCTCCCGGCATCGACGAATGGGATCGGGAGATCTGTCATTCCTGAATTGCCAAGAGAAACAGGGAGGGAAGAAAATCGTCAGACCCTGCGAGACCGACTCCTGGCCGACCGTATGCAGTGCAACTCTGTTCGCGATATCGTGTCATTATGGTATCTGTCGTTGTGGGGATTCCCCCGTCCCGGCCAACGATTTCATCGCGCGTTAATGAGCGCACGCACGTTTCAATAGGCGTCGTGCCGCGTCGAGTATCGGTGGAACGCGTCCGCCGACAGCTAGGAGGGAAAAAAGGGCGACGAGCCGAGGCGACGCGACGCGACGCCTCGCTTGTGAATAAATTTCGAACGACTGTGTCTTTGCAGCATAATGACGTGTCTGCCGGGCGCAACTTTAACCGACCCGTTCGAGCAGACGACGCGTGAGATTCGAGGAACGACTCCTTCGTGGAAGCAGCCTCTCTTTCGCGAGCCTGGGCCCGACTGGTTCGTGATTCGTGGCGTTTCACAACTGGGGTCTCGATCTTAATCGATCGCCAAGATCGGCAGGAGAGGGGGGGGGGGGGGGGGCCCGGGTCTGTCGGGCAGACGGGGACCACCTGGTCGTCGGGCAAATTTTGTGAGCGAATCACACATTGCTAGAGTTACTCGCGTGTGATTATATTTTCCTCTGGTGTAGGAGGAAGTGTGTACCACACCTCTGAAACTCTCTTGCAGGCGGAAAGCTAAAGATAGACAAGAATGCTCGCGCCTCGTAATTCCTGTCTCCTATTTGGTCGACGTTTTCACTCGATACAATGATTCTGATCGATCTCGCGGTTAGAATTGCAGCAAATGTCTCGATATAAGCGAAACCCTCGGGACTTAACCGTTCGCTTATTGTCCAAGGCAATACAAAGTGTAGCGTGCATATGATTAAACATTTTCATTTTTTAATTTGCGAAACTTGTTACCAACCGACTTGTGACACTTGTCTGATTAAAGTAACGCTGAACGCTATATTACTCGGACTATAATTACTGTTTACAGTGCATTATACACCACTTATTCAATAATGTAAATGTGACCTGAATGTGGTCGTGTTTGGGCTCATTTTAATCAGAAAAACATCACCAATGTCTGAGTCAAAGTTTCATAAGAAAAGAACGAAAAATAGCAAAGTTTCATCGTTGGATTAGTATTAGTACAACGATATACCGGATCCAGGATCGAGTTACACTGATCGCCAAGCGAACATCGCGGCGTCTCCAGGGGCATACCCATCAGTGGTGGGGATAAACTCTTCGCGTCTAAAGGATACCACAGTTTTGCTTATGTATACATATGAAGACCTTACTGTATGTCGATTGCATAAGAATCCACTTGTTCACCGTTAGGGGACAAATAAATGCATTCCCGGAATCATCGTGGCAATTAATCAATCAAGAAGCGAGGCTGAAACTTTTTTAACGATCGATCGATTTGCTTAGCAAGGCCAGGAAAACACGGTGCAATCCTGGGGAACTCGAAGTCGAACTCTGGGGAATCTGCGCGAGGAAAGTTGCGCAACTCCTCGAAGGGGGACGGCCAATTGTTTAGTGGTTTATTAGCGACTCATTCGGAACTCATTTACCTGGGCCGGCAGGCAAATCGAACGTTTCCAACTTATTGTTCCCGGGGCACTCTTGAACTCGTACGTCACTCGAAGCCGGCGCTGGCTGTGCTTGAAATATGCGAGGCGCGTTAAGTGTTTCAGCAAGAAATCAGCCTCGCGGTCATCCAATTAGATCTGTCTGAGCATTGCGGCGTTTACATATAGATTAGCGGCGGCGCATTCGAGCAACAGTTGGAATAGACCGTGCCGTATGCCCATCAATTAGCAATAAGTATTCTAATCCCGTTGCGTGAGCGATCTTGCACTCTGAGCACTTTTGAAAAATGCAAATCGTGCGTACGAATATAGACCCGTCCGGTTCGCGACACGAGAATCGTATCTCATTATCGCCGCGGGTGACTCACGCCTCGGCGTGCAATGTAAACAAGGAGGCAGATGCGTGAATTGTTGACAAAAGGACGTCGGGTGTATCGAGAAATTCTGTGACCGTTTCGGCTCTCGGTTGACATTAGAACTACCAAGGGGGACAGAATGACTTGTCTCAGATTTCTTGCTTCCAGAATTATTAATATATAGGTATCGTTGTAGCAATTTATGATGACTTTGAATAACACAGATTGACAATTGCCTAACGTGTGCTATATGAATAATACCAAAGCGTATCGGTGGTTCTGGTGTTCAAGACGAACCGTTCAACGATGAATCCCCGACCCGGGAAGCGTGCGTCGGGGACCCGTTAGTTATCGCCGATTCGATAATTCGTGGACGAGAATCGATCGCGACGGCCAGGGTCACGTGGTTCGTTCCTCGAGTCGACTTTCGCCCGCGAAATCGAAAACGCTGCTCGACGACTGTGGCGAAAAGAATTAGCAGGCCGATTTGCGCCGCGGCAGATAAACGTGGCGCGTACCGGCTAGCAATTGCGATAACTAAATCGAGCGATTATGTCATCGCGGCAAGTGAAAACGAAGTTGAATGAAAATGCATATGCATCATCGTGTCGAGCGTTCAATGAACGTCGTAACGCATATTGTTGGACGCTCTGACGCTACCGTCGGGTCCCTTTCGACTCGTCTATGGGGCAGTTATATTTAGCGATGATCCGCGGCATTGTCATTATCGCGCGTCGTTCTCATTAACCATCGACGAAAGACAAAAAAATAATCGAACGTCCAGCCTAATTATGCTTGTCAGCTCAGCATTGGACGTATTCAATTGTCCCACAATTACCGACCGTGGAAATTAAATAAAAATTGCCATGTGGAGCAATGAACCTTAGTTCGACGCAAGGTGTCGATACTCTATTGGCCTACTTGGGCTTAACGAGGCGATATGAAAATGTGCTCGTTTAAGTAGGTATCACTATCGAGAAGAAGCGCCGAGGCCAAACACGTCGGGAAATGGTTATTTATTATTTTGCGTTTGAAACTACGATCGATATCAACGTGGAATAAATCCCTGGACGGAGATCATTTTTATCGCGATCGTTCCAGTTCCATTGACAATAACGGGCCCGATAATTGTTCTTATCGGACCGGGCCCACCGTCTTGCCGCTCAATTCAATTTATCGTCCGTTTGCGAGCAAGGTTGACAGAGCCCGACGCGACCTCTACCCCGCCGCAGAAATTGGAAAAGCTTCGGGCAATCAGCATTAACGGAAAAGCCCGGCGGAACCAGACAGTATTTTTTCACACTTTCCTCGAATCGAAATAAATTCGACGGGCCCGCGATTGCATACGTGAAAAGAACAAAAATCGATCGAGCAACGGTGGTTCTCTTGCATGGTTCATCGAGCCTCAAAGGTCTGATTTATGGCGGCCGATAAGCTGGAATTTATTGACGCGATGGTTTCCTTAAAAAGAGGACAGAAGAGACATGCACGACCCCCGAAAGACGTTGTCGAGACACGCATTGTCACGCGCCAATCCTTACCAATGTTGGTTTAGTAAAAAAAAAAGAATAAAAGTCGACCAACCGGCGACAGATTTAATCCGCAGGAATTCATCTAATTCACCTAAAAAAAAGAAAAGATAAGAATCGATTCACCGGTTGTACGCCGCGGGATCATCGTCGACAATAGTACACCTACTCGTAGTCGACGCTGAGCATCTTGATAAGCTTGCCCGATAAGCGCCAGAAATTCCAGCCTTCCCCCTAAAATTTGCTCTCCGATTGTGTGTTGCGACGACGTTGCGACGACGGCACGTAAAATGGTACAGATCTGTCCCGAACGAAACGGTGCCTCGCCGTTTTCGATGAACCAGGATCGTGAATGGCGACTGATTAGGATGCGAGAACGGCCCCGTTCTACCTCGAGAGCCGCATGGTTTTGCACCAGAGTGTCTTTAAACGCCGTGTCGACTACGCGAGAGAAGTGGCATGCGGCAGGAATGCACGATCGAATTCAAAGGGGCCAACAATTTGGAAAGCCCGCAAGCCCTCGCACGACGCGCCGCAAGATTCAGAAAATATAAACCCCGAGGTCAAGGCAGGGAAGAAGAAATACATAAGTCTGGCCCGAACGATTCTGCTTGGGGAAGAAAAAAATTCCTACACCTTCTCGATTGTACGCGATCTTTGCCACGGCGGCGATTAAACGTCGACCGGTGCACTTTCGAGGAGGAAGCAACACTGATTTCGTAAGTTAATACCAGAGATACGGGCCGGCTTGTGCGAAAAACATTACGCGGTGAATTCTTTCACTCGATCGCGCGAGAGACTAAGCACGTGTGCGACTCGTTCAATTCCTTCGACACACATCGCCCCCCCTCTCGGTGGCGTCGCGTAATTAAACGACGACACAGCCGGACTCGTTATTTTTAATTTACCCGCGCGCCTTCTAATTAAGATAAATCGAAACGCGCCTCGTATACCAGCCAGCGGGCCCTTTTTTCCCGAGGCTACTTCACCGTCCTGCAACGAACACGAGCGTCGGGCTGGGATTAATCGAGGGAAAAAGAAGCATGATCGATCCAGGCACGACGATAATCCAAACAGTCGGCCGACTGTTCGTAAACGTTTCCCCGATCGGCGAAAGCAATCCGGGCTGTGACGCAACGCGTTCTAAAAATTGCGAAAACCCCGCGAAGGAATCGTGCATCTCGCGATAAAACCGAAGCCCGATCCGTAAATTCGACTCGGGGCGAATACATACATGTATACATATCGTTTTTTCCCCCCCCATCGATCTCTCGATGATCTTGTTTCAAAGAGGCACCGGCTCGTCGTAAAGTTACGGCTGTAAACGCGCTAAAAATGTTTCAGAGATGAAGGATTCCTCGTTCACCGCGGAGGGAACAGTCGGAACCCGGTCACGCAGCATCTTTTACACCTATCGGATCACCGAGCGAGAAGAAGAAGAAATGGATTTAAAAGCGTGATTTTCGAACGCAAGAAAAAGGAAGCCGCTGTAACGTTGTACGTCACAGGACGAACGGTCTCCAGAGTAAGAGTCTCCCTCTATGAACGCGATGGTCCTTTCGTCGAATGTTAAAGTGGGAGGGGCGAGGAGGGGCTGGGGGAGGGGCTGGGGGGGCGGGAATCCTAGTGGAACAGCGGCGTGTCGCGGGGATTTTTAGGTCCGGGCATTTTCACGCTGCATTATTCAGGGCCCTATGAATTCGAGATCGAAGTGTCCCGGGGCTTTAGCCCTTTCCAAGATTGTCCGTGAGGAAAATTCGCGCGTGCGACGGAAGAGAATTCTCGGCGACAATAATAAGTCGCGGATCGTAGCAGTGAATCGGAAATCAAGCGGAGCCCGTTCGTGCACCTGCGATCCCTAATTCGAGATGCATCCGCGATCACGAGGCATTCTTTTTTCTGAGAGACGAACATCAAAGGACCGGGGCGAAGCAATTAATCGGAGCCGCGGCGAGTTCGTTATGGGAGGATGATGCAACGCCTCTAATGAAACATTTTCAATATCGACGACGGGGACGGCCGAGTCGATCGATTAATTGTTGATCAATGAATTAGCCCGCCCAGTTAACGGGGAGACGTTGCACGTGCCCGAACCAGGCCAGCCGTTAACACTAAACGTACCAAGCGGGGTCGAATGGCACCTTTCAAAATTTACTTTAAATTAAAAAAAAAGTATTCTTTGTTTACTTAGTATATACTTTAAATTAAAAAAAAAGTATACAAAAAGTATGCTTCGTTTACTTAGTACATACTTTTATTTCACAAGGGGTCAAATGACCCCTTTATGGTAGGAATAGGTATGTGTAAAATACCGGTGCGTTTAGTGTTAATTGCTGCCCGCACGGGTATCTATCGTATCGCCTGCTGGATAGCGGATAAGATCGGGATAAGATGCGCCGGGTTGTTGGCAACACTGCGCTCGCAGCGTCAGAGATAACGCCGGATACCAAGTGACAAGTGGTTAACAAAGAGGCAACGCGTGAGACACGTCCTGTACGTGAGATTCGACGTCTTCGAAGCGACATCGTGCGAGGAATAGTTAACTCCCGACGAGGAATGACGCTGTAGGTGCCCGGCCCCTGCTTTTGCTGGGTCTGGGTTAGGTTTCGAGGCGAATCTAGGCTAGATCCGATCTAAACTTAACTTCCCGACGCGGCCCCAGAGGTCAGCGGGATCGATTTAACTAGATTCGGGGACAAGTCCAGGTTGCGGTACGAAATTCGGACCGAACTGTAGCTTCCTCTGTCTCCGTGGGCACATAGTGTACAACGGCGAGCCCGATGGGCCAGTTGCAATAAAGATCCGGCCGGTTCTACCCTTCCCTTTCGTTCGAGCCCCCCTGCGGTAGACGGACACGCGATGCTGGAAACCAGTTTCCGACCCGCCTACGCGTTCCAGAACGCAACTATTCTGACGGCTCTCCCCTTCCCCCTCCCCTCGTCACATCGAATCTTAATGCCCCACCGGACACGCGGTCCCGGGGCCCTTTGTCCCCCCCCCTCGAAACAGGAATAAGCAGAGTCGCTGATCCTCCGGCGAGTAGGAGCAATCGTACAATCGCGCGGCTCGTCTTTACTAAAGAAAGGAATGAGAAGTCGGGCGTCAGTCAAGGATTTAAATGCCTTCGCATCGGTGAGACAGCGCTAATGCAACGGCGAATTTTTTTTATTGTTACTTATATCGATATAGTTTTTAAATCCTTTAAATATTGCTGAGATTGTGGTGATTAAAATGAGACCAAACACGGTGCAATTTCGATCATATTTGCGGTTGATGAATTACAAAAACCGGTTGCACCGTAAAGCAAATATGATCGAAATTATATCGTGTGTGGTCTCATTTTAATCACAACTATCTCAGCAATATTTAAAAAAAAAAAAACTATAGCGATATAAGTAACAATAAAAAAGTTTCACTGTTGCATTAGCGTTGTCTCATCGATACGAAGGCATTCAATCTTTAAGTAATTACCGCGGCCGGCTAGTCAAAAGGTGTCGGTTTGCTCCTTCCGCTCAGAACTAGGGGGGTCCCCCAGCGGTGGGGATCACTCGCGAGCGTCGAACGAAGAATTACTGTATATGCATATGTTCCGTAAAAATTCGAACGACGCCAGAACGCTCATTTTACCGCGCTTTAAAATCGCGCCTTTTTTCACCGCGATGCACAGCAAAATCCCCGGGGGGACCGTCGAGGGTGATCGGCTTTTTTCATAAATTACACGAGGGTGGAACGGGCTGCGGGTCCGCGAGAAATTCGAAAAACGGGCTGGAGAGCAACCAATGCGGAAACGGATCGATACAGTGGGCCGGTGAAAGGGACGCGCAAACACGTTATTTACCAGTGCATGCGTACCAGATGCACCGAAGCCCCCAGGATCCTACCTGTCCAGGCGTCGAAGTTACTTCATTCGAGGCTAATAGCCGGAACACCGTGGCCTCACCGAACACCTTCGTCTGCGATCGGTTCAATGGAGACACGGGTCGAATTCGATTCTGCTCGCAACGAAGAACGAGCCGGTTCTTCTTCGTCGCTTGCTCGAGCAACGAGGTAACGTGCCGGCATGCACGGCATGGCAGATCGGCCAGCCTCTGATATGCATGCGTATTGAATTATGCGAATATGTACACGGGGAGATTAAAACGTTAAAACGGTACGAGTATACTTTATCGGGGCGGGTAACGATGAACCGGCGATTACGAGAAGCCGGATAGCTGCGCGAGGATTATACAAAAATCGATTAGGGGTACCATGCTCGTTAGACGCAATCTCTGGGCCAGACGAAACAATCGCAAGCGCCGTCAGATTACAATGGAATATAAACTCGACTGGTGAAACGAGCCTTGAAGTTGGCAAATAAAAAACTGCCGGACGACTAACAACTTATGGGTGTGCCCTTTTCTCAAGAGGAATCTGAATGTGAACTATTCAACGGATCGTGGCTGGCATAATTCGAGCCGCAATTGATAGGTGAATTTTTTGCCCCAGGGCACGATGAACTCGATTACGGAATTCGTCGTGTGTAAGTGCGTGCTGCGCGCTACGAAAGGCGGTTCTACAGCCGACGGTATCAGCCGGTCCAAGGCTGGCGAAGAAATGGGAAAGCGGTTGGAAAATCATTCGATAACGCAAGAAACGCGACAGCTGCCAATAAAGGGGATCCCCCGCTCGAGCGAACTCTCAAAAGTCAATTGGGAAAAGTTGGCATTTTAATCGCTACGCCGCCGGTTGATCGGATTAATTAAAACCAGAGCGGTTCACGCCCTCCTTATTGGCTCGAGTGGACGCTGAAACGTCTACTACTTGAGTGCGTGTAAGCCTATATACTTGCGCATAGTGGGCTTTCATCTAATGGCAACCGGCTGATGGTCGGTCGTTTTTAGAATCTCGAGGGGAGCCGCCGCACAGTGGTCCGGATCGAGAATTTATGGGCATTTGGCTAAAATTCAACTTTTTCATATCAAGATGCAGTTAATTCGTATTGGTTCCTAAATCTCCAACCACATGGGAAACCAAAAAATTAATGAATTTTAATAAAAATTGTGACTGGTACGAATCCTTAAAGTTGGGCATTTTGAAAATGCTATATTTCATCTGAAAAACTGCTCATCTTCTATGGGATGTCCTAACGAACCCATTTGATATTTTTAATCCGATTTTTTTTAGAAAGAAAGAGCATTCTTTCGCCATAAGAAACCATATTTTCATTAATGATTACTATGCCCAATATGTTTAAAAAATAATTCTGAATGGAATAAAGAATATTTCCAAAATTCTTAACAATTTATAAGGTATATCTTTCAAGTCCCAACGAATCCCACATTCTAACCAATTGGACTGTTTTCAGTGAACTTTCCTCTATATATTTGTATAAGAGTCATTTCCTACCTCGTCCTACCTTGTAAATTATTATTGTTGAAAGCTATCAGCGTTCCGCCATTTTACGTACTTGTATACGTTCGCGTCCATAGCTGAGGCACTGTGAAGTGTGAAGTGCTAACACTCTTGGAAGTGTTTAGATTATAGAAACGTGATATGTTTATGTAAATTTTAAAGTTTATCTAAATAAGGTTTAAACTAAGTTTTCTAATTCTTGTCTGTACTCACAACAGTTAAGACAGTTCCATCTGAGCCTGCACAGTGAGAGCTTCATAGACTTTTTTATACATATATTCCAACGTTATATTCTAGTTTTCTTTTTTATTTCGGTTTTAGTTTTTTGTTTGTATAGTTTATACATAGTGAATATTATATATACTTATCCTGTATTTAGTTCAGTGTACATTAAGGCCATTTCAAGGTACATTAAGAATATGCATTCGTAGATATATTGGCTATTCCAGTCAGTCGAAGATTTTTTCATGGAGATATTACATTTCTTCTGAGCTGTTTTAAATATATTGCATTAGTAAAAATATAAAAGTTGATTTATTTAATATCCCATATTTAATAGTAGTCTTTTATCATAATTTCTATTAGTACTTTTGACATGTGTTAATTCTTCGACTTGTAGTTATATTTGTCTTATAAAACGTTAAAAAGATATTAGAAAAACTGTTTTGAACAATTTTTAAGGCATTTAAATTTAAAAAGTTAAGGAAAAAATGATTAAACAAATACAAAATATATCATATTATATGTCGTTGGAACATGCTTATTTTTTAATATTTTTTAAAACAAATTGCAGCCCGATATCTTTTATGGTTCAAAAGTGCCCATAAATTCTCGATCCGGACCACTGTGCGCCGGGAAGATATAATTAACAGACGTTTTCGATCCCCGAACTCCACGGTTCCCAACCAAACACTAAATCATAAATCCGACCCGAGCGTCTGATCATAACGTAACGACAAAGTCCAACGAACAAGTGTTCATTGGCCGTCCGATAGAAATGCAAGCGCGCGGCGTACGCAAATACCGGTAATGAACGTGCTGTTACTGGGCCGGTGTTTTCTTGGAATCGCTGCAACGAACACGCCATCGTTTTCTCGTAGCTATTAACGCCGTAAGCGGACAGGTAGGCGTTCGGATCAATTGCTATTATTACGTGCATGGTATCGTTCGAGTTAGGTTATCAAAGAGCCCCCCTTCGCGGTGGCGTGAACCACTCGAAAACGTGGTCACTGAAATCGGCTGCGAATCGACTGGCGCGAACAAGTCACTCCCTTCTGGCGGCGAGGCACTCGAGCTTTCGCACTCGAGTGCCTCTACTCGGGGACAAGCGGCACTTGCCGGCTCTTTCGAGAGCTCGAAAGAAGGCTGGCAATGGCGGGATCGATCCACGCGCAACCAAGAAATTGTCCCCCCCCTGGCGACTTTAATGCGATTCCTCTGACATTGTAAATAACGAAATCTCAGACAAAACCTTGCGCCCCGTCGGTAATCTCGGATTTGCCGAAGCATCGAGTACCCCTCGAATGTTCTAGATGAAATTCCCTAGCTCGAAATGTTTCCTGCAGCGTCGGGGAACGTTCGACGAACGTTCGCGCCAGAAGGTCAGCGTTATTAATCTGCCACCAAGTACGCTCGTCGGTACACCGAGCTGATAAAAAGAAAGGAAAGAAAGTTAAATCCGACACTTGTCCGATGCGTTATCCTGCTCGCAGAAAAATTCGCAGTTAGGTAACGATCTTTTCTCTTCTTCTTTTTTTCGGCCCACTTATCAGTCCTCCCTTATCTCTTATCGACTCGAATCGCGTTGCAGAAGCTAATTAGCGCCGCCAAAATATATTAAGCGCGCCCGACGCACAGGCCTGTGCGAAGAGATGGAACGAAAATGGCGGGGATTGCGAATATTTACAACAGATCGAGATTGGCCGCGGTGAAAAGGTTCGATTGGAATAGAGGCCTTGGAAATCCTTTCCGCTCTGTATCGTCTTCCCCGTCGGCCGGACACGTATCCAGCCGGCGAAAAAAGCTCGAAAGATTTGTACCTTATGAAAAATATGGTAATGCACGCTCTATATCGTTGTTCCCCGCAAACGGGAATAAGAGGGGCTTTCCCTCAAGATTTTTCAGGCTTCCCCGACCCGATGGAACGCGTAATTTGAAAAGTTTGATTCTGCGGTTTCCCGGCGAAGAAAGAGAAAAGTATTGGTTTAATTGGAATGGACCATTTTATTATACGCTTCGGAACGAAGGGAAATTCTTGACAAAGGACAGACGAAATTGTAGATAATATATAAAGGGCGGGGGGGGGGGGGAACTCAAATCCCTGCAGGCAGAAGACAAGCGGGGAATAGGCTGCTTTTGAGACAATCGAATCATCAGTGAACTATATACGGGCCTCAGAATGGACCATTTTAATTCAATATCCGTCAACTTCACAGTCGAAATTCGTACCGTACCGGTCGACGACGGAATTCGTTTTGGAAAAGGGAAGCACGGTTCCGTCTATAATAAGCTCCATCCGCAAAGCACCGTTTCGCAAAGATTAACACATATCTGTCTACTGGAAGGCTTAATTATTTAAGGCAGCCTCCTTCTGGAGAGGAAATTGATTGAATTCTATCGCACGCGATTCGATATAACTTTAAGAGATTGGGGCAATTGCTCTCTCGTTAATAAAGATCGTACGCGATTCTTAATCCCTCGAACGAAACCGGGCCAATTGTCCCGTTAATAAGCGACAAATTGATCCGCGAAAATCGGCCAGATAACGAGGAGGAACGACTAACCGTCGCCGGCCGACACAGTGTAAATCCAAGAAGAAGCATGTCGTTCCCCTTATCAGAGGTTACCTATTCTGAGACCATCGCGAGCCTAGCGATGCTACCAGAACTGGAAATATCTCATTCTGTTAAAATTGAGACCCACAGATCGTTGATCCAATTCCGGTTATAAATAACGCCCTATAAATACACTTTCACGCTTCTTAGATTCGCGGGGCTTCCCCCGCGGCAAGCCGAAAGCGATCTCTCGTCTACGCGCAATAAAGGGAGCGATATTTGCAACGGGAAACAGATACAGATTGGCCCGAAAGCTGTGCGTGTCGTCAACAGATCCTGGTTGTGCAACAAGAGTCGCGAGCAGCTAGGATTGTACTTGAAAGCGGCAAAAAACCGGCGGAAAATTTTCCAGCGTGTGCAGTACACGCTATCTCGGAAGATGCAGGGAGAGCGTGGACATTAAACGAGACGAGCGCGGGCATTAGTCGCGGATTAAAATATGGATTCGCGTGGCAGAGGGGGAGAAAGGGGGGAGGAAAGATGGGCGACGTGCGAGGCAAAAAATCCGTGGACACGGTGTGACATTTCGACGGGTTGGCAGTTTGCAAAGCTGACGCGGGCTCTGCGTTCCGTTCCTCCGAAGTTCGCGATGCGATCGGAATACAATAATAATCGAGTCTGCCCGCGAATCTCTGGCCGAATCGAGTGGCACCCTCGCGAATAATAATCGAGGAGCGTAGTTGTACTTGTTGATCACGTACCCGGTCACTTCCCTTTCCCCGTCATATATATTTTATTTCGAAAACTGCATGGCGTATCGGGGGGAACGTGCGAGGGGGGACAAATTGAACGATTAGACGGAGGATTCATCGTCGGCCTGATACGTTGTCTCGCGTATTAGATATATATCCGATACAAGGAAGCGGAGGCTATCGGGGCGACAGATAAGACTGCTTCGCGGCGGCAGGTATGCGAAGATCCTTATCGTTTCCACGTAACACTGTTACACGCCGCGAATAATCGCGGTGACTGAACTTTTGCGTGCCTGCCAAAAGAATCTGATCAAACCGTTCGTGCCGTGCCAATTGGCCCGGTGTCCTCTCTTCCTGACACGAGGGCCACGCGATCAAAGAGATACCGAGAGATGTTCGAACAGATCCGAACAGATCGGACCATCTACAGATACCCTAACGATGCGCCCCAAACCCCGCCTAACAGAGCCACCGATTCCCGTGCAATCTTTGGTCCGCGCTTACGCGATACCAAGGGTGGAATTGGCCGGTATCCGTTGGCGACCGATGCTACCAACGAGGCAAATTAAAAAAAGCAACGCGTGCACTCACCACGGACGCACGCACGAGGGCAGAGGCAGTGACCAGCAGCAACAACAGCAAGGTGAGGCCTTTCATGATACCCAAAGTCATGCGGCGACCTCGTCGCCCGTTTCTGCCGCGGCGTGTTCACTACGTTCGTCTGTCTTCGATACACTGGAGTCTCCGGGAATGCCCGTCAACGCATGACGGTTCGTTGTCAAATAAATGGTCCCCTGTGTTCCGTCCACTATTTTCTGAATTGTCCCGCGTGCCCGCGCACAGTCGAACCGGCGGCGACGAAACCTCGACGTGCAAACAGTACCTCGGACTCGTACACGGGGGACACACCAATACCGTACAACAGCGCACCGGTGTTCGGTAGCGTCTGAGAGGCCGAGCGCGCCAGCAAGATAAAACTTTTTCAAAAGCCCGGTGTGCTTTACCCCTTCCACCAACGCCGGATTCAGCCACGTTCCTGCTCTGTCCTCTCCTGCCACGGATCTTCTCTTCCTCTGCTCTCGCAGTTCGAAGGCTTCCCCCTCCCAGCTGCTCTTCTATCATTCTGCATCTCGCTTCAACCCGTCCACCAACGGCGTACAGCTCTCCCTGTCCCGCGTATGATTCGCCAGCGCTGGCGTTTCCCCCACACAGCGCCGCGGCCCACTCGCCCCACTGCCGGCGTGTGTACGTGCATGCACGCACACATGCTTACGTCGATGCGTCTTTCTCCGCCAACCACTTAATGCCATCCGTCGCAGTCTCTCTCACTCACGATCAGTCCGTACCCCTCTCGCCGCTGCCGTTTCGCGAGGCGTCCTTCTCTCTTCAGCGTCCGGAGAACGCATCGCGTCTCGTTTCGATAAAAGCGGGGTGGACACGCGTTGGAAGGAAGAGCAAAGTTCCTGGCGCGTCCACTCCATGGTCAAAGTCGCCCGGACGATGCGTTTGCACGAAAGGCCTTTTTTTCGACGAGCCCGTGATCGAATTGCCGGCGATGGGAATCATCCCGGCCGCGACTTGCCGCACAGCGAATGTCCGACGAAATAAGGGGAACGATTATTACTCATTTGTTTTCTCGGCCGGGCTATGTGTCTTAGGCAAAAATAGCATAATCCCGGCGACGTGTAGATTTTTCACGACGATCGGATATTCTCGGCGCTATCAATCTCTTTGAATTTTCCTGATTCTCCCTATCCCTCTCCCGAGGCTGTCCGTTCGGAAGATCGCGAGACAGCGAATCGAGCCGGTCGTCATTCTGCTGGGAAAAAAGCGATAAAAAAAGATCACGTAGCTCGCGAGGCCCCATCCTCGTCTGCCTCGTCGCGGTACAACCTCCTTGTCCAGCGCGGCGGATCTGTTGCGCTCAGCAACAGATGCGAGGGTGATCTTTTTTAAACGGGTCAACCGCGTATCCGCTCCGCATTTTCTCCGTGACCAACGAAACGCATCGTGAAACGCGACAGACAGATTAATTATAACCGGGCCGCCCGGTTATGCGCGGGACTGTCGCACCAATTTACCAACGTCGCGGGAACGTTAACCCTAAAACGATGCTGGACTCCGGCGAACTGATAATGCGATCACAAACCTTGCGCTAATTGTTGCCGTTTATCGACGCGATATTACTCTCTGCGTGCCGCTTGAAAGCTTGATTACAAGGGACTTACCTTTTCGTGAATGACAGATGGGACTTGTCGACTGACGGCCAAGACACTTTTAAGCCCGCGATTTTTCGGCGCACTCTCGGCGGCCATTAAAGAATTAAGTTCGTCATATTAGCGCTGACCTCATTGGCCGAAACAATCGACGGAAGTGTACGCATATCCGGGTTCATAAGGAGAAGCCTTCGATCGACATTTTTCTGATGAAAAGCACGCTTCCCTGGAAGTGGTCGTATTATAAATTAATATCGAAATGAATGGAATCGTGTATCGAGCTTGGCGATAGCGGTGACCCAGGAATAGTAACGGCGGACGTCAATTATGGTAGAAGGCATCGTTTGACGGGTGGAGGGAAGCATAGTGTTCATGCCAGCTGGTTGCCGTGGAGAACACACGTGGTACCAACAGTACATGACACCAGAGGATCCATGGGAAAATGTCCGAATAAATTTTTCGGGCTAGAAAGCGAACTTGTCGACGATTTATAGTCTGACAGCTGGACTCCACGATCGCGTGTGCCCTTCGGCAGTTTTTAGACGCCGTCACGGCTCCTTTTATTTGATCAGAAGACCAGCTATTTTCAGTCTTTCGCTTATTCCCTCGTTCTCGCGTCGAGATTTCTGTTTTCATTTTTACGTAATGGTTGGCAATGAATTACCGGTGCCGTCTAGTTTATAATGACCTATGCCCCCAAAATCGGAGGCCCGCAATAAATTACACGTAGACTATAGTCTACCCAGAGATATTCATTTTTCTTTCTTCTTTCTTTTATTTTTTTGAGCATTTAGGTGCGCATAAATTGTGCCACCGATGAGTCATACTTTGCGCCTATAGTTATCGACTCGCACTTAAGTCCCGTCGCTTGTTGAATAATAGTTGAATAAGACAATAAACGAGTAACGCTAGGAACTAAACCTAGCTATTAAATGAAGCAAATTGATTTGCTATCAATTTAATTCATTTAAACGATTCCGGCAAATATGGCAGATAGGAAAGAAATATTCTTACCGAATACTGCAGCAATTTCTTCGCGTGTCGAGTGGGACGAGCCTATTTTAACGATTCCTATTTGCCGTTTCTATCGTGCGCAGGCACGAGCCGAACGATGTTTCGTTTAAATCCAAAGCCAGCCCTCGAAATCGGAGATAAAGGAACTGGAACTCGGCCGAGGATCCTGAAGCATACTGTCGGTTGTAAAAGTTCCCCCAGCTTCTGCGATATCGCGACGAAAACAATGGATGTTCATAGAAACACAGCGCACAGAGCCGCGATCGCACTACTCGCCTGAATCTTTTTTATTCAAAAGGTTAAGGTTACACTAACTGTGATTTCCGGCTCTCAGTAAAAAATAGTTTAGTACTGTAACCATTTTATAGAACAGACGACAGATTACTAGAATCTGTCGACAACTTTGGCAAGGGTGACAAAATTCGATCTGTTACCTGGATCTAGTGTTATTATCGCGACACCGATTCATTGTGCAGTGGTGCAAAGACGCCCAAATCTCAATGCTAAAAATTTCAAGCTTATAGAAAATCGGTAGGGAATTTGGGGACTTATTAATAGAATCTAGTTTAACGTCAATAGGTAAAGGGCTGTGGTCCGTTTTCAGTTATCATCGTAAGGCAACGGACTGATAATCAATTGATACGAAGAAATCGAAGAAAATCATGATAACGTTGAAAATCTGTAAAACAGGCAATATAAATTGCAAACTTTCAAGTTGAAATATAGTTTACATTTCAAAAAATTTCTGAAACATTGATATGGGAGGAAAGGTTGAGTCCTGATTAACAGAATGCAATCATAAGAGCTCATAAATTGTTCCTGCGAAATCTTTTTTTTGCTTCTGAAAATATCGTCGATTTGTGGACACACAAATAGTATAGCCATCTCGCGGTGAACATGTGGTACTAACCCTGCCTGCTTTGCGTTTCAAACAAATGCCATTTTCTCGGCATTTAGATGCTTCCTAAGGATCAATGAGGTCTCAAATTAAAGCGTAGACTTCCAGCTACACGCCTATAATAGATTTATTAACAGTCCATACCACGTTCAATTGTTACAAACAAGTAAACATTTGTTTCACAATTACTGGGAAACAAGCAACTGCAAACTATTAAACACTAATTGCCACGTGTTCCTTGAACTTTAGCACATAATACGAGACTAATTTCATTAAAATCTTGTACCTAGAAACGAAGATATTAACATTTAAACATTTATAGCTTGACCGGCTCCGCTAAGGACATCGTGGCGGCATCTCTCGGTGCACCCTGGAACTGCACTAATATGAAATCTGTTATTACGAAAGAGTTCCAATCGATGGTACTTCCAAAAAAAAAGCGAAAAGAACGCTTTTGCAGGAACAATTTATGAACTTTTATAATTCCATCCTCTTAATTAAACCCCAAGCTTTCCTCCCGCAACACTTCTTACGGGGTTTTCCTTCAAATGAGCTAGTTTCAATATATACGCTTTCGCGGTTGAAAACTCGCGCATTTTCTTATTCAATCGATGACTTGCTGCAAACTAATTACACAAGTAATACTTTTTGCGAATTTGCCATCGGTAGATTTTTTACAATAATTCCAAACAAATGAATTATTTCTGTTTTTTCTTGCACATTTTTGCAGAAGGAACCACATTGATATTATTAATATCATTATCATCATTTTCTTGTCTCTGTCTTTTGAAACTGAATTTTTCAGAGTTATGTTTTCCTACAAAATATTTATAACAGAATAAAATAGAAGATAAGTAATATAATGTACTTATAAAAAAGAAATATACAAATTTTAACTTAACATTTTTTAGCTAATCCATTGCTATGGATATAAATACATTAAACACTAATAAACTATATATTATAATCAATAAACTAAATAATATATATATATATATAAAGAATAACAAGAATATAAACTTCTTTAAATTAGCGATTCCATCGTATGCAAGATCACACAAAAATCCGGTCTTTAATCACAAAATACTATCGCTATCGTCAGTTATAGAACAAATACCTACCATCAAATTACCAACATTTTTAAATTCGCCGCGTTACGAATATCAAACTCGCATTATCGATAACTATCGATAGTAAAAAAAACTATCGACAGTTTTCGATAGTAGCAACCATCGATAACGTCGATAGTGCCATCGATATGTCCCCACCACTAATTTACAAACTTCTATGATCGAAATGGCTTAGTCTGTCCCCAGTTATCCGCTCTTAACAAATCTGCACCAAACACAAGCGTATTCGCGAGATAAATAGTAAACAAAGAAATGCAATCAATCGCCGCCCGAGGAGTATTTGTTTGTCGCCTGTAGCAGGTGCCGCAAGAGTTCTGCCCAGGGCTCCGTGTTGTAGAATTTCGAATTTCTGGGATAAAAACGCGAACATGGACGAGGTAGAGAAGCTCGAGCATTTGTCACTGGTTTCCAAGATCTGCACGGAACTGGAGAATCATTTAGGCCTGAACGACAAGGATTTGGGTAAGATATTCGATGTTCTCGTTCAACGCATCTCGGACCTAACCTCGTTCGTCCGTTACGCTTCATAATGTTTACCCCCGATACATTGAGCAGCCTCTGTCCTCTCCTTGCAGCCGAGTTTATCATTCACTTGGCGGAGGCGAACAACACGTTCGACAAATTCAAGAAAGTCCTCATTGAGAACGGAGCAGAATTCTCGGTGAGTAATTCTAAGGCCCGTTCACGTTCCTTTAATTCCCGTTAGAACCGTCGTTAACGCTTGGGAACCTTTACAGGATTCCTTCATGGGGAATTTGCTGCGCATAATACAGCACATGAAGCCGTTGAGGATGCAGGAAAACAGTTCCAAGCCGGCGACCAAGCAGGACGAACTGGCGGAAAAATTTCCCGCCCTCGCGCTGCCGAACGAAGGTCCGAAGCCGACGGAGAACAAGGAGCTGAAAGACGACGACATCGTGAGCAGCGCCATGGCCAGTTTGGAGGAGCTCGCGCCCTCCAAGAAGTCCGGCAAAGAGGAGAGCGGCAAGAAGGAGGAGACCATTAAGAAGGACGTCCAACCATTGGAAAGCGGCGATAAGAAAAGCAGGCACCCCAGGCGAAGCAGATC
This sequence comes from Nomada fabriciana, assembly GCA_907165295.1. Lineage (NCBI taxonomy): Eukaryota > Metazoa > Arthropoda > Insecta > Hymenoptera > Apidae > Nomada > Nomada fabriciana. Next base: position 7,116,492 of record OU015699.1, on the reverse strand, counting down.
GAAGGAAAGAAGGAGGCACAGGTCGCGCTCGTCGAATCGTAAGGAGAGAAAGCACAGATCCAGATCCCGTTCCAGATCGCGCGAGCGTTCTAGATCCAGGGATCACCGGCGTCACAGGTCGCGGGACCGCAGGAGATCCAAATCGCGGGACAGAAGATCTCGGGACCGCAGGGACAAACATTCGAGTAGATCCGAAAGGTCGAAGTCTCGGTCCGTGGAGGAACTCTCCATGGACCCGGAAGTGGGGAAGATTTACTCCGGGAAAGTGGCAAACATCGTTCCCTTCGGCTGTTTCGTTCAGTTGGAGGGCTTGAAGCGTAGATGGGAGGGGCTGGTGCACATTTCGCAATTGAGACGGGAAGGTAGAGTCGCCAGCGCTAGTGACGTCGTGTCCAGGGGCCAGAAAGTGCTCGTGAAGGTTCTCAATATTGGCGGACAGAAGGTAAAAGACATACGAGACGAAGAAGTGGCAGGCAATCGCTGTACGGAGTATAATTTCAGGTTTCATTGAGCATGAAGGACGTGGATCAAGAAAGCGGAAGAGATTTGAATCCGGTGGTGGCTGTGACTAAAACGGAGGAGGACGAAAAGCACTTGAGAAACCCGGATAGGCCTACATCTTTGTTAGAACTCCAGGGTAATTGGGACGAGGACGAAACCTATTCGAGGAAACGAGTTCAGAGGCTGTCGTCCCCAGAAAAGTGGGAGATCAAGCAGATGCTTGCCGCTGCCTGTATCGACAGGTATATCATTCGAGGTTAAATCTATTTCACTGAGCGCAATTTTATTTAATCTGATCGTTGCTCTATTATAGGAACGAACTGCCAGAGTTCGATATGGAGACAGGAATTTTGCCTCGCGAGGACGACGAGGAAGAGGACGTCGAAATAGAGCTGGTCGAAGAGGAGCCGCCGTTTCTGCACGGCCATGGAAGAGCTCTGGGAGACCTGAGTCCAGTTCGTATAGTCAAGAATCCTGACGGCTCCTTGGCGCAGGCAGCAATGATGCAAAGTGCCTTGGCGAAAGAAAGAAGGGAGCAGAAAATGTTGCAGAGGGAGCAGGAAATGGATTCTGTTCCCACAGGGCTTAACAAAAATTGGATCGATCCCCTGCCAGAGGGTAAACCATTTTCCCTTTCACATTTCCCTATAATTCGTCGACGTAAATTAATAACACGCCTTCTGTTCTGAATGCTGCAGCTGAGAGCAGAACTTTGGCAGCGAACATGCGTGGGATCGGTCTTCAAACGCAAGACCTTCCAGAATGGAAGAAGCATGTAATTGGAGGAAAGAAATCTTCCTTCGGCAAGAAGACGAACCTGACGCTACTCGAACAACGTCAGAGCTTGCCCATATACAAATTGAGGGACGATTTGGTCAAAGCCGTCACCGAGAACCAGATCTTAATCGTCATTGGTGAAACCGGGTCGGGGAAAACTACGCAAATTACACAGTATTTAGCCGAGGCGGGATTCACGGCGCGGGGAAAGATCGGTTGCACGCAGCCGAGAAGAGTGGCCGCCATGTCGGTTGCCAAAAGGGTGGCCGAGGAATTCGGATGCCGATTGGGACAGGAAGTCGGCTACACGATCCGTTTCGAGGATTGCACTGGCCCGGAAACCAGCATAAAGTACGTCGCTCACTTCCCGATTACCCTTGACATCGATTTCTAGCGTGCGGTGTTCAATCACACAGGTACATGACTGACGGTATGCTGCTTCGAGAATGTTTAATGGACCTGGACCTGAAGACCTATTCTGTAATCATGTTGGACGAGGCCCACGAGCGCACCATTCACACGGACGTTCTTTTTGGATTGCTGAAGCAAGCTGTCGGACGGAGACCAGACCTGAAGCTGATCGTAACCAGCGCCACTCTGGATGCCGTCAAGTTTTCGCAGTACTTCTTCGAGGCACCGATCTTCACCATACCTGGAAGAACGTTCGAAGTAGAAGTAGGCAGATCAAACTGCTTTACACGTGATTTGGGAATATTCTATTTACTGAAACGATTGGATTGTCCGTAGGTCATGTACACCAAAGAGCCGGAGACCGATTACCTGGACGCCGCGTTAATCACGGTGATGCAGATTCACCTGAGGGAACCACCGGGAGATATACTGTTGTTCTTAACTGGTCAAGAGGAGATCGACACCGCCTGCGAAATTTTGTACGAGCGTATGAAGTCCCTGGGCCCGGACGTTCCCGAGTTAATTATTCTGCCGGTTTACTCGGCGCTGCCTTCGGAAATGCAGACTAGAATCTTCGAACCGGCTCCACCGGGTTCCCGAAAGGTGGTGATAGCCACGAATATAGCGGAAACGAGCTTGACCATCGACGGAATCTATTACGTGGTCGATCCCGGATTCGTCAAGCAAAAGGTTTATAATTCTAAAACGGGAATGGACAGCCTTATAGTGACGCCGATTAGCCAAGCGGCTGCGAAGCAGAGAGCTGGCAGGGCCGGAAGAACTGGCCCAGGGAAATGCTACAGGCTCTACACCGAGAGGGCCTACAGGGACGAGATGCTTCCCACGCCGGTCCCAGAGATCCAGCGCACCAATTTGGCGACCACGGTGTTGCAGCTGAAAACCATGGGGATCAACGATCTGTTGCATTTCGATTTCATGGATGCCCCGCCGGTGGAGTCGCTTATCATGGCCCTGGAATCTCTGCACAGCCTGAGCGCGTTGGACAACGAAGGTCTTTTGACCAGGTTAGGACGGAGGATGGCCGAATTTCCTCTGGAGCCGAACTTGTCGAAAATGCTCATCATGAGTGTGCACCTGCAATGTTCAGACGAGATATTAACCATCGTCAGCATGTTGTCCGTGCAGAATGTTTTCTACAGGTAATATCGCAGGTCGCGATAATCGCCGAACATACTCGTCGTCATTGTTCCAATTATTTATTTCAGACCGAAAGACAAACAGGCTTTAGCCGATCAGAAGAAGGCGAAGTTCAATCAGGCGGAGGGTGACCATTTAACTTTATTGGCGGTGTACAACTCCTGGAGGAATAACAAGTTCAGCAATGCGTGGTGCTACGAGAATTTCGTACAAATCAGAACGCTGAAGCGTGCACAAGATGTGCGCAAACAGCTGCTGGGTATAATGGACAGGTGATTACCGTTTTATTTTCGAAGCCAATCTGGCAAAGTACCACGAGATAAGCTTGTTATCTGTTTCGATTATCAGGCACAAATTGGACGTCGTATCTGCCGGGAAGAACACCGTGAGAATACAGAAGGCGGTGTGCTCCGGTTTCTTTAGGAACGCCGCGAAGAAAGATCCTCAAGAAGGGTACAGAACTTTGGTGGACAGTCAGGTTGTCTACATTCACCCGAGCAGCGCGTTGTTCAACAGGCAGCCCGAATGGGTAGGTGCAATTCCGTTACGAAGATCTGTCGTAATATGTTGATAACTGTGTGAACTGATCGGTGTTTCTCGTTTGTAGGTGATTTACCACGAATTGGTGCAGACTACGAAGGAATACATGAGAGAGGTAACGACGATCGATCCGAAATGGCTGGTGGAATTCGCGCCCGCATTCTTCAAATTCAGCGACCCAACGAAGCTCAGCAAGTTCAAGAAGAATCAACGACTGGAGCCGCTGTACAATAAGTACGAAGAACCGAATGCTTGGCGGATATCAAGAGTTCGAAGGAGACGTAATTAAATTTATTATACAATATGTAAATAGTTTTGTACAAAGTTGCGATGTAAGAGATAATGCGAATAAATAGTTCAGGATGCGATCCTTTGTTTCTTAATATCTTTCTTTTTTGTTCGCCCTTCTCTGTGTACGATACAAGAGGAAATTATAATACGTCGGTGTTATAAAATACATTTGGCGATAAAACTATAGCACTTCATACTGATAACATACATTGCCCCTTACGCAGGTAGGGTGGAGTTATACAGAATTTTGTTCGCGAACAATCATCTTATCGAATGCAAATTCGTGGCCCTTAAATATTTACATAAATAGTGCAAGGAACGGGGGCCACTGTTTCTAATCCATTTGTTAAAAATATTGAAGACGGAATCTCTGTACTGACTTTAACAAGTACAATATAAATATCGTGGTTTCCACGTCTAGTATTGATTACTTTTGATATAGTCCACTGTATAAATATTTATGTCATTTAATGTATGACATAGTTGTATCGATAATACAACAGCGTTTTATGTACTTTGGCATGGTTAGTTTTTACAATTTTCGGAAACAACATAATACAGACTCGAGCAGAGCGTCGGCCTCACAGAACAGGAAAGTATTTAATTATCATCTCTTGTCAGTCTTTTCCTCTTAATTAATTATTAAATTTATTAAATAAATACATCCTCCACAAACATTTAGCAATAAAATGATGTAGGAGTTATTATTCTTTCTTGTGTATAAAGTTTCTCTCCTATCACTCTCAATGCGTCGTCGTTTATATTAAGAGTACCCTTAAGAAATCTGCAATTCATTTTATAAACGTTGTACAACAGCCACGAAATATGTACCATCTTCGCATGGTCGAATATTATGTTCGATTTATGGACTTGTTCGTATTTGGACTACATGTTTTTCTTTTCGGAGGAACATCTTGTACATGGCAGGCTACTGAGTATGTTGCTTCTTTTTTATTAATTCCACCAACTGTCTATACCGTATTTGACACTCATCCTTGAAAACGAGACATCCATTGCATTAAGATACATATACATTCACATATTAAAAACAGTACTCATATACTGTACCTTCGTCTTCCCTTCCACGCAATTCGCAATTTTCTCCCATCTATCTACCGACGTGCCCTTTGGATATTTGATAAGAGCTGCTTCCAGTGCCCTTTGTTGTTCCTGACTCCATTCGTTAACATTCTCAACATTTTCGGCACGAGTTTTCGTCTTCTTCGGTCGTTCATCCGCCACAGCCTCCTCCGCGGGTGCACCAGGCTTTAACCCTTCGTCCTTTATCTGAATAAATTTGTAAATTATACGCAAAACATCCTGTGATACAAGCAGGCCTTTCAAATTGTTTGATCATATCGGAAACCTTTTTCGCCATGTGCGTAACTTCGGTGACCGTTCGATTCATTGCCTCGGCGATTTTATCCCACCTTTCCGAGGTACCACTTGGATATTTTTTCACCAGCTTTATCAGTTCCAACATATCATCGTCCGTCCACAGACCACCGGAAAGAACGGGCTTCTGGTACACGTGGTTCGCCTGGTCTTTCCTGGACATCTCCTTGATACCGTTGCCGCTTCTCTCTTGCGGCGTGAAACCAGCTCTGCGTCTTCTTGTGCGCGACGTGGGCTCTGGTTCCGGTGGCTCGTTCTCTTGGGCCCTGAAACACGGTCTATGAAGATTCCAAGCAAACCGAACGATAAGAGAAGCACAGTTCTTCGCTCACAGTGCCTCTTCTTCCTCCTGTTTTTTCCTGCGCTTCCTCTCCTCGAGAACGCTGTGCATCACTCGCACCAGCTCCGGAATGGACAACACGAAGGCCACCGTCCACCTGGGAAACTGAAACGGCAGCGTGTTCCATATGGTCGGCGTAGGAATTTTCTCCAGGATGTCCGCCAGATCCGGCACGTCCATCTTTCCCTTTTTATTCTTCTTTTGCATCTTCTGCAGTTTGCTGCCTAAGACTTGTTCCTGCAAACGGAGACCTCTTTAATCAACGCACCCTCCGCTGCCGCGTTCCTTTTACGTACGTATGTGTATCGCTTCTCGAAGTACGCAGCCCACGCCACGACGTACTGGCCGACCGTGACCAGCGAGAATAGAATTATGCCTAGCTCCAGGAGTCCCATCTTCCGCACATGGCGGTAATAATATACAGCGGATCGCCAGTTCGGCAATCCGTTAACAAGTACATTGTCGTACTTCGGCCGCTTCACCGGATCTTTCAGCACATCATAGACCGCGACCAGCTGGAAGCAATCGGAGTTACGGGCAACGTCGAACAGACGGTCTACCCTCGACCCACTTACCTTTCTGAATTGTTGCTCCGCGTCCTCCGCAGGATTCTTGTCCGGGTGCAGCTGCAGCGACAACCGCCTGAACGCCTTCTTGATCTCCGAGGCATTTGCAGCCTGGAAAGAAGCATTTTATCAGGTGGTCACATTCGTTCGGAAACAAGTTCGAGGTGAAGTGTGTGAGAAACGTGGGACGTACCTGCGGCACACCGAGCACCTCGTAGAAATTCTGATTGACCTCCTCGACGACATCGAACACCTCCAGCTCCTCGTTGTCCCAGCCCCTCGTGACCCCGCACGCCGCGAAAAAATACAAAGCTCGAATGATCAGTAACAATGACACCCTCATTATTTTTTTGCTTTTCTTTTATTTTTATTCTCTCCTATCCGCTATGTATGTACATTCATATCTACTAGAACGTTTCCGCCGCCGTATGCCTAAGCGGCGATCATCGTTTCACGCTGAAGGAAAGCGATCTCCCACAGAGCAGAGCGAAATATGTTAAAACGCCAAGTGCCACATCGCAAGTCCCGATGAGGTTACATTGAGGAAAACGTAGGCCCTGCGTAGCGAGCGCGTCGAAGATATCTGTTGCATCGGGAACACGCGGCGTTTCCAACTGGCGACATTTTGCAGGGGTACCTACCTTACCGACCGAGCGCCGCCGCCGCGCGAGGATTCCCCTAACGTCTCGAGGGGACTGCCCGATTTGCGATGGGTTCTTTTCGAAATGGAGGAACAGGAGTGTTTAAATTGTTACGCGCGAATAACTGCGATCGAATTTGTGTACGTTAGTGTACAAATCGTTGAGATTTTCAGCAAACTTGTCGAACGAATGTAGGGGGAATTCGTTCTCGTTTGTTTTACCTACGGAAATTCGCGGCACCGATCGGTACGATACGTCACAGACGAGATATGGGTGTAGACAAGCATGCAATGTGTTTTTTATGGCTAGTATTTGTGGGACCCCGGGACCCATTACCATTGACGTGTCACTCGCAACGTTACCAACAGATTATAGGAAAGGAAGCGAGAATTAAATAATTTTTAAGAATTCCTTTGGTCAATGTGAAACGATTAATGTTAATTAGAAATCTGATCATTAAAACAACGCATAGAACGTAACTCAATTCTTCCCCCCAAAGCATTCACATATATTGACACAATCGCGTGCATCATGTCCCCAAACTACTTCAAATTGATTAAGGGTTTATTGATTACATTTAGCAGATTTTGAAAGTTTTTTTTACAGAATACCAATTGTTCAATCTTTTTGAAACTTAGAGGCTTCGTTATTATATATTTAAATGTTACCAAAATATTTTTGTTTCTCGAAAAAATTTAAAAATGGCGGAGTTTCGGGGCATTTTTCTGGCGTGAGTTCCAAAGCGGCGGGGACTCTAGCGGGGAACTAGCATCGTTCATCCGATTTATATGAAATTAATTTTTTTAATAGTTAATACTTGTAGTTTCTATTTGAACTGAAACATTGTATGAAGTTCAAAAATTACAGAAATGGCAGGAAAAATTTTCCGCAGTAATTTTTCAATTAAGACGTATTTTCTTGAACGATTTTCAATATGATTTTAGTTCAAATAGAAGGTACTAGTATAATAAACATCTGTGCCAAGTTTGATTGAAATCGGTTAAATAGTTTTTGAGTTATCTTTCCCGCCAATTTGAAAAGTACAGTTTTCGGGAAAACGCGTTTAAAGTTTCGAAGAATGCCGGGTGCCGAGCGGACAACAGTGACGTTTATTAACTGTAGCACCGAATACAGCTCGAATTTCGCTTTTAAGCTTTGGGATTATATTAATAACATATTAAACTATCGTTGTATAGAAGAAAAAAAATTTCGACTTCTATGATTCTAATTGAGTGTCCCCCCTTAACTCCACAAAACAAAAATATGGAAATTTATTTGAAATGTAGAAAGTTAAGAGTCAATCGAGCGCTTTGGCAATCAAATTTAAAAAGCTTCCAGAAGTGGAGTTAATCGATTTGACTAATGAGCAGCTCAAATAACAGTTCCTCCAGTAATCGTCGTTCGCGAGCAGAGGGCGCTCGAATCAGAGCAGAATTTCTGTGTCGGTACGGCAGTCACGTTGGGCCGCGATAGCCCGTAAGGTGGCTCGTCTACTCTCATATCTCGTCGGTGGATACGTGTCACGTGGACGGAACGCGATTCGCGAGAGGCGATTATGCCGATCCGCATTGGACAACGTTGCGGCGCTCGCGCACAGATGGCTCTGCCCACCCGAATGATTCGAGGCGCGGCGCCCAGTGGTACTTTTGCATTCGCATGCATCACCGTCCAGCCTATTCGATCGAAAAATGTGTCTTCCGCTATATTTAAGTGCGACTGGCCGCACTGTTTTTACAAGCTTTCGCCTATAGGAGGTGGACGGTTCAACGTTGGTACGCGCGGGCATAATTTCGGGCCGGTGAACCGGGGAAATTCCACGGACTCGCGGGGCCACTAAACGGAGGCCGCATCGTTAATTCCCTGCCCGCAGATGGTCATCGTGGCGAACTCATCCGATTTCCATTGATTGTATTTATAGTGCCCTCCGGTTTATTTTTGCATGCGGTTCCTTTGAGAAAAAGATGCGCCTATCCGCTGGCTGACAGCGTCCTCGCATCGTAAGTCCCTTTAACCAGGATTTAACAGTGAGAAAATCGTGGAAAAAAAGAAATCGAGAGAAGTAAAAAAGGGGAGATAGAGAGAGAGAGAGAGAGACAGAGAAAGGAAGAGTGTGTGTATGTGCGAGAGAGGAGGAGAGACAGAAGAAAAAAGACACGATTGACGATACAGTAAGGTCTTATTTGCATGTATTCGGCCTGATGCAATGTGTGGGTGTGCGGGTCTATTAAAAATATATATATATATACGTGCAACTCGATTGCCACCTCTTTACGTTTCGTTTTGTGCTCGAAATTCGTGTGGGCCTCCGGTGTTAACGTCGTTGCCCGTTGTCTGCCCGACGTGATATCCATGGGGAGGGACGTTCTCGCTTTATGGTGGAGCCGTGCGTTGAGCAAATACATAATTAGACTGCGCCTAAGGATGATGTTATTCTTAGCGTGAAAACGCCGTAACTTTAGAGCCGCGAAGGATCGTTTTCACCTGTGCCAGATTCTTTCGCTCTTTCTATTTCGATTGCCCTATCATGCCCCGCCGGGTACTGTCAACCTCTAACCCGTGGAAACGTACGGGACCTCTTCTTTCACGCTTGCTCCAACTCCAACATCAACTACTCCGTTCCTCCCTCTATTTTCGTAGAACGTTCGTCGATAACCGATTGTTCCGCAGCGTTAATTACTGTTGTCCGTGTGTGAGACGTCCTTGCTTGCGTAACCCGCGGTATCAGCGTTCCCGCGATACTGGTAAATTGTCCTACGTAACCGGTGAGGCGTTATCGGAGCACCGTGGCACAATCGCAGGACAATTGCCCTGCGAACGTTCCACGGTTAACGCCTTCTGTCCGTGCTCGTCCACTACGTTCAGTTGCAGAACGTCGTTCCACCGGTTTACCCTGAGAACCGCGCCGGGGCACCCTTGACCTATTGATAATCGTGCCTCCGGACGCGCGCTCGTAAACATGTAGCTCTAGTTGTGTGTCCCTTTGTCCTTTAGCGTGGTGGTTTTTCTTGTGAGGTGACGGATGCCGATCTGCCTAGCGCCGGTCCCCGATAATTAAGCAAAGTACAGATAATAGAGTACAGTGTCGAGAAAATGGAATCTGCCATAGCCGGACGTAGGCGGACAACCGCAAGACACTCGGCAGAGGATCAGGCTCTCGATCAGATAGCCAAGGAGGTATGGGCCCAATTACTTTATAAGCGGGTGTAACGGGGACGGAGTCGAAGAGAACGACGACGCTGAAAGCATAGAAATATTGTCTGCTCCTTACGTGAGGCAACTCAGACGGCCAATCGTTGAATTTCGAATGCGGCATTTTGTTACCTTAACGAGTAAAAGGAGGGATTCGGTAAATGTTGCTATACGTGTGCTTGACCTTGGGTGCTTACGTGTATGCATGGTTGTTTTAAGCGGGGGTTTTTCTATCTTCTTTCACATGTTTATCTCTGCCCAAGACTGTGTAGAGAAAAGTCGTTAATCATACGAGTGAGCTGTATATAATTGTACTTTGTATCGCAGTTTATAATTGAACTTCTGTCTTACCGTTTGTTTGTATTTGAACGTAGAGCAAGTATTTGCCGGTCCGAATTGTCGCCGTGTCCTTATGTGTTGCGCAACGTGTGTTCCGCGTTCCCGGGAACTCTGTAAAAGTGTCAGTTTTCATTCGAATACATTCTACGATAGAGTTCCTGTTCCGTGCGCCGATGTGCCAATAACAGATTTGAACGAGGCGCTGTGTTTTTGGTAACAGGATGGATTTTCCGTGCATACTTTCAGGCAGAAGCTAGATTAGCTGCACGAAGGCAGGCAAGGGCGGAAGCCAGAGAGATACGAATGCGGGAGTTGGAAAGACAGCAGAAAGAGGCAGAGGAGAATGCCGATAGGGTTTACGACATGTGTTCAGGTATTTAACTGGAGCTTCGAAGAATGTTCCAACGACAACTTGCCATTGAAAATGAAATACCAGTTGGTTCTTTCCTTTCTTCATTTTTCAGCCGACGTTAATAGAACAATGAGAGTCACGCCAGATTCTGTGAGGGCGTCGCGTCTCCTCACAAACTCTAACAACTTTCAATCCAGTAGAAGATCTTCCGAAGATTCATTAGAGGACGCTGGTTTAAACAGAGATCTCAGGGTATTGCTCTTGATGCTTTTTATTTGTACACAGACATGCCTTCTTTATTTAAGCATACATGTATACTTTTCAGTTAGAGCTGAAAGAATTTGAGGAGAAATTTAGGAAGGCAATGATAGCTAATGCCCAGTTAGACAATGAAAAGTCTTCGTATGCTTATCAAGTTGATTTATTGAAAGACAAATTTGAGGAATTGGAGGAGACCGTTGCACAACTTCGCAGGGAGCTCAGGGAGAAGAATCGGGAGTCTGACCAGTTGAAGAGACTCAGTCAAAGATTGAAGGACGAATTAGATGTATGCCATGCACAACTAGTTGAAAGAGATACGCTTATACAAGTAAGTAAGCGTTAATTCTATAATATATATATTCTTCAATGACCCCGTCTAAATTGCCTTCCGTTTAGGAAAACGGTCTAGTTATTGTTGACGATGAAGAAAGTGAAAATGAGGACAACGATATTGAAAACGGCCCACGTCCAAGACGAAGAGTACTAGTCGGTACAGAGGCGGCAGAATTATTGCAGAATGCCGGGAAGGGCTCGCTAGGTACACAATAATGAACTTGTTAATAAAACGAATTACGAACAGGAAGCTAAACAAATTCTGCATTTAATTGCAGATGTCCGGCTGAGAAAGTTTGCTTCCGAAAAGAAAGAGTTGCAGGACGAGATACGGCACTTGAGATTGGAATTGGAGGAGACAAGAAATCGCATAAGGTCCGAGAGATCGCCCGGTTCAGTATTAGGTGCATATTCTTATTCCCCCCGTAGATTGCCGTGCAAAAGCTGCATCGTTCGTTTCACTTATCATGTTTAATTATCATTCGTTTCGCAGGTTGCTTATCAGATTCAGAAGATGTGCAACGAGAAGCGAATAAACTCCTGGCCGACTACAAGTTCAAGTTGCAGAAGGCCGAACAGGATATGTCCACGTTACAGGCGACGGTGGCCAGGCTAGAGAGCCAAGTGATACGTTACAAATCAGCTGCAGAGGCGTCCGAGAAGGCAGAGGATGAATTGAAAGTCGAGAAAAGGAAATTGCAAAGAGAAGTAAGAGAGCTGCACGCTGCTGTTGAACACTTGTCCCGTTATTTTGAACAGGATTATTCAGTACTTGATGATATGCTTCCCCCTCGTAGGTGAGGGAGACCCAAGGCCGCGTTGAAGAATTGGAAACGGCGAATTCGCATTTACAGAGGCGACTGGACAAACTTAAAAATGCAAAATCGGCTCTGCTGAAAGAGCTTTGACGGGACAATTTTTTGAGGTCTGTACAATGAGTCTGCCATTTTCAATTCAGCGAGAGCCGTGTGCCGATGTTGCCTCAACACGAGATACTACTTAAACGCAATGAATATAATTTATGCGAACGGAACGTGCATAGTAATCGTTACGCGACCTTTACCATGATTTCAATTGATTTTTATTTTACGATACTGCGAACAAGTATGACATCCTGAAATGGCCGCAACGTGAACTGCCTTTCAGGATCTCGTAATTGCTTATTAATTGTACGCTATCTAAACTGCTGTGAAAGGAAACAACTGTTTCTTTTTTTTTTTTCGTTTTTTTATATTCACTTGTTCTTTTCTTTCTGTTGACACTAACAATTCTACATTTTTTCGGTGAAAGAAAGAAGAAGGAGAAGAAGAAGAAGTAGAAGTAACAGTCTTTTTAATGCATTTCGAACACCGATAACTTTCACGAATTTGCGAAACAGTTACGGAGTCGATTCGTAATTTGTATATTATTTGAATGGAAAGAAATGCTGGCTCGTATATCATAAATATAATTAAATATCTCCCACGCCTTTCTTAGGGTCAATATCTGTGTTACTTTAGCTCTTACTTGAATAATAAACGTAGGGCAACATCGATGGAAGCTTTTGAAGTAATTAATCGTAACGTAGACATTTTCGCTGTAATTTATGATGTACGAGTCAATTGATATACTGCGTACGTCAATGAGTGTAATTTTGTGTTACATCGAATAATTTATAAACGATATTTCTAAAGATACAAGATATTTATAACTTCTACGAGAAACGTGTTATAGTTAAAGCTAGAATTTCGAATGGAAACCAACCAGTCTAACGACCCTCATTTTTCTACTAATCAAACTGTGGGAATTTGATGAACGTTTTTAATTTTATATCGTACTCTTCCTATTCCGAGATAACTGTTTATATCGGGCTTTGCATACCGTATGAAACGATAGATACTACTTCACTTATATATGAATAGAAAATTGAACGGCGATAAAACTTTTATCCATAGTATTTTGTACGGATTGAATTGTCTCCAGTACTGATACTTTTTTAATTCTTGGACTGATACGACGTAAAAGAAAGTAGATGTATGATAGTGTGGTCTTTGTACATTCGAAATAAATTAAACTATGTTGTTGAAGCTATATAATATTCCTGGTATATAAATTTCATAAGTATTTTATACGATACGAAGGAAACTACATATACAATTATATATCAGTAAAGAACGCATATTAAAAATAGCAAACAGCAAACGTAAAATAAAAACGAAATAAACATATTTACCTCAGGTTTAGCTGTTACAGTCATTAGTTAGTTTAATCAAGATATTTATTAACGTTTCTAGAAACGTGTATAGATTATTCTTGTTTCAATTGTTTGTTTATTTAAAAAAGAATTATATTAATTAAAATTAAGATAATCATCGTTAGTATGAAATAAATTTCATTTTAATTAAAGACGCAGTCATATAAATTGCTACACGTGCCAACAATTAATCACGAATTGTGTCCTGACGTTTTAAATTCGTTACGTTCCAGATGTGAAATCGCAAGGAACAGTAAGGCATATTTCCCCACGAAGATTTAAAATTTGATTGCACCATTTTGTATTAAAGAAAAAGATTACTTTATTGCAGTACTATATTATGAATATTGAAATACTTGTTATATCTTAAACAAATATTGTCCGACAAATAATACCATGTTGCATTCATCGCAAGTACTTCATACATCGTTATATACTTCATATCGTTAAGTTTTCAAGTTACGAGACACCTTTCGGCTTGATTCTACTCGCCCATGCGGGACTCCTTGGACTGGTCACAGGTTTGGTTGACCTTAAAACAACCAAAGGTTTATATACTGGCATCGGCCTGGCTTTCACCTCTCTCATCTTTCGTAACTCTGCTCTCTCCATCTTTTCTTTCAACAACTTGCTCTTCTCTTCCTCCTGCCTCTTTGCCTCCAATTCTTCCTCCTTCTTCTTGATTTTGTCTTCAAACTCGTGCCGCTCCTTGGCCCTTTTATTTGTATTTAATTCGAGCTTGACAAGCTTCTTCTTGGAAACATTGAGCTTCTCACTTTTCGAACACGTTTCTTCCATACTACTACTTTTGCATTGCTTCTTGTCCATTTCTTTATCGAGAACGCCTTGCTTTGTTTCCTTCTTCTTTGTGCCCGCACAAATTGTATTGTTGTGCATGACATTGGGCTGTCTGTTTTCCTGGTCATAGCAACTCTTGGTTTGTCTCAATGGAATTTCTTTGGAACAGTTTACAGACTTCTCCTTGGCCGATCCATGGACAGCGATCGGCTTGAAATTGGGAACAGGGTTCGCGTGGAATACGTGCGCCTTCTTACTTTTCTCCTGAATCTGCTTGAGCAACTCCTCTTTCTTTTTGGCGAGGGTCTTGTCTCTAGCTTCGAAACTGAACGGACATTGAACCACCACCCTCTTCTTATTATTCTGCTCGTTGACAGGATTTGCTGGCTTCGAGGGCTTCGAAAATTTGGGCACAGGCCTCGCGTGAAACTCCGCCTTGGGTTTGTTGATCTCCTGATCGTGTAACGTCTTCAGTTTTTCTTCCCTCTTCAACTGAAACTCCTTGTTCCGTGCTTCGAAACTGAATGGAACGGGTTTCGTGGTCTCCGCTATGTGCTCTACGCACTCTTTCCTGACAACGCTGGATGCGCTACTGGAACGAGTGATGCTCGCAACACTTTTCTGTTCCTTGTCGTTCTGCGATGGGTTGGCTTGCGTACCCTTTGCGTCCCTCGTCTTCTTAGACTGCGTCAAATGGAATTCTTCGGCAACAGTAACTGGTTTCTTCGCCACCTTCTTCAACGCGCAGGGACCCTTCAAAATGTTAGCTGGTATCGGATTCGCTTTGATGTAATGCTTCTTCATTTCCTCGAGTTCCTGCTGCTCGCGTTCCTGCTGTGTAAGAACGGTGTTGAGCCTCGACCTCTGTTTGCATCTCAGCGCGGGTGACACCGGGTAAGTGAGCTTCAAAGGAGAACGTTTCATCTTCATCAAAGGGCCCGGCTTCATGTCTTTGTTGCTCAGGGTGCGGAATCTCTGAGGCGTTCCGTTCTGGAACTTGGACACCGCCTCCGCTAAGCTCACGAACTGATTCGAACACCGACGATACTTCAGGCTCTGCCTACGGTACTGGCACGTGAGCACCTTGGGCTGAGATCTTCCCACGGAGCATTTCTTGCTTCTAAACAAATGCGACTGCCTCCTTGGCGCGGTCACGATCTTGAAAGACAGTCTCTTCTCCGTCAGACCTTCCTCCTCGTAACTATCGATCGTCGCCAAAGTCTTCTGCGCGCCCGTCTTCTTCTTATTATCGCCGATCTGAACATTCCTCGCCGACGGTTTCCCACCTGCGTTGTTGCTCTTAACGATGCTCTTCGACTTGAACATAGAAATGGGGTTTCTAATCCGTTCCGGAGCCGCCGCTCTCGTTCTCTGGCCAGCCGACGACACTTTAAACTCGGAGGTCAGCTCCGATATAGATATGTTCCACGTCTGATGAACTTTGCTGGACCTGCCGTCCAGCTTCATGCCCGTCATGGCTTCGCTCAGGCCGTCTTCCTTCGCTTGCTTGGTCGCATGTTTCTTGTTGTCGTGCGATAGAAAGTATGCGACGTTCGTGCACTCCGGTGTCTCCGGTTCCAAGCTGTCGTCGAATTTGGACTCGGGCACCGGCTGTTCAGTTACGGTGCCTCCGGTGCACGGTAGGGATTGGTCAAACTGCGCAGTCGGGTCCAAGTTTATTTGGGGCTCGTGCGACTCGTGCTCTACCTCGAAATAATTGTCGGAGAATACCTGTGGGCTACGCGTGAAATCTGCCCATTGCGGGGCACAATAATCGTCCATCATGGTAATACGGTTTTAATTGGCTAATTGCACTTACGCAAACGTTACAGCGAGGTGCCGCGTAGCGGGCTGTATACAAACATAATCTACGAAAAGAGAAACATAGTGAGAATAATGACGACGGATCGTTTACATTGTGTTTGGCAGCAAAGTTTCCGTGTACCTTGGAAATATATCAGAGGTACAAGAGACTTGCGATCCTCGATAAACACTGTGCTTCCAACAATTTCTTCCTCCCCTGCGAGTCACTTTAAAATCTTCCGAATTATCTTTAATGTTATTCTTCGGAGAATAGCTTGCAACTGATTAACGTGTACGTTGACGGATTTGAGTTTGAAATTTTCTAAGCACTCCGTCCGATTGGCCGTGGCGGGCCAGTATGCCGGGACAATTAAATGTCCCTATATGGTTCCCCCGTGTTGCGATGTTGTGTTGCGTCTGCCTTAAAATTGCTATTTTCTCCCTCTGCCGAGCGTTGTGCGAACCAATACGCGCGGTATTTAAATTGAAACGTGTGAAGTCAAGGCAATGCGGATGGAAATTGTTTAATTGATTAAATGTCTTTAATTGCATTGAGCATCTATTGATTAACTGTCACTAATTCCGTTGCTACGGCGCGAACTGTTTATTATTTATTGATTAGTGGTCAATCTAAAATATCAGCCAATAGGACTAGTTTTAATTAATTTGTTAAAATGTTTTAATCCTAAGAGTCGAAAGAGCCCCTTTTGGACTCTCACTTCTATCGTAAGCTTAAAAGGCGATAGCACGTTCATTTAATAAAGTACTCAATAAGTTTCTAAAGTTTTGTTGTTTAATTATTCAAAGTTTATTCTTTAATTAATTGTTCTGAGTTTATATTTTTCATCTTAATTATAATTTTCTACGCCAAGCAGAGCGCTTTAGCGGTCCACGGGCACACGAACCCAAATCAAAGAAATTCCCCCAGAACAAATTCGCAACAAGTTGTTGTGCCACCCCTCAATTTCCTATATTCTCCATCTATCGGGCGCTGTGCGAACCAACGAGCGCGTAATTTAAACCGCAATGTTGTGAAGACCAAGCAGTGCTGATTGGAATTTGTTTAATTGATTAAATGTCGTTAATTGCATTGCTTTGGTGTTAGGCACCCGTTATTAATTGATTAAATGTGATTAATTTCGTTTGCCACGCCGTAAACTATTTATTATTTATCGATTAGCTGTCAATTGCAAAATGTTAACGAATCGGATTAGTTTTAATTAATTTGTTAAACTAATGTTAATTTTAATTGGCAAACAAAGTCGTTAAATTTTTCAATGTTAAGAGTCGAAAGTGAGCTTTTGCACTTTCATTCTATCGCCAACTACGAAAGCGATAGCACGTACATAAAGTTGTTTTAAGTTCATGTTAATATGTTATTAAAAGTTCATTTCTATTTAAATTCTTATTTATTTTATTCCGTTTTATCAATTAATTCTCTACGCGCAATTTCGCAAGGTCAAATTCGAAACGCTTGGTAATGTTTTTATGTCCCATTAGAATTACTGCGGTGTTGCCATGAAATGCAACCAATGGAAAATTGCAATTATATGTAAATGCATATATAATTACAATATTGTAAGCTTTTAAATGTAAACTAGTCTCTGTTCCTTGTGAAACTTGACCAATTCGATACATATCAGATCCGTGCGATTGTAAAGCAAATATTAAATAACGTTATCGTATGATTAATAATAGATTAATAATAGGACGATGATAGTTCACATGTACAGTGTTCATCAAAATATTCGCAAACATACAACAGTTATTAAGACTTAGAACTTTCTGAAATATTAATGTAACTGATATCAACGATATAATAACACAATTTATTTCCGTGATGCATTTGCATTTCCGCCTCTGCATCTACAAACATTGTAAGCGCATATGTTTCCTGTCTAAGCCGCTAGATGTGCACTTTTTTATCAAGTTTCTCTCACTAGTGATTTGAAATCCTCCGTCGTTTAAAATGGATCTGAATACACAGTACGTTACATTGATTCAATTGTACTTGTACTATTGTAGTTCCTACAATCGTACTTGTTACAATTGAATCAACGCCCCCAAAACATAAAGATACAAAAACACAACACATGTTTTATTATCGAAATGGGGAGACAGACCTACAGTGGGTACGGATTCCTCCGTTTCGATATAAAGACACGAACCCATAATGAACGAACCCTCACCATCTCATGAGATATGGGGGCGGTAATTATTTGTAATGTGGCACTGGTTGCTTGTAGAGAAAAGTCGCCTGCTACCCTGTACTCTGAGATACAGGGAAGGAGTAGATTGACTTTCTTTCGCACCTTTCGTCACGAGTCAGGCCCTGACATTGCACACTGTCAGCGGCTTGACTCACTAATTTAATTAAAAATTAAATCCCACTTCGCGAATTCAAAATGTAAGTACAGTCCAATAGACATACTGTCCGCTTGCGGATAATAAAAAAATACCGTTTTATTGCAACGACAACGTGCATATACATGCATATCATATACGTGCATGTACATATGTTTAAAGACTACAAATTATCGTCTTCTGTAGCGTAAAAGTGTGTTACAATTTCCCTCGAGCATATGGCATAAAGAAAAGAAATTTCTGCTTTAAAATCCCCTCCTACTTCCCGAAGTTGAGTTGAAAATTTATTGCATGTACATATTGGTTGCGTGGAGCAGGGTTTTTAAAACATAAAGGGTTTTATGTTTCCAAATTTTAATTCTTACTAAATAGATAATGAATGTTGTTTCTCATTTTTTTAAATTTGATCTATTATGAGTTATTACCTACCCAACAAAATAAACAATTTGTTCCGTACAAATTTCGCAATTTAGTGGAGTGTCCGTTGCAGGAACAGTTTGGGATGCCCCGGCGCACAGTCGTGGAAAAGTCCGCGTTAATTTTTATATACACGTGTAGAATGGGATGTTAGTTTATGTTTGCATCAAATTTGGCTGCAGTCGACTACAGTTGAACCAATTATTTCCATTTTTCTAAAACAGTTGGATGCGGAGAACGCCCGCCCTGCTTTTACGAAGTTTACTACGTAGAAAGCGGGGCCGGGTCACCGGAAGTCTACTGTAAGTCGCATCAGTGGGGGGGTTCTCCACCTCGAACTGTTAGAAAAAATAAAATAATTTGTTCAGAGGCAGTCGGCGGCAGGTAAATTTGATAAAAACATAAACTATACACCCTAGTGTATGTACATGCGTATATGTATAAAAATTAACGCGAATCCAGATGAATCTCGGAAGTATTTAAAAAAAGAAAGTTTAGATAATTGGTTTGTTCAAACTTGCTTGAAATAAATTATTTAAACATTTCCGAAAACTGTATCTTTTGAATTTTATACATTCCTAATCCTTTTTAATGCAGTTTCTGCAAACAGAACTACCATTAAGGTCCAAAGCATTAGATAACAGGTGAAAATAACATTCTTCATCTTGATGCCATCTTTAATTCTCAACTTTTGTATCCCCTGCCACGTTAAAAAACGATGTATTTCAAAAATGAAAGTGTCGTTTCCAGCTCCCACGGACATCTACGTTGATATTGGAACTGGCATCGAGGCATTCTACTCTGTGTTTCATTTCTTAACTTTGCAACCCTGAATCGGCGTATTGCCCCACTGTGCGGCAGAACCGTGAACCGGCACGGAACATTCCCCGCTGGTTCTACCCAGAAATCGAACGTTCGTATGAACAGTTCACCAGCCAAATCGATTAACTCCGCTTCCTGAAGCTTTTTAAATTTCGTCGCCAAGGCGCTCGATCGACTCTTAACTTTCTACATTTAAAATAAACATACATTCCATACATCCGTTTTGTGGAGTTAATCGATTTGGCAAGTGAAGCATTCATATTACGTGCCGTGCATAAAAGTTGGCGCGCGGAAGCGCCCCTAACACCCGCGAGCCGAATTAACAGAAGACATGTCGCCGTCGGAAGTATTTGCTGGATCAAATCTCGCCCGCAGAGATGTAAACAAACTGCTGATTAGCTGACCAGTTTCGTGCGATGAATCGTACGAGGACCGCAATATGTGCGTAGCTGTATGTGCACGGCCGTTTATCCGAGAATCCAAAGGTGGGTGCACAGGTATCGCGTGGGGCGCGCGCGCGCGCGCGCAACTAATCGTCTTCTCCGTAGCAGACGGAACGTGATAACTCCTGCAAACGTTCACCTCCAATTTTAAGCGTGCGCAAATTATTCACTGGGCGCGCA
Organism: Nomada fabriciana; assembly: GCA_907165295.1. Lineage (NCBI taxonomy): Eukaryota > Metazoa > Arthropoda > Insecta > Hymenoptera > Apidae > Nomada > Nomada fabriciana. Next base: position 7,096,338 of record OU015699.1, on the reverse strand, counting down.
CCTGTCGGTCGCCGAACTTCACCGCGACCGATAAACGCATGCGAGATTTTCGATATGAACACCTTTCACAATTCCCTCCACCTGGCTCCTCCTTCTGTCATTACGCGTATTCTGTCATTCTGGCTTTTCGACTCATGGTTCTGAACGTTCCTTGCGACGATCGTCGAACGTTTGACGACACGGTGTCCCCTTGCTGGGCGAACCGCAGGATCTAGAAAAGGGAGAGACGAATGAGATTCAGAATGTCTTAGCGTGCACTGCGTGAGTCCATCCTCGCGTTAATGCGAGGCGTGGACCGTGCTTCGTTGATAAGGACCGTCGAATAGGACATTTCCAGTAACGTATATGATTTCCGCTTGGTTATCCCAACGGGAGTAGCCGCAGCGCTTTTCTGCTATTGTAGTACCCCGTTATGGTCAGGTTCTGTGTTGTCAGCATCTTGTTTAATTTGGTTTTGGTGTTTCGCAGATGAACGTTCCGCTGTACGGACTTCTTGGAGTTGCGGCGGCTCTGCTTGTATATCTGGCTGGGATTGGGACGATCGTGAAGCTGTTCGTTTGCCTGTTGGCCATAATCTTAGGGTGAGCATCGATCGGTTCCACTGTTCCCTCGTCGAGGATGCGAACCGCGTACTTATGTCTGTGCTTTTCTTCAGAACAATCACGTGTGTATATAGAACGTACGGCGCGAATCTTGACAATGCTGTACAATCCGAAAGGGAAGACTTAAACAAGAAGACTGAAAAGTTTCGGCAGGTAGACGAGCGTCCAGTTATACGCGCCTGATTTATTTCTGTGCTTTACCGTGCTCTTATCGTCTGTTCCAGTATATTCTAGACCTCTCCAAACAGAAGATGACCTTCACTTTAGATAAAAGAATCACCGGTAGCCGTATAATTGACGAGTCCCTGCAAGTACATAATCGACTTAAGAATATCTCTCGCATTTACACACCGTAACTTAGCGTCCTGTTTATATCTCATGTAACATTGCAATTTATTGTGCGTCTCCCTGTTCCGTTAGGAAATACTAGATTTCGTTATCAGGGACTACGTGGAACCATGGTACAGCATCATCACAGACGACGAGGAGTTTGTATATTCCGTTCGGGACACTGCGCAGAAGATAGCTATCAATATCGCTAATCGGTTGGTAATGCCAAATGATCAGACTCCGTAGATGTCGACTTTACATTCTTCTAAGAGAATCGTTTTTTGTGAACAGAGTAAAAGGGGTAGATTGGATTCCGTATTTAACCACTAGACTTGTAGATGATGCGGCATCGCATGTAAGGCTGTATCGGCAAGCGAGAGCCAGAATAAAGCAGCTGAGATCCAAGAAATTCCAGAAAGGTAGCACCAGCTCGAGCGCCACTGGTGGCACGCCGAAAAGAACGCCCACACACAGGAGAAACAAGAGTGAAACAGACGTGTCCTGGTACTCCCAGTCGAAGTTTTACATTCACAATTTATCGTCGCTCACCGAGCCGTTCGAGAATAACGACGATGCCGGGGACGAGTCGTTGGAAAAGATATTCTTCGACCTGGAGGTGCAAATGGAGGACAATGTAATATGCAGGGACCTGGTGTGCACGAACACCGTCCAGGAATTGGAATTCCTAGAGGAAATATCCGAGATCCTGCTGTACCTTGTATTACCAAAGGGCGACTTCGATTGTCTGACCGTGAGATTTATTTTAAGGGAGTTGTTAGTGAACGTGATAATTAGACCGTTGTTGGATTTATTCTCTGACCCTGATTATATTAATCAGGCATGTATATGGCTGGTGAGTATGTGAACAGAAATTCGATACACAGAGACTTTCCAATTATACCATTTATAATATAGCATAGTTATCATTTATCAATCATACAACGGAGTAAGAAATCATTTCTTTCAGTGCGCTAAGGAGGGTTGCTTGCCCAGCGACGTGTTTTTAACAGTAATCAGAGTTACGGATAGCCTGGACGAGTTAACCGCGACGAAGAACATAGTTTGTAAAGAGATAGCCCATCTTCGTTCGAAGGATTCCGGCGGGGAAGACGACCTGTCGGTCAAGCAGCAGTTGAACAGTCTGCTCTACGTGAAGAAAATTTTGGAGACCAGAATCATTGGAATGCAAGAGGGCCTGGAATCGGAGGCCGATGGGATTGGGGCCCGGCCCGATTGGAACAGGCTGCTGATACCCGGCCAGAAGTTGGTCAATTTGCCTCTGGACGAGCTGCTGAAAAACAACATCGCCCTGAGTTACTTCATCGATTACATGACGTCGATAAACGCAGAGTCGTATCTGTACTTCTACTTAAACATATACGGTTGGAGGGTGTCCGCGGAGCAGCAGATATCGAACATCGAATTGCAGAAGTTGCACTCGGCCCAGCCAGCTACCAGCATAATGGGGGCCAAGCGAAAAAACACAGACTTGGAGAACCTGAAGGAAGCAGCTATTAAAATCTACCAGCAATACCTCAGCGACAAAGCGTCGCCCAAATTGCTGCTGGACGACGTCCTGGTGAAGACTCTATTGACCAGGATAAAAACGGAGCCGGTGAAGGAGACGTGGTTCGACGATCTCAGGGCTTGCTGCTACGAGAAGCTGCAGAACGAGGATCGATTCTTGCCGGGTTTTAAGAGATCCATGGGCTACGTGAAGCTCCTCGCCGAATTGGACCTCCTGAAGGATCCCACTTCGGAGGAGGACACGAAATCGTTGGACAGCATCAGTCTGTCCAGCACGAACAACGAACTGGAGACCCTGGACGAGTTGTCCGAGTTCTACAAGCCGGAGGAAATTAGGGGGGCCGAGTTGAAGGACAGCAAGTTTAAATCGAGTTCCTCTACAAGCTTGGGCAGCATCGTCGAACCGTGCGATGGCAGAACCGTAGACGAGCCCGATTCTGAGATTCACACGAGGATATTAAAGATGAGGAAGGTCGGGAGCATCGACGCCGATCATATAAGCGAGGGGAAGGACGTCTCGTTTTACATGGAGTCGAACGCAGACCAATTTGTGAAATTAGACGAGAACACCTACGACCAGAACGCCATTAAGAAGCTGCAGCAGGGAAGATTCGAAATCGCCGCGAGGATCATAGAGACTGGGATAGTGAATGACCGTGGGAAAACTTACGGCATTTACGCGGTGGCCGTGGCGAAGAGCTACGATTCAGGGTACCAGGAGAAGTGGCACATTTACAGGAGATACTCCGACTTCTACAATCTCTATCAGAAGATCAAGGAGAAGTACTACGACCTGGCGAAAATCCCGTTCCCGGCGAAGAAAGCGTTCCATAACATGGAGAGGACGGTCCTGGAGAGGAGGATGCTGATGCTGAACGCTTGGTTGCAGCAATTAACCAAACCAGCTGTGGTCGACGGTCACATGGGCCTGCAGAACTTGATGCTGAACTTCCTAGAGCAAGGGGATTACGACAAAGGCGTGACCGGGGGTCAGATATCTAAAACGGTAAATAGAACCATCAATATTCCAATCGATCTCTTGCAAAGAGGATTACAGAAGATATTTAATTCCCTTTAATACAGATAGACACTCTGATGAATCCTCTGAAGACGTCGATGAAAACCGTGACCCAAGCTGTGAAAACCATGCCCGACAACATGCTGAACACCGTGGATGGCGTGATGGACAATATAAGCAAGTTATTCGGCAATCCAAAGAAAGCCAGCGCGTTCTACGAGAACACTAAAGTCGGTGCCGGCCTCGACGTCGAGGTACACACTCATATTTCCGACCTGGCAACATGTTATCTCGATTCGGCTAATGTTGAAGAAAGTTGCCGTTGTTCTAGACCGACGATAACATTCCACTTCGTATTATGCTGCTGCTAATGGACGAGATCTTCGACCTGAAAGTGAGAAACCAATGGCTGAGGCGTAGGATAATTACATTGCTGAGGCAGATCATTCGCACTATGTTCGGGGATATAGTGAATCGGAGGATAGTTGAATACGTGTCCCTGTTGACAAGTCCGGCCAAGGTGGCCGGCTACTTAAAATTGTTCAAGTTAGCGAAATTGTATACACGGCGTACATGATCAATGAATTACGATGGCGTACTTAATCCCGCCGCTTTTGCAGGAACAGCTTCTGGCCCAACGGAGTTAAAGCAGAGAAGAAACCGCCGAGGGATACAGAGATGAAGAACAGAACCAGGGTGGCAGCTAAGGTCGCGTTGCTTTCCTGCCTCTCCGATGAACTGAAACATATCATAGGCAGCGAAACGACCAGGAGGGGCCTTCTGAGAGTGTTCGAGCTGTTCCAGCGGCCTGTACTCAATAGAAGACTGTTGTACGTGCTCCTGGAGGGAATCGTAGAGACCCTGTTCCCCCAGAACAACCTGGTCGACATCTTCCGGAAGCTGTATTCGGCGTCGCCGAGGGTGCACAACAGAAATATTCAGAAATCTTAATCTGTCTGCCGAAAAGCCTTGGACAAATCGGTGGAGTAGCTAGGGTGGGGGGGAGACCGTTCAGTGACCTTGAATGAGAAACGAATTCTGCGACGACTATAGGTGCGCTAATGAAAATTTCGGAAGGGATGAATGCTCAAGCGGAAGACAACTGAAACTATAGTGTACATTATTCTCAAGTATAATCCCGTTGCAATAGAACGGAGATCTAGACGAGGAATGGGGAACGGAGTCGTTTTTTTCAAACTGGGAACAAAATGAAAGTTACATTGAAAGGCTTTCTGAACATAATCTCGATTTCTATTGCTATGTATATTCGAGGTGAAATAAGTGCAGCAATTCAGTGGCCAAATAATAATAGTAATAATAATGATACTAATGATACTAATAGTAATAAAACATTTATACGCGCAAATTCGAGCACTTTAATCGAGTACAGTCAGTAAAGTAGACTCTTATTCGTATTCTGTAGAACGATGAAACTTGTCACGAATCTTTCCGCGCGATTACCTCTTTAGGGATACACACGTTCAAGGACATTCCAATCTGCATTTTAATTATGTACTTCACGCCACGATAGAGGGGAGAACACACACTTTTTACACGTGTACCGGGAGACCAATTTCCTCCGTCGTACCAGACTACTTAATTCGCAACAAAAAAGAAAGCAAAATAAATGATCTATGGACCGCGCAATTTCGGAACAATTAGAAAAGGGAGAAGCGCCTCTATTTATTTGAAATCGCATCGGAGAATCGACGGGTTTAATGTTTAATTTAATTCCCCTGTCGCCGGTGGATCGTGAGACGTCGACGATAGTGTAAAATTGTTTGTAAATGTCGTGCAATTGTATATATACATAACGTTATTTCTATCGTGTTGAAATGCCATATCTGTCACCGTTTACTTATTATTAAAGGAATTGTTTATAAACCGGCCTTACACTTACTCGCCCCCCGTTTCTTTCCCCGTCGTCGAACCTCCGTACATCTCGTGCATTATTCTCAGAAAGGTCAATCAGTTCGATCCTCCCCGTAATAATCGCGAGCGTTCCCGCATCACTGTGCCTCCAACACAGAAGCCGGAAGTTCCTCGGTCTTCACGGTCAACGGTCGCCAACGGAAAATCGTATCTCCCGAGCCGCGATGCTGAGGCCGGTTTAATTACCCCCAATCGATTAGCCGCGGCCACTAATAATAGCGGGCAACTTGTGTCGGGGAGGGGAAAGGAAAAAAGAGAGTGAGCAAAAACAAAAGGGACTATGCGTTACCGAAGGCCTGCTGCCGCGAAATTAGGGGGAGTACATTAGGTGAAAAGCCGTGGGGCGACGGGGTACAAGAGCATCGCCTCATACGGGGACATTTTGCTCCCGCAAAGAAGGGAAGAAAAAAGAAGGGAGGGTTCTCTGAGGGCTTTTAGCATCCGAAGTGGTGGGGGGGGGGGCACAGACCGGACTGGTCCCCTTTATCAAACCTTCGCGGGGACACGAATGCTAAGAGCCAGCCGAATTTCCTCTTCCATCCCCCGGAGGTGTCCATTCGGGGAAACTTCCAGATGTCACCTTACACCTTACACCCCCCACTCGAAAAAAACAAAAATTAACGCGGCACCTCTTCTAGCCAGGAATCTGCGGGAAGGTTCCGTGGACGGGAAAGAGTGCTCTCCATTGTCGCGAAAAGAATCGTCGGTAGTCGCGGCGTCTGGCGCTCACTTTCAGAAGGGGTTCCAGCCGCGGCGGACCCCCGGTTCTACGCAAAAGAAGAGGGGAGGGGGACGGGCGAGAGGGGGAATCGTAGCAGGGGCGTAGATGGCCGGGCAGCACACAACTACCGAACCGACGACGACGTGCTAACGGAAGAAAATCGATATGCATGATTCACGCACGCGAGAAGGACGCCTCGTGGGGAACACGTCGAGGGGGTTCGGGGAGGGGGCACGCGGAGGGGTGGACGTACGCACAGTGAAAGGCTGCGGAACGGTCAGGGGAGGGGAAGAGCGAGAACGGAGAGCCACTCTTCTCCCTTCGTGCTCCCTTTTGCCGCAAACTAAGGGGACGGAGAGAGCTGTATGCGCGATCACACACGTAATTCTATACAAACCGTACGAGGAGGGGTATTCTTACAATGCTACCCCCTCGGTCACTCGATCAGTCGTGTCCAGAGTCCCATGCTCGCTGCGAACCGTGCTTCCTCGTCGTAGTTCTCGCGTGTCCCCGAGTTTCCGTTTATTTCCGGCCCGCGTATTTATCTTCCCCCCACCCCCGCCCGTCGTTAAATCGTCTTAAGCGTGCTTCCTAACCTCCACGGAGTTTTTTTCCGCGTAGGGGGAGTTGGTCAGCGATGGTCCCGGGCCGGAGGGGCCCCGCGACGTCGAATCACGGGGGCTGACTTCGGTGCGCGACAGTCGACGGAACCGCGTTCGCGAGTACCATGGGTAATTCGACGTCCAGTGCGTGGCAGGGTGTTTGACGGTGTTTCGGGTGGCTCGCAGCATCCCGTGGGATAGCGGATCCAATGACAGGTAAAAAGAAGCGTCTCGTAGGGCCCCCTTTCGCGGTCCGCGTTGATCTGACCCCCGGTTTCTATGGGGCTCGATTTTGCAACGGTGACGTTGATTGTTAACGAAATTTCGTCTGTCCTTGGCTCGTTAATTAACAATTTTTGCCCGCGTTGTACTCTCGTGGACGTCGTCGCTGGCACAGTTTCACCCTCCCCTCCTAAGGGGGTCGCACGGGGATTTCGATGCGAGGGTCGCGGCGTCGCGAGGCGCCTAAAACGGCGTCGAGCACGGCGGGGTGCGCCGATGGAGCAACGGCCCTGGAAACCGCGTGCATCCGTCACGATTTCTTTTCACGCTTAATTCATGCCGCCACCGACACCGGGTCGGCGCGTAACGCAAGAGAATAAAATGAGAAAACGATGCCAGGCTGCGGTCAGCTGGGTCTGGTTCCGAAACGGGATACGCCTGGGAGTTAAAATAAACAAACAGTAATATGCCGCGGCCGATAGAAAAGCTGGTCGATCCGCTATCGATTCCAATCGCGATGCCGTGAAAGAAATTTCGTCCGACGCGATTCGATCGAGGGTGAGATACGAAGTTGGATCGATATCTCGAAAGGAACGCGATGGGTCGCTACTTATTGTGGGGGGCCCCCCCCCCCCCCCTCCATCTGTGCGGAGTGCCCGTTGGTCCATCATCGATCTCGATTAAAAGTATAAAGCATTTGCGTTCATAATGTACGATTCGATCGTTCGCCGTTCGCGTGAACGAAAGTTTGCCAACGGAAGTTTCCCCGGATATTCCGGCTCGTTTTCCGGCGTGGAATCGCAGAGTCGACGCCGTCGAAGGGGACGGCAGTCGTGGAAACACCTGCGCGCCACGGGGAAAAGTGTTTTCCACGAGCATCTGCCCGCGGTCTACTGGCCCATTTCCAGCTGCGTCTCCCCCCCCCCCTTCTTCTACCCCTGACGTCTGATTAATTTGAAATTGCTCGAAACCGTGCTCCCTAATGTCATCGGGGTCCCGGAGAAACCGCGATTATCGTTAGAGTCCGCCCTTGCACATCTGTCGTGCATCAGTCCCATAATGGACGGCCCATTTTCTTTCTTGTATCGCTTCCCGTTGAACCCCGTCGATCTTCCCCGTTGGGGAACGTGCCGCGGGCGTCGGCGTCGTTAGTGAAGTGTCCGAGGAGACACCCAGGCCACTGGTCTATCCTAGTTCTCGGAGACGCGAAGGTCGTCGCGCGTCGGGAAGCACCGGCGACAACGTTTCCCTGAAAAGAAACGGGGGGGGGAGGGGGAAGTGGCGTCGAGTTTCTCCCGTTCCAGCTGGAAACATTATTCCCCGTTGCACGGTCTTCCGATGGATTTCCAACACGGCAGAGCGTGCCGCGGAACGTTTAAGGAGCCGACGCCCGTGTTTTCCACGCGGAGATTCTAATCGAGTTGTCCGAGCGGGCGACAGGCGCGAAGGGGCCCGCTGACAGGAAGAGAGACGCTGGAAACGGAGAAACGGGGACCGGTTGAGAGTGTGCACGGGCGGTCACAATTTGCACCTAGAGGAGCACAGAGTGCACCGATATCTAGTATCCCGTCGTATTATTACGCTCGAGGGCGTTCGCAAGGGGGGACCGAGGCCCAGGGATGGCCGGCGGGTAGGTGTAGGCTTACTTTGGACTCTGGTGTGGGATTACCGTACTTATATTCAAGTCTAATATTAAGTTACCATTTTGCTTTACGGCAAGTGAACAGGCTGCCTGCATATAGGAAGCCATCCGAGCGCTCCTTGGGACAGTCTGGGTTAGGTCTGGGCCCACCTACGACACGTAAAGCCTCTCACGGGCCGCCAGGTCTCCGCCGACTTCCTCTCCTTGCCGCTGTTACAGGCGTCGAATCCGAGCCGGCCGGAGATTTGCCACGTTTTGGCAGCCCGATGGGCACACTGTGCGCTGGGACCGTTGGATATAGTGCAGGAAGTGACCGGTCCGTCGTCGTCGGTTTGCCGAGGTGCAGAAACGAGAAGAGGATAAATAAGAAGGCAGAGGTACTGACTTCTGTGCGTGCTGGGGTTTGTGCCGGACCTCCTAGCACCATTTGAAATCAGTACTACTCTTCTTAGCAATCTCCGCGAGCTGGACCCCATAACGGGACTTCCCCGGGTGAACAGGAAGGAACGGGCCCCGGACGGCGCTTTGGATGCGGTAATTGTGGTATACAAAAATATCGCCAGTCGTGCTCTTTTCTTTATCTCCGTATGTATCCTTTCTTTCTTTAGTCTCCTCCTCCTCCTCTTCGATACAATGTCCGTACAGTTACACGGGGGTGAACACGTGTACACGGGTTTGTGCGAATTGAACATTCGGTCTCACGCTTAATTCTACGCTCTTAATAAACACTCTCGTTTCTCTATAATTACACCGTACGCAATACAATATTTATAATCGTTTAGGCTAATAATTAATTCACGCACGAGTCGCCCCGTTTCTCGCTCGTTCCTCTCCTCTCCCCCTTGCCGCGCCGATGTCCACAAGATTTCCTTTTCTCTTTGCAGCGCGGCAATGGGCAGCGGAGGACGACAAACGGGTGGCCAGCGTTTAGCGAGGCAGTATGGAACATCGTATAATAAATAACTTCAGGCCCCTGGGGCCACGGTGATGGCATGATAAAAGAATACGCGTCTATATACACAATATGTCGAGTACAGGTGGTCACGATAGGCGCGAAAGAACACGATGCCTTGCGCATTTCATCTCCAATTAATTGGACGTCTGTCCAAGGGCACTTGGGTACTCTTTCATTCTGCTTTCCGCGCGGTCCAAGACGACGATGATGACGATGATGATGACAATAACAATAATAATAATAATATTAATAATAATAATATAATTAATAGTAGTAGAGTTCGTTGCTTGCGTATGATCCTTCCACGTATAATGTAAATCATTTCACGTTACTAATTAATTGGCGAACGAATTGCACACGGAACGTCGTGGCCTAGTGAACAATTTTCAGCGAAGGAACGGCAACGACCCGCGACGACCAGGGCTTCCGGTTAACTGTCCGGCAGTTAGGTGGAATCGTTGCTCCTGCCGGTCGCTTGCAGCCTCGTCCAGGTCTCCCCAAGGGCCTTGGCGAAGTGGTCGTCCACTGGTGGCACGGTAAACAGAACAATAAATGACATAATAATCGCAACAGCAACGTCGCGCGATCGTTAAGGAAAACGGCCTACCGCTAAGGCCCGCTTCCTTGTCGGTCGTCGTGGCGTTGAACACGGCCGCGTATTCCTCCAGGCCCAGGGACCGTTTGAAGTGCTCGTCTATCGCGGGGTCGCTCACGCCACCCACGGTTCTAACCCCCGTTCTCTGGCCCCCCGTTGCAGCCGACGGCGTGAGCGACGGGGTGGGCGTCACTGCCGTGTCCTCAATGGTTGTACCTGGTGGAACGACAATTTTCCCTTGTATTCACGCGTGCCGCAGAAAATCGGACAGAACAATAACAACAATAGCAGAGCGGGCCTCAATGCCGATTGGCGGGCCTGCTTCTTGGTCGCGCCGTGTAATACCTGGCCACGGGCAAGATTAACCGTGTGCTATTCAACGAGCACGCATCTGCGCGGCGTGCATCGCGCCCCATTGTCAGGGGGCCCAAAGCAGTCCGCCCCTGGGGCAAACAATGGCTGCCCTATTCCCCCTCCCCTCCCCCCGCTCCCCTCCCCAAGCGAAGCCAAGAACAACGAATTTGCAAGGAAGCTCACCGGGCTGCGGTGTGGTGGGCACGATCACGCTGGGCCTGCTGTGATGATGATGATGGACCCTGGCCGCGGACATATCCAGGGCCTCACTTTGGATGGGGTCTCTCCTACGCTCCTTCCGCCACGCGCTGCTCGGCTTCCGGTGGAGATTCGTCGCCTTTGGCCTCTCTTCTGTACAGTCGGGAAAGAACACCTTTTGCATGAGATGTTTGCGTTGTGTGTGTGTGTGTGTGTTTTTTGTGGGGTGGAAATAAGCAATTAAGTTTGCTGCTTCTCGCGGGTCCACGCTTGACAATTGTTCAAGGTTGTTTGTGTGCATGATTAAACGCAAGAAGTGCATGATTAAACGCTCGTTCACTGTTCTCTGTGGCATGTCGAACAGAAGAACGATTGATCGCCCGGAGATTGAAGATAATGGTCCGGGCTCGGAATTACTTTCTGTAAACTTTCGTACATGCCGAACGAATTTCTGTAGCGACGATGAAACCGGGGAGAGACGTTCGAAAAATGGGGGCAAGGTGTGACTGCGATGCCTACAGTTGAGAATCGATCGAGCAACCCTTGGAACGATCGAGAACGGGCGAACGAAAGGTAGACAGAAGGGAAGAGCGAGTGGAGGAACGAGTCTGGTTCCCAGGACGGGGCAGGAAGTGCCTAATAGCCGTGAGAGGATCGCCAGGAAGACGGTCAAACTGGTTTAAAGGCGAAGGATGAGCCGAGCAGCCGGGGAAAAAGATGAATGGACCCGGCTAATAGTTCCTTTCAATTAACACTAGAACTATTTGGGCATTATTCAGGCTACGACCACGACATTGTCATTCTGTCTCATTAAAACTCGCCACAAAACGCTACGATACCTATATACGCTAATCTGAAGGAAGCCATCTTGTTCTAGTGTGAAATATCTGGCCCAGCAATTCTTATTAATTAGCACAGAGATTCCTACCTCGCGACGTGAACGCAGGGAATTTTTTTTTACGACAAACTAGTTCCTATCAAATGAGATATTCCCATGGCGCGAGCAGAAGTTTCCCCGCTGCATTACCTCCCGGTTTGTGCACCGTTCGAAAGTTCTCCGCTGCGAGCCACGGTTGCCAGAGGCACCTTCTCCTCGCAGAGATCTCCATGCTTGCCCAAAACAGTCCTCGGGTGTCATGAACCCGGCTGACAGCCACTGGCGCCGACCTGTACCACCACGAACCACGGGGACTCCCCCGAACCGTTTCAGAGTCCTCGATAGAAATTCTGGGACGAGACACGACAATCCATCGTTACGAATTGATCCTGAACAATTGTAATTATCACTTTTGAGGGCCACTTCGGTCCACTGGTTCGAAAACAGACACCTCCGTCCTCGTTTAAAATGCAGGCCGAACGGTACGTCCTCTCCAAGAAAGGATCTTCTTCTCGCCGAAGAAAGCGGCTTCCATGATGTCCTGCGACCGCCTCGAGGAAAGCGTCGCGACGCGATCTATCCACGAGTTCGAATGGGCCCCGAACCGGGGACCGAGATCGCCGACTTTTACGAGCAGGATCCAAGTGAAAGACCCGCTGGATCCAGGAATTATCGCGTTCGGAGGACTCGACACGATCACTGTGACACGGTGTAACGAGGTTTTCTGCAAAGGTAGACTGAGAGAGACAGAGAGGTGTACGTGGTCGCGTTGAAAACAACCGTGGATTCGTGAATGCCCCTCTTACACGACTGTCTTAAGATTCATTCATTCATCCGCCTCGTCCCGTCGTTTGCCCCCTCCACAGGCAGTAGAGGCTTGCCTTTTACACATGCACATGGCCAGCACGCGAGCCTACGAGGAATGGCTATGTTTTTTTTTCCAGATGTACCCCTTTTGTCCGCGAGATTATTGGAAATACCGTGAAAATCCTACAGCCTCGAAATCCGTACGGTGATGGGTGTAACATTAAATTTTCCTCGCAAGGCCCCCCTGGTCCCACCCTTAATAAATTCAATGAAATCTTATTAATACGTTTGAATAATTCGTTTAATCGACTACTGCGCCCCGGAGACATACCTATGCGGTTGTCATGGATTTTGGTTCGAGAACCCGAAGAACAATAAACTTTATGAATTTCAAGCAAATCGGTTCGAAGCCATCGCTACTGCGTTGCACTGCTGTGAATATGTGCAGAGGACGCAAGCACCTTTGGCCAACTATCCTCCTTCCTCTCTAACCTTCTTTTTTCCCCCCAGCACAGGTAAGCAATCGATGCACATGTGCGTCCAATGCACGTGCACATCGCGTCATGTTTTGCGAGAAAAGTTCGTTCGATAAGAATCCTTGAATTGTGATCACCGGTTCTATGAAAGTGTTCGATTTCAAGCAATGTCGCGCTGCATAATAATTCACGGATTTCTTTCTATATCATTTCCGTGAAATCAAAATCGAGGGAACAATTATTCCTAACAATAAATGCGATACTCGAGAAGAAGCTTCTAGTTGTAAACGAAGCTCGCATTTAAAAACGTCTATAAAACTCCAGGCTTTAGGATCAATTGATTCGTCGACAGTCTATAATTACGATACTACGTACTATTGTTAAGCAAGATCAAGGTGGCAGGTTATCCTCGAGGGATAGTGAAGCATCGCTCAGGAATGTCAGGCATTTTAATAGCAAACGCAACCAGGCAATCACGCATCGTTATCACGCATTTGTCTTTAACGCATTTGTCTTGCTCGTTCCTCTAAAAAAAGCCGAGCTCAATAGAAATTGCATTTGATACGCCTGCGAGGCGAGCGGTAACTCACGCCACGAGGAATGCGCTGAAACGAAGAGAAATCTGCAAGGCAGACAGTAATACTTCCTCAGAATCTGAAGGAGGGACAAAGATTTTTCTTTCATCGATAATCGCATATCATTGTTATCCCCCGAGTTGCCCAATCGGGCCACCTTGACGATTTCAGAAAAATTGCAATCGACCAATCCGAACCGTACGAATTATCCCCTGATGCCATCTAGCCCCCACGTCGATAATCTGGCTCGCATTTTTTGGCGTACGAGAAAGTCACTAAACGCGCCATCGTTCGCCATGGGGAGCAACTACACGTGGTATTCGGAACAGGTTCGAGGCAAGGCATTCCATCACAACAAACCGCACACGGTAGAACCAGTCACACTCTCGAGAATCGGAGCTCGTTACGCCGTGCTGTCCACCACGATAGCAAGCACGATGATTTATGAAAATCATCGCCGTGAACGGCGCTGTCACGCTCCCGATTGCCCTCGAGAGTCGAAACTTTTCTCTAGCGCGTTACACTTCTGCGGCCACGCGTGATTCTTTGCGACCAAAAAATCACTAGCGGGCCCAGCGACAAGGATGGATGTCGATTTCGTTACAATTCCGAATTTCCGAAGGATTTTTGTATCAACTCGAAAGAGCGCAGCCAACGGCTTTCTCCTATCCTCTACTTGGCCCAACAAAGAATACAGAAAAGACGTATTATTTGCCAAGACGAACGAGCGCCTTATCGGCGACTCGATACCCGATAAGAACATCTGTCCTCGAAACCTCCGCTTCCTCTTCCTGCGCCCAGATATTTGCCCAGCCAACGGAACTGAAATATCCGTTGCCGATAAAAAAGGGAGATGCATGTTTCCAAGGAGCACGGGACAATGTAATAGAATGATTCAACGATTCCGTCACGGGGAGGCAGTTGTTTACGCTCAATTACGCGGACACGGTATTGCGAAAAACGGCACACTTTAGCCGGCAATCGTTTCGTGACAACGGTGTGAAGCAGCGTTGAACGCAGCCAGGAGTTAATACAGAAACGTAACGCTGTTTGCAATTGAAACGGATCGTCAGAGAGGGGACGTTCGACGGTCTTGGCAAAGGAGCGTGTTGGAGAAGCCGCAAAACCGACGAATCTAAAATAAACGGCGCACAATGTTATCTAATTCCCGGCGAAATTGGCATTTCGCAGGAATGCGAGCACGGAACGGCCTCCTCCGCCCTTCTTACATAAATCCGCCACCCGCCGACTAAACAAATTCCATCAATCAGTTCGACGAACCGTGATTAATCCTCCTTGTTCAAGGAAACAGACATCCGCGGGTATTCACATTACCGAATAAGAAAAATCGTGTTGCAAGGGTGTCGCAGCAACTACTACGAACAATGCCAGGGGAATCTGGTGTTCTCCACGAGCTACCCCGACAATTCCTTCGATTACCATGCGTCCCGTTCGAACGACCTCAGCATCAAACCACAGAGAACACGCGAACATTCTGAGAAGCCGGAGAGAACACTCGACCCCCGGACGATCCCGTGGAACACAACACTGGCAGCCACCAAACTGACCTTGCACCATGGTCGCCGCCCTGGAGAGGACGTCCAAGGCGCTCTCAACAGCGGACATCTCCCCTTTCCTCGAAGTCCTCGGGTGTGCTCCCCTCGGGCGCACCAGCTTCACCCTTGCTCGTTCCAACACGGGGGTGGTCCGCTTATCCTTACGTCAGGCCAAGCTCCCGGCGCTGGGGATGCAGCAGGTGTTCCGCGCCGATTGAAACGCCCGCGAGACGAACGCCGGAGACGTGCTCTCTGGGGACAGAAGTCGAAGTTAACTGTTTGGGGGCCTTCCCCGCGGCCGAAGCCAGCACAAATAAAGTAAAACGGGGATTAAAAAACGTGACATTGTCTGTGGAATGCGGACCCCTCCAGCCCGCAGACCGCCCACCCCTCGCCGCTTCGCGGGCCTCCACTCGATCCCACTCCACCCACCGTTAGCGTGCCGTCTAGCAATGGTTTTCAATTGCTCCCGAGCCACGCAAACGATGCACACCGAGATCAAACAATTTCGAACGGGGAGAATACTTCCGTCATAGGCGCGTTTAAGAGGCGGTCCTCGACGAGAATTTAATTTACGGGCAAATACAAGGCGGGGGGGCCGGTCTACGGTGTTTGTTGGAACACATTCGAACACGCGGGGAGTGGTTAAAGCCGTCATTAGCTAGCGTTCCCTCTCTCGCTACCGTATCGCGCCCCCTTGCTCTCTTTCCAAACTTCAACGCGGCCGGCGGCGTCGCAATTCCGTCCCAACTAACATAAACAATGTCCAGCGAATCGGGCATTCTCTCCACGATAAATCGTGGCCCCCCCCTGGCGAGGAATGCACGCTTGATAACGGCGCGGCGCATGTTCGATAAGGGGATCATCGCGGCGGCGATTCTGTTTTGTTTATGCGACCAGTTGTAACGCCGCTGGGCCCGAGTAAAAGGTGATCTCACAATTTGGATCGAATACCTCTATCCCCACCGCGCGGGCCGGACGCATACTCTCGCGAGCTTTTCCACGATTCTCCCCCGAACACGAATTTTCCCCGTTCGAATCGTTTCGTGCGAATCCACGAGCCGTTGCCCTCGACTGCAATCAATGCCCGCGTAAATAAATGGCGAACGATCTTGTACGTTTCGATGGAATTCGTCCGAAGCGATGAATCAACGAAACTCTGGACACCGTGCACACAACGATAACGCGTATACGACTAAGAATCGTGCACATTCCATCTCGGCGCTCGCGTGCACGCAATTATAACATTCCGATGGGCGTCGAGGCGCTGCTAAAAAAGAAGTAGAGGGGAAGAAAAGCGTAGGGAAAAAAATTCCAACGGCGAACGATTTACGAGTGACTTTTTTACCGATCAAGCGAACTAAACGTAACGTCTCCTGCCCCCCAGGGGGAGAGGAGGAGAGGGGCGAAGGGGAGGCGGCGGCGTGAATCGATAGAGGAATGCGGCGTAGCGTGAAGAAGAGGAGAAAAAAAAAAGGAACGAGCCACGCATTCCTCGAGGTAAATCGAAGTTTAAGGTGGCTCGCCCGCACCTTTCTGCAGCGTACTCACCGATGATACAGCGATGACAGGCCGGCGAATACACCATCAAACATCCGGCACAATGTCCGCTGGCATGTCGAGCCAACGCGCGGCACGTATTTTCATTGAAAACGATAGAAAATCTAATGGTATGTGCGGTCGGGCGCACACGGAACACAGGCTGTTTGACACACGAGAGCCTGCCTCGCTACCCCACTACTGGAACATTACGTTGGAATGCTCGGCATTCGCTTATAGTTCTCGCTATCTGCCGGAAAAATCGCAAACTATACCCGAGCGCGCGCGCCACAATATAAATTCGATTCGAGAGAGGGACAACAAACTTGTAGTCGTATGCGGCTCGGTTACTTTACTCGCCGCCTTCGTTTGCGCGTAGAATTAACGTTCTGAAAGGGAATTCTTCCTTGGGCGAGTCGTTTGGAATGATATTTAATATCGTTAGGTGGGATTAAATAGGATAATGGGGAAACGTAGGATTTCAATGATGTACGCATACGTGTAAATGGGAAATGAAAAGAATTATCTGCACTCCTGATGCTTATCATGCGATCGTGTGTTTTTATTCGACGATAATTAACGTTAAAAAATCTTAAAGCGCGTTCACTTCGATGTTCGTATAAAAATTCTACGCAGGATAACTATATCCGTAACGAAACGAGTTCCAGGCTTATATACTGTGATGTTATGACATATATCGATATGTCATGCGTCAATGGTAGAATAAAATACTGTCATAAAACGACTGCAATTAATTAGTATGGATACGAGAGATCCATGCGGGGTACAGTTTGATTTCTTTCGCGCGTTAAAATACAATTGTAGATGGATATCCTCGTGTACTTTCACGTGCAGGATAAAAGTAGGTACGTGCTTAAGATATCACATTTGTTTCATCTTCATCGTCTTCGTCATCGTCGCTCATGTTGTCCAGCGCATAGCAAAGCTGAAACATGTTCCGCGCGAATAATAAGACAACTGTGAGTCGACGGAGTTACAAAATAACGTTAGGCCGTATAGTACCTCGTCCAAATCGGGTCTTTTAAGTATCTGCTCCAGTCCCGATAATTTTTCCAAATAATTCGGCACATTGCACGCGTCCAGAACAAAAGATAAGCCTCTATTTTTATATTCCGTGATAACGGGCACAGAACAGGCCGTGCAGGACGTGAATCTGTGAGTAATCGTCAACTGGGTGTCGTAATTCCACAGGGACCCTCGTATCGTGTGTGGAACACATCCCAACAGCCCTACCAATTCTTTATCACTTGGACTAATATTGTCCCTGCTATTGCCCACCAATGCTTCCGCCTCCACGCTGCAAATTGTTCGTCCATTAGAACCTCGTACATATATTTATCCGCAGAAAAGAAAAATGCAATACTCTATACCCTTGAGGATGCTGCAGCAAAGCCACCAACAATTCGACCGCCAATCCTGCTGCGATCTGCGACAAGCCTGGCCTACTGACTGTACACTGTTGATCCAGTGTTCTGTCTGTCTGGGACTGCAAAGTATCCGTCAGCAAGAGCTCTGATAATTTGTTAAATATTTCCTTCCTGTCATACGTACGTTTCCTGGCTGAGTGACGTCGTTGCAAAAATAGCAACCGAGATCTATGCCGCTAGGATTCTTCGCCTCCAGGTCCGGGGAAACGGGGGCAGTGAAGTTTCTTGTGCCATGCCTCTGTACAGTGTAGGAATCGAATCCGAGGGCCGCATTGATAGCTATTTTATTCCTAGCGGCGCACATGACCGTCGGCAACCATCTCGCTTCCCGCGAGTCCAATAAAAGAAATACCACGTCGCTCTTCTCCACCAGCTCCTCCAATTTCTCCAGCGATTGCTCAGTCGACTGGAGCATGCTCTCGCCGACAACGTGGCCGGGCATCGGAACGTGGAGGACCACACCTTTTGCATTCTACGTGTTCGGTAATGTTAATGCAACGGAAGCCTTTACGAAATACCTGTTATCCGTGTGCACTCACTATGGTGGGTCTGATGTTGAGCAAAGCGTCTCTGGCCGCGTACGCCTTGCACTTGTGCTTCACAGCGTCTTCGTGACAGTAAAGGCTTTGCCTCACTGTGTTGCTGTGAGACACGTTCGAACTGTCGACGAACGTTATATTGTTCACTCCCCAACCTAGTAACACTCTGGCCACGGAGCATCCCAATGTTCCTGCCCCGAGCAAGAGGCATCTGAGAGTGCTGATCTTCTCTAGATCCAAGTCTGGGACCAGGCGCCACTTCATTAGCTTCAGGTTCAGGTTGATGGCCCTGTCCGACAACCTGACGGAATGAATTCAAATGAACTGCGTTTAACACATACTTGATATACAATTTCTTTGTATATGGAAATTACTTGGCCGGATCCATGGCGTCGGACAAATCTGCTACGGTGGGGCCAAGCTTATCGTTCGAGTTGGTCTCCCAACCAACCAAAGCGCTGTCGAACAAAGTGCTCAACGCTGTTGCTTCGTTCTCATACTCCTTGGCGTAGAGCTTCAAGACAAGGCTCTTCTGCGCCTTGTTTCCCCGTACAGATATGAATCGGAGAGTTTGCGAGAAATAATACGCTGTACAGTGCCAACACAGTAGGCATAATAAATTGCGCAACGGCCAGCCAGGTTCAGAGCTTGTCGAGGGATCGTAGAATGCGAAATATACTCTGCTGCACTTCTAAGGAAATAAATAAATAAATATAAGACGATTGTGCGATCGGTTGGCACTTGAAGTGTAGCTTTCGGTACCCCCGATTCCTGTCCACTGCGTCCGTTAATTGCTTCCACTCCTGTCGCCAGATCGACGACGCTCATCTCGTCCTCCTCGGATATTAAAACGCTGAAGTAATTCCTCGACCTGGCGTCCAGTGCCAAGAATCCCTCGCACAACTCCTCGGCGTGATTGACCGAGAACTCCTCGACCATAGATTTCGGGGATTCGTGGTAATACATCTCCGGCAACATCAACGGCGTAGGACGAGCGACCCAGTAGTAAAATTTGTACTTCTTCAGGTCCGAATAAGACAGTACCAAAAATAGGGACAGCTTCCACGGATTCTGGAGTATCGAGCCGTCCTTGATACCGTTTACGATATCTCTTCCCATGGTATCGATAAACTTTCCAGGATCGGTTTGTCGGAATGCCTCGAAAGTATTCGTGTTGATCATTCGCCCGTAGCAAACAACGGACGAGCCGCTGTTAAACGTCTCCGGGTCTCTAAAAATTACCTACGTGGAGTTAATTCTCATTGGCACTCGCAGCGGTGGGGAAACTATCTGTAACGGTGGGATCGCCTCACGGATAGAAACTTACTCGTTGAAGGCGGTGAAGTCCAACACCAACGGATTGGTGTTGTCCTCGTTTAACGACTGGAGGCTGTAGGTCCCGCACAAGTTGATCACCGCCTTCTCGTCCAACTTGAGTTTGTCAATCTTCAGTTCGGCGAATTTCGCCCAGAACGTGCAATCCGCCGCCGTCCTCAGCTTAGTGAATTTCACGAAGCCCGACATTTCGGGGCTTTCTGTGAACGATATATGGTGCAGTGAAATAAGTATGCCTCCGGTGCGATAACAACAACAACACTTACGAGTGTGCGCTGGAAATTCCGAAGCCGCGAACGCCGGATCCGCTTATCTGTCGGAGCCGTACAGAGGCCGATCTACGATCGTCGATAACGATTGAACGGGCCAGACCGGGCAGCAATAATTCATAGCATCGAGGAAACAGTCGTCGCACGATCCCCGAATTGTGTTCTACTGAAATTCCACGTGCACGCATGCGCGTGTCGGCGAGAATTAAATGGAATTGCGGCAGCCCGTTTCGAAATCCACCAGCAACGCACTCCGCTTTCACTTCGGCTTGGCTTAACACTAGAACCACCGATACGCTTTGGTATTATTCAGATAGCGTACGCTAGGCAGATTGTAAACACGAAAGTCGTTGAATGGACATTAACTACAGATATATATATTAATATAACTATATATTAATAATTCTAAAGCAAGGAATCTGAAGCAAATCATTTTCACCACCTTGCTAGTTCTAGTGTTAAACACCTCGTGCGAAAATTAGCATAATTGTGACGATAATCGTCGCGTATAAACATTGCTATAATAAATTGATTTTATTTGAGTAGAAGGAAAGTTTCACGAATTGCCACGGTGGTTTTTCCGTGGAAAAGTTAAATCTTTTTAACTCTATTGCAACCCAGTATGCATAGTTTCCTGTTTATTTAATTCATTTTATTTCCGTTAAATCAAAAAGCGTGATTCTTTTTACGTCGATTCGGGTCGAATAAATTCGATCGAGTAAATAAATAAAAACGGCGGGCGTGTAGCCCTGTCGGTTTTATCGCGGATAAAAATCAAAGAATTTTCCTCGGTACGGCACTGCGTGTGACGTCACAAAGGCAGTATGGCCGGACAGCATCGGCTGTCTGCACTGTAACGCTAAGGAAAGACTTTCGCGGGGGTTCGACGGGACATTTAACAGCGAATATGTCGGATTACTTAAGGTCCCCCTTGGGCTACTTAAACGGTGCCGCGAACACCAATGAATACGTCGGACAAATATTGGAAATTAACGATGTAAAGTTACGCGTGACCAGGCTACTAGCCGAGGGTGAGTCCTCTGTCAATACATCCACCACCTCACTGCCACCGTGATTTCATTTAAGTGAAATACCCCTTCGTTACGATTACCCTTGGCCGTTCGGGGAGCAATTTCTATTTTCGATCGTATCGCCTTTGGACAGTGCAGAAGGAATTGCTGTCGTTGCGCCAACATTTCGAACGGGCTCCATCCTCTTGACATGTGTCAAATGTATTTTGACACGCATCTATATAGATTGTCGCGGATCAGATATTCCTGTGTCGCATGGACCGACGGGCGAAATATAACCGGTTGTTTTTATTTAGAACGCTTCGACGCAGTACTTGCTGCGGCTGCTTGCAATATATAATGTTTATTGTAAAATCTCGTTCCGCTGCTTTGCATACTTCTGTTCAACCCAATTCATTGCGTCGATAATAATTGTTGCGGCGGCAGTGAGATGATTCGGGCTTCTTTGATTCGCTTGTGAATGTAAATGTTTGGGCGATACACGTTGAATAATTTTACCAACAGGTGGATGGGCGTTGGTGTACGCGGTCGAGGACATAAGCACGGGGAAAGAGTACGCGCTGAAGGTATCGAGAAATAAGATCCGTTCCTGAATATGCTATGAGGGACGGCGAAAAATTGGTTCTAACGTGACGTTTACTTTCAGAGGCTCCTAGCGTTCGACCAGGACGCCAACACGATAATCAGACAGGAGATATTGACTTTGAAAAGGCTATCGGGCCATCCGAACATAATCGAGTATTTGCACGGTCAGTGCACGGAGCGCGAGGATCGCAAAGGCTGCGAATATTTATTACTGACAGAATTGTGCCCCGGAGGCACGGTGGCGGATGTACTTAGGAGCCTGTCGACGAATTCCCTAAGCCTTGCCCAGATCTGTAAGCTTGCCTACCAGGCGACGCGAGCTGTGCACCACATGCACAGCCTTCAACCCGAGCCTCTGATACACAGGGACATAAAGCTGGAGAATTTCCTAATCGGAAGCGACGGTTTGGTGAAGCTCTGCGATTTCGGCAGCGTTACCAACCAGCAGATCTTGCCAGACCCCACATGGAACGCTCAGAAGCGTGGTATGCTAGAAGATCAGATGGCTAAATACACCACACCCATGTACAGGGCCCCAGAAATGTGGGACACTTGGAACAATGAACCTATAGGTCCCCCGGTCGACTGTTGGGCCCTCGGTTGTATAATATACGCACTGATAACATTAAGGCACCCGTTCCCAGAGGGTACATAACTCGACAAGTAACAATAATTTTAATCGTTCCCAGAAAGCATGCACTGAAATGAAGCCCCCGACTCTATTTGCAGGGAACAAGCTCGCAATATTGAACAGCAAATATCCGCCGCTTCCACCGAACCCGAAATTGTCCTGCCTCCACGAGATAGCGAAGGGATGCCTGAATGTGTCGCCGATACAAAGACTGACCACGTCCATGATCCTCGAACGTCTGGCGGCCATAGCAGAGTCGAACAACTTCGATCCCCGAGAACCCCCGAACGTGGAAGTCGCGGCGAAAACTCCACCGCCGCACAGACCTTGCCCGCCCTCTAACACGCATACTCCGCCGCCCAGGCCGTCGCCCCCCGCGACCGCGCCACCTCCAAGACCCGTGCCACCTCCAAGACCCGTGCCAGCTCAGACAGCAGTGGCGAAGGTCCCAGCAGCTCAAACGACTGGCCTATTTAGCTCGTTAAAGGGCGGCGCCGACAGCATTCTGCGGAACATAAAGGACACCTCGAGCAAGGTGATGCACTCCATGCAGCAGAGCATGGCCAGGACTGAATTAGACGCCAGTTACTTAACGTCCAGACTACTGGTTATGCCGTATCCCGCCGACGGCTTGGAGTCTGCGTACAGGGCCAACCACGTCCAGGACGTGAAGGCGTTTCTACAGGCTCGACACCCACCCCCCGCCCGTATACAGCTGTACAATCTATCTCGTGGAAGGCCAAACGTGGCCAGGCTCCCCGGCAGGCACATCGACTGCTCCTTTGCTTATGCCTCGGCCGATTCTAATGCCCCTCTGCTGTCGGCCCTGTACCAGATCTGCCAGGACATCTATCGCTACCTGAACGCCGACTTCAGTCACGTTGTGGTGCTGTATTGTAACGTGAGTATCGCGTGCCCATGCGAGAAGGGGGAAATCATTGTAACACGACTGTTCCCCATTTCAGGATGGTCTCAGAGCGAGCGCAACGGTCGCCTGCACCCTGCTCATCTATGCCAGGGCGTTCACCACGCCGGAGGAGGCAATCGCGATGTTCACGACCAGACGGCAGCCGCCGCAATTGCAGCCCTCGGAATTGCGCAGCATTCAGTACATGAGCTTCCTGAGCACCGGCGTGCAGCCGCACACAAAGCCACTGGCTCTTCGCTCCCTAGTAATTAAACCTGTTCCCCTTTTCACCAGGGCGAAAGACGGCAGCAGGCCCTACATTGATATTTATAGCAACGGTGCTTTAGTGTTCTCCACTAAGCGGCCAGAATACGAGGACATGAGACTGTTTGGTATGATGGAGACTAAGGCCACGCTGGCGTTGGGCAACGCCACGGTCAGGGGCGACGTTACCGTCGTCATTTACCACGCGAGGCAGCAACTGGGCCGCATTATCGGGATCAAGATCGCTTCTGTTCACTTTCATACCGGTTACATACCACTGACTGAGCCCGCTCTAAAGTTTAAGAAGAGTGATCTGGACGACGCGTCTGAGATCGCTGGAAAGTTCAGGGTCACACTGAACTTCATGGTGGGGGAGGAAAATTCGAAGTTGGCCAGGGTACCGGCGCCCTGGGAGGCTGAACCCTGCATGAAATTGGAGCCCGACCCGCTGTTCGGCTCTACGTTGGAAATGGAGGAGACGATGCAGAGCTTCTGGATTGAAAGGACGGCAGAGGTAAGTGAGGAAATTGTTTTTCCTTTCGTTTTTTGAAGGTACCAAATGTCGAACATTTCCTGTTGAACGATAGACTCGAAAGGAGCCGAGCATCACGTCAGGAAGCGAAACTCCGAGCAACGTACAGGAAGAGACGCCTCAGCCGGTGGAAGAGGCGGATGAAGAAACGGACGCAGAAACGAAACTAGAAGAAGCAGATCTCTTGAATTTAAGTATGCCCGAACCCAGTACCTTAAATACTCCGCAGCCCGCAGTGAATCCGGGATTAGATATTTTTTCTAGCTCTAGTCAGAAGGAAAGTGATCTCCTGGGAGGTTTCGGTGTTTTTACCCAAGGAGAAACGAAAAACACCAGCGGCGATCAGGCCCGAAGCGACCTGCTGTTGGGCCACGATCAGCCGGCCAGAAACGATAATAGCAATTTGAACGATTTATTCTTCAACCAAAACGAACCGACGAACAAGCAGGGCGTGAACGATTTGTTCGATCTGTTCGGCGGGAGTACAGCCGCGAGCAATTTGTTAGGCGGCATACAGAATTCTAAGCCCAACAACGCGAATCCTCCGATTGTCGAGGAGAACCTGCCGCGAAACTCCAGCGTCCCGAATTTCGCAGCGCAGAGCAAAGACCCGTTTGCGAATTTGGCCGGGTCTCTAGGAGCCGGCTTGAACTCCAGCTGGAATGGAACACCGAGGAACTCAAATACTCCGCAATCGGCTAGCCCTGCTCCAGCCAGCACACCTATACACTCGAGTCCCAGTACGCACAGAAACACGACCAACGACGCCAATAATACGGCGGACAGTAACGCATCGGCCAATAAAACAGGCAAGTCAAGCGGTGACGCGTTCGAGGATCTGCTTGGCAGCCAGGGATACAATTTCTTCAGCTCGAGGAAAACCGAGAAGGATAATCCAAAGACAATAAATCAAATGAGGAAAGTGGAGGCTGCGAAAACTATGGATCCCGATCGGATGAAGATCGCAGAATGGACAGAGGGGAAGAAGGGCAATCTGAGGGCACTGCTTTGTTCCTTGCACACGGTCCTGTGGCCTGAGGCTGACAGGTGGCAACGGTGCGAGATGCATCAGTTAGTCTCTGCTGGGGACGTGAAGAAGGCTTACAGGAAAGCCTGTCTGGCTGTACATCCGGACAAGGTATTCTATCGCTTACAAAATATCGGTTTTTAAATACAATGATTCTGTACGATGAACGGTCATATATTGAGCTGGTGATTTTCACAGCAAGCGGGGACGGCCAATGAAAACATAGCAAAGCTGATCTTTATGGAACTGAACAACGCTTGGAGCACATTCGAGAACGACGCGTCGCAACAAAATTTATTTAGCTAATTCCGATGACTGTTAAAACACTTGTTATGTCCACGATTTAAGGTAGTTCCTAGCGGAAAAGAGAGACCCGAGAATATTAATACTACTATCATTATTATTAAATGTAAGATAACTCTCCGTGTTACATTCCAGCTAATGTTATCTTAGCTGTAGCGAGGCAAAAACAGAAAAGCGAGTAACGATTATTATAATAGCGATTGGCGAACCTTCGATGCTGCATTTGACGATGAAAATAAAAGCCAAACCGTGTATACAATACATCTTTATTGTATGAAAAAGAAAGAAAGGAAACAGCCATGTCAGATCACTTAAAGAACGAAACTCTATTAAGCATACCGAGACATCACATGTATATGTATATAAGGCAAATGTAAATTAAGGAAGATTCCAAATATATAAAGATATTTTCCGGCCAGCAATTCTCTTAAACCACAAATCTCCCTATAAAACATAGCACAATTCAACGATTAATATTTCCCCCTACATTCTGTTCTCCGAGTTGGCCCAAAATTAAAGGACCGCCGCGTCCGATCGATTAACCATTATATTTTTGTTTTCATCTTTTGGAGCAGCGTCGAAAAACCGAAACAAGAACACGAGTCTTGTCGTTCTGTGTCTCGTGGCCTACGGTGGCGCACACCAACGGTACGTGCGTGTGGTGTAACACATATCTGCGCCGAGGGTGGCATGTATATCGTAGGGGTGAAATTTAAAGGGAGGGGCTGCTCGAAAATGGCTGTTATGCACTGGGTAGGACGTCTAGAAGAGGGCAAGTGACGGTTCATCCCTGTCTTCCACACTGACCAATTGACATTATTTTACGACAATTGATACGGTTACCTAATCGATAGGTATTATGTGGCGGCTAAGAAGCAATCTTCGTGCACTTCTACACCCACCCCCGGATCTGCGACATATGATCCGCCTCGGGAAAAGGTAAACTTCTACCCACGATTTAACAGTTCGGTTTAACAGTTAACAGTCCAGAAATTCAGTGGCCTCTCTTCGCACGATATTCGCATTTCGTTTCGTGCCCTCCGATAAAATTAATTCCGATCCATTCTGGGGAGAAACGACAGAGTACAGAGCGATTGCGATCGTTCCGAGGTAAAAGTGTAAAGATACAAATATTAGAGGCATAGCGATGCTTGCGCTTTGCAAGTGTCAACAATGCGGAGAGCAATCTGCGATACGTTCCAAAAAATCAAGAGCCATAACTCGAAATACGTAATTACACCCGACCAATCGTGAGCGGCCGTATGCTATACTAATGCTGCGTTTAAATTATTGCAGATCAGAGCCCCGTACAAACGATGCGAGTGAGGAGAGCTAAGTGAAGTAAGAACCAGCAACGAGGCGAAAGGCAGAAAAGATGTTCGTCCATCCCTGGAGAGTTCTGTTCCTCTTTATCTTGGGAACGTCCCTCTGCCTCTGCTCTACGGATCCCGCAAGATCCGTACGAGCTTTGAAGGGACGGTATCGGACATCTTACGCGGCTTGGCGAGTCGTGATGTGCCTGACCCAGCCGCAGGGCTCCCTGAAGGCGGACGTGCAAAAGTCATGGGAGAAGGCGAGGCTGGAATCATCCCACGCGGACATGAACGTGTCCTTCATCGAGGCCCCGCCGAAAACGGACGCTCTGTCGTACCCTTTGTCGTTGTTGAACAAATTTTGCAACGAGATAAAAGGGGGGAAAACCGTGCTGAGCGTAATCATCGGCGGTGGATCCACGGCCAAGTTCCTCGTTACAGCCGCTGCTTCCCTGAACATCCCGACACTGTGGCTGCCGTTCACTCACGAGGACTTTCTCCGCCAGGTCTGCTATAAGTTTCGTTCAACCACGGCCACTCGGTTCGGCCGTGAAATAAAGTTCCCACGGGATTCATTCGACGGCTGTTTTTCAGGGGAACCTCGCGCAATTCGAAAGTCGTATTGGCTCCAGCACGAAAGAGGTCGGGGCAGCGGCGGCTGCGTTAATGCACAGGGCGAACTGGCATGCGTTTACTCTTCTCATAGACACCACGCTCCTCCCGATGTCTCACCTGCTGCACGCCAATCAGACGACCCTGACGCCGCGAAAGATCGTACACCTTCCGACGAACGACAAGACCCTGAGGACGAGACTGAGGAGGGTCGCCGAGGAGGGTGGAAGCGGCGGAGTGATAGTAATGGGTTGCGACTTGAGTAACGCACGCAGGATACTAGCTGTCGCAGCAAAATACGAAATGCTGGAAGGGAGGTTCCTTTGGCTCTGGCTGGACTTGAAGTCGGAACTGAGGCCCAACGAATCTAATATAATCAGCTCGCATATTTTGCACGGCTCCAGGTCGTCCATAGCGACGAACGAGAACCTCTCGCCCGCGGAGGGTACGAATCGTAACGCGAAGCTCGTCGCCGAGAATCATTTGTCAATGAACTCCTTGCCGAGCTTGGCGAACGACATACACAGATCGCAGGAGTACAGATGGAGGAGCGAGAGGTCGATAAATAAACGGGAGGAGAAGGGCTTTCATTCGGACGACGACGACGACGAGGAGATTAGGGTAATGGACAAGGAATTGAACTCGAAGGACATCATGCCTGTCGGCATGCTCGCATTGAGACCGTCAGGGATAAAACTGATGGGGAGCGATAGCATTCTGTCGAGAATGATCAGGGAGACCTCGCAGGTCTTGGACGAGATGTTCCTGGACGTGAAACCGATGCTGAATCGTATGGGCGATCCTCAGTTGGAAGATAACTTTGTACCGGAGTGTTTCCCCAAGAGCGACTCCAAGTTTCTGCTGAGCAAGACGAGGCTCAACGTCTCGAGAACCCTGACCCAAAAGCTGAGGCAGTTCGTGAGCCAGTTCTCCAGAGACAAGGCGAAGTTCCAATTGCTAAACTTGCAGGCCATAAGGTACTCGGGGAATAAAACCGAACTGAGGTACGTTTAAAAAATATAGCATCCGCTCTCGATAGATGTAACTTGTATAATAAACCCTGCGTAAATTTTGGTCAAACAGGTGGACCAAAGTGGGCATGGTCAAGGGTGGAAAAGAGGTTCATCTGGACACGATAATCTGGCCGGGCGGTGGGATCGTGCCAGCCTATCTGGAGCAGGGCGGGGACAAAATCGGCATGCCCATGTACCGTATCGTGACGGCCCTGGCTTCGCCTTTCGCCATGGTGACCAATTTGCAAGAAGGTCTCTGCTTGCGGGGACTGTTCTGCCGTCAGGGAAACACCTTGATGTGCTGCTACGGTTTAAGCGTGGACCTGCTGTCTCTGGTGTCTCAGGAACTGGGCTTTCGATTCGACTTATACCTGGTGAAAGATGGCCTCTTCGGCAAGAGGAACGGCAGCAGCGGCACGTGGAATGGAATAATAGGGGAGCTGGTGTCCGGTCGAGCGCAGCTTGCCTTTGCGCCTCTCAGTGTTTCCGCTCACAGAGCGAAAGTGATCGAATTCACCACGCCGTACTTCTTCAGTGGTGTGAGCTTCCTCACCGCTGCGAAGCTGAAGTCTGAGATATCGTTGTTCGCGTTTTTGTTTCCATTCAGCACCGAGCTGTGGATAGTGGTGTTTACGTCGTTGAACTTAACCGCAATCGCCGTGGCGCTGTACGAATGGCTCAGCCCGTTCGGATTGAACCCTTGGGGGAGGCAGCGCAGCAAAAACTTCTCCATAGCCTCCGCTTTGTGGGTGATGTGGGGTCTGCTTTGCGGACACTTGGTTGCGTTCAAGGCGCCCAAGTCCTGGCCTAACAAGTTTCTTATTAACATTTGGGGCGGTTTCTCTGTTATCTTTGTGGCCTCCTACACAGCGAACATCGCTGCGCTCATTGCTGGACGGTTCTTTCACCCTGCAGTTGGCAATTATCATGACGTGAGTAGAATCTGGAAATTCCAACGGTTCTCCCCTATGGGACGCAATTTTTGTAAACGTTTCGCTATGAGAGGGTTAACTTTGAACGATTCTTGCGGCGCAGTTGCTGTTGCAAAAAGTGGGCACACCGAGGGCATCTGCGGCAGAGTATTACGTACAGAAGGCGAACATTCAACTGTGGTCCCACATGGCCAGATACTCCTTGTCGAGCGTGGTGGATGGCGTGGAGAGGCTGAGGAACGGTAGTCTAGACATACTGATAGCAGACACACCTATTCTGGATTATTATCGAGGGATAGACGATGGCTGTCGATTGCAAAAAATTGGTGACAGCATAACCGAGGACACCTACGCTGTTGCTCTAACCAAGGGCCACCCTTTGAAAGAAAGTATATCGAAAGTTATAGCGAATTACTCGAGCACCGGACTGCTCGACATCCTGCAGGAAAAATGGTAAGCTAGTTTCGTGCGGAGTCGATTTTCCAACAATATAAATTGAAAACAATTTTATAGGTATGGTGGGTTGCCCTGCATCAGAAGCAGAGAAGGTATGGACACCGGTCCGGAATACGAACGAGCAGACCAACCCAGACCCTTGGGTGTGGCCTCTGTGGCAGGCGTGTTCTGTCTTCTAGGAATGGGTGTTTTGCTCGGAACAATCATTCTAGCTGGGGAACACTTGTTCTACAAGTACACGTTGCCCAGACTGAGACACAGACCGGCGGACTCGATATGGCGCAGCCCCAACGTGATGTTCTTCTCGCAAAAACTGTACAGATTTATTAATTGCGTGGAGCTGGTGTCGCCGCACCACGCAGCCAGGGAATTGGTCCACACGGTGCGACAGGGGCAGATCGCCTCGCTGTTTCAAAAAAGCGTCAAACGAGTAAGTAGCTTTTCGATTCCCTGAGAGTAACAATGCTCTGCATGTATCTACGAGGTGACCATGTTCCAGAAGGAACACGAACAGCGTCGTCGGCGTAAAAGTAAAGCGCAGTTCTTCGAGATGATCCAGGAGATTCGAAGGTGAGCGGAAGAGATTCGAAAAGCGGGGTATCCTAACTGAATAGAGCAGCTCTGCTAAGTATTCTATGTTCTATCCGCAGAGTGCAGCAGGAGGAGAAGATAGAGACTGTGTCGGAAGAGCAGGCGAAGATGACCACGTTCAAGAAAGAAGAGAAGCCAGTGAAGGGAAGGGAACGAAGTAGGAGCAAGAGCCCCCTCATGCCCCGTAGTCCAAAGAGATCGGAGAAGAGCAGAAGCTCGATCAATCTATCCAGCTCCAGGCTGGGCTTATCACCGATAAGCCTGGAGGCTCCCATGAAACCCAGGGAGTTCACTCTGAGCAGTAACAATCTCAGGGCGAGAAGCCCTTTAGAAACAGTGGGTCGTCGTCTGAGCCACGGGGACGGTGGTTCGCCACCTCCTCGTCTGGGCTCGCATTTCGGGGGCAGCGCAACGCTGCGACCCCTGGCCCCCACGAAGAGCGACGCAACCGGAAGTGCGCCGCCAACAATTAAAGCAGACGCCGGCGGTGGCGGTGCACCGACCCCCAGGTACTCCAGGAGTCCTGCGAAACGGGGACAATCGTTCCCAGTGTTCGCCACCCTGAGGCCGCCGCATTCTTCCGGCCACCAGATGTCCAAGAGTCCCCTCCTGTCACCGAACAATGAGCTGACCACCGCTATAGGGCGGAAACTGTCACGGGAATGGGGCTCCGGAACGATAGACATCACCAGGTCGTCGGAGGCGGTGGCCGGCGGCTCCACGTACACGCTGAACCAAGAGATGACGCTGTCCCTGGAACGACCGGGCCACGAAAAAATTCAGGACGATCCACTGCCAATAAAGAAGCCAATCCGAAGAGCGAGGAGCCACGAGAACAGGGACACGAAAATAGCGGATCAACCGTCGCCAAGATTTACTGCTCAGCAGCCTGTGGTGGGAGGACGATCGGTAAGCGAACGAACGAAAAAGCAATTAGAGTCAGAACTGAAGGCGATTTTAAGTGCCAGGGCTCATCACCGCGATCTGCATCCCCCTTGATAGAGGGCTATCGATTTCACATAATCTCAGCAAAAAGAGAAAAACAGAGGGCGTCCTTGAAAGCGTTAAGAGGCTTGGAGGATCGCTGCCTCTGAGGGGCTATGATTGATTTAAGCAATATCAGATTAATAGGTCAATTTGTAGAGGAAATCAAACAGAGTGTAAAATATGTATATATACATATATACACGTGTGTGTATATGTATGTATATGTATATTAACGTAGGACACAGTGGCTCTGTATGGGGTAATTAAAAACGAATGCGGGGGATTCTGTGCTGGCGGGGTACGGGGGAAGTCTCTTTGTCTGTTGATGTTGTTACGTACATTGATAAAATATGATTAGAGTATGTTGATTAAAGAAAATGGTGAAGAAAATGGTAAAAAAAAAAAGTGCTATAAAAAAAAAACACATTTTAGTAGAGATTGTCTTAACGAGTAGTGACTTAAACGAGTAATTAAAGTATTTTCTTGTTGGTATTTTAACTCTACAGGGGCCGTCGGTCTTGGGCGGGTCTCCCCGCTATTAATTATCGTAAAATATAATATCGGAGGAAGATCGTACACTGCCGTATTTCTCAACATCATGTCGACACTACGAACGGAGATACGAATTGTACTTGTATTAAATGATTCGTGAAAGTTGGGAAACACTGGTCTACAGAATTTCGCTGACGATGAGTCGCATACTGCCATACCTTTGATAATTCTCTTTGCATAGGGGAGGGGTGGAGGGGGGGGAGGGAGACACGCTCAAAGTACTCTCGGCGTAGAATGACCACTAACTAAAAAAAAATGATGAAAAATCAGTGAAAAAAAAAGTACATTATCCTATTAAATTATCTCGTAAAAAATGAAAAGAAAAAAAAAAAAACAGCGAATAGTAAAGGGATATTAAAAGGCGGAAAGATCTTAATCGGATGAGCCCACTTTTTTACTGATCAGCGAACGCAAGCGTGATCGTTTGCACACATGTATTATTATTAATCATTACTGCTCGCAATTTCATTCGGTGATAGTGGAATGTGAACCGTGCAGTACACTTCTATCGGTTTTTAGATAAACGGGGAGAGATTTATGCAGGAAGTGCACGCACACATCGACAGGCATAATAGGAATTGAATATGTACATACATATACCACGTTATCGATGTTCTTTTCTCTCTCGATTATTTTTCTCTTACTCTCTGTCCTATCTCCGATCAGATTAAAAGTGGAAAAAAGGGAACTCTCGCCTTCGAGTTCGATCCTGCTGTGTCTGACTTATTAGATTATTAGCACGAGTGTGTGGGACTAAATTAATTTAAAATAAATTGATGAGCGAGGCCTTAGGAGTAGTCGATCCGCCCAATTCTTTACTTATGGATATAGCGTCTATCGTATTACCAAGCAATTCGCTATACAATCATGTAATTACATATAGGGACGTAGCGATTTAGTTTCATAGTTTCGCGTTAGGTACCTGTATCTGGAATTCCCGAAAGTCTAATCAAGTGAGGAACTCTCACGAATGTATGTTAGATCCCTAAATTAATTAATGTGTTCCAATTATTCAACCTATGCTTGAGATTTGATATAAGTTTGTCGGTTAGTTCGTTAGCTATATTCTATTCGGTCGTTCGCACCTTTTCGCGAGCAGCAAACATGATTTGCGTGCACACCTTTCCAGCGAATTATTACTGAAGAGAAAAGAGCAGATGCAGGAAATAATCAAAATACATCATTGGGGGGGGCCAGTTTAGCGTCACCCGAGCCTAACTAAATCAAAGATAGACTTATCAATTAAGTAGTTATAATATTCTTTCGTAAGCGGGTTCTGCCAGTAATTTAGTTCAGTAGTGATTCTGTATTCTTTTCCCTGACTCGTTTCAGTATGCACAGAAATGCAGAAATTGAAAGAAATCTGTCTTTTGAAAGTTCTTGTACATACATGTCTTCTACTCTAGATACCTGAAGAGACATTATTGCACTGAATTAAAGGTCGAGCCCCCTACTTCATTGTGCGCCAACAAGAGCCTGTACACCTGTACATCACACGGAAAGATCAGAACAAAGTTTGTCTGTACTTCCGTCTTCGCGATTCAGTTAGGAAGAAAGACTAAAAATGCAATAATTACGAAGAATGAATCGGCCTACTTAGCCGTAAGAAAAAATTCGAAATATAATATTGCCCCTCGGTTGAATTACGCGCAAACTTCCGAATCTTTCATTTCTGTTTTCTTTCCAATCCCATAAATAAGCCGACATCACAAAGTGTTCTCATTCACGAAATTACAAAATTCTAATTAAAGGGACAAATGAATACGTACTAAAAGACCTGCCATTACATCACGGACATTAATCTAAACTAATGTTCTGCAGTTCAGTTCTCTAGGATTAAACTAGCGTTTATAGTATCACTAGCATTGTATTAGCGATAATACATTAACTCCATGTTCAATGGCAATAAGATTATTCTACACTACGAGACACTGCCACAGTTTCCAACTATTATCGCATTGATTTCAAAGTCCTGCCAGATAATGTTATTATCGCACTAAAAATCTTGTCATGTATCGAACTACATTGTTCAACAACACTTCTGAGAACCTTCAAAAATTCCTTGATAAAGGTCAAACTAAGAAATTGTATGCTGCGGAGGAGTCGACAAGAAAGTGTACTGTTACCTGCTTAGGCTCGCAAATAAAATATCTGAACTCGTCACTCGACTATGAGAACATTTCTAACGTAGAGCATAAAGTATTAACGGGTAAGAAACAAATCGCCTGGAACTTGTTCATCGAATTCAATGCATTACAAATGTCTCAATTCACGTAACAAGGTTCCCCACCATCTGTGAGGTTTATTTTTTCAACGACACACCGTGGAGATCCATCGGCGTGTCCCTGAACCGAGTTCGAAGGGCACTTAAAGGTTGCTCAAGTTACAAGGCGAAACTTGCTTAACATCGAACTCGTACATTTCAATCGACACGCATGGACTAATCATTAATCAAAAGGATGTCTAAGATTTAGTGGACACTGGAACCCAATGATTCTTTGCCACCTGCGTTGCATTCAAGTCGCACGGACCGTAACACCCGCGTCACCTGTGCAACTTGAATGGAACACGTCGGCAAATACTAGAGCAGCACAAAATGTAGCGAACCACACAAAACTAGCTGTAACAACGATAACGGGAGTAATCTGTTATCGCGGTGACTTGTTGGCGTACGGTATTAGGTTAGGTTCCTCGCAACCTACCTCGTCTCTCTTGTTACGCCTACTATTATACTGTTATTGTTGAAAACTCCATAATTAATAAGAAATAAATATATTGTCTCAAAATAAACGCGACACGGCTCCCCCTCATTTTTCCTAACCTCAAAAAGCCCGAGAGTTACGATCGACGCAACCTAACCTCCGCATCGGAAACATAACTTTCAATACGCAAACGTTCCCTGCGACCTATTCCCTCTGCTTGGTCTAACGAACAAATTTCTCCAATCAACGGGGAAAGAGAAATTGGTCTGGCAGAGAAGAAGGGAAACAGCAACGGACGCCACTAAACACGCCATCGATATCGGAGTACGGGGATTAGAAGTGATCGCACGCATTTCGCTCGGAGGTGCACGAGACAGTCTCGGTCGTGGAATAACGAGACGTGGACAGGTACGTGCTCGCGGAGCGAGCCGAGTAAGCGAGGGAAGTGCAAGTCATCCGCGTCATCTACGATCACGAGTGCTGTTTCATGGTCGTACTTTCGCCCGTGTTTGTCCTGCGCGCGGCCACAAGTGAACCAGAGGCGTGCTATTGTTGCTGATCATCTCGGGACGGCTGGGGGCTCGCGATTGTGCTTGATATGTAAAGTACAATTCGGTCGTTCCATTCGGGCGGATTCGACGCGCATTAACGCACGTCCTCTTCGCCGTTTCTCCACCCTCTTGCCGCGCGGATTCTCGCGTAAACAAATAGGCGGAACTACCGTCTGCCCGCGTACATCTCTGCCATGGGCGAATTGTTGCAGTCCTCGCGTTCCAACGTTCACTGGGCATAGATCGGTGTTGAGGGCGGTGTTGGTCCCGACGGTGATGCGCCAGGCGTAGGGAAGTTGCTTGCCGAGGGTGGCCCGCGTGTACGTTACATCGGATGCCCGCCTGGGTGCAACGGCGAAACTGTCAGTGTGCAGGATCTCGAGTAAGCACGTGCGTATGGTAATTCCACGTTTCGACGCGAGCCAGCAGCAAACGTCGCGTTCATCCATGAATTGAACGTCGATCGGGATCGATTCGAATTATGATGGTGTCATCGTGCCCCTTCTTCACCCACTGTTAATTTATTCTTGCGTCCGAAGGAAGTTGTCAGGACTGCGAATCGCCCCTTTTCCTTCGTCCCGTTCGCGTTTCCTTTGGACTTTTGAGCTTCGATCATTCCGGTGAGTAGCAAGTCATTTTTGAATGAGCACGGTTCGTTCTGGGCGGTTCGTTGGATTGATCGTGTGGATTGGTTGGCCAGGTCAGTTTAATGGACGAAGAAGATGGTCGCACGAAGAAAGAAGCTCGTGGCAGCTTCCACTCCGACGATCAGACATCCGGCTCGTCGTTCATGACAGAGAGCGAAAGCCTAGGGGCCACGGAGAAGCATGGGGACCTCGGGGACATGACCTTCTACATGACCAATTACATTAAGGACGCGATGAAGATGATGTTCATCATGCGCAGCCATCATATGCTGACCGACGTTGTTCTGGAAGTGGGTTCGGAACTGTTCTACGCCCACAAGGTGATTTTGGCAGCCGCCAGTCCGTACTTCAAGGTAAGTCGAGCGTAGACTGAGTGTAGTAGAGAACGCGCTAAGCTGTTTTGAATGTTGCAGGCCATGTTTACGGGAGGCTTGAAAGAATCCGAGATGTCCAGGGTGAAACTGCAAGGCGTTTGCCCGACGACTATGGCCCGCCTGATGTATTTCATGTACACCGGGCAAATAAGAGTGACGGAGATTACAGTGTGTTCGCTTTTATCTGCGGCGACGATGTTTCAGGTAATACAGAGATAAGCGCAGCATTGAAGAAAGTAATAAAGCGTAGCAGACCATTTTATGTATTCGTTATCTTTACGGCGCAGGTCAGCAATGTGATAGACGCGTGCTGCGTCTTCCTGGAAAGGCAACTGGACCCAACCAATGCTATAGGGATAGCAAACTTCGCCGAGCAGCACGGCTGCCAGAATTTGTATCAGAAGGCGAATCAGTTTATTGTACAGCATTTCAGTCAGATATGCCAGGAGGAAGAGTTTCTGCAATTATCGGCCATCCAGTTAATCTCGCTGGTGAGGAAAGACGAACTGAACGTACAAGAGGAGAGGGAAGTGTACACGGCTGTATTGAAATGGGTGAAATACAACGAGGAGGCGAGGGGGCCGAAAATGGAGCACATACTGCACGCGGTGAGATGCCAGTATCTGACGCCGAATTTCCTGAGGGAACAGATGAAGAACTGCGACGTTCTGAAGAAGGTGCCCGCGTGCAGGGAGTACCTGGCGAAGATCTTCAAAGACCTGACGCTGCACAAGAAGCCGGTGGTGAAAGAGAGAACACCGAACACGCGCCGGGTAATATACATAGCGGGGGGATTTTTGAAACATTCCCTCGACGTCCTAGAGGGGTACAACGTGGACGAGAAGACGTGGTCCCAGCACGCCAAGCTGGTTGTCCCCAGGTCGGGATTAGGCGGGGCATTCCTTAAAGGGATGTTTTACGCGGTCGGTGGGAGGAACAATTCGCCGGAGAGCAGGTGGGTACATTGAAATTGAACACGGCGCCGCGTTGAACGCAAAATTAGAGGCTCACACGAATTCGCAGGTACGATAGCGATTGGGTGGACAGGTACAATCCTGTGACCGATCAGTGGAGGGCTTGCAGCCCCATGTCTGTACCGAGGAATAGAGTGGGGGTGGCTGTGATGGATGGATTGTTGTACGCTGTTGGAGGAAGCGCTGGCGCAGAGTACCACAACAGCGTGGAGTGTTACGATCCTGAGCACGATTCCTGGACGAACGTGAAACCGATGCACGTGAAGAGATTGGGAGTCGGGGTATCTGTGGTTAATAGGTATGATAAAAAGAATCCCACGAAACAATGTAATCGAACGATGCTGAACGTAGTTACGATGTTTTCAATATATTTCGTTATCGCGACAGATTGCTCTACGCCATTGGCGGTTTCGACGGAACAAACCGACTGAACTCTGTGGAGTGCTATCATCCGGAGAATGACGATTGGACAATGGTCTCCTCTATGAATTGCAGTAGATCGGGGGCCGGGGTGGCATGTCTTGGACAGTTCATATACGTCGTGGGGGGATACGACGGGACCAGACAATTGAATTCTGTCGAGAGATACGATACAGAGAGAAATACGTGGGAGCAAGTGAGCAGCGTCTCTATCGCACGCAGTGCATTGAGTGTGACCGTACTGGACGGCAAATTGTACGCTATGGGTAAGTGTAATGGGGTTCCGTTTCAAACAGCGCTATAGTACGCTCGGAAATGTATGCCTGATCGTGTGATATCTCTAGGAGGCTATGACGGAGAGCACTTTTTAAATATAGTGGAGATCTACGATCCCGGCGAAGACGTGTGGGAGCAGGGAGTGCCCATGACTTCGGGAAGGTCGGGTCACGCGAGTGCAGTGTCCTATCATCAGTGTCCCCTGCACTGCGACCACCTGGACCATAATATATCCTTAGAGAAGCCGCCGTCGTGATACATGTAATACGCTGGGAGATAATTTAGACATTATTAGCCTGGGTGAACGAGTGCAAACGGCGGACAGTTAGTAAAACAGTAATGGAGTCACAGACTGATAATTATGTATTTTCTCGAGTTCCGGAATAAGACTAGTTCCTGAGGTCGGACACTTCGACATTCTGTAATTTTATCCCCGAGGGGACCACGAATTACTTCCATTGAAAAATAGCGTGTATAACTTTATGAAACTTTAGGGATCTTTAACAATGTAAATATATACATATAAGTTGTAAGATTATTTTTATAAAATCTTTGCTACTCGAACCGCTGTACAATTGTAATATACCGCAAGAATAATGATATCGCGTGCGTATCGTATACTTAAAATGTAATTGATCGAGCGCTATTGTTAATTAATTATGCACCCCTACCCCGAGACGAAATTTACCGAAAGACTTGCATTATGTGAAATCAAAGATACTAAAGCTTAGCGAAAGCGTTCTTTTTTCTACCCCTCTCCAGTCCAAGAGTCCTTCCAGCGCACTGTAGCAAAATTGCCTATACTGCCCGCTAATATATACTTCGAAAACGTACGTGGGAGGAAAAAAACTGGTTCTGTTGTCAAGATGGACCACACTAATCGATATTTTCGAAAGTGTTGGAACGTGGACACTCCTGCCATCGAAAACTCCTTTTAAATCCAATAGAACACGAACGTTAACTCTCCAATCGTAATCGGCATATCATCGCGCAAACGTCCCGCAGATGAATATATATCTTCGTATAGCTGAAACGTACAGTGCCTACCTGTTTCTTACGGTGGTTCTGGCTATGGTGGTCAGGTTATAAATATAATGATCATTCGAGAGGAATCGTCCGTACGACAAGGATAGACGAGTACCATGAACACGACCAATTTCTCCACGGTAAATCCCACCAACCGTGAATCAACGAAAACTCCGGGGGCCATGTGAAGCTGGAAAAGTTACCACAATGAAATCTGTGTACAAATTGTTCCTCCTGTGCCTTATCTTCGTTGCCCTGATAATACTGCTCAATCTGACCAATTTCTCCAACAAAATATACGATGCGCCCACCAAAGAAGCCACCGTACTATCAAGCAACGGGAGGAGAGCTCGTCCATCCCCTGTGATTGGGGAGGTGACGATATGCGTGGTGGTCTGCGGGGACAGAGTGGACGAGGCGTTGACAATGCTCAAGTCCGCCCTGGTCTTCGCCAGCAGATCGCTGCAGTTCATCATACTGGCGGAGGTCAATTTGATCCCAGCCTTCAGCGAAAAGCTGGCGGAGTGGAAGCTTCTGTCGAACAGGACCTTCGATTTCGTCGTCAAGCCCATCACGTTCCCCGAGGGCAGCGACGCTGCTATGTGGAAGAAATTGTTCAAGCCGTGCGCGGCTCAACGATTATTCCTACCAGTAATTATTATCTGTAACATTGGAGTCGATTAGCAACCGCTGTCGAGTGTGCAAACAATCAAATGTATTTTATATATTTCAGACAGTATTGAACAACACAGACGCCGTTCTGTACGTCGACACGGACACGTTGTTCCTAGCACCGCCGGAGAAAGTCTGGGACGAGTTCAAGAAGATGAACCCGAAGCAATTGGCGGCCCTAAGCCCGGAGCACGAGGATCCGAACACGGGATGGTACAACAGATTCGCCAAGCATCCGTATTACGGGAAGCTTGGCGTCAATTCTGGAGTGATGTTGATGAACTTGACAAGAATGAGGGAATTCCGATGGACCGAGTATGTGATACCTATCCACAAGGAGTACAAGCTGAAGATAACGTGGGGCGATCAAGACATAATTAATATTATATTCCATTATCACCCCGAGAAGCTGTACGTCTACTCTTGTAGATACAATTACAGGCCCGATCATTGCATGTACATGCCCGTGTGCACCAAGGCGGAGAAGGAAGGCGCCCTGGTCCTGCACGGCTCCAGGGGCACCTTTCATTCGCAGAAACAGCCGCCTTTCAAGGCGATTTACAAGGCCATGGAGGAGTATCAA
The DNA here is from genome assembly GCA_907165295.1 of Nomada fabriciana. Classification (NCBI taxonomy): domain Eukaryota; kingdom Metazoa; phylum Arthropoda; class Insecta; order Hymenoptera; family Apidae; genus Nomada; species Nomada fabriciana. Next base: position 7,056,258 of record OU015699.1, on the reverse strand, counting down.
TTGAACACGGATCCTTACGATTATTTATTGGTGCCAATGAGGAACTATCTAGCTTTGGAGCATAAATCGAATTGCGGCAAAGTGTGGAAAGTATTTATTATACAGCCCGAATTACACTTGGGACAGCAATGATGTGGATTTCGTTTGTATAGCACATCCTTGTCGCCCGCTATCGAATCTCTATAGAATGTTCCATAGCTATCATAATGTTCCCGTAGAGCGTTCTCATTTTGTTTATCAACAATCCTTGCGCTGTGATCGAGAGAATCATGCTGTTATATTACTAGTTAAGGCGACATATTTCGACAATACTCGTAAGTCTCTAGAATTCTTGTACTACTTAAAACATCGATTTATATTTGTTGCTATATTGTTACACGAGAGGTATACGGTTTTGACAAATTTTTACACCTCCGCCGATGGCAGGGACGACGATTTTATATACACGGCTAGAATTATTTTATTATTCCATATGTTGTTTGTGATACATTTCTTACTTTTACGGAATAAAACGAATCGATTGTTCGAAATGAACGCTTGTTGCAATTCTATACCCCCCTGACTCTCTACGTCTATAGCATAAGAGGAGGGGGCCGTCAGCGTTGAAAGGGTTCCCCATAAGGGACCCGCAGTACGAAGATACGCTCCTGTGGGTCACCATCCGCTCGTGAAATATCATTTTTCCTCCGAACGTGCGGCAAACGTTGCGACCGCAGTTGGACAATAATTTAACCTACTTGGAAGAAACCAACGACCATATGAAACCTCCAAAGTGAGAGGGAGAGGGGACATGGGATCGAGGATCCATGATGAAGCGCGGAGATCGCGTGGCAAGTGAATTAACACGCTGATAACAATCGCACGGGCGTGAATAGAGGCGATAAGCACGGTTTGCCGACCAGTGAAAAGTCAACCGAGAAACGATACACGTCGGGCGATGAGGAATCGCAGTTTTCCGTTCTGAGTCCACATTGTGCCTGGCACAATAACTTCTCTACTAGCGGAGGACAGGTAAGAGAAGGCAGCCAACGATCTATTCCGATCTTTCGTGGGAATGGGACACGGACGGGGGTGCTCGTTTTCACGTCGAACGTGTAACGGAACGCACAGGACAGTCGGATGAAATTAATCACTGCGTGAGAACTGTAACATATTTCCATAATCGCACCAGGTCCCCAGTGGTTCTCCCGCTTTGTATGCAAACACGTAACGCAGTTCTGGGTCTCTCGTTATTTTCGTTGCTGGTCGCCTCGCTGAAATTCGACTTACGAAATTCGTGAGTCTCCGATCGTCACGCTGACGGAAAGTGCAACGATACCGACTACGAGAACGGTCGCGTCACCGTGTTACGAAATTTCGTAGCAGTGAAATGTTTTCTTTCGTACATTCGACCTGTCATCATTCCTTTGTATGCCATTGTCTGTCTCACCTCGGGGATAAAGTTTCATTATACTTTAGCTCGCCTCTCCGATCCCTTCAAATCGTTTCCACGTCTCCGCGGCGTATCCTGCGATCCCTGAAAACAGATTGGTGGTCAATCAGGTGCAACTTATTTATTGCCAACCGCACGCGAGGATACAGAAAACTAGCATACTCTAATAAGATTCGAAAGGTTTAAAGTCGATAATTAACAGTTCGCTGGTAAAAGCAATAAGAAAGCAAACGATTTCTGTTCTGTAGAGATAAGCATGCCGCTGTTCAAAGCGCGTGCCGCCCCCAAATTGGCGATCTCGGAGAAGGAGAAAGTCTTGAACGGCGGGCCACATCCGATTAATCATAATCAGCAGAATGGCGAGGATAACGAGGAAGAGAACGCCGAGGTTGCCCGCGGCCAGCAGCAGAACGGTGAACAGGAACAAAGACGATCCTCGAGGGTCTCCAGGCCACCTCTGGTCTTCCATTGTCAACTGGCACACGGAAGTCCTACCGGATTGATATCTGGCTTCAGCAATGTGCGGGAGCTTTATCAAAAAATCGCGGAATGCTACGATCTATCAATGGAGGAAGTAAGTTTCCCATTGTCTAGCGTTCGGTTGAAATAATTTATCGGGAGCCTTGTGTCGCTAATCCTGGAGATGATTGTTCCGCCCGATATGCTGTCTCAAGAGCATTCGCCCATTGTGTAACACGGTTCCATTTAAGCACAGTGGAACGTCGAACAAGACGGAGACAACGATCTACGGCATATGTATCTCTTTTTATCGGTTCGAATCGCAGCGATAAAAAATTCCACCGCTGACGAAGCAGCACGAACATGTATTTAGATTTAGGGAATTATCAAATTATTTGCCAGCGGTGTTCTCCGTGGGGAGGACGCCCCGGATACCGGAAACATCGGTTACGGGCCATGGCCCCCGGCCAACCGGGGCCACCTGTAGTTTTCCGTGTAATAACAGGTAGTAAAAGGCCGCTGGCATAACATTTACCGACCAAAGTGCGTACGCAGTGGCTCGTTTAGAACGGGGACAGTATCGAACCAGCTTCCGTAACATTTGAGAAACCGCGGTGAAAGTAGACGGGCTGCTAATCGTGCTCGAGACGTTTTAATCTCGGAGATTTCTTTGGCCGATAGGAAACTATTTTCGCGTCGGCCTTCGATTGCTTGTCGCCGTGCTCGTTGGTCGAAATCCATGTTGGCGACGATCTTGTTGACAACGGCGGGGGAATTGATCACGGCCAGGCGATAGGAGATCGACAGATCTGAAATGAGGAACACCGTGTGAAATAATTGCATAACATTATCTAATATTGTCTGTTTCAGATACTCTTCTGCACCCTGAACACTCACAAGATCGAGATGAGCGAGCTGCTGGGCAGCCAGATCGGCGTGGGGGACTTTATATTCGCGCATAAAAAAGGTGAATTATAAATTGTCATAGTTATTTCGACGGGGTCGATATTTTATTGTTGAATTGCAATAGGCAGGCCCAAGGAGATAGAGCTGGTGAAAACTGACGACGCCCTGGGATTGACTATTACCGACAACGGCGCAGGCTACGCCTTCATAAAACGGATCAAAGACGGCTCGATAATAAACAGGGTACAAGTGATCGAGGTTGGAGATCATTTAGAAAAGATTAACTCGACCAGCCTGATCGGCAAGCGTCATTTCGAGGTAGCCAAGATATTGAAAGAAATTCCTAAAGGTGCCACGTTTACTCTGAGACTGGTGGAACCACTGAAAAATGGTTTCGCCAATATTGGTCCCAGGGGCGACATCAAGAAAGGGAAGAAGTCGGGCTACGGGACTGGAAAAGAAACTCTTAGGTTTAAGGCCGACGGGAGTGCTCAGATTATAGAAAAGGTCGGTGATCATTTAACGAAAGAGGGATTATATGATTCGACGCAATTAATTCGCTCGATTAACAGGTGGACGATGCAGCCACCATAGGCATAGAGAAAATCAACGTGATTCTCGAGAGCTTCATGGGTATCTACGACACAGAATTAGGTATACACAATGATGATTCGATATTGACGCAAATGTATCAGAAGCATTGCTTGACATCTTCATTTTAAAACAGCCACACAGATCTGGGAGCTTGCAGAGGACAAGGGCAACAGCATCGACTTCGCAGAAGCGATAGATAATTCCGATTTGGAAGCTTTCGGATTCACCGATGACTTCGTCATCGAATTATGGGGTGCGGTTACTGACGCCAGAGCTGGCAGGCATCGATGATACTAATTAGCATCGCAATTAATTGGAACCGAGCGAGACAAAATTGGCGAGCTTGAAAAGCTTGCGCTGCAGAAATGCGGCAGAGGAATAATCAAATTGTAAATTATTTGTAGAAGTTGGCGTTTAGAATTTGTATCAATTTCTATCACAAATTTATATATATATATATTTAAAATTAAGAATAAATGCATTTAAAAGAATCGTCTCAACAATTCAATATTCGCATGACCCCCAGAAATATCTCGAGATAGCTCGAGGCAATTTGTTTACCGCGAAAGATAAGGCAACGATATATTAAAAACAAGTCGGAAATAGACAAACAAGTGTTCTGAATGGACGAATAAATAATTTTACTTTTTTACTATACGAAAGCTATTACGTGCAACGAAATTCTTTTTGGTCCTTGATAATTCTATTTCGATAATTACTTCTCGTTCTCGAGAGTCCCGGTTTTCCCGTAATGAGCGAACTTTTAATCTTGGCACACTTTATCGCTCGAACCAATAGGAATCGACCGGCACAGCCAGAGAACCTGTTATCAGTAGCCCGTATCAAATATACTGCTGACTAAACGTGTGCTGCACCATTCTTTAACCTGCAGGCAGAGTAATCCCGACAGGAAAAAAAATGGTGTTTGGCCTGAGCAGAGCCAGCTGTATATTCCTCCGTGCTAGCACGGCCTCCAGGAATAATTACAAAAATTTCAAACTATCAAGGGTACGTGACATTAACACCGGCGGAAAATGCCGGCCGACCTGAGCGTAGATTTTAAATTGTCATTAAATGTCAAAAGCTGCGTTTCATTCGTGATTCAATAATTAATACTACAGACTCTAATTTGCAAACAACTCTCAGTCGTTTGTTAAACATTTGTCACGCCGACACACTCCTGCGCATTAAGTACCAGTGAAATAAAACTTCCTTCCGCCAGATATGCTCTGCAAGCTTTTCCATAAAAACCGGCGTCCCCGAACCAGAGGAGGAGGGCCCAAAGTTAACGCCACCAGTGGGAGACGGAAAAGTGTTCAACAGCGTAGAGGAAGCTATCGGGGACATGCCGGACGGGGCTAAACTCTTGGTTGGTGGATTTGGGCTATGCGGCATACCCGAAAACTTAATCGCCGCCGTGTTGAAAAGAGGTTCCAAAGATTTAACTGTTGTTTCGAATAATGCAGGGGTCGAAGACTTCGGATTGGGTATCCTTTTAAAGGAACGCAGGATTAAAAGAATGATCGCCTCGTATGTTGGCGAGAATCCTGAGTTCGAGAAACAATATCTCAGTGGTAAACTTGAGGTCGAACTAACTCCGCAGGTAGATATCACAGTATTAGCGTTCCTCTTTTACTATTGGTTGGAATATTTCTTTCTTAGACTGTGCTTGACGTTTAAAGGGGACCCTAGCGGAGCGTGTTCGAGCAGGGGGTGCTGGAATACCAGCTTTCTATACACCCACTGCATTCGGCACAATAATACAAGAGGGCAACGTAATTGTGAAGTACGACGAGAATGCGAACGCAGAAATATCCGCGGAGCCAAGAAACGTGGCGCAGTTCGGCGGAAGGAATTATGTTATGGAGACTGCGATAAATGGAGATTTCGCTCTGGTAAAAGCTTGGAAAGCAGACAAGGCGGGGAATCTGGTGTTTAGGAAGTCGGCTAGAAATTTCAATCCAGTTATGTGCAAAGCGGCAAAGATAGCTATTGCCGAAGTGGAGGAAATCGTGGAGACCGGGGAATTGGACCCCGACCAGGTCCATTTGCCTGGGATCTTTGTGGACAGGATTGTCAAAGGTGCTTCGTACGAAAAACGAATGGAGGTTTGTACCGGTTCGCGCGCAGAAATATTATTCTTGCAACGATAAAAGTGATAAGAAATTGTGATTGAATTAGAAACGATACACCAAGCAAAATATGAAGCCGAAGAAAGTGACGCCGGCAAGTAAAGCGAGGGACAGAATAATCAGACGTGCTGCCCTTGAATTTCAAGACGGAATGTATGGTGAGGTATTTAAGTGCGAGAGAATAATCCATGATGTTAGAGTGGTCAAATTTTAATTCTACATATTTACACAGCCAATCTGGGAATCGGCATACCCATGCTGGCCTGCAACTACGTTCCCAGAAACGTGAAAGTGATATTGCAGTCTGAAAATGGCATTCTCGGTTTGGGACCTTTCCCAGACGACTCGGAAGTAGACCCAGACTTGATAAACGCTGGAAAAGAAACAGTGACAGTTCTTCCGGGGGCCTCCTTCTTCAGCAGCGACGACAGTTTCGCCATGATTCGCGGGTGCTTAATAAAATTCGTGAATATTAAATGCAAGATCAACGGAAGACAATAAAATTAATTGTTCTCAGGGGTCACATTAATTTGACCATGCTGGGAGGCATGCAGGTGTCCGAGACCGGAGACTTGGCTAACTGGATGATCCCAGGGACTATGGTGAAGGGAATGGGAGGCGCTATGGATCTAGTTTCGGCAGCCAGCACAAGAGTTGTGGTCACCATGGAGCATAAAGCGAGAGACGGAAGTCCAAAGATTTTGAAAAATTGTACCCTGCCAGTCACAGGTAATTCTTTGCCTAGTTTCACCTCGATCCACTCGATAGCAAGCAACTAATCTTTCCATCAAATTGACCAGCTGTAACTTGATTTCCACGTTACTCTTGGTTTTCAGGCCGGCAATGCGTAGACTTAATAATTACGGACATGGCAGTGTTCGACGTGGTCCAAGGCGAAGGATTAAAATTAATCGAGATCGCCCCTAACGTCGACATCAGTGAAATCGTAAGTTCCACAGGCTGTGAATTCTCAGTGGCGGACGATCTGAAGGAAATGGGCCAAGTGAACATCGAGGACTGTCAATAGAGACTATATTCCCTGACTGTAAAATTACTTATCCCTAAATACTGTAAATCCTATTCATAATTCTAGCATAAGTGCTATCTTCTCAAACACCACGACACTTTGGGTATAAAAAGCATAATATTATTTTGTAATATATATATATACAATAAATTACTCTCTAAATTTGGCTTTCACTCTTGCCGGAAGTGGCAACAGATACAGAACGCTGTTCAGTATACTAAGCCCAACGGCGAACGCGAGCGAGATCAATAAATTTAAATCGACGTTCAACACTTCAGAGATGTTTTCTCCCTCGCGTGTGAAACGTTCTATGAGATACGATCTCCCGTCTGGGTACCTGCACAGCTCGGGTACACCGGGACAGGTGAAACTCTCGTTGTAATGCAAATTCAAGAAAGCGGGCACGTCGATGGCCAATTGGTTCAGAGCCAACGAGGCGTATCTGGCAGGCAACGCGGTCGAGACCGCAGCCAGCCAGTAAGGCAGGCCCTTCAGGCTTCTGATCGCGCCAGACGCAACTACCAGAGACACCAGGGTCGCGTACAGGACCGTTATTGCACCTGTGATGGGCCTGCCAACCACCATGAGCACCGCAACAGTGACTTGCTCAGCTGCCACGTAACTGGCCCACAGTACGCCGCAACCGTAGGCCCAGGTGGACAAGTCTAGTTCCAAAGTGGGCGCCAGAATGCCCACGGTAATCATGGTGGAGATGAAACTCAGCGGCAAGTTTAGCAACGCGTAGGCTGTTAGGAACATTGCGCCGCCATAGAGGCCCTCCCTTTTTTCTTGGTAATATCGGGCCCTGTATCCTGGAACTGTGTGTGCAACGATGGTTAAAATAGTTTCGTTCCTCGCCCCTAGCTCGGTTTATCCTCGGGAACTTACAGAGGAGCGCGGTGCACGCAATTCCAGCAACGTAGAACAGGGTCAACACGTTGAACACCAGGCCCCCCGTCTGTAGAAAGATCCTGGATTGCACGGGGGCCGAATGCGAATATAGAATGCTCATCAGGGCGACCGAGAATGGGAGCAACAGGAGCCTGGCAGCAAAGTGGCCCAGGCCAGATTTGTTGAAGGCAAACGTTGTTGCCATGCCTCTCCTGAAATTGCGACCGTTACGCCAATGGAACTTTTGCTTTCGAAAAGTGAAGCACAATTACAATTACGCTGCAACGTACAAATAGAGGGCGAAAAGCGTGGAGAAGCATCCTGGTTTGATACCACGGCCCAAACCCTTGTGCATAATTCCCAGGGGCGTGTCCTTCACGTTGGGGGGCACTTGGGGCGCCTCTTTCATATATATAACACCCTCTGCCTTGAATTTCTCAACCAAGACGGATATCTGCTGATTGGATTCCAAGAAACGATCCCTCGATCGACGGTCAACAGTCGACAGGCACACTAATGACAAGTGGAATAATTAATTTTCGTCGCCGCTCCCAGAAGTTCAGCATTGTAATTTCTTGAATTTTTTAAATGCCGACAATACTGAGCGACTGAGGGCCCTATTACTCAGTACTCACAATAATACATCAAAGGGTTCTCCAATTCGGGGCACGGGAAGCCAATGTACGTGAAATAATCCAACATGCTCCTAGTGGGCCCAGAATAGACCACGGCCCCTAAACAAAGAAGGGTCACGCGACTAACAAAAGGTAACACGTCCGATCTGGGCGTCTCCATGGTCAAAACAACGATGGACCCCCTCCTGGTAGCGTACGACCAAAGCATAGATACGATTAGATACGTGTTCAGAGGATCAGTGTCCCAAGTGGGCTCGTCCAAAAGCAGCAAAGTCGGATCTTTGGCTAATTGGACGCCCAACATGAGCCTCCTGTACTCCGGCTTGGTCAGATCATTCACGGATCTATTTGCCACCTGCGACAACGCTAGATCGGCGAGTGTCTGCCTTACTCTGGCATCCCTGTTGTTCAAGTTGGCCAGCCATGTAGCATAGCTCAATGTCTGACGAACTGTGAGACTGGGTAGCAGATGACATCTATGAGCCACGTATCCGCCGTGTCGTCGAAATAATTCCGGTGTTAACAGGTTGTTATTTAGGGTAACTCGGCCCCTAGTCTCGCCCTCGGCCCTGCCAGCTAGAAGACGATAAACCTTGATGTCGTTTTCGAGATCTTAACACGATTTCGATGGGAGCAGCTTCTTACCAATGACGTCCAGGAGGGCCCTTTTCCCGGACCCCTTCGAGCCCAATATTGCCAACACCTCTCCGCCATGGACTCGTGCAGAGACGTCCCTCAACACTGTGGTGGGCTCTGATTTATTCAGACAACTCCCCTCGATGACAACGGCGGCGGAGTGAAAAACGTTGGATATATCCAGGGTACAGTCGGATGGAATCATTGTGAGCCTCCTTGGACCAACTCATACCAAGCTTCGGAAGAGGGACAGACTGTACGGGTTCTCCAAATAATAAAACGCATCAGGAGTGGAGAATGCGTGAGAACGATGCGTCAGCTAGCACCGTGGCTAGAGAAGTGAACATCGCTTGTAAAACGTAGCCATCGGGAACGATACCTGGCTGGGAGTTGGCTTCACGAGGTGAATGTCTCCTCTGAGGTAACTGGTGGGAGGAAGGCAGCATCAGTGGCAGCGCAAGGCTGTAACCACTGACCGTGAGGCCCCCTACGTTTCTAATCGACTAACCTGCAAAAATACTAATTCGCCGAACAGTGGATAAACATCGAACCAATTCGCTAGTCAATCAATTGTTCCCCACGATCCCCTTCCAAATAATGATCAACAGCCAAAATAAAATTCACACCAATACCTTGTAAAGCCAGCTGCGAAGGAAATTCGAAATCTATCCAACCTTTTCTCGTCAGCCTCTCCCTGCAAACGAAAACCACAGTTACCTTCCAGGAGGAAGAGTCGCGAGGACGTTCTGCTCTTCAATTCTGAAAGGCACGGGCCAGGGACCGAGTTCTTTCGCCGCTACGGCACTGCGAACTTGAAACACCGGCGAGGAAGGTAGGGGCCCGAGAGGAGGGGGCCCGCAGGAGGCTCGGGAGGCCCGTCTGTCAGAAGGCAGCGTTCAGAAAAGGCTCCTCTGCGTTCGGCATACCGATGCCATTGCGGTATCGCGATCGCGGTTCAAGTGATGTGTTCGTGGACCGCGTTCTGCTATTCCTGAACACCGTGCAGCGCTGTTCCGCGCCGCAATTCCGGCCCAAAGTGTCCCGAAAGTGGTAGCAGTGAGAAACAAAGGAGGAATCGGCGGTATGGAGGAACAGCATCACCTTAACTCCACCAGGCTCGCTTGATAGCTCATCCTGAATACCGGCGGTGAGTCATTGTCAAGAAGACAGACGTGTTGGATATTTCAACATGGACTTCAACGAATCTACGACAATTTAATTAATGCCGCACCGCCGTAATTGTTGCGATATAAGCGGGGCCCACGTGCCTGTGGAATTGCAACGACCAATCTCTGAACCCTGTACCATTTCCTTTCGTTCTCTTCGCACGAAATGCAGAAGAGTGATTCATGATCGATTGCGACACCGCTTGCCCAAGTTCTCCATAGTTACCGTTTCACGGCGTCGACGAGCCCGGTTTTACCTGGGGGAATTTTTCGTACGAAAACCGGGAAAACACGGGGAAACGCGATTGGTTATGGTTCAACGATCGGCAACCAGATTTCGCATAATTAGTGAAAGCGACGGGCGATTAGGAACGGTTAGAAGCAAAACAATGAATAGAATGATCGTCTCGCGAAGTTACGCTGGAAGGTATTATTCTAACGAAGGTGCACTCTCCTCCGGACGCTTTTCATTTCAACTATCGATGCTTTCACTGGCGTGATAATGAAATATAATCGTTCCGACAACGCGAGCCGCTTTTGTTTAGCACGTGCCTCGATTAACTCGACCGAACGAGACGGTGCTTAGTCGCGTTAATTATTTTTTCCCTCCCGCGGCGATTTCCACGCCGCCATTATAATAATTGGAAAAGTTAATCCGCGGCGTGGACGAGCTACATTTCCGCGCGGATGATTTTACGTTGCTCGTAGCAATTATTTGTTCGCGTTGCCCAGAGATTTGAATGAGCGGATAGGACGTGTATTTCTACACCTTTCCACGTGCCTTGGATGGCACTCGGGGCCGATTTGCAATGTTAATTGAACCTTTCCCGTGCCAGACAAAAGCGTACCCTCGTGGAATATTGAAGACAAAAAAAAAACGGCAGCACTGACCTCGGTGCACGCCCCCATAAAACGTTCTCTGCTCCATCGCGTGACTTGACGGCGGAGCCAACGCAAATAGTAAGGTTCCTCGGGAAGCAAACACGGAATATTAAATGAGAGTGAATGAGGAACGCTTCTTTTTTTTTTTAGACGCATCCTTTTGCCGCGGGGAGCAGGAGGGGGAAATAAAAGTAAACAAAACATTCTAGTCGGTGGGTCGATTCGAATACTTGTGCCACAATTTGCATTTGGGGGGGGGGGGGGAACTCATGTAACTGGTCCAAAAGATCGAATTTTTGGATCTTGCATGAATCAATCGGTTTTTCGAATAACAGAACTCGGGTAAACAATTTGTGCATGCGTGCCTGTGATTTGGCAACGGTTTCTGTCAGACAAATTCACATGGATCAAAGTGGATTTTAGAGATAAATCAATTCTCTTAGTTGTACCAAATTATACGTAAAAAACAAAGATTCTTTTCATCATTTCAACAAATTCCTCTTCAAAGCTCTGCATTTTCAATGGGCCACGCGAAATTTTCGCCAAATTTAGCTATAACCAGAGCGTAATTCCATAAAAAAAGAGAACACTTAATTCTTTGACCAATGATCCCGCTAAACCATTCAAGCTAACCGAGGACACATTAAAAATAAATTCTCTTTTTCGCCGCAATAATTCACAAATGTTAAACGAAGTGCCAAACAAAATTGCAAGAAAATTCGTTGATCTTTGCTCCCTAAAAAAATTGTGCAACTTTTATCCTCGAGTGTATACAGGTGGCCATACAAAATTAAGTGCTCCCCCATTCTCGATATTCCATGTGAAATGTATACAGTACATTTAGGTTTTAGAAACCGCGTGAAATCATGCTGGTACTGTTATCTTCTCCACCAGCATTTCGTGTCAAGGTTGATACGCCCCTATCGGTGCACGAATTCACCTGGAATTTCGGCCATTTTCCACGATTTCCTACGCGTGATATCCAGGCCACGGTTTATTAAGACACGCTCCCCTGTCACGTGTGTACACGCTCGTAGAAATCAGTCCGTGGGACCCGTCTCACACGCAGCGGAAGAGATTTCGAAACAGTAAAGTATCGCTTCCCTAAACCCAGCCACACCGTAGGAAAACGCTCCAACATTGTACCTACAAACAAATAAACCCTGCACCAATTTCCAGGGACGTCGCACTGACTATATTCATATACCAACAATTGCACCAAGAACAATCGCATTACTCTCGGCCAGCGTTCAGGTTTCGAGGAAACAAAAATCTTACGTGCAATGCGTTATTAATTCTGACAAAATTCCAGCCAGGTATTAGATATCACGGAAGCAATTAATCCCTCGTCGCAGCACGCCCCTTTCCTCGGGTTTCACCATAGAGAATGCTACTTAATAGCCGAGTCTCCCATGGTCCTTTAAGCCCATGGGAACGTTGTATGACAAGAACGGAAAAATATGAAACGAATGTTATCAGTTCATCGAGTTTGTAATACGTGTTCGCATCGCGTGCCCCGCTGGCACACAACTATCCCTTTTCGTCGCTGGCGCGGATTGAAAAGTGAATTTGCATGTCGAACACGGCAAATCGACGGTGAAAATCGTGCAGCCATTCGTTTCGAACGGCGGCATTCTTGAACACGAATTACGAGCCGGTGAACGCAAGGCCCGTCGACAATTTTCCCAAACTTGTGGCCGGGTGAAAAAAACGGCGGCCGATAGAAGTGTTGCAGAAACAGGATATGCAAATGAACAGTTAACTCGAATACCAGATTCTTATCTGGCTTCTGAAAATGTGTACCGGCAGTGTTACATAAATTTCTGCCGGCCGACTCGATAGCACTGGGACTGGCTCGTCTGGGTAACAGATAGCGGACGAAAATTTCCTTTTTCCTTTTCTGCGGCAGGAAAGTTGAAGGAAAGTCTGCGAGCCGAACGATCCATACTTGTAGCATATTTCTTTCATGCAGAATTAACGATGAAATAAAGCGAATTATTCGACGAAGGTAAATGGGGGAAATTGGAGAGATAGGTTAGACCGATACGAGTTTAAGTACGACGATGGGGAAGAGCAGTTGGACGAATGTATCGAGATCCACGATTAGTGGTGAAAAAACGCAGAAGGCTTAGCTTTGGTCGTACCGTTAGATCGTGACGGTGAAGAATATCAGCTGACGTGTTGTCGCGTGCGCAACTGGCTACAGGTAAAGGGGATTGGTCGAACGATAATTTGATGGACGGAATTTTTTCGTCGGTAGTCGCGAGGAAATCGTTCGTATCGCAGAAATGCTTGCTAAGGAAAAAGCGGGCTGGTCGGGAATCGACGAATAATATTCCAAGTTTGAGAAGGCAGCGGAAAAGACACTCGGTTTCGCGCAAACACTGTCGGTGAGTCAACATCTAACGGGAACCCCGTTCGTAGGCAAGAAAAAATGTCCCTATGACGCCACAGTGGTCCGGAATCCCCCAAACGAGGCGGAAATTCGCTTTTTTGTTAATGGAATGGATATTTCAAACTATTTTCGCGGCAGTATTAAAGTACATCGATCGTGGATCGTAATGTAACTTCAAATGAAAAGGTGACATTAAAAACCATTGCGATATATGAATGCTTCACTTGCCAAATCGATTAACTCTAGAAAAGAAAAATATGGAAGTTTAGTTTAAATGTGGAAAGTTAAGAGTCAATCAAGCGCTTTGGCAATCAAATTTAAAAAGCTTCGAGAAGTGGAGTTAATCGATTTGGCTAATGAGCAGCTCATGTGTTATTGCAGGGAAACATTTTTTAAGTTTTTTGTAGTTTTTGAGTAGATTCTTGATTTTTGTATCTTTTATCGTATAGATATTTTGGCAACGCGATAAGTTATGAAACAAATAAAACAAAATATATATTTGAACGCTAATTATTCATTTTTTTTCTATAAGTAAGGGCCCTCCGGTATCAAGAAACTTTTTGTTGTTAAAACTATACGTAAATACGAACATTATAGTCTAAAAAAATTCTGCGACCTTCCTAGAAATAAGGTCACAAAGGTGATGAATAAAACGTGATTCTTTCCAAATGGGCAGCAAATCGTAAAAAATAACTTTGGAAGTTTATGACATAAGTATCGATCATCTTAGGTATATTAAAATTAGTTATTAATCCATAATATTAGTGATCAAGTCGGACCCGTATATGTCAAGCTTAAAATTCTTGAAACCAAGAAAATTAAAACAATATTCGAATGATGTCCTTCAGTTCTTTAAAGAACCGAATGATAAATGACGAAACAGTCAACTTAAGTAACAATAAAAAATAATCGAATCCATCGAAAAAAATATGAGAAGAAATCCTTTTTTCTTTGTTAGATTGTGTATCCCATTATTTAAGTTTTCCACGTATACAATATACTGTACATAACAAATCACGGAATATCATAATCTATATTATGATATTTATATTGAAATTTTATATAAATTATATTTACCAATTTATTTAGTATTATATTTAAATTGATACGATATCGGCACCGTGAAATGATATAATCGCGCTGACTCCTGGTGCCTCCGCGAGTTGCCAAGTTCATCGGGACCTACACCGTTAAGGGGAATGTCGCAAAGCTCCGTCGGCCACGTGTGTGCGCGCATAATGAGCATAATAATGCACGAGTAAGTACACGAGGCAAATCGTACTCACCGGGAATTACGGCCCGGCATACTCGACCGATAAGTTCTCACTGCTGCAACCGTTCCCGTGTCAGTTCCTTTTGTAACATCCAGCTGTGCTTCGAGCATGCAGTAGCTGAAAAAAGTGTCTGGTAAGAGGGGGCAAACAATTTGAAAACGCTGCGAGAAAAATGTGGAAGCAAAAGTGGAGAATCAAACTTTCCCGCGCTCTTACGTTGATTTATATTAATTAACTCGATTAAATCGATTAAACGGGTTCCCTTTTCAATTTACCGGTTTCGAAACAATTGCGAAAAGTAAGGTGATCGGATCCAGCACGTAATAATAATTTATATTAATCCTTGTTGTATAACCCGATGGATCTTATACAGGGTGTTCAAAAAAACCCATTCAATATTTATATGGTATATAGGATACGCTGTGCTGAGTAAAAAAGCTTTAGTAAACGTAGGTCGAAAGGTCAACCGTATCTGAGATATAAACATTTTTGTTTGCTAGAATCATGATTGACTTACTACTTGAATTTTCGATGTTTACAGAAGATTTTCCACGTGTCCACCTTCCATTTCTACACACGCTGGCAAGTGCCGACAGTAGATTTCATTGAGAATCAGTCAGTGGTGGATCGTATATTAATTTTCGAGAGAGTTCGCGACTCTGTAAAAGGAAGATGCCAAGCGTGTGTAGAAATGTTATATGGACACGTGGAAAATCTTCTGTAAACATCGAAAATTCAGTGACAAAAATGTTTATATCTCAGAAACGGTTGACCTTTCAACCTATGTATACCAAAACTTTTTTACTCAGTAATGTGTATCCTATATACCATATAAATATTGAATGGTTTCATCTGAACACCCTGTATATACAAATATAATGGAGAAAATGTATTATTGAAATAAGGAAATATTTCGGTACGCGATAAAATACAATTTGCCGAAGCAATTTCGAACAAACGTGCAACTCACCGCGGCGAACGAAGACGAAAATATGTAATGTTATAGAAGCAGTATCAATCGTGTAATCAGCGGAATTCCTTCCATCCGTATAGGAACGGTATTCCAGTTCCTTTCCCTTCGCAGTAAGCCACCAGAGAGTCGAACAATTTCGAGCACTCGGCGGCGAGTAATTTCGAAGGTGCGCAGATTACTTGCACGGTGTGCACGCATACACTCGCAACACCGTGGCGCCTTCCGATCAATCCGATATTAACTCACCTGGCCGCCCTGAAAAGTGCATGGGACAATTAGTCAAATAATTCAGTCGCAGACCCTAATTGAACCTGTTCGTACATCATCTGCGAACGTGATCCACATCAGTCTCGCTTCAACTGTTCAGATACCGCAAAGCATGGGTTCAGAAGCGTGGGAGCTGGAACGGAGGTATTCCGTACCCGGGGCATTGGATACCAGAGGCCTGGAGCCCCCAGCCAGTGAAGATCTTCACGCCTGGTCCATTTACAGGTACCACACCTTCCTTACCGACCGAGCAACACGCGTCAAACTGCTGCAAATGTAGTTCCCATTGTCCCTCCGTACCCTGGAATCCGTTCCAGGACTGTAATGTAGCCTGCAAACTGTTCCAGGCAAAACTTGAACTCGGACTTCACCGATTCTGCGCTGGGATCTGCGGAGAAGTCTCCACTGCCTTATGGGAATTTTCAATTGAGAGATTCCACCGTACAGAGCATCCTCAGGCACCCAAGATACGGGCCCAAGAGTCCCCTGGCCAGCAATTCCTATACTTATCTGAAGTTCGGTCTTCCCAGGGTGTTGCCGCCCAGTTCCAGGAACAGGGATGGGTCCAGCGGCTACGATTCCAGCGAGGAAGGCCGCAGGGTGTCCCATGCTGGTACTTCGGCGCATGGGACGTCCGCCATGAGATCCGCGAGGAGTGATCCCGACTTCAGGCACGTTCACGCGGCAGCTCCCAGGGAGCACGCACATTCTCAGTTGACAGTTTCCAGGGAGCATCCGAGGCTGAGAAGCGCCAGCGAGGCGAATCTTCTTCAGGGCGGTGTCAGGGGGAACAGGAGGCACAGTATCGCCCCCATCGATCCTGGATACGGTCCCCATGAACCCAGCAGAGGTGAGATATCGGGCGGGTCGAAGGGGCACGACAAACCTTGAAATGGAGATTGTATAATGAAACGAAGAGTTTCATGCTCAGGCCATGGGATTCTGGGACCAGAGGGCTACACTCTGCCACTGAGGGCAGTGCCTTGCCTCCAGCATCCTCATCTTCAACTGCGAGGCGTCGAGGCGTCGGGGTCCGATGGGTTGCCCCTTCTTAGAGGGATTACCTTGGAGGCCGGTGCCACCGAGGTGCTGGCCATCATGGCGACCACGGAGAAGGAGGGCAAACGCATCGTGGAGACCATTGCTGGCAGGAAGCGAATTAAGAGGGGCGACATTTTGCTCAACGGAAGATCCGTATCCTCGAGATCCCTACGGTACTCCAATTAGTTCTATCAAAACCCTGCCAGCCTTTTCTTCGTCCCTTGTACAATTTTACCCTTCCTTCTGCCAGGTCCAGGGTAGCTTACCTGTCCACAGAGAGTAGCTTGAGCCCGGGCCTGACCGCCCAACAGACTCTCAGCTTCTACATGCTGCTACGGGGCGGTCGCAACATCTCCAAATTAGAAGCCGAGGCGATCCTTCAGGAACTGGGATTGGAGGCCACCAAGCATTGCCTGGTGAACACACTCACAACCTCCGAGGCAAGGAGGCTGTCACTGGCGTGTCGTCTGTTGCAAGACTCCCATATCTTGGCTCTGGACAGGCCCACCCATGGTCTGGACATCTTCGACGCGTTCTTCCTGGTGGAATACTTGAGGCAGTGGGCCGGCAGGGGCCAGAGACTGGTAGTGCTCACCCTTCATCCGCCAACTTACGAGATATTGACGATGGTGTCGAGGGTGGCGCTCACATCCGGCGGAAGGATCATGTACTCCGGCGCCAGGAGGGACATGTTGCCATACTTTGCCCTCGCAGAGTTCCCCTGTCCCCCGTTCAAGAATCCCTCCGATTATTATCGTAAGCGATCTAGTAAACGAGTTTGCACCGTTGGCAATAGTTGTAGCGTTGAAAAATCTTTCAGTGGACCTGGTGACCTTGGACGACCTCTCCGCGGAGGCGATGCTGGAGTCTTCGCAGAGGATAGACCATCTCGCCGAGTTAGCCAGGACAAGACTACCACCCCTGTGCGATCCTGGTCCACCTGGTGCTCTTCCTCCGTCGATTTCCACTCCCAATGTGTTCCTGCAGGTCTACGCGCTCCTCCTGAGGACCCTGATCTACAGCCAACCCTGGACGTTGACCAGACTACTCAGGAAGATCGTCGTTTCCGCCACACTCAGCATTTTGCTAGGCGCAATCTTTTGGAACGTGGCGGAGGACTCGAATCTTCATCTCAGAGATAGGGCCGGCTTTCATTACGCCAGTTTGGGCATTTTCTTCTGGCCCCTGACTCTAATTGCGATTTGCGAAGTGGCCGACTGTAGGCCGAACGTGGAGAAGGATATTAAAGATGGCCTCTACGGGCGATTCGTGTACATTCTGATCGAAGTAAATCCCCTTTGCCGGTACTACTTTCCCCCCTTTCGTTACTAGGTTATTCATCTGCTTCGTTTCAGCTTGTGTGCGGGATAATTTCCTGGTGCGTCATCTATTTAATCTACCTGGCGCCGGGCTACGCGATGTCGGGACTTCACCTGGTGCCGGATGAGAATCTCACGTCCCTGTGGAACTACCTTGCAATCGGTCTGCTGTATTTAATTCTGCAACACCTGATCTGCGTCCTATTCGCGCACACCTGCAAGTGGGCCTACCTGGCCTCTCTGTTCTCCGGGATCGTGGTCGGCGAGATGACTTTGGCCGGTGGTGTGTCCCTGCATTTGGAGAACCTGCCAGGCTGGTATCAGAAGATCAGTCCCATGCAATGGTCCCTGTCCCTGTTACTGCCCCCGCTTCATCAAACGGACGTCATGAACAAACTGGCCAATTGCAAACCGAAGCAAATTCAGAGGCAGGATATTATTGTCCAGGCGGCCTGCGAGCCACCTGACGGTGCTCTGGCTTTGTACGAAATCGCGCTGGATAAATTCAACGTGAGGGGCGAACTGTGGCTGGGCATTGGAATTGGTGTCGTCAGTCTGCTGATCGCGCTGGTGTTTCTGTGCATCAGATACACCGCCCCGAAGAGGCCCAGAAGCGTCCCAAACAAGCCATAAACCGGAACGATTAGGCGACTGAAAAATCCCGGCAAATTAATGCAAAATTATTATGCCCCTCTGCTTAACGGAGACGTGTTCCCTTGTTTCGTGTAAACGAGAGCAGCCAAGTATTATTTGATATTCTACATCGAAACGTTGCAAGTACAATAGTAGGTAATCGATAAGAAACATTTATACATATCCGCTTTATCGTCAGACATAATAGTTGTGTGCCGCGTCGTGCTCGTCGACTTTCATCACCGTCTATGCTGTTGCGACTTTTTGAAGCGGCAGAAGCTTCAGAAACTCGCAAAATAGACTCGAGCAACGAAGTTCCAAAAGCTCGACGGGCCCACACATCTGCGGTTCTCAAAATGCTTTGAAATAACCTCTACTTTCTAGCTGTGTAATCAAATGAAACGAAGGAAAAGTGTTTGTGGAATAAAAAAAAGCAACAATACTTCCCAGTTCATTGGTCAATTATTTTCCATCGGTCCAACTTTCTTTTTGCGCCGTCGATTAATGAAACCAAGCTCGGTCGGTCCCCGTATGAAAACTTGATCGCGTGCTCCATCTGCAATGTCGGTAAGTAGGCGCTCCGTCGGTAAGTGTAAGTTTTACGATAATTGATAAAAAAAAGAGACACGTATTTGGAGAAAACAAAGGAGTCTATATATGCCGGGATATGTTGCGAATCAATACGTCTCGTCTAAAAGCGAAAAGGGTTAGAATCGATATACCCTTGCGGACGAATATATCCGCCGGCTAATGGCACGGTGCATAATAAATGGACCATCAGCGCCTTTCGATTAATTTTATCTAATCTGGGAGATATTTCCCGCTGATTATTTTCCCATTTAACTCGGCTTCTTATCGAAGCAATTCCGTTTCCCTCCGCCACGGTAATTGCGAAACCCTTCGCCAATCGGCGATAAACGTAATAAAACGTTTATCTTAAAACCCGAGATACGTATCGCGTTTCAATGCCCGAGGCAACGTCACGATTAATTTGCAATTGTCCGATCAAATACTAATTAAAATATCTGCCCAGCCCCGTTCGACACCCCGCGCAAGCTTCGAGGGCCGGCAGTTCGTTCACCGAATTAGTATAAATTGGCGACGGGCAATCGTCGTAAATGCCGACTTCCGTCGATGAAAGTAATTAACTGGTGGCCGTAGATTGCGCGGCTGGGCGCGCAGAATTCCTGGAAAAAGCGCGTACTACGCAAAGTAGAGTAATAGGGGGGGCAGAAGTGCGTTCTCGTCCGGCGACCGTTAAACTTCAGCATAGTTGCACCGAAAAATCAATGAACCGGGGCTCCCTGCGCGTGCATCGGGCCACGATTCATTCAGGAATACTCGTTTACTATGTACATTCATCGTTCCGAGTCATCTGTGTCCCCTTCATAAATTTTCGCTCGATTCGTGAAAGAAAAATTCCCGTCGATAAATTCCGTGTTTATTATTATGTATTTTCCGTCATTTTTACCGGAGCCCCCCCTCGCCATTCCCCGACCAAAGTTGGACCTGGCTTTTTCTCGACCGAGAAAGTTCATTCCGATATGGAAATGATTTCGTCGTATTTTATTGCGCAACGGGTGCGAGATCGATGTTGAATTATTATTTTGCGCAGGCCGCCGTGACAACCAATACCTGACGAGGTTTCCACGCGGACAGGAAGAATAAAAACAGCACGGGATAATAACGAGAGCCGGTGAGTCCGCGTGGGCGCGAACATATAAAGCTCTTTTCGCTTTCCCCTCCTGATCCCGTTCGCCTCTTCATTGATTATTTTACTTCGCCACCTACCAGCTTGTAGCCGGCGCATTCTATATTAGCGCGTTACTTGTACGCAAACCGCCGTACACGGGCAAATATTCTCATATTCTCTAGCGAAAACATCTATTTCAATGTATGTACCACGTTTTCAATCATTCCGCCGTTGTGTAAATCTCGTGTTTGTATCTCGTTATCGGTAGTCGAAGATCGATTCGGGTGAAAGGACACGTCTAAATCGATCATGGATTATCGATGTTTTTTAACTAGTGAGTAGGTCGATAATTGCGTAACCCGGTCGGTAATCGAGCCATTGATTTCCGATCTATCGGTTATTACCATATATGGATCTCTTTCGATTGCGCTGGCGTTCTGGAATTTTGTTATTATATAAACTTGTATCGCACATCGCGTGGCAATATATTATTGTTTTGGAAGTTAGCTTTTTCGTTACTTTGTTGCTTGGTTATTATGCGCAAAGATTATTTAAAGGAAGACGCGGGAGTAACTGCAATTTCTTTGTTATCGATCCATCGCCGCGAATAGTCGCGCGGATATAAGAGGCGTTAATTAAATTATTCGCAGCTTTAAAATAGACTTTCTACGCTACTATTTGTGCAGAATTGTGAAACCGGTAATTTATCTGGCCGGGAAATAAGATTCGCCATTTCGTATTACCCAATAATGCTCATGCGCTATTTTTATATTCGTGATCGCTTCTAATTTTGAATTGGCGGCCATGTTTAAAAATGTAAACAACCGTCAACGATCTCTAACGGTTTTTAACGGTCGATTAGGGGAATATTTGACAATGCTCAATGACTTACCTCTCCTCAATCCGTTGAATTCGATTAGATATATGGATCGACGTTGAAATCCTCCCAACGTTCCTTGAAATGCTTTTTTCCCCATTTTCCAATCGTTTATTCGAGACACACTTTGCGGGAAAATCAGTGGAATATTTCGCGACGATTTTATTTCCCGAATGATTTCTACAACAAATAAATTCGCAATACTTTTAACACGATTGCGATTTTAACAACGATATTTTACTAATTTTTGCGCAAAAAAAAAAGGGACCGCGACGAGAAGCGTCTTCGCTTCAAAAGGGACCGGAAGTATCAAGGCGGATGCAACCACCGCGGTAAACAAAGTTACCTACCCCGATTGCAAATATTATTTTCCTCCCAATTAATTCGCGAAAATAAGAGCAACAATTTACTTTCGTCCCTAATCGTTTTATAACACCATCAACCGTTTGAAAACTTCAAGAAGAAGGCTGTACTTAATTCTCGAAGTGACTATAAAACCGGAAACGACGCAAAAGTAAATTAGGTAGAAAACATCTAAGCGCCCCCTTTTTTTCATTTACCCACCTCAATTAATTAAATAAACCTGCTAATCAGCCCAGAGAAATGTACAGTTACTTCAAAACAGTTTCGAGGTCCCACAAAAGTTACATTCTGCGACAAAGCTAATTAATTGAGAAAAAGAAGATAGAAAACGAGGGAGAACAATGTTGCTAAGGGGGTACTAATTAGCGCCACCTCTGGTTAACAGCATCCGGCTCAATGCGACGGTTAAACGTCAAACGGCACAAGAATATTAATGCCACGTCCAGGATTTTCCCCCCATAGAAAAAAAGGGGCACAGGAAATCTACAAGAAGTCCCGCGGGTACGGCACGGTAATTAGAAGGAGCGCTCAATTATGCAGCAGGTAGATAAGCGTGCGAAGTAATTCGACAGGTACAGTTCTCCACTTATTGTTCCATTGATTTACGATCGATATCGCGTCCATTGATCCATCTATGGCCACCGTGGCTGTAGACAAGTGTCGTCTATCCCATCCGGTGTAAACGGGAAGGGGGACACGGTTCCCGTAGGCAGTTTTACAGGCTAGCGAACGTGTCTGGCCCCTTGCGTGGCCGAAGGAATGTGGGCGCACCAGTTTCGAGAGTCATTCAAAGAAACGGCCGCCCATGCTATTCAGATTTCCGTCGGGACGAAAAGCGCGGGAAGCAGCTGACGTATAACCTAGAAAAACAAAACACGCATCCATCATTCGGGAGCGTGATCGATGGAATCGATCGATGCTTGCATGCACAATTCCAGGGTTAAGTTCGACGCTGGAATTTCGACCTTATAAATCCCTGTTGAACGCTAGAATATTTCCATTCCTCGTTTATCGACCGGGACAGGATGCGATCATTCACGTGGAAGGTCTGCTTCGTTTACGCCACGGTCCCGATTGTATATTTTCCATGGTCCTCCCGGAGGATTCCGGCGAGGCTATTTTCGTTGCCCGCGGGGGACTCGAGGTATGATTTCGATTACGATTCACCGCCGCCATGTTGGCCGTTTCATTTAATTCGCCAATATTGCATGCAGGACCGCCAATGGGGAAATGGGCCCGACGTACCTGCCCCTGAACGCCGATACACACGAGAAGCGTCGTTTACAATGCGTCGGAGAAAGCTCCCGGATGCAGGAGAGGCGAGGGACGTCATTATCTTATCTCGAACCATTTCCTGTCAACCTGGGGCCGCTTTTCGTGGTAATCACACGCACACGCCCACGCGGCCCTGTACACACGCGGGCGCGCTCACGCACACGGGCCCAAGCGCGTGCACTAATGCCCGGCCAAGTGCCCACGGAGTGTATTGCTTCCGGTGCGTACACCCGCGCCCAGCACGCCACCGTTTCGGCTGTGTGCGTGTCCACAGTTCGGCGTTACATCTGGCGTGCCGCTGTGAACCCGATAATCGGTTTCCTCCTTCGACGGCCAGCAGGGACAGCCAGACGCAAATAAACGCCGCGCGGGTCGTTTCGAGGAAACGCGCGTTTCCTTTGGGCCCGGGATCCTGTCCCTCGTCCGGAGGACGCGTTAAGGATGGTCAGGAGTATGCTAGACATGTACCAGACTGATTATCTCGGGACGGTACATTGAAATGACGGATGTAATTGCAGGTGTACGCCCACGGCGAGGACGGGTGCCCGTATCGGCCATCGTGCGAGCTGCGACTTCCAACTGCATCACGAAATACGTAATGCCAGGGGCCATTAGGTATGCACACCTGTTAAGGTCATCAACAGGTATCACTTACGTCATCTTAGCGTACACACTACCGGTGTGACTGCCATAACGATACGCCGTGCACCTTCCTCGGGCCCTCCCCCTCCACTGACCCGCGGTCGATAATCGCTTTAATGGGCCTCGTTAGCGATGCACGGAGTCGAAAAGTGCGGACTCACAGCGGCCAATAGCTCGGCCATTGTGCATCAGGTATACACAGAAAGGGACGCCACGGTGGTACCTGGTTGGAGCCAGGATTCTACGCGGAGACAGGTAGCTCTGTGCCCGTTGTCCGTTTCAATTTTTCCCCAAATAAAGGACCCGCGGCTTACGTCGGATTATTTAACACCACCCAATATATTTGCAGCTCCCGGCTATTAAAGGCACCACGACTATAATAGCCCGCCTAATTGGTGGATAGCGTGTCTAATGTTAGATACAACGGTTCAATATCGGCGATGCCCTTTATTTGGCGTGCCGGAGAAGCATGCCCGTGTACACGTGCGACTAGGAATTGATCTATGGCAGATTCTTACGTAAGTCTCTGATCGCCATTGATCGAAACGAGCGTGGAGCATCAAGGACGCCGTAGTACGCTCACCTTATCACGCTCCCACGCGATCGAATCGAAATTCGTCTCGTGGCTCGTTGAAGGCCACCGACACCGACCCAGGCCCTTTCCACCCTTCTCTCTCTCTGTCACACTGGCCCCCCTCTCTCCCGCGGTTCCCCGGGGGTCGCGACAAAGTGGCCCCTGCGCCGTCCGCGTGATCGAACGTGAAAATCTTCAACGACAGTAGCCCAAATGAATGGAATGCCAGCCCACGCCTGAGAGCCGCCTGATAGGCTGCTCGATCCGAGGTGAGGCTTCGCGTACAGCACGGCGGACTTCAGGAACGTACCAATCGGTTTAGCGTTTCAGCCTTAAAAAAAACAGGTCGTAAACTCTTATACAGAAGTGGACCTTCGAACGTCCGCGGCACGAGTCTACAATTTTGTGACCGCGGTTCAATTTGCATTGCAGGTTCACGGAGGATTGAAGCGCGACTATGTCCACCGATTTTTGTGGTCCGGAAAAATTTCCACGTGACAAGGGTACCGGGGTTCAGTGCTGCCCCAACACTTTCATTCAACTCCACGACGAATCATTGCAAGCTCTGTGCGTCGCCTCGCTGGCATTGACGTATTTCTAGGTGGCGATCGAGTTTCGAGGCGGCCCGTCGAAAGTTCTGCAGGGTGAGACGAAGCATTGGGACGATCCTGGCCCGCGGCACGTGCACGCGAGTGTGCGTGCACGTCGATACGAAGTGGACTACGGCAGGACCGTGCCGTGCTCCTCGTGTGGATCGTAATAATATGCGCCCACGCACGCGTGAGAGAGTGAGCGTGTAGTGTACCGGGTGTACCCCCCGTCGTCGCCCCCTCGCCGAGGGTTCGACAACGGCTCGGTCAGTACCGACCCCCCGACCCATCTACCCACGCCTTGTTAATGAAAACATCTTTTGTCAATGAACTGACGTCAGTCCCGGCGCGGATTGGTCCGGAACCTGGCACCACGTGACTCAACGCCAATCAATGTAAAGAAGAGCTTCCCCTACGCTCGGGGAATAGAGCGCCATTTGCCCATTCTGGACGGAAGAACGCTCGAGGTAAGGTGTGGCCTGCAGCAGGCTGGCTAGAAGGCCACAAGAGGGATAGAAAGAGAGGGACCGCGGTTCAGCCGTGCAAGACAGAAAGGGACAGGAGGGCTGAAGACGGCGTGACGGGGACAGAAGAATTGAGAGTTGGAGCACTACTGCTCTTCCTCTCTGCTGGCCCGCTGGAGGCTCTACGCGGGGAAAGGAGAGAGACGTTCAAGAAGACGAGGAAGAAGAAGGACGAGGAGGAGGAGGAGGAGAAAAAAAGAACAGGAAGTCGGTACGGCAGCCGAGGGAAGACGCGTCGAGCAATGTTGGAGGGATTCGTGAGGTGAGGGCGACGGTCTCGAGTCGCGCAGCGCCGAGATACGCGACCGATCTCCCGAATTAAGCACCTCGTCCACCGGGACCGCCAACCGAGTTCACCGTTGACGAGCACCGCGGCGTACGCGCAGCATCCCCGTAAGCGTGTTCGCGGATCGAACGGAGCGTCGTTGCGGTAGCCTGTACGGGGATCGAGGAACGAGGAGGGACACGGTGCCGCGAGGGACAGGCACACGCGGGTCGTCTGTCTCCGTCGGGAGAGGATAATGCCACCACGCTCACGGGACGACAACCACGGCCGAGCTGCACCGCTGCGCCCATTCGAGGTGGAAGGCAAGGGGCGCGTGGATCATGTTTGCATTTGTCGCACGGGCCGAGACATTACGCGGCACAGGCACTAATTGGGCCAGTCGTCTTTATTTACGAAAGGATCAATAATCGGGACGAGCTGGTGGCCCCCGGCGGCGGAGCAGGAGTTGCAGGAAGTGATGGCAACACGTGAGGAGACGTCCCATCGTGAATGAGACACGCGTCTGGATGACTACGAGGAACACGTTTCTACCGTACAACTCCAAGTGCCATTTTACGTCGTGCCTGATAAATATTAGGGCTGCACGCATGCCTGTCCAGGGAAACGCAAGGCAATGGACACGCGGTAAGAGGATTCTACGGTCGGTTGAGATCCGGGGCAAGCGTGATGCGTGAGCTTTGATCGTCTCGCAGGAAGCATTGATAATGTGCCATACCAGGAGGGAGATTCTTTTAACGTATTGAAAGCTCAGGTGTGCGATGAGAAACGAAGAGATTGTTAACGTAAGAAGATTACACCAGTGAGGGTAGCAGAGAGCGACGACCGCAGGCCAAAGAAGCGTCAGGAATTCCAATAAAAACCAGCGACATGCCGGGTGGCAATCTTATGGAGGGCGATCTTGTGGGGCCCGAGTGGCTTTTCAGAGAGCTGAGATCTCCCAACGGACCCGGCAGACTTCTCATATTGGACTGCAGGGCCCATTCCGATTTCTCCGAGGCTCACATCAGAGGGTCAGTACCATTGGCCATACCCAGCATTATGCTGAGACGACTAGCAGCTGGCAAGGTTGATCTGCTGTCGACGATTAGGTGCTTAGATCTAAGAAATAGAGTGGAAGTGTTTCTGTGCGGAGAGAAGAATAGCAGGGGAACATTTGTATTGATCGGTGACTGTACAGACCCTGCGGGACATCAGGGTGAAACGATTCAGGTGTTGAGCCGGAGACTTAGAAGCAGCGGAGGATGCATAGCAATTTTAATGGGTAAGGAGTACAGCGCTGGAATGCGTAACTACAAAATAGTTTTCACGTAGTAGAAGTTATGAATGGCGTATTGATCCGTGTTACTTGAAAGTTACTGCCATAAGTGTCCAACTTTTTCTTTACCCACTGTTTGACCGCCAGCAGCGCTCTGTCTTATTATTCATTCATTTAAATGGCACTTGCAAATCTTTATACATTGTTTCTTTCTTTCAGACGGTTTCGGAGCATTCAGAGATAGATATCCCGAATGGTGCGAGGGTAGTCAAGCAGGCAACGAAGGCCCTCCCGGCCAGGACTCGAACGAGGGCGAACTGATGGGCCTTAGGTCCCTTCGAATATCCACTCCTCCAACGAGGTCTTACTCTGACTCTGACAGCGATAGCACGTGCGACTCTGTCGGTTAGTACTCGCACAGAATCACTGGCAATCCTCTACCATAACAGTGGCAAATTCTAAGTTCTCTTTTGCGCGTTTCTATTAGGCCCGGAGGAGGACAAGGACTTCCCAGTGGAAATTTTGCCGCACTTATACCTTGGGAACGCGGCGAACAGCGGGGATCGCGAAGCCTTGGCCCGTCACAGGATACAGTACATCTTGAACGTGACTCCCGATTTGCCGAATGTATTTGAAAGCGCTGGTTCGATAAAATACATGCAAATACCCATAAGCGATCACTGGAGTCAGAATCTAGCTAGTTTCTTTCCGCAAGCAATTCAGTTCATCGGTAAGCTCAATTGAAACTCGTCGGATGATGACTTTCAAGCGAATCGGTCGGTACAATCTGTCTGTCTCGTCTTTCAGAGGAGGCTCGAAGCTCGGACAAGGGAGTGCTGGTTCACTGTCTGGCCGGGGTGTCCCGATCCGTCACGATAACAGTGGCCTATCTAATGCACAAGTGTAGCCTGAGTTTGAACGACGCCTTCAACCTGGTCCGCAGCCGGAAGACGAACGTGGCGCCGAATTTTCATTTCATGGAGCAACTGCACAGTTTCGAGAAGGAGCTGAGGGACAGGGGCGATAGGGGTAGCAGGGGAAACGATCAAAGGTGTATAGGAGCATGCAGGCCGGGTGGGCCCTGCAATTGTCCAGCGCCGAGTTTTCTTAGTCCCATAGATCTGGGCCTGAGTCCGGACTCGGGAATAGAATTCGATAGATGGACGTCGGGCACGCCGGCCGAATGAGACGGGCCAGGGGGGACCCAATATAAATTTTAGGTCCCTCCTATAACGTTCGTATTAGGAAAGAGAAGCCCTAATTGAAGGGTGCGGGAAAGGATGTTTCCGTTCAGCTAGGGCAAAGAGAACAAAATATATATATATATGAATTTATATCCTAGAACGAGGACCGCGCAGTGTAGAAGTAGATTACGAATTGAGTATGCTCGTTGTTGCGCACTAACTCGTACGGGGTTTCGAAATGGAGGACGGTACCTCGAGGGGAAGCTTGTTTAAGATGACTGAGCCTTTCTAGTATTTTTCTATGTGTGTAATGGAAATTGCTTCTCGAGTTGTTCTACACTGTCGCTTGGAAAGACAAAGTAAAGAGGAATAAACGCGGGTGCGCGAATCGACACGTTTAATTTTCTCCAAAGCGTACAATACTTCGATGAAAAAGAACCTACGATTCTAAATGTTGATATGAAAGCAAGTTAAGTCGTATTTGGAATTCGGGAAGAACGAAATTTAGGTAGGACTGTTACAAGGGTGTCCCTATGACTCTTCATTTCTAAGTTGTCGTGATATAGTGTTAAACATTGAAAGTATTTTATAATTCAGCAATTGTACTTTCTTACAGGTTGCTAATGTAATTGTAACGTCGCGATTATCTCGGCTGAAAATTTACCGTTCTTTTCGTCGCAGATCTTTTTCTAATAGGATTCTTAATTCATTGATCCATTTCTAGGATACGATTTTATACGTACACTATATATCTTGAAGGATACGAGATAATCTATATATATATACACATGTGTATATATATATTTTTAATACTTATTCCCTGAGCCCTTCAATTAACGAGGCTGTGTTTGTTTTATCACAGACGATGCTTATTTTAGGCGAAATGAGATGAAACACGTCGTCGACCAGGCAATCACAAGTAGTCGAATTAAAGAAGAATAATGATGATAATAATTGATGGACGATTGCTTGCAAAGGACATACTATGTTTAAGTTCGGAGGTACAAAGGAAAACAAGCGAAGAAACTTATCTCGTGCTCTGCAGTTTAGATTACTGTAACAAAACGAAGGGGAGGAAAGGTATAATAGCATAAAAGTTATGATTCGATACCACTCGAGCGTAATTTTCGACATAGTTTTTCAATCCACAAAAGTGACTTATCTTGAGAAGGGTACATATTTCGCGGCGCATTCTGACTTTTAAGATTGCAGCCTTGTGTGCGCGTTCTCTATCTCTAACTCTATCCATCCCTATCTCGAGTAATTAATCTCGGTTAATAATCGATTAAGGAGCACGTCTTTGCGGATCGGTGCATTTCTATAGGGCATTCCGAGTGTGAAGAATATATCAGGTTCGTCTCACACACGTGCAAGAATTTTGTTTAGAACGTTCGAGTTCCAGCTATGACACACAAGGAAATATTGGCAATGAATTGAACCGAAGGGAGAAAAGAAATGTTAATCTAGGTGATGCCATACGTACGTGTTATAAGTCAGAATTCTGGTAGTAATGCGAGAAATTGGTCTCTGAAATTTTGTACGGTACTTGTCTTGCGCGACGTATCTTCCGCGTCGATGCAGGAAAAATGAAAACGGTAAAAGAGAACTAATTAAGTATACACACATAATGACGAGATGTACAGCAAATTTGGAATTTGAAATACTAAAAAGATTCTCTGTTGTACGATCCAGCACTGTTTCTATCGTCTTACAGATCTCAGATTATATATTTAAAATTATTTTTGTAAAAAAAGAAAGAAAGAAAAAAGAAAATGGAATCGCATATTCACATTCCCACGAGCCACAAATGACCTGATGATACTGTAAAAAGAAAAAAGAAGCTATCTTTCGTGTACTATATGTAATTGTTCATTGAGCATAATTGAAGTTAATAATGAGTGTACACAGTGAATGTTATTATTTTTCATGTAATTAACTACCAAGTTGTGCTAATCGACTCTCGGCTTATCTGCGAGAGTGCATTGATATACAACTAAGGATAAAAAAAAAAAAATATATATTTGACGTTAATGTAATAACAATATTCTACTATTACACTGTTGTCTGTTGTATGTTTATCGGGCAAAACGCTCGAAAGATTTAATCAAATATTATGTATATTACATAAATTATTATTTTATATTCATCGTTGTACATATATTTTACTTAATTAATTTTTTCATTTTGTAATACAACTTATCTCTCCTGATTTCAAATGAAAGAAACTGGTCCTTCTATATATACATATATGTATATAAAGAAAGGAAAGACAGATAAAAAAAAAGCGTATACAACAGTTTTCAGCATTGTTTTTTTTCGTTTTTTTTTTATGTATGAATGAAGATTGTCTCTCAATTATGGCAAAATGTACTTTTATTAGCAATGGGATAATTATAATGTTTTTAATCATCAAATTGCAAAAAAAATATAAGAAACCTATTTAACGCAATATCGACGAATATGTTTCGTTAATTACAATGCTTAATTAGTCGAGTTTCAAGTTTTACGTACAGTTTTCTTCTTTTTTCCAAACCTTTTTGTTTCTATTAATATCTTATACTTAGATAATTAAACTGATAATCTGTTTAGAACAATTTGCCAGCTTGTTCGTTGGAACTGATGTTTCAGACATAGTTTGTAGTATGCTTAACGCCACCTCTGATTGTCGTACAGCTTTAATTAAATCATCACGATTCTCTGAATTGGACGTCGTGGTTAAAAGCGTTCCTAATGCTACAAGTGTTCGGAATACCGCCTCAGATTCATTTAAACGCGGCAGAACTGAGAACATCACGTTCAGACACTGCGTTTTGCCAGGAGTGTCGTTATACTTATTCAGAGCCACAGTCAGATTCAATATATAAGTTGATATTGCGACCTGGAAACATTGATAAATTGATTAATTCAGCAAATGAAAATCCACGCATCGACACGCCTCTTCATTCTTCCATTCATGTACCTGATTATTTTTATTCGCAAGGGACTCCAATTCGGACAGAAGTTTCAGTATCTCGTCCTTGCTATTAAGACACAATTTCTCACCTCGGTCGTGAGAAAACATATTTGCTAATAAACGAAATGTGAGCATTTGATTAGAGGGGAGCGCATCAGACTTGATGTGCTTCTTTACAATTTGCAACAACTCCTCTGTACACAATGCGTCGTTCACTTCTTGGCAGAGCACGGCGAGCCTGGTAATGTCGAGCACAGGGAACAGCACGTCGTCTGACCAATTCAGAAGCGTCATCAGAGTGTCCAGAGCGTCAAATTTGAATTGCTCAGAATCTTGTTCGCTAACGAGCTTCACCAAGCACTCTAACTTCTCGTTCGACACCTTCAAAGAGTCGTTCTGCTTGGCATTCAATTCTCGCAGCTTCTCTGTATAGAACACGGCGTAATAATGTTTAATTCTTTCATTAAGGGGCGACGCAAGGAAAATAGAAAATGGATGCACCTAAAATCTGGGAAAGATTGGCCTGCTCCAGCTTCAAGTATTTCGTGTGAGGGATATAAGAGGGCACAGACGTATCTGATTCCGAGGAGATTGACACAGCCGGTTTGGCTGGTTCCTGTGGAGCTGCTGCGCTGACCGTCGACTGAGGAATGTACCTATTGCCTCCTGTGAAAGGATCAGCGTACTGCGTATCGGCTTTCAGAGCTGGCACGGGCTGTGAACCTTTTATTATAAAATTTGCGACCTGCAAGGGAGAACGAATTGCTTGCAATTAGTATCCGCCATTCGATGGAACCGGCTAAATAGCTTTCCAATCTTGTACCTGTTCTAAAAATAACTGACTAAGACCGTTATCGTGAAGGAACTTCTGCGCGACATGCCACGGGTCCTGGTCGTTGTTGTAAGGCAATTTCAACGGAGGTACACCGTCTTGTATGTCCACGGAAAATACATAATCGTACTCCATGCCATTGTAAAGCTGTTTCCCTGAAGTGGCGGCACTACCACCCGATGCACCCATCACGTTACCAATCTTTATCCACCTCTGTTCGTTCTGCGACCAACTGTACGCCATTACAGCACCACCGTCGTTCACGATCTTGGTTTGGCCGTCCTTCTGGCCGGGTTGTGACAAACTCTTCGCGTCTGGCAAACTGTTAACGTGCAAATTAAAATGTTTGCTTATTATTTCGGAATACGATTCACCCCACAGCACGTCGACTTACTCCTTAATTTTGATCCCACCTAGCTCTTGTTGAGCGTTCAGCTTAACACTGGCTACTTCCTGCTCGAATTCCTGCAACGTTTCTGGGTCCGCGTAACGTTCAGGGTCTGGAGAAAATATCCTGACGACGCCGTCTGAACTTCCAGTGATCACGTCTGCGTTAGGAAGCAAAGCGAGACACCAGACGGACTGGGTGGGCAATATAATAGTCTGGCTGAGTTCAGCGTTGTTCCATATCCTGAGGGTTCTATCTTCCCCGCAGGAATACACACTCGCGCCGTTCTCTAAGGCCAGTACGCTATAAATATAATTCTCGTGCCCGCAATAGGTGCCCAGGCAGGTCCCGAGGGACGCGTTCCAACAGCGTATGGTGGCGTCGTTGGCGCAGGTCAAGAATTCATTGCTATTTATCGCAGATATATCACGAACGCAATCGGTATGCCCGTTCAATTTGTGCAACACCGAACCGTCGCTCGTCCATACTATAACAAACTTGTCCGCCGATCCTGTTACGATGTACCCGTCCGCCAGATCCGCCACGCACCACACGGCCGCCGTGTGGCCCAGCAGGTTCAACTGAGGCTTGCTCAGGTCCGCGAGGTTCCACAGCTTGGCGCTCATGTCCCACGAGCCGGACAGGAACGTCCCCTCCCTGGTGCCGGTCTTCAGCTTGCACACGGTGTCCTGGTGGCTCTTAATAATATTTATCGGCTCCGTCTGGTCCGGCACGTAGATGCGTATGGTCTTGTCGTGGCTGCCGGTGATAATGAAGCCCGTCTGGTTACGCTCCGATGGATTTATCACGCACACAGAGGTGACAAAATTCGTGTGGCCCTTCAACGTCGCGGCGTGCTCGTAATCTTTACCGTTCCTGCAAAACATTCGCAAGTCGTACTATTCGTCGCGCTGGACGTTGCAAAGCGCACAAAAATAAAATGCACATATACATGCGCACAAGCGTTAGCGATCGAGGTTCGCGTGAAACGTTAATAGGTGTACGTGAACAGGTTAAATACCCGGACGGCTTCCAAACACGGGCGGTCTCGTCCCGGGAGGTTGACACTATGGTCCCATCGGCGAACGTCGCCACGGCCCTCACGTCGGACGTGTGCCCGAAGAGGGTCGCCCTCAGCTTGTAACACGGCCTGGCCATTGCACTCTGATAGTCGTGCGGGGCGCGCAGCAAGGACATAACTTACGCGAACACTGTATATGCGGGAATCCTATGCGATCCGTACGAATGAATGCGGCCGGATTCGCTCGGTTTTGACATTTAAAACACGTTCGAGCATGCGTGACACTTGTCACTGTGTTCGTTGAGCATTACGTTACTGCGTTTTCTGCTGCGGAGCACGCCGTATACGTAAACAAAATTCTCGCTACTTTTCTGCTAACGTCATTGAAGCGGGTACGGCTTAAGGGGGGACACTCAATTAGAATCATAAAAATATCGAAAATTTTGTTCTTCTATGAAAGGATAGTTTCATATCTTGTTAATATAATCGCAAAGTTTTTTAGCGATATTCGAGCTCTATTCGATGCTACAGCTAATAAACGTCACTGATGTCCGCTCGGCACCCGGCAGTCTTCGAAACTTTAAACGCGTTTTCGCGAAACCTGTACCTTTCAAATTGGCGGGAAAGATAACTCGAGAACTATTTAGCCGATTTCATTCAAACTTGGCACAGATGTTTATTATACTATTGCCTTCTATTTGAACTAAAATCATATTGGAAATCGTTCAAGAAAGTACTTTTTTATTGAAAAATTACTGCGGAAAATTTCATATATTTTATTTTTAGCCTGCCATTTCTATAATTTTTGAAGTTCATACAATGTTTTAGAGTTCAAATAGAAACTACAAGTATTAACTAGTACAAAAATTAATTTCATATAAATTGGATGAACGATGCGGTCGCTAGAGTTCCCGCCGTTTTGGAGCTCACGCCGCGACCTGGCCGGAAAAATATCCCGAAACTCCGCCATTTTTAAATTTTTTCGAGAAACAAGAATTTTTTGCTGACACTTAAATATATAATAACCAAGCCTCTAAGTTACAAAATGATTGAACAATTGGTATTCTGTAAAAAAAACTTTAAAACTCTGCTAAATTTCATGCTTCTAATTGGGTGTCCCCCCTTAATATCGCGAGCGATCGCCGGCCCAACCGGATGGGACTTAATTCCCGCGATCGAAGCGCGCCAGTAACTAGCGATGGGCACCATCGACTAAAAACTATCGATTAGTCGATAGTACCCAAATACTATTTTTAGTCGAATGATTTTTTAAAACTATCGACTGACTGATTTAGTCGTTTGGACTTTGGACCATCGAGCTATTTACTGAATATGCATACATATGCATACATACTGTGTGTATATCTATACACCTTACATACATGTGTATGTACAGTAATGTCTCGATATAACCGAAAAAGATGTATACGATATAACCGAAGAGTTCATCCCCACTACTGGGGGGTATTCCCTTCGAGGGGTCCGAAGTTCGCTCGGCAATCGGTGTAACGTGATCCGGGTTCGAGTATATCGGTGAGCCAATACTAATTGAAGGATGCAACTTTGCTATTTCTCATCCTTTTTTTATGAAATTTTGACACAGCAGAGCTGACATTTTTCTGATTAAAATGACACCAAACACGATATTATTTGGACTATATTTACTGGCTTAATTAACGTTAATAAGTTTCGACCGCAGAAAAGGATGGGTAGTGAGAAAAAAAGAGAAGCTGCGATCGTGGCTGCTCGGCCGCTTATCTTTACTCGCTGTCCTTTTCTACGTTCGACGCTGTCGGCAAATTTCAAACAATGTAGGAAGTATACGATATAACCGAACTTTCAGTCCCGAGGCTTTCGGTTATATCGAGACATTACTGTACTTACATATGCGGAGAATCTCCCGTAAACTGAATTTAAGTTGCGGAAGTTTTTAATAGTTTTTGTTGAATAATTAATTCATTAAGCATGTGTAAATGCAATTATGCATAACGCAAAGTAATGCAAACCTTTTAATCATTTGAAACTCAGAGCAATATTAACCGATTTTAGTAACATTTTCAACATGTATACTACTTACTGATATAGCTATAAAATGCAGTACTTTAATTTTTCTAAATATATTATGTAGTTTTCCCAAATATCTTGTAAACTAATCCTTTAAACTTTTCAGAATAAATCAAATCCTTCCGATTAATTTTAAGAAAGGCATTTAATTTTTTACTGTGCACGAATACTTTCGTCCTCCCTTTCACATTAATAAGAAATTTTAAGTATCAATAAGAAAGAAGGTGAGTCAATTATAACGTATACAAAATTCGGATTTGTCACTTGAAAATATAAACATCGAAAAATCGAATCAGTATGGGATCCAGGGGTGGGTTAGTATTTCTGACGAAAATAACAGTCATCCTTTAGTTCGTTTCGTAGTTTTATATATTTCATATTTATTTGTCTTATATTTTATTGTTTATTATAAAAATAGCTAATAATATGTTTATTATTAATTTTATTACTTTGCAGCAAGAAATAAACGCACAATCAGCTGTAGAATCCTTAAAATCAGAAATTACAACATTATCATTAAGTAATAAAGAAAATTATGAAAATAGATCGACAAATCCCTTACATTCCTAATACAGCAATATTTATATCTATCCCAGGGAAAAGAGCAAACAACTTAAATTTTGA
Organism: Nomada fabriciana; assembly: GCA_907165295.1. NCBI lineage: Eukaryota > Metazoa > Arthropoda > Insecta > Hymenoptera > Apidae > Nomada > Nomada fabriciana. Next base: position 7,020,451 of record OU015699.1, on the reverse strand, counting down.
TCCAAAAAACATTAATTAATGCCATCTGATTTCAAATTTCAACAACAGAGAAAAACATTATATCTATATAATCTAATTGATTCTCACACAATATTTACAAATAAAATAAAATAGTTTATGACAAATTGAAATATTACTAATTGGTTAAAAAACAAACTTCTTCACCTTTTACATTTCTCAAATTCTAATTACGAACTCACAAACTTACAAAAAGTAAATATGTACACCAATATTTCATGACATAGTTCAGACTCCAGACATAACCAACAAGCGAAATTTCAGTCGACTAAAAACTATCGACTAATTAGTCGACGGTGCCCATCGGTACCAGTAACTCGAGGAATGCTTCCGGGTGCGCATTTAATTCGCGTTCGTTGAATTAAATCGCGGATATCTCGGTTATTCGTCGTGGGAGAAATTTGAATCCTCTATCGCTAGTGGTATATGGTGAGTTCGATTTGCACGGTTGAAGTCGTGTCACTTCCGCGCGGTGGACGACTTCCGTTTGGTTACGTGTTGTGCACGGCAGCCGCCGCTTCGAGATAGTGGAGAACCGGTCTCGTGGCAGACGCAGTAACCATGAAGCTTCTCCGCGAATTTCTCTGTTTAATCGCGGCGTTCGCCGCGGCGAACGCGGCAGGCCCTGCGCTTGTTCTGCTCGATAATTTGGCCATAAGGGAAACGCATTCCATATTCTTCAAGACGCTACAGGGTGCGTAAACATCCGACTATTCTGCGGCGAACAGTGATCCATTGACGATATGCTCGAAACGTCAAGTTTTCCTGGACACGAATTATTTCTTCTATGTTAATTTGTACTGTATTCCACTGTGTATCGTACGTAGTCCTATAGATTTATTCTGTGTAACGTTTTTGCAGACAGCGGATACGCATTGACGTACAAACTGGCGGACGATGCGAATCTACAGCTGTCCAAGTACGGGGAGTATTTGTACCAGCATTTAATAATATTCGCCCCGACTGTGGAGGAGTTCGGAGGAGCGTTGAGCATCGGCGCGATATCTGACTTCATTGACGGCGGCGGGAACGTCCTGGTCGCTGGTTCGACGCAGTCCGGGGACGCTCTCAATGAGCTGGCGCCGGAATGCGGCTTCGAGATCGACGAGGAGGGTTCGGCGGTTATCGATCATCTGAATTACGACATATCCGACAACGGCTATCACACGAAAATAGTGGCGGACCCTGCCAATCTCATCGACGCCCCTGTTATAGTTGGCAGCAAGGATGTGCCGCCTTTACTGTACCAAGGGACGGGGCTGATCGCGGACGCGGAGAACCCCTTGATACTGCACTTGTTAACGGCGTCCAGTTCTGCGTACTCTTATAATCCCCAGAATCCCATAAAGGAGTATCCTCACGCGGTTGGAAAGAACACGCTCCTGATCGCAGCTCTGCAAGCTAGAAACAATGCCCGGGTTGTGTTCTCCGGTTCGTTGTACTTCTTCAGCGACGAGGCGTTCACTAGTTCTATTCAGAAAGCGCAAGGTAAACAGAACAGCTTATAAAAGCTGAATCTTCCCCCTGATCACGCGTTTACTAATGAGCGAAATATTTGTAGGTGGCGAGAAGCACGAGAAGTCTGGAAACGAGGTAGTGGCCACAATGATTGCCCGTTGGGTGTTCAAAGAGAACGGAGTGATTCGTGTCTCCTCCGTTCATCATCACAGGGTCGGGGAAACAGAGCCCCCAGCGGCTTACACGATCATGGACGACGTGGTCTACTCCATCGATGTGCAGAAATTGGACGGAGACAAATGGATGCCTTACGAAACCAACGATTTGCAATTAGAGTTTGTTCGAATCGATCCATTCGTTCGTATGACGATGAAACCCGTGGGCAACGGCCGGTACGAGGCACGATTTAAGATACCAGACGTTTACGGTGTCTACCAATTTAAAGTAGATTACACCCGCATTGGCCTGACGCATCTGTACAGCACCACGCAAGTTTCCGTTCGTCCATTGCAGCACACGCAATACGAACGCTTCATACCGAGCGCGTTCCCGTATTACGTGAGCGCATTTTCCATGATGGGAGGCGTATTCGTATTCTCTTTGATATTCCTGCATTACAAGGAGGAGACGAAGTCCAAGTCGGAATAAATTGAGCATCGATCGATGACTATTTGATCACGTGAATACGTAATATCATTAAGGGGAATGAAGAAGCGCTCAGTCAGACGGAATGCATTCGCGTCGCACGCCTGAGTATACGAAGATAAACTACTATTTATTTAACGTGTCAGGAACCGAGCTGAAGACGGAGATGATGATCGAGCGCGTATTACTTGGCGAAATGGCCATTAGCGGTACTTGTTAGGTAACTCTACACGTTGTTCTTTTTGTATCAAATAAACGAAAAATAGACAAGAAACACAAAGAGCTCTCCTTCCACTCTCATCGTCTATTCTATATTTACAGATGCCAAAAATGCGACAGATTTAGTATATAGACTTTGCGGGTGATTTTCGGAGATGGCGTTTTCATTGGTCGATAAAAATGCGCCACGAGACGCGTAAATTGCCCGAACCCGAGTTGCATTGGGAATATATTATTTTTACGATCCGGAATAAAAGAGGCAGTAGGTTTTACGGTTGCAATTGCTATAATTATCGTTCGCCCTGGTCTCGCCCTGGTCTCGCCCCGGTGATACAGAGAAATCCTCGGTGAATCGTTGCGCGTTATCGCCGTTCGATTGCGTCTTCGATATCGCGTTTCGTCCCGAATAATCACAAGTCTCGAAGTTCGATACGAGCGATGATCGGAAACAGTTCGACGGTCGGCACGACGGTGTTCGCACGATCGATCAGGCTTGTTTGATATGGCTTATATCACTGGCAGTGCATCCCGAGGCATTTACGAGGAACGACGTAGCTTGCGGGCGTGAAATGATGCCACTCTCGCTCGGGAACAGTTACACCTCGCCAAATATATGACGCGTGAATGCTGTTAACTCGCGGGGTTTCGACGTTTCTCAAGGAAACCCGATGAACATAACCTCTACGGACTGCTTGATGCCCGCTTCTGTATATAAGTTACTTTTCGCAGCCGTCAAGAGCGACACCGGACGGTCAAAATGCTGGAGGGACTCGTCGCCTGGGTGCTGAATAATTACCTCGGGAAATACGTGGAGAACTTGAATACCGATCAATTGAGCATTGCTTTGTTGTCGGGTAAGGTTATGTTTCGTCCTTTTCAGTCCCGTTCGTTCGTCCTTCGAAATGGATGTACAGAGTTCATCGTACTCGATGCTGTCGTTGTCGATCCATTTGTCGACCTGGTGTCCGTCGTGTGTCGCACCAATTCATTTTGCCTGGTCGCAGTATTGTCGTTTTATGTCTCCTCCTTCGCAGCGGACAGCCAACGGTTCCCCTTTTAAAGCGAAATATATGTTTTTCATCAGGCGAAGTGGAGTTGGAGAATCTGCCGTTGAAGAGGGAGGCGTTGCGCCACATCGGTTTGCCGGTGGAGATAAAGGCAGGCTTCATCGGCAAAGTGAGACTTCAAGTGCCTGTCCGTCAAATCAGAACGGGGTCCTGGGTTTTAGTGATAGAGCAGCTCTACCTGGTAGCCGGGCCGATCAGTTTGAACGAGGTACACCGTCGAACGATTCCGTTCTGGAGTTTGCTGGTTCTTTGCGTTCACAAAATTACTGCGTTCGCAGTTCGACAATGAGACGGAGGAGCAAGCGATTCTAGATTACAAGCTGAGCCGGTTGGATTCGTTGGAGGCCAGATGGAGGGCGGACACGGACAGGGATCCCGGTTATTACGCGACCAGCTACAGTTCTTGGGTGAATTACGGCACCTCGTTTGTCACGAATATCACGGAGAACTTGCAGCTGAATATTAAAGACGTTCATATAAGATACGAAGATGGCATGACCTTACCGGACGGTAAAAGATAGTTCCTTCGTAGCATTAAACCGTACGCGACGACACTGGCGTTAATGAAATTCGATAAACAGGTAACGGCGTCGCGTTGGGTGTAACGATTGGAGCTTTAACTGCGCAAAGCTGCGATGCCAGTTGGATACCCGGTTCCACGTCCTGGAACCTCGCAGATGCATCCTTCAAACTTATGGAACTTGACAGGCTCTCTATTTACTGGAATCACTTGAAAAAGGACGGCTTCTTCGGTTCCCTCAATCTCGGCGATTTGGCTGTACACATTATTCGAATTCACAACGACGTCAGATACACCAACTCGATTCCCGATTAATAATGTCCAATTTCTTTCGACAGATTGCTATGAGCGAGCCAAAAAATATAATAAAGAACTACATCCTGTCACCGGTTAATGCAAGGGCTCATATAAAAAGGGACAGATCCGAACGACCTTTACGATCTACCAATAAACCAAGAATCGTGGTTGATCTCTTGCTAGATGACGTACCGTTGTGCCTCACAGACGTAAGTTCCCACGCAAGCTTGTTCTCGCGATTAAAACCGCACGCACTACAAATGTTTTCTGCCAGGTGCAATACGACGAAATAGTACAGTGTATAAAAGGCCTGAAGGATATAGAACGTCGTAAGCGACAGAGACGTTGCCGTCCGACATCCAGCGTGTCTGCCGCGCCAAAGGAATGGTGGAAATATGCAGCGAGATGCCATCTTGGCAAGGACGCGTTGAAACCGAAGCCAACGTGGGAGGACATTCGGCAAAGGGGCAAAGACAATGTCTTGTACGTGGAGAGTTACACGAAACTGCTAGGTAATGACTGAGCATTCGAGGAGTCCGTTCCTTGATTGCCGTTCGATATTAATCGGTCGTTACTTGTAGGAGCGCCGACTGCCATTTTACCACCAGACATGAAACAGTTGAAGGAAAGGGTTGAACAGGAACAAAGCTACGACGAACTTAGAATATTGAGGGAAATAGCAATGCACAGACTCAGCCCACTTAAGCCGGTGCAAAATTTGGACGTCAACGTGCCACAACCCAGGGGAATGTTGGAGCAATGGTTCCCGCAGTGGTGGGGCTGGTACTCGAAAAGTTCGAACACGAACACCCAGAGCACATCCTCCACGTTTGACGGTGAGCTCCTGGACGTTCTGGCCGACACCATAGACGACGACACGCTCCTGCGTCGCGACACAGTGTTTGGACAGTTCAATTTCACTCTGTCGAAGGGCGCGTTTTCTTTGCGCACGACGAAGAACGACGGTGAAAGCACGAAGGCTGTAATAGAATTGCAGTTCGAGCGTGTGAACTTGAGTTACGATTCGAGGCCGAGGTCTGGTTCCCACAAGTTCTCCATCAGCTTGGGGGCTCTGTATCTGCACGATTATCTCACAGAAAATTCCACCTTCCCCATTCTGGTGCAGCCGCAAGTGGTTCCCACCGTGAACTCCAGGGCGAAGAGCTCCATGGAGAAATTGACCAGCCAATTACCGCAACATCTGTTCGAGATGACTTACGAGAAGAGGCCGCTGCACTCGAACGCCGATCACTCTTTGCACGTGAACTCCAGGTCCTTGGACATTGTGTACAATCCGGCAGTCATACATTGGCTCGTAGACTTCATGTGGAAGCCACACAGGTCTTCGTCGAACCAAAGACTGCAGGCGATGAAGCGGAGAACGCGGAGGCAGCTCATTAAAAACTGGGAGCAGATCTTGGACGGGGACCTGGTGTACCGTTCGTCCTGGGATCTGCAGTTCAACATATCTGCCCCGCAGATCCTGCTGGTGGAAAATTTTACGGATTCCAACGCCGCCGTGGTCGTCGTCGACTTTGGAAAGCTTCACTTGTCGAACAACGCGCAGACGAATGGGGTGGTCATGAAACCAGGTTCGCCCGAATTGAACAGCGACGACGAGGACGAAAGATTCGAGACACCTTGCTCCACGCCGCCGGGTAGCCAAGAAAACGGTTCCGTTCAGGACTTCCCAGCCATATCCGAGACGGCGCTCCACCAGAAACTGTACGATCACTATTCCATCGATCTGGTCGACCTGCAGATTCTTGTGGGGAAAGTGAAGGACAACTGGAAACACGTAAGAACCAGAGGGATGTCCACCTTGCACGTCCTGGAGCGTTTCAACATATCCTTGCAAGTGGAAAGGCGAGTGTTCGTCTCGTCTGACCCGAATCTACCATCAGTAACTGTGTCCGGAAATCTGCCACGGCTGGTAGTCCATGTGAACGAGCAAAAGGTGGAGGCGATTCGATTGATGTACAGTCTGCTCTCTGGCTTTTCAAAGTCCTCCGGAATGCCTCAGGGCGACGTGGTCAACGTGGAGCCAGAGAGCCCCAAGAAAGAGGAGAGTTTGGAGAAACCCTTGAGCCACGCAGTGATGGTGCAGTTCATCATCGATCAAATGACCTTCGAACTGCAATCCAGGGGACGAAGCGTGGCAGAGCTGCAGGTCTCCGGGGTTCGCGCGGCGTTTAGCAAAAGAACAGCGGACATGAGCGTATCTTTATCTGTCCACGGGTTGCTTCTGGTCGACGCCCTCCAGGAATTCGGTCCCGATTTCGAATTACTGGTAGCCAGTCACAAGCACGTAGGGATGGACAGTATTTCTGGGAGCCTGAGGGATTCAGAGCCAACGTCCCCGGTCTCTCCCGTGTCCCCAGGCTCTCCGGAACCAAACGTCCCGAGGAGATTAACTTCTCCAGTCGCGTTGACCACTGCTTTGTCCAATCTGGCAAGCAAAACGAAGTTCCCGCAATCTCCAAGGAACAACTCTTTAATTGAACTGGACAAAATGGATTCTGAAGCACTGATCGTGGTCGAATTGACACTCATACACGACGCGCTGGAAACTCTGAGAGTAGCCAACATTCAGTTCAACAACCTGGACATCATTGCCAACCAGGAGACCATAGTAGAGCTCATGGGTTTCTTCAGGAGGATATTCCCCTGCCGTAAGATGAGGCCGGGCCACGTCGAGAGGCAGGAGCTCCTAACGAATCAACCCGTGGAGCTTCAGGGGTCCACCAGGACGGAGATAACGTTCGATTTCCACAGACTGAACGTGTTGCTCCTCAGAGCAGTGATGCAGGACAATCACTTGGTGGGCCAGAAGATCGCCACAGCCACTATGTGCGATGCTCGAATACAGGCTACCTTGGCGGTGGACGCCTCGATCTCTGGCTCCCTTGGCGGCTTACAAGTCCTAGACCAGACGTCCACGGGAAAGACTCATCAGAGAATCGTCAGTGTCGGGAGAGACCCCATAGCCGATCCCCCAAAGCATCCGCTGGAGCACTTCTCAGGGCATCCAAATCAGCCGGAAGCTTTGAGATTCTCGGCGAACAGGTGCACCAAAGTGTGTTCACAGCAGCAAGATGGGCCTGAAACTTTGATAGACCTCACTATACGTATAGGCAGCGTTTGGTACACTCATGCCCCTCACCTGTTGTCAGAACTGAGGTCCTGTGCCGACGAGTTCAAGCAGTATCTGAGCAATCTTGCGCGACAGATCAGCGCGGCCGCTACGGACATGGCTATAGGCCTGGTGAACGCGGACGATTGGTCCATTCCTCCCCGTAGACGTTTGCCAAGTTTGTCTGTAGACCTGGACAACTCGGGGAGCCTGTCGTTGAAGCTGGATATCCTGCTAGACAGTCCTGTGCTGGTCATCCCACGATCGTCTCACAGTAGACAGGTATTCGTTGCCCATCTGGGTACGATGTCCTTGCAGCACGAGCCTCATCCAGGCGCTATGGCCAAGCACAAATTAACCCTCGAGGTCAGGTATATGAATCTGTATTCTTTGGAAATATCTGCCAATGTAAATCAAGTCCACAGCAATCTCCCGTTGAGGGCTGAGGAGATCTACTGCTGCAGGGAGTCGGGGAAGCCGATCCTGCACGACACCGTGCTGAAGGTCGTGGTAGAGAAGGAGAACGCGCTGGCGCAGAGTCCCAGTTTCTTCCTGGACGAGTTCGCCAACAGTCCCATTGTCCAGGTCCACGGGGTTGTGATGACTCCATTGAAAGTGTCCCTGTCCAGGGGACAGTACGAGCAGTTGCTGGACACTACGAACAGGTTGTTCTCCATGCCGGTCTCTGTGCCAGTTGTTCAGAAGTCCGAGGCCACGAGTAAAGCTCTACACTACTCTGAGAAACTAGACCTCTCCATCAAAGTTCTCTTCGAATTGCCCACTCTGAGCGTCGAGTTGAAGAAGGGATCCCTGGAGCAGCCGTTGATCGAGCTATCGATGAGAGACTTTGTAGCAAAGTACGAAAAGCTGCAGCGAAACGAGTCCACGATACAAGTATCCCTGAGGTCTCTTCTCATGGAGGATCTCCTGTGTCCCATTGGTTCCAGGCATCGCTGTATGATGCAGTCCTCGGCCCCAACGCGTGCCAAGCTTCCTGCTGGTGTCTCCAAGTCCTGCCCTGACTTCGCGTTCGTGCAACAGATCCGGAGCGAATTCGGGCGAGGAAGTTTGCCAGACAGATTAGAGACAGACACCTTGTACGGCACGATCCCAGCCCACTGGCGTAGGAAACCAGTTTCTACGGCAAACACGCCGAACACGCCTCCTCCGTCGCCTGGAGCATCCACCAGCGAGGAGAATTTGGTGCTGCTGAGCATCACGATAATAGAACCGGACCATGAATCGCAAAACGACCGGCCAGCAAAGGACCAATTCCTCCAGAAGAACGTCACTGTGGACTTCAGCTGTCTGGACTTGGTCATCAGCGTGGAATCCTGGATGGTGGTGTTCGATTTCTTCGGATTCGCCGGGCCATCGGGAAGCAATCCCAAGGTCGCTATGCATCAGGCATCAATCGATACGGACCAATTGGACAAGGCAGACGATTTGCCACTCAGATCCGAGACCGAGGTAGAGGTCAGGTCTTTGACGTTGGTGTTAATACAGTCAGAGAGGGAAATCGCCAAGGCCAATGTATCCAATGCTTGTATGCATATTTTAAAGTCGCACGGGAAGACGAAAGTGTCCGGATCGTTGGGGTCCGTGTCTCTGTTGGATCTAACGCCACACGGTCGCTTTTACAGAGAACGGTTCCTCTCGTCCGGCAGGAAAGCTCTGAATTTCCAGTACTCCAGGTACATAGACTCGGAGAAGCGACCTTACGACGCCCAGTTGAAGCTGGAGATGTCAGCAGTTCATTACGTGCACACTCAGAGATTCGTGGCGGAGCTCCAGGCGTTCTTCGGTCACTTCTCACAATTGTGGACCATAATGGTGAACCTCAGGGCCGGGGTCGGGGCTATAATTGATGTGAATAAGAGGAGCGTCAGGCTGTCCCTGGAACTGGAGGCTGGAGCGCCAGTCATTCTGTTGCCAGTTAGCTCCAGGTCGGACGAGATGATACTCTTGAACCTCGGTGAACTCACTGCCCACAATCGATTCGAGGTCTCTGAAGTAATTGGCAACTGCATGCTGGACATAATGCTCCTCGACTTGGTGAACATGGACGTCTACGCGGCCAAAAGGATACAGTCCGACGACCAGGACAACGATATAGACACTGTGGCCGTGGGAGGCTTCCACGTGAAGAAGCTTGGCTCCTCCTTGCTCACCGAGATGTGCCACCTGAAGCTGCGTATCGAGCGAAACCTGGACACCTATATCAGCAGGGAGATACCAGATCTGAGCATCCACGGGACATTGTCCACGATGGACTGCGCATTGGATCCGGCCCAGTACATGCTGATCCGGGGCCTGCTCTCTTACAACATAGGGGAAAACCTGGACGATTTACGCCAGTTCATGCAGGATCTGAACCAGACGGTGGAGTACTCCATCGTCAGCGGGGACAACAAGGAAACGATTTGGAGGAAATCGTGCATAACTCTGGAACTGGTGAATGTCACGGTGAAGCTGCACCCGAATCACAACATCGCGGCCCTGGCTTGCATCAATTTCATCAAGTCCAGACTGACGCTGGATGCCTTGAGCGACGGTTCTCAGGACATAGACCTGGTGTCGCAGGAGATACTGATCACAGACATGAGGTTCCAAGACGAGCCGGCCAACAAGCAGTCCAACGTCTTCACCAGCATCCTGCAGCCCCTGAGGAACTCCAACAATGAGAACCGTGTCCAGGCCGAGGTGCACCATAGGAGGCGAAAGGCGAACGCTGCCACGACAATCCTGGTCCACAGCATGCGTTTGACCGCCATCTTGGACTGGTGGGAGGCTGTGAAAGACTTCCTCGTGTTGAACTCCGTGGAGCCGGAGCCAATTCTTGGAATTGCCCACGCAGCCGCGGACAGTAATCAGGAAAATGAGAGTACCGCTTCAAGCGCGGGACCCCTAGAGCTGAAGATCAATATAACCGACTCGGAGCTGGTCATTGTTGAGGACACAGCAGTCAGCGACACAAACGCCGTTATTTTGAGGAGCACGGCTGTTCTGTCTTACAGGTCTGCTCCGCAAGATGGAGAGAAGCCATTGTCCTGTAACCTCTCTCACTGCGAGCTGTTCTCTTGTATCCTGGGGCTAGAGGAGGAGACCGCCCTATCCATAATCGACCCCGTTGGCGCCAGCTTCGATCTCACCCAAGACAAGTGTCTGGACATACAGCTGCAGCCACTGTGCGTTAGGTTGAGCTACCACGACGTGACCATGTTCTCCAGGATGCTGAGCTCTCTGCCGAAACAGACCCTGGTAGCCAAGAAACGGTCCAGCGAGGTGCTGAGCCCAACAGAGAAACAGATCCAGAAGTTGACAGCCCTGGGATTCACAGACTTCGACTGTAGAGCTGCCCTGGATCTTTGCAACGGGCAAATAGACGAGGCGGCCCTGTGGCTGACCCAAAATGCGGTCCCAAATTCGGACACAGGCGCGAACAGCGAGGCCCTGTTTCACACGGTGGCGTTGCAAACGTCTTGCTCGAGAATTTGCATCATTGACGACTGCAGGGACGCCGATGTCCCTTTACTGGAGATGACACTGTCCGACCTCAGTTTGAAGCAAGAGTGCATGGGGCCCGGTCTAGTGTCCGCCACATTCAGCGTCGATTATTACAACAGGGTTCTCAGCGGCTGGGAGCCGTTCGTAGAACCCTGGCACGCCACTGTACAATGGGAACAAACCCTGACAAACTCCCTGAACGCAAAGAGATTGCAGGTGTCCGTCGACTCGCCAGACTCTGTGGACGTCAATGTAACATCTACGCTGATAGAATTGATAGAGCTAGTTAAGAACAATTGGATGCAGGATTTCTATTTAATTTCCAGCAACGATCATAATGTGAACAAGGCAAGCAATGTTCAAGCGTATCGGCGTAGAATGCCGTTCATACCGTTCGCGTTGAGAAACGAGACCGGCTGTAAATTGTGGTTCAAGACCATCATTGCCACTGCGGACGACGCCAAGGACGTCGGGCAGAATTTCAAGGCGAAGAACACCTTCCAGAAGGACGACACCTGGATCGAAGTTGCCCCAGGTGGCACCGTCCCCTTCACCTTCGAAGGAAGAGGAAAACTGAGGCACAACGCTACGCACATTGTCCGCAGACACCAGATCACAGCATTGGTGGACGGATGGAGGCCCGTGGACCCCGTCACCGTGGATCGCGTTGGCATATACTTTCGACACGCAAACGCGAACGTCACCGGCGCCCAGGTGGACGCAACCTTGGTACACTAGTTTCATTTATCTACCTCGCAAGTCGAAGTTGTTCCTGCACCGAGACAATTCATTCCCAGTTTCAGATGTTGGCGCCGAAAGCTAGAATAGTATTCGCGGTGGAATTAGAGGGGTCCGCTAGGAAATTGGTGACCGTTAGATCCGCCCTGCAGATATCCAACAAGTTGAAGTACCCGGTGGACGTAAAGATGGAGAAATCCTTGAATCAATTTGGATGTAGGTTGCTTGGACTATTTCAAAACGTACAGCTGTTGAATCGAACGGTGTCCTATTTCTAGATCTGCCTGCAACCTTGTCTGTCAGCGACAGGCTTCTTCAGGTGCCCGCCGAATCCACGATATCTGTGCCCCTCACTCACACTGGCGTGCAAATGTGCTTGAAGCCGGTCGGCTTGGCCAATATGTTCCAGTACTGCACAGAAACCATAGATTGGACAGTGGTGAAGAAGCCGCTGGAGGTCGTGGAGAATCGTATCACCTGTCGAGCCAATCATAACAATATCTTCAGGTATGCTACCGGCTGCTGCGGTGATAAATGAATTTTTTAACGCCGATATTACGAATGAATGATATATTCTTTTCAGAATGTGCGTCGCGGTGATGAGGGACAACTATCCACCGGATTTAAGCCAGATGCTGCCAGCGCATACCATAACAGTGATGGCTCCCTTGACGCTAACAAATTTATTACCGCACGAATTGTTCTTCAATATCGAATCGGAGAACGGCAGGATACTGCCCGGTGGTAGCGCAGACTTGCATTCCGTGAATATAGAAGAGCCGCTTGAGATAAGCGTACAATTGGACGGATACCCTGGATCGGGAACGGTGAACAAATTTCTCTATTTCATTTCCAATCCTTCGCACGAAACGTTCCACTGACACATACATCTTTCCGTAGATGCTGCTGTCGCCAAACATGAACTCCTTCACTGCTCGCCTCAGGCTAACAGACTCGTCTGGCAGAATATTATACTTGCACGCGGCAGTTAACATTGAGAAGGGATGCGTCGTGCAAATAAACATAACCGCGCCGTACTGGATAATTAACAAGACGGGCCTGCCGTTGGTATTCAGGCAGGAAGGGGTTGGCATCGAGGCAGCCGGGCAATTCGAGGAACACGAGAAAGCAAGAATGGTTGCCCCATTGCTATTCTCGTATAGCGACGAGGAAGCCAGCAGAACCCTGTCGGCGAGAGTTGGCACCTCTGTGCACCCCCAGGGAATCCCCCAATGGTCCCAACACTTCCATTTGCAGCCCAGCATACAGGTCCGTGCATATTAAACAAGTGCTAAAGGGACATCATTACTATTCCAATCATTTTAGGTACATCGTCTCAGAATATCTCTTCGCGACGGCAGACCCGACATAGTGTACCTAATTAGCGTAGCCACTAGGACAGCCAGAGGAAGATACAGAGCTACAACGGTGGTTACACTGTCGCCCAGGTATCAACTGCACAATAAGTCGTCTTTCACCTTGGAGTTGTCGCAGAAATGTTTCACCACGACAGTCGTAAGTGGCCGTATGAAATTGCTGCGATATTCAGCAAACCATTTATTCACATTCGCAACCATTCGCAGAGTCATCCAGACGCTCAAGCAACTTACATTAAAATAATGCCGGATTGCCACATGCCGTTTCATTGGCCGCGGCTCGATAAGGATTTGCTGTTGTGCGTACGAAGTATGGACGTGAAAGACTGTATGTGGTCCGGCGGTATCCGATTGGACGACAATTATTCGCTGACTGTTAACATCAGAGACTCGACGGGGAGGATGCATTTCCTTCGAGTGGACGTGGTGCTACAAGAGAGCACTTATTTTATCGTGTTCACCGACGCGGACACCATGCCACCGCCCATAAGAGTGGACAATTTTTCGGAGGTGCCTCTGGTGGTCAATCAGGTGACTAATAAATGAAAAGAAAACGGTCGCCTCTTCTCTGTTATTCGACGCGTCTGCCAGCTGTTCTGTCGTTCACTAAACCATCCAGCAGATTGAATTACCAGTTGTTTTCAAGAATATTCTCCGCAGGTCACCGTGCACGACAACTTGCAATGGACAGTGAGGCCACACTCCTCTGTACCGTATGCCCTGGACGAACCTATACAATCTGCCGGATTGATTCTCACTGCACCTGGAGGGGTCACAGCCACGTACGATCTAAATATACTTGGCGAGGGCAGAGTTCTCACTTACGAAAACTTCATTTACATTGCGTTCACGGGTAATGGTCCTTAATTATCTTTCTCCTCGGAAGAAATAATTCCCATTAATCATATTCCTTTCTAATACAGGTACTTTCAAAACAGATTGCGACCTGGGAGCTGGAGAAGGTGGCCTGGATCCACTGGACGTCGAAACGCAAAGATTAGTCCTAGAAGCTGGCCCCGGAGGCTGGGTTGTTCTCAGAAGGAAACAATATGGGGCCAGGTCCCAATTATGGAGGATGACCGGCGATGGTCAGTTGCAGCACGAAGGTATGGGAACAGGAAAATGCATTTCCCAGCTCTTACATGCTTTTAAACCGTTTTAAAACGATTTCTTCTTACCGCAGGGTCTAGTCCGCCAAGGGATAAACATTCTAAGACACCGGACACAGTATTAGTTCTAGATATATCGGGCACAGCGCCGCAGCCATTCACGTACTGTGCCCTTGCGTTAAGAAAACCCGATCCCAGGAGGAGATCCACGCAAACATGGCGGTTTACCGACGACGGAAGATTGTGTTGCGCACACAAGAACATGTGTGTCCAGTCGAAAGATGGATTCATGGGATTACACGAAGGTTTGCCACGCGGAGATTGTTGGTCCTTGTACTATTCAAGCTGGGCCTCTTTTTCACTCGACAATTATCACGCCAATTTGTTGCGTTCGATCATTTCGACAATTCCACCAACGTAGGATCGTTAAAGCCCCATCGGTCATACCGTTTTATTTTATTTGGCACAGCTTTCACGGTCTTTTCGTTTGCCCGCCGAAATACCCTCCCACCGCCAAGCAAATTGTCCACCGAAAACTCTGTAACACGCGTTGTCACCGTAAACGTAACACAACGAATCCGTTTTTCCCCCCACTACAAGCCCCGTTCGTCCTATAAACTTTTACACCATCCCCGTGACTCGTGAATCGTAAATTCATAATGATAATGTTGCAGGCGGCAGTGTCGCTCGCTGGCAAATGTGTACGTATAGTACATTGAGATCGTCATTTATGAATTTGTATAAGTATTCTATGGGATCAGACTTCCGCTTGTTTTTTTTTTATTCCATTAACGCTATGCTCATCAAATAACTGCGAAGGCTGAAATTAAGATGCGACATTCCGCTGCATGAAACGGCATCGTAATTTCGAGTTATTCGTGCAGCCAGTTAATCGGGAATTAACAGCGATCATCATATACAAATTTCACCCCTGTCTTTTTAGGGAGCGAAGCGGTATTGGGCCCCCAGATGCACACAAATCCTCCTCCGATCGAGCAACGCGTTGAAAGGCAAAAACTGAGACCAGGGTCCGGTTTCTTGTCCGTCACGGTAACCACTGACGGGCCCACAAGGGTCTTGCAAGTTTTGGACATCAAAGAAAGAGTAAGATAGCAGTGAATAATTTTCTAATTACAGGCTTTCTCATAACTAAGGGAACCCCCGGTATTTTGGGTTGGGGGGAGGGGGGGGGGGGTAGCTGGGATGATTCTGAACAACTTTTTCCTTTACAGAAATGTTGGTTGAAGCTTCGTTTTCGAATTATTAGCGGAAAGAGCACTGACCAATCAGAGCGCCCAGTGCCTCTCAACCGTTCTCGGTCGTGGGCGTGAACCAACGCACTGGTTGAGCGCCACGTGCTTGAGCGCGCGCTCTACGGGCGCTCTGATTGGCCAGTGTTTTTCATTAATAATTCAAAAACGAAGCTTCAACCAACATTTCGGTAAAGGAAAAAGTTGTTCAGATTCACCCCAGCAACCCCCCCCCCCCATTTCCGGAATTCTCCGTAGTTAAGAGACACAGTATATCGATATATATATGAACCAACATTTTTCATTGCAGAAAAAGACATTTGCTCTGCTCGAAGAACGCGATTGGTCTCATATTGCGGTGAGTCATAGGCCGACTCAAATACTCACCGACGCAGAGAAGATTAACTCCAAGGAGTTGGAACTGAAGGTCAATTTAACCGCTGGTCTGGGACTGTCGATTGTCTCGCGAAGACCAGTCGAAGAGCTGTTGTTCGCAAGACTGGCGGGCATATCCCTGGAACTTGTCCAAACACCTGCCAATACTACCGTCGATTTGAGCATGGAGAATGTACAGATCGACAATCAGTTGTTCGAGGCACAATGCTCGTCTGTACTTTACGTGGCCAGGACTGCTAGGGTCGAGAGCGAACGCAGGCCAGCGATACACGTGGTCGCTGAGAAATTGAAGTCGAAGAATCAGAATGCGGAAATTTATAAGCACGTGGTTGTCAGCATCAAACCACTCTGCATACATTTGGAGGAGAAACTAATTTTGAAGCTGGCCGCGTTCGTTGGGACAGGCAGATCGGAGCTAGAGGTTCCCGTTGACGAAAACGACTTCAAAGCACAAAGATTCATTTCTGAGGTGTCCGCTGCGCACGCCAAACGATACTACTTTGGTGCATTAAAAATCGTGCCTAGTCAGGTTCGTATCATTAATCGCATCCGTCAAGCGTGACAAGCGTGACAAGCGCCTAACGCGAATGTAACGTGTTGCTTTAGGTGAAGTTAAGCGTGCTGACCACGACCAAATTGCCTCGGCACCTTCAAGCCATAAAGAGACAACTGGGATTGACGTTGATTAAATTCGAGGACGCCACTATCGAGTTGGAACCGTTTATTAAGAAACACCCGTTCGAGAGCACTCAATTTTTATTACATTCCATTATAAAACACTTCAAGGACGTACGGAGATAGTTTACATTATTCACGAATGCACCTTCCTTTCATCTTCATACCAACACACGTGTTTCTTTCTCGCTTCAGGAATTAAAGTGGCAGGCCGCAGTGATACTGGGTTCCGTAGACTTCCTGGGCAACCCTCTAGGTTTCGTGAACGACGTCACAGAAGGTGTATCGGGATTGATTTACGAAGGGAGCGTGAAGACGCTGGTTAAAAATGTTACGCACGGCATATCGAATTCTGCGGCGAAGGTAACAGAGTCCTTGTCCGATGGCTTGGGCCGGGTAATAATGGACGAAAACCACGAAGAAGCCAGGCAGAGGATTCGAGCCAATACTGCTGGAAGCAGTGACCATTTAGTCGCTGGACTAAAGGGTTTCGGATTTGGATTACTTGGAGGACTAACCAGCATCTTTAAGCAGACCTACGATGGCGCCTCAAACGAGGGCTTTCCAGTACGCGCACAGTCATAACAATCACAATTTATAATCGTAACAAGCCAATTAATTAAACCATAACAATTCTAGGGTTTCTTCGCCGGATTTGGTAAAGGGGTGGTCGGCACCATAACCAAGCCAGTCGTTGGGGTCTTAGATCTTGCCACGGAAACCGCAACAGCCGTCAGAGAGACCAGCAGAAGGTAGAGCACGAGTGTTCAAACACTTCCTCCCCTCGATTTTCGTAATACCCGTGTTCAATTGCAATTTCCAGTGCCCACCGGACAATACCAAAGCGAGACAGACCATCCCGGGTGGCCAGTGGTTCCGCCGGTCTGCTGCCGCCGTATAATCGCCAGCAGGCCGAGGGCCAAGAGTTTCTTTACATAATAAACGAGCACAATTATTCGGAATTGTTCGTGGCGTACGAATGCCTGCGCAGCGGCACGGAGAACCTGAGGATACTGGTGTCGAACGGCAGGGTTCGCGTTATATCCGGTGGCACCAAGGGAGTGGTAACGGAAGTCGGCCTGGCCGACTTACTGTATTGCCAGCCGATGCATAAATTGGAGAGCAACGGCGTCACTTTGTATTACATCGAGCTGATATCCAGATCGGACTCGACGATCGGCGTCAACGCAGACGGCCCTGAGATCTTGAGAAGGCCCAAGGTTCGGTGCGACAACGAGGAAGTGGCGAAACGGGTCGGTATCAAGAATCAAATAAACGATTACGACAATTTCGTTATCACGCGATGATTTCAGGTGTCGCAGCAAATTAATTATGCTAAAGGGATGCACGAGGAGCGCAGTTTGACCCTGTCTTCCTCGGACAACATGCTGGACGATGTACAATACTATAAGTAGTAGTAGGGGGGGGGGGGGGGGACCACGAACAACACAGTTCTTCATACTTTGCGTTGAAACGCGTGTATGTTTTGTATGCTAGTCAATTAGCCCCGGTTCTTCGTGTATATCGTTCTTTTTTTGTTTCTTTTTTTCTCAGCAGTGCACATAGCAGCACGTTACTTTGATTAAACTAAGTTGATGATAAGACTGATACGAGGCGTGCGATACTTCGTAAGAAAATTAAGTCAGACAATATATGTATATTCACTTGGACGAAAACGTGAAGAGGGGGGACGTTCGGTTTTCGCACAGGTAGCACAGACGCGCACGCGTATACATTTTTTTACACTAACTATAGGAGACAAGCAGGATATCTTGAATAAGGCGCGAGATTTTTTAATAAGCGTGTATATATGTATATACATGTGGAATACACAGCGTAGGTAATAAGGGGGTAAATCTACTTAAACTGTTTACAGAGATAAGGAACAAGGATATAACTAAAACCAAAGTTTTTATAATAGGATAGGCTATTTATTTTCTACATTAACAAGCCCGACATATTGCAGGCTACTCTCGTTCGTCACTATATCAAGTATATATTTTTTACAGCGTTGGTTGTATAAAGAGTAACATATGTATATCACCTGACCGAAGTATTAATAACTGTACATTCTTTGTCTAACATTACCCGTGTAAAAAAAGAGAAGAAAGCAAAGCAAAACGTAGCTATTAGGAATCCTGTACAGTAACTGTAAAATCCTAAATCGGCTCCGTTTGAATAGAACCTTTTTGTAACGTTCGATTAAGGCTTTGTACAGCTTGAGAATACAGTATACATCGCATATACATATATTCATGGCAATTGAAACCAATAAGTTACGACATGTTAGTACTGTATAATAATAGATTGTATACAACGATTGTCTAGATTTGTTACATCTCGTGATTTTCACGCTATCAATGTAATTTAATAAAGAAGCCCTATTTTCGTTCGATAACATTCATCGGCGTTTCAGTTTCCCAACAATCATTTACGCGTGCAAACTCGTTGACATTAGTAGTTTCGTTAATTGTTTCCCCGCAGATGTGACATCGTGTCGAACAGCTCATTATTAAAGTCCCGATCGTAAATGAACAGAAGCGTCATCGCTGATAAGGCGTTTCTGATAACGCGGTCTCTCCCATCATCGAACCGTAGTTACGTGGGCCGGCGGTGGGGAGACCCCCGACAGGTAACCGGGCAAAATAAATCGTCGGTGTTTGCGGGGACTACCCGTGTTCAAAGATCTTCGTCCCTTTCCACGCAGGCATAACGCCGCCCTTATTTAAAATCATCGATCCGAAAATCGCCGCCTGTCCGGCGATAACGTTATCACTGATAAATTTAGATTGCGTAAACATGGCGACCCTCACGATCACTTGAAATGTCAAATCCTCCGTCGGGACTTGCCAAGTGAAACCGTGTCGTTCGCGTTACAGAAACTGTCTGCCCAACAGAAACCTCTCCCGCGGGCAGTTCTGTGCGTTACCTCAACTTTCTGTCGTCTGCAACGAGGTGCGACCGGACTTCCTTAAACCAGAAGGACAGCGCGTAACCTGCGACGATGGATGAAACGTATTTCGACGAGGGGCTGGCGGAGAACTTTGAGACGTCCACTCTAGAAATCACCAAGGACCTCGACACCAATGAGTTTCGCAATCAGGATTCAGCGGCAGCTGGTGAGCCCTCTTTCGTGGACTCACCGTTGCTCAGATTGGCAACGGACGGTTCATTTCTGTTCTGTCGTGCTTGGTCTGAACTCAATTTGCTTGCAGAAGTCGACACGGCGAAGAAGAACAGGGAGAACGAGGGGCAGACCTCTAGACAGGTTCCGTTGTCGAAGGACGTCTCCAACATTCCCTTTAAACATATCGATATTCATTCGTTCTTCTCCGATAGAAACGAAGTGGTGGACAGGGCGCTGAAGGACTGCCAGGAGAGCCTGATAAACGAGGAGGAGAATGAAATCGTCGGAAGCTGGCTTCTAACAGAGTAAGACGCTGTCAATTAGTTCGTCCTGCGTGGCGTATTAACCAAGGAATTGCATTTTGCAGAATAAGTTTGTGGGACGTAGAGAAGGAAAGACTGGTAATATTAACGAAGAAAGCTATTTATTCAGTGAAGTACGACTTTATCTCGTTAAAGATACTGGAATATAATCGAGTGCCTCTGTCCCAAATCGATACGTTAGTCTCCGGTGAACTGGTGTACCCGTCTGCATCCCTGGCGCCGTAAGTTCGAAGCGAAATTAAATAATTGTACGTTACGATTGAATTGTACACGGAGAACTTGTTCGCCGTTTGGCCGAACGTATTCATGAATTTCTGAACAATTTCTAGACGTTTAAGTGGATTGGCGGAGGGTGTCTCATCGTTAGTTCATTGCGCAGTTCGTCAAGAGTGGTCTTCTCTTGCCTCTAGTACAGGTCTCGCACAGTTTGAGTCTAGGTACACCAAAGTTCTCAGTAGTGCAGAGACCCTCTTATTTCTGGAAGAACTGCTTTATATATTTTTCTTCCGTCGCTTTGTATTAACTGTTAATACATGTATATAGCTGCCACTAAATACTCTCCCTTAATACGGAATGCATATTACGATCTTTCATTCGCATTAGAGAATGCTCACATAAGCGTGTACACTTGTGCTTCGGTTTGTTTTGTGAATGAACTCCACCGCCTTTAGATATTGGTGTTTGGCGTAGAAGAGAAATTAAGGGACTTCTCCTAGCAATTAATCGAGATTCGACTTTCAGGAAGAGGCTCATGTCTGGGATAAGACTGATGTGGAATAAAGGTAATCCATTATCGGTAAGCAAGAAATGGAATCCGTTTACGAAGGATATACCGTGGATTACTTACGTTAGTCATCCTCTGTTCTGGTACAAAGGTAAATCGACTATTCGTACGGTAATTGCCTAAATTGTCTATTATAAAAAGGTCGATTTTTCTTTAGGATCAGAAGCGGAGAAAGCGAAGTTCAACGTGGACGGATTTTACGCATCTATAAACGATCTATTGCCGGCGGAATGCAGCGTGAAAAGTGGACTTATTATCATAGAAAATTACTTCGGTCTCGGTGCCTTGGTGCACAATAGAAACGGGCTGGGTTTTTTTAAGATCCGCGGGAAAGTCAGCTTTTGAAAAGTCTGGCCTGTAAACGTTCGAGTTATTTCTCATTCGAAGCTATATCTAACTTAATAAAGCTTTCGCGATATTTATAGATATTTATAGATGGAATATCGAAGTTAGCGTTCTGCGTGCATAACTTGCTTGCAAGGATTTGCGTAGAGACACCTCTATTTCCATTTCCGAATTTTACAATGCATATCGTATAAATTTGATTGCATATTTCTATCAGTATATTCACTAAGTACCTGGCCGACGGAAAGCTGAAGACACATAGATTATTAAATTGATTCGTCTGTATATTTTAGGTGTAAAAGTCTATTTTTTAATTCTGTATTCTTGCGACGAGGCGTGATGATTCTCTGTAACAATGAATAAAGATCGTTCTTCTTTGAAACTTCAATGAAAAAACGTCTTCTCCATTGCGCTCTAATTAACGGCAGATTTTTCTCCCAAACCGTCTCGGTCGTGTAGGGACAGGTAGTGACATGTTGCTTGGAAAAAAACGTATTCCCGATAAGAGCATAGAAGCTTCGGCGCCACATTTCCACCGATTTGTTATCGATAGACAAGTAAATAAGTTTGCTATCAATATAGTACATAAAAGTCTAAACGATAACATTTTTATACGGCGTTAATTACAGGTTGGTTATGTTCGCGAGTTACAGGTGCCCACCAATATCACCTGTTGATCTTATTTATTAGCTCGAACGATCCGCCTCGATTTACAAGCAACGGAAAATTAATAGAAAAAAAACGGCTGCGAGATGTATATGAGAAATGATTGGAAATGATGGAATTTCCCGTTTCGTTTGATCGTATTCCTGTCAGCAAAGGTGTTCGATCATTTTTTCAGCTCGAACCATGTTCGAAGGTAACGTTAATGTATTTTCTAATAATTTCATTCGTGGATCTTTTAGATTGCGATGCTATTCAAAGTTCGAGCATCAAGATTAAGATGATGTAACGCAGCCGAACGTTCGTCGGTTTAACGAGAGGGCAGCTGATCAATTAACTCGTAAACCGTCTATATTTCCAAGTCGAAGGCTCTACGACAGATATGCGCAGCGTTGGATCAATGTAGCATTTGTAAAATGTTCCGCCACTACTTCAAGTCGCGCTCGGTGTTCCTGGTTGGCTTTGGAATCGGCTTTCTCCTAGCGTTGCTCTTCTTCGCTGTACAGGATGTATACAATAGCACGCTCGTCTGCAAAGAGTCGTTACCGAACCCGTACACTGGCAACCGGGACGCTCTGCTCAAATGGTTCATGTCGGACACGTTGCCACACAGACAGATCGGCCTTCAGGCTTGGAAGCAATCCGCTGGGTCCACGAATTCGACGTACGAACGATGGCTGGAGAGCCGGCAGTTAAGACCGAAGGACATCGATTTGGATGCTTACTTGTACGGGCCGGACAGAAGGGAAGAAACGGCGGCTGGTTGGCTGAACTCCAATGTTCACATAACGTGCGTAGTATTCGTGAAGAAGATTAAGTTGGCCAGATCTATTCAGAATACTTGGGGCAGGCGTTGCAGCGAGCTGTATTTCTTTGGCCAGGTGAAAAGCCCCGAGGTTCCTATCATTAATTTCGATATGAAGCTCGTGTCTTCCTGGCAATTGCTGTGCGAAGCGTTCAACTATATTTGGAAGGAGAACCGGGCCTTGGAGTGGGTTATTTTCGTGAAGGACGACACGTTGGTGATTCCTGAGAATCTACGGTACATGCTCGGCCCGCTGAATCATACAGAAGATCATTATTTAGGTCACGCGGTCGTTATGTGGGGGCAGCCTTACAATGTCGCAGATGCAGGATACGTGATTAGCGTGGGAGTTCTTAGAAAGCTAATTAAAATGTTTGATACTTCGCAGAAGTGCCTGGCCGGTGGCAAGTATTGGAAACAGGAAGATTATTATCTGGGTAAATTTTCCTTATCACACCTGAGGCTTGTAGGCTTGAGGGCGTTTATTAAGTTGCTGTTTTTAATTATTCCCAGCCAAACATCTTGCTTCTATGGGAATCTATCCTTCCGACACGAGGGACAATAACTTGAGGGGCACATTCCACGGTCACCCCTTGCAATCGTTGCTATGGGGTATCGTTAAAACCAGCGTTTATTGGACTCGAGCGATGTACCCCATTAAAACCGAATGCTGCTCGTTTATATCCGTCACGTTCAATGTTGGGGAACCCGACAAGATGTACACGTTAAATTATTTATTGTATCACTTGCACGTTCTGAACGGCGCAGCTAATTTGGGAAGCAGAAGGGCAGCGACGTCTGTACCCGACGAAGATGTACGCTTGTTATTTCAGCATACCACTATTTGGGAAGAATTGAACTTGGAATGAATTAGATAATATTGTTTTCAGGTATGGAAGGTCGCATTGAAGGAAGAGTTCAACATCACGGATTTAAATGATATCTCCCCCGATGCTTATTACGAGATGTGGCACTCGAAATATTCAGAGCCCGGCCAATTAATTGCGAAAAATAATAGGATCAAAGAAGCGGATAAGCTTCCTTAACTGTCCTTCCACTCACTTTGTTCTCGCAACAAAGCAGCCACGTAGCTGATATTTCCTTTTAAAGTAGTCGTATTGCCGATTTTTTAACGCACAATAATTTTATCAATCATGTTGACTATGTTACACGGTTTAACGATTGTTACAATTGTTCAGATATTGTTTATGAACGAACGCGTAGTTTACACGCAACAACGTTGCTTCGAACTTGAAATGTTTATCAGGTTTCACGATTTATACGCATCACGCTTGTAGTATTAATAAGCATTCACGATATGATGAATGTGGGAACGGGCGGAGTGGCGTTGTTTGATAAGCCGCTTCCCTTGTTACACCACCGCTGCCTTATCTATCTAATTAGGTGCTCATTAACGCTCCTAATAACTCTGATAACCGAATCGCTGCTGCTCCTGCTCGAAATATATGTCAAGAATAATGGGGCGATGCGTTTACGCTGTTTTGCATTCGCATGATCTGTTTTCGTTCAACGAAGACGTGCACCCGGAGATTATCCAAGGCGAATTGTCCTTGTCCGCGAGTTAAGATCCACAGTACCTGATTATACATACAGATATACGTTTTTCTAACGCATATTTCTATTCGATAACTGGAACATAATATGAACGAACTTTATTTGACAATAAATGCGTAATATTTATAACGGCAAGTCTTTCTATTCTATCCACCGACGAGAGGCTGAAAATTTAAGCCCCCCTAACGACCTATATTTTTTCGTCGAATCTGCTTATCAAGCTGGACTTCGGTTATCGGTTATCCGCTTCCTCTCGGAGGTAGCTATATAAAAAGAAGAATTCAATTAGTTCGTATATTCGGCGACTGTGGGCTTCCCCATAAGGTTCCCCGGCTGTAGCTTCGTTTATTAATGAGTACGACACAAGGGTAGCTGCTTCAGCATGGCACTGCTGGTGAAAGTATTCACTACCATTGCCTTCGTTTCTATTATTGCCCAGCAATTCGTCACCGGGGCTGATCCTCCCAATGTTTCTGACGTATCAGAGTGAGTAATCCGACATTATTTGCTCCAGAGCCTGAATTCAATTAATAATTCATTCCATTCAGCCCCACAATTCCACTGAACGATTCTCCAAGCTACGAGGAGGGTGTGAAGAGGACGAAAGGGAGGAAGAGACCACCTCAGTTTCCAGGGGGTTGCACAGGACCACCAGACGCACCTATAAATGGCGGGCTGCGATGCTCCACGGACAGGTAATCGTATTCTAAATTGGTAAAACCATATCACTGTGCCGGAGGGTGTACATTCGAGGTTTTCCTTCGCAGTGGATGCATCGCAACTTGCGGCCACGGATACAAGTTTCCCAATGGCGTCTCGCAGTTGGCCATCACTTGCTCTGGCAAGGAATGGCGCATCCCTGGGACAGACTGGCTCTCCGTGCCACACTGCGAACGTGAGTTTCACACGGAAATATATTTTACATTGGTGTTACAAGGCTGCTCTTCTTGCGTTTCCAGCAATTTGCATGCCGGAGTGCCTGAACAACGGGGTATGCGTTGCTCCTCATCAGTGCGACTGTCCGGAGGATTTCACTGGACCCCAGTGCCAATTCGAGAACAAACCCTGCCTGAATTATCCGGCGCCCGTGTTCAATTCTGACATACGTTGCAACTCGAAGTTAGTTGAAACTCCTCTTTTTGTTAGTTGAAAATCGTCTCAGTTATTCTATTAAATATTCATCCCCCCAGGAGCTGTACTATATCCTGCAAGAAGAACTTCACGTTCCCCGACGGCAGCTCGATCACGAATCTCATCTGCAAGAATGGAAACTGGGAGCCAACCAGGCATGATTGGGTCAACGTACCCGACTGCGAACGTACGTTGCGAATCTTCAGATTGATTGCAGAATAATTGAACACGTGGAAACATCGGGTAAATTTCTTTTTCTTGCAGCCATATGCAATCCGCCCTGCCAAAACGGCGGGAACTGTCTACCTTCCCTCTTCTGCCAGTGTCCGCAGGCCTTCAGGGGGCCTCAGTGTCAATATTGTAAGCGTTGATCGATTTGCTTCTATTAATTGTTGAACGATATCGATGATACAACATTGTTACAGCTGCCGATGCCTGCAGCGGCGAAAAGCTGAGCGTCAACGGAGGCTACAACTGCTCAGAGACCGACGGCACTTACTCTTGTACCGTGAACTGTCCTTCTGAAGTGGAATTCGAGTTCCCCCCGGCCCCCGTGTACACCTGCAACTACGAAACAGGTGTCTTCACGCCGCAGCCTGTACCCCAGTGCAAGTACAGCGATAATATGAACGTGATCTCTCTGGGCACCACGTACAAGTCTTACGTCAAAGAGGTGAACCAGTCCTGGGTCTACAGCGACCTGTACGGCACCCATATGAGTCAGGCCCCGTCGCTTCAAACCAACTACGACGCCGGTAGAGTGCATAGCAGTTCGCAGACCACTGTGCATTCGAACGAGGTAGTACTCTCATGACCCACCATCTTGGAATTCAATGTGACAACACTTGGCTTTTTGGCAGATGGTGTTCGATCCTCAGCAAAACGGTATGCTGCTCGTAGAGGAGAGACGACCGGTCCCAGAGACCTGCTTCACCTGGGGCGGAGTGCATTACAAGACCTTCGACGACAGCGTGTACAGCTTCAACAGCGAATGCTCCTACGTCTTGGTCCAGGAGGCACGGGACAGACTGTTCACGGTGACCGTGGAGAACGGTCCCGGTTGCAAGTACAACGACTGCTCCAGGATCATCAACATTTTCATTCAGGACAAGAAGTACATACTGCTGAGAAACGACGCCGGCATCCCGGAGTTCCGTACCCCGAAGAAGCTGCTGCCAATACCGGCGCAGCTGTCCACCCTGAGGGTGGACATGTCCGCGCATTTCATCGTGGTGTCCGTGGACACCTTGGGGGTACAGTTGAAGTGGGACGGGGCGCTGATGGTCCAGGTGGAGGCGCTGGAAAACATGTGGAACAATACCGTGGGCCTCTGCGGCAACATGAACGGCGACAAGAGGGACGACCTTAAGAGCAAGAACGGGGAGCACACCAAGAGTGTCGACACCTTTGCGACATCCTGGCGGGCAGAGGATATCGGAGGTAAAACGTTTGTATCAGGTCGTCCGGAAGGTTTCGCTGTCTGACTGCAACGTTTAGTCAAACGCACTGACTGATCCATTTTTCGTTCATGTTAGGCAATGGTATAATGTCGTTTGGGTGTATCGAAAGATGGCAAAGATTTGGAAAATACTAACCTTGCCTTTCCGATGTATTATTAATTTATTTCTTCAAAAAGTTCTATTCGTTGCGAAATATTCGACTCTTTAAACGAGATAAGAATCATGTTGATCAATATTTTGCAACGACACGAACAAAAATGTTAAAACATGTTATCATGATGCTCATGATGGGGGGATCAAGGAGAATGACGAAAAAGAACGTATCGTGCATCGTTTAAAGATATTGCACTCTTGGTAAAATTGTTTGTAGTTAATATCTAGTAAGAAGACGAAATAAACTTTTGCCACAATCTGATACAATGCCACGCGGACTTCCTCTTTAACACTAGAACTAACGATACATTTTGGTGTTATTCAGATAGCATACGTTAGACAGATTATGAACAAGAAATTCGTTGAATGGACATTAAGTAGAGATATACAGGGTGGTTAGTAACTGGTGGTACAAGCGGAAAGGGGGTGATTCTACGCGAAAAAAGAAGTCGAAAATATAGAATAAAAATTTTTCGTTTGAGCCTTTGTTTTCGAGAAAATCGACTTTGAACTTTCGCTCGGTACGCGTGCTGTATTCTCAATTGCTGTATGTAGACATGATGGTAGACTAATATATTAGAGACTAATATATTAGTCTACCATCAGAGAAAAAGAAAATTTGTATAAGTGATGGTAGACTAATATATTAATCTACCATCAGAGAAAAAGAAAATTTGTATAAGTGATGGTAGACTAATATATTAGAGACTAATATATTAGTCTACCATCAGAGAAAAAGAAAATTTGTATAAGTGATGGTAGACTAATATATTAGAGACTAATATATTAGTCTACCATCATGTCTACATACAGCAATCGGGAATACAGCACGCGTACCGAGCGAAAGTTCAAAGTCGATTTTCTCGAAAACAAAGGCCCAAAGGAAAAAAATTTATTCTATATTTTCGACTTCTTTTTTCGCGTAGAATCACCCCCTTTCCGCTTGTACCACCAGTTACCAACCACCCTGTATAATTGTCATTCTGTCTTATTAAAACTCGTCATGAATTACTACAACGATACCTACATATTAATAATTCTAAAGCAAGAAACCTGAAACAAGTCATATTGACCCCCTTGGTAGTGCTAGTGTTAATCATCAGTTGCGTGGTTCTTTCAGGAATGTGCGACGAGTACCCGGACATCAATCACTCTTGCAAATCGAACCCATTGGTCACGGAGGAAGCCATCCAGTTTTGCACGAAATTGTTATCCGACCCCAGGTTCCAGGCCTGCTCCAGCACGATCGGCGTCTCTGAACTGCGAGTGGCCTGTCTATGGGACTACTGTTCTTGCAAGAACGCCGACAGAACAACGTGCGCGTGCGACACCATGAACGTATACGTGAGACAATGCGCCCACAAGAAAGTTGTCCCATTGTCCGGCTGGAGGAACAGTGTTACCTGCCGTGAGTCTTAATATCTCTCGAAACGTTGGGACTTCGATGGACATCTTCTGCCATTTATTCCTTTTACAGCCATGACGTGCAGCAGAGGAAGAGTGTACATGCCGTGCGGCAACAAGAGGGAGTCCTCGTGTTGGTCGGGGGTGGAAGGTCAGCAGAGCGAAGGTAATTGCGAAGAAGGATGCTTCTGTCCTGCTGGAACGGTGGCCCACGAGGGCAGTTGCATATATCCCGAGGAATGTCCGTGCAGACTGCGTGGAAAGTTGTTCGAGCCCGGCAAAAGTGTGCAGAAGGATTGCAACACGTGCACGTGCTCCTCCGGGAAGTGGATCTGCACTCAAGTAAGGTGCGGCGCCAGGTGTGCTGTCGTAGGGGATCCCCATTACACCACGTTCGACGGGAAGCACTACGACTTCATGGGGAAGTGCAGGTACTATTTAATGAGGGGGGACGATTACAGCATCGAAGGTGAAAATGTCCCCTGTTCCGGCGCCATATCCGAGGTGGGTGAATAATTAACATTTCCTTGAGGGGGTGTTCTAATGTGACACACGATCTTTTCAGCCGCTATGGAAATTTTTTTCAGGGTCTTTGAGAACGATTTTTTATAGTGAAGTTTTTACCGTGATTTTAATACATCTTGAACTCTAATTAAATATTTTTTCGATTAAAAATGTGAAATAAAGGTGACGTTACATCGCACAGAGGTAGACCAAAGAAATTCTGAAATTATATGGCTGTGGCTATCGCAGGTAGCAGATTTGGATTGAAATATTACAATTTCTTAAAATGGAAGCAATTTGAAATCGATTTTCCTTTTTTTCTACGTTTTTCGTCTTTTTGGTCTGCAAAATTAAAAGGAAAGAACATTTTGGGCTAATTCTGGTAGAGGCGATAGGGACACACCTGCTGAAGTTGAGTGTAAAAAATGGTCCCGTTCGGTTCACTAGAATTTGAGGTATCGTGGTTACCATGTTATAAAACATGGTTTTGAATAACTGCCAATGAATAAGTCCCAAAAATAGAGAAATAGCCCGGGCCCAGTAAATAAGGCCCACTCTTATGAAATCAGACAAACCCTTTTGCACATCTATTTCCTCTAACATCTAATTCTACAAAATGTAAAAAGAAGTGGATTTTGTTTATCCGTCTCACTAGAATACCCCCTTAACTCAAAGAGAACTCCATGGTGAATGAAATATCATTTTGCCCGCAGAACATGGGCCTGGTTCCGTCTGACGCGCCGTCTTGCACGAAGACCGTCACGATTACCCAGAACGGCACTTCAGTGAAGCTGGAGCAGCACAGGCAAGTGTTAATCAACGGAGAGCAACTGACAACGTTCCCCACGACTGTCAACGGTATCAGAATACGCGTTGCCAGCAGCATATTCCTGGTAGTCCACATGCCCAATAATCTTGCCGTATGGTGGGATGGAATCTCACGCGTTTACATCAACGCGCCACCGAATTTCCACGGTGAATAAATCTCGACGCTCCTCGAATTTCCTCACGCTGGCATGCTTCATGTTCCATGTTTGCTTCCCGACGTCCAGGTAAAACGAAGGGGCTGTGCGGCACATTCTCTGAGAATCAAAAGGACGACTTCATCACGCCGGAGGGCGACGTGGAGAACACTGCTGTCTCCTTCGCCAACAAATGGAAGTGCGAGGAGGTCTGCGCCAGCGTGCCAGAAAAGGAAACGGACCATCCCTGCGATTTGGATCCACAGAAACGTGCCGACGCCAAGCAATATTGCTCCTATTTGCAGAGCGATATTTTTGCCGGTAATATCCACGATCAAAGTCCTCCACTGTCCGTTACTGATAACCGTATTATCTTCAGGCTGTCACTGGCACGTGGACCCGGAGGCGTTCTACAAGGACTGCCTCTTCGACATGTGCTCGTGCAAGGTCGACCTTGAATCCTGCCTCTGTCCCACACTGGCAGCCTACGCGAAGGACTGTGCAGCTGCTGGCATCAGTCTTCTGTGGAGGCACAGCGTGGACGAGTGCAAAATCCATTGTCCAAGTAGCCAGGTTTATCAGATCTGTGGCAACAGCTGCACCAGGTGAGGAGCAATCGATATTCGAACTATCAGTCGATTGGGTTCGCGGAGTTAACACCTTCCTTTCAGATCCTGCGGGGATATATCGGCGTACACGGATTGCAAGCAGGAATGCGTAGAGGGGTGCAACTGTCCCGACGGACAAACCTTAGACGTACATGGGGAATGCATTCCAATTGGACAGTGTCCCTGCCTTTACGGGGACTTCGAATTCCAAGCGGGACATAAGGAGATCAGGCCGGGGACCAAGTCCCCTGAGCTCTGCACCTGCGCAGGTGTCTCTTCTTTTACATTAAAATCGATTCGATTAAATCGCACCCAGACAACATTGTACGAATCCCCTTTGAACAGGAGGAGTTTGGAGTTGCCGAGAGGCTATGCGAAACGAAATATCAGAGTACCCCGCCGCCAAGGATCTCCAGACCTCCTGCTCAGCTGGCAAGCACCAGGAGGTGACGGATTGCGCCCCAGTGGAACCAAGAACCTGTCGAAACATGCACAAATCCGTTCGACAGCCATCCGTCTGTAAATCTGGCTGCGTCTGCCAGGCTGGTTACATCCTGAGCGAAGCAGGTGGCGATTGCATCAAGGAGGAGTCCTGCCCGTGCCATCATGGAGGCCAGAGTTACGGAGAGGCGTCTGTTATACAGAACGAGTGCAACACTTGTCAATGCACCAACGGAACATGGACTTGCACAGACAGAACCTGTGCAGGTAACCATAGCGAATAACATGAATTCAGTACGCCATTGAATGATTCACTAATAATGTCCGTTTCTCAGGTGTCTGTTCGGCTTGGGGCGACTCCCACTACAAGACGTTCGACGGAAAGATCTACGACTTCCAAGGAATGTGTGACTACGTACTGGCTAAAGGTTCCTTGAGTCAAGAAGATCGTTTCGACGTATCCGTGCAGAACGTTCCTTGCGGGACAACCGGCGCAGCCTGCTCTAAATCGATCGCACTCACCATTGGCGGAGACCAGAGTTCAGAGACTGTTGTTCTGACGAGAGGAAGGGACCTACCCGTGGACAATTTTAAGAGAATCGCCATGAGAAGCGCCGGGATGTTCGTGTTCGTGGACGTGCCGGACATGGGATTGTCGCTGCAATGGGACAAAGGTATGTTTCTGTAACAACAATTGGTTCGTGTGGTTGTTGGAATAAATTGCAATGCTTTTTAACAGGCACGAGGGTGTATTTGAAGCTGGAGCCCAGCTGGAAGGGACGCACCAAAGGACTCTGCGGCGATTACAACGACAATAGCGAGGACGATTTTAAAACACCTTCGGGAGGTATTTCAGAGGTCTCTGCCAATCTGTTCGGGGATTCTTGGAAGAAGAACGAGTTCTGCCCGGAGCCCAAGGACGTTCGTGATACCTGCGAGCAACATCCGGAGAGAAACCTGTGGTCCGTACAGAAATGTGGGATATTGAAGTCTCCGATCTTTCGACCTTGCCACTCGGAGGTCGAGGTGGATAGCTACCTCAGTAATTGCATTTTCGATACCTGCGGCTGCGACACAGGTAAACTATTTCGCACTTCGTTCGCCGTGTTGTTTCTCACTTCTTTCATTGCGTTCTCTGCGTTAAAGGGGGCGATTGCGAATGCCTGTGCACCGCTCTGGCAGCGTACGCCCAAGAGTGCAACGCGAAAGGTGTTCCCATAAAATGGCGGAGCCAGGACCTCTGTCCCATTCAGTGCGACGAAACGTGCAGCTCGTATTCCCCCTGCATCCCAACCTGTCCACGTGAAACCTGCGATAACCTAATGGCCATGAAGGATAGATCTCGCCTGTGCACCCAGGACACCTGTGTCGAGGGATGCTCCATTAAATCCTGCCCAGAGAATCAAGTGTACAGCAACGATACCTACAACGAGTGCGTGCCCAGGGAGACCTGCAAGACTCCCTGCGTGGAAATCAATGGGGTAAGTTCGTAGCAATTGATCGCCATCTGTTTTGGTTTTAGACAACAATATTTATTGCAGATAACGTATTACGAGGGCGACAGCGTCAAGAACGATAATTGCCAGACTTGCTCGTGCAGTCGAGGAAAGGTTCTATGTAAAGGAGAGCCCTGCACGAGCACCACCATAGCAAGCACTGTGCCACTGGAACAGCCGCAGAGCTGCGTGGAAGGCTGGACCGCTTGGGTTAATCAGGATCCAGCAATCAAGGGGAGAAAAGTTAAAGATATCGAACCGTTGCCCACAGTATTGCACTTGGTAATATTTCCCTTGTTCACGGTTTGACACAGATGTCTCGCACAGTACTTCTTACGCCCTCGTGTCATTTTTGCAGGGTAGTATTAAGGGATCCGCGATATGCGACAAGAGCCACATGGCCGACATCAGGTGTAGATCAGTGAACGGCCATCTAGCGGCGAAAGAAACCGGTTTAGATGTAGAGTGCAGCTTGGAGCGTGGTCTCTACTGCCAGTCCCAGCCCGATCTCCCTTGCGTCGATTTTGAAATCAGTGTCCTGTGCCAGTGTTCGGCAACCACCACTGAGAAATCAGGTACGCGGTTTGGTCCATTCGCGACTGCGTCAATTTGGATGAGATATTTTATATCGGTTACCCTTTGTAGAAACCGTAAACGAAACGAAACCAACCGAGGCGGACCAGTGCGATATCAATGAACGAACCTACAAGGCCCATCCAACAGATTGCCATCTATTTTACCAATGTGCCCCAGGTCGCGCCGGGTACGAATTCGTGGAGAAAACCTGCGGGCCGAACATGCTGTACAATCCACAGCTTCAAGTCTGCGACTGGTCGGCGAGTGTTCGAGAGATTAGGCCAGAGTGCTCCCCGGAACCGACGACTCCTGGCAAAAATGAATGGATAACTGAGACGAAGACGAAGTACAATATGACAACCACGACTGGCTTGGAGAAGAGCGTCATCACGACCAGTACTCTATCTCTTTCAGACGCTTAACTTGCTGCGAATTTTCCCGACAATACAGCGTTGCCTCTTGTTGATTTTTCAGAAGTCTGCAAGGAGGGCGAGACTTGGAGCTCGTGTGCAATCGACTGCAATAAAGCCTGCGATTATTACAAGCATGTTCTGATCCAGGAAGGAAAATGTGACGCTGCGTCCGGCTGTATACCAGGTGAATTGTACACGTTTGTGTGGGATAGATGTCGAACGAAAGCGTTACGTTTAACGTGAATATTATTAATCAGGGTGTGTCCCGGTGGAGAGGCCACAGTGTCCACCGCACGAGTTCTGGAGGGATTCAACTACCTGCGTAGACGAGGCAGACTGTACCTGCAGATCCCACAACGGCCATCCAGTTATTCCCACCGCAGTTTTAAAGGAATCAGACTGCGAAATCTGTCAGTGCATAAACAATTATTACACCTGCGACAGTTCTTCTTGTGTCACCGCAAGTAGTCACGCGACAACTGAGAAACCGATCACGCCAACGCCCGCAAAAGCCTCCACTTTGCCGAGTACAATTTCTTGGTGGGTATTATCGATCGATCGTTTTCATTGCAATAACTATAACAACATTTCCGCGTGTTTAAGGCCTGGAAGTAATAATCACACAGTCGTGGTAGCGAGCACTGTCAGCCCTCCAGCTGCCTGTGACAGCGACAACTTCGTTCCCCTGATTCAGTATTTGAACGATCAAGTGTCTTTCGACGCCAGCAGTATTGGAGGACCTTTATTCCAGCCAGGAAATTCGCGACGCACTGGAGAGACTGATTTCTGGGAACCAGAAGACTCCGCGACTGTCCAGTGGCGAGTATAAAATGGTACCTGTAATATTGGGGACAATTTTTGTTTACGCTGCGAAATTATTTTTCAGGCTCGACGTGAAGTTCCCCAGGCCCGAGCCAATCTACGGTATCACTGTGCAGGGCAGTCCTGTGGGAAATAAATTTGTAACCAGCTATAAAATCCTGTACTCCGAAGATGGCCACTCGTTCTCGTACGTTCTGGACGATCAGGGCGAACCAAACGTGTTCAGAGGATCCGTAGATCAATATAAACCAGTCGTGCAAAAGTTCTATGCGCCTGTCGAAGCCAGGGTGGTCAGAATAAACCCGCAGACCTGGCACAACGGAATAGCCATGAAGGTCGAGCTGCTTGGCTGCCTGGAATTACTGACCACCGCCACTAAAGTGCCAGAGGGTATCACAATGACGCCGACAATTGTTGCGGACAAGATTGTAGTACCAGGTAATTGAATGCCGACGAACACAGTCGAATAAAGCAACGAAAAATTCACTTCTTTCTATTTTACACAGTGTGCGACGAACCAATGGGTCTGGACGACAATCTGATCTTCCCTGAACAAGTCTCAGCGTCCTCCTCCTCCTCCGTGGAACTGCTGTCAA
This sequence comes from Nomada fabriciana, assembly GCA_907165295.1. Taxonomy (NCBI): domain Eukaryota; kingdom Metazoa; phylum Arthropoda; class Insecta; order Hymenoptera; family Apidae; genus Nomada; species Nomada fabriciana. The sequence continues at coordinate 6,985,855 of OU015699.1, read as the reverse complement.
ACTTGAGACTATCGTCTCCAAGTATCTGGCGTCCGAAACTGAACAATCCGCATCAGTTTATCACGGTCGACTTTTTGGAACCACGGAATATAACAGGTGTTGCTACCAAAGGTGGGGAGGGGGCCTGGACAACTGTCTACAAAGTTTTCTACAGCGACGACAACCGCCAGTGGAACCCCGTCGTCGATGGCGATGGCCTTGAAAGGGAATTCTTAGGAAACTTCGATGCCGACACTGTCAAGAAGAATTATTTCGACAGGCCATTGAACGCGAGATACCTGAAGGTGCAGCCGATTAAATGGCACCAACAGATAGCACTAAAACTCGAAGTACTTGGGTGCTTCCTGCCCTATCGTAAGTCTGATAATATTGCAAGTTGAACATCGTTTACTTCTTCTCCTAATAACTCGACTAATAATTCGAGCAGCCGCAATTCAAGCAACTACGGAGAGCATCGAAACGACCCCGGCACCGACGCAGAAATGCAATATTTGTGAAGGAATACTCGGCGAAGACGAAGTGAACTGCAACTGCAAAGAGCCTTACTGGTGGAATGGGAATTCTTGCGTGGTTAAACAGGAGTGTCCCTGCATGGTCGGACATATACCGTGAGCAATATATATCTCTCGTATTAAATAGGTTTTCAGGTGTGCATTAACTGATAGCAATTTGTCCCTAGATACAACGTGGGTGCGATGTACGTGAGGGAAGACTGCCAGGAGTGTGTGTGCACTTTGGGGGGTACCTTCTTCTGCCAAAAGAAATGCGAGCCCTGCAGGGAGCCGGGGATGAGGCCCGTCGTGAACGAATTGTGCAACTGCATATGCAAACCTTGCCCAACTGGTACACGACTTTGTCCAACCAGCGATGTTTGCATAGACGAGAATCTATGGTGCGACGGGGTTCAGAATTGTCCAGACGATGAGAGGGACTGTCCCCAGATCGAGACTACAACCCAACACGTCACACCGATGAAAATAGTGGAGGCAACACCTGAACCGACAACAGGTACCAAATAATTCGTTCAACAGAATTAAATACGCAAGACTGTATTCATATTTTTGCGGTTTCAGTCGCACCAGTCGGCTGCACAGATCCCGTGTGTCCACCGGGCTACAAGACAGTCCTGACGCAATCTCAGAAGACGCAGCAACGCGGGGGACAACATTGGGAAGCAGGTGTGAAGTCTGCACGCAGGAATCACCCGAGGAAAAATGGATTCAGGTAGCACTGCGGAATGTCTATTAATATATGCCTGTTTCTACGGAAATTAACGCGAACAATCTTAAAACAGGAAGTCTATGCAACATCACACGAAGTACTCAGAAAAGATGGAGTCTTCCAAGAACGAAACCGAGTGTCCACAGTTCACCTGTGTGCCAAAGAAACCGCCACCAGTTCTTGACCAAAATGCACCAAGTGCGTGTCCAGAAGCGTCCTGTCCATCTGGGTACACGGTGGTTTACGAGAAAATGAGCATGCACAAGCTCCATAAATGTCCGAAGTACTCCTGCAAACCGGTAGCCCCCGAAGAGGTCGTCTGCAATGTAACTGGCAGAACGTTCAACACCTTCGACAAGCTGCAGTACAAATACGACATCTGCAATCACATTTTGGCGAGAGACATGTACTTCAACAAGTGGTACATCACCTGTGCGTGTCTCGTGCATTACAATTACAGCTTCATTGTACTGCTTCTATTGCATCTATCTTTCTTGCAGTGGAGAAACAGTGCCACGCCCACACCGGTGACTGTGTCAGAGTCCTGGCGATAACCCTGGACGAGACGGTGATCGTTCTGTACCCTGACATGCACGTGGACATCAACCAGTACAGCTTCACCCCCGGCCAGATAGCTAGGATCGGTGATAAGATACCTGCGTTCAAGATAGCCACTGTAGGCGACGTCACGTACCTTTTGTCGAAGCATTACGGATTCTGGGTGATCTGGAACAGCGACTCGAACGTGAAGATCGGTATCTCGACAAAGTGGGCACGTCGAGTGGACGGCCTGTGCGGCTACTTCGACGGGCATTCCAAAAACGACAGGCAACTGCCCAGTGGAGACCAAGCTGGTAGCACCGCGGAGTTCGGGAACAGTTGGGCCCTCGAGGGGGCCCCAGAATGCGACGTTCAGGTTCGTCATGATTCCCGTGGCGTCCAGCCGAGTCTGCGACGTCGTTACTCATTTGAGTCCCATCCATTGTTCCAGGTGTGTCCCCCTGACACGCGAGCGGAGAGCTGGCAGATTACAAGCATAGTGAAGGACCATTCGCCAGCAGAGTGTTCCAGGGTCATAAACGTGGAGAAATTCGCGACCGATTGGTTCGAGGACACGTGCACCTGTCTGCGCAGCAATCACACCTACGACGAGTGTCGTTGTCGGCTGCTGACCAGTTTCGTGACCGAATGCCAGGCCGGTGACTTGAGCATAGACCTGTCCACGTGGAGGAGCGTTCACGACTGTCCAGCTTCTTGTGCCCCGCCGTTCGTTCACAAAGACTGCTTCAGGTACGTTCCTATTAACCGACGAAGTAGCACAGCCGGTACCTATCGACGATTAATTGCAGGAACAAGTGCGAGACCAGCTGCAGCAACTTGCGCCAGATAGATCCTTGCCCAGTGATGCAGGGCGTGTGTTTCCCCGGGTGTTTCTGCCCCGAGGGAACTGTGCGCAACGGGGACCAGTGTTCACCACCGACACAGTGCAGGGACTGCGTCTGCGAATGGCTGGGCAACTCCAAGTTCATCAGCTTCGACAGGAAGAACGTGAAGTTCGATGGGAACTGCACGTACGTCCTCTCCAGGAACATTATGGAAGACGGGAAGGGAACCGAGGGCTACACTTACCAGGTTCTGGTTTCTAACGGTATTTGCGACACCGGGACTTGCACAGAGGCCGTGACAGTCCTCTATCAGGGCCACGTAATTGAGATCAAGGAGGGAGAGCCTGGCGAAGGGTTCGACGTGGTGTTAGACGGATCAAAGGTGAAGGAGTTCCCCATGATCGAACCATGGCTGAACCTGGAGCGGGCATCTACGGAGAAGCTGCGATTACTGATCCCGTCCATCCAGCTGGAGATTGTCAGCTATCAGCCCAATTTTGCGTTCAGTTTGAACGTTCCCTCGCACATTTTTGGGGGAGCCATGGAAGGCCTTTGCGGCAACTGCAACGACGACCCTGAGGACGACACGAAGCAACGGGACGGAGAGGTACGGTCATCCTGGCAACGATCAATTGTCAATCGAAATGAATTAACCCACACGAGGGATTTGCTTTCCGACAGATCACCGACGATGCACAAAAATTCGGCGCCAGCTGGTTGGTCACCGAATCCCCGGCTGGAATTAACCTAGACACCGAGTCCTGCGTGTCCAATAACCAGAGCAAATGCGTTCTACCGTCAGCCGACCGGGATCCCTGTAGAAAGTTGTTAAGCGGACTGGAATTCGAGATGTGCCACAATCTGGTTGATCCTATGCCCTATCTGATAGCCTGCCAAGACAGCCTGTGCTCCGGGGGTGGCTACTGCGACAGCTTCGAGGCGTACTCTAGGAAATGCCAGCAGATGGGAGTCTGTACCACCTGGAGGAGCGCCGAAGTGTGTCCCTACACCTGCCCGCAGCGTAAGCGTCTACTATCCGTCGTCGCAGATCAATTTCACCGGCTTAATTGTTCTCCTCTCTTCCAGATCTTATTTACAAACCCTGTGGCTCCTCCTGCAAGGACACCTGCGACAGTGTCAACGAAGTAAGCGAGGCTGCGTGCTTAAACAATTACGAGGAAGGTTGCTTCTGTCCAGACAACTTTGCCTGGCACAACGACACGTGCATTCCAAGGGAGCAATGCTCGTTGTGCGACGAGGAGGGCCACGTCAATGGGGACACCTGGTTCCCGGACGTGTGCACGTCGTGCAGTTGCCACAACAGGACAGTAAACTGCGAGAAGACTTTGTGCCCAGCTGTGGAGACCGTCTGCGAAGAAAGTATGACGCCCATGCCGGTGAATGGCGCAGAGGAGGGCTGCTGTACCAAATATCTCTGCGTCCCGAAGGCCGTAACCACCGCGACTCCGTTCTGCACAGAGGAGCTCCAAATGCCGGAGTGTGGCTACGGTCAAGCCACCAAGGTATCCACGGGTCCAGACGGGTGCAAGAAATTCATTTGCGAATGCGTTCCCCCGTCCGAGTGTCCGTCCTTCAACGAAGTCACTCCGGAAGTTGACCAGCTGCTGCCTGGCTTCGTGCAAGTGACGAACACTTCCGGATGTTGCCCAAGGTCCACGACCGTCTGCGATCCGCAGACTTGCCCCGCGACACCGGTCTGCCCGGAGCACTACGAAGTGAAGGCTGACGTCGAGTGGAACTCCTGCTGCCCCAAGTACGACTGCGTGCCGCCGAAAGATCTCTGCCTGTACACCGTCGAGTCGGCGAGCAAGGTAGAGATGACGGAGCAGGTAATCGCCAAGAAACTTGGAGAGAAATGGTCCGATGGGAAATGTACCTCCTGCATCTGCGAGCCCTCGGAGAAGGGGCCAAAGGCAACTTGCTTCACCGCGGAGTGTCTCAAAGCCGAGGACCATCCGGATATATCGGACTTCGCGATAGAGGAGGTCCTCGTGGACGACAAATGTTGCCCAGACTTCGCACGCACGGCTTGCAAAGATGGCGGGAGATTGTACAACGTTGGGGAACAATGGCAGCCGAGTGCGGAGGACAGTTGCGTGTCCATGGAATGCGTCAGGGACGAGAACGGTGTCCAGAAGCAAACGAAGGTGCAGGAGTGCGTTGCCACCTGCGACCCTGGCTTTGAATATCAACCTAGCAACGACAGAGGCACGAGCTGCTGTGGACGATGCGTTCCAGTAGCCTGCGTGGTGAACAACGAGGTGAAGGAGGTGGGCGAGGAATGGTTCTCCGTCGATCACTGCACCAGGTACTCCTGTGGGTCCAGCAACGGGAGCATCTACGTCGAATCGATGTCGGAGAAGTGTCCAGAAGTTGATCCACGTGAGCAGGCAGAATTCCAACTAGAGAATCGCCACGTGGACGGACAGTGTTGTCCACAATTTGTCAGGACGGCCTGCCTCTATAACGACCGGGTGTACAAGCCTGGGGAGAAGTGGAAGCTGCTGGACGACAAATGCGTGACGGAGATCTGCGTGTCCGAGAACAACGTCACCAAGTACAAAGAGGTAGAGGTATGCAAGAAGAACTGCCCCCTTGGATGGCTGTACGAGGAGCAGAAGGACGAGTGCTGCGGCAAATGCAAGCAGGCGTACTGCGTCGTTGAAGACACGCTGTACGAACCTGGTGCCACCTGGTACTCGCCCGATAACTGCACCACGTACAGTTGTATGGACCAGGGAGAGCAATTGGCCATCAGCAGCAGCTCCGCGGTTTGCCCGGACATCACCGACTGCCCGCTCAATTCGGTGTACACCGATAATTGCTGTCGCATGTGCAATTTAACGTCGTACAGCAAGGTCGAAATGTGCGCTGCCGACGTGTTGGAGGCGCAGACCACCATTGGAATGTTCGCTTACAAACATCGGGCCCACGGTTTGTGCAAGAACGTGGAGCCGATCGAAGGTGTCACGGAGTGCCGAGGGAAATGCGAATCCGCCAGTTACTTTGACACAGGTAATTTTGTAGGAAATATCGCTGCGGTACGAGACCTCGGACGACGAAATTGACCCTTCTGTTTCTTTGATTGCAGAAAGCTGGAGCCAGACGGTCAATTGCCAGTGCTGCCAGCCGACGGAGTACAAGAACGTGTACGTACAATTGGTTTGCGACAATTACAAAGTATTCACGAAACAAATCGCCGTGCCGGCTGCCTGCACCTGCTCGTCCTGTGGTTCCAACGAGGGTGGTCACAGAGGAAGGAAGGGCAGAGTAAAGGGTTGATGGGGCTTGAAGGTGGCACAGGCGATACAGTGTAAAAATACCTCGAAATACAACAATTATCTTTCGTTAAACTTTATTGACTGATTTATATATATACACATGTTCATATGCATATATATACATATCGCATTAACAATTTATATAATCGGCTTTCTCCTCGCTAGAACTCAAACTTACGCAGCCATGCTAAGTACAGTAAAATTAATTCAGTCTTCCTTACTAAAGACTCACGAGCTCGAATTTTGTTTCATTCGTTTGTACTTCCAGCTTCGAACACTGAAGAGTACCGTGCGTTATCGACTCTTTTGAGAAGCAAGAATTACCGTTTGAAATCGCGAGCTTCTTTTTCCTTTTCCATTAATCATTGGAATTATTCTTGCGTGCAATTCGACGTAAATCTTGAAATTTTTATCCGGCGTCAATTCCCTCATGCAAATCCCTCGCCCTGGCTTGCCGATCCGACGTGAATACAAAAATAGGACTTATCAAAATCGTTTCAGACTAGTTCTCGTAAAACCTGAGCGGTCGAATCGTTCCGTTACCGAGAAGCACGAGAGGAAGGAACACGAACGAATGATACCCACCCGCGTGCAACTTCGAGCCAAGATGAGTGTACAAATTGAAAAACAATTTCGAACATCCGTTTTTCGTCGTCGAACACGTTGTACAGCTCGCGAACGCAATAGAAATTACAAACGATAGAATATCTCTCATTGTCGGTAACAAATCATCGCTAGTCCCTTCTTACATACGTGCGGTATATACATTATAACTTATCTTTAACATTTCATCTCTTTTGTTCAACGAATCACCACTCTTAACAACAACTGCACCTCTACGTAATATCTAAGTGCAATATACATATATTTATATATAAGCATAGATATCGTTTGAGAAAAGGAGATGGCAACTATGATATATCGTTTTCCGTGGAAAAGAAAGAAGGGAAAACACTTCTGCTATCGTTTTCACATCGATTGAACGGGTCAAAGCACTCGTAAAACCATACAAACAGTATCTACTGGCATAATATAATATGGAACGCGATTATTCATTATTTTATATACACGGTCATCTCTTCTCAAATCCCTTGCTGCTATTCGAGTTGTTTAGCAGAACGTCGGTTTCACGAGGAAGCAAGTTTAGGAATATAAACTTAACGTACCGAGAAGGCAACAAATTGAAACGCCCCTATGGCGAAGAACAATCATGGTAATAATAATAGCAACAATATTAATAATAGTAATAATAATAATTCGCCCTAAAGCTAACACTTTGAACAGAAACAAACGCAACAGTCATCCCCTCGTATGATCTCGGTGCAATAAACTCTACAATTATGACACTAACGTTTCTGGGAATAAGCAGAAAACCGATCGCAACTTGTCGAGTGATCGTTGATTAGAGAAATGTACCGATTAATTAATTAACTGAGTACGATACCCTCAAGAGCAGCCTGCTTTTTTTCACCCTATACTTAACAAATAACTTTTGGCTCCGATTAAACGGGCAGCCTGTTCCAGAGGGATCGTAATACTGCATCAGGTAGATAAAAGTCGATTTCCCCCATCTTGGAGCACGGGGACCAAGAATTTTCTACCCCTATATATATATTTATATGAAACGGGCCATTTTACATTTCGTCCCCATCACATCCAAGGCTGTCGCCACGATCAACCGGTAGAAAATTAGACCAATCATCCAATACTTAATTGCTACGATGAAAATTCGAATCTCCCAGTGCCCCAAGGCCTTTGGAAACGGTTCATCTCGGCGTGACACCCCGTCGAAAGATACAGGCGTTACTCTCGATCGCAATGAAATAATCAACGGCTTAAAGCGACGATAAGAAAAGGCTTACTCTCGAGAAGCATGAAAAATCAGCGCACTCTGTGTCGTGTCTGTGCAATCACGACCCAATAAATCCAGCATCGACGCTCCAGCTGCCGCCTTCTGCGCGTCAGTGTCCCTACGATGTGCAGACAGCGTAGACCTGAAAGGAGGAAGGACTACTTTTTGCTACTCTTACACAGGGCAAGCACAGCGCGCGGCAAAACGCTGCGATACCTTTTGCTACCTTCCACGCTGTAAAACCATCGGCCACCAGAGCTTGGGAAATCGCGTGTCCAACCGGTGTGTCGTCGTCGTCGTCTCCCAGCGTCCGGACGCTCTGGACGGTGTGTTGTTGTTTTTTGTTTGCAAAATTGGACGCAGCCCTCGATGGACGAGCATCAACGGCCCATTACTCATGGGCCGTTAGTAACTCCTAGGCAAGCTCTCGTTTCCCTTTGGCCTCGGTGTAGAATTGGGATCCCCCGGTGTTGCCCGCGCACATGGATCGCTGGTGATAATGCCTGCTCAGCAGGTACACCACGGCCTCGTACGTGGCCATTATAATGGCCGTGTTGGGAATCTGTCTGATCAGGTGCGTGCCCAGGCCTCGATACAATCCATGCAAACCCTCCTCGGCGTGCACGACGTTCAGGGTCTGCCAGAAGGCATGGTACTTGGTGCCCTCCTCTCTGAGCCGCGTTCTCGCCACCTCTGCAACAGTTATTTTCGTTAGTTTTGTAGCAGTGTATTGTTTGCTCCGACAGTCGCTCGACCTTCACTCTGTGCACGGGGTCAAGCTCTGACCCCATATATATTTTCATATACTTTGTACAGTTTTGAGCAAAGTATTTCTTATGAATCAAAAGATTAAATTTAAAATAACTTTTAAAGAAAACTGTACAAAGTATATGAAAATATTTTCATATACTTTGTACAGTTTTCTTTAAAAGTTATTTTATATATAATTTGTTGATTCATGAGAAATACTTTGCTCAAAAGCTACAAGATAATTTGAATTATATTATACATATACATGGTGTCCCGTAACTACCGCAACATCGGGAAATGGGGGGTAGCTGAGGTGATTCTGAACAACGTTTTCCTTGACCAAAATGTTGTTTGAAGCTTCGTTTTTGAGTTATTAACCAAAAACACTGCCCAATTAGAGTGCCCGTGAAGCGCGAGCTCAGGCGCGTAGCTCGCAATTGCGCTCGATCATGAACGGGGACATCGAGGGTATCGAGGAAAGCGTATGGAAAATGTCACACCGTTATTCCTTAATAAGAAATAAACTAATTATTCTTTTCATCAATCGAGCACGGTTCTGATCGTTATTCATGAGTTACGAATAATTCCACATTACCCTTGATTTAAGACAATGTAACATTTGCCGTACGCTTTACTCGGATATCCTCGATGCCCCCATTCTGATCGAGCGCAATTGCGAGGTACGCGCCTGAGCTCGCGCTTCACGGGCACTCTAATTAGGCAGTGTTTTTGGTTAATAACTCAAGAACGAAGCTTCAAACAACATTTTGGTCAAGGAAAAAGTTGTCCAGAATCACCTCAGCTACCCCCCATTTCCCGATGTTGCGGTAGTTACGGGACACCCTGTAGAACAGTTAATTAGAAGCATCGTCTGAAATGATTTCGTTGCTTATTACAAAAACTGGGGTCCACTTGACCCCAATGCACAGACCAAAGCTTGACTATCCAACTGTCGTGCAAGGTGTTTACAGGAATCGAAGGGGTTCGTTGCTGTTGACCACGACTTTCGTAGGTTCGTCTGCAAAGAAACGAAGGGAACGTTTTCTCATACATCGACCTTACCATGGGGGTAAGCGACGGTGGAGGCGATGGTCTTGGAGAACGAGCCGGCCGCCATGAACTCGAAGAAGTCGCGCAGCGTTTTTCGATCGTCCCCGTTTGCCGGCCTGCACGCCGCCAGGGACGCCTTCACCGCCTCGTAGATAACGAAGTGTATCACAGTCTCGCTTATCCCTACGTAGGAGGCCATTATGCCTTTGTAGAATCCAAGGACGCCCTGAAATGCCAACGGGGAAACGGTTAAACTCGTGAACCATCGGGCCGTTTGGTATATCGTGGTGGCGGCGCTAGTGATTAGCTTTTCGGCAGATTCGCAATGTGCTCAACCTGTTAACAGTTTTACATAATTAGTGGACTGGCGGGCTTGGAACCTGAAGCAAAGAAAGTATTACACTTCGTTCGTCGAGTCTCTAACGTAGGAAGAATCGATATCGAATATTGATGTCGATACAAGATATCGTATATTTAAGTACGATTTTGAATTAATTTAATGTTACTATTAACTATATGTACAGGGTGTTACCTGGGTTTTTTTTTATTGATATCTATTGTACACTCCACACCTTGCAACTTTTGTTCCAAACTTTGTTTTCTCGGTTGGCTGCAAGGTGGGTGAAAAATCGTGAGTCGCGTTAGAGTTAACACCCTGTGCACATATGTGTATTCATTATCCCCATACGTACAATATTTCCACGTTCAATCATTCTTTAAGTCCCCCAACCCCTCCCCTAGTGTATGTTTGCCTGCCAATAAAATTACCATCTTCAGAGCATGATACAGATATTTACTCTGACAGATAAGACAAGCATCGAATTTGGACGATGGTGCAAAAGCTGTTAAATTCTATGATTTAATTATGAGAGATTAGCCCCCTCGGGCGAGAGCCCCATTCACAATGAATTATACCCCGATTGCTTATCTCTCGACTCTGATTAGTAGGCCCGGGACGCGATAATGAACGTTATCGCGCTAAACGACAATACAATCGTTTCTGTACACTCCACGGAACATCCTAATTCAATTACACGCCGGCACATTGTTACCGAAAGTATTGATTTTCCGCATTAGAACCGGCGATCCTCTAATTTTCACGAGGCGACAATGCACCGGCCGATTAGCGGCAACTCGAGGAAAAGATTCCTACGCGGGGCGGCGTGGGAGATGAATGGAACATTTTGTCGCAGAAATTTTGATACCTAATCAAATTTATCGCCGCATGCACACGCATGTTGCGTGATCGCGGCGAGAGGCGAAGCGAAAGTATTGATATAACCGCCTGGCAACTGGCCGAACAAATGTTACACCACCGACGCAGCATAACCAAGTTCCACCAATGCGCTATTAGATTACGTTGCGCGCGATTTCTGCGACAGTCCAGGATACATAGTTCCAACACGGGGAAGCGTGACAGTTCGCTTAAGACCGTCAGTCGGCAAGCAGATTTGGGCCCTATTTACTGACGGACCCGCGAATGGACACGGTTGCACGATTCACGTGCGCGACAATCGTGTCGCACCGTACTTG